>OY755207.1:1332911-2778480 GCA_963576765.1 Draba incana | reverse complement strand
CTTCTGGCAAAATATCTTTCAAGAACTCGGCAAATGCATCAACACATTCTTCGGACAAATTATAATCAGTCTTCAAGTTCATCATCCTACTAGCAGCAGATAGCGGTGAATGACCATCCCTATAACCACTGTATAGTGGCTGCTTTGATGCGTCTAACATATCGAAAAACCTTCGAGATTCTAAATTAGGTTCTTCAACCCTATCACCCTCATGATACCCACCCGATTCCAAATTCTCTCTAAACGCATCGTTAACCATCGCAACCGTACTTACCCCAACATCTACTTCCGGTGTACGTTCTCCTACGCTATCCGGAAAATAAGGTGCATTACGACTACTACTACCATATTCATAATTGGTTTCTCCATGTAAAAACCAAACCTTATATCCCGCCCTAAATCCATATCTATATAAGTGGTTCCAAACAGTATGAACCGCACCGCTAATTCTATTACAGCAATAAGAACAAGGACATTTGATATCCTGACCTTTGTTGGCCGCCTCTTGATTTTTAGGTATCTGCATGAACTCGCAAATACCTTGAGCGTATTCAGTCGTTAATAAGTTCGACCCCTTTTCCATCATTGGCGCGTCCATCCATGAACAAAAATATGAAGAACTCATCTCTTAATTTTGATTTTTGTTTTTTAGATGTTGTTATAATGAACGTCGGAAGAAATGTGCAAACTTATGTAGAACGGATTTCCGTCGGAAATCCGTCGAAACTCTGTCAATACCTCTGACATAATACCCCACCAATCACATCTGCCACCGCAGACGATATATCAACCATTCAAACTTTGTCGACATCGATTTCCGTCGGAATGCCGTTGGAAAACCGTCGGAATATACCCCACAGCTAGTATCCGTCGGTGGTTTCCGACGGATCCTGTTTGGTCGGCGTTCCGTCGGAAATTGGCCTGTTTTCTTGTAGTGTTGGTTTCTGTGTTGACTCTGTGTGATTATTTTGTTCTGGAATCGTGTTGATCGGGTGATAGAACGGAACTCGAGTCACGAGAGGATCAGACTCGGTTCAGGTTCTCTCGAGAGGTGTCAATCGACACCTAGAGGTAGTGTCGATCGACACCATTGTGATGTGATCGTGAGGATCATTTGCTTTGTGAAGCGTCGATCGACACCTAGAGGTAGTGTCGATCGACACCACTGTGATGTGATCGTGAGGATCGTTTGCTTTGTGAACTGTTGATTGCTCGCGTAGAATTGATAATTTAATTCCTATTATATATCCGGTAGACGGGATGACCGCTCCACTAAGTATTTATTAAATACTTACGCAACTCGTTTTTCTCAATTGTGTTGCAGGTAAGGGAAAAGGAAAAGTGTGACCGCGGGATCATGGCTTTAGGGAGAGGATGATTAGGATTGTCGTTTGGTTTTATGTTTTGCTAAGTTCTTGTGAACCCGGTTAGGTTGATAGAAATGCATTGATGAGTTATTGATATTTTATTTGCTCACGGTTTTTGATATGCTCAAATTTCCTTTGAACTACTCTCTCAAATTAAGAGATCAATTGTAGCACTTAAGGTTATCGAATCCACAGGGAATCAGGGACACAATAGATTATTACTTTCAGACTAAGCTAGGCAAACTATAATGTATGAAAAACCAAATAAAACAAGCAAGCAGGATAATAAGCTTTAAATCAATGAAGATAAAAGCTAGGTTCAGGGAAATCTCAGGAGAATCAGAATTGCAGATGATAAATAAAAGCTAGGATTATTAATGCTCTTGTTCCTAAACATGCACACGAAAGTAAAACAAACCAGCTGTCGCTGCGAATGTTTTCTATGAATAAATCCTAGAAAGCCAAATTCCTTTGCGAATCCTATGAATCTAAACAAGCATTAAAGATCAGGCACAATTGTTCACAAAACCCTAAACCAAATCCCTTTGCGAATAGGAATTTTGCTCATCAAAGACTAGTTCAGGAAATCAATCAAACTCTTGTTCTATTAATTATCCTAAGATCAGATTCAAGGTAGCTAATCAAGAATCAGCAATAAACACAAGTCAAGATGAAGAACATTCTAATGATATTATCCTAACAAGAAATCAGATCTAGCAATTCATCAAAACCCTTGAAATTCCTAAACCTAACAAAGAAATTACTCAGACATGTTTAATGAAGCACAAAACATCTTTATTAGAGATATCTCTTAAGAGTAATTCTAAACACAATAAAATAAAGCTTAAGCCTAAACAATGGCTGTAAATACGTATATATAGGGTTCTGAACCGTCATAGATCACAAAAGTAAACATCTGGAGTCTTCGGGCTTCGAACGGGCTTCTTTGATTAAGTTTCGGGCTTGACAGAACAGGGTGTCGATCGACACTCATGGTGGTGTCGATCGACACCAATCTTCAAATCGGCTTCTTTTGTTCCAGTAACTAACGTGTCGATCAACACACTTCATCAGTGTCGATCGACACAGATTCAAAATCTTGGTTCCGAATTTGCATTTTGCCACTTCACTCCGTGAATGCTCCAAAACCTCCAGTAAACATCTTTTATGCTCCAGACGGTCCAGTTCCTGTAAAGACACTAAAACAATACCAAAAACACCAAAAGACACTAAAACATGGACTTATATCATGGTTGAAAACCGGTAAAAACCATGATATATCAGTTTTATTATTATTGGTTGATGAGTTGTTTCCGCAGAAATAATTAATTATTTTAAAAAAAATAAATAGACCGGGTGTTACAATACAAAACTAACATATTAATCTCAAACAAAAGGTTATGGATCTTCTTTCTCAAGTAGATTAAAACAAGTGTTTTTTGACGACTATAGTGACGAAAATGCGAAAGGGAAAATTGATTGAATAAAAAAGAAAAAAAAACATAATTAGTATACTAACCAAAAGCCCATCATGTGGCAAAACTATATCTATTGAATTTAGGATTTTTGGTTAATTTTTTAATTATGTTTTTTTTTCTTTGTTATTCAACAAATTGACCCAAATGCGAAATGGTATTTGGAAAGTTATACAAAAAAGTTACTAGAACAAGTTATTATTGTGTTAAGTCAAATGCAAAATCATTTTTAACTCATTTTATAAACCATTTTACCAGGCATAAAATGCCCTGAAAATGGGCCCGATATTTGATAGAACTAGCCCAAAAGACTCGATCAAATGGGCCCAACAAAACAAATACCAACTTTTTGACCCAGCTTTGCTAACAATAACCCCCTTATTTTTTGGAGGTAAAAATAATAAACACTTACCGAATTCAGATTTTGAACGTAACTGACACTCTCAAAATCATTTTTATTCCAAAATTCGTTACAAAATGTTTACAAGAAACATTCTCTAATGCCAAACCGTAGATTGCTAAAAAATACAACTACGTTTGACTAATTCAAATCGAGCATATACACACTGTTATTACTTATTACCACTCTAATCTCCAATTAAAAACTCTAATCATATCGAAACCAGAGAGCTTCAATTTTAATTGCTTTGTAGATTCCCAACGTTCATCATATCCATGAATGACCTGCAGTTTCCAATTCATATTATTAATTTGAACAAAATTTTGAATTTTTTGAAATTTGAAATTTGAAAACAGAGAGACTTACGAAGAGCATCTTCAGCTGAAAATCGCCGGGAAGTATCACGACAGATCATTTTCCTCAACAAATCCTTCGCTTCTGCAGATACCGATCCGAATTTCTTCGGCGGAAACCTCAAATTCCCTCTCAAAACCGATTCGAAAATCTCCTCCGCCGTATCGCCGTTAAACGGCGGTTCTCCGGCTAACATAGTGTAAATCACAACACCAACGCTCCATATATCAACCTTGTCATCGTATCTCCTCCCCATCACAACCTCCGGCGCTACATAATACGGTGTTCCAACAACTCCCTCTGTTTTCTCTCCGCCGCCGCCGCCTAACCACACCGCAGATCCGAAATCGCAAAGCTTAACGCCGCCGTTTCCGAGATCTACCAAAACGTTATCCGGTTTCACATCACGGTGAACGACGCCGCACCGGTGACAATGAGCCAAAGCGAGGAGGATCTGTTTCGCGTACGAAGCGGATTCAGATTCCGATAACTTTCCTCCGGCGGAGATTAATCGATCGTAGATCGTCATCGGTGGATCCACTAACTCCATGACGATCGATAGAGAATTCTCTGTTTCGAATAGATCGTAGATTCTGATGATATTTGGATGCGGCGGTAACATCGCCATGATTCTCGGTTCCGTTTCTATACACTCTCGATCTAACGCGTCGATGAGGACTCGCTTATCGATCGTTTTGCAGGCGTAGAATTCTTTAGTCGCCGGTGAGAAACAACGACTGATTGTTCCGAATCGACCTCGGCCGATTTCGTCGCAAATCTGGTAGTTGTTCTCGAGTTCGAATTCTCCGGTCATCGGAATATTCTCTTTGTTATTCTTCTGCGTGATTTCTGTTATTTTCGTATATCTGTGATTTACTTGGTGAGAGGTTTCTTTTATAGAGGAAGAGAATCTGAATACTTAAAAAGAGTATATTCCGTTTAAGGAGCTTAAACAGTAATTCTGATATAAACGTTAGTCAAGGTTCCAGAAGAAAAGCAAGCAAGTAACAGACTATTTAACTAACGGCGGCGTTATATACATCCACGTGTATTTTTATTAACCCCTTGAATTAATTTATTAGCAATATTAATCATCTGTGATTAGTTTAGTTTAACTATCCCATTTAAATATTTAGTAAAAACCTTCAATGTGCATTACATATGAACTGTATCAAATATTTTTTTTTAATAAAAATGGACCTCTAAGCATATAATATTAGTAATAATTCGACGAGTCTAGTTAGATAAGTGAAATACAGATAATATATATGCTCAACATGTCATTGTTGTAACGACGAGGAAAACAGATAAAACCTAATTCTTGATGTCATGTGAATATATAATATAAGACCTTAAGTAGGTTACAAATGACATTTTGATATACTCTACAATATTTAAATGTCGGTCTATAATAGAATATTGCATGTGGCATGCTTTATAGCCATCTCTAATAATTATGCTAATTGATTATATTTTAGTAAACTTTATATTATTACTTCTATAGTGCAGTATTAGTCGATCATCTAAAGTGTTGTTAAGATGCCTGATTTTAGACAAAGATGGCATAGAATTCTTTTCTTGTGATGGTGTGATTTGTGTCGTCTTCATGATTTTTTTAAGCCTATATTGTTATCATACACCTCTATCTATATAGAACCTAACTTGTTAGGTGCGTGTACTAAGAGATGATAGATAGGAGTATGAAACAACATTATTGATATATATATCATTTTCTTATTGGCTGTATCATGAATTCGGAATAATTATTTAAACCATATCCCAACTTGTTATTAGGCATTATCCACATTGTATGAAATTGACATTTCATTATACCGCGCGTGATCAATATCATAGAAGTCATTAAACGTTAATCAAAAGATGAGTAGTCATTAAACGTTAATCAAAAGATGAGTAGACTCTAAACCAACTCAGTTACGTTTAATTATTATTAAATCCAATAAAAAATTCAAAAGCAATGGTGCAAACAGTTGTAAAACATGCGATCACGTAAACATACACACATTTATCAAAATTACCACATACATACACATATTTACACTTCAGTTCAGTTTCTCCAGAATAATGATATATCTAGATGACCTTTTATCCTATCCAAAAGCAATCATACGATGGTATGATACATTAAAATTATTATACAATCGCTAATCAAAACATGATTGATTGGTAATCGATGAGGTAATATACATGTCTCGATCATGTGCTGACATAGAAATGCATGTCTTGCTCTAATTAGTCAGTACGATTATGTAATCATTTTTGATAAATAATCAGATCAATTTTAAATGAGTATATATATATATATACTTCATATATTGGGATGTCACTGTTAGATTTTCCAAAAAAACCGACGCATACACTTTCGTCAAGAGTATAATACGAATACGAATACGAATGTGTTTTATAAGCATTTTTCAACGAAATAAGAATATTTGGTGAAAACAAAAGAAAACGTTCGCGATGGGGGACTCGAACCCACAATCTCCCGCTTCAGAGGCGAGCGCCTTATCCATTAGGCCACGCAAACATTAATAAATCAATGTATGATCTATTTATATACTTTAACCCTATGATGAGAGGGAAAAATCTATTACATTTTTTTATACCAGAAGCCAAGTACGTATTTTCTGAAAGATAATATAATTCACCATGTATGTTTTTTCATTTTCACGGAATTACGTAACTAGAGACGTTAAGACAAAAAAAAAAAGAGTACAGGCTATACGATTAGACATTAGGCAGAAATGTTAGGAAAACTTTACTATACCAATTTGTCATTATGCATCCAACATTTTTTTTTTTTTTTTGAAATTGTATCCAACATTATTTGGTTGGACCTTTATTCTTTCTCTAAGATTCTCTGTCTTTATTCCGTAATCGATTTGGTCACTCACTCTCTCTAGTCTCTTCCATTTGAGTCACTCGAAACACATATCTCTTATCATCTCTTAACCAAGGAAAAAAGGATAGCCTAAACATTAAAGGTTAAATAATATTTATAATATCTATTGGAATCCACTTCTAATAAAAACTTTTGTAATTTATAATCTTTTTGGAGTAGCTAAATCAAGATGGTAACGCCAACTACAAGAACGGTTGATCTTAGGTCCGACACGGTGACTAAACCAACCGAGTCAATGCGTATAGCGATGGCAAACGCGGAAGTAGACGACGACGTTTTGGGAAACGATCCAACCGCCGTGCGTTTGGAGAAAAAAGTGGCTGAGATCGCCGGAAAAGAGGCGGCGATGTTTGTTCCATCGGGGACAATGGGGAATCTAATAAGTGTGTTGGTCCATTGTGATGAGAGAGGGAGTGAAGTGATTCTTGGAGATGATTCTCACATTCATGTTTATGAAAACGGTGGCGTTTCAAGCCTCGGTGGTGTGCACCCGAGGACGGTGAAGAACGACGAAGACGGGACGATGGAGATTGGTTCTATTGAAGCTGCCGTGAGGAGTCCTAAAGGAGATCTTCATTATCCGATTACGAAGCTTATATGTCTTGAGACCACTCAAGCAAAGTAAGTTTTTCTTATAAAATAAAGAAAGAAAGTGTTATTATACTCAATTAAAAAAAAGTGTTATAATGTTTTCGTGAACATGTGTTGTGGAAACTATATTAGTCTAGTGGTTTCTTCTTACTTATTACTTATTAGCGATATTATTTGTGGAGATTAGTTTACCTTTCATTTTTAATAAGGAGATTTTAGTTATTAAAAAAAATGAAATTATTGTAGAATATAACTCAAATGTTAGTAATTGAACCAGTTAGAGATATTGCCAAATTTAGTTAATTTGGGATATAAGGAAAATATGTTACAAAGATCAAGACTTTCAAGGTTATTTGAAACAAACACGTTTATTGTAGACTAGAAGTTTGGTCATGTTAACTGAAATGAAAAAAAAAACATTTGAAGAATATGTCACTCACTTAACAAAAAACTAAAAGCTAGTGGTTGAGAATGAAGAAACTATTGAGGAATGTGGTACTCACTAATTAGGTTACACATTGACCTAGTCGCAAAAATATTATTGGTAGAATGTGAATCGTATTAATTTGGAAATTCCGATTAGTTGACTCTTTAAATTTTTTATATTGTGGTTTGACAAAACCAGAGTTTGTTGATGCAGTTGTGGAGGTAGATGTTTGCCTGTAGAATATATAGACAAAGTCGGAGAATTAGCCAAGACACATGGCTTGAAGCTTCATATCGACGGAGCTCGGATCTTCAGCGCTTCTGTTGTTAGTAATCAAACATTTTGATAATACAATTAAAACAAAAAACCATTTTGATAAATAATTTGTTTCCATATGCATTTTTTGCCAAAACTTTGACTCATATATATGTACGTGAGGGAATGCCTTGAAGTTTTTAAGTTCAATCTTTAATTCTTGATTTCACAGGCACTCGGAGTTCCTGTGAAGAGGATTATTCAAGCAGCAGATTCGGTCTCGGTATGATTCATCAAAACCGTATTTAAAGTTCTGGTCTAATGTTTTTTCTTCTCTACACATGATCATTTTTGTCTTTTTATTAATGTTATAAAATTACGGTTGAAATCAAAACGGTCACTTCGATGCGACTAGATTTGTTTGTCGAAAGGTATTGGTGCACCAGTTGGTTCGGTAATCGTGGGAAGCAAAAAGTTCATCACTAAAGTAAGTAGCTATGACTTAAATTGAGGTGTTTAAATAGCAATTATGATTACGGTTCGAGAATCAATTAGGATTACTTGTTAAATGTAGGCTAGGTGGTTAAGGAAAACATTAGGAGGAGGAATGAGACAGATCGGTGTGCTTTGCGCTGCGGCATTGGTAGCTCTCCATGAAAACGTCGCCAAGCTCGAAGATGACCACAAGAAAGCCAAGATCTTGGCAGGTGATTGTGTACCTTGAAATTTGGTTAATCATTTCACAAAACCGGAAATTTCAAATTTAATGTAAGAAAGTGTTAACCAACTGACTCGATTTTCTACTTTCCAGAAGGACTGAACCGGATTGAACGGTTAAGAGTGAACGTCGCAGCAGTGGAAACAAACATCGTAAGTGTATGAAATGAATGATTGGTTATTATTTTTTAAACGTCTAAATTTATTATTTATTATAAATTATGAGAGGACAATTGATCATAATCCAAACTGAACTGGTAACTGGCGAGGCTAGTTAATAAATTTTGAAAATTGAAGTCTTGTTATACATCATATTCATAAACTTTTTGTGTTCATATATAACAAAACTCTTATGTTGCAGATATACGTAGATATACCAGAAGATCCAAAATTTGGAGTAGAAGATGCATGTAAGAGTTTGGAAGATGTAGGTGTGCTTGTCTTACCTCAAGCTACATTGTACGTTAAATATATTTTCGTACTAATTAATTAATGTTTGTTATAAATCATAGTGGATTGTCATAACTAGTTCTGGTCCGTTTACGGCCCATTAACACTTAGTCTTTAGGCCGGTTTAATGAATCCTAGTTGAATTAGGATTTTCCTTTTATGTACTTTCCTTTTCCATTAGGAAAAGGAATTTTCCTTTTCTCTCTTGTAATAATCCTATATAAAAGATCTTATGATTAATGAATAAACACAATCTTCCCCATTCGTTCTCTTGATTCACAACACGTTATCAGCACGAGTTGCTCCCTAAACCCTAAAAACACAAAAAACGCGATTACTGTTCATCGTTACTATTCATCGTACTGTTCATCGCGTACTGTTCATCGCGCACTATTCATCGCGCACTGTTCATCGACGATTACTGTTCATCGACGATTACTGTTCATCCGGCGTTACTGTTCAAATCATAGTTCATACAGCCTTTAAGGTTACGGCGAACTAGAAGAAAGTTCATACAGCCTATCAACGGTTACGGCGAACTAGAAGACTCACGGAGGTTAAGAAACCCTAACTTGAAACCCTAACCTAATTTAATTAAAATCCAAACCGATTGCATGATCTGTACCCGTGTCGATCGACACGTAAACTTCTGCCTGAATTTGTTGTTTGAATTAAACTGTGTCGATCGACACAAATCACCCGTCGATCGACAGTAAACACTCTGTCCAAATTTGGTTGCATATTTATTTGAACTCGTTTGTTTGTTTGCTTGTTTGGATTGATTCGTTGATTGATAAACATGAAACTGAAACTGATTGCATCATATAGACATAACATGCTTGATTAAAATCCGGTCATATCATCATACGGTTTAGAATTTGAATACTAGGCTTGCATCATGAGCATATAAAAACATTATGTTAGGTTGTTAAACATAAAAATCTGGTTTCATAAGCATCATGCATCCGTACCCGTTTATATAAGCACCCATGACCTATTTTGCATCATATGCATAAACTTTAAAATCTTATAGTTCTTAGAGAATAGGATGAATTTTTCAGATGTCGAAAATCAACAATTTGGATTATGCTGCCCTCAATCTCTCTGGAGACAATTACTTACAGTGGGCGTTGGATACTAAGATAAATCTAAAGTCTAAAGGACTTGGCGAATGTATCATTGAGGATAATAATGAGAATGAAAGGAATCGATACAGAACGATATCGATCATTCGTCATCATCTTGTTGAGGGTCTCAAGGATCAATACCTAACCATTGAGAACCCTTTGGACCTTTGGAAAGAATTAAAGATAAGATATGACCACCATAGAACGGTGTTGTTACCAAAGGCCAATTATGATTGGAGGAATCTCAGGTTCCAGGACTTCAAGTCCGTGGAAGAATATAACTCGGCTATGTTCAGAATAGTTTCTCAATTGAGACTATGTGGTGAGAAGGTAACTGAGAAAGACATGTTGGAAAAGACCTTCTCCACCTTTCACACTAATAACGTGTTACTTCAACAGCAATACCGTGAAAGAGGTTTTGAGACATACTCAAAGCTTATAGCATGTCTATTACTAGCCGAGGAGAATAATACACTGCTAATGAGAAACAGTGAGATGAGACCTCCTGGATCAGCCCCACTTCCTGAAGCGAATGTGGCCATAGATGAAAAGAAAGAAATTAACCACGTCCAAAGTGATTATAGACATCGTGGTCGTGGACGTGGGGGTAGATGGCAAGGACGTGGCCGTGGCCATTTTAATCCATACGGCCGAGGTCAGGGCCGAGGCCACGGATTCCATAACGATCATTCTAACCGCGGGCGAGGACGAGGACGCGGATACCGAACTGACTATGATCGTAATAACCGTGGTATTACTTCTCAACCACGAGAATCAAACCCAAAATCAGTTTGCCATCGATGTGGAATGAGTAATCATTGGGCTAAGACATGTAGGACTCCCAAGCATCTGGTTGAACTCTATCAAGAGAGCCTTAAAGGGAAGAATCCAGAAACTCATATGATCCAGCATGATAATGAAGGAGATTTCGATCATGAGCAAGATGACTTGATGAATTTTGAAACCTCAGATATACTTAAGTGATTGATTTTGATTTTCTGTTTTGGTGTTTTGTGTTTTGCTTGTTTTACGTTTTACACTTTATACTTTGGTTTTGTGTTATTGCTTTCTATTAAACTTTATGGAATGAAAGAGTGTTATTTAAAAGTATCTATTGTTATCTCTTTTGAAGTATGAACGATATGGATGTGTTCATTGTGGATAGTGGATCAAGCCACTCGATATTAAGAGATAAGAGATACTTCATTGATCTTACACTTAAAAAGGCAAATGTAACCACAATTGCGGGTATAGCAAATTTAATTGAAGGCCACGGTCAAGCCCATATTTTATTACCTAAGGGCACGCATCTAGAATTTTCTAATGCGTTATATTCACCTAGTTCAAAGAGAAGTCTATTGAGCTTTAAAGACATTCGAATGAATGGTCTTCATGTTGAAACTAAGGACGAGAATAACAAAGAATTCCTTCAAATCTTTGAAACCGTCCATGGCTATAAGAAAGTCCTAGAGACTATACCTGCCATTTCTGTGGGCCTTTATTGTGCTAAGATCGGAATGATAGAAGCAAATGCTATGGTAAACAAAGAGTTTACTGAGAATTTCACTTTTTGGCATAACCGGCTTGGCCATCCCGGTGCTAACATGATGCGAAAGATATTAGCAAGTACTAATGGGCACACCTTGAAAGAAAGGAGAGTTATCCCAAAGAATCTCACGTGTGAAGCATGTTCACTAGGGAAACTCATTACTAGGCCATCACCAATCAAAGTAACTAAGGAAACGATAAATTTTCTGGAAAGAATTCAAGGAGACATATGCGGACCAATACACCCATCTTGTGGGACATTTAGATATTTTATGGTCCTTATTGATGCATCCACGAGATGGTCACATGTCTGCCTATTATCAACTAGAAATGTGGCATTTGAAAGATTGCTTGCCCAGCTCATACGTTTAAGAGCACACTTTCCAAATTTTCCTTTAAAGACTATACGTCTTGACAATGCTGGTGAATTTACGTCCCAAGCGTTTAACGATTATTGTATGTCCATGGGGGTAAGTGTTGAATATTCTGTGGCACATGTACATACACAAAACGGTTTGGCTGAATCGTTTATTAAACGCATACAGTTGATTGCTAGACCGTTGCTAATGAGATCAAAACTCCCGGTCTCAGCTTGGGGACATGCAGTTTTACATGCAGCAGAGCTAATTCGTATCAGGCCATCTAGTGAACATAAATATTCCCCATCACAGTTAATAACGGGTCAAGAGCCAGACATATCCCATCTTAAAACATTCGGATGTTCCGTTTATGTGCCTATTGCACCACCACAGCGAACAAAGATGGGACCTCAAAGGAGGATGGGGATATATGTTGGATATGATTCTCCTACTATCATTAAGTACCTTGAGCCAACCACGGGTGATTTGTTTAAGGCCAGGTACGCAGATTGTCATTTTGACGAATCTGTCTATCCAACATTAGGAGGAGATAACAGACTGGTAAAGGAAATTATATGGAATCAAACGTCCTTAAAATGGCAAGATCCTCGGACTCAAGAATGTGAATTAGAAGTCCAAAAGATTATACATTTACAAAAGCTAGCTAATCAATTGCCAGATTCCTTTGCTGACCCGAAAAGAGTAACTAAGTCTTACATACCAGCTGTTAATGCACCGATTAGAATTGATGTTCAAGAGGGACACAATCAAGTTGCTACAGAATCTAAACCACACTCAAAACGTGGCCGGCCAATAGGTTCCAAAGATAAGAATCCTCGGAAAAGAAAGAAAGGTGCTGAAATCGTGGTTGAGGAATCTGATGGAACCCCAGACATAACTGAACCGATAGTTCCAAGCAATGAGACTCGGGACGCCGAGTTTCATGGTTCTGACGTTCCTGAAAATAATGAGATCTCAATGAATTATGTTATGTCTGGAATACAGTGGAATAGAAAGTGTGTGGAAATCGATGATATATTTGCTTTTAAGGTAGCACTTGAACTTATGGAGGATCTAGAACCCACGTCGATATATGAGTGCACTCAGAGTGAAAATTGGACTAAATGGAAAGAAGCTATAAACGTGGAGTTGAATTCTTTAAGGAAAAGGGATGTCTTTGGTCCAATAATTCGGACACCCTATGAGATTAAACCAGTTGGACATAAATGGGTCTTTGTGAGGAAAAGAAATGAACATGGTGAAATCGTGAGATATAAAGCACGGCTTGTTGCACAAGGATTCTCACAGAGACCAGGAATAGATTATGAGGAGACATACTCCCCTGTGGTGGATGCTACAACTTTTAGATTTTTGATAAGTCTGGCTATAAGAGAAAAGTTGGATATGCGGTTAATGGACGTTGTAACTGCATACTTATATGGTCCACTGGATAATGAGATTTATATGAGATTACCAGAGGGTATTGAGCTCAAAGATAAGAAAGGTTCTCGAGAACAACACTGCATAAGGCTGAACAAATCCCTTTATGGACTGAAGCAAAGTGGGCGTATGTGGTACAATAGATTGAGTGAGTACTTAGTCAAAGAAGGCTATAAGAATGATCCCATCAGTCCATGTATTTTTATAAAAAAGTTTGCAAACAAAGGGTTTGTTATCATAGCAGTTTACGTGGATGATTTGAACATCCTTGGAACCCCTGGTGAAATCGTCCAAACAGTTGAATGCCTCAAGAAAGAATTTGAGATGAAAGACCTAGGCAAAACTAAGTTCTGTTTGGGATTACAACTTGAGTACATAAATGATGGAATCCTTGTGCATCAAATGACATATACTGAAAAGGTACTCAAGCGTTTTAATATGGATCAATGTCACCCATTGTCCAGCCCAATGGTGGTGAGATCTCTTGATCTAGAAAAGGATCCGTTTGGTCCTAAGAGAGACTCTGAAGAAGTCCTTGGTCCCGAAGTGCCATATCTCAGTGCCATAGGAGCTTTAATGTATCTGGCAAGCCACACTAGGCCAGATATATGTTTTGCCGTGAATTTATTATCAAGATTTAGCTCATGTCCGACCCAAAGGCACTGGGACGGGATAAAACATATTCTTCGTTACCTACAAGGAACGAAAGACTTGGGTCTATTTTATACTAACCAATCTAAGGACGGTTTAGTTGGTTTTGCTGATGCAGGTTATCTTTCAGATCCTCATAATGCACGGTCCCAGACAGGTTATGTGTTTACTCATGGAGGAACTGCAATATCTTGGCGGTCAATGAAGCAGGCCATTGCAGCTACATCTTCTAATCATTCAGAGATATTGGCAATTCATGAGGCTAGTCGTGAGTGTGTTTGGTTAAGGCTGATGACCCAGCACATAAGAGTGGATTGTGGAATGGCCGAAGGTAAGCAGGGATCGACGGTCTTGTTCGAGGACAATGCAGCGTGTATAGCTCAACTTAAGGATGGATACATCAAAGGTGATAGGACGAAGCACATTCTGCCAAAATTCTTCTTCACATCCGATCTACAGAAAGATGGAGAAATTCAAGTGCAGCAAGTACGATCAAGTGAGAATTCAGCAGACCTATTCACCAAGTCACTTCCAACCTCAACGTTCAAGAAACTTACTTATCAGATTGGAATGCGTCGTTTGAAAGACTTGCAGTGAGGTTCAGAACAGGGGGAGTAATACGTGTTGTACTCTTTTTCCTTCACCACGGTTTTATCCCAAAATGGGTTTTACTTGGTAAGGTTTTAATGAGGCAACATCCAAAGCGTATTACAAGCCCATTAGAGTTATGACATCCAAGGGAGAGTGTTATAAATCATAGTGGATTGTCATAACTAGTTCTGGTCCGTTTACGGCCCATTAACACTTAGTCTTTAGGCCGGTTTAATGAATCCTAGTTGAATTAGGATTTTCCTTTTATGTACTTTCCTTTTCCCATTAGGAAAAGGAATTTTCCTTTTCTCTCTTGTAATAATCCTATATAAAGGATCTTATGATTAATGAATAAACACAATCTTCCCCATTCGTTCTCTTGATTCACAACAATGTTTAATTTTTTTTATAAAACCTTAATATGGTAACTTTGAGTTTATGTTCTCTGTATATAGAATCAGGATTGTTCTACACCACCAAATCTCAGATAGCGACGTGGAATATGTAATCTCTTGCTTTAAGGTAAAATTATTTTAGAAAGTCCATTGATGTGCTTTGATATAATCAATTTCTTTGCCACGCTTTTTAAATATTTTGATGCTGTTAAATTTATTTTCAGAAAATTTTCTAGCTCGGTGCGAGAAGAGAAGGTTTGATTTCAAGTAATTTCACGTCTTGGACTGTGTGAGATAGTACTTCAATAAGAGTCGAAGACAAAACATTCCCACAAGAATCAGAGCAAAATGTGATTTTCAATACGCATTTTTTTTTATTAGAAGGCAACCAATTTAAATTCTAAGCTATAGTTTTAAAGAAACAAAAATAATCCGGTTGCCTTCAACAGACTCAAAACTTTTTTTTTTTTTTTTGCCATCTAAAATTCATTACCAAAACCCAGGGGGCGGAGCTGACGTAACGGAGGCTATAGGCGAAAAGAAAATGGGGGCTCTCATTGTAAAGACATAATAATTTTTTTTGAGTTAACCAAGTTGTCTTTGGGTGTTTCTTATTAACAACTGACCATTTCTTGTCACATACTTTAGTTGATATATCATGATCTAGAGAGGAATAACACGATATCGTAAACGCTACGTATAACATAACCGCAAACGGGGGCCCTAGACAAATGGTTCAAATGACTGTGCTCAGCTCCGCCTCTGGCAAAACCTAAAGGTATCTAAAAACAGAGAAACAGAGTGTTTTCTGAATACAATAAATGTGTGGGAGAGCAAGAGTTTATAGAGTAATCTTAATTCCGAAACGATTCAGGAATATGCATAAATATACCCCTAACCCAACCTTAATGAAAAGGAAATTAAGAAGAGAAAAGGTAGTTTTATGATATGTAACCCTAACATGACAAAAGTCATAACCTTACCCAAAATTCTCTTGTAAAATCAACTGTTACTTGGAAAAGGGATTTATGACCCATCAAGATATGTAAATATAGTACATAAGTTAAATGTAAATATTTCTCCTTATATAATAATCTTAACACTGATTTTGCCGACCTTCACTTATATAATAATACTAGATGATTCCCCGCGTAATATGCGGATTAAATAATTTTTAATATTTAAAAATTTTACTAAATAGAAAATGTTGCACTATGGTTTAATGTTGTTAAGATGTTTAATCTTTTATTTCGTTTCGGTTTATTTATAGGGTTTTGAATAATAGTATCTAAAATATTATTAAAATACAATGTATATGATTGTATTAATTAAAACACAAAGTTTTTTTTATCATTTAAAATCTAAAGAAACATATAAAAATCATTAAAAAAATCTAATAAAAATCATTTTTGATTGAAAGCACGTTATAAGTTGAGGCACGTTAAGATATGAATATATAGATTAACTTAGAAGTTAAGTTATTAGGTTAGATGAAAAAGAATATAGATTAGCCCAAAATTTTTTAAAGTTTTGTTAATTGGCACATTTAAAGGGATTCACATGTCACATTTAGAAGCATTCTATGTCACATTTAGAAGGGTGCCATGTCACATTTTGAAGTGAAATCCCCTCCCAAATAATGTATAGGGGATGTAAAATGTTGCACTATGGTTTAATGTTGTTAAGATGTTCAATCTTTTAATTTGTTTCGGTTTATTTATAGGGTTTTGAATAATAGTATCTAAAATATTATCAAAATACAATGCATACGATTGTATTTGTAACGCCCGTGATCAAATAATGTGATTGTGGGAGTCGCGTCGATCGACACAGAGGGTGTGCGTCGATCGACACGGGCTGTAACTCTTCGAGGAATCGACCAGCAGGTGCTGCGTCGATCGACACAGCTGGTGTGTGTCGATCGACACCAGGCCTGCTGAAGTCGGGTTAATTAGATTTTTAACGCGGTTTGGCTCGGTTTAAGGGGATAAACCTAGGGCTTTCCTATATAAGGATCCTATGGTTTTGTGGCTGCGGGGGCTAGAGAGAAATCAGAATTTGAGTGTGAGAATTGGAGATTTCGAGAGAAAAGAGAGTTTCGATCGTGATTCGTTAGATTTTCCAAAGTTCATCGCTCGTTCGTTCCCGGTGTCGTTCGTGTTTCGTGGTCTTTCAGATTGAGGCGTGGGAATCAGTGGGTCGAGTCTCTGTTCAGTCCGTTCGTGTCTCGTTCCTAGTCAATCCGCTTCAATACTCAAGGTGAGTGCGTGATTGCTAGGGAAAAGCTTAGAATCAAGTATTAGGGTTTGTGTGTTATTGATAGTCGTTTTGATGTTGATCTGCGTGGTTTTGGCCTCTGTGTTTGTGTGATTATTGTGTGTGTGATCGCTGGTTTGATCTGTCGCGTGATGGGATGAACCGTGAGAGGATAGGTTCAGTCCCGGGTTTTCACGCGGAGTGTCGATCAACGCCTGAGGGCAGTGTCGATCGACACTCTGTGAAGAAGGTCGATGTTTTGTTTTAAAAATCGAGCGTCGATCGACACCCGGGTTGTGTGTCGATCGACGCTCGCTTTTCTTGGTTTAAAATTTGTTAATTTATTTGGAATTGTTAATTTATTATGTAAAAGTTTATTTAATCTGGAAAAATGGATAAGTAAGTTGGAAATGATGTGTTAAATCGGGAAATTGAATATTTTGAATCTTAAATCGCGTAGTAAATTGATATTTGCATTTTATGTTTTTCCTTTTTGCGGGATGACCGCTCCACTGAGTATTTATGATAATACTCACGCAACTCCCGTGTTCTTTTGAGTTGCAGGTAAAGAAAAAGTGTGATCGTGGAATCGAGGCCGAAGGGAGAGGATGATAGGGTCGTTTATTTATGTTGTTAGTCTTGTGAACCTGTTGAGCTAGGTTGCTAGTATTTATTTCCTTCATGAATTATGGTGTTGAATTTGAATTGATTTGAGGATTTATTTATGAATTGGATTATTGAATTATTTAAGGAGTTATTTATTGGTTTCCGCAGTAGAAATGATAGTATAAAAAAAAAAAAAAAAAGTTCGAGTGTTACATATTGGTATCAGAGCCTAGACGGTTTTAGGACAATTGAATTTGGATGCCTGAGACTATGTGTTTAAATTGATTTGTGTGTTTAATCGATTTAATAGAGTCTTAGTATCATCCTCTTCGGCCTTTTAAAATGAATCTACGGTAAGTTTTGTGTTTTGTTTGTGACTTCTTGTAGCTTATAGTCCTGTTCTGTGAGTGTTGCAGAGATATGGACGTCGGAGCTAGAGGTCGTGGTCGAGGTCGTGGTCGAGGTCGTCGTGGCAGAGGTCGTGGTGGTCGTGGACCAGTGCTTGAGTCGTCTTCGAGTGCTACGCATGCGTCATGGACTCCTACGCATCATACGGGTTCTGTGAGCGAGACCAGTGCTAGCGTGAGTGCTGTGGGTGCCGGGAGAGGCGCCGGGATGGCAGGTAGAGGAGCGGGCCCGAGTGTGGGTGCTGTTCCAGCTCAGGAGTGTATGGATCGCATGGAGGATATCCTGAAGGAGATACTGGGGCGTTTTCCGGCGGCGGCTCCGGTTCAGGCTTCAGTGGTTCCGCCTGTGGCGGAGGTGCAGCAGAGGGTTGCGGTTGTGGAGGTGCATCCGTCTTACCTGGAGATGGTGAGTCAGATGCGGCAGATGAGTACGGCTTTCTTTTTGGGGGGTGTCAGTCCCGAGGAGGCCGATGAGTGGCGTATGCGTGTGGAGCGCAATTTCCGTTCGATTCGTTGCCCCGAAGAGTATCGGGTAGAGCTGGCGATCCACTATCTGGGTGGTAATGCTCACGCTTGGTGGAGAGATATTGAGGCCAGGAGGCCTGGTGCAGTTTGGACCTGGGGAGAATTTGTGGCTGAGTTCAACGACAAATATTTTCCTCAGGAGGCTATAGATCGTCTCTCGTCGAGATTTGTTGATCTAGTTCAGGGAGATCGTACCGTGCGTGAGTACGACGCTAAGTTTGGGCGGTTGCTGGCATATGCGGGCGGTATAGTGGATTAGCGGACGCACGTCCAGAGATTCCTGAGGGGACTTCAGCCAGAGTTGCGGACCAGGTGCAGAGTGACTGAGTATGCCTCCAGGGCAAAGCTGGTAGAGGTTGCTGCGGGGATCAAGGAGGATCAGAGAGGGCAGGCAGGTGCGGTGGTTCCAGTGTCAGTTGTTCCTCTTGTCCAGCCGAGGCAGCATCAGTTGCGGAGTGGTTCCGGTTCTGGTTCCGGCAAGGGCGGCAAGCCTGCGCAGGGACATAAACGGAAATAGGATGGCTCTTCCAGGCCCTGCCAGGAGTCGAGGGGCGAAACGTGTTTTGGATGCGGCAGTTTGGAGCATCAGTAATTGAGTTGCCCTGGGAAGGGTGTTCAGCAGCAGCAGCAGCAGCCGCCATGGCAGACAGATGTGAGAGTGTGTTATAACTGCCAGGAGCCGGGTCATATCAGGCCGATGTGTCCTAAGCGGCAGCGGATGACCCTTGCTCTAGTTCAACCAGTGGCTCAGTTGGCGGCAGTGCAGCCGTTGGATCAGATTGGGCAAGCACCGCGAGTCTATACCCCGGGAGAAGTGGGGCAGGGACAGCATAGCGGCGCTTCGATCACAGGTAAAATTCTGGACTCAGACTTCGTAAATTCTTTAGTTGGTGAATTGTTGTTTGTTTCCACTTTTTGCTTGTGATAGTCTAGTAGGGTTTTCAACGCATATGAATTGTGTAGGGACCTTGTTAGTGGGAGGTTTTGAGTCCCACGTGCTTTTTGATTATGGAGCATTGAACTGCTTTATTACCCCAGAGCATGCCAAGAGCAGTGGCATCCGTAGCAGCGCGGGTGAGCGTTCAGGGTTGGTCAAGGTAGCTGGAGGTTGTTTCCTGGCTACTTCGGGCCGTGCTAGAGCAGTTGATGTTCAGATTGTGGGACAATCAATACCAGCAGACTTGGTGATCAGTCCGGTGGACAGTCAATTCTGTATGACGTTATCCTGGGGATGGATTGGTTGTCTCATTATAGAGTTCACCTGGATTGTTACCGAGGCAGATTGTCCTTCGAACGGGGGCCAGAGAAGTTGAAATTTCAGGGAGTGAGACCGACTTCAGGGAGCCTAGTGATTTCTGCGGTTCAGGCAGTGCAGATGTTAGAGCGAGGATGCGAGGCTTATTCGGCGACGATTTCTATGCCAGAGTCCGTTGGTAAGGTTGCGGTGAGCGAGATTCAGGTTGTCCGAGAGTTCGAGGATATCTTTCAGTCGTTGCAGGGATTACCGCCGTCGCGGTCCGATCCATTTACGATTGAGTTAGAGCCTGGGACAGAGCCTATTTCCAAGGCACCTTACAGGATGGCTCCGGCCGAGTTAGCTGAGCTGAAGAGTCAGTTAGAGGATTTGACCAATAAGGGTTTTATCCGTCCGAGTACTTCACCGTGGGGAACGCCGGTGTTGTTTGTGAAAAAGAAGGATGGGAGTTTTTGGTTATGTATCGATTACCGGGGACTTAACCGGGTCACTGTGAGGACAAGTACCCTCTCCCGAGGATTGATGAGTTGCTTGATCAGTTGAGGGGTGCTACTTGGTTCTCCAAGATTGACTTGGCTTCAGGATACCATCAGATTCCGATCGACGAGGTTGATGTGCGGAAGACTGCCTTCAGGACGCGATATGGTCATTTCGAGTTTGTGGTGATGTCGTTTGGTTTGACGAATGCACCAGCAGCGTTCATGCGGTTGATGAACGGCGTGTTTCGGGAGTACCTGGATGTCTTCGTGATTATCTTTATCGACGATATCTTGGTTTACTCTAAGAGTCCTGAGGAGCACGAGGTCCATTTGCGGTTGGTTCTGGAGAAGCTTCGTGAGCAGAAGCTTTATGCTAAGTTGAGCAAGTGCAGTTTTTGGCAGCGGGAGATGGGATTCCTGGGTCACATTGTTTCTGCAGAGGGAGTTTCTGTGGATCCGGCGAAGATAGAGTCTATTCGTGATTGGCCTAGACCGACTAATGCTACCGAGATCAGGAGTTTTCTGGGTTTAGCAGGGTATTATTGGAGGTTTGTCAAAGGTTTTGCGAGTATGGCTCAGTCGATGACGAAGTTGACCGAGAAGGATGTCCCGTTTGTTTGGTCCCAGGAGTGCGAGGATAGCTTTTCGAGGCTTAAGGAGATGTTGATGAGTACAACGGTGTTGGCTTTGCCCAAGCCGGGTAAGCCTTATGTGGTGTACACGGATGCTTCCGGGATTGGTCTTGGTTGTGTGTTGAAGCAGGAGGGTAGAGTGATTTTGTATGCTTCGAGGCAGTTGAGGGGCGCAGAGCGTAATTACCCTACGCATGATCTAGAGTTGGGTGCAGTGATGTTTTCATTGAAGATTTCGAGATCCTATCTGTATGGTGGGAAGGTTCAGATCTTTACCAATCATGAGAATCTACAGCACATTTTCACTCAGCCGTTGCTGAATGTGAGGCAGAGGCGCTGGGTCGAGCTGTTAGCAGATTATGAGCTGGATATTGTATATCATCCTGGTAAGGCAAACCAGGTAGCGGATGCTTTGAGTCGTCGTCGGGAAGATTCAGCGCGAGAGCAGGATATTGAGTCGCTTATTAGCGAGATTAGCACATTGCATTTATGTGCCATATTAGAGGAGCCTTTGGGTTTAGAGGCGGTGGATCAGGCGGATCTGTTGAGTAGGATTCTTGCGGCTCAGGCGAATGACCCTAGCTTAGTGGCTGCGTCGACCGCGGCGGGTTCAGAGTATCAGGTCTCATCGAATGGGGTGATTCTTGTTCGCGGTAGGGTTTGTGTACCCAAGGTCGAGGAGTTGAGGCAGGAGATTCTGCGTGAGGCTCATGCTAGTAAGTTCTCGATTCATCCGGGAGCGATTAAGATGTATCGTGATCTCAAGCGGTATTATCACTGGGTCGGGATGAAGAGAGATGTGGCGGCTTATGTGTCTAAGTGCAACACGTGTTCACTGGTTAAAGCTGAGCATAAGGTTTCTAGTGGTCTTTTGCAGAGTTTACCCATTCCGGAGTGGAAGTGGGATAGGATCACGATGGACTTTGTTGTGGGGTTACCTATTTCGCGGACGCAGGATGCCATCTGGGTGATTGTCGATCGGTTGACAAAGTCAGCACATTTTCTGGCCATCAAGAAGACGGACGGCGCGGCTGTCTTGGCTAAGAAATTTATGCAGGAGATTGTGAGGCTGCATGGAGTGCCAGCCAGCATTGTGTCAGACCGAGATCCGAGGTTTGCATCTGAGTTCTGGAGAGCGTTTCAGGCAGAGATGGGCACTAAGGTGCATATGAGTACAGCTTATCATCCGCAGACTGATGGGCAGTCAGAGAGGACTATTCAGACTATGGAGGATTTGCTGAGGATGTGTGTTTTGGATTTGGGTGGTCACTGGGATGATCATTTGAGCTTAGTCGAGTTTGCTTATAATAACAGCTTCCAGGCGAGTATTGGTATGGCCCCTTTCGAGGCTTTGTATGGGAGGCCATGCAGGACACCCCTATGCTGGACCCAAGTGGGGGAGCGGAGTATTCATGGAGCTACTTATGTTCAGGAAACGACGAAGAAGGTCCAGGTCGTGACACTGAACATGAAGGAAGCTCAGGATCGGCAGAGGAGTTATGCGGATAAGAGGCAGCGTGAGCTTGAGTTTGCAGTTGGAGATCGTGTGTATCTCAAGATGGCTATGTTGAGGGGTCTTAACCGAGCAATAGCAGAGAACAAGCTCAGTCCGCGGTTTATGGGTCCATTCCCGGTAGTGGAGCGAGTTGGGCCGGTAGCGTATCGGCTTGAGTTACCACCGATCATGAAGGCATTTCATAAGGTTTTCCATGTATCGATGTTGAGGAAGTGCCTGCATGAGTCGGAGGAGCTAGTGCCTGAGATACCTGCGGATCTTTAGCCTGATTTGACGATTCCGGCAATGCCTGTGAGGATTCTCGAGAGGAGAGTCAAGGTGCTGCGTCGGAAGAAGATTCCTTCGTTGCGGATTATGTGAGATTGCACTGGTTTTGAGGAGGAGACTTTGGAACCTGAGGCGAAGATGAAGTTAAAGTTCAGGAAGTGGTTCGACAAGCAGGTCGTGGCGTGAGCTTTATTTTCTCTTTGTGGTTCCAGTTTAGTCTGTTTAGCATGTTGATGCTTTGTAATGTTGTATTTTCGTCATGTTGTAATGATTATACCTTTGGAGATTTATAAGATGGAGTTGTTCTTATTTATCTGTTTTTATAAGATGGTTTTTCTTATAGGTGTCTGTGGTGATATTCTGGGTTGGGGAGTATCGGGTTTGACCACGAGAGGCAGTTAGTCGATAGATGCTTATAGACGTTTTAGAATTTATTACTCTAGGGGTTGCGGTCCCGAGCAATTCATTCCTTTTTTTTTTAGAGGATGCGTTCTCTCTAGGGATTGTGTAGCTTTCTCTGTGTACCCGGAGCTCAAAGGATGCGTCCTGAGAGTGGAAGGGGCACGAGGCACCGATAGCTCAAAGGATGTGTCTTGCGAGTGAGAGGGGTGCGGGCACCGATAGCTCAAAGGATGCGTCCTACGAGTGAGAGGGGTGCGGGACACCGATAGCTCGAGGGATGCGTCCCGAGAGTGTGAGTGGTGTGACACCGATAGCTCAAGGGATGCGCCCTGCGAGTGAGAGTGGTGTGGAATGAGTTAAGAGTAATAGATGTCTGAAAACGGGCGTATAAACATGAGACTGAACGGGAGCCTCGGAGATCGGGTGTTGATCTCGGGTAGTTGACCGGGTTGGGTCAGGTTTGGAGTCTTGGATAGACAGTTTTATGAGGATTCGAGGATGAATCCATTGTTGGTGGGGGAGAATTGTAACGTCCGTGATCAAATAATGTGATTGTTGGAGTCGCGTCGATCGACACAGAGGGTGTGCGTCGATCGACACGGGCTGTAACTCTTCAAGGAATCGACCAACAGGTGTTGCGTCGATCGACACAGCTGGTGTGTGTCGATCAACACCAGGCCTGCTGAAGTCGGGTTAATTAGATTTTTAACGCGGTTTGGCTTGGTTTAAGGGGATAAACCTAGGGCTTTCCTATATAAGGGTCCTGTGGTTTTGTGGTTGCGGGGGCTAGAGAGAAAAATCAGAATTTGAGTGTGAGAGTTGGAGATTTCGAGAGAAAAGAGAGTTTCGATCGTGATTCGTTAGATTTTCCAAAGTTCATCGCTCGTTCGTTCCCGGTGTCGTTCGTGTTTCGTGGTCTTTCGGATTGAGGCGTGGGAATCAGTGGGTCGAGTCTCTGTTCAGTCCGTTCGTGTCTCGTTCCTAGTCAATCCGCTTCAATACTCAAGGTGAGTGCGTGATTGCTAGGGAAAAGCTTAGAATCAAGTATTAGGGTTTGTGTGTTATTGATAGTCGTTTTGATGTTGATCTGCGTGGTTTTGGCCTCTGTGTTTGTGTGATTATTGTGTGTGTGATCGCTGGTTTGATCTGTCGCGTGATGGGATGAACCGTGAGAGGATAGGTTCAGTCCCGGGTTTTCACGCGGAGTGTTGATCGACGCCTGAGGGCAGTGTCGATCGACATTTTGTGAAGAAGGTCGATGTTTTGTTTTAAAAATCGAGCGTCGATCGACACCCGGGTTGTGTGTCGATCGACACTCGCTTTTCTTGGTTTAAAATTTGTTAATTTATTTGGAATTGTTAATTTATTATGTAAAAGTTTATTTAATCTGGAAAAATGGATAAGTAAGTTGGAAATGATGTGTTAAATCGGGAAATTGGATATTTCGAATCTTAAATCGCGTAGTAAATTGATATTTGCATTTTATGTTTTTCTTTTTTGTGGGATGACCGCTCCACTGAGTATTTATGATAATACTCACGCAACTCCCGTGTTCTTTTGAGTTGCAGGTAAAGGAAAAGTGTGATCGTGGAATAGAGGCCGAAGGGAGAGGATGATAGGGTCGTTTATTTATGTTGTTAGTCTTGTGAACCTGTTGAGCTAGGTTGCTAGTATTTATTTCCTTCATGAATTCTGGTGTTGAATTTGAATTGATTTGAGGATTTATTTATGAATTGGATTATTAAATTATTTAAGGAGTTATTTATTGGTTTTCGCAGTAGAAATGTTAGTATAAAAAAAAAAAAAAGTTCGAGTGTTACAGTATTAATTAAAACACAAAGTTTTTTTTATCATTTAAAATCTAAAGAAACATATAAAAATCATTAAAAAAATCTAATAAAAATCATTTTTGCTTGAAAGCACGTTATAAGTTGAGGCACGTTAATATATGAATATATAGATTAACTTATAAGTTAGGTTATTAGGTTAGATGAAAAAGAATATGGATTAGCCCAAATTTTTTAAAAGATTTTGTTAATTGGCCCATTTAAAGAAATTGTCATGTCACACTTAGAAGCATTCCATGTCATATTTTTTATTGAAATCCCCTCCCAAATAATGTATAGGGGATAAAAAAAATGTTGCACTATGGTTTAATGTTGTTAAGATGTTCAATCTTTTATTTCGTTTCGGTTTATTTACAGGGTTTTGAATAATAGTATCTAAAGTATTATCAAAATACAATGCATATGATTGTATTAATTAAAACACAAAGTTTTTTTTATCATTTAGAATCTAAAGAAACATATAAAAATCATTAAAAAATCTAATAAAAATCATTTTTGCTTGAAAGCACGTTATAAGTTGAGGCACGTTAATATATGAATATATAGATTAACTTAGAAGTTAGGTTATTAGGTTAGATGAAAAAGAATATAGATTAGCCCAAATTTTTTTAAAAGTTTTGTTAATTGGCCCATTTAAAGGGATTGACATGTCACATTTTTAGAAGCATTCCATGTCACATTTAGAAGGGGGTCATGTCACATTTTTTAGTGAAATTCCTTCCCAAATAATGTATAGGGGATATGTATCCAATAAGTCAAAACATACATCAAACACCCGAGGGAAGCGTTTGTTCTTGTTAGGCTTTCGTCATGAAACGCAAGGAGCAAAACTTTAACGAGGAAGATGAGGAACACACAAGCTCATGTAAGTTAAATTCACTCCCACTTGATCTAGAGCTGGATATACTGTCTATATTGCCTGCCAAGTCACTTACCAAGTTCCGACGCGCGTCCAAGACGTGGTCTTCCATTATCCGAAGCCAAGAATTCAACAAGACTACGTTTTATAGTTGCTTTGAGTAACGGAAATTTCAACACGAATGTGAAGGGCCTTGTCTTCTTCTTCTTTGGTACCAAATCTCGACATGGCAATATCTTCCGTGTTTAGTAGCTCAATACGGTCTTGTACTTCTATCAATGGCTTTCTCGCGGTTCAAGCTTAATGATATGTAACCCTTCCTCGGGAAAATTCTTTACGATATTCGATGACGCCATATATGTGGGATCCGATCCCATTGATGATCAACACAAAGCATTGAGTATTCCGTTTGGACTAGTTGATACTCAAGTGCACAATGTGTTAACAATTGGACAAGATAGATGATGGAGATATATTGAACCTCCCACAACCATGCCTTGTTGTAACAGTATACCAGTGGGAGTAAGCATCAACGGTTTTGTCTACTATATGGTGCAAAATTCTCAGCTATGAATCCAGGTATTGTGTGTTTTGATGTTAAATATGAGAAGCTAAGTTATATCAAAGCATCTCTTGATATGCTGTATCGTTGGAGTAATGCAACGTTTATAAAAATACAAAGATTAGGATCCAAGGAATTGGAGATGATCAAGAGTTTAGGCGCTCCAATGGATTCGTAGACAAGGGTGACTGTCATATACGTATCTCACCACAACATATCGAGAGCATTGCCTATTTTTAAGAATCCTATATAGCCTAGCTTCATTCAGGATCTTAATGTAAGAAGATATGGAAAACTCTGTTTTAATTTTATTTTCAAGGACCCTATAAGATACTCGGTTTTTATTTTATTAATAAGAAAGCAATAATAATCAAGTTAGATTGAATTGAATCATCTATTCAATGCATTCAATTCAAAATTAAAATAGAGAAATTAATATTGTAACGTCATAACAATGAATACAAGTAAGATAGGGGGGAATTTCTTGGTTTGGTGATTCATCAATGACTTGTTAATGTTTTTACATTATGTATATGAATTTTGTAAATTAATGCATGTAACTCGAATCCAGATAACAGTAATTTTAGTATTATTTAATTTTTTTTTAAAATTTTAATTTATTAAAAATACATTCAACCAATCACAACACACCATTTAACAAGACACCAGATCTTAAAGTTTTTGTTTAGGAACTTTTCTTCTTTTTTTTTTTTTTTTTTGTCACAAAACACACTTCACTATTTGTTAAGCAAATACATTGTTTGTATCAGTAAACCAATAGGGAACAGAAGTGCTAATAAAAGAAAAAATCATATTGCGCGTGCGTGCATTCCTTGCTAACAAATCCGCTCTCGTATTATTCTCCCGTTGCCGGTAGATAAGATCGAATTCTGGGAAGGACTCCCGAAGGATTGCCAAATCACGCAACTCCGGCTTGAAACTAGGCCACTCATGTGGTGCGTCCACCATCCTCACCAGATCCCTTGAATCTGTAACGAAAGTCGAGCAGAAACGTTGCTTTTGCAGTAGAGACCGCATGGCCCACATAAGACTATGTAACTCTGTATGAAGGGGGGAAAGACTCCGATGATTTCCTTTTAGGCCCAACAAATCTGTCGTCCCATCTTGTAGTTGCAAGACCCACCCCACACCATTCGTGTTGTCCTCTCTCTTCCAAGAACCATCGATGAAGCACGTGAAGGTGGGAGGGGAAATAGATGGTGCTTGAGTAGGCTGCGGGGGTGCCCCTTGGTCCGAGATATTTGCCTCGTTCCAATCATGGGCTTCCTTGAAAGCCACTGTTAGTATTGCCGCGGCCTCACGATTAACACCATTAAAAACTTTATCATTCCTCGCTTTCCAGATATACCATATAATCCACGGGAATGCCTGTGAGACCTCTTCTGTGGCTCTAGACCGAGGAATTCTCCAGAAGAGAAAGTCTAAATTGGAGCGAAGACTCTCTGTCGGAAAGGTCGGGGTATCTGTCGGAATGCCAGTATGAGCCCAGATCTCTTTGGCTGCCGGACAAGTAAAAAGCGCATGATTGATAGACTCAACTGGGTCAATACATCTAGGGCAATTCGCCAGCTGCCTGATGTGTCTAAACTTTAGTCTCTCATTGACCGCTACCGCACCCACGAGACATTGCCAAAGAAAATGGCGTAGTTTATTTGGAGTTCTTAATTTCCATACATGTTCTTTCAGCGGGTTATCTGAAGGTAATTGGAGCAGGAACTGGGTCTCTGCATCCTTATGTATCCTTGCAATCTCATACCCTGATTTAACCGAGTAAAGCCCAGATTTGGTGTAGTGCCAACCAAATGTATCTTCCGACGCTCTGTTAGGGAGTCTCATGCTTAGAATTTTTGGTACATCCTGAGGATGTATGTTGGCCCGTATTGCATGTATATTCCACTGTCGGCTTTCTTGGTGAATTAGCTCAGATACTCGGAGATGAGGATTAACTCTATTATCCCGGCTAAACGCTGGTCGTGGGTTTGTATCTGGAATCCAATTATCCCCCCAAACGGTTGTACCATACCCATTACCTATAATTTTGCGGGTTCCCTGGAGTACCAGAGATTTTGAGGACCATATACTTCGCCAACCGTAAGAAGGACGATTGGGTTTCGGCGCAAAGAAAGGATGCATAGTCCGAAAATACCTTCCCTTTAGAACTTTGGCTGCCAGGGAATTTGGAAATTGATGGAGTCGCCACATCTGTTTTGCCAAGAGGGCCTGATTAAAGTCTTCGAAGGACTTAAATCCGATACCGCCCTGATTCTTGGGTAAACAAAGTTTCTTCCATGCAACCCAGTGTAGTCCCCTTGACTGGGGTTTAGAGCGCCACCAAAATTGGGAGACTGCACTGGCCAACTTCTTGCATAGTCCTTTAGGAAGGAGAAAACTTGACATCACATATGTTGGGATAGCTTGTGCCACTGACTTAATCAGAACTTCTTTACCGCCTTTGGATAGAAATTTTGCC
The DNA here is from genome assembly GCA_963576765.1 of Draba incana. Classification (NCBI taxonomy): domain Eukaryota; kingdom Viridiplantae; phylum Streptophyta; class Magnoliopsida; order Brassicales; family Brassicaceae; genus Draba; species Draba incana. The sequence continues at coordinate 2,749,309 of OY755207.1, read as the reverse complement.
GACCATCCATTCACTCGACTATTCAGCCGGTCATGGACATAGGCAAATATTTGAGCTTTGGACCCCTGAAGATGTTCTGGTATACCGAGATACTTTCCAGAACCTCCTACATTCTTAATCCCCAGACGTTGGTGTATGGCTAAACGAGATTCAGTGGGGACATCCTTACCAAAGGTAATAGCCGACTTGTCAAAGTTGATTCGTTGTCCCGAGGCATTCCCATAATGGGTAAGGATCTGTAGGATCTTATCACTTTGTTCGACGTTTGCTTTACAAAAGAATAAACTATCATCTGCAAACAAGAGATGAGACACTGGTGGACTAGCATAAGCCACTTTGAGGCCTGTGATCACACCTCCAGCTTTTGCTGCCTTGAGGTTGGATATAAGGACTTCCGTACAGAGAATAAATAAGTACGGTGATAGAGGATCCCCTTGCCTTAATCCCCTTGATGGTGTGATGGATCCGCGGGGGTCACCATTAAGTAATAAATGATAGGTAACCGAGTTCGCACACGGTATTATCCACGAAATCCATTTGTCTGAGAAACCCATCTTCCGAAGGAGACATTCCAAAAAACCCCACTCTATGCGGTCGTAGGCCTTACTCATGTCTGTCTTAACCGCCATAAAGTCCTTGCGACAATTTGATTTGGAGACCAGAGCATGGAAGGCTTCTTGAGCCACTAATATATTATCGGTTATCACTCGTCCTAAAATAAATGCGGACTGGGTTTCTGAAACCAGCTTCGGTAGAAGTCGTTTAAGCCGTTGGCATAAAACTTTTGAAATAATCTTGTAACTGACATTACAAAGACTAATAGGTCGAAACTCCTTCATTTCCCGTGGCTTTTCTGTTTTGGGAATAAGACAGATGTTTACCTCGTTCATACTAGATTCGATACTTCCAGAATTCATAAATTCTTGAACCATGGCTATAACTTGCGGTCCCAGTATATGCCAAAATTTCTGGTAGAAAAGAGCAGTCATCCCATCGGGTCCCGGAGCTTTTCCGGGATGGATAGAGAAAACTGCTGTTTTGACCTCTGCCGCTGAGATTGGACGAGTGAGGTTATCATTCATCTCTGATGTAACCGTACATGGGACATACCTCAATGATGTTTCTAAGTCCGAGATGCCAGCCGTAGCAAAAATATCCTCGAAATAGTTAATCGCTATCTGCTCTATCTCCGCTTCTTGTTCAGTCCATACTCTACTAGAGTTTAAAATTCCGATAATACGATTCCTCGCCCGTCTCTGTTTTGTAGAGGCATGGAAGAATTGAGTATTCTGGTCACCCGCCACTAGCCATAATACTCTGCTTTTTTGTTGCCAGTATACTTCCTCATCTGCCAGAGCGATTCTCAACTTCTCTTGCGCTTCTGCCACCTCTTCCATAGGTGCCGAGTCATCACTCTGGATTCTATCCAACTCCATCTTAAGGCTCTCAATAACCTCTCCGGTGTTTTGCTGGTCAGCTTTTCGCCATTGAGAAATAAGCTTTCGGCATAGTGAAATACGGTCATTTAATTCCATCGTAGGATCAGGGTCATCCGGAGCCCAACCTTCCCTAATAATGTTCTCAAAATTGGGTTTAGATAACCACCTTTTATCAAACCTAAACTTTTTGGTCCCATGGAAATCTCTTGAAGTAATCCGAGTAAGTACCGGTCTATGATCTGAACCCATAAATCTCAGGTATTCTGATTTGGTATGAGAGAATTTATCATGCCAATCTTCATTACCCATTGCTCTATCCAGTCGACATCGGATGACATTTTGTCCCCTCCTTCCCACCCACGAAAGAGGGTTCCCCGAGAAGGGAAAGTCAATCATACCACAATTGTTTCGCATTAGTCGGAAGTCCAAAAAAGTGTTATCTCTTCGGGTTCTGCCACCCGTTTTCTCATGATGGCCCGTTATTTCATTAAAATCACCTGTCATTAACCATGGGCCGGTTCGTGAGGAACCAATATGGCTTAAAGATTCCCATACTAAATTCCGTCGGGAAATTACAGGTTCGCCATAAACAAAAGATATGAAAACTTTATTACCGTGAATTGTAGCCAATACATCGATAAAATTCTTATTAAAAGAAAGAACTTGAATTTGAAATTCGGGTTTCGCCATAAGGGCTAAACCTCCACTAAGACCACACGGGTCAACTGTAAACAGAAAATCGTAACCAAACTCTGCTTGCAACTCTTGTAAATAACTTTTCTCGCGCTTTGTTTCCATAAGAAAAATTATTCCCGGGAATAGTCTTCTACGAAACTCACGCAGTCTACGAACTGTCAGGAAACCACCAACTCCCTGACAGTTCCAACTTAGGATCATTTAATCGGCCGCCGGTGGTTTCTCTTCAACCACTGGTTCTTTTAACTGCTTCTGAATATTTCCCCGGGTGGGGTCCGTCCCTGAAGCTGACGGAAGTAGCTTTCCATAAAGAGACTTGTCATCTCTAAGTGAATTAGCTACAGCAAATCCTGCTTGTTTTTGGATCTTTGCCCCGCGAAATGGGCTTTGACGAATCTTTTTCCTAACTCCTAAAGCCTTTTTAAATCTGTTTTCCTTTGGTGTAATGGGCTTTTTGTGAAATGGGCCTAGTTGATCTTTTGACTTTTCCTCTTCTACCAACTCTCTTAACGGAGATATCAATTCAAGTATCTCTTCTTCCGTCAGAGGAACGGTCTTCGACTTTGCCGTCTTTTCCATCTCCGCCTCCGTAATGAGGTTTTGCTCCCGGACTTCCTTCGCCGCCTGTTTCCAGAGTTTACTCTGAGAAATTATAAGGTCGTCTCTTCTAGCTTCATCCGCCGTGGCTCGATACCAGGACGCACGGTGGGTCATCAGTTCCGGAAGCTTCTCTGCAACAGCCTCCGTCTTCTCCTTCTGTTCCTGCTCCAGTGATCGAGCACTGGATAACCGGTTATTGGATTCCTCCTCCTCACTTTTTCGTTCCCTGTTCTTGGCTTCTCCCGAGGGTTCTCCTTCAGAAGCTTGGGGGAATCTTCGCTTCACCCACTGTTTTGTCGAGACCTCCGATTGATCTACCACTGGGAGTTTTTCCTTGCGCCTGGTCTGCTCAATTTCTGATATGAGATTACGCCGGAGCGGTTTCTTTGACGGGACCTCTGTGCTCGGGCTTACAGGATTGCTCTCGGTTCTCTTCCCATTTCCCGTGGTCAAGAGGTTTGCTTCTTCCTGTGTTGCCTCTGTTCGATTGTGTCTCGAGTCTCTTCTGTCAACATCTTCTCCGTAGCTGCGGATAGGTGCTCTACGGTGGCGGCCGCACCGTTGCATCGGACAATGATGTCTATCATGAGTGATGCGGTCACAGATCCTACATGACTTTTCCAATTTCTCGTACCTGAAGGTAACTTTGATGATTACGACTTCGCCAAAATCGAGTTCTCTTTCTCTGATTAAAGGGCGAGAACCTTCTAAAACCACTTGAACTCTAGGTGGTTGAGATTGCCACTCCCACTTCAATAATTCACCAAGCTTTTCTCCAATCTCTATAATTCCTTCTTCGTAACAGTAGAACTCTGGTATTCCTTCGATTGAGATCCAGAAAGGAATCGTAGAGGGGAAATCTTCTCTGATAGATGGAACCCATCTTTCCAGTGAGAACATCCAGCCATCGAAGTGGTAAGGGCGATTCTCGAGGACTTTCTGTAAGTCTGCTTCCTCCTTGAATCTGAAATGGAACTTCCCCTTTCCCATGTCTAAACCCTGTACTCTGTCTTCACATTTCCAGACTGCGGGGAGGATTGTCACCAAGTTCTTGACCCGGTGAGCCTGTGCCTCTGGATTGAGTACACGACCAGCTAAGGTAAGATCGAATTTCTTGATCATTGCCTTTGTGTCAAAAGCAGGCATCTTGATTGGCTCTGGTCTCTTCCTCTCTTGTCTCCTCTCATGTTTGGATGAGATCAAATTCCCATAAAGAGACATGGTGAGAAAAGCAACAATGAAATTGTGTTTGTTTTGTGAAATCAGGAGGTAGAGAAATCCTGGAGCAAGCAAATGAGAGACACTCTTCCCCACCGAGATGGTTATAAGGAGGATTTGATTGTAAGTGAATCCCTGATTTATCGTTTCTTTTGGCCATTTTAAATCGATTTGGTCTATAGAATTCCTCCTCCTTTTGGCTAGAAACTTTATGTTGATTGCTACAAATCCGGGTAGAAATCCCTGAGTTGTAGTCACTGGGACGTAGCAGAGTAATTGCACAGATTTATACTTTCCAAAAACTTTTGTGATTTGTGTTTGCATATCCCCTAATCCTCGGTATAGGGTATCTTTTTCTGCATTCCCCTTCGTATTAATGTTTGTAATCATGATGATAATTGCAGGATCCTTGCCGATCAAAAAATCCTGATTTGTAGGCTGTGATTTTGTGAACATTTGTTGACTGGATTCTTGTGATGTTGATGACCAGATCACCATCCAGAGAGATGCAGTAATGGTGGAAAAAGAAAGGAAAGTTCTCCCCCATTCTGAAAAGGAAGATATGGCAAAGCATATTCCGGTTATACTCAAAACACGGGGCTGACGTGCATCATCGAGGGAGATGCTCCGCCGGTGGTAAGGCCGGTGCCGTGAGAGATTCTGGTGCATAACGGTCATGAGCTTTTTTTAAAAAAGTTGCCATTACGAATGCTTCTCTGATCGCCCATTAGAGAGAAAATTTTTGACAACTTTTCTTCATTCTCTCTCATTTTTATTATTTATTTTTCATTTTTTTAAGACATAAGATCCTTGGTAAGACACATGAGAGTATCTCCATCCATGGATCTTAGATGAATCTTAATTAAAAATATTGCTTATGTGGAAAACAATTAAATAAAAAATAGGATTTTAACCCAAGATCCGGATCCTATACGGGACACTTAAGATTTCGGATCTTAGTATTAGACACTGGACACGTGTCGATATCTGGTGGTTTCTGTTGTTTTTATTGGAAAAAAAATTAAAAATTAAAGAAACAAAAAACATAATGTTTTATTGGCAATTTTTATAGATACCACTTTTAAAAAGTTTTTAAATACCACCAATTTTTAAATATTTCTTAGATACCACTTTTTTCAAATGTTCCAAAAATACCACAAAATTAAATAGTTTTAAAACCCTAAGCCCTAAACCTACACTTTAGCCCCTAAAATTATACACTAATTGTGCAATAGTTAACCCAAACCCAAATATTTAAATTATAGATCCTTAAAAATCAATTTTTTGTGTTTGAGGTATTTTTAGAAATTTTGATTTTTCTTTGAAATAGTGGTATCTAAGGAACTTTTAAAAATTAATGGTATTTAAAAAACAAAAACTTTGTTTGGTGGCATCCCAGGAAATTTCTCTTGTTTTATCCCTTTATGATAAAAAAAAACATAATTTTTGTTTCTAGGATCTTCTAGTTTTAAGATCCACCAATGGAAGCAACAAAATTTAATTCACTTATTAAAAGTATTAAATTTTCATCATCAACTATTTATATTAAATATATTCTTAAGACTAAAAAATATGGATCTATGGATGGAGATGCTCTAACTACTAAGAGCATGATTATTGATAGGTGTTATATTTATGGTGCTAAGTAATTTTATAATGATAAATTGTGTTGAAGTAAAAATTAGAACCCCAAAATAATTAATGTTGTTTTTGGTTGATTATTGGTAGTTGCTAAGTTATGGGTTCTTAAAAAAAAAGTTATTTAAATTGATAAGAAATTTTTTTAAAATTGATAAGAAATTAAAGATGGGTAATATGTTTTTTTCTAAAGTAATTTTTTTAAAATTGATAAGATTAAAAAAAAACAGAACCAATTAGAAGTTGCCACGAGGCCTCTAACAACAGGTTCTTCGGGTGCTAAAAGAAGCACTGGTTCTAATTTTTTTAACACCACTTTTTATTAAAAAAATTGTTTTTTCCCCTAAGAACCTCACTAACTACCTATAATCAGGTTCTAAGAGCATGCACACCAATGATTTTTTGTGGGTATCATAAGATAGAAAATTATTAAAATTTGAGGAATAGGAGAAAATAGAGTGTTTTTTAGTAAAAAGATAAGGTGTTTTTAAATATAAAATTAATAAAATTTGAGTAAAAAGAGGAGATTGTTGTTATTATTGGAGAGAGGGTATCAATGGGTTGATATTTTTGATACTCAAAAGTGGGTATCAATAGGAGGAAGTGGGTGTTTTTAAATATAAAATTAATAAAAGTTGAGTAAAATGAAAAGAGGGAGTATTTTTCAGAGTAAAATTGAGTAAAAAAAAGAGATTTATTATTTTTTTATCTTATGATACCCAGAAAAAAATCATTGGCGTGGATGCTCTAAGTATAAACCATGAAAACGTATGAGTAGAAAAAATGTATGTATGATTGAAATAACACAAATGTAAGTGGTTATTATTCCACATGTGAACTTTGATCCGGATTCACCTATTATATAATTGAAAAACCAAGGACAGTTCAGAAAATCGTGAAAAGATTAGTCTTTGTCTCTCTCTCTTACCTATAGACTTACCTTTTTATCCACTGTGTAACACCAAGTCCTCTTCTCCTATTTCCCTTCCTTTTTGGTTGTCTCTTAAATGGAAAAATTTATGATTTCTGATCATCAGTCTCATAACTCTACCATCTCTTTCTCTCTCTTTCTTTATCAATGACTTTTTGAAGTTTCTGCATCTATACATACGGACACTTGTGTGTATGTATTTTCCAAAACACATCTTCTCTTTCTAAGACAAAAAAAAAGAGAAAAATACTCACAAATAAATACTAGATCAAAAGAAAAAAGGAAAAACATTTCACTTTTGATCTTGTCCACTTATCTCTCATCTACAAAAGAAGTAAGAGAAAGATCTCTTTTTTTTTTTTTCAGGTTGTTTCTCTTTGCCTCACCATTTTTGCTATTTTCTGAATCTATCCTCTTTGTAGCTTTCCCTATCTCACTACTTTTGCAGTACAAGGACGTAGGCCTCTTTCTACCTCTCCCTCTTTAACTCTTTAACATATATATTTGTAACATCTTCTTTAAAAATCCCAATCTTTGCCCTACAATGACTCAAAATCTAGAGCAGGAACCCTAATTTCTCCAACCCTAGGTTAACCCTAGGTTAGACACATATCTTATAAAAAATAATAGCTATGGATTTCTCTCAACAACTTAACAACACAGACCCTAATACCACTCTCTCCACACAAACTCCTTCTTCGTCTTCTTCATCGCCTTCCTCTAGCCGCTATGAGAACCAGAAACGCCGTGACTGGAACACTTTCTGCCAATACCTTAGAAACCATCGTCCACCACTCTCTCTAGAGTCTTGTAGCGGCGCACACGTTCTTGATTTTCTTCGTTACCTTGACCAATTTGGCAAAACCAAAGTCCACCACCAAAACTGTGCCTTCTTTGGTCTCCCTAATCCTCCTGCTCCTTGTCCTTGTCCTCTCCGACAAGCTTGGGGCTCACTCGACGCTCTTATCGGTCGTCTACGTGCCGCTTATGAGGAGAACGGTGGAGCTCCCGAGACTAGCCCGTTTGGCTCACGTTCCGTTAGGATTTTTCTTAGGGAGGTTAGAGAGTTTCAGGCGAAAGCACGTGGCATTAGCTACGAGAAGAAGAGGAAAAGGAAGCAAATAACTCAGTCGCAACCGCCTCTACCACAACCGCAGCCGGACCAGCAGCAAGGTCAGTCTATGATGATGGCTAATTACCACCACAGTGCAACTAGATGATGTTGTATAACTTCGATATATGTGTGTTCGAATCTAGCTATTTCTATGCAACCTTTGTATTCGCGTAATGTAATACCCCTACTTTACTCCTCACCGTCTATCTATTGTTTCTACTTTCTTCGACTATGAAGTGTAATTCGTCTTTTTCTATAACCAATAATGAAATAAATTTGGAATATATGTGACCTTATTTACCTTTTGATTGACACAAAAAAAAAAAAAAAGTGGCCTTATATACCTTTTGGTTATCATATGTTAATTGTCTAGATGATACATCAACGTTTCATAAAATTCGATCAAAACGTTCGAATCTTGAATCTTAGTCCAAAGCTTCAGATGATTCTGATGCTAATCGAAATGTTAATTTGATACATTGAAAAGTGTAATATTTATGTATGTTCGTGAACATTATGTGGGGGCCCCCAAAAAAAGAAAAGGAACATTAAGTGATTAATTAGTGATATCATGTGGCGACTTCTGATGGGCTAATTCAATATTTTTCTCAATTCATAATTATAGTACAGTATTTACTTGTTAGGGTTTATACTATGCATGAACATACTCGGCAATAATAATTTTTAAAAAAACTATGCAAGAAGCCATGAACATACACATAAGGCAAGGCACCTGATCAAGAACGGTTTTTTCCTGTTTAATTTTATACAATTTACGGGTTTTCTTTATCTACATGTCCCTTGTTTTAACCTTAATTAGTTATACTTATATGTTACTCACATATATATATGTGTTCACCGTCAACTTTTTCTTCCGCAGATAGTATCCATTACTAATGACTATATGAATCTATTATTTATAAAAATATCGAAATGACACACATTGACGTTTTATCATGTGCTAAAACTTTGATGCAGATATAAAGTCCTTCTTTGATAGCGACTTGGATTTAGTGTTCACATTCAGATGTACTAAACCGTTTGAATAGTTGACGAAGGTGATGAATGTTTCTTTAGTCTTGGCATGACGATTGATCACGATTCTTTTAAAATAAAATTGGTCTTCAAATAATTTTACATCTACATATATAATAGTGTGTATTTTGTTAATTTAGTATAATTTCCCCGCTTTGATATTTCGACGAAACATGATTGTGTGGGGAGAATGTTGCACAAAATACAAGTTTTAAAGTAAATCTAAAACAGATCTATAATTACAAAAAGACAAAATAGGATCATATATTCCATTATTGATGACAGCTAATCTTGTTACACAAATTTTCTCATTAGCCGACGTCGATTTGACAATTTTTAAATATAAAATTGTTTACTTCTATTCAAAGATATATCTATAAGCCACTGTAATTAAATTTGAAACTCTTAATTCGTGTTTGAGCTAGCGAATTCTATATTATGAGATGGGATAAAGATATAAAATGGAATAGTGTGTTACTATATTGGAAAATTGGAATTCTCTGTTATATGGGTCCCATGGTGTCTAGTGAATTAAAATCGTGTGGACGCGTTTCCTCGATATCTGCTCAAAGAAAGAGATTTAGACACGTGGGCAAATGATTATGCGTCCGTACGAGGTAGGCATTATAGCTGTAAGAAATAGCATTTAATGTTGAGTTTTCTAATGCCGAATCAAACTCTAATCCTATTCTGTTTTTATGTAGAATCGATTGAGCAAGAATGTAAGAACACAAGACTCGAGTTCGGGTGCTTAGTTCCGGCACCCTAGGTTCGCCGGTGACAATAATCACCGGAGTTTCCACTAGAATCGAAGATCGGATTACAACCAAAGAAACTATTACAAAGAAACTTAATGAGAGAACTCTTTGTAAAAACCTAGAAGAAGACTTGTTATCCCGTTCCACATAAACAGAACCGAGCACCTCATTATATAGCTTTGCTTTGTTTCCTTTTTCTTCTATTACTCAAGTTTCCATAAAACCAAACCGACTTGCAGTAATAAACCGAGTTAATCATCTTAGTCGGTCAACACTCTCTCGTCTCTTGTTTGCCATAGCGGGCCTTGTCTTCCAAGCCCAATAAGCTTTAATGAACCAAACCGGTTCACATTTAATTTTGTTGGAATTTTTTGTATTTTATTGCTTTATTTAGCAAAAAACTCTGGATTTTCTCTATTTGGGAGGGTCCTCGTTACATAGTGTTTTAGATCCACTTCGATTATTGTTTCAGAGTCTTGCACGTTTCAACAGAGTCGTGTACTGCAATTTAATTGCGACTTCAATTTTGGACTGTTGACCAGATTTTTTTCTCGAGACTTTCAGAAGTTGTGGTTATTAAAAAACTAACAAGAAAAATGGTTGGTAAAAATAATTATTACACGAATTCTTGGTTATAACCTAGATTCATTTTTGGAATATATGAAAAGTTTGGATTTTTGTTGTTGTTTGTTTTTGTCATTTGAAATATTGACAATTATATAAATCCAAATAACAAAATTTTGAAAGACTTTAGCCACTGTAAATTTGCTAAAATTCGTTGAAAATTGTTGGTACACCAATGCATAGAGAACATCACTTATTGGTTTAGTGTTGACTTTTGCAATGAGACTAGTGGGCTTGGCCCATACAATTAAGCCCATTTATATATTTTTTTTCCAATTTTAAAAATATTAACGAGAAAAGAAATAACAAGATTCGACGTCGATTCTTTTCGCTAAAATTCTGAAACCTTCCGGTTGCGATTCCGCCGATCTCCGATGTCAATTCCGCCGTCTTCAGGTTCTTCATCTTCTCAGTACACATACGCAGCGAATTCTTCGTATTACGCGCCTTACCAGCGTCCACAGCCTTACGCAGCACCGTCGCCTGCTCCACCGCCGCCGATTGTGCCAATTCCCGGAGCCACCGTCTATCCGCAGCCTGTTGGTCCGGTTCCTGCAGTCTACGCTTATCCTCAGTACCAACAGGTTAGTGGGTTTGATGAATCTGGAGTATTGATTCATAGTGTTTTGCTTAATTGAGATTCGGGATTCGAATTAGGGTTTCTGAAATCTCCTCTGATTTTGAGTTTAGGGTTTTGTTGTTGTTGATAAAGCTGTTTATTTTATAACTGAATGATGAATTTACGTATCTCACATGTTTGATAGTTAAAGATTTGTTCTTTGGATTTGTTTTACTTGTTTGTGTGTGTGTTTATGCTAAAGGTAGCATTTTTGGTTGTATTTGTTGGCAGGCACATCAATTGTTCCAGAGAGATGCACAGACCATCACACCAGAAGCTCTAGAGAATGTGAAAGCTGCATTGGCTAATAGCGAAACCGAACACAAAGCGGAAACTAAAAAGAGAGCGATTCCTCGTAAAGCTGCTGGACAGTCTTGGGAGGATCCTACTCTTGCAGAGTGGCCAGAAAGTAAGCATTGCCTTTTTACTTCTTTACCTTGAGTTTGATTATTGTTCGTCTAGTTTACGGGTTGTATCATAGTTGTTTAGAGATAGGCTTTTGGATGTTCTTTGCTTTTTTGTTAAAAAGTTTCTCTTTCTACATTTGCCAGATGACTATCGCCTGTTCTGTGGTGATCTTGGGAATGAAGTGAATGATGATGTTCTTTCCAAGGCATTCTCTCGTTTCCCTACCTTCAATATGGCCAAGGTCAGTGTCTATATCACTCCTCCTTTTCCGTTTTTTGTGATGATTCATATTTGGTTTCTTATGAACATTTAGCTGTGTGCGTGTAGTTTTCCTTCCTATTGATTAGATTGCTTCCTTGGTTGGGGATTTACAGAACGTGATTGACCTTAGATACATAGGAGCATTCCATACTTGAATCAGTAAGACTTTCTTTTCTGTACCATTTTTCGATTTGTTGATACATAGCTATATAGCCTGTAGTTGTCATTCTTATAAAACACTTCTTGCTTAATCGCCTTATTCTTTTCAATTTCCATTGATTCTCTGTTTCTTGCACTGCCATGTGGTTTCTTTCTTGGCTAATTCCTTGAGATTTAGTGTTGAAGACATGTTTATCTTACCATGACAGGTCATCAGAGATAAGAGGACTGGTAAAACTAGGGGTTATGGGTTTGTGAGCTTCTTAAATCCTGCTGATGCAGCTGCAGCTCTAAAAGAAATGAACGGTAAGAATCTGATTTTAGTATCCAGTTTGATGTGTTAGCTTTAACAAAAACTTGTTATTTGATTTTGTTCATAGTCCATTGATTTTTCATATGAATACACACAGGTAAGTATGTTGGAAACCGTCCGATTAAACTAAGTAAGAGCAACTGGAAAGATAGAACTGATCAGGAGGCTGCGGAAAGACAAAAGGCAAGTGCACAAATTCCATTTTTTTTTATAGATTTAAGAGTTTTGCAGAGGAAAATTGCTTAACATTGTGGTTTTGAATGGTGAATGCAGCATTTCAGTAAGACGAAGAAGAAGCCAGTGAAGAAGAGTATACTTCACAAGTGATTAAAGAAGAAAGAACCAGGATATTTTATACCCTTTTTTTTTTCGTTAGCTCTTCAATAAGTGGAGATTTATATCTATTTTCGTTTTATTATTCGACTAGTACTATGTAAATTGATATTTATGACAAGACAAGTTTAATCCTTTGGTCCAAGCTATTTTAATAGCAATATTTTTTGTTTGTTTGTTAAGGCTTAAAACCTAGTTCAAACAATTCATTAAACCAAAACTGAAATGTGTTCAACGCCTCAAACGTATTTGATTTTAATAAAATGTCTTAGTGCTGTTGCAAACGTATTCACACTGATGGTTGACAAAATATATTGCAAACCATATTCTTGTATTGAAACCAGGTTGGGAATGATTTCAAGTTCGGCAAGATATAATGCTTATGATTTTGATTACAGACTTTTGATTTGAAAAAATGTTTGAGATTTTTTTGTTTTGTTTTTTTCCCCACACAATATAATTTAGCATGGATTGGATGGATAATCAGCAAATCAAAGTTGAAATTTGAAATTAGGTCAAAGAGAATTTACTGTATATGTCGAATTTTTACTGCAATTTATAGTTTTATAGTATATATTGTTCAATGTTGGAAAGTTTTGTTATTATAATCAGGTAGTATACGGTACAAAATTCATTTGGTTTCAAACTTTATATTAAAACAAAAATCTGAAATTTATTATACATATATAACATTTGACATCATAACCCTTTGGTTCATAAACTACAACCAAATATCAACTTTTGCATTATCATAGAAAAGATAAACAAAATAAGCAAAACATAAGTAAAACTTAAGAAGAATATAAGCAAAAGAAGAAATTCTGCATGGTTGTGTGTTTAATGGTAAATGCAGCATCACAGTATTATGAAACATAAGATAGTGAAGAAAACAATCCTATTGCTCAAAAATCCTTTTTAAATCTTATTCTTATGTATCTGCTCTGGTTGTGTTTTATTATAAAAACAAACTCTCTGTAACAAACTTGTTATAAATGGCTTTTTTTCGTTCTTCATTTTTTTTTTTTTGTTCTTCATTTTAATGCTATTGATGATCTTTTGGGCAGATATCGTTGGACAATTTCACAAGTGGACGTGTACACACTCTGATAATTTCAGCATTCAGTCATTTTGATTTTGGACATATCATCTCAAACATGATTGGACTCTACTTCTTTGGATCCAATGTATACTTCTTTTTCTCTTTATGATTTTTTGTTTCAACAGTTTTGGTTGAGATAGTAAATTCATGATTTCAAAATCTTCTCGTGCTAGATTGCAAGAAACTTCGGCCTTCAGTTCCTATCGAAGCTGTACCTTGCTGGAGAGCTTGGTGGCTCTGTTTTATAAATTTGTTTACGTCATACATAAATCATATTTTAATTTTTGGATAAACTGATAGAATGTTTTTGTTTTGTTGGTCTGAAAAGAGCCCCGACGGAAACATTATTGATTGCGTAAACCGTGAACACCAACCGGCGTTTCAACATTCGATGTTAACAAACCATAAGATTCAAATTTTCAAAAAAAAAAAAAAAACAAACCATAAGATTCAGGTAAATTTGTTATTTTCTTTTATTCATTATTTGTAAATTTTATTTTGAGGAATTTTGTGAAAATACACTAACATAAGTCTGAAATTTGAAAAATAGATTATTTTCTAAAATGTTGAAATCTCGTATTTTTAAAGTATATTTTACTAAATTTCCTTATTAAATATTATAAATCATTTGCAAAAATACATATATTATTATATTAGACATCATTTAACGACAACTTTTACAAAATAATTTACATGTAGTTATATTACGCTTCCCTATATTCTGCATGTGTTATCTCAGGGGAAACCTAACTACTAATGTTTTTTTGTGTGTGTAATTGATAACACAGGAACCACCGACGTCGGATTTACCATACATGGTACGTAAGAAAGCCAACAACAAAATTTGGCAAGTTTGGCATCGGAATGGAACCAGATGTCCTGAGGGTTCCATTCCGATTCGACCGTTGTTCAATCATAAGAATGGGACTTCGGGTTCTAACGCAGGGAACAGGGCTACAGATGGACATGAGGTATTTTATTTCATAACCAAATCCCATAGGAACTTAATTTTGTTATAAAGTCTAGAAAAATTCTATACCAAACCATCCGAAACTATACTGAATTTTTTCCAAATGAACCAACTTAACCGAAACACAATTAAAAACCAATTTTTTTTTTTGATAAATTAAAAACCAATTTTATTAGTTAAATATATAGAAATATTACCACAATAACCTAAACCCTAGTTTTATCGTAAAAACTAACACTTTATATATATTCTAGATTTATCGTAAAAAATAACATAGTGAGAAATAAAATTAATTGTGATGGAATCCATATTATTAATATGTAATTAAATAATTAAAAAGTTAAATATTAACTTAATAAATAGATTTTAATGGTTTATAGGACTTTAAAATTTTCTTTTTTCAGAATAACATAGATTTTTGTATTTTTTTTATAAAAAATTTGGTTTTTTTTTATCTCCAAACATTACACTTTACATTGTATAATAATAGGGCTTCTTTTCATATTTCGTGTCGGACTTTATAAATCTTACGACCTGACCTGATTAAAAAATGTTTCTAGGATCGGTTGTCCAATTTGACTTTTAGTTTAATCTCGTTAGTTTCAACTATTTTACTTTTTTTTTTTTTAACATCAAATTCATTCATTAATTCCAAATCGTGGACAAGAGTTTATACATCCATAAAACATCAATAACAACCAAATCCAAATACACATCTACAAATACATAACCAAACATTAAAAAGAACGATGAAGAAGTGAATTTCCGCGATGCTTTCGATATCGAAGACATACTCGTCAACAAGTTACTAAACCTGTTTCTTTCCCTCCTCAGAATCAATCCCAAAATAATGAGATCGTCGCTCTTGGTTATCATCTCTTGAATGAAACTCCATAATATTCTAACGTTATTGATGATACTCAATATCTTCTCTTGCGTCGATTTGTCGATTCTCCGTGAATTTGTTATACCCGGATCCCATAATCGCCGAACAAAATACCATATAAAATTTTGTAACTGATACGCAAACCCCTTCGTTAAACAGGACTGTGGATACCGGACATCATGAAGAATCGTCAAACGCTTCACGGAGATAACGGGCTCGTCTTGGTTGAAATGAGAACATAGACGAACCATGAATGAATCACTTCTTAATTGCAGATTTGGCGTTAACCGGACGTGAATCAGAAGTTGCATCAACAAAATTGAAAAGTAATAACACGTAGTCACGAACACTAACACCAACACCCTCGAAAAGAAGAGAATTGATAGGATATAAATCCAGAATAAAATAGTGCCATACATAGCATTTATTGAAAACAAGAAAGAAAAGAAACTAACAAACAAACAAAGGAACCACCGGCAAACGCTGGCGGCTCGAAAAGCCAAAGGAAAAAAGTTTGTGTAGATCGCCTGTGAATCGCTTGCAGAGAAAAAGGGGTGGTTATTATTTACGACACTTCAATTTTTTTCTGGTTTCAACTATTTTACTAATTAACATAAAAGCAACAATAAAAAATTATTACTTTAAGAAAAAATCAAGACTACTTTATAATAATGGTTAGTCAAAGTTGAAATGTATTTTAGAAGCAAACTTATAATTTATTATATACTAAAGTACTACTATATTATTTTTCAAAAAAAAATTACTACTAGTAAATGGTAACGTTAGGTGTTTGATTCTTCTGTCATAAGCGTTTTAAAAGCAATAAAATATTAGTTTTTGACTTTTTTTGCTAACTGATTTTCAAATTAAAAAGAACCAAAAAGTTTTGAAAGCCCATTTATAAGACCCAGTTTTTGGGAAGCCCAAAATAACAAGAAACTTAAAAACCCAATAGATTGGTACTAAACCAGAACCAGAAATCAGGACCAAACCGGAACAGTAACCAGAAATTGTAACCAGGAAGATGGTTATGATGCTTTCTCAAATAAAACCGTGAGGAGAACAAAAATTGATGAATGGATCATCCAATCAAATCAATAGTTTCTGATTTTTGAAAGTCAAGTTTTCAAAATTTCAATTTGTTCATTAATTTTAACTAATATTCTTGATTATGTGGTCCTCTAGACGGATGCATATACCTTCACAGGAGGTTATAACCTTCGCAAAGCCGGTTTTGTTCAAATCAGTAATTTTATTGCGATTGAAGCTGCAATTGATCAAACGTCACTGTTTGGAGGTACCCAGGCCGAAATGACTATCCGGATGTGGAAGGTAAATTATTTTCCTTTTTTTTTTTTGTTTATTAAATAAAATGTCATTTTTCTAACTAATAACTTGACACAATTTTAGGATCCGAAACTTGGGATTTGGTGGCTCCGCGTAGTTTTTGACGGCGTACTAGAGCGGTTGGATATTGGCTCTCCTATTCACCATCCAGATTGATTACGCGGCGAAAGTCGAGTGGGGGTGGGGCGGTGAGATCGTAAACACATACCCTTTCGGCCGATGAGATGAACAAAAATGGTCATTCTCAAGAAATCAATTGGTTGTATCACTATTAATATTACATATTTCGATTAGTATTTTGCATTAGTAATGGTTTATTATCATTCGATATGCCTTTTTCCGTACGTAGTCAACTGTTTTGTATAATGAATATGTCCTGACCCAAAACATATATCTCGGTTAAAAGATACAAACGTTTAGCACTCGCAATGTTTCACATGAAGTAAACAAATAATATATATTTGCATTTTCAGTTTTGTTTCCATCAATATATATTTTAATAAGCAAGTAATTTTCTTTTCAAAAATGTACATCACTTTGCCAATGGAAAAATTTATTGACATACTTCTTTTCCGTCGCGGTGGTTGAATCTCGACATACTTCATGATCTAAGTATATAAAAGAAAAATATAAGAAGGCCATAAAAATGAATCTGTTGAACACTACACCAAGTTAGTAAGTAACATGATAGTGAGAGAAAAAGAATACGCTGTTAAGTCATGCGCATGGCTATGTCAAAGCAATATGTAAGATGTAAAGATTCATCAGATTGTTGGAAAAGAGAAAGTCGGGCTTGAATGACATAAACAGAAATGAAAACAATTATACACGAAATCTATATTCCGCGTATGCGCGGATTAAAAATCTAGTATATATGAAAGATGAAAAATGTATATATACCTAAACCCATAACATTTTGGTTAGAAATCAAAGCAACTAATATATATGATTGCAAGGAAAGAAATCATGAATTTGTTTGTGAAACTTATTTTTTCGTTTATTTTTCTTTGTAGAAAGTATATTGAAAAAAGGAATGATATGTGAATTTTCAGAACTTAGTAAGCCCTATTTATAGATTTTTTAGTCTTGGAATTGAACTTTTGATTTGCCAGATTATCTAAATATTATTATTTACTATAAATAGTTTTTTTTCAAAACTGTCAACATTATATTTTTGGTAGAATAATTTGAAGAAGTATTAACATGAAATATTTTGGGAACACGTATATTTATTTTACCTGCAAAACAATCTTGTTATTTCTTGTTGTATCCGATTTTCTTATCACAAAGAGCTATTTCATATAATTTTAATTTCATATAATTGAAAATGTTTGAGAAGAAAAAAATACAAGTTGAAAATATGTAGGCAAAAAATAAGTATTAAACAAGCAAAACATAAGCAAAATATAAAAATGAAATATAATGTAATGATATAAACAACGATGGTTAAACCAACATAATAGTAGTGAAGATCCGAAATTGCTATTGTTTGAAATCCACAAAATAATGCACTAGAAAACTTTAATGTTATCGTAGAGAAGAAATACATGATACAGTGAAAGCCTTTTCTGTCATAAAGGTGAATATATGCCATATATAATATATAACAATTATCCATAATTATAATTATTGTTCTTCTAAGAAAGTTGGAGGAGTCATGTGAGTGGTGCAGGAGTTTTTGGTGGCCATTTGGGTCAATTCAAACACAGTTTGTCCACTAACGTTATTTTCCCAATGACTATCCCCTATAAAGTTGTATATATGTTTGTTTCATTTATTAATTATAATATACATCTAATTTTTTTTTTTTTTTTTTTAACATCATCTAGAACTTTATTAATAAGTAAAATAGGGAACGTGATCCTCATGGAGGATTGAAGTTATACATCTTGGAGCATAATTGAAAGAAACAAAAGATTGCGATAATAACAAATTTGTTTTGACCAAGCAATCCGCCGCTTTATTATTGATGCGTGAAGTCCATTGAAAGTGAACAGATTGAAATTTTGAGCTCCATGTCTTCACGTCTCGAAGCCAATTATGAACTTTGAAATTGAGACTGTTGTTGTTAAGAAGTTGGCAAACCATTTTATTGTCTCCTTCAAAAACGAGTCTTTGATAATTTGAAGACCAAGCATGTTGCATAGCCATGATGAGTGCTTGAAGCTCTGCTTCAAGTGGTGATGTTACTGTTTTTCCTCGACCAATACCAGCCTTAATGAAAAAACCATCTGAGTCTCGAAAAAGCCAAGCTGCTTTACTTTCCGAATTTGAAACATACCCACAGTCATAATTGCATTTGATGAGACCTGGTGGAGGCTTTGACCATGTCGACTTGTGTTGTTGAGGTGATCGAGATCGTCGTTGTGAAAGAGTCGTTGATGATGCAGAGTTGTTAATCCACTCGTGTGTATCGTCTTTCGCCAATTGAAATATTTTTTGCCAATCAAAGAATTTCCGTTGATAAAGAAGTAGATTACGAACTTTCCAAAGACGCCATAATATCCAAAATGGTTGTTGTTGATGGAATTCCGAGAGATTTGGATTTTTTGAGACTTCAAGAATTGACTGAAAATTTGAATTAAAATCATCATATGGCCCTGATGTTGAGTAAAACATACCAGAGCTTCGCCATACCGCTTGAGCAAAATCACATTTGAAGAATAGATGATTTTCTGATTCCGCTTCTCTACAACATCGCCTACAAATGGGATCATTGATAACCCTTCGATGCACTAGGTTGGTACCAATAGCTAAAGTGTGAGTTATCATTCTCCAAAAGAAATGCTTTAGCTTCGGCGCAGTCTTCAGTTTCCATATTTTCTCCTTAAATTCTGTAAGACCTTGAGTCGGTAGAACGTCATGGTGATTGTCTGGTAAATGTGTGGCTAACCAATAACCAATAACCAATATACATCTAATTATCCCTAAAAAATATAACTACATTTTTCCAATCACAATTTAAAACAAACTGCAGAGGAATGCTTATAACGGTATTGGATGTTATGGCACCGATTGTGCTGGATTTGTCCACACCAGCCAAAAGATCGCAGTTGAGGCTGCCATTAACCGGTCATCTACAATTGGAAGGACACAATTAGACATTACAATACACATGTGGACGGTAAATTAATCTATTTTGATTTTTCTGGTTATGACTTTTTACATATGATTTTTTCTACTAACAAATATACAAACAAATCCAGGATCAAATATCTGGACATTGGTGGTTAGGTTTGGAACTTGATGTCATCGAACCGATAGGGTATTGGCCCACATCCATTTTCACTCTACTCTCGGATCACACTTCAATGGTTCACTGGGGAGGAGAAGTTCATTATCGAAACATCTCAGATGTGATCATGGAAGCCCGAATGGGGTCGGGGGAATTCCCGACAAAGGCTTTCGACAAGCGGCGTATTTTTGCAATCTACACGTCGCAACAAACCACAACACCTTGTTACCCGTCAAAGATTTCAAATTCCAGGAAACAAATGCAGACTACTACAAGATCAAGAGACGCGACAATAGAGCATGCGGACATCATTTTTACTTCGACAATAAAGTTGTATTTTCGAATACAACTCTACCATTACATTAAGTATATTCAAAAATAGGCAAAACATAAGTAAAACACATGAAAATTGTAAGCAAAAAGAACTTTTTGTTGTTGTTTTAATCAATATTGTTGCCACTATTTTTTTTTTATGGTTTACAACCATTTCAACTGATTTAAAAACAAGGATAAGTTTCATAAAAATTAGAAGAACAAAAAAATCTAGAAATAGAGCAGCTTGATCGTGATTCATTGATCTTAAGATAATTACATAAAATTTAAGGATTGTTATGTTGGATGCCACTTGAAGGAGCTATATGGTTTCAACGAGATTAACGATCACTTAGCAATCAATGATTTGTCGAAATAATCAAATTGGAGATAACAAAGCTGAGATTTGACGGGATAATCAAATAGGAGCTCAAATCCGACGAAATAATCAGTGAAAATATGATTAATCAAAAGAATTCCAACAAATCTAGGTAAAAACGAAGAAAAAACTGTAGTTCAATGCTCTAATACCATGTTAGTTGAGAGAGAATCGATCGAGGTAAAAGAAATGACTTCATTCAATCAACAAAATCTCAACTTGTTTCTTATTTTCAGTTAAATACTCAAATCATATGAGAGGATTTACATCTGGTTCAGTTCACATCGACTTAACTACCATTTGTTTATGTTGTTAGGCTACATCTAAATATTTTTTTATTGGTTGCTGAATATGACATTTCTGAATTTTCCCAAAGATTGTGTTGCATATTTTTTTTTTCTAACAACTTAAATGTCAGATATTATTTCATAATTCAATACGGTATCAACATTGATTTGACTGTACTTTTAATATTGAAAATGCTGAAATAAAAGATAGTATGATAAAAACAAAATCGCATTTCTAGCTGACTTTTTGATAAAACACTTAAAAACAATCTTTACTTCCAAAATACTATCACCTAGTTTTCAGAAACCCACGAACTTCAATGAGGAAGTAGTTGAGGTTTTTTCTAAATCTTTGGTAGTTCAGACGGTCCAAGGACGATGAAAGCTGGTTCGACGTCGTGAGCACTTGAAGTGCGTTCGCTAGCCTTGTCTTGAAGTTCGGATTCGCCTGCTTCTCGATCAATTCATTGCCCAATCCCTACAGGTAACAAAAACTGTTAAATTACTGTGGTTTCAGACATAAAAAAATTAATAATAACAAAGCAATAAAGACCAACCTGGTAAAGGTTTGGTTCACAGAGAATAAGAGGGAACAAAGCATCTGCTGCGGTACTGACTAGGTCGGGACTGTAACAAAAAAACCGGTTAAAAACACTCTAAGCAACCCGTTAAGAGCGTGTTTGAGTGATTTTGGTGAATAAGAGTTTTAGTACCTGTAATCCTCAAAAAGAAGGAAGTGAAGCAATGTACGAAGGAATCGACTCAGTATTCCTTCGTGGAATACTCCGTTTGGATCTGTGTGTCCAGCTGCATGTGAACCCAAACCCGAGTTGCCAGAATTTGTCTCTTTGTAGTGATACGAAGCAAGAGCCTTTAGAGCTCTCAGGCACATTGTGACTATATCCACATCCTGATGAGCATATTAATAATTACATTTACTTTAAACATTGTTGTAAAACAAGAGCAAAAGATTGTCTCTGTGAAGAAGATTTCACATCACCTGCTGATGAAGACCAAAGTCAACTGTTGTAAGTACATGGTTAAATGCGTCACTGTTGAGTTGTGCGAGGGTCTCGGGGTAAACCTCGAGCATATGTGATATGAGCGAGAAATACTGCAGAATTTGATCAATTCAGTGAAAGTTCTAGCAGTAAGAGTACTATGATAAGTTTGGTGAATGCTGGATTCAAAGCCTTACGTCGAAACAAAGCTTGGGGTATTTGAGGAGTTCCAAAGTTATAAGTGGCGTGATTATATGGAGACCAAAGTACACCACCTGTAAGTTCAAAGAATTACATAAACCATTCTTGTCGAAATTTATCTCAAATAACTGGATTTTTACCTGGGATATATTTGTGCTTTGTGCCTCGATACTGTCAGATGAAAAATCAACCTGCAAAAGGTTTTTATAACAGTTGTTAGAAGACAAGGAATAGCTACGAATATGTTATCATTTTCTACATAAGACCGTTGTTTACCATATCTTTTGAGCATATATGGGAAAGTAGCTGAAGCAGAGCGCGTAAATCCTTGTACTTTTCGGTTTTCGCTTCATTAAGCAAGGTACTCGAGAGGGACAATGATATCTGAGGTGGGAAGAAAGCAAAGTGTATATGAGGGTACGCAAACAATTCGCTTTGACTGTTTTCGAGTAATAACGCTCAGTCTGAACAGAGATGTATGGAAGAGATAGGGGCACAGATTTACCTTTCCAATATTGTGTGATGAATATATTTGTAGAAGACTCATGCAAAAATTAATCACCACGGCTGTTTCGTGAGCTTCTAGGTAAGATAATTGCCCATCCACCCAATCCACGACAAATTTAAGAAGTAGATATATTACTGCAGACTAAGCAATAAAAATAATTAGAGGGTTTAGTACAAAAACCAATCACAAATTTGTCGTAGAGTATTGAATTGTTAAGTAGACTTCATCGAGATTCCGAAATAACCAATACCTCGTGTTTATAAACCTCAAGAAGACGGAGCACAGGATTCATGACAGACAATCCCATCTCATAAATTGCTCTCTGTGTCCGGGGTTCAGTCCCACTTGCAGCTCCTCGAAGCCGCTCTAACACACAACTCACCTAACACAACACGAAAGAACCATTGTGTTTATAAGGATTTAGCAATAACTAAATCTAAGTTTTCCAGTGTTTTTCTTCCTCACCAGCATGATGATATCAGGTTGTTGAGCCAGATTTTTAAGGTCACTGTTATTGGACAAGTCCACTAAAGATGATGTCATATGAGCCATGAGGTCCTTCACGTATCTTTTGGAAAATAGAAAGAAGGTTATAGGTCAGGCAAAATTCAAGGTTAAACTGTGAGCGAGTGCACAGATTTTAGTAACTCACTGGTTTGATGCATCTGAACTTCGCATTCCATAAGCAGAAAGAACAAGGGTTTGAGCCAATGAACGCTGAATTGAAGTAACATCATTTCAAGGAACAGTCATACATGAACAAATTGGACAAAATGCAAACTTTAGGAAACTATACCTGACAAACACCATTTAGCAAGAACAATGCTTTGTCATTTGCAAAAGCATTTGCCAGGTTACGCCAGGAGTCCTGAATGTTTTGCATATAGAGTTAGCTACTAATCAAAACATAAATAAGTTAAATCAACAAGACTTCTTTATCAAGTAAAAAGGCTTTTCCCCAACGTATGAAAATAAAATAAGCAGATTTAATCCTAGTCTAAGAGCAAAATACAAGTTAAAATACGTCATTTGTATTGGAAACAAAGCAAAATACAGAAATTATCCCCATTTAATCCATGCCTGACTATGCGAGTTTCTGAACTCACCAGTGATAGAAGGTGAAAACAAATATTTCTTCGTCGAACAAGTGCATGCAGCAATTGAAAACATGTCAACTCCTGCAGAGAGTGATATAAAAAAAGATTAGAAGAAGGCCACTCTCTAGGAAATGGAAGTAAAGTGACCTACAGTTGTAACCATAGAACAAAATTCCCATTAAACACCAAAGAAATTTCGCTGTAGCTAATTAAATTCCCTGGCCTAAAGTCTTTAAATTTATCAGAATTTGTTAAGTCAAGTGAAGTTTAAATTTCTTGCATCAGTTTTCCCCTCACACAATTAACTAACTGAATGATATTTGTACACAATAAAAAAAAAAAGCATAGTAAAAACGCGAGGATTACCAAAACCGATTATGTTTAGAGAAGGACATAAGATTACTACCTGCAAATCCTTTTCACCAGGGTAAGACATGAGCGATGTCAAGGAGATCCGGACAATTATATCAAGGACAAACTTTCCCTGACTGTGTTCGTTGAAAAACGTGTATAAACATGCTCTGGAGGGTAGAGACTGAAGCTGGTTGCTACCCAAATTGCAATCTTCAACGAGCAATAGATATGTGAAGGACCATCTTGCAAGGAACCATATGACTGCCTACATAAGTGTTTCCAATCAATAAATAGGATGGAGGTACCAAGACTGCAATGATTTTATTTTTCTTAACGCTTAGTGACCATGATATTTTGCATGCAGTTGAATCTGAGAATTCGAAACACGTCAATTTTTACCCAATTCAGGATTTAGAGAAAAAAATGTACCTCCATTAGCCGAGGACTAAAGATTGATGACCTCATTTCTGCATCCAAACATTGCTCGGCGAATTTTATAATTGAGCTACGAAAAAAAAAAGACAATAAGAAGTTGCTAGAATCTCACAATTTGTATATTAGTATGCCACTATAACACTAAAAAGAAGAGATATTGTTGGTAATTTTAGAATGACCAGAAAACTAGCGCATAGCAATCTATTCAAGTTCACTCATCTGTTCAGTTGGAAAAGACTTCTACTCAGGCTTACCTTGAGAGTACCACGACAGGGTGCATGTCTGCCTCTACAACATCCACAAAATGAGATTGCAAGGCATCGGGAACCTGGTTGTTGACAACATCATCTCGTAATTACTCTTGGGAAGAGTTGATAAGTAAAAAAGAGAATTATAACAGGCCTCATGCAACTACTTATGAGACTGATTCTCCTAGGACTTCCATTTACTTATTAAGAAAAAAGGGTAGCTTCAAGCCCCATCCGTTTGAAATTTATTCATCAAAAAGGAGTAAAGGCACTACCTTATATCAGTAAAACATGAAACATGAAGGACAGTATAAATTTAAAACCCAAGGTATCATAATAGACAGGAATTAATGGAAGGAGAGCTTCTCAGCATCTTTTTTTTTTTTTTTATAACATCAAAGAATTACCAGGGCTGTCTCTCCTTCCCCTTCATCTGCAAGTACGTGACCGATTATTAGCAGCAAAGAGTAGACCTCTTCCAAAGTTTCAGTCGGATCAACAGTGCCCCTGCCCTAAAACAGGTAGATTAAGGTGAGCAAAAGCAACCTCTCAGGACACGTCCGAAAACTTGTGCACATTGCATTAAAAAAACTACAACAACTTAGACATAGAGCTAGATTTCTAATAGGTATGTCAATCAAGAGCACCTGATGGAGGCGTGCTACACGATCAGAGAAATGTTTTGCTAAAAACAGAATTGTAGCATCGACTGCTGCCCTCGCGATGAGAGCATAAGAACCTAGTCGTTCATCCATGGCTGCCAGAACATGATATCAAAATTCTGAACAAAGAATAGCAGAAAACCTTCTTTCTAGGACTGCCTGAAAATCATAGCATTTCTTTTGCTCACCAGATACAGAAGCCAGACAGTCGGCATCATCTTCAATGGTAGCTGATGCAGATGCCACTAGAGGAACAAGTTTCAGCTTGTAAATAGATTTGATAAAAGAAAGAGTTCCAATCCCAAAAAGCTGTAAAGCAGTGGTCAACAGACTGGAAATCGTTACCTTTTAGTTCGGATTCCACAATCAGTGAAAAGAGATTAGCTGCAGCATGCATCCCCTCAGGCGGTAGCCACGCATTACCTCCAGAACCATCCATTGACTGGCAGAAGTCATGACAACCTTTGGTCAAATAGTGCACACTGGTATCTCATAAGATGCAATCAACTTTTAAATTGTATCATTCTTTTAGATTTTTAAACATAAAATTTGTTGGCAAAGACAATGATCGGTTTTTATTAATACCCAGACAATCACAAAGTTAACGTCCAAAGTAACCCAAAAAGCTGGAGATGGCCATAGTTTCATGAACACAATGATTCACAATATTATAGATATATGCGGCTGTATTAAAATAGATCTTAACCGTACTCACACCAAGGAGTGTTGTCCAGGTATCTAGCAAGATATCGCGCGCCTCATAGCTCCAAGTGTCTTCTTCAGTACTATTCACCATTAGTACTTTGACAACTTCACCCATTAACATAGATAAGAGTGTAAGAGTACCAAAAGGCCTGAAGAAACAGGAAAGAACAACTAATCTATGAATAATGCATCACAAAATGGCCTTAAGTGCACAAAAAAAAAAAATCATGTCAAAGACCTTAGTGATCGTAAGAGTCGGTCAAAGACCACTGGGGTAGTGACTGTCCCAATAGACAACAGTGCACGACAGCCATCAATCATCTCACTGGAATAAAAAATTCAACCACACAATGTCAAATTTGGAATATACGACATAGAAATAAAAAAAGGCAAGAATGTTGAACAGCTGACCTTCCACTTTTTCCTTCTTCAATCTCCTTCGAAATGACATCAGGAGGATCAATCCAGGGCAACACCCCTGACAGCAGGAGGAGCAGATGCTGCTCTCGCATCTGCGCATTGTCTAGATTACTGAACAAGTCACTCACAGAGAAATATCTATATTCTATATATATAGATAAGCAAGACGCGATAGCTAAGAAATCTAGATGCCGAACAATTTTGACGTTTCTATAAAGTACTCAACAGAAGACTATGTTAATTAGTGGAAATAACAAAAAGCATAGAACACTCACCAGATGGAAATATTTCCCCTGCCAAGGAGCACAATTGTACGATAAGTTTCCGAGCAGAGACTGCAACAGGACAATCTGGCCAATAGCCTTCAAGAGCAAACTTCTGCCTCAGAGACGAATATAAATTTATCAGCCATCCAACATGTGAGCTTGAAAGCAAAACATCACACCACGAAGCACCAGGCTGCAATCAGCACCATTGAAGGTGAGATTTATGAAGAGTCCATGAAAGTGTCTTAAAAGAAAACAAGTATCTCCCTGAATTTGAACAAATTAATGAAGAACAAGCACGAGTCAAAATCTTAAATATAACAATTAGCTACCTGAACTATTACACACTCTGTCTTTCTTGATGATGCAGCATCAAGTCTAATTCCATCAGAGAATACATTGATGCTGGCCTTTTTGCCACCTTTGCTGTAGCGAAACTCCCAATTTAGTATTTGATGCATTAGTCGGAGTGTGGCATTGCAAACCTTAACCTCAGGGACACAAGAATGTGATTCGATAATCTTGGTTGTAACACTTAAAGCAGCATCCTGTGCCCACCCATAAAAAGTCTGCAATCGAAAACATAGAAAATAAACAACATTATTCTAGTAAAAACACCCCTCCGTACATGCTTCCACAGACGAAAGGAAGATGGTGTCACAATATATGGAAGTAAATGCAATCATACGAGCACCTTCAAAAAGTCTTGCTCTAGTGACTTGCGACAGTTTTCATGATATTCCCTAGGTAGACCCATGGCACTTGAAGTAGAGGGTGAGAATTCAGATACCTGAGATGAAGGAATTATGAGAACACATAAGGTATATATATAAAACGCCAGAAAAAAATGGAAACAGATCATTACCAATGACTCAAGAAAATTTATACCGATGAACTGTACATCTAAGCCACGAGAACCAAGAATAGCCTGGTTGATCTGTAAAGAGCAGTTGTTAAAGGACATAAGAAGGTCAATACCATGATCCTTTTAACAAACATTAATACCAAATTGTATTTATTTTTTCAAACAATTAACAGCACTACTGCAAGTTTCATTTCAATTTCAAATATAAAGCCACGACTCAAGGTATACCCTGAATAACACTAAGAAATTGTAAACCCCTAAATTATTAGGGTATGATACATATCAAGACATGTCTAACTGAAATAATGGAGGTAGGTATTGTAAAGGATCCGTTACTACTCAATCACCCAAATGATTACTAATCAACCTATTCAATCACTCTAAATCTTTCCTGGTCCATATATAAACTATTATGTGTACAACAGCCAATTACAGATAACAGCAAAAATGCAGCTAATGCTAGTCAAACTGTAAAATACAGAAACTAAAAATCAGAATCCGAAAAAAATAGAAAACGGTGTAGATACCTGATAGAAAATGACTTCCTTCTCAGCTGGAGTAAACTCAAGCCTATAAGAGTTATTTATTCAGATTAGAAGTTCCCTTATATGAACAAAGCAAGCAAAAATTAGAACAAGCTATAAGAGCTTACCAGCCTCTTTTCATCAGCTGCGCGGCCACAGATGATACTTTTGAAAGCACATATCCCTCAGGTGAATTAGCATGCTGCATGGCATAGCCAAGACAGAAGCTGCAGAAAGATTTAGCAATATCAGGAATTTTTTTCCGTATGACCAGAACCTCATAGGAAACCTGGAGTTTCTTAAATGATATAGTCATGATTATCATGGAAAATGATATGTGCATACCAACCACTAAAATTAACATTCAAGAAGTGGCAGGTTTCACAGTCCATGAAAGCTGAAGTATCCCAAAACTACAAATGTGAAGCATGAATGCTCCCAGTTGATTTGCAAAGCCAATCAAAAGTACAAACTTGACACCAAGGGTACCTCCTGATAGAGCAGAGGGTGACTGCTCAACTAACTAGAAGCTTAAGCATTCATCACCCAAACAACATAAAAGAAGAGAAATTTACCTAATCAAACCACCTTTATCATCAGTGGCAAGAAAGCTCCATTCCCTAATAGCGGCTTCTCGAATAGCTGCAGCAGCTTGAAACCTAGCATTTGCTACCAGTGAATTTTCTGCAAGTATAAAAACAATTTCAGTCAAACACCTTTAACATCCCAAGTTCACTAAATTCCAGACTTACCAAGAATATATCTACACGCCTTATATGGCTGCGGGGACTGGTGAAGCGACAATATGGTTGCTTCAGAAGCAGCTGGATTAGTATTTATCTGCATGGAAGGAAGGAAAATGTCAAGTCTAGGTGAAACTGAGGCATCCTCTGAAGTACCATAAGCAGAAAGACGCACAGATAAACAAGCACCATTGAATATCTAAACAAAGAAATTCCTAAACGCAACTTGATAATTTTCAATACATTCCAGTAACTTCAATTTGAAGCCAAAATAGATTACGAGGAGAAAAGTTCATAAATGCAAGCACAAATCTAATTAATTAGCCAGATTAAACAAGGTACTGAGTGACACATTTGTTGTTTATTATGCGTATGTATAAAGGAAGAAAGTAAAGAGAGAATAACCTGAATGTAAGAGCAAGCAAGTTCAATCGCGCGCATGGTAGATTGGAACTGAGCCAAATCCTCAGCTCCAACTCCACCACCACCACCGCTTCCAATAGAAAACCCTAACATCTTCTCCGATTCCGGTAGCCGGAAAATCGACGAGTCTCGTCTAGTTAATCGGAAAACGATAAAGAGTGTTGAAGAGGAAGGGAAGAAGGAGAATCGGAAAAATTTTGATCGGAGAAGAAAAGTGGCGGCGGTTGAGAAGAGTGAATGGCGGAGAAAGGGATCCGATGACGAAATAACCGGCGAGATTGAAACGGTGCTTTTTACAAAGGGCGTGTCGCGGTTGAGCTACTCGGAGTCTTTTTTTTAAGTGGACATGAAGTTGCATTCTATTTACGGGAATACCCTTCTGAGGTTAAAAGACCCGAATTAATAGACCGGACTGGACCGGCTTATTTGATGCAGTGTATGATTCGTTTTTATGATGCTTAAGATTTGAGAAAGTATCAACCGAAAAATATATAATTGCAATACGTTTTCCCATCATCAACTCACATAGATACTTTGATAATTGAGACGATGGACTTTCGGCCATTTTAGAGTAGTAGTCAGAAGAAATACTTGATAAATTTGTATGATAAGTCATATACAACAATCCTTGTTATTGCATTATAGAAACAAAAAGGTTACAAAATAGGTAACGAAGGAACCTTGCTATACTAAGAAAAGACAAAATGCATCAAAATGTTCATGAAATACGACTTATTCATAATTTAAAAACATTTGACTATCCTTATTGAATCAAACAGATGATGAGTCCCTTCATATAACCAATGTTGTTTTAAACACAACTGAAAATCTAGTAAAACCCATAATGTGATCTTCCTAGGAGAAGTAACGTTATGTTAGCTCATATATAAAAAATACATTTGTTACTATACTACATTGAATACAATAAAACATGAATTTTAGTTTCTTCTTAGTATCATTCCCTCAGACTTTTAAACTTCACAATGAAAAACTTCTAAAATAGATAGTTTTGTCTTGAGGATCAGAGTTTGGCAAGTAGCAACCCATGTATATATATATATATATATATATTTTGTACATGTCTAGCACTTTATTAATCACTTTCAAAGATATAAATGCATATATTGCCTAGCGAAAAAAATAATATATATGCAATACTTTTCATAGATCTCAAATCAACAATAAGTTTAAGGATGATCATTTACAAGTTAAATCCTTAGTCTAAATATACAAAAAGCCTGATTTTATAATGAAAAAGCCTTTTTCACTATGTCCAAAATGTACTCTATTTGATATATATATATATATATATATATGTATGTTATTATTTTTTGACTAAATGATCAATACGCTAGATTAAATAGTCAATAATTTTGGAAAACAACAAAAGAAATTTGATTTTATCACTGAGAAATGGAACCTCACTGGGAGGACAATGTGGAAGCACATTGTCAACAAAAGGTACAATAGTTTTGAATACTACAGCGAATTTCATAAGGAACTTTTTTCAATCAAGAAAGACGATATATATATATTTAACAGAATCAACAAAAATTCTAACTAACTAATAGTAAAAGAGAATCGTATAAAAGAGTGATATTAGATATTGATTAAAGCTCTCCGGTTTCGGGCTTTGGCTTGTCCAGTGTTCGTGTCTCAGCTCTCCGGTTTCGTTATCTTTGGCTTTATCTTGATTAAAGCAAGGTTCCATGGTTATGTGATTTATTTGAAGTGAGTGGATTAGCATGGATAGAGATGGAGGTTTTGGATTTGGCATAATGGAGATTCATATGTTGGTTTAGTTTTTAAAAGTTTTTATGCGTTTTCTGGTTGTAAGATGATAGGCTTCTCATGTGTGGGATTTGCCTCCGATGTCGTACTTGATGACATCGGCTTTCGT
This sequence comes from Draba incana, assembly GCA_963576765.1. NCBI lineage: Eukaryota > Viridiplantae > Streptophyta > Magnoliopsida > Brassicales > Brassicaceae > Draba > Draba incana. Next base: position 2,718,296 of record OY755207.1, on the reverse strand, counting down.
ATTTCAAAACCGTATTCCACCCCTGTATCCCAACCATATTTATGGTTTATAATCGAAACTCAATGATTAAGGTAAAACACACACACATATATATATATATATATATTACAAAATAAAGTTTGTACATACATTGACGATAAAATATTTTGAAAATTTGTGATGTTGAAAATCTACTTTTTTCCATGACGGATTTTTGACTAGTTGTCAAAATTCAATCTATAATGCTTATGGTGGCATATATCTGAAAAATAAAATATTGATTTTTTTCTTTATTTTGAATAACGGAAAAACGATAGTTAGATTGATGATTTTATTTTAGATTGACAAGTCTCCAACCAATAACCATAAGCCGTCAACCTGTCACCACGCGCAGGCGTGCATCATTTTAGATTTCCAACTTTTTCTTATACAGTAAAAACTCGATAAATTAATAAACTCTCTAAATTAATAAATTTGGCCGGCCTTGAGTCGGGCCGGTGTAAAATATAACACAATTCGATATGATGATAAGATAATAATTTTTTTTAGAAATCTGTAAATATATGGTCCTAATAATATCATAAATTAATTTATGCTATATAAACATGACTACCATATATTTATATATCATTTTAGTATTGTTTTTTTTTTCATAGAACTAAAATTTGTTTATAACTTTATCATTATTTGATATAGTATAAACAAACAAAGAGAACAAACTAATTTCATAAAAATATAAATTATGCTACCCGCATTCTTTGGTCTAGTGAGTTTCTTCCAAATTACCCAAGACATCTTTCGTTTATCATCCCACCAAAAGCGAGTCATAATTGCTTTGATCTTTTTGCAAAGAGAAATGGGCAGTTTGAAACACGACATGGTATACGAAGGCATCAAAGGTAGAACCGCTTGGAGTAGCACTTGTTTGCCGCCTTTGGAAAGGAAACGAGAAGACCAACTATGAGACCGTTGGCGAATTCGGTCTACGAGGGATGCAAAAACTTCCTACTTTTTACGGCCAAAATTTTCGGGGATACCAAGGTATTTTCCAGTTCCTCCTTCGTTACGGACCTTAAGAATGGATTTAGCGGCGTCTTTGACATATGCCACTATTTTTGGTGCCAACGTGATCGAAGACATGTAAATTTATGCATTGTCCCGAAGCCATCTCGTACCGATTAAGAATAGAAGCGAGGGAGAAACAACCTCGTCTATTGGCTTTGCAAAAAAACATGGTATCGTTGGCTAAGAGGAAATGGTTCACGGGCAGACTGTTTTTTGCAACCTTAATACCCGGAAGAGAGGCGTTTAATTGAGCTTGACGACAAAGACCAGATAACACCTCGGTACAAAGAATGAACTAGTATGGTGAAAGAGAGTCTCCTTGCCTAAGTCCGCGACTTGGTACTACCTTCCCTTGTGGAGCATCGTGAATCAAAAAGGAATATGAGACCGTAGACACGCATTCCATTATCCATCCAATCCACACTTGGTGGAAACCCAAACGGGTAAGGACCGCTCTAAGAAATCCCCATTCGATACGGTCATATGCCTTGTTCATATCCGTTTTAACGGCCATGGATCCCCTTTTAGTTGCTTGTGAAATTCGAAGGCAATGAAGTATTTCATGGGTGATGAGCACATTATCGGAGACAGCTCTTCCCAGAACAAACGCGGATTAATATTACGAGATTATGAGAGGGAGAATGGCTTGGAGGCGTTTTGTAATTAGCTTTGCTACTATCTTGTAGAAGATATTACAAAGTGCAATGGGTCGATAATCGGAACTGTTCAATATATATATTGTATAAGAAGAACTTTAAATCCGCAAAAGGGAGACTTGTGATTGGTGTGTGGGATTGGAAGAGAATTAAGACTATAAGGCTCAGATTAAAAAAAGTCTATCAATGCTTCAATCAAACCTAATGAGAAGAAGAAGTTATGGGTTGCTTTGCTACTATCAATGCTATTATTGTTACTACTGTGATGTTTTTTGGGACAAAAAAAAAAAAAATAGTAAGCAATAAACAACCAAAGATCAACATCCACATTTCTTGATTTCAAAAACAAAAAGACATCCAAAATTCAAATAGGTCTTACAAATATCTAAAGGCAAATAGGCTTATATCTTTACATAGGATTATTATTAGAGATCTGAAACAGAACCAACCTTACTTCTCATTCTTCTTGACATGTAAAACATTGATATGCTGCAGGTTGCTTTGCTTTGCTGGACCCATGACCTGCAAAATCTGATTTACAAGTTGCTTTGCTGGAACTTATGCAGGGAGAAAGAACAAGGGACCAATGCTGCAGGTTAGCTTTTTTTTGTCTTTTTTTTTTCCGTCCATATATCTAGGGTGGTCTTTTGTTTCTATCTAAGATCTAGTTTGTTTTTTTCTGGATCATATTACTGTTTCAATCTTATTATCAAGATTTTCAATGTTTGCTTGATCATGGAACATTTTTTGCTTTCAAAGCTAAAGTGAAACTCTGAAAAGAAGATTAAGACTAGTTTGCGATTCAGATATAAATGAAGCAAGTGTGTTATATATATGGCAGGTATATCAAATAAACATGTTTGAATAGATACAAACTTTCCCATATAATCCAGAAATGAAATAAGTTTTAATCTTTCTCCTGTAATGGCAGACTCAATTCAATCTCAGGTCATCCCAAAATCAGACAAAAGCAAAATCCTAAACACCAAAATCTTAAAACCCATCAGGAAAACAGAGGAAAATTGCTCACTTTTTTTGTACCTTCAAATTCCAAAATTAACCATACAATGAGATGAATCAAAGGCAAATCTACTCTTAGAGATCATCAAATTCGCTCATTAACTCTCAACACACCATCTGTCGGTAAATTTCTTATATGATTTCCTCAGATAAACACCACACAAAATTGACGATTCAATTCGATTTCGTTACCTGATATCGACGAAGGATCTATGCTCTTGGCTGAAATCAGTCCTTGCGATTGTGTGATGAAGAATTGACATGCAAGAGAAAGAAGGAGAAAGAAGAACATATATATGCTCAGACCCGTCGACGATCAATGACGACGCCGATGAGGTTGTGCAATTTTTTTCTCTCCATTTTTTCCTTTTGTTAAAAACAAAAAATAAGCTGGTCCACTCGCATAACGACACCTGTCTCAATGATACCGTATCAAAAGTCTCTCCTGGCTCATAGTAAAAATGATCCAAATCTTTTTCTTTTTATTATTTTCATTTTCTTTTAATGTTCCTTTATTTTGTGTGCATCATGTGGGGCGGTAGAATTTTTTATAACATTTCTGAAATTCTATTCTTGGAAAAAAGTGATAAAAAAAATTGATCAAACTCAACAAATAATTTGATGTGACCAAAAAAAAAAAAAAAAAAAACTAATAATTTGTTGACAATAATTGTTTCGGTGACTTGGTGTGTATTATATACACAAATACGTCACATCCTGTCGTATCATATGGATTAAGACTTAATATAATAATAAGAAATAAACAGATTCCAAACTTTAAAATAGAGTTTATTACGAAGTTGACAAGTTTTAAAATAAAGTGGCCAAATCGAACAACAATGAGAGAATTCATGCCAAATACCTAAATTTTATAAAATTCAACTTATTTTAAAAGCCGTCCTCAAACTCTCTCGACTAGAGAGTTTTGTGACGACACAAGACGAACCTCACTGCAACTCTAGAGAGAGAAACAAGAGAGAGAGAGAGAGAGAGAGAGAGAGAGAGAGAGAGAGAGAGAGAGAGAGAGATGAAGGTGGTGGCTTTAGTCAGTGGAGGCAAAGATAGTTGCTTTGCTATGATGAAGTGCATCGAGTACGGTCACGAGGTACGTATTCTTCACTTACATCCTCGGATTCTGTATAGTTATTCGAAATTTGGCCTGAAATTGCCTCAATAAAGTTTGCTTCTTTTTGGTGTACGAGCTTAAATCTCACTTGGGTTTACTTGATTTTTGTTTTCACAGATCGTGGCATTGGCGAATTTGTTACCTGTTGATGATTCTGTCGATGAATTGGACAGCTATATGTATCAAACTGTAAGATTTCTGCTTCTTCCTTGACTTTTTAATGGTTCTATGTATGTTCATGATTGTGAAGTAATATCGGATTCTTCATTTGGACGATGGATTGTAAAAAAAATGAGCTTTTTTGTTGGTGTTTATGTGAATCCGGTCAATGTGTTATGATTTGTAAATCTGGTCAATGTTTATAATTGAGATTTAAGGGTAAGAATCTGATTTGTAATAGGGTTTATGAAATTGGATTCTTTGATTGAATGTTCTTTTCTACAGGTAGGTCACCAGATTATAGTGGGGTATGCAGAATGTATGAATGTACCATTATTTAGAAGGAGAATTCGAGGATCTTCGAGGTGAGAATCGTTAAGGCTTTTTAGGTATAAGAGTTGTCATAGTGAATTGTTCTCAAGGATTTTATATTTGCAGGCATCAGAAACTTAGTTATCAAATGACTCCAGATGATGAAGTGGAAGATATGTTTGTGTTGTTAAGTGAAGTGAAGAGACAGATACCTTCCATCACTGCAGTATCGTCTGGTGCGATTGCATCAGACTACCAACGTCTGCGTGTGGAAAGTATTTGTTCAAGGTTAGGTCTTGTTTCTTTGGCATTTTTGTGGAAACAAGATCAGACATTACTTCTTCAAGAAATGGTAAACCGAAGATTCGAGCCTATTTCAATTTCAAAGCTTTCTCTTATGAATTTGTTTTCTGTAACTCGTTTCTCGTTTTACTCGCAGATAGCAAATGGGATAAAAGCTATATTAGTCAAGGTAATGAGGATTGTTGTTATAATTTTTTCGGATCTATTAACATCGACATCTGCTTATAATTATGGTTTTCTTTACGTTTAACAGGTGGCGGCAATAGGATTGGATCCCTCGAAGCATTTAGGGAAAGATTTAGCCTTCATGGAACCACATCTTTTGAAGTTAAAAGAGTATGTTCATTTAGAGTATCATGTAGTTGTTTTATATCGATCTATGGCTTCTGAATGTGTCTTTAATTAGGTATATGGTAGTAATGTTTGCGGTGAAGGAGGAGAATATGAAACTCTGACTCTCGATTGCCCGCTTTTCACTGTATGTCTTCTTAGCAATCTCCACATTAATTTTGAGCTCACTCATTCATGACATTGACAATTTGCATTTTCTTTAGAATGCGAGAATCGTGCTTTATGAATTTCAAGTTTTGCTACACTCTCCGGATTCTATTGCACCTGTTGGAGTTCTTCATCTATTGACGTTCCATCTCGAGAAAAAGGAGAATCCAGACTCTAATTCCCTCGAGAAGGAACCGGGTCTAGTTTACGAGGTACAAGGAGATGGTCCTAACACATCAGAATCTAGACAACAAAATAATGGGATCGTTGATCTTGTCGAACCGACAAGAAACAGACTTCGCTTATCAAAGACCGAGAAAGACAACACATTCTCCATTTGCTGCTGGTTGGAAGATTCACAAGAATCTTCTACAGGTAGCTCCAAGAACAGACTCAATCTCCAAAATTCCCCCGTCTGAGTATTTGACATTCACGTACGTTATCGTCTTTTAAACAGGTTTGAAAGAAGATCTTGAGACTGTTCTTACAGAAATGGAAACGCAGCTTCTGAAACACGGGTTTAACTGGCAGAATGTGTTATACAGGCATCTGTATATCTCTGATATGAGTGAGTTCGTTGTAGCTAACGAGACATACGTGAAATTTATCACACAAGAGAAGTGCCCTTTCGGTGTTCCTTCACGTAGTACCATTGAACTTCCTTTGGTACAAGCGGGTCTTGGAAAAGCTTACGTTGAGGTTTTAGTTGCGAATGACCAAAGCAAAAGAGTTCTCCATGTCCAAAGTATTTCTTCCTGGGCACCTAGCTGCATTGGACCTTACAGTCAGGCCACTTTGCATAAGAGTGTTCTTCACATGGCTGGACAATTAGGACTTGACCCTCCAACGATGAATCTTCGGAACGAAGGCGCAATTGCCGAGCTGGATCAAGCATTGACGAACAGTGAGGCAATAGCGGAGTCTTTTAGATGCTCAATCTCGTCATCAGCTATTCTCTTTGTGGTATTCTGTTCAGCACGCACGAAAGAATCAGAGAGGAACCAACTTCATGAAAAGTTTCTTTCTTTCTTGGATTTGGCAAAGTCTTCGCGGAAGTTATCGAAGACCCTCGATCCTATGTTCCTTTACGTCCTTGTCCCCGATCTTCCAAAAAGGTATTAAACACTGCAAATAATCTGTAAATTTCGGGGTTTTTTTTTTCACAAACTGTTGTTATGGAGGGCTCTTGTTGAGGTAAAACCTGTCTTATACGTCGAAGAAGAAGAAGATACAGAGACTGATGATGAAACGATACAAGATCAATCGGGTAAAGGAGATTACAGTTATTCGGGATATAAGCCAGAGAAATGGCACCAAGATTGTCTGCAGAAAAGAGTTGTTGATGGGAAAATATGCGTGACCGTTCTCTCCATCTCAGCAGAACTAATTAGGAAACTGAATGAGTCTTCCGTAGAAGAAGAAGAAGGAAAGACACTAGAGAGAGTATCGAGATTCTGCGTATATCTTCTCAACAAAACCTTGTGTGAAAGTTCATTCTCTTGGCAAGAAATAACGGTAAAGAATGAGATTCTTTAAACAAAATGCTAAGTCTTTTAACAAAACCTTTGTTTATACCTTGTTTTTTGTTGATGCAGAGCTTAAGAATACACTACTCTACGACTATTGGTGTGTCCGTAGGGAGATTATCCGACATTTTTGCTATTGCATTCAAGGAGCTTAGAGTCGGCGGCTCGAAAGAACCTATCTTCAATCTCGTCCCGGTTCTTGGTGCTGGAAAGTCTTCTGCTTCACTTGACAACATAATCACTTGTGAAGTATTTGCCCTAAAGCCGTAAGTATTCTTGTCTCACAAGGAACGCAAAGGGTTACTTGCTTGATCTTGAGCTGACTCTCCTCTTCAGTGGTTTCCTTCTTATCAAAGTGCCTTACCTGCCGTTTTTTTTGCAATGGGGAGCCACTTGAACGGCATGATGTTTTAGGCAGACAATTCTTTGCCGTTTTTTCGTTGGGATTCTCGTTTCGTTTGCTGGAGAACAACACGTAGTTGTTTTTCCTCAAATGGAAACGCCACGATGTTTGTTTTGTTTCAAATTGGTAGGTGCAAAGCCTGTTGTTTCCTTTGGCAAAACCAAATTTGTTGTCTTACTATAAATTCACAACATCCTTTTTACACTCGAAAATCTTGAGCACCGTAATTTTGAGTCTTAATGTAACAATAAAAGGAAAAATAAAGAGCTTGTACCAAACCGTAATTTATAAAGAACATGATTTCCTGAATTTTTAACAAAGAGTAAATTGTCGACAACAGGTTATCAAAAAAGAGAGAGTAAACCAGATCAAAAAAAAAAAAAAAAAAATTGTCGACAATAAATAATTAAGTATATTCCATAATTTTGTATCTTAATAGTATTTGACTGTAGACTAAGATAACAAAATTTGACCAGATATATGCTTATTTCAGTATATATATTATAAATATAAATAAATGTTAAAAATAAATTTATATATTTTGACTGTAAGTAACCAAGATATGCCATAATTTATATCTATTGAATAATTAGCAAGAAAACAATATTTGTCCGTATTTGCTATTTTTTCTATTTTTTCTATTTTTTCGATGGCCTTTGACCATATATCAAACATTCAAGAAATATATGATACAAATTTGTCAAAAAATGATATACAAAGAAATATTAATATTTTTATAACTCTTAGCTTACCCTAAATACACACGTTAACAAATATGAAAGACTTAAATATAGCACACACAAAAATGAAGATTTTTTTGGACGTTATACGTGGTCAAACGAAGCTAATACTTATTCAAATTGTTTTTTTTTAATCTAAATTAATTATGCAAATGTTGACATATAAATCGAAAATAACAAGACATATCGAGATTGTTTTGCAGGTAAAATAAATATACGTGTTCCCAAAATATTTCATGTTAATACTTATCCAAATTATTCAACCCAAAATATAATACTGACAATTTTGAAAGAACTATTTATAGTAAATAATAATATTGAGATTATTTGGCAAATCAAGAGTTGAATTCCAAGACTGAAAGATCTATAAATAGGGCTTACTAAGTTCTGAAAATTCAGAGATCATTTTGTTCTTCTTCAATATACATTCTACAAAGAAAAAAAAAAGAAAAATGAGTTTCACATACAAATTCATGATTTTTTTCCTTGCAGTCATATTGGTTGTTTCGACGTCTAACCAAAACGTTATGGGTTTAGGTATATATACGTTTTTAATTGTTTGTATATATTAAACAATAAACACCAAAGAACGGATGACAACGTTCTTGACGTCGTCTCTGATCATTCAAACCAGATAAGCATCTTATCATGTTTTACTTAAGACATGCGTTTGACATATCTTAATTATTATTATAAATCGATGTAGTATGAGTTAATTTTCTGACTCGTGGTTTGTTGATCTAGATTTTAGTAATTAACAAGTTAGAAGTATGAGTTAATTTTCTTCTTAGAACTTTATTACTTACAATCAATCATGTTTTATGGGCAGATTCAATATATTATATTGTTCAAATATATTGTATTGTAAAGACGATTGAGCAGATAGAGATCTTAGCCGAAATCTCTAATGTTGTCCAAGTTCTCCCACATCATCTCCGATCACTCCGTCTTCTTTATCAACATTATTAATCGAGATAAGTATTACCCTACACTTTTAAAATTTACTAAAATGGACTCAATACTTTAATTCATGCTTATGCATAAATGGAACAACATGAACTTAGTACGATTCAATCTCTTTATTCCTATATGGTTTATGGGTAATTATTTTATTGATTTATATTTACTAAACATAGTTTACGATCATACATGTTTTTATATTAATATATATCATCTGATTATTACAAAAGTGCTTTATTAAATATATGATGCATGATACATGATATATGATATTTGTATACACATCTTTATTATATACATGATATATGATATTTGTATTAGTGTATGTTGCGATTTGTTCTTTTATACATGATGATATGATTGAATAACTAGATCTTGTGATCATTCTGGAAGAAACATTGGTCTAACTTAATCCGATCAAAATTCGGTTCATTATTTCTTACTTGTGATCGAGTACTGGGTGTATCTACGAGAATAAAAAAAAAAAAATTATTGTGAGTACAATATAAAGTATATGAAGTTCATTAAAGGCTCCCGAAGATCATATACAATTGGATGTTGTTTCAATTGAATGATAAAATACATAGTTCAAGTCAAGTATGTTGTTTTGTGATTTGAAAGGTTTTTCCATATTAGCTCAGAACTATCGGGTTAAATCCAAGATGATAGTTTATTTCATCAGTGATTATTTGATGATGCGTTAAAACTGGCGAGTTTTTACAATAAAATTCATGAATCACATCTACTTGATTATGTCAATTCTCTGAAGTGAATGTGAAAAAGAAGAGATCACACTAATAACACTAAACCCAAGGAAGTGGTTTTAGAAATTATCTTGAATGATCCAGATCGAGGTCAATGTGTTTCTCTCAAGAACTTAAACTCTCACCAGAAGTGAGAAAAGAAATATGGTAAGAAAGAGGATAAGAAATAAGAAGATATTTCTACCAGTATATCATATTGAAAGCTCCAGAAGAGCATTTGAGATCATTGATGTTCAAAATATTTCTTTCAAGAGTTTTAAATTCTTACCAGAAGTGAGAAAAATAAGTATTTCTTTCAAGAGAATAATTTTCACCGGAAGTGAAAAGTAAGATTGATAAGAAAGAAGAATTTCTTGTCTCATACAATAATGAAAGAATATAGTATGAGTTTGATATTAAGTGTAATGCTTCGAAGAGCATTTGGATTATTATATATGGAAACGCAAACATTGATGCATTGTATTGCTCAAGTCTCAAAGTAAATAAGATAATGATATATATGATCCAAGTTGGGATATTTTTTAATTAGGGAGTGGAATTTAATACGAGATGGATGAACCTGGAGTTTCATCATCTCGAGGTGGAAGAGTAAATAATCTCACATAGACAAGTGTCATATCCTGAAGATTATGTTCACAATTTGACCATAAAAGATCCATAAGTTCTTCGAACAACTCTAAAAGAAAAGTATGATGAGAACATAGTGTTAATTAGAGCTCATTATGAGTCTACACATCAAAGATTATAAGACTCGAAGTCTATAAATAAATATAATACGTCTTGTTGGTTATACTCTATTCCCTGAAGCGAATATGACATCATACACTAAGAAGAAAAGAACTACACTTATAATATTTGTGAAAGTGAATATTAATGTGGTCAAGATCGAAGAGTTTATTTCAAGAGCTCATATTTTCACCGGAAGTGAATAAATAGAAAAAATAAAAGAAACTTCTGAGAGTACAATACAGAGTAGCACAAATGCTCCAAAAGAGCATATCGATATCATTTTATATGAGAATGTAATTGAAATATACATTCTATTTTCCCAAATCTCAAAAAGGAAGGTTTTATGATAAAATACGTGATCCGAGTAGGATATGTTATTAATTCTGAAATTGGGATTCATTTCAAGATTGATAAACCTACAGTGTTATCATCTCGAGGGGGAGAATTAAAGAATCTCATATATTATAAGTGAAACATCCAGAAGATTATGTTTACACTAAAATGAAATTGATCAATTCTTCATAGAATAAATTCATGGGATTTTGGGACAAATCATATTTAGATGAGAAAAAAAAAATTCATGGGATTTTTGTTCTAGATTGTACTATAAAAAGATTGTAGAATGAAGAAAAATAAATATGGTAAACCTGAAGTTTACTGAGAATAAAAAGTAAACCAGAAGTTTACTAAGAATGAAAAGTAAATTAGAAGTTTACTTATAATTTAAATATTTGGCTTAACCGGATTGGTCATCCTGGTTAAATAAATGATGCGGAAATTTATAAAAGTGTGTGGATATTTGGGTAAAGAACCAGAAGATTCTTTCTAATTATTTATCATATGTTGATTGCTCAGAAAGCAATATGATAATGTGGCATTCACCAGTAAAAAATTAACTGGAATCTGTTTATTTTCAGAAGTATATACAAGGAGATATTTATGGGCTGATCACCCACTATGTGAATTTTAGATACTAGATGCATTGATTCAATGGACGCATTGACTCGACGAAAACATCAACTAAATATTCACATTTATCCTTGTCATGAAATTGCAACTTGAAGTTTGCAGGGTTATTTGATAATGATGGTGAATTTATGTTTGAATACCCATTGAAATAAAGTGTTGAACATCCAGAAGCTTATGTTTATACACAAAATGGTTTAATACCATTGTTTCGCATCAAGCCAATGAATAACTAATAGGTCTCCCTATTATTATTGGTTTAGAATCAGAAACCAAATAATTCCCATCAGAAAGATGTTTGAATGTTAAAGTGCTCCACCACAACATTTTAAGACGGGACCTCAGAAAGAGGATAAAAATATATGTTGGATATGAATAATTGTCTAGAGCTATCCCAGAAGGATTTTTATTGCTCGAGTCTCATATTAACATCAGGGGGAGAAAATAAACAGCTGGAAAAAGATATAAGTTTCTATGAATTATCAATGATCCTCGGACTAGAGAATGTACATTAGAAGTCCAAAAAGATAATTCATAAGAAAACTTGGCGTATTATTTGCCAGACGCTTTGCTGATCCTGATGAAATTACTTATGCCAGCTGTATATGCTTCAATTAAATGTATGTCCTAGAAGGACTATATCAAACTGCTAGTGAGTCTAAAGATCGCATGAAGCGTGATAGACCTATTTGGTTCTATATATAAATCCTCGTAAAAGGAAAGGAGCAAAAATTGAGAATGACCAAATCGAGGTAATAAAGATTTTGAATGATCTCCAGAAGAGACATCAACATGACAAATGAAAAAGTTCAAGTACTTGACAATGAAAAGAGCTAGCTAGCTATGTCATGTTAGAAATAATATGGGAACCAAAAAAAAGCAAATCGACGTCGTAATATTTTGCATGCTATGAGCAGTTGATATTATGAAAAAGAGGATCATGAAAGAAAGTCTATTGAAATGTGTACACAAAGTAATGATTGGCCAAAGTGGAAAGGAAAATAGACTTGTACTTATAATATCTTGAAGAGAAATTTTTGGACCAGGAGTCCATGCACCTGAAGTGTAAAGTCAGTGAAAGATATTAAGTTTTGTGGAAATTGCAGAAAATTGAATCGTTCTCTTTATAGATTGGAATATCGGGGACTATTTTCTAAGAAAAGCATATAGGAATGATTCATCCTTGCATATTCAGAAGGAATTTTGAGAAAAGAATTTGTGACGATTACATTGTATGTTGATGATTTGAACATTACTGGAACTCCTGAAGAGATTTATAGAAATGATTTGGAAAAATACTTATAGATCATGGCAAGAATCTATATAAAAATGTTCACATATACTTGGTCCTGAAGTACCAAATTTAAACTGATGTTTAAAAAATTTATCGATCTCTTTCATGATTGAAAGATGTGATTTTGTATGATAAAAGGAAAATATGTTATGGACCAGAAGTCTAATGATTTGAGATATCATAAATCATACAAGTTTGTTTGTTAAGGCTATGCTTATAATCATTTGAAAAGATAGTATATATGATCGGAAGTCATCTCCAGAAGCAGATGTTTCTAAGGGGGAGAAATATAATGAATGATATGCGTGGATGTACTCTTTTTCCTTTATCATAGGTTTTATCCCATTGGATTTTTCTATGAAAGGTTTTTAATGAGACATCAAAGAACACGCAAATGATAGACATGCAAAGAAGATTGTTATCATTACAATGATATATGAAAGTCTATCAATCTCCCAAATGAATATCATACATTAATGATATGAAGAGCAACAAAGAGAATAATCAAGATGGATCACTTTAAAGAAATATGAGTTTGCAGAAGAAAGGCGATTTACATGTTCTACAAATTCGTTTAAGTGAAACTTTGGCGGACTTTTATGCAAAGACACCTCGAGATGCTACTTTCAAGAATCAAGTTCACGTCGTCATGAAAATATCAGTTTTGGCATTCATCAGGGGGAGTAGAAGCGCGTTGCACTCTTTTTCCCTTAACCATGGTTTTTTCCCAATTGGGTTTTCCTGGTAAAGTTTTTAATGAGGCAACATCTTATGCGCATTAGGATTATTTTACTATAATGACATCCAAGGGGGAGTGTTATAAACCCATTAGTGGATGCCCATTATAAGCCGTATTCTAGAAGGTTCTAGACCTACTTGTTCTCCAAGTATTGTAATCCTATATATATTCTATATTCTCATGGAATAATATACAACACAATTCTCATTCTTTTCTCTCTTATTCTAACACTATCCCATTAATTAAAGAATATTGTGTATTGCTTAGCAAAAAAAAAAAAAAGAATATTGTGTTACAACGCCTCCTTCTAGTTCGGTGTTTCATGATGCAAAGTCTTCTACTTGAGAGAGTGCGTCACCGTCGTGGATTTCGTGGGTCAGAAGTGGCAAATCAGGTGATAATGGTAGTAACCGTTACAATTGATACCTTGGGATTACACTTGGGTGGATTCAGCTGAGAAGAAACGTCGAATGAAAGCTAAAAAAGCTAAGCGCAGGAGGAAGAAACAAGCAGCTGCTACAAAAGCCTTTTTGTGCTAGTCACTCGAGTACCCGTATAAATCAAGAAGCGGCTCTCGACTAACCCCAACACTTTCTTCTTGGCTCGTCTATCGCATTCTTCAGGTTTGCTTTGGTTGGATTGAAAGATGTTCACCTTTTGAGCCATCATTGTGGCCTTGAAAATGCCTTTTCTAGTGTTCTTGTTATTCCTTTTGTAATGTCATATGTTATTTCTGAAATTCCTTAACAAAAACATCTTCCTTCTCACTCGGTTAAGGAGCAAAGCATTTTCAGTAGAAGCCATGGAAGATTTCGACATAAATGATCTGTATTAATTTATTTTCCTATCCGGAACATTATTATCATTCCATTGTGCAATAATACAAATTCCTTTTTGAAGGTGAAAATGGAAAAATGAACAATTTGTCTGCCTTCTTTGTCTTCATCAAATTCACCTTTGGTTAGAGATTAACACATCTTTCTAGCAATACAAGAGATACTTGATCCAGATTTGATGAAACTCTACAACAAGGCTTAACCATGTAATTAATATATATAAACCAATTGGGGAATTAGGGGTCTCACTTGGCATTCTCTTAGCTCTTCCGGTTTAAACTCTATTTTGCGCCACTCCAAGCCGCAATTGAGAACAGAGCTCTAACTGTTTGGCTTAAAAACATTAAATAGATTGTGTTCCTAAGTGTCATGAAACAGCCGTCTAATCTGATCCATGCTAGCCGGAATCAATGTCACCGGACATCGCTTGTACTGTTTACCAAAGAAGACCAATATAAGCTTTTACTGAGGGGTGGTTATCAAGATAAATGAGAAAATGATTAAGAGAACTCACCTTTGAGACATACTTAAATACGCAAGCATAGCAGAAAACAAATCCAGAGACTGTGACGACCGATGGGTTTGCACGTTTTTGCAAGCATAACGCGCAGAGAGATCTGTCGGGAGGTAGAGGGATTCCTTCTTTGGCCACCTATTAGTAAGAACCAAAAATCATTTACAAAGTTGACTAAGCGAAAGATGTCTACATTAGTTTCAGGTATTGCTACCAATTGATTGATTACCGTTGGGGCTGGAGGAGGTGGAGGTGGAGGGTATACTGTTGGAGCTGACAATCTCTCTTCAGCTGATTGATACCACCATTCCATCATCTGTAACAAACGCAGAGGTTTATGTTTATGTTCTGAAATCTAAGCGAGACAAAGACGCCAAGTAATAGTGAACTAGCTTTTATGGCTTTAGCAGTGTCTGTAACATATACAATTTAGCCTAACGTAATTTAAGCTCAGGACCCTCATATCCTAAAGGAATATCATTCCATAAACAAAGATGCACAGGAAATTGGAAGCTGGGTTAACATAGGGAGATTACAAAAGATGCTTGGAATCCTTTGAGACAATAAAGTAAGACAAGGGTCGTAAAATGGGAACTTATGGATACTTACTTTAAAGAAAAAAACTGCTGCAATTAGACCAGTTTGGGCGTAGTCAAGAACCGCATATGAACAGCTCAGGAGAGCCCCTTGCACTGTCTAATTCAATATTCAAAACAACATTAGTGTGAGCGGTAGTAGGAATTAGCCTATCTCATTACTTAGGTTACAGGAAGTTCAAAAAAAGTAATATCATACTTTTAACCATGGAGGACCACGAAGTCTCTCACGCTCATGGTTCCGTATCTTTGAAATTCTTGACGATGTATCCATCTATCTTGGCATCAAAAGAACAAAAAAAAAAGTGTGTTAGACATAACACATGCGAATTTACAACTTCAAAGTTTTTTACAGATCCAGTTGGTGATGGTATAACTTGTAGCAGCAAGATATCTAGAAAGGACGAAATGGTGGACTCTAAGTATATTGTCCAACAAAGGGAAAGCTCCTGAATTCTATGAGACGCATAGTAAAACATCCTAGACTACATTTTCTAGAACAAACATGAGTGCATTTTCTAGGACAATCCAAACAAGAAAGCAGAAAGAAGGAAGTGGATACCAGTTCTTGCCCTGTAGCTCGACAAACTTGAACTCCAAGAGCTTGAAGCCCGAGAGAGTAAAATCCAGTAGCATCCAGCAGATATAAGAGCTGGTAAGTGAATGATAACCCTGCACAGTGAAGTCCACATCAGCCCAGATCTTCCCAGTTAAGTCAACTACAAAAAGATGCCACAGAACCAATATGAATCCTCATATCATACTCAAGACAGTAGAGGCATATAAAAGTACATTACTCCGAATTCCATGCAGATGTACACTAATAGCATGGATTGTAATTTCAATTTAGACAACCAAAAAATGCAACTCTATGCATGAAGCTAGTGTAAGCTACGAACTCCTCCTAAGTATTATAAAGAATTCAAGAGCTCTACCAAAATCAACAATTACCTTCACTTGATGCATGTATCCAAGGATAGCAGAGAGCTATAAACTTTTTAATTTTCGTAGCTAGTTGTACTCGGACAGAAAGCTCTTGATTCCCACCAGTCTCTCTTGAAACAACCGGTTCCTCTCCGGTAAAGAACTCAGTTTCATCAAATCCTTGATCCTCCGTTCCCCACAAACTTTCCCGAAGCCTCGCTTCCCTTTCCTTGTTATATATCGCATGCAACTTTGACTTAAAATACGGTATCACAACCTACAAAGGCATTACCAAGCTTAATTCCTTCTTTGACCATATACCCATTTAACAAAGATTTTGCATTTAGTATAGAGTCAGTACCAGAAACACAACGGAAAGTATTCTCTGGCGCTTCTCTAAACCGGAATGTTGAACTTCTTCGGTTGAATCCTTCCTAACATTGTCTTTCCTCAATCTCAATCTCACTGATTTCCTCCTCAAACCATACAATGATTCAGCAAACGAAGCATCTGAAAACAATTCACCAACACACACACACAAACTTTACAAACAGAAAATTCCAATCAATCCAAATCTAAACATTTCCCCAGAATCTATCTACCTGTGGTTCGTAAGCTATGTCCTTCGAGAATAAGCATCAGAGAAGCAAAGAATTCATCCTCGTAGTCTAAGATTTTATGGAGAAACGATCTTCTCAAAGCAAAAACCTAAAAAAAAATCACAAACAAAAAAACCTAAGAATCACACAAAAATATGTATCGAATTCAAATCGTTAAGCGAAAGAAATTTCTAGGGTTTCGATTTTACGCCGAGGGAATATGTGAGAGCTGCGCGGAGGCTCGCCGGAAGTTGTTGAGCTGCAGCCATCTCGAAGAAGGTAGGTCGTGTTCCTTCACCTCCCACCTGAAACAACATCTTCTTCTTCCTTTCTCTTCTTCGTCTTTTACTTTGATTTTGAGTGGGATTGAGATTGAGACCTTTAGCTTCTCCAGAATTGCAGAAAAATTGGGGAAGAAGATAGAGGAAGAAGAAAAGACGCATTTCGAGAGATAATTATGACGTCATAAAACAAGGTATTTTTGCCACGTCAGATATAGTAGCTGACTCATCAGCCGACAATTGTCCAGCTCGACAACGATATTTCCACGTCAGCAGCCTCTCATATATATTTAATTTCTTCGTTAAATCTGTTATTTAAATTTTGGTTTGCTTAATTAAATGTGGCCGAAGCAAAATGACATTTGAAAATTGGTAAATTAGGAAGCAATCATCATTTATCCACTGATGATTATCTATATATATAAAGTTAGTTTTGCTCTCTTCTTCTTAAGTCACCTCATCATCCACATCATATTTTCTATTTCATTTTTGTAATTTCAAATTTAGTACACATATTAATTAATAAATATAAATGTGGTTTCAACATTAGAGAAAGAATTTGAAAAGTCATTTTATTATACAAATAATATAGATATTTATATATAGTTACTAGATTAATAACATGTTTAATAAATTTGATTATACTAATATATTTAACATTTCATATATCTTCAATTAGGTTAAATTGTATTTGAAAATATTATTAAAAAAACTTAAAATATCAAAAATGTTATAACATTTTACAAATAACTTCATCTACAACTAAATTCATATCTGAAAATATTAAAAGTATTTACCAAAAATATAATATATTTAAATAATTAAGAACGTTGAGTTTTGTAATTTTATTTTGATCAACAAAGAAATTTTAAATACAACTACAAGTGGATGAGAAATTTCTATACTAACAATCGCAAAAAGAAAAAAAAATGATGGTGTATCGTAGTTAAAATGTTTTATCGTACAACAAGCGTTAAAAATTTAAAATATAAATATTTCACATACTATATTTAATTAAATTTGGTTATACTGTATTTCACACTATAAATATTTAATTAGTTAAATTTATATCGTAAATATTGTAAAATATGAAACAAGTCATAAGAAATAAACAAACAAGGTGATCTATAACTCATTTCATAAAGCAACATATAAGTAAATAAGTGTTACATCTAATAAAAAAACGAGCTACATTTAATACAATTATTGAAATTATATATAATTAAAGGAAATAAGAGAAGAAGATAAATTAATGGGTAAAATTATAAATATTTGCCTAAACAAATAAGATAAACTTCACAAGTTAAATATATTGTGTTTTGTGTATTCTTTGTTTTGATAACCAAACATTTAATTATATGAAACTCGCATTATTGGTTATCCAAAGTGGAGGTAAGTTGTTTTATCATTTTCTTTTAACTCAAAGAGAAAATTTAAATGTCACTATAAGAGCATGAGAAAATAAAAGTTCTAAATACTTCACTAAATAGGGGGAGAAAAAAATAAATGTAAGTATAACATATATCATGTGTTGTAAGTACAATTAATATCTTGGAAACAATAAGAAATGAAATTAATAAGTTGATGTATGAAAAAATGACACATATTTTAACTTTACAATACATTGTATTTTTAATTTTAAAAACTAAGTTTTTAATTCAACTAATAGTTTCATATTAGCATTGTTACTAATCAAAAGTCATAATAAAGAATGTTTAAAAACTAAAACAATATGATGAATTGAAAATAAACGATTAATGTTAAAATCATAAAATATCTATAGTGCTATAATTTCTAGATAAGATATATGAAATAAATGATATTTTCTGTATGTAGCTACCAAAATTTTAAACAATGAAATACATTCTCAAATACTAATCATTAATGTCCAAATGGTAAAAATTATTTCATAGTTTTATATTCATACAATATCATATAGATAAGAGATAAAAACACTAATTCATTTCAAACCAATCTCTATTTTTTATTTATAGAAATAATTGAATTAAACTATTTGTCTTTCAATATAATAAAATTGTAGAATAAAATACTCGCGCGAAGTTCTAGTTAGTAACAAAGAAGACGTTTTAAAATATGTTAATAATCACAATTACATCTGTAGTTTGGGTTTTCAACAAACCTAACTTAGATCACAAGAAACACCACTATACAAAACAAAAACAAAAACCCAAACCCAGGTCCAATTTCATCAGTTACAAGATGCCTAATCTTCTCTATTTCGTTTCCTAGTAGTCCCAGAAGAAAATTCACTTTGATCCATTGATGGTTTCGATTTGGTTGCTTTAGGTAAAATTTGTGAAAGGTCTAGTGATGGAGCTGAAGGGTCAGCTTCTGGTATTGATGATGAGGAAGCAGGGACTTTTTTCTTCTCTTGCATCTTCTGTTGTTTCTCAATCATCATTTGAAGATACCGACCTTGTTCTTCGATTTGTAACTGCAACAATCTCTGGATCTGCATTGTTGTTAAGGACCAAGATCAAATCAGAACAAAGAAAAAGGAAGGAGACTCATATAAGGTTTTCTTTTACGGAGTTCGAATCATACCTCGAGTTGCTCGTGGAGTTGTTTCTGAACTTGCATCTGTAATCGTAAAGCTTCAGTGATTTCAATGCTCCTGAAGAAGAATAAGAAGACAAATACTTGTAAAATATGAAGAAAACATTTTCCTCAGTGTTGACATAGTTCAAGAATTGAATATTGGCTTACGTCTTCAAGTCAAGAGATTTGATGTCTTCAATGGTTTTCAAATTCTTCTCTGGAGGTACTTCTGTTCAATAAGGAAATCAAATTTAGTATAAAGATGTGTGTTCTGCATACAAAAGGCCATATAGATTCCATTGAACCTTTAAAGGCTCCAGAAAATGCAGAACTAAATCTATGGAAATAAGAAGAGTACCTGTAACTTCTGAAAGCTCCGGTTTATACCTTGCTGTTCTGTATTTCTGGAGAAGACAACAATATAAAACGGTTAAGACGAGCAATGAACAAAGATTACGCATACAAACCGATTACAGAATGGTCAGTAATAACCTGTAAATGGCTTTTGACATGATAAATGGTCAACCCCGGGTTATTAATGAGCTTCAAAACAGCCTTAGGTGTGGCTCCTATGGTTTCCAAAGAGAACAATAAGTCGTTTCGCTAAAAAACTTGAGAAGAGAGAAAAAGAAAGAGCTTACGCACGTTCACTACCACCAAGTTGATTGACAGCTTCGACAAACGCTTCATGAAGTTCTGGTGTCCAACGCATACGTTGCTTAGATGAACTAGCTGGTGAATTTTTGGCATTAAACTGCTCCAATGATAGATTATTATTAACTACAACTACTACATCTTGCCTCGGTGTTGGTATCTGTAAGAGATCTTCAAGTCATTACATTGTTGAACAATTGGTAATCTGTAAGAGATCTTGCATAGAGATTCTTATTTAGCTGAGAAAACAAACCTTTGAATCTTGATTATTAAGGACATTAGGATCACCTAGAAGCTCAGACCAATTCGGTTCAAGACCATCATCATCAACAGAGATCAACTGATTAGCCCAATCTGGCCATTCGTTTTTCGAATGGACTTCCTCGTATAAGACCATAGCTTTGCTTCTGCTCTCTGCTTGTGGATCCGGAACCGGAAAGTCAAAGAACCCCTCAGACCAGCTCATATCTTTTGGCTCTTGAGGTTGATTAGCCACAGGCAAAGATTCTTGTCTATGTCCTTCTTCAGAGACACGAGAAACGGATGGTTGTTGCGTCTGGGAAGTATTCCTTTCGTGCGCTGAAACGTACTTACCATTACAGAATCCAGAAGAAGTACCACTAGAAGCTAAAGGGAAGACTTGACAAGGTACCGGGTTATTCATCAGCTCTACCTGTCCTGATGAAACCCACAAAGAGTTAGGAAACTTGTAATGGTATCTCTCATCAAGAGTTGTAGGAAGAAAACGAAAAGACGAAGACATAGTAGTGGTTGGGAAACCGAAATCACTAGCAAGTGTCATAGAACAAAAATATCAGAATCCAACACAAAGAAGTGAGTGTATTTTAGCTTTAGCAAAGAAATGAGACTCACTATCAGTAAGTTATATACAGAAAATGAATCTAAATGCCATGAACATTGGAACAAATTCCCTTCCCATAATTGGTATCTTTCAAAAAAAGGAATATTCTTCACTTTATGTTTTGCCTTTAATCATAAAAACTCTTAGCTTTCTTTCACTTTGATCTGCAAATTTTTTTATCTAAAAAGATGAACAAGAAGAAATTCTTTGATTCTTATCCAAAACTTAAACTTGTTTCAGCCATGAACCAAGAGAAGCTATCTATTATCATGGAGATGAGAGGTGCATCAAAATAAAAAAAAAAAATAGAAAGGGAGCACAAAAATAAAGATATGGAATCAAATGCAATTGGGAATGAAAATATGGCTTTTGATAAACCATTAGAGTCACCATGAAGCACATTATCATTCTATAAGCAACACTTATCCAGATTGAGAACTAAACACTTTCAAGGAACAAATATCTTACATAGAACCAAATCCAACAAAACAAATCGGTACCAAACATGACTTGACCATATGATTCATAACAAGTCAACATCCAAATGATTGAACTTTCTAATCCTTCCATGAAAAAAATCAGACCTTTTGCCAAAAAAATCTCAAAAAATGGAACATATTCAATAGTGAAACCAATTCCGACAGTGAGTGGATGAAAGAAAGACAGAATCTTACTCGACTTAGCACTAAGCAGCAACACACAGAATCCAATACCGAATCAAAGACCCAAAAGAGCTTTTAAGTGAATGATCAAACCAAACAATAAAAAGAAAAGCGACTTTTTTTCGTATTTGTCTTCTCAAGCTCTCTTTCTCTCCCTAAAAGACCAAAACCATGAGAAGACGAAATCTAAGTTTACTACTATTTCAGTATTTTTGTCTCACAATTTATCTCCAGTTATTTGGCTTGTTAATGACCGTTGGATTTACATTCATTCATGTGGTGCACGGTAAATGAATGCTCTCTGCCGTAGAGAATCAATGGACCGTGTTATTAAATGTAGCTATTGGGGTCCATTTTATTGTCGTCTCAATTTGATTGGTTTAATGTTGCTCGGTGCTTACAACGTCAACCAAAACAAATTACCAATTAGGTATTTTAAAAGTGTTTGACCTAATTATGTAGTTTTCATTCGGTTTTATCAACGTGCCACTTATAAATTGATCTTAATTTTTTAATTGCTTACCGAACTAAACCAGAGCAAGAAGTAAACAATAGGATAATAAAACTCTAATGTCATTTAACTGGCACAGAAAATAAGTTCTTATAGAGGAGAAACTAGAATAAAGATTATGGCAACACACAAGTCTAAGACAAAAACAAAACATACTCAAAAGAAAAGTGCAAAACAGTTTAACACCAAATATAGATCTCTCAAATTTAGCTTAAACGATTGCGTTTGCAGCACTAGCGATCCTCGGCCACAAATCAGCACACTCCTTTCCGATCGGTCCAGTGATCGCAGATCCTAATTACATCAGAACATACAAAAACCAATCAGCCACAAATTTGAGAAAAACACTATCACCTACTTGAGAATTACAAAATAATCAAAGTTTACCTTTCATTTCACCCTTAGGATTGACAATGACACCAGCATTGTCTGCAAAGTCCACAAATTTTGATCAGAATTTCTTACTTCAAATTTACTACAAACATCTAAGATGAGAAAACAGTAATGCTTACCCTCGAAATACATGAAGACACCGTCCTTTCGGCGCCATGGCTTCCTCTGCCTAACAATGACAGCAGGAAGAACCTTCTTACGGAGATCAGGCTTACCTTTCTTCACAGTAGCCATAACCATGTCACCAACACAGGCGGAAGGTAAACGGTTAAGACGACCCTTGATCCCTTTCACGGAAATGATGTAGAGATTCTTGGCACCGGTGTTATCAGCACAGTTCACTGTGGCTGCCACTGGAAGACCCAGTGACATCCTGAACTTGTTACCAGACGTTCCTCCTCTTCCTATAATCATATCAAAGATTCAACATTAAGTTACAAAATCAAATCAAACTACATCCATGCATCAACCAAATCAGATCTCAAAATTAGTTCCATTTCATCAACCAAATCAGATTTCTATAAACCGATGCATGTAATAACAAGATACGAATGCAAAATCGAATCAAATGGATCATTTTGTTTGAGATTATAACAGAAAACACGAAAACGCATACTAAATCCAGAAATCAAAGCTACAGATTAAGATCTAGAACAATTCGAAGTCATTGCAACACGTAATCAGCTCTATGAACAACAATCACTTATTCGATTGAATCGATTTTCTAGGAATAAAGACGGAAGAAATCAAGCGGCGATTAACAGAGGATCTTCCATACACGATGCACGAATACATGGTTGCAGAGAATCGAAGATCGAAGAGATGGAGAAGGAATTTTACCTCGCTTCGACATGGTTGCAGAGTAGCAGCTCTCCTTAGAAGAGTTTCAATGGCAGTGACGGAAGGGTTTATATATGGTTAACCTAGGGTTTTCTCGGAGAGTTGTGTGCTGGGCTGGATTTGATGTTATGGGCCGAATATAATTATCAATAAGCCCAATAATGTAATTCACCAAGTTAATTTTTCTTCTTGTAAAAGGTTCAGAAACTTATTAATTTTAAAATTTGAGTTTTCCTATCCAAGTACAAGGCAAGATTAATAGTAACAATGTTTCATCAGTGAAAAATTAAGGAAAAGAACCATAGTAATACATATTAAAATTTCGTTCAACACTACAAAATATTTTCAAGCTTCATGTAGCTGAATTGACCATATTATGGGAAAAGAGAGATCTTTTTGGGTACAGTCATAACGCTCTAGAGCCCCATTTAAAAAAGCTAAAACAATCTTTGGTTTATTTATTTGAAATTTGGGATGAAATAACAAAAAGAAAAAAAAAACAAACAATGAGTTTCTTTGGTTAGGCAAACACAGAACACTGTTTTCTGGTTCACATAATCTTTGTCGACCTACCAAAAGAATCTGTTTAGTCAGATCAGTGTACCTAAAGACCGGAAGAAAATTGAAAAGAGAACGAAATCTGCGAACCATAAAAGTTATCTTGTCACCGAGGAAGACAAGAAGAAAAAGCCAGTTGAATCGAAGCAGAGCTCAAGATGGATCAAAGTTTCACTACGTAGTTCATGTTTTCTTAGCGTTTTTTACTCTTGATGATCGCTCTCATTTGCGCTTTAAAGTCACCGCTCTGGGACCTGCATTACAAAAACACGCGATGGTTGGTACCAAACTATCTGATAAGGAATAAAACTGATGCTACTAGTCCGAAGATTATATTATATTTCACCTGGTTGTTTTCTAGCAGGAACAATCCTTCTTCTTTCTATAGACTTGCCTTTAGATCCTGACATCAACGGACTGCATGATTAGCCAAAAATATATAGTTTTCCCTGAAGTTTTTTCTTTTTCTTTGACACATAGTTTCTACGAACCAATGCATTTTGTCAAAGTAAAACAAAACAAGTTCTGACTTAGAATGTGCGAGTAGACAGTCGTCACAAAGGTTTGAACAATGAAAGCAATGTTTAAATATAACTGACCTTTGTTTTTCTTGTCTCTACATAATTCGCTTCCGCAGCAACATCTAAACGCCTTCACAGGATGGCTTTTATCATTGAAGTCTATCATGTAATCCTGCATATAATGGAAAAATCAATAGCATCCTTTCGATTATTTCTCCACACAAAAACTTCTTAACCATGTGAGTATTTGCAGGCTATGTGGTCAAAGTAGTTGAAACGAAAGTAGCTCAGTCGTAGTTCTTACCCATGTCAATTCATCCATGGCCTTAACGTCTCGTCTGGTAAAAAAGGCAATCTGCACATGACCAAAGTCAGAATTTCCTTAGGCTCTTTCACAATCAGAGCAGACAGTAAGATCAGGTTCGAGTGTAGAAGCTTACATGATAATAGTGTCTGTCAGGAGTCTCTATTTCTACCGGAATGTCAATCAAGTTTGCATCCTCGCATCTGCAACAACAATAAAGTTTACAAGAATCATTAACACTCAACTTAAGAATGAAAACAACATAGCATAACTGATGCCTGAAGGCTTTGATTGATACCTATGATTGATAAATCTAGCGATATTTCCACAAAGGGTGGCATCTAGGCAGAGAGCATCATCATCTTTTAGATCCTTTTCGGAACCCCAATCTGCATCCAGAGTTACAGGATATGTATGCCGTTCACTACTAGAGCTTTTATTCCGATCGAATAACTCCGTGTTGGTCAGTATTTCACCAATGTATTCACAGACAAAGGTTCCTTTCGGCAAGTCTTGCAGGGTTCTAAGACCCCATCCTTTCCCTTCTTCGGTAAAGTAAACCTGAAACATAATATTTTTGATTGTCAATCGAATGAAAAGGAAACATATAAGATTCAACTTGGAAGTAGTATCTCCAAGAAATGTTACCTGCAGTCTGCACTTTATCCCTCTCTGCACTACTCGATTTCCACAGAGCATATCACATCCACACTTTCTCCAACATTCTTTAATGAACTTCCGGATCAAGTGTCCATCACATTTTCCTTGTGTGCCGTTAATGTTATCTCTCTCCAAAGGACAGTCTTGACAGTAAAACTTATGAAACGTATCTGGTTGCTTTTGCATCTTAAGACAAGTGTCAAGAAAGCCTTCTTTTAGCAACCCTTCTTTTGTATAGGCATATTCTCCACTAGTTTCCCGCGCACAATGACACGGAACGTCAGCCGAAAGGCAGTCCCCTTTGCAGTCCGCGCAGCAATCTTCATCGGATATCCGAGCTAGAGACATGTGCACATACGCATGCTGGTATACAATGTTGTGAGGTATGTAAGTAAACTTTGGCACTGGCTCACTCCCAACATCATCGACAAGCGATATCACAACACTCTCTGAACCTTTAGTGATGTCAGACATACTGTTCTTATACTTCCTCTTGCGATCACCGTTACTAGACTGTGGCTGCACAGAAGAACCCGAGGTTGCAGAATGCGTTTCAGAGTCAATGACGACCACAGGATTCTTCCCTCTATTGCCATTAGATGAACCTTCTTTACATTGCTTCTTCTCATCATCAAGAGAATAAATAGCATCGATCAGTGCAGTATAGTTATCCAATTCAATGTATTCCCATTTGTTACCAGATTCTCGCAGAAGTTGCTTAATCACTGGCCTAGTCTTTTCCTCAGCAATACCCATTTCCTTTGTTATCTTTAAAGCTTTGAGAAACCTCTCGTGTCCCTTATCACCTACCTTCTCGTTATTGGGTTGCATTTCAAAACCACTTCAAAAAACGAAACCTGCAAAATTTTGGAAAATTCAGTCCAAGGAAACCAGTAAAACCCCTAAATCAAGTGAAATTAAAATTCAGAGAAAGGATTCGAGAATCTCCATTCCCTAATCGGACCCAAAATCACACAAACAAAACATGAATTGCTTCTAAATCCGATACAAAAAACAGAAACGGCGAATGCAGAATCATCAAAATCAAACAAAGGAGAAAAGTTTCCAAAAGAATCTCGAAGTTTCAAAAGTCTAATCAGACCTAAAATCCCTAAACCCAGATTCTCGGAGTAAGAAACTACCAACATTGAGCAAAAATACGAGTGAGAAACTGAGAATGCATGCATAAAGCGAAGAGGATACGAAAAACCTGAGTAATTGTACGGAGATTTCACAAGAGGAAGCTTCTCGATTTCAGTCGCCTAGAGCATAATTGAGGAAGACGGCGATTGATTTTTGCATGCAGAGAGAAGATTTAAATTAATACTGGAAAGTGATGAATGCCCTAAATAGATGCTAATCACCGATTCACTCCGAGTACATTGTGTATAGATTTGTTTCTTTTTTTTGCATCCTTGTGAGAGATTTTTTTATATATATACACTGCTTTTGTGTTTTTTTTTTTGTGGTATAAATCCATTGAGTAGGGCCCATTTATTAAAAGATATTGTTGGACTTTGTAAGTCCATGTTCAACTCTTCTAATTAATATGATATTTAATGGTCCAATCAGTATTGAAGATTCGATGAATAACTAAAATTAAATTATTAATTAGCACATAATGCCGAAAGATAGCCACTAAATTTTAATGAATCTGGTTAACTAATTTCTTTCTACTTTTCGTGATTCACTTATACCGAACACGCATCCAACATCCATTTGTCTTTTTTTTTTGTTCGAACCAAATTTGATTAAAAGGAAAACTTTAACAGTTTGATACAGACGATAACTGGAGGCTGCTCTTTAGCCGTAAGATCAGCCGGCACATTTGCCTTGCGAGAAACGTAAATAAACTTGATAGACATTGAACAAGATCTAATCAACCACCTAATATCGAAAAGAACACTATGTCTTTTTTATGAGCATGTACTCTAATGGAGTATAATTGTTGGATTCTACAAACTCATATTTAATTTTTTCATTAGTATGGTATTGTTTGATTTGTGATTTGAATCCAATAACCAAATTTGCTAAAAAATTGTTTTTTGAGTTTTTTTTTCCAAAATAATTCATATTACTCGGAGTAAGATTTAGTTTGAATTTGAGATTCAATCTAATCTTTTTTTTAAAGCTAAATTGTAAATATCATTAGTAAAACAAATTACAAAGCCTAAAATTTTGATCCCATGGCAATAAAAAAAAACCAATAATAATAATTGATACACAGTTTAAAATCTTCACAAAAAAATCTTTAAAAAATATCGATAAAGATCTTAAAATGGCCTTAGGAAGATTTAGTCTAATCTTCCGATGTAATATTAGATTTTGTCCAATCTTCCGGTGTAGGATTTGAGTTGATATGCTAATAGAAAGTGACGCGGTATATTGTCCCTCTAAACCTCGAAAAAGTGACTATAGTATTTGCAATGGTCACGTTATTGAAAACCAAAATATGGTGACTCATATCTTTTACAACAAATAATTGTTCGATACGACGATACAAATATTGATATTGTTATAAATCATAGTGGATTGTCATAACTAGTCCTGGTCCATTTATGGCCCATCTATATTTAGTCTTTAGGGCCGGTTTAATGATTCCTTGTTGAACAAGGATTTATTTATTATGTACTTTTCTTTTCCCTTTAGGAAAAGGAATTTCCTTTTCTCATGTATTGATCATTATATAAAGGATCCTTCCCTAATGAAATAATATACGATTTTCCCCATTCGATTCTCTTGATTCACAACACGTTATCAGCACGAATTCTCTAAATCCCTAAGCTAATTCGTTTTTCACTAAAAAACCCTAATTTTCCGAAAATCTCAAAACTCCATCACGTCGCATACGAAGCTCGATCTCGATCTCTAAAGTTCATACAGCCTACCAAGGTTACGGCGAACTAGAAGCACCCTTCATCATCCATTCAAGCACACGGAGGTTAAAGTAAGTAACGAGAAACTCTACTCTAAAGAACCATAAAACCCTAAATTCATGAAAACCCGAAACCTAATCATGCTCGTTCTTGTTATTGTTTGATTGATTGTTTGTTTCATCATGATTCATAACTGCTCACCGTAATTAAACCCTAATTTGTATCCCTAACCTAAACTGATTAAAATCGAATTTTATTGCTTGAATTAAACTCGTGTCGATCGACACTAAGTCTCTGTCGATCGACACCGAACCTTCTGTCCGAAATTTTTCCTAGTCAAAATCGAATTTGGTTGCATGATCTAATTAAACCAGTTTGTTAGTTTGATTGTATTGATTGATATGTTTGATTGTTAAAACCTGATTGAATGAAACTGCATCATTGTGACCTAACATGTTTTGCTTAAAATCCGAACATATTAAAATCGATCATCATAAACGGTTTAGAATGTGCATGGTAAGTTTGCATCATGAACATGTAGACACATTATGTTAGGTTGTTAGAAACATAAAACCTGTTTACATAAGTATCATGCATCCGCGGCTTGTTTTGCATCATATGCATGAACTTTAATTTCCATGATACTTAGAAAATAGGATACATGTTTTCAGATGTCGAAAATCAACAATTTGGATTATGCTTGCATTTACGTTTTCTACTTTATGCTTTTGGTTTTGTGTTATTGCTATTATTCAAACTTCATGGCATAAAAGGGTGTTATTTAAAAAATCCCTAAAGATGCGATTATTATTTCTTTTGAAGAATGAAAGATGATATGGATGTGTTCACTGTGGATAGTGGATCAAGCCACACGATTCTAAGAGATAAAAGATATTTCATTGATCTTACACTTAAAAGGGCAAATGTAACCACTATTGTGGGTATAGCCAATTTGATTGAAAGCCACGCCCAAGCCCATGTTTTATTACCTAAGGGCACGCATCTAGATATTTTTGATGCTTTATATTCACCCAGTTCAAAGAGAAGCCTATTGAGGTTTAAAGACATTCGAATGAATGGTCTTCATGTTGAAACTAAGGACGAAGGTAACAAAGAGTTCCTTCAAATCTTTGAAATTACCCAAGGCCATAAGAAAGTCCTAGAGACTATACCTGCTGTTTCTGCGGGCCTTTATTGTGCTAAGATCAGTATGATAGAAGCAAATGCCACGGTAAACAAAGCATTTACCGAGAATTTCACTTTTTGGCACAACCGGCTTGGCCATCCCGGTTCTAACATGATGCGAAAAATATTAACAAGTACTAATGGACACACATTGAAAGAAAGAAAAGTTATTCCAAAGAATCTCACGTGTGAAGCATGTTCACTAGGGAAACTCATTACTAGGCCGTCACCAGTTAAAGTAACTAAGGAAACAATAAACTTTCTGGAAAGAATACAAGGAGACATATGCGGACCAATACACCCACCTTGTGGGACATTTAGATATTTTATGGTCCTTGTTGATGCATCCACGAGATGGTCACATGTCTGCCTATTATCAACTAGAAATTTGGCGTTTGCAAGATTACTTGCCCAGATAATACGTTTAAGGGCACACTTTCCAGATTTTCCTTTAAAAACTATACACCTTGATAATGTTGGTGAATTCACGTCCCAAGCGTTTAATGATTATTGTATGTCCATGGGGGTAAGTGTTGAACATTCTGTGGCACATGTACATACACAAAACGGTTTGGCAGAATCGTTTATTAAACGCATACAGTTGATAGCCAGACCGTTGCTTATGAGATCAAAACTCCCGGTCTCAGCTTGGGGACATGCGGTTTTATATGCAGCAGAGTTAATTCGCATCAGGCCATCTAGTGAACATAAGTATTCCCCATCACAATTAATCACGGGTCAAGAGCCAGACATATCCCATCTTAAGATATTCGGATGTGCTGTTTATGTGCCGATTGCACCACCACAGAGAACAAAGATGGGTCCTCAAAGGAGGATGGGGATATATGTTGGATATGATTCTCCCATGATTATTAAGTACCTTGAGCCAACCACGGGTGATTTATTTAAGGCCAGGTACGCGGATTGTCATTTTGACGAATCCGTCTATCCAACATTAGGAGGAGATAATAATAAGCTGGTAAAGGAAATTACATGAAATCAAACGTCCTTAACATGGCAAGATCCTCGGACTCAAGAATGTGAATTAGAAGTCCAAAAGATAATCCATTTACAAAAGCTAGCTAATCAATTGCCAGATTCCTTTGCTGACCCAAAAAGAGTAATTAAGTCTTATATACCAGCTGTTAATGCACCGATTCATATTGATGTTCAAGAGGGACACAATCAAGTTGCTACAGAGTCTAAAACATGCTTAAAACGTGGTCGGCCAATAGGTTCCAAAGATAAGAACCCTCGGAAAAGAAAGAAAGGTGCTGAAACCATGGTTGAGGAATCTGAGGTCCATGGAACCCCAGACATAACTGAACCGATGGTACCAAGCAATGAGACTCGGGACGCCGAGTTTCATGGTCCTGAAGTTCCTGATAATAATGAGATCTCAATAAATTATATTATGTCTGGAATACAATGGAATAGAAAGTGCGTGGAAATTGATGATGTATTTTCTTTTAAGGTAGCACTTGAACTTATGGATATAAGCGAGGATCTAGAACCCACGTCAATATATGAGTGCACTCAAAGTAAGGATTGGACTAAATGGAAAGAAGCTATAAACGTGGAGTTAAATTCATTAAGGAAAAGGGATTTCTTTTGGTCCAATAATTCGTACACCCTATGAGATTAAACCAGTTGGACATAAATGGGTATTTGTGAGGAAAAGAAATGAACATGGTGAAATCGTGAGATACAAAGCACAGCTAGTTGCACAAGGATTCTCACAGAGACCAGGAATAGACTATGAGGAGACATACTCCCCTGTGGTGGATGCTACAACTTTTAGATTCCTAATAAGCCTGGCCATAAGAGAAAATTTGGATTTGCGGCTAATGGACATAGTAACCGCATACTTATATGGTCCACTGGATAATGAAATTTATATGAGATTACCAGAGGGTATTGAGCTCAAAGATAAGAAAGGTTCTCAAGAACAACACTGCATAAGGCTGAACAAATCCCTTTATGGACTGAAGCAAAGTGGACGTATGTGGTACAATAGATTGAGTGAGTACCTAGTCAAAGAAGGCTATAAGAATGATCCCATCAGTCCATGTATTTTCATAAAGAAGTTTGCAAACAAAGGGTTTGTAATCATAGCAGTATATATGGATGATTTAAACATCCTAGGAACCTCTGGAGAAATCGCCCAAACAGTTGAATACCTCAAAAAAGAATTTAAGATGAAGGACTTTGGAAAAACAAAGTTTTGTTTGGGATTACAACTTGAGTACATTAACGATGGAATCCTTGTGCATCAAATGACATATACAGAAAAGGTACTCAAGAGATTTAATATGGACCAATGTCACCCATTGTCCAGCCCAATGGTCGTGAGATCTCTTGATCTAAAGAAAGATCTGTTTGGTCCTAAAAGAGACGATGAAGACGTCCTTGGTCCCGAAGTGCCATATCTCAGTGCCATAAGAGCTTTAATGTATCTGGCGAGCCACACTAGGCCATATATATGTTTTGCCGTGAATTTACTATCTAGATTCAGCTCATGTCCAACCCAAAGGCACTGGGACGGGATTAAATATATTCTTCGTTACCTTCAAGGAACGAAAGACTTGGGTCTATTTTATACTAACCAATCCAAAGATGGTTTAATTGGTTTTGCTGATGCAGGTTACCTTTCGGATCCACACAATGCTCAGTCTCAGACAGGTTATGTTTTTACTCATGGTGGAACGGCAATATCTTGGTGGTCAATGAAGCAGGCCATTGCAGCTACATCATCTAACCATTCGGAGATATTAGCTATTCACGAAGCCAGTCGTGAATTTGTTTGGTTAAGGCTAATGACCCAACACATAAGAGTTGATTGTGGAATGACCGAAGGAAAGCAGGAACCAACCATTTTGTACGAGGACAACGCAGCATGCATAGCACAGCTTAAGGATGGTTATATCAAAGGTGATAGGACGAAGCACATCTTGCCAAAGTTCTTCTTTACATCTGATTTGCAGAAAGCTGGAGAAGTTCAAGTGCAACAAGTACGGTCAAGTGAAAATTCAGCGGACTTATTCACCAAATCGCTTCCAACCTCAACGTTCAAGAAGCTAACTTATCAGATTGGAATGCGTCGATTGAGAGACCTTCACTGAGGTTCAGAACAGGGGGAGTAATACGTGTTGTACTATTTTTCCTTCACCACGATTTTGTCCCAATTGGGTTTTACTTGGTAAGGTTTTAATGAGGCAACATCCAAAGCGTATTACAAGCCCATTAGAGTTATGACATCCAAGGGGAGTGTTATAAATCATAGTGGATTGTCATAACTAGTTCTGACCCATTTACGGCCCATCTATACTTAGTCTTTAGGGCCGGTTTAATGATTCCTTGTTGAACAAGGATTTACTTATTATGTACTTTTCTTTTCCCTTTAGGAAAAAAAATTTCCTTTTCTCATGTATTGATCCTTATATAAAGGATCCTTCCCTAATGAAATAATATACGATTTTCCCCATTCGATTCTCTTGATTCACAACAGATATGATATTATATCCTTGCACTTTTGTTATAATTTTCCCAACCGAATTGTATATCTTTCGTTGTGAATAAAAAGTCATAAGAACGAAATTTTCTTTGATTGGTTTAACGAATATAATGAGCAAGCAAAATTATTTTCCCAACTTCTCTCCAATACCTTTTTCGCTTCAACAATCTGCATAGAATTTAGTAAACACGAGATATATATACATAAGTAAACTTTTCATGTTATACAAGCTTATCACATTATATAAAATTAAATTAAATTTAACTTAATTTACGTACCATCTCCTTTTTTACGCATACTCTTGAGGAACATGAAAAATATAGCAACAAAGACCAAAGCCGCTACTGCTCCTACAACTATCGCCAATGGCTTCCCCGTGTTAGCTTTTGTCCCTTCTTCTGCCAAAACAAATACGTATTTATACGTATCATACCAAAAAAATATATATAATCATGTATTTATACGTATATGCATTTGTATAGACATAACGTACGTACCGTGGTACGATTCGTCGGGAATTTCATGCGGGTAATATGTATACCGAACGTAGCAACCTTTCAAGTAAATTTGAGCCGCGATGGACCACCGACACTCTTCCGCTGCTGCGATTGCGGCGGCATTGATGCATTCGCCGCAATCGCCAGCTTCCACGTGGCCATCACAATGAGCCACGACGTGGAGGAGCTTGTAGCTATCTTCATAGAATCCGTGGCCGTCAACGACTCCTGTTTCGGCTGCGGTGAGTGCTTCCGTCCTCATCTCTTCGAATCCCACCAATGTCTCCGCCGTAGCGCCGTCGCATATCTTGTGGATAATACTGTGTTCCGGTGTTTCAAATAACTTGTATTTGTGATGATTATTGCCTTCTCCCAAAATATGAAGACAAGATCAGTGAATCGTGTTGGAAAACAAAATAATAATAACTCGATCGAAAAGAATTTGGTAAAAGTATATTTCTTCTTTCTTTCTTTTTTTTTTTTTTTTCTTTATTTTTAAGAAAAAATGACTAAACGATGTTAAATACAAACTATATAAGATGATCCAACCAAAAAAATATTTTCACTATTTATGCTTTTTATTTTAGGATTTTACTTTCTTTATTACGAACTATACTTTCATTCAACATAAAAGACCAAAGAATTAAAATATCATAGAAAATATTGTTTTGGGGTTTTTTCTAGATATTGCAGTAATGCAATGAATATATATTTAACATAACAAAAATATGCATTGAATATACTTACGAGCACTAGGGGTACCAACAAATTCGATTTCGTAAATCAAGTGACATCCTCGGAGATGAACACGAGCTGATGTTGCATTTCCACACAAATTAGGCAAAATCTCACGAAGTTCACCTACGCATCTATGACAGATCTCACTCGGATAATCTTCTCTACATTGGAACCACCCCGAGACGGCGTGTTCTTCGTTACCAACTACAGTCTTAAAGAATTTAGTCCGAGAGGATTCAGATTCGAGTTTGCGTAAGAAAGAAGAAACGGCTTGTGCACGAAGAAGGAGACTTTGATTCGAGTAATTTATATATTTTGTTGTTTTTTGGAGGATGTTTGTGTCTGATGAATCACATTTTTTGAAAAATAGAGTGTCGTAATCCAATTGGTAAGTGTTGATAAGAGAGGGGATAGATAGAAAAATTAGGGTTAGGATTTGTGTGAGGAGAGGCATCAAGTGGGCAACCATGTTTGAGACAAATCTAGAGGGAAGAGAGAGATTGTTATTAATTAATTGAGTACATATCGATGAATGGAGATGGAAGTTGTGGTAGTTTAGATATTGTCTACGTATGTCTACTTGTCTACGTGTATAATTTGGTTGTGACTAATTGTAAGGTCAAGTGCGCGTGAATACGTGACATTCAACAATTTCTTAATCTTTACTTCCGATTGGTGCTCTTACATATATAGTAAAAGCAAGCATGTTTTTGTCAAATTTTTTAAATGGTTTACGTATTGTGAAACCGTATCATCAACACTTTGTGGAATCAAATGTTTTATGATATACTATTCGGCTATAAATGGAAATGATCAAGAGTTTTTATAATTGGGTAATGGTTTTATTTCTAGCCTAACACCTATCTAATTGTTTCCCCTTTTTATTTGGTATAGAATATCAAATGTAACTTTGCTAGAAACAGATTTTCATGAAGTTTTACAAAGCCGTAACAAAAATATTTCTGCTCAACTAAAATTTACCTAACAATTGTCCTATATACACGCTTATGTTGGAAATTTTTATCTGTAGTTTAAAATTTTTGATTGAGTTATACCCCAAAATACACAAATACATTGATCTATCTAGTGTTAAATACATTGAACCTTCACGTTAACAATGTGGTTAACTATATAGTTTATAGTCGAATATTAAAAGGTTAGCCGATGTATGATCTGATCCGCGTCGAATAAATAAAAACCAAAGCTAATTAAAGAGCTAAAACAAGGATATGCATCAAAACAAAAATACAAAAATCTAGAATTTCTTTAATGAAAACAACAATTAAAAATACAAAATATATAGAGCTAGAAGGAAAAACAAAACAACCACCCTATTCTTGTGTAGATGTCGTTAATTCGTTATAACAGAAATTCGAAATTCATTCTCTTTGACTAGATCCTTCACTTTTTCCTTACAACAAATCAAGTCAAAAACTTTTTAACAGCAATCATAAAGAGTCAAAAGAATCAATGCCTGTCTTCTACAAGTCTCCAACTTTTATAACAAATCTTCCGTTGAAAAAAGACAGTAAATAACCAACGGTCAAGTTCTTATCATGTCTAAAAACCACCAACTTCTTCCTCTTCTCACGCTTCTTCACCTCCTCCTTTTATTCTCCTTCTCTCCACTAATTGTATAACCAAATCCTCCAAGGAGACGAGTGAAAATAAAGAAGGTTAATTTTTAATTAACTTTCTTTCACCCTCGCTTCTTGGCAAAAAATCCCATTAGATTTTTAGACACAAATTAAAAAAAAAGAATGGGACGTCTCAAATTCTCATGTCCTGTTCTTGAAATAAACTTAATCTCAGCACAAGACCTAGCCCCTATATCAAGAAACATGAAAACGTATTCCGTTGCATGGATCAACACAGACCCCATGAGAAAACTCACAACGCGCGTCGATCAAAACAACCGAGCTAATCCAATATGGAACGAGAAATTCGTGTTTCGCGTAAACGACAAGATTCTTGACCTAGACGCATCAGCTATCGTAATCGAGGTTTATGCGGCTGCATGGGCTAAAGATGCTCTTGTTGGTACGGTAAATGTTCTTCTTAGCGATCTTTTTGCACCTTGGTCTGGTTTTGGCGATGGTGACGACGGTGGTGGTGGTAATAACAACATGAGGCTTGTAACGCTTCAAATTCGTCGTCCTTCAGGGAGGCTACAAGGTTTTTTACGTTTAGGTGTTGCACTTCTTGATGGTGGTCAACGTAGTATGCCTTTATCTATTGAGGTTTTTGATGAAAGTCGAAGAGGTGAAGGAAGGACTAATAGTAAAAGAGATAATGAAGCTTCTAGGATGATGCATCGTCGTACAAATAGCGATCAAACGGATTTAACAACGTCTTCTAATGATTACGGTGTAAAAACTGGGGTTGTTACTGGAGGAGGAGGTGGAAGAGTTTCTAGTGGAGGGGGTGGTAGTGTTGTTATCGGTGCGGATAGTATGGTGAATGGTTCGTTATGTAACTCTGATATTGGACCGTCTGCGTCTGTGGTTGCGGCCGCGATTGCGCAAGGGCTTTATAATAGGCAAAAAACAGCGGTTAAAGCGATTGGGGGTAAAGAAGACGCGAGTTCGATACTAGAAGGGAAAACGGAAGGGATTGAACATAGAGTCGAGAGGTGGAGAGCGGAGAAAAATGGAGCGGTTGAAACGGCGGGATCGAGCGATGAGTCTAGCGGTAAAGGAGGAGCGGGGAAAAGACGGAGGAGGAGGAGGAAAAAGGAGAAACAACGGCGGAGAAACGGTGGAGGAGATGGTAAAAAAGGGTTGTTCTCATGTTTTGGAAACGTTTTCGGATGTGAGATTTCGATTACTTGTGGCGGTGGAAGCGGTGGAGAAGGAGACAGCACAAAGAAGAGGTATAACAATAAAGTAGTAAACCTTAGTGCTGTAGATGAAACGTTTAGTCATTCCGCGACATGAGATTAAAGAAGTGTGTATATTAAATTTTTTATTTTGATTGGTGTAAATGTTGACGATGGGTTAAATTGTGCAAAGATTTAATGATACAAGGGAGTGAAAACGTATGAATAAACTTATGATTTTACATTTCTTGCTTTAATTCTTCTTAATTCCATAAGAGTTTTAATTGAATGTTAAATCATATTCAAACCAAAAATTATTTTACGAGAGAAATGTTCCATAGATAGAGCTTTTGAATATGGAATCAATCTATCTAGTATTTTTGGGTCCTCCAAGCCAAAACACTACACTATCCTCAAATCGCTTCTCCCTTCGAGATCGAATAGTATTCAAACGATTCTTCACTGTCTTCTCAGCGAACTTTACTAGCCTTAGGGCATGTTCAATGGAGATTTTTGGGTGTCTTATGTGGTGTTTTTATAATATAAAATTATTAAAATGGTTGTAAAAAGAAGAAAGAGAGTGTTTTTGTGGGGTATATTGAAATATAAAATTAATAAAATTTGAGTAAAGAGAGTAGATAGTAAGTGTGTTTAGGAAAAATAAGAGAGAGAGTGTCTAAAATTGGATATTTTTGAGAGTGTTTTTAAAAGGAAAAGAGAATGTTTAAATATAAAATTAATAAAAGTTGAGTAAAATGATGAAAGAGAAGGTATAAAGTTGAGTAAAAGGAAGAGAGAGTGTGTGTTTTAATAATTTTATATTATAAGAACACCACATAAGACACCCAAAGATCTGCATTGAACATGGCCTTATGGGTAGAGAAGGTTGGATCCATACCTTCGAATATTCCTTTCCCTTTAAATACCATGACTACTGCTTGGAATGAAGGGGGATTTAACCTTGAGTTGTGTTTGAGATGAAAGAAACAATATCTTCACACATTACCGAATAGTTTTGTCTCATGATCCCTCGAGTCAGGGCAGCTCATACTTCACCTGAATAACCACACACAAAAAAAGAGAGATATTTTTTCAAATTCCCAAATGATAATTGAGAAAGACGCATTGCGTTTACGATTTTGGTTCCACCAAAGAATCTGATCACCAGTAGCTAATTTTGATTCCTTGGAGTTTTAGCAAGTATAACAAGTGTATATAATGTTATAAACAAATGCTACAACTACTAATTTAGTTAACATAACACATGCAATGAGGCAATTATATTACTACTCAACGATTTCGTATAATTTTACTAATAACTATATAGCCTTTTATTATGCATTTTTTCTTTATTTCGTTTCCTATACTTTGTGGCTTTTTAGTGTTCTCACTTCTCAAGAGGAACCATTGTTTTCCAAGTTTTTTTTTTTTTTTTTTTGGAACAAACCACTTCATTAATAGGAAAATTCTCTTACAAAGTAACACAATCAATACCATGTAGGGCTGACTTTGCGATTGAATCCGCCACTTGATTATCCAAGCGGAGAACGTACATAATACGGATAGATAATGAAAATGACCTAATAAGACTACGAATGTCAAATAAGATACTTTTCAACTCATTGATCACTCCACCGGATAATAGCAAAGTGACAATGGATTGAGAATCGGAAGCTACTATGAGGTTGCTAATCTGGGAAGTGTTTTCCAAGTTTTTATTCTCAATTTTTTGGAGAAGATAAACAAAATAATATCTTTCAAATTTGATGTGGAGTGTATAGTTGACATCAATATACAAAGAATAAATTTGATAGGGACTAAATTGAAATATTTGTAGTATAATACTGGGGTTATTATGGAACGTTCTTTAAAGAAAGGGAAAAAAGAAAATAGAGCTTTTTAAATAACGCATCAAACACACCATAACTTCATCATCAACCTTCTCCTCTTTTTTACGCATCTCTCTCTCTCTCTCCTCGCCGTGAATGTCGAGATACTCGTGATTCCGGGAAGGAGGAAGCTCTCTGCTTTATGTCGCTTCTCTCTCTCTCTCTCTCTCTCTCTCTCTCTCTAAATTTGTCCCAAACTGAGGAACAGAGAGAGGAAGCGCACAGAGAGAGACGGTGGTTCCGGGAAAAACAATCGGCTGATTTCATCCAATATTTTGCTAAAATCGGAGATTTTGAAACTGACCCATTCGAAATCAACTCGTGAATTTTGGTGGGTTTCTCTTAATTTTCCAGAATCAGAAGAGAAAATCTTGATTTTGTCACAAGATGTTTGGGTGTGACTGTTTTTACTGGAGCAGAGGAATCTCCGAATTGGATTCGGAATCATCCGAGCCAAAACCTTTCTCGCTTCCTTCTTCTCTTCCTTGTTGGCCGCAAGGTACAAAAAAAAGTTTCTTTTACTGGAAATTGCAAATTATCTTTACTAGTAGAATTGAAGTTGCAAAAATGGAACTCTATTTACCTAGTTATTATCATTTAGGGAAATTTTTCGTTTTATTGGAATTTTAAGTGTGTTCGAAGAATTACCAAGAAAATGTTCATCAATGTGAAGAGCAATTGAAAATTTTGGATCATTTTGGGAGGAAGAATCAAGACATATGGTTAGCTTTGGTTTAATCAAATAATTGAGTTTGATTAGTCATGATATTGATATTTTATCTTTCATGCTGACTTAAGATAATATTAATTTGTCATCAGTGGACTCCATCATTTCTTGGTTAATGACTTGATCTTATCTTGTTTTGTTGCTTGATTATTTTCTATAATTTTTTGGATAAGAGAATTGTTTTCTGGTTTATTGCAAGTGTGTATACTGAGAGAAGATGCTTTGGAATATTCTGCATGGCTTTCCATTGTCTTTTTCCTCCTTCGTTTGACTTTGATTCAAAATTTGGTCCTACAATTGGATTTCAAGTCTAAAATTAGAAATATTTGGTTTTGTTAAGCTCTCTTTGGCTCATTAGTGTTTATCTGATCCATATCAAGTAGGCAGTATCATTTAATGTTGTGATAATGTAGGTGGATATGGTATTATTTCATTTAATAGTTTATGGCTTTGTTTCTTCAATAGTTATGCTAATGAAGTTGGTATTATGTTAGTCTTTTGGTGCCGAATGTGATGTAATTTCTGTTATTGTCAATCTCTTTGCAGGTAAAGGTTTTGCCACAGGAAGAATAAACCTAGGAGAAATAGAAGTGGTGAAAATCACCAAGTTCCATAGAGTTTGGAGTTCCGATTCATCACACGGAAAATCAAAACGTGCAACATTTTACAAAGCCGAGGAGATTCCAAAAGGTTTCCACTGCCTCGGTCACTATTGTCAGCCGACTGATCAGCCATTGCGAGGTTACGTACTTGCAGCTCGAGCTAGCGAACCCGTTGATACGGATAATCTCCCTGCCCTGAAAAAGCCGGTCAGTTATTCTTTAGTTTGGAGTATGGATTCTGATAAAAACGGCGGTGGCTACTTCTGGCTACCTAATCCTCCAGTTGGTTACAAAGCAATGGGAGTTGTTGTAACTGATCAACCACAAGAACCTGAAACAGAGGAGGTTAGATGTGTACGAGAGGATCTTACCGAGAGTTGTGAAACGTCGGAGATGATACTTGAGGTCGGTTCTTCAAAAAATTCGAACCGCACTGGTTTTAATGTATGGAGCATCAGACCTTGCGAGAGAGGGATGCGATCACAAGGTGTAGCTGTTGGATCGTTCTTTTGCTGCAGTTATGATTTGTCTGTTAAGGAGACGGTTGCCGATATTGCCTGCTTGAAGAATCTTGATCTGACTTTACACGCGATGCCAAATCTTGACCAGGTCCACGCGGTTATCAAACACTATGGACCAACCGTTTACTTCCACCCTGAAGAAACTTACATGCCTTCATCTGTACAATGGTTCTTTAAAAACGGAGCTTTGTTGTATCGGTCAGGGAAATCAGAAGGCGGACTGATTAACTCCACGGGCTCGAATTTACCTCTTGGAGGGAAAAATGATACAGAATTCTGGATAGATCTTCCTGAAGACGAAGAGGCAAAGAGTAATCTCAAGAAAGGAAACCTCGAAAGCTCTGAACTTTACGTTCATGTGAAGCCAGCACTTGGTGGAACGTTCACCGACGTAGTGATGTGGATTTTCTGCCCCTTTAATGGTCCTGCCACGCTCAAAATCGGGGTTTTCACTTTACCTATGACACGTATAGGAGAACACGTTGGTGATTGGGAACATTTCACTTTCCGCGTATGCAACTTCTCTGGTGAGCTTTGGCAAATGTACTTCTCTCAACATAGTGGTGGTGGTTGGGTTGATGCATCGGATATCGAGTTCGTTAAAGACAACAAACCTGCGGTTTACTCGTCTAAACACGGACATGCGAGTTTCCCACATCCGGGAATGTATCTACAAGGCTCTTCGAAGCTCGGGATTGGAGTGAGGAACGACGTTGCGAAAAGCAAGTATGTTTTGGATTCGAGCGAAAGGTATGTGATTGTAGCAGCTGAGTATTTAGGTAAAGGAGGTGTTACCGAGCCGTGCTGGTTACAGTATATGAGAGAATGGGGTCCAACTATAGCGTATGATTCGGGGTCGGAGATTGATAAGATTATGAATCTTCTTCCTTGGGTGGTTAGGTTCTCTGTTAAGAACATTGTTGATTTGTTTCCTATTGCTCTTTATGGAGAAGAAGGTCCTACTGGACCAAAGGAGAAGGATAATTGGGAAGGTGATGAAATGTGTTGAAAAGAAGAAAGCCTCTGAGTGAAGAAGAGGGTTTAGTGTGTGCTAAAGTCTCTTTGCTTAAGTGTTGTGTGTGATATGTAATACAGTATACTAGTTTAGGGCTTGATCTTGATTGTTGTGATGTTTGTAATCCAATTGGTATAAACCAATCCGGTTTAGAATGCTCTTTGTTGGTCTATATATACCGAGTCATATAAAGTTTCCATTTCGAACTCTGAATTTTTGAATTTTCAGTAGCCAATTTTCGGTTTTCCTCAAACCGGAGGATGTTAACCGTTGTCTACCGCCAGTTTAGTGTTGGATAATTACCGGTTATTGAAAATCCGGTTTTGATAACCGGTTTAATTGAAAACCTGAACCGTTCTCTGTATCTCTCTCTATCTCCTTCGTCTCTGATAAACCTCTCTCACTCCTTTAGTGCTTTCACTTCTCTCGTTAGCTGCAGTTCAAATTCCGGCGACTTTTCCCGGCGAAAACATCAATTACACGTCATGGAGGTTATGACCTAGATCCTTGGCTTTGAAATTCACTTCGGCGTTAGTGTTGAGATGGATTTCATTTCCGCTTCTTCCGTCTCGTCACCTATTCTCTCACAGTTATCTCCGATTTCTCTAAGCCCAGGTCTAGTATCGTTAAATTATAGATATAGAGTCAGAAACCGGAGATTTGGGTCTAGAGAATCTGTGAAATCGAGGAAAATTGTGCCGATTAGAGGCTGTTTTGGGTTTTCCGGCGTAAATGGTAGTTTTGTGAGCTCGAACCAGTCTGATGATGGGAGTAAAGTTGTTTCGGAATCATTGAGATTACGTAGAGAAGGAAATGAGATTGTGTCATCGTCTAGGTATAGCGCAAAGACGAGAGAGAGCGTAATTGAGTTTGTATCTAAGCCTTTAGTTTACGCTTTGTTTTGTATTGCAATTGGTTTTTCACCAATTCAGTCTTTTCAAGGTCCAGCTTTAGCTCTGCCCTTTCTCAGTGATGTGATATGGAAGAAGAAGAAGAAAGAGACAGTGAGTGAAAAGGAATTGGTTTTGAAATCGATTGATCATGAGTTCTCGGATTATACTCGGAGGTTGTTGGAGACGGTTTCGGTTTTATTGAAGAGTGTTGAGAAGGTTAGGAAGGAGAATGGAGATGTTGCTGAAGTGGGAATTGCTTTGGATGCAGTAAAAGTGGAGAAGGAGAAACTGCAGAAAGAGATCATGAATGGGTTGTATAACGATATGAAGCGGTTGAAGAAAGAGAGAGATGTGTTGATGAAACGAGCCGATGGAATTGTAGATGAGGCATTGAGATTGAAGAAAGATATTGAAAATCTGTTGAGTGTAGGTGATAAGGAGAAAGTGGAGAAATTGGAGGAGAGAGTGGATATAAGGGAGAGGGAGTACAACAAGATATGGGAAAGAATCGATGAGATTGATGATACCGTTTTAAAGAAAGAGACGACAACATTGAGTTTTGGTGTTAGGGAGCTTATTTCCATTGAAAGAGAATGCATCGAGCTGGTTAAGAGCTTCAACCGTGAAATGAAGCGAAAAAGTTTTGAGAGGTAATATGTTTAACCATGTCTTTGTCTATATGCTTTATGTTGTTATCGCTGACAAGAATGTTTCATGTTTCACTTACACGATTAATTGATTTTCTGGTTGTAGTATTCCTGAAAGCTCCGTTACGAAACTCCCGAGGTCTGAGATTAAGCAGGAGTTATTGAACGCTCAAAGAAAGCACTTGGAACATATGATACTGCCTAATGTTTTGGAACTAGAGGAGGTTGATCCCTTGTTCGATCGTGATTCATTGGATTTTTCTCTACGTATCAAAGCACGCCTTGAGGAATCAAAAAAGCTGCAAAGAGATCTTCAGGATCCTATCAGAAGACGTATGAAAAAGTTTGGTGAAGAAAAGCTTTTTGTTGTAAAAACTCCAGAAGGTGAAGTTGTCAAGGGCTTTCCTGAAGCAGAGGTGAAATGGATGTTCGGCGAGAAGGAGGTGGTTGTTCCGAAAGCTATCCAGCTCCATCTACGACATGGTTGGAAAAAGTGGCAGGACGAGGCTAAGGCAGATTTGAAACAGAAACTTTTAGAAGATGTTGATTTTGGTAAACAATATATTGCGCAGAGACAGGTAACTTTCGACTTATTAGTTATGATATGAAAATTTACTAGACCACAAATATGTGTTTTGCAGAGCTTATTTGCACATGTATTGATTATTAACTATTTCGTACTGATTTTTTATTTATTTTTATCTGAAGGAACAAGTTCTCCTGGATCGAGATAGAGTTGTTTCAAAGACTTGGTATAATGAAGAGAAAGATAGGTGGGAGATGGACCCTTTGGCTGTTCCATATGCAGTTTCCAGGAAACTGATTGACAGTGCCAGGATTAGGCATGATTATGGTGTTATGTATGTTGCACTAAAAGGAGATGACAAGGAGTATTACGTTGACCTCAAGGTTGACTAATTAAAGTCCTGATTTCTTTGATGGATTTCCAATTTTAGGCTTCTAACTCTTTTCTATGGTTGTAGGAATATGAAATGCAA
Source organism: Draba incana (assembly GCA_963576765.1). Classification (NCBI taxonomy): domain Eukaryota; kingdom Viridiplantae; phylum Streptophyta; class Magnoliopsida; order Brassicales; family Brassicaceae; genus Draba; species Draba incana. Next base: position 2,673,863 of record OY755207.1, on the reverse strand, counting down.
TTTGAGAAATTTGGAGGTTTTGATGCTCTATACCTCAAAATGATTGCTTGTGGAATCCCAACTTCTGTCCATCTGATGTGGATACCCATGTCAGAGCTAAGTATTCAGCAACAGTTTCTGTTGGTTACAAGGGTGATTTCTCGAGCCTTTACTGCATTGAGGAAAACTGAAGTTGTATCAACTGTGAAGGATACTTTATTAGAGAGAATAAAGAATCTAAACGATGATATTATGATGGCGGTCGTGTTTCCACTAATCGAATTCATCATTCCTTATCAGGTATTACTTTACTCTCTCTGGATATTTTCCTTCTGTTTTGACTGAGTCTATTTTTTTATTTTCTTTTAAATTCTGGACTTTTTTCTGACACAGTTAAGGTTGCGTCTGGGAATGGCTTGGCCAGAAGAAATAGATCAGGCTGTTGGTTCTACATGGTACTTGCAATGGCAGTCTGAGGCAGAAATGAACTTCAGGTCTCGTAATACAGAAGATTTCAAGTGGTTCATGTGGTTTCTAATTCGAAGCTTTGTATACGGGTATGTTTTGTACCATGTTTTCCGCTATCTGAAAAGAAAGGTTCCAAGAGTTCTTGGCTATGGACCCTTCCGTCGAGATCCAAACGTGCGGAAATTCTGGAGAGTGGTATGCAACTTTCCTTTTCCCTATGCTTCACTTTCAAACACTCAATTTTTAGCGAGCAGTAGTATTGTAGCTAGTATTACACCGTTCATGTTTGTTGATCATACAGGTTCCATACAGTTACAGTTGATTACCCAAATACACTTTATTTGTCTTGCAGAAATCATATTTTACTTATAGAAGAAGGAGAATCAAACAAAAGAGAAAGGCTGGAATTGACCCCATAAAAACCGCGTTTGACAGAATGAAGAGAGTGAAAAATCCACCAATCCCATTAAAAAACTTTGCTAGTATTGAGTCTATGAGAGAAGAAATCAACGAGGTTGTGGCATTTTTACAGAACCCAAAGGCATTTCAGGAGATGGGTGCTCGGGCACCTCGGGTATGTTGCTTTACACTTGTGTGCTTATTGTGTGGAACATTGTCTAATTGTGAACAGCGTTAATTCCTAGGAAGTGCTTATTTACATTGCAGGGAGTTCTTATTGTGGGTGAGAGAGGAACAGGGAAGACGTCTCTGGCGCTCGCTATTGCAGCCGAAGCAAGAGTGCCTGTTGTCAATGTTGAAGCTCAAGAGTTGGAGGCTGGACTATGGGTTGGTCAAAGTGCAGCAAATGTCAGGGAACTCTTCCAGACCGCAAGAGACTTGGTTAGTTCATCATTTCTATTGATATTAAATTTTGAGCCTTATGTAACATCAATTTCGATGTCAGCTTATGTTTTGATGTTTACTGTGATGAATAGGCACCTGTAATTATATTTGTGGAGGATTTTGACCTCTTTGCTGGTGTACGTGGGAAGGATGTACATACAAAACAGCAAGATCATGAATCTTTTATTAATCAGCTTCTTGTTGAACTTGATGGGTAAGAACTAATTTCTTTACTGATTTAAAATGGAGACCAGATTTGCAGCATTCATAGCGGTTTCTCAAAGCATTGCCTTTAATGCAATAAGAACTGGTGCATTAGAAACCGAAGTAGCATCTCCTTTTTCTAGTGGACTTTTCCGATCTCATTCCAATTTATAATCTCTAATTACGCAGCTTTGAGAAACAAGATGGCGTAGTTTTGATGGCTACTACACGAAATCATAAGCAAATTGATGAGGCGTTAAGAAGGCCAGGCCGTATGGATAGAATTTTCCATCTTCAAAGTCCAACTGAAATGGAAAGGGAGAGGATTCTACACAATGCTGCTGAAGAAACCATGGACAGAGAACTCATTGATTTTGTGGATTGGCGTAAGGTAATCTGATGCTGTGCAAAGTTTTGATGAGTCATTTCTATATTGCTTTTTGAGGGCTCTATCACGTTTTGTTTCTTCCTTATTCTCTGGTTCCACTATCTCGGTTAGTTAACGGTTCATGGTGACAGGTTTCAGAGAAGACATCTTTATTACGACCGATAGAACTGAAACTTGTTCCAATGGCTCTCGAAAGTAGTGCCTTCAGGAGCAAATTTCTGGACCCAGATGAACTTCTGAGCTACGTTAGCTGGTTTGCGGTAAGCAATCTGTCATCAACTTCGCCTTTTACCAAACCAATTTTTGTTCATGTCTAGTTTGGTTTCATCAGGTGATTCTTTTCTCTTTTTTGACAGACGTTTAGCCATATAGTGCCCTCATGGTTGCGGAAAACTAAACCTGTAAAGGCAATGGGCAAAAAGCTTGTGAATCATCTTGGACTCAATTTAACCAAAGAAGATTTGGAGAGTGTGGTTGATCTGATGGAACCATATGGACAGATAAGCAATGGAATAGAACTTTTGAGTCCTCCTGTTGATTGGACAAGGGAGACAAAGTTCCCACATGCTGTCTGGGCTGCTGGTCGTGCTCTCATCGCACTTTTGATACCAAACTTTGATGTTGTGGACAATCTGTGGCTTGAGCCTACTTCCTGGGAAGGAATTGGGTGTACAAAAATCACCAAGGTCACAAGTGGAGGCTCTGCAATTGGAAATACAGAATCAAGATCATATCTTGAAAAGAAGCTTGTTTTCTGCTTTGGATCTCACATTGCATCACAAATGCTTCTTCCTCCCGGAGAAGAAAATTATCTTTCGTCTTCCGAAATAACACAAGCGCAAGAAGTAAAAACTCTTTCTTCTACTGTTTTGCAGTATCCTGTTGTCTACATACTCAATGTTTCGTCGCCTTATGATTGTTATTTGCGGCTTGCGACAGATTGCAACACGCATGGTGCTTCAATATGGTTGGGGACCCGATGACAGTCCTGCAGTATACTATGCCACTAATGCGGTAACCGTCTTTGTTATATTCGACATTGGTATTCCTTTTCAAGATTAGGTGGCTGAAACCAGTGAATGGTTCAATGCTAGATATGTTATAACATTGATGATTAATCTTCCATCCAGGTTTCTGCTTTGAGTATGGGGAACCATCACGAGTATGAAATGGCCGATAAAGTCGAAAAGGTTCTTTTTGCTCTCTAGTTTCCAATACATTCATAATATCTGCCATCTCTTTGCCTCTCTAGCCTTTCGTTTTTTCTTTCCAGTTCAAGTATTTTTAATGTTATCTTATTCCTCTGCAGATTTATGATTTAGCCTACGAAAAGGCAAAGGGAATGCTCCTAAAAAACCGCCGTGTCCTTGAGAAAATCACTGAGGAGCTTCTCGAATTTGAGATATTGACTCATAAGGTAAAATCTTGACGATGTTGGGATCATTGTGCAACTGAACATTTGAGTAAAATGTGTTCCAGAGAATCTCTGCATGAAATTATCTGGGTTTCCTCGTTTGGTTTGCAGGATCTGGAAAGAATTGTTCATGAGAATGGCGGGATTCGGGAGAAGGAACCTTTCTTTCTGTCAAAAACGAATTACAACGAGGCAAGTTTTACAACTACGAATCCATGCATATAAGTGTTCCAATACAATTTAAAAGATCTCCAAGTTGCTCTGATAAACCAATCTTCTTTCTACTCACAGTCTCTTGTCTGGTTGATTTTCTCTTGCTGCAGCCTTTATCAAGGAGCTTCCTCGAAGATTCGACAGAAACTGTACTTCTTAGTGAACCAACCTAAAAAAATCCATGAAGATGATTCCATTAGAGTTTCTTGCAGATCCAAGAGTAAATTTCTTGTCCATTGCAGATTTTTTGTTCACCAGATAAGGCACTTGAGAGCTGAGATTAGTTTAGATATGAGTTTCACATTTATATCTTCTCAGTTGTAAAACAACTTAGCTTTCTTGTTAGTTTATATCAATAAATTATCTAAAGTAATACATTTAGTCATCATCTATCACTACTAATTTTACACAAAAACATAACAGAAGTTTCTGAATATTAAACGGTGTCGTTTAGGGTGAATAATACAGTTTACACGTGTCTTGTTTTTAGTGGTGAGAGTATAATATTATTGTGGGCTGGTTCGTAGGATAAAACGGCGAAGAAGAAGAAGAAGTAGTTAAATCAATGAAGTAATAAAGAAATTTCAAATCGATTTCAACGTTTACAAAAAGTAAGTATTTGGACACACAAAAACCTTGACTACTGGTTCATCATAGTTGCAGCCATGGCATCGCCTTCGTGCTCACTCTCCACCACATTCTATTCCAGCTGCTCATTTACAATGGTGACAAAACTTCAGAACATGCAGCATTGGTCCCTTGTTCTTTCTCCCTGCATGCAAAGCAACTTGTAAATCAAATTCCAACACAAAAAGTATAATCCTATCTTCTATAGTCAAATACCAGCTTTGACTCATCTACTTTTCCAGAGACAAGAAATTTCTTACCTCCCAATGTCTAGTTCACTAAAACGCCTAGTTGTGTCTGATTTTAGGAAGAGAGAAAGTATGGGATGGATTTTATCCACAGAATTCTTCTCCTCCTTATCCTGCTCCTGCAAACAAACAAACAACACAGTGATTTTCGGATAAAAACACAAATTCTGTACCTTTAGAGAATAACTTACACATAATATTGACATGGCGTCCCAACTTTGCTTGATAGCATTAAGATTCATTTCACAAGCCGTATAGCTACAGTGTTTTGGATCACCAAAACCAAAGCGTGCAGCAAGTCTGGCCAGCTGCTTAAAAAGAACTTGGTTCATGTTACAAAATCACAAACAAAAATATACAAATGACAAGACGAAAACAAAGATGATACCTTGGTGTCGGACTTGAGGAAGTCAAGTGTATCAATTACATATTTGGGCTCAGGAGGCGCTTTACCAATTTCGTCACAGGCAGCTTTCAACCTCGGAATGTCGGACTTGATTATGTCATGGCCGATCCAAATCTTTCCGTGGAGACACGCCCGTAGATTTTAGAGAATGGAAGTCCAGGTCTGTAAAACCCTGGAGTCGGCGAATCCCCAGTTTTTTCAAGATAACTCGAGACTTGAGAGAGGTACCCCAGCGTCTCAGGACTAACAAAGATCCCTCCCAACGCCAGATTCCCTTTACTATCTTCTTTGAAATCAAAGAAAACATATTTGTCGCTCCCCATGAAAAATTAGGTTTTGCGATATGAGAAACTAGGTTTTGCGGCGGACAAGACTCAGAAGAGGTGACAATTCGTTAAATATGATTGGTTTAACTCGATCAAACAAACTACAACTTAATGATTCCACACCAAAATTTATGAAAAAAATCTCAATATTTAAAAATATTTTTCCGAAACAATATTTATGGTCAAGCCTATGTGGTCTTAACCCATTTGGACAGAAGGTAAAATCTATGGACATGGACCGTCCAAATGGGCATAAAGAAAAATAATGATAGCATGTTTTAATAAACCTTGTTTACGTAAATTTTCTCGCCAAAACACGTTTTCCATAAATTTTTCCGCAAAAACTCGTTTTCGTAATTTTCCCGCCAAAACACATTTTTCGTAAATTTTCCTGTCAAAAACGCGTTTTCCATTATTTTTCCGCCAAAACGCTTTTTCCGTAAATTTTCGGTCAAAACGCCTTTTCCGTAAATTTTCCCGCCAAAACGCGTTTTCCGTAATTTTCCTGCCAAAAACGCGTTTTCTATAATTTTTCCGCCAAAACTTGTTTTCCGAAAATTTTTCCGCCAAAACACGTTTTCTGTAATTTTCCTGCGAAAAATGCGTTTTTCATAATTTTCCGCCAAAAACGCGTTTTTTGTAAATATTCCCGCCAAAACCCGTTTTCCATAATTTTCCCGCCAAAAACGTCCAAATGGGGGAAAAATGTGTAAATAAAAAAAATCAAATATATATTTGGACTATGTTGGGCTGTCCACTGTCCATATGGTTTCCACTCATTTGGACATTAGCCCATCTGGACATTAACCCATTTAAATTATTTTTTTTGGACAAAATTTAATGGCCTAAAATGTTTGTGGACTGGTTCGTAGGATAAAACGGCGAAGAAGAAGAAGTAGTTAAGTCAATGAAGTAATAAAGAAATTTCAAATCGATTTCAACGTTTACAAAAAATCTCAGCTTTTTTTCTCGAGAATATCGGTGGCAAATAGATCCGAATCCATGGTGAAACTCATCAACCCGAGTTTCTGGGTTCTCTTCTTCTCAATCTCGCTTCTTTCAATCCAATTCAATGGCTCTTTCGGATCCGAATCAACTAAAGAAGCTTACGTCACGCTTTTGTATGGAGATGAGTTCTTATTGGGAGTTAGGGTTTTGGGTAAATCGATTCGAGATACTGGATCTAAGAAAGATATGGTCGTTTTAGTCTCTGATGGTGTTTCCCAATACTCTAAGAAGCTACTCAAGGTTTAGTGAAAATTCTCATTTCTAAAAAAGGCTTAAGTGATTTTGATTTTTAAGTGTGATTTTTGAGTATTTTTGAGTTTTATTTTGTGTTAGGCTGATGGATGGAAAGTAGAGAAGATTAGTTTATTAGCAAACCCAAATCAAATTCATCCAAAAAGATTCTGGGGTGTTTATACAAAGCTCAAAATATTCAACATGATTGATTACAAGAAAGGTAAGTTTTTTTTTTTGTTTTCCTTTTTCATGTTTTATGTTTGTTTAATTTTGTGTATTTTTGTTTTTGTTATAGTTGTGTATCTTGATGCTGATACTATTGTGGTAAAGAACATTGAGGATTTATTTAAGTGTTCGAAGTTTTGCGCGAATTTGAAGCATTCTGAGAGATTGAATTCTGGAGTTATGGTTGTTGAACCTTCTGAAGCTTTGTTTAATGATATGGTGAAACAAGTGAAGACTTTGTCGTCTTATACCGGTGGAGATCAAGGGTTTTTGAATTCGTATTATCCAGATTTTCCGAACGCTCGTGTTTTTGATCCTAGTTTATCCCCTGAAGTCATTAAAACGAGACCGGTTCCTAAAATGGAGAGGCTTTCTACGTTGTATAATGCAGATGTTGGTCTTTATATGCTTGCTAACAAGGTAATTGCAATTAGTTTAGTATATTCATTTTGTTTCGAATTTAGAATCTTAAGATTCTCATTATTTATGCAGTGGATGGTTGATGATAGCAAACTTCACATCATTCATTACACTCTAGGCCCGCTTAAGCCTTGGGATTGGTGGACTGCATGGCTCGTGAAGCCTGTTGATGCGTGGCATGTAGGTCTTTAAATTTTTTTTCTTGGTATTAATGGAAAATTAAGTTCTTTTGAGGGAGTTTTCTAAGTTAAGTTTAACTGCAGAGCATTAGAGTGAGGCTTGAGGAGACTCTTCCTGGAACTGGAGGTGGAAAAACTCCAAACAATGAATTGATCGTCAAGTTCCTTTTCTTATTACCGCTTTGTGGGCTTGTGTTTGGTCTTTATCGTTCCACACAGGTTAGAGACGTGTTCTTGTACCCTTTCATCTACGCTAAATTCATCTCGTTTGGATCTCAGTTTCATTTTTTATTCTCTGTTTTCTGTTGCAGGGACGTGACTTCTTGGGTTCATTGTGTAGGAGCTCTGTATGTAATCAGATCAGACATATTTATTACAAATTCAGATCTAATGGAACACTTGGTTATAGCGGTGTATCGCCATTGTCTACCATGAATTCCAACTATCAAGTTAGTTTTCCTTTTTAGCACATTATTGCGCACCTACTTACCTCTTTGCCTTTGTGAATGTTAAAATGTTCTCTCTTTATTACTACAGCTCCACACTGGCTCGTACTCGAAGGTTCCTCAATACTTGGGAGGAATTTCAGTTGTTGTCTGTTTTGTGGCTGTTTTGATATCCATTGGAGTTTCCTTTATGATTGTGCCAAGGCAAATCACACCATGGACTGGCTTGATTTTGTTATTTGAGTGGATATTTACAATCTTCTTCCTTTTATACGGTGGCTTTCTACTTCTCGTGTATCAATATGGCAAGAAAATCGCATTTCAAACAGGATCTCTTTCGTCGCAAACAGAGTCGTCATTGGATGATTCGGGAAAAGGTATGGACATGTTGAAAACGTATAATCAACCAAAAGTTTCGTTATTGCTAACTTCTTTGAATAATCAACAGGTCATCAGCGTGCAGATGCGTCTTATGACTTTACCACGTTGTATTATGGATTAGGGATGGTATTTTTGGCTTTTGCTGCTGTTTCTTTGCCATACATCTTAGGCGTCACCGCTTTATTTTTGAGGTAATTTCTGTCACATTGGCTTCAATCACTTGCTTGTGCTGAGTTTCATAATTATTGTTGATTCATTTTTGTTCTTGGATTAGGACCTGTTTGTTTTCACTGGTTATGTTACTAACTGACCGGTTTCTGCTACATATTGAGCAGGTTGGGTCTGATGATAGCCGTAGCGATAGTTCTTGTATCGTTCATGACTTATGCTTCAGAGCACCTTGCAATCAGATGGTTCCTCAAAGGTCTAGAAAACCGTGACACGTCGAGAACAAGGTCAATCTGTTTCCTCTGCTGACACAAATGAAACACACAACTCTGAGTTTTGTTCTTATATCATTGTACTTTCTATATGATTTTGGTCATACGATACGACGAGAAAATCGTAAATAAAGTTTGATTCATTTATCGTGTTATTCATTACAACAAGTTTTATTTGAATTTGAAGCGAAACGTTACATCAAAACAAAAGATGCGCCTTAACGCTTAGCAGGGTGGATATTAATCTCCATCTCTCCAGAATACCTCTTGGATAACAACCTCTGTATACCACCGTGATCGTCTGATAAACTGATAGTCGTTGTCGTTCCCTCGTACCCGTCACCGTGACGGACGAAACATGTAAAATTCATTGGTTGTATGGATGGTGAATAAACTGTCATTGCTAAACTTAATTCCATTCAAGACTACTTCACCTTCTAAAGCGGGAACAACTCTCCAAATCCCCGATTCACCGCACTGAGCGGGATCTACAAACTGAATGCTAAGTTTGGCTGATTCGCATACGATGTTATCTGTTGTTGGTGATGCTAATAGGAATATAACCGGTCTAGGTGCTATAGTTGGATCAGTGAACATTACCGGTTGTTGTGGACATGATTTGGGATCATTAGTTCCGAATCTCATTCGACAAATCCACATATGGTACTCTGATGTCATGTAGCTGATGTAGTAAGGAACGTTTGTCTTAACTGGGGATCCATCGACATCAAAAACTACGTCGTTGTCTTCACCAAGAACATTAGATGTTGTTGTTATTGCGACGAGCACGAAAGAGATGATCATTAATCGAAATGTTTTCATTTTGTGTGTTTGTTTCTGTTTTTCTTGCTTTGCTTTTGTGTTCTTGTGTTGAGTTCCTTTTATAGAGAAAAAGGTTCAATGCTTTTTCTTTGCTTCTTTCTTCTTTCTACGGCTACTTCACATGTTGAACTTGCTTGTAAAAGCTTCTAAACATTTTATTTTTTTCCTTTCAAAATGGATCTTAGATTAAGGATGGATCTTAATCAAAGCTATCTACTAGTTAAGAAATGATTAAACAAGCTTTAGACTTCTAATATAATGAAATGAAACAAGTAAAAATCTTTTAAACATCTAATATAATGGAACGGAGCGAGTAGAAAATTTCATAGACTTCTAATTAAACAACGTGAATAAGATGGCAACCTTTTATGACGGTTATGTAAAAAAAGAGGTTGAAATACCAATTCCATGTCATTGCTTATCTTATCTTATCGATTTCGATTCAAGTTGTGCATTAGTCCATGCTATGATGTCACCTTTAGCTTATGAACTTTGAACTCAAAAACAAATTGGATTTGAATTCTTCATATATCATTCAATCTTTTATGGCATTTCACTTTTCAATGTAAATGGTTAATGTACAAATTGGCATCTACATTAGGAATAGGAAAATAATGGCTTTAATTTCACTCATAAACACTTATTTTTCCCTTACAATATGGAGATTTCGTAAATGCCACTTACTACATGAGAGTGGACTTTTTTTTAATTAGCTAAAGATAAATAAATCAAAAGTCAAAGTCAAAATTGGCCTTGGAATCGGTTTGGTTCGTTTTGGTTTGATCTGGTTTGCAATTTCCATCTCTGTCACTGTTCTTTAAGCAATTTGAGCGAGTGATGAAGCGACAATCGCTTGTGTATGGCGAATCTTCTGTATCTTCAGCTTTACTCTCCTTCTTCTTCACGTTTAGCCACTGGATTCAGACGAAGAAACTATGGTTTGGATTGCGAAATTGGTCTCCGGCGAAGTACCGTCGTGTGCGGCGCTTCTCGCGGTGGACGGTTCAGATTCCGTTCAGAGGAGGAGTTCTTCAGTGGATTTCAATTTGGGAACAGTAGGAAGAAGAAGAAGCCATGGTGGCTCGACGATGATGATGATGATGACGGTTATGATGATTTGATGAATGACGAAGAAGACTGGAGTATGGTTTTTGGGGTAATTACTTCCTTATTCTGGGAAATTTCTATTAGGAAACACTAACAACCTCTCTAGAGAGTGTGAAAAAGAGAGAAATAAAAAAGGTTGTTATTATTATTCTGATTACATATAATGTTTCTATACACATATATTAATCCGGTACGGTTAGACTAAACCGAGTAATAATAATAAACCAAACCAACCATTCAAACTACTACTCTAATAGCCTCCCTTAAGATGGCGAGTAAATCGAAAGAAGAGACATCTTGCCAATTATGTTCTTGAATGGAGCCGGATAAAGAGCTTTAGTAAACACATGTGCTAGCTGAAGATCAGTAGTGACATGCATTGTTTTGATCAGGCCACTGATGATCTTTTCCCGAACAATGTGACAATCATTTTCCACGTGTTTGGTGCGTTCATGGAAGACCGCATTGTTGGCAATATGAATTGGAGCCTTAGAATCACAGAAGAAAGCTACAGGTTGAGTCTGAGGTGCCAAGAATTCCTTAATCAGTTTAACCAACCAAACCACTTCTCTAGTGGCCATTTCCATGGCCCTGTATTCTGACTCTGCAGAAGAATGAGAAACAACTTGTTGTTTCTTGGACTTCCAAGAAATGAGAGAATTACCAAGAAACATACACAAGCCAGAAGTGGATCTTCTCGAATCAGGACAGGAAGACCAATCAACATCAGTGAATCCTTTGAGCAACAAATCTGAAGTAGTTGAGTAGAAGAGACCTATTCCAATCATGCCCTTGAAGTAATGAAGAACATTATAAGCTGCTTAAAGATGAGAGTTCTTAGGTGTGGCAGTGTACTCACATAGCTTGTTGACGACAAAAGTTATATCAGGACGAGTGATAGTAAGATACATTAACTTGCCCACCAAACGACGATACATAGTAGGATCATCAAGTACAGGTTCAGGACTATCAATACACAACTTTATACTTGGATCCATAGGAATAGAAGATGGTTTACAAGCCAATTGATTAGTCTCATCCAGGAGTTCCAGTGTATATTTTCTTTGGCAGATAGAGATTCCAGTCTTAGATCTAGCAATCTCAAGGCCTAAGAAATATTTCAATTCCCCTAGATCTCGCAGCTTAAAAGCTTGTTGCAAATCTAACTTCAACAGAGCTACACTATCATCACAGTTGCTAGCTATGACAATATCATCAACATATACTAACAAATCAACATATATGCCATTCTGATTCTTGATAAAAAGAGTGTGATCAGAATGTGACCTGTGAAATCCAAGGTTGAGAAGAGTGGAGCTAAATTTTAGGAACCACTGACGAGATGCTTGTTTTAAGCCATAGAGAGAATTATTGAGTTGATATATCATGGTTTTTACCCAGTTTAGGCCATGATATAAGTCCATGTTTTATAGTCTTTAGGTGTTTTCCAGTTGTTTTTAGAGTCTTTTCAGGTACTTAGTCGATTGGAGCAGAAAAGATGTTTACTGGAGCTTTTGGAGCTTTGCGGAAGGAAGTGCCGAAATGTTGAAGTCGGATTGGAAATCCAGAGTTGGTGTCGACCGACACCATCTATGGGTGTCGATCGACACCCTGTTCGATCAAAGAAAAAGCCCAAATTCGAAGAAGTCCGTTCGAAGCCCAAAAGTCCCAGATGTTTACTTTTATGTTCTGGCCGACTTGGTACCCCTATATATGTATTTTTACAGCCATTGTTTAGGCTTACGCTTTACTTTATCAATTACTCTAGGATAATCATTAATAAAATCATGTTTTCTTCTATGATTATGTTTGAGTAGTTTCCTTGTTAGGTTTAGGAATTTTCAAAAGTGTTTGATGAATTGCTAGATCTGATTTGATTGTTAGGATAATATCTTTAGAATGTTCTTCATCTTGACTTGTGTTTATTGCTGATTTTAGCCTCGCGAACTGAAATCTGATCTAGGGTGAATTAATAGAAACGACAGTTTTATTGATTTGCTTGAACTAGTCTTTGATGAGCAAAATTCATTTTCGCAAAGAAATTTGGTTTAGGATTTTGTGATCAATTAAACTTAAACTTTAATGCTTGATTAAATTTATAGAACTCGCAAAGAAATTTGGTTTGCTAGGATTTAATCATCGAAAGTTGATTAGTTTTATATTCGTGTTCATGTTCAGGAACTATGCTTTAATATTCCTAACATTGATTTATCTGCAAATCTGATTCATTGGAGAATTCCCTGTGCCTAGCTTTTCTTCCTTATTGATTTACAACTCTTTTGCTTTGTTTTGTTTTACTTGCATTCACATCATCCTGCCTAGTTTAATTCGAAAGTATTAATCTATTGTGTTTAACTTGATTCCTTGAGGATTCGATCCCTAAGTACTGCATTGACCTCTTAATTTGAGAGAGTAACTCTAGGATTAATTTGAGCATATCAAATTTTAGCGCCGTTGCCGGGGATTCATAAAACCATTAGATTACTATTATTAGGATTTTGTCTAGGTTTTTTATTTTTGTTTTTACTTTACTAACTAGTCTCTATTTGTTTTTCTTTTTGTTTTGCGTTTCAGGTACATGCCCGAGCACATCACAAGAAGCACTACAAACAAAGAACTAGTTGATTTGAGTCTTCAGGAACTAGCGAGTTTATAGTGAGAGAACAGAAAAGCAGTCAGGGAAAAGATGGCTGCTAGATAAGTACTCATTCTGGTTCTAGGAGAAGATGGAATCCTGCGTGATCCGGCAGGATTGAAGTACAACGAGCAATATCAGAGGATCAACGATGATGGTACTGTAATCATCGAAGAGATTGTCGAACTAGCTGAAGAAAGAGCAATTGTCGAAGGTGGAGAACAGGGCGGTGTCGATCGACACTGCAATGGTGTCGCTCGACACCCTGACGATATTCGTGTCGCACAACACGGAGAAGACGACGTTCGACACGGGATATTAGGTGGTGTCGATCAACATATAGGTGGAATCGATCGACACCAGGTCTAGAACCAGCCTAGAACACTTGCTGGTTTCAATCGTCCGGACCAGTTCTACGCGAATCGAGCTGCGATTCATCCACCTGCCTTCCAGAGGAATAACTTTGAGGTTAAGCCTACATATTTCAGTCTGGTTGCTCAAGATCCGTTCCATGGCCTTCCTCACGAGCATCCGATGGACCATCTGGAGAAGTTTAAAGACTTGGCTTCCTGTATCAAAGCCAATAGGGTTTCAAACGACTACATCTTCTGCAAGCTCTTCCCATACTCGCTTGCTGGAGATGCATCTTACTGGTAGAGGACACTTCCTTTAGGATCTTTAACTACGTGGGAGGATACAAAAAATGCCTTCCTGAGCACACTTTTTGATGATGCGAGATCTGAGGAGCTCAGGATGAAGATCATGACCTTCAAGCAGGGAGAATGTGAAGCTTTCAAGGCTGCGTGGCATCGGTTCAAAGGATATCAGAGAGACTATGCTCACCACGGGTTCACAGAGGTTCAGCTTCTAGGGATTTTCTACAAAGGGATTGCATTGGGTTATGCTATGACTTTGGATGCTGCTAGTAATGGGAATTTCAACACGAATTCTCTAGAGACTGCCCTCCGATTGATCGAGAATCTGGCTAACAGTAATAGCACAAAGAACGTCAATTTGGATAGAAGCAAGTTTAGCCAGAGCATCACCAATAGTCAGTTAGCTGAAGTCACAAAGAAGATTGATTCTATGACTAGTCTTCTAGCTGGCAAGAAGGCAGTTCAGTTCGTTCAGGAAGCAGAGACTTTTGATCCAGAGGTTAGGAGCGACGAAATTGTGAACTACATCAATGAAGCTGGATTTCAGAAGTTTGGCAATCAGCAGGGATTTGGATCTTCCTATTAGAAGCCGTTCCAGAACAGTGGGTATACAAGGAACTACGAATCATCTTCTTATCAGAAGCCTCCTCCTCCATCCGCGGATTCAAAGATGGAAGGCATACTTGCGTAAATCCTAGAGGGACAGCAGAAGATGGAAGTGACTTTCAATAGGAAGTTGGACTCCGTCTATCAGGATCTGAATGGAAAGTTTGAATCTTTGAGCACTCACATGAAGAAATTGGATACGCAAGTGGCTCAAATTGCTGAATCGGTTAGGGGACAAGACGGTTTTCTTCCTGCGAAGATGGATTCTAACCCCAAGAGAGCTTGCAATGCTGTTCTAATGAAGGAAGATGATGATTTCAAAGAGTTTGAAGCTGTTTTTGAATTTACAGAGCCAGAGTCGATTGACATTGTGGATGAGTGTCGATCGACACTTGAAGAAAAAGACTAATCGCTCAATGCTCATCGCGATGAAGTATTCGAAGTTAATACTGATGTCGAGCGTCACCAGGGTAGTGTCACTCGACACCCTATCCAATACGAGCCAAATCCTTCGAAAACGTCTGTATCAGTCGAAGAATCCATCTACAAGCCCAAGCTTCCATTCCCGAGAGCTAAGAGGTCGAAGTAGGAAGCCAAAGAGGCCATGTGCAAGAGGATGATTGAGAATATTATAGTTGAGATGCCTCTTGTGGACGCAATTAAGCTTTCTCCTGTAATTCGGAGATACGTCAAGAGAATGGTTGCGAATGGAGTTAGTCCTGAAGAAGGAGCACTGCTGACTAGAGATCTTCAAGCGATTTTGCTAAACACGGCTCCAGTCTTTAAGAAGAAGATAGTGGTTTCTGAAAAGGTTGAGTTCTAGTAAAGCTGCCTGATCCAGGAAGCTTTGTGCTCGATTGTTTGATCTCTGAAGAAAGGTTTGCTCAGATTGTTTGATCTCCGAAGAAAGTTTTAGAGTTGAGTTCAAAGGAAAATCATCGAGTTGAGGAGCAGAAAAACCAGTCTTAAAGGGAAATATGTCTTCATGAAAAACAACATTTCTGGAGATAGAAATGTCATGTGTTTCAACATCCAAGACCTTGTAACCTTTGTATCCAGCTGGATAGCCAAGAAACACATAAGGCCTAGCTCTAGGTTGAAACTTGTAATGATTATTAGAAGATGTAGAGGTATAACACAGGCAACCAAACACACGAATACCAGAATAATCAGGTTTGGAAGAGGTGAGAACCTGAAATGGAGACTTATTCTTCAAGAGAGGTATGGGCGGGCGATTGATAAGAAACACAGCTGTCAAGACACAGTCTCCCCAATACTCCAAAGGATTATGAGACTGAAACATGAGAGCTCTTGCCACATTTAAAATGTGTTGATGTTTTCTTTCCACAACAGAGTTTTGTTCTGGTGTTTCTACACAAGCATGATAAGCAGTAATCCTTTTTGCTTTGAACAAATCCACAAACCTCAATTCAGGAGCATTATCAGAACATACTCCTTTAACCACAGTCCTATATTTAGTTTCAACCATTTACAGAAACTCAGGAAATACCTTGAGGACTTCAGACTTTGTTTGCAGAAGATAAAGCCAAGTAACTCTAGTGTGATCATTCTGAGACTTGGACTTGTGTTTGAAACCAGGGGGTAACCATGAGCCTTGTAACAGCGATCAACAGTGTGACCAGAATAGCTACAGTAGGAACACATAGGACGACTTTTTTTTTCTGATAAGCCGCATTGATAGAAGCTTGAGATGCATTGATAGGAGTAGCTACATCAACCTAAAAGGCAGTAGCATTCTGAATAAGATTGATGCTTCTCTGACTGTAGTCTTGGTCCAAGAGATGATACACACCTGTAAGATCAGGTATATGTTTCTTTATTATAATCTGACTTCTTGCATTATTGTAAGTATCATTCAATCCAGCCAAGAACTTGATAACCTTTGTGTTTTCAACCCTAGTAGTATTAGCTTTGCAACAATCACAATTCTGACAAGTCTTCACAGAATCTGCTCCATCAAGATCATCCCACAATGTCTTCAACTTTGTATAATATGTAGATAAGTCCAGGGATCCTTGTTGGAGAGACCAGATCTGTTGAGAGAGTTGATATGATCTTGGCAGGTTTGTGATATAAAAATGCACCATCAGATCCTTCCATATCTCAGAGGCATCATTAATATGCAAGATACTACCATATATCGACTTTGTAACTGAATCCAAAATCCAAGACTTGACCATACTATTGCATCTTGACCAAATTCTATAATGAGACGAAGTTTCGGAAGGTTTAGGAAGAGATCCATCCACAAAAGCAAACTTGTTCTTAGCATCTAGAGCAATAGTCATGGCTAGCATCCAAGTGTTGTAATTATTCCCATCCAATACCTCAGAGATGATAGAAGTACCTGGATTATCTCCACTTGTGAGAAAATACGGTGAATACTGAACTCCATCAAAATCGAAATTCTCTTGAGTAGCAGATCTTGACGGAATCACAAATGACGGTATCGAAAGTTGATGTTGATGACGAATTGGAGAATTGTTCTCCGGAATCGCCGAATTAGCTACTGGACTCGTCAGAATAGGTCGATTCTTAGTAGATCGATCAGAATTTCTAGCGGAAACACGAGCAGAACGTCGAGGTTTACGAACAACCACAATTGAACCCTTATTTGACGAGATAAGCAAAATTGAGCTCAAAATGATGGTGAAATCGACGAGAAGAAGCGATTAATCGGTGAATTTGCCGACGCATCGATCGGAAAAACGAAGATCGGAGTGAGTTTTAGTGCTTAGCTCTGATACCATATTAGGAAACACTAACAACCTAGAGAGAGAGTGTGAAAGAGAGAGAGAAATGAAAAAGGTTGTTATTATTCATTAATGATTCTGATTACAGATAATGTTTCTATACACATATTAATCCAGTACGGTTAGACTAAACCGAGTAATAATAGTAAACCAAACCAACCATTCAATCTACTACTCTAATAATTTAAATTTTTTTATGATGAATTCAGAAAAGTTGCTCACTTTCGATTTGTAATTGTGTTTTTTTAGGTGTTTGTTCTATATCCAATTTAGGGTTTTGTTCCAATTGCAGATATTTAGGCATATCTTTGCTTCTTGGAACAGATTCAAACGCTGGTTTAATGGCATTTGCAGTTCCTTTAGTACAATCTATCTTCTCCCTTGTGTTTGATAAGGTCTTGAGCAGGCCAAGTTTTAGACCTATAAATAGAAGCAGAAGAGAAACATTTTGCAAGAAGAAGGAAAGCTAGGCAAGAAGAGAACATGGGTTGTGTTGTGGATAAGGAAAGAGGATACAAGTCATGGATGGTAGGAGATTCTGATTCTAATAGCATGAGTAGTAGTTATGGAGGATGAGATGATTTAGATACACAAAAGAGAGATTAGAAAGGACAATCTGTTAAACGAGAATGTTCGTTCGAAGAAACAGTTTGAAAGAAAAGCTAGTCGGCGATGGAGAGTTAAGGAGAAGCCATTGCTTTTGAGGATGCTAATTGCTGCTTTCCCATTCTTGGGTTCATGGACCAAATTGTTATTTTGACAAGGGATTTAAGTAAAGCCCTTTATAGCTTGGAGAAGTACTGTTTTTTTTCACGCTAGTCGAAACAGGACAAGAGTTTCTCTCGCGATAAGATCAGTCTTCCTGGAATCCTTAAGGTTAGCTTTCAGATTTCTTGGAACTTAGTATACATATCTTAATGAAGAACGCAACATCGGCAGTGAAGGTTGAGAAGTGAACAGCGGAAACAGAGAAGCATAAATTTGATATAGCACAACCTCAATTGCAATTAAGTAGTAGTGGATTGCACTATCAGTGTCTCCTTTTTCCTGGAAAAAGCAGAGCACAAATATAAGAATATATTATTGGCATTAACCAACTGATTCAAGCAAAGGCCAAGCCAGTCACCTTCCACGCGTTCGCCATGTTTCCATAACACTCAGCAAACTGAGGTTGAATACAAAGGGCTTCTTTATTTCTTTTAATGCACATATCATAAACTTGGAGCTGCACATATCAAAATCCAAGTTAGCAACTAAGTTCATTCAAAAACAAAAGCATAGAGCAATGACTTAAAGAGAGAAGGAGATAATAATTAGTACCTGGTAATAAATAGCACCAAGAAGAAGAAGATTATCAGTACGTAATGGGTTTTTCTGGTAAACCATGTTGCTATGCTCTAGGGCTTGCTTGAAATCCCCAGCTTTGTACAGTTGATGAGCAAGAGCCAGGCGTGCGTCATCATCAGCTACACGAAACATTTACAGTAATCAGCAACACATAATCATAGGCACAAACTAATCAATATCAGTCATATTCTCCTAAAAGCAATTAGCTTTTTTATCCAAAAACGAACAAACCAAATACCCAAATCCAATAAATTCTCTCACCCAAAAAAAGTAGCCCCACAAGCTAAAAGAGAAACACTTGTAGCAAGTTTGATTTCACCAAATCTAAGATCGTTGAAAATTATCATACCCAATTATACCTAGAAAAGGAAACCCAGATCGCACTCAGAGTAAAAATTAGGGATTTACAACAAGGATCAAGGAAAACCCAAACACCAATCAGGAAAATTATACTGTGAAGAAGATTAGAATTTCACAAAAGGAGAAAACAAAAAACAAATCCGAACCTTCATGAGACTTATTGAACTGTTGAAGGAGACTTGAAGAAGACGAAGAAGAAGCTGATAAATCAAGCTTTCTAGAGAAAGCTTCATCAACTCGATCCGAAATAAACACAGGTCGAGAAATCATCGAAGCTCCGTTTTTCGACGAGATCATCGGAATTAAAAACCCAATCGCCTTGAGATCACAAGTCCCCGGGACTTCGCCGGAGAATCAAAAACCACCGATAATAATAACGAACCAGAGAAAGCAAAAGGGGGCAATAAACCCTACAATCGAAAATTCCTCTTTCCCTTCTTCCTCGAGAGCTATGCTTCTTTTTGTTCCTCCTCTTTAGCTTTTTTCTCTCTTTATTATTTTCTTTTTTCGACCAATCAAAATCTCACACATATAATTCGACTTGAATGCGTGACACGTGTAAATATATACGCCGTTGGATTTACGTGTTGGGGTCAAAGAGTCAACAAAATCTGAGCAAACCCAGAAGAGTCGAGATTCTTATGTTCTTTTGTGACACGTGTCATAGCTGCAACAGTGTTTTGTTTTCCTTTGTTTAACTACTATCCACCCAAAACAAATCTGTATATCTAAAAATGATTAAAATGTGCCAACAGAAGAACGTAACTGTCATAAATTACCGAAAATATCTATATATAATAGCAAACCCACTTTTGGGAATAGATGACGTCACTTTTTTTTTTTAGTTTATATTACTTCTTCCAATTTATTGAAGGGTGACGATCTATTGGTGTTGAAATTGATGACATCACCTTTTTGTAGAGAAATAATGATCTAACGGTTAATATCTTCATTTAAGCTATTGAATGGTCGAGATTGATCTAGACTAATAGTCGTTTATCGAGTAGCGAATAGTTATGGTGTGTGAATCGTCATGGACTCTTATCAAGAGTTGTGATTTTTCAAACTTACAATGAAAAGTCGTAACTAGGTGTTTTTATTTATTGGAACTAAATTTTAATCTCTCACAAACACACAAAGACTATTGAATTTATGTTTCATATATATATATATATATATATATATTTTTTTTTTGATATAAATTTCTGTTTCATAATTTTGCGAGTTTTGGTACACGTTGATGAGGACGACGAAGATGATTTCTGAAGGAGTCTGAAGTCATCGGAAGTTTTATTCAAGGCGGAAAAACGAACCAGATTTTGGTATTTCTTTCCATGTCTCTCTCTTTCGCTATTTTATTTCTTTCCATGTCTTTCTATTTTGTAGATTTTGATTTTGATTTCTATTTTGATTAAATCCTGAGTATTCCAACGGAGATAAGCAACCTTTCGAAACCTGGAATCGTAAAATCGTTTTACAAAATCCAATAACTGGTTGTTGAAATTTGTCGATCATTTGTGTCGTCGAAGTTGTGTGTGTCCCCACCGTAAGTTAACAATTCCTAAAATTAAGTTATATATATATATATATATAGAGATCGTCTGATTCCAGATTAAATTTTGTTCATTGTTAATCTCATTTATGTTGATTTTGTTTTGTTTGTTTCTTACTCGAATAACACTTATCTAAACCTTTGTACCGGCGTCCGTTAGTCTGCTTTTTAATAACCGTCATGCTTATCACCGTGCCCTCTCCATCTTAAATATCCTCGCTGCATTCTTATCACCATTGTGCTCACCGTCAGCAGATTTTGGTATTTCTTTCGATATTTCTCTGTTTTGCTTTTTGTGTTTATGGAAAAAGAACCTTAAATTCGTTTCTTATTTTATATGCTTGTTCTTTGTGATTGTTATTTGTTGTGATGTATCATAGATTGCCATACATTGTAGTAATTTTTGGTGTTAAAGTAAATAAATAAATCCTATTGCTTCTCTTTATATTTTCATAAACAGCCATTGTTGTTACCTCATTGGTTAAGTTTTGGTTTTCTCTTTGTTTGGTTGACAAAAAGTCTCAATAGGGAAGGAAATGAGATTTGTGGTACCTGGCCGACGAATTAGCTATTCACTGTTTGTACGATTTATCCAGATGGAGTAGAGGTTCTTACCACCTCCCACCTCAACCGGTAGTTTGGAATTGAGTTTGTGTACAGTCTTGTTTTTTCTTCTAACATCAAATCTATTTTAAACTAAATATAGTCTCTTTGATACAACAGCTTCTAATTTAAGTATAGGTTTCTAACGAAGATTTTTTAGACATTATATGCTTCTATAGACATTGGAGCTTTTACTTTTGATTTTGAGTTTACGGTCTGTATTTTCTCTTCCATCTCCTTTAAACATCAAATCTATTATTATGACCTCGAGCTCTCTTCTTCTGATCTCAAGTTTTGAGGGGAGAAAAAGTCTCAATAAAGAAGGAAATGAGATTATGTCATCATATGTTTAAATGATAGCATAAATCTCATGAATCTCATGTTATTTAGCATAACATTGAATGTCATTGCTAAGTTTTGCTAATTGGAAGTTAAAACTGTATACCCAGTCACAAGGAAACAAATGAAGAGCTCTCTGCAGCAATCACGGGAACATAGCAACGGTATGATACCCTCTGCTTCGTCGACGCAGCATGGGATTCCTCTTCTCATTGTTGTGGAATGGGATGGAGCTCCGATTCTACTCAGATAATCACTTTGGCGATGCTATTCAGCCTATTCTATATTAAAATGACGTTGCATCAGCTCTTGCTGCAGAATCTTTGGCATTAAAGGCGGCTTTATCTCAGGCAAATCAGAGGGAATTTGCCGAACTCCATGTGTTCTCGGATTCGCAAACATTTGTCAAACTTCTGAACTCAGGAGAAGAGCATATTGATATCATTGGAACACTCTGTGATATCCGAGCATTGACTCTGAATTTGCATTTGATTTTATATTTGTTTCTCCCACGTCAAGCCAATGTTGTGGATCATAGGTTAGCAAAAAATTCCCTGAGGGCTCTAAGTTCTCTGTTTCTTGAGTTTCTGTTACTTTAACAAAGTTCCTTTACCAAACAAAATGAGTATACTCATTAGCTTACGATTGTTAGTTATGTGCAAGACATTGCGTACATAACGAAATTTGAAGCAATCAAGACCTCTCTTATATTGCATTTTTAAGTAACATTAGTCTCTTTTAGGCAAGTTCAAATAAATTCCTAAACTTGCTAATCTTTTGTGTCTTGGTATTTCGTGTTTCTCATAAGATATCAGTTAATAGGGTTGCTCCAACAATATCATCTAAATTTATTAGTAATTTTTTGTAATGCTAAGAGTTCTTAGGAATCCTCTATCCAAGTTACTGTCGTCCAAGTCTCTCTTTCTTAATAGTCAAGTTAATGCTAAGAGTTTTTTTTTAAAAATTTTGCCTAAACTATTGTCAATTTATTGCGGTTTGGACGGGAATGGTCTTTTTCAGAAGCTTAAGAAATCACGCTTCATAAAAATTCGATCATGGTGCCTACCAAAAAAAAAAAAAATTCGATCATGGTCCATTGGTTATGTATTACGTTTTCTTAGAAATTGTGTATAAATTGTGAATCTTAAGATTGATCGTTAATTTCCTTACAATTAAATAGATTAAAAAAGGGTGGTTGGTAAATTACACAACTTCCATATAAAGGGAAATTAAGAGTTTTAGTGTCGAGATTGGTAGAATGTTGTGGGCTTATAATTGCGAAAAGAAGGTCCAAAGTGGAGAGCGTGTTGCTGAGGGAGTTTATGATGCCGAGCTAGATTCAAAGAAAGAGCTTAAAAGCAGAGCCGTGCCAACATTAAAATTATACAGAAGCGGCTAATAATAAAATGCTCTTATTAAAAAAATTATAATAATTAACATTATAGTCACTTAGCAAAAAAAAATATTAAAAAAATTGAATAATTGTTCTAAAACATAATTTTCTTTTTTTAATCAACAAAATCACTGACAAACCTTTCAAAATCAATGTTCCTTAAGAGTTTTCTTTCGATGGATAAAATAGCCAACA
The DNA here is from genome assembly GCA_963576765.1 of Draba incana. Lineage (NCBI taxonomy): Eukaryota > Viridiplantae > Streptophyta > Magnoliopsida > Brassicales > Brassicaceae > Draba > Draba incana. The sequence goes on along the minus strand of OY755207.1, from coordinate 2,651,025 downwards.
TGTTTATTAGTATCTTTAAAACGTTATGTATCTTATTTTAAAAACATTTGGGCAATTTTTTGTTGAAAACTGAAGTTTTTTCTAAAATGATTTATTGTATAGAAAATGTAATTTCCAAAATGAAAGATTTATGTGTTTTTTCTATGTCAATTTATACATGATTTATAAAATCTCAAGTATTTCTCTGTACAAATGCAAAAATGTAGCTCATTTTTTCTAAAGAACTAATATAACCTCATTTATATTGGTTTTGAGATAACATATAATATGAAAAAATCTTGGAGAAAGTTTCACGAAGAAGACGACGACAACTTGTTTTGATGCCCTAATTTTTGTAAGATATAAACAATTTTTTTTATAAATATTTTAAGAATCTTTTAAAATTTTATTATTAAACTACTAATTATGGACTTTTTTAATTTTTGTAGAGAACCCAAATTAACTTTATATTAGACGTCGATCCATATGTATATTCTTGCATTGAATAATTAATAGAATATTACTCTAATAACTAGTAATTAACTCCTAAATATATGCTATTAAGTTATTTTCCTAATTTGATGCCCTAAGCGAAGGCTTCCTAAATCATTACAATGTTACAAGGAAATGGAAGGGTGGGATAAGACATGTATTGCGAATTTGTGGGGGGGGGGGGGGGGGGGGTATAAGAAAGAAGCAACCAAACTCTATATAAAGAAATGAAGGTGACGGAATGTGAGTAACGAACCATAGAGTTGATCACATATTTTCGAGATTTAGGAAGAGAAATTGTTAAGGCGAAACAAGTTGATGAAGTTACGGGTACAGCGGTCCGTGAAGAATTATTCACACTAATATAACTATTACAATTTTGTGTAAAAGAGGTTGGTGAGAGACGATCTCCACCTCAATGGTAAGATTTCGAGGGCGGAACTTCTAAAAGTACAAAGATTATGAAAAAGAAGATGCACATATCTACAATCACTGAAAGTGCTTGCATAGAACTTGCTTGCATTCACCTGAGTTATATTGTTATGCCTGCAATGGTGTGGTAAAGCATGCAAACCGGAAGTAGAAGTTTTATTTTTTAGGAGTCATACTTATTGATTTTATACATTTTTTTTTTATCGTTATTTGATATTACTCTTCAGTTTTCATATGTTACTTCTTTACGTTTGTGTTTTTACTTAAGTTATGATTCAAGAAAAAACCAATATGTAGGTAAAAATAATGAAGCATATTGAATAGAAATGACAAATGAGCAAAGACGGTGATCATAAGTGAGGATCCACAATTTCAGACATGTGTATCAAATGCGAGAGAAATTTACTTTCCAGAGAAAATGAGGCAAAATGCCAACATGTATCATGTATGTGTGACTGTGGAAAACAATAGCTAGATACATTTTTCTCCAAATTAGAACTGAGATTTTATTATTTTATTTACACTATTGATTAGTCATACATTACATGTCAACTATTCATCAATGTTCACTGCAAGATGACTTTAAAACTTCTATCATGATTCATGAATAAACCCTGTTAATTTCTAATTTAATTTCTAATTAATTGTGTTGAACGTTTGTCAACTATTAGTTAATTGTTTTGCAGTATTCTTTGCATAGTAAAACTTACGCATGAATTATTGAAAGAACAGCATGACCAATGTTCTTATGGCAAAATTAATTGTCCTTATACTTTTTTGATCAGAAAATAATTTATGTTTGGCTTACGTTTCAATTCACTAAATCGTAAAGCAAGAGCTCAACAATTTTTTTGAATTGATGATGTCACCATTTTTTTATAAGAATTTTTTTCGGGATCTAACGGTAAATGATTTTAGTTTTTCTAAATGACAGTCAAGATCTGCTTTAAAAAAAATCAAAAAAGCCTCGTTGATGTCATTCTCACTGAAGCCTTATCGGGAATTTTTCTGGTAAAGACACATATTGGTTGGTAAAACTTTACAATACATATCCATTATGAAAGTACATAATACCCTCTCCCCATATTTTCTCTTCAAGTTTATGTTTCCAAGAAATCCGCCAAATCTCGTTCCATTAAGATCAATTAGGGTGTTTTTGTTAGCTTTGGTTAATTTATCTTTTTTTTTATGATATACAAATACTTTAAAACTAAATTTTAGAATCATAGATTCGGGAGATTTGGTTGATTTCTCTTTAAAATACCATAAACACCAATCACTTCGTCAAAAGTCTTAATCCTTCTATAATCACTCTCTTATCCTTCATGGTCCGTCCTATCTTCACATCGTCCATCCTATCTCTCCTCGACTTCGACTTCGATCTTTGTTTGTAAACTTTCATTGATCTTTGGTTCATTTCCAAAGATTTCTTATTGGGACAGGAAAGATTAATGTTTTATATATGAATTAGGAAACCCATATTCTTGTAGATTTCTTATTGAGATTAATGTTTTATGATAGGAAAAGATTAGCCCAAATTCTGGAAGATTTCTTTTTCAGATGATTATGATATCCCACATAATAAGTAAGGTTTTCTTTGTCAATCGTCGCATTAGTTTTTAATCGTCATATCACCAGGTAAAACGATCTCTTCTTTATTTCCATATCCTTAACGTCATCTCGACCATCAATCTCGGTCGATCTTCATCTCCCAATAGTTTGTCCATGTCATTTGGGTTTTTGATCCGAGTATTATAATTTTGAGAACGTGACATCGCCAAAGCTGTTGGAAGCCGACACAAGAATAAAGTTCTTTTGGAATCAAAATTGGGAGAAAATCAAAGTCAACATATTTTCAAATGATTCTAAAATGAAATGGTTGATACTGAATTGTCGAAATTTCAGAACTCTTGCCGGAAACATTGGGTTTTGTCATGCAATGTGCAATTTGGAAGTTTAGCTAAGACATGCTACCCACGCATACAAGTCGCATTGGAGGAAGATCGAATACGGAGAAACAAAATAACAAACCTAATGATTTGTTAGCGAGTAAGGCTTGTCTATAAAAAGTGTCGCTAAATTCATTTTTATGTATCTTTTTTACTATATGGAGCATATATATGCTTATGTAATATTTGTATTTCGAAAGTTACTGAATTTTTATTCTGGATTTAAGATTAATTAAATGGTTAGACGAAAAAAAAAAAAAAATTTGTCCATTCACTTAAATGTATATATGGTCCCAATCTTAGGTATCTCGATCATTGTTAAATACTTTGTACTCTGTTAGCAAGTGCAATAGTTACATTTATAGTGCAATTTGTCTTTTGGTTAATTGAGTAGGAGGTTGTGTACAATACAAGAGAAATAAGGTTAATTATGAATACAAAATCTGTGTGTTTACTGATGAATATTCTATGCGTTCAAAATTGTGTTACCAGTTCAAAATTGTTTCTTCTTTTCTATGGTTTCTTTGGTTTACAAAAACTAGGCTTTGAAACTTCTGAATGATCCAAACAAACCGGTATGGAAATTACGAGTCTTAAACAAACGACTATTCTTCCTATAGCGAATCAAACCTCCCATAATAAGTTATCCTAAACTTCTAATCTATCCCAAAAAAAGCCATGATTAATCATCAAGTTCTCCATACTTTTTTCTATAAAATGGCGATTTCAAGTAGTTTGTTCAATCTTTAGTTGATTGTTTTCTTAATATCACTTGATAGTAAAATGATACAAACATTTTTAAAGGCTTATTTGAAAAGTATGTAATTTCAAAAAGGTTATTTGAAAAGTAGGTATTTCATTGTAGCAAATTGGAGAATTAGACAAGTTTTACTATAACATTAAAAGATGGGATGTGAAAATACAAAAAAAGAAGAAGATTAATTGTGATTATTGGACACATGGATGTACAAGAATGTATACACCGTTTAAAATGCAGTGTACAAGGTGGTAATGTATACGACAGTATGGTGTATTTGATGGAGTACGTATACACATCGGATTGTGTATACAATATTGTACAGCTAGATGTACATGAAATCGAAATATATTTTACTCCGCGCGGTAACGCGCGGATTTGTTTCCTAGTTACTATAAAATTATCGTACATTCTCTGTAAAAGTGTATCTTGTTCTTAAAGGAAAGCTATCATACAATATAATTTTCTTCTTTTTTTCCGGCTCCATACGATATATATTTCCATTAAATTAAAAAAAAATTGCATCCTTATTTTACAACCGTATATTAAATGTGATGTTAATTGGACATCTATATTTTGCTAATACTTTGATTAATGTTAATCAGTTGACTATCTTATTGAACACCCAATCAACAAGATACACATGCCAGTAAACAATTGTTTAATGGATCCGAAGTTTATAATATGTCAGATTTTAGACAGTGACTAGACAGCTTTCTCAGAATAAATCACTGAGACAATCACTCTAGAATAGATTTTAAAAAAACGAAATCCAAATTTTTACATAAGTACAAATTGAGTAGTTAAGTTAAAATGAAGAATCGGCGCCAAACTTATACCAAAACATTGGAAAAAGTAACGTTAGGCCTTCATAAATGTGACTTACAAGAGTAATAAAATCTTATCACTAACCTACGCAGGGCCCAATAAATGGTTTGCTGAACCGACACCGACATTACTTGTAACACCCGCATTTTTTTTTTTTTTAAACATCACAAGCGGAAATACTCAACACAAAACATTCAATAACAGTTCCAAATATCAATTCCAACAACAATTCCATTCTATTCTAACAACCTAAACAACATTTCTATTACCACATAATCCATAACACATAACATCCTAATCATCTTCTTCCTCTGCCATGATTCCGCGATCTCACACTTTTCATTTACTTGCAACTCAAAAAGGAAAAACAGAGTTGCGTGAGTATTATCACAAATACTCAGTGGAGCGGTCATCCCGTCTACCAGATATATAATAGGAATTAGACTATCAATTCTACGCGATCACACAACAATCAACCAAATTCCAATTACCATCAATTAAACAGGATTATCCAATTACCAATTCACAATAATAATTCATAGCCAACAATAATCCACAAGATTCCAAACACACAGTTAACCACATTAACCAATTCACGATTAAACATTGCAATAACCAATTCACTACGAATAATTCATAACCAATGATAATCTACAAGATAATCAAATACAATACTTAACCAGCAATTCCCAATTTCCAATTCACAACTCAATAAGGCAATAATCAGTTCACAACACATAACTTATCGAACAACACAACCGATAATTCACAATCCAGCGTCTGGTGTCGATCGACGCACCCACATGGTGTCGATCGACACCCCAAACCAAAACGCATAACCTCACAAACGACAGAGTGTCGATCGACGCACCCACCTGGTGTCGATGGACACTCCATTCTCAAACACAAGTCTCTGATGTCTCGAGTTTTAACCCAAAATAAACTGCAAGTGTACAGACAAGAGCAGTAGTATAAGAGGTATCGAATCCACAGAGACCAAGGTTACACTATGAATTTATAGGTTCTAAAATAAAGCTAAGATAAATTAAATAGTTGGAAATGGTAACGAGCAGGTGCTCAATGCAATAGAGCAGGTGCTTGGAATAAAAATCGGATTAAAAACAGATGATAAAAGCACTAAGCCGAGATGATTCTCCGGTGATTTCGGATACTTAGGTTGAGCATCTATTCAGGGTTTAATTGAACACGGTCTAGAACTCAAACATGAATGTAATATTGCCCCGCTTTCGGCGGCGTATCAATATCTTTGTCTACAACCTAAATACCTAAACTTCCGAGTGGATTTAGTAATGAAGTAAACAAGCCTTAATGCAATGGTTCGATATGTTCACACTTGATGGCAACGATCAATGGCGTTTTGGTTACCACCGAATGCTCATCAATGGTAATTCTAGCAACCTATATCATTTTCGGTGAATAGATTAAACCTAGAGATCATAGACTAAGTGATCAATTTAGCCTAAGCGTTAAGACTTCCTAGAGATGAAGACATAAGATTACCCTATTTGGCTCAACCATCTAAGATCCTAAATCACCATTGAAATCACCCCAACTTAGTTATGAAACTACTCGGACATGGTCAAATCAAATGCAACAATCAATAGATAAGAATTCATAATGGAAAATGGAAAATGAAAGGGGGTTTAGAATTCTTCTCTAGTAAGGAATTGTTGTGGAATGATTCGGAATGTAATGATTTTCTCCAAGGCAGAGACTTGACAATTAAGCAACGATGGAACCAAACAAACGTTTCAATAGAATAATCAAAACTTCCAAAGTCAACAATATCAAGCTTTCTGAAAGAGAGCAGTACGTAGCCAAAGGAAGAAGAGAAAGAAAAATAATATAAGAACAGAGAGTTTTCAAGTGTAAAAAGTGTGTCCAATGAAAATTGCTAAAAGATGAATATATAAGTCTTCTCCCTTGCTCGGCCAAATCTTCACTTAATGCCCAGCGTGATCTTCTCCAATCAAGTCAACATTCTCCTTATTTTGTGCCAAGTCATGATCTCTCATAAATGGGAAGGATCAAATCTTCTAAAAGTGGCAAGTCAACACTATCTAAGGAGAATAACTTTAGGAGATATTTCAGAGCTATCAAAGGGGGAATCTTGCTGTGGGGCCCTATCTTGACCGGTTGCTTCAAGAAATTAATGCTTCTCGGATTCGGGTCTGGGTCAAAGGGGGCGAGCAGGTGCTCGCACAGACCGAGCAGGTGCTCGGTTGGGTGATAAGTCTTCTTTTTGCTCCAATTCTTCTCCTTTCCCTCAAAGAGCTCCAGCAACTCCAAATCATGCTCCAAAGCATCCTAGAACCTGCAAAGATACCAAAAAGAACCAAATAGACTCGAAAAGCAACAATAAACCTTAAGTAAATTAGGCTAAAATCCTAATATATCAGTCTCAACAGAGACAATGGCGTCGATCGACACTACCTCTAGGTGTCGATCGACGCTCAACTCGATCAACCGATCCTTCGTGATCAGAAACTCCCGTGTCGATCGACACAGTCTCGCAGAACCTGAACCGAGCCAAAATCCTCTCACGGCTCGAGTCCCGTTCTATCTCGCGAGAATGTCACGATTCACAAATACATAACCACACGGAATTCACACAGAAACAACCAAATCAGCCAAAACAGACAATCAAATCTCCTAATGGCCTAATTCCATATCACGATCACGCACTCACCTCGAGAATTTGACGAGATCGAGGAACGAGCGATGAACGACAATCCAACAGCGACGAAGAAGCACGATCCTCGCTGGAATTCACCGAGATGAACACCACACTCTCGAACAACCACTTACACGAGGCTAACACGGGAAGAACGATGACGAACGGATCACAAAACTCCTCGAACCACCGAAATCTTCACCAAAAACCTTTAGAACTGTTTCTCCTCCCTGGAAAAACGGCCACACTCGGCAAAGAGGCTTAAATACTCGAGCCCTAGGTTTTCCCTTAAACCGACGTCGCAAACCGAGCGATTTAACTCAAACCGAACCGCAACACGAACTTGGTGTCGATCGACACCCCATACCAAAATGCACAATTTTGGTTTCGGGATGTTACAATTCTCCCCCACCACACTGGATTCGTCCTCGAATCCCAAAACACAAGTCTACCCGAGACTCCACTCTGGCCCGCACCGGCCAACCACAGGGAAAAGCACACCTAATCCCCAAAACACAAGTCTACTCGAGACTCCACTCTGGCCCGCACCGGCCAACCACTGGGAAAAGCATGCCTAATCCCCAAAACACAAGTCTACCCGAGACTCCACTCTGGCCCGCACCGGCCAACCACAGGGAAAAGCACACCTAATCCCCAAAACACAAGTCTACTCGAGACTCCACTCTAGCCCGCACCGGCCAACCACTGGGAAAAGCACACCTAATCCCCAAAACACAAGTCTATTCGAGACTCCACTCTGGCCCGCACCGACCAACCACTGGGAAAAGCACGCCTAATCCCCAAAACACAAGTCTACTCGAGACTCCATTCTGGCCCGCACCGGCCAACCACTAGAGATTCACACGAAAAATCTCAACACTTCACAACTAACCCACACTAAACACGCGTTTTCTAGACATTTATTACGTTTGACTCATCCACACACTCTAGGGAACCACCGTCCCCTCGGGAAACCACCGTCTCCCCGCACTATAGGGAACCACCGTCCCCTCGGAAACCACCGTCTCTCCGCACTATAGAGGAAACCACCGTCCCAATATATACGCTCAGTACTATAAAGGAAACCACCGTCCCAGTATAAGTACACAGGAAAACCACCGTCTCCTGGAGAAAACCACTGTCTCTCAGCATGTATATAGGAAACCACCGTCCCTGATACATACTCTGGAAAACCACCGTCTCCAGATCATGAGTCATCCGCAATAAATTCTAAAACGCCTAACCACCTCCCTAATAGAAACTAAAGACACGCGCCAGGTTTCTAGCCCGAAATACCGATGCAATGTTTCCTAATCCTGCAAAGGTCTGCCCAACTGATCGCACAACAATCAAACAAGAACATGTACAACCAGCAGTAGACCCGGAATTAGATCGATCGATTGTGCAACAATCAGACAAGAACATGCACAACCAAGACACCACATCCGATATCCCGGTCCCTGAACCCGAACGCACAAGAATATCATCGAGGTCTGTATTCTGTTCCATTCTCATGCCACGGTCAGCTATCGATTACTCATATTTACCGTCATCATCACACTCTCAGGACGTCTCCCTCGAGGTAACAATGCCGATGCCACTCCACTCTCAGGACGTCTCCCTCAAGCTCTGGCTCTATATAGGAAAATACTTCCTTAGAGTAATCAACACATACGAGACAAGCCTCCGGAACTAAGAATACCTACCTTGATAACAACACGCAACACGCAACCTATGCTAGCCACACAAACTACTCATGCCAGACACACGGCCACACAACTGAAGAACCAAACCACAACCTCAAAGCACAAAGCCAACCCAACTCCTCGCACGCCCCGAATATCTATTGCTCTTAACTTAGCCTAATCCTGGCACCCATAGGACGCATCCTACAACCCATCAGGAACACATACCATTCGCACTCTCGGGACACATCCCTCGAGTCAATGGTGTCTGGGAATCTCACATCCCCACACAACACACAGGAAAGCTCACCTCTCCTCACAACACCTGAGTTATTCGGGACCGCAGTCCCTAGAGCAATAAATATTGAGCACTGATTACCAAAACTGGACTGCCCAACAAGGCCCAAAACCACTCCTGACGCCTCAGCATCCACAACCTTCAGCCGATACCCGGCCTGTCCCGCTCGATGGGACATGAACTGAACCGACTGCTTCAAACGACTCACGACTCGGATTCCTCTCCTGAATCCCACAAGGCTCTAAGCACTCCTGAACGCATGACGATACGCAATTCTGCTAATTTTTGATCCTGATAACTTCGCTCCCTTTGATAACCCAGACAACTTCCTATAACCTGAAACGCTCCTTGCTTGCTCTGCACAGTATCCTCCTAACCTCCAGACTAGGTCTACGGATTGACCGCGTAACCATCACACAAGAACATGCGCGATCTTCCGTAAACCCAGGATCAGATTCTTACCGCGCCATAACTAACCAGTCACGACTTCCTCGAAAACATACCAAACATGCCATCCGCGACGAACCTTAAAACCTTTGGATACTCCCATCGGTCTTCTCGGAACCAAACCGGCGCTCCTCTAAACAATACTGCTCGACTCTACATCCAGCTGTGCTCCTGATTCTCTCTAGAACTAAACACCATGAGCTCCTGATCCTCAGGTTCCCTCGAACACTCCACGATATCCACTAAGCATATGATAGCAAACGCGTCCAAGTGATCTTCGATCCCGACGCCACCACCTGTGCTTACCACAAGCACACTAAACACACCAAGAGCATAACCACTACTCGAAATGCCCAACACTTGCCTAGTTCCATCCAGAACCCACGATGCAACCTTCTTAATCCGTCCAGGTCTGGCGGTCAATCGTACAACAATCAAATGAGAACATGTACAATCGCCCGTCAGTCAAGACTATACCTAGCCCAACTAGGTCTGACAGTTGACTGTACAACAATCAAACAAGAACATGTACAGCCGTCCGTCAGTACAGATTGGATTTCTCGAATGCTACATCTGTTCCAAAACTCAACCATAGGCCCAGCCTCACCAGCGATACCTCGACTCACCACCTGAGCCTCCCGAACCGTCTATCACAGACCAAAAATCTTGGCTGCCCCAGCCAACACTATACGAGATTCCCACTCGTTCCACAATCGTCCAACATGGACCAAAATCCTGGCCCGACACAGCCGATACCACACGAGATCCTTCCCTGACCTCAGAGGCTCCCTCTAATCCATACACGAAAACATACCGCTCGTACTCTCGGGACACCTCCCTCGAGCCAACGGTATCTGGGGATCTCACATCCCCGCAAGAGATCTCACATCCCTCGCTGCTTATTCTGGGAACACGCTTCCCAATAAGCACACAGGAGAACACATCTCTCCTCTGATTAGAGCCGCCTCACGTGGTATAGTCACAACATTCCCATCCTGGGATAACCTCATGAATCCAGCCAAACATGGTCCACATATATAAACACATCACGAACCACACATCTCAAAAACCAAATGAAAATAAATAAGGAACACCATCTTATAAATTTTCAAAAATGTAAATCGTTCCAACACCAACGAAATACAATAGAATCCAGAATCAAAACACCAAAGCTCAAAATCTGAAACTGGAACAAAAACAAAAAGAGACAAAACAGCTCAACCCTCGAACTGCTCCTCTAGGCCCTCGACCACTACGAGTGCCTCCACCAACTCTACCCTCGAGGCATACCTGGAAGCCATGCCAGGCTTCTTCAGCCCGATCCGAAGTCCAGCCACGAACTTGCCAATATGAAGCCTACGCTCCATCTTCAGTCTCCACTCATTGGCCTCCTCTGGCCTCCCATCACCTGAGAATGACAAGGGCCCCATGAGCAATAACTCATTAGACCACGCTAGATACTGCTCTCTCCGGGCCGCCACTGGAGTCTGCACTGGCACTGCACCCGGCAAACGCTCCAAAATCAACGCTAGCATCTTAGACACATGATCCTCCGGATCCTGAGCTCCGCTTAAAGTGCCACCTGCACCTGGGCCTCTTGCCGTGCCCGAAGCTCTAGCACTAACTCTCGCTCCAGCAGAACCATCTGAAACACTGACGGAGCCCTCTGACAACTCCTGATACACAGGCGAACCGACCACCTGATCCGATGACTCACTCTGAGTTTCTCACTCGAACAACTTAGCCACACGGCCCCGACCAAAACCACGACTCCGGCCTCCACGGCCACCAGCTCTGCCACCACGGCCTCTAGGAACTCTAGCCATCGCACACTGCAACTCAACACAAGAACAATTCTAAGAGACTAGAATTCACAGAACAGATAAACACGACTTACCGCGGAATCTCCTTAAAGGCTTGAAGAGGATGATTCTAAGACACACATAATCAATTCAACACATAGTCTCAGTTCATCCCAAACACTACTAGCCCTAGAACCGTAAGGGCTCTGATACCAAAATGTAACACCCGCATTTTTTTTTATTTTAAACATCACAAGCGGAAATACTCAACACAAAACATTCAATAACAGTTCCAAATATCAATTCCAACAATTCCAGGATTCCAACAACAATTCCATTCTATTCTAACAACCTAAACAACATTTCTATCACCACATAATCCATAACACATAACATCCTAATTATTCTCTTCCTCTGCCATGATTCCGCGATCTCACACTTTTCATTTACCTGCAACTCAAAAAGGAAAAACAGAGTTGCGTGAGTATTATCACAAATACTCAGTGGAGCGGTCATCCCGTCTACCAGATATATAATAGGAATTAGACTATCAATTCTACGCGATCACACAACAATCAACCAAATTCCAATTACCATCAATTAAAAACGATTATCCAATTACCAATTCACAATAATAATTCATAGCCAACAATAATCCACAAGATTCCAAACACACAGTTAACCACATTAACCAATTCACGATTAAACATTGCAATAACCAATTCACTACGAATAATTCATAACCAATGATAATCTACAAGATAATCAAATACAATACTTAACCAGCAATTCCCAATTTCCAATTCACAACTCAATAAGGCAATAATCAATTCACAGCACATAACTTATCGAACAACACAACCGATAATTCACAATCCAGCGTCTGGTGTCGATCGACGCACCCACATGGTGTCGATCGACACCCCAAACCAAAACGCATAACCTCACAAACGACAGAGTGTCGATCGACGCACCCACCTGGTGTCGATGGATACTCCATTCTCAAACACAAGTCTCAACAGAGACAGTGGCGTCGATCGACACTACCTCTAGGTGTCGATCGACACTCAACTCGAGCAACCGATCCTTTGTGATCAGAAACTCCCGTGTCGATCGACACTACCACTAGGTGTCGATCGACACAGTCTCGCAGAACCTGAACCGAGCCAAAATCTTCTCACTGCTCGAGTCCCGTTCTATCTCGCGAGAATGTCACGATTCACAAACACATAACCACACAGAATTCACACAGAAACAACCAAATCAGCCAAAACAGACAATCAAATCTCCTAATGGCCTAATTCCATATCACGATCACGCACTCACCTCGAGAATTTGACGAGATCGAGGAACGAGCGATGAACGACAATCCAACAGCGACGAAGAAGCACGATCCTCGCTGGAATTCACCGAGATGAACACCACGCTCTCGAACAACCACTTACACGAGGCTAACACGGGAAGAACGATGACGAACGGATCACAAAACTCCTCGAACCACCGAAATCTTCACCAAAAACCTTTAGAACTGTTTCTCCTCCCTGGAAAAACGGCCACACTCGGCAAAGAGGCTTAAATACTCGAGCCCTAGGTTTTCCCTTAAACCGACGTCGCAAACCGAGCGATTTAACTCAAACCGAACCGCAACACGAACTTGGTGTCGATCGACACCACCCCTTGGTGTCGATCGACACCCCATACCAAAATGCACAATTTTGGTTTCGGGATGTTACATTACTTTACGGTTTTGTTAATCTTTATGTCTTAAATCTAATATTATGAGTGGACCAATGCACATGCTCTTACTCTCTATCTCTTAAAAGATTTGTGATCTGAAATTTTCTCTCTCGATTGTAGCAATAAATGTTTACCTTTCCCTTGGAGCTGTTGCTGCAACAATTTTTACCCTTTTGGTTACAATATTTTATAAGGTTTATGGAAAGAACAAAGACCAAGAAAACAAAACAATTGCTTCTCCTCCATCTTCTCCATCTCTTCTTTGTCAGAGTCCAATAATGACTTCTTCCTCTTTATCTCGAAGCTGGAAACACGATGTCTTTCCGAGCTTCCACGGGCCAGACGTACGGAAACACTTTCTCAGTCACATTCTGAAGGAGTTTAGAAGCAAAGGAATCGACCTATTCATTGATAATGAGATCAAGAGAGGCGAATCCATCGGTCCTGAACTCAAAAAGGTGATCCAAGAATCTAAGATTGCCATCGTCTTGCTCTCCAAGAACTATGCATCTTCATCTTGGTGTCTTGACGAACTGGTGGAGATCATGAGCAAAGTGGAGGGTCAAACGGTGTTGAACATTTTCTATGAAGTAGAACCAACTGATGTGAAGAAGCAGACCGGAGATTTTGGAAAGGTCTTCAAAAAAACTTGTCGAGGTAAAACCAAGGAGAAGATTCAGACATGGAGAAACGCTTTGGAGGGTGTGGTCACAATCGCCGGTTACCACTCAAGAAACTGGTTCGCCCTCTTGCTTTAAATATTTCCATGTGAACTATATGTGTGTGTGTGAGAGAGAGAGAGAGGTTTTTACTGTTAGTAACGGTTTGTTAAAACGATGTATACATTGGTATTCCTCTTTGTTAGGGATGATGAAGCGGCCATGATTGAAAAAATAGCCGCTGATATTTCGAAATTGCTGAATCATTTGGCTCCATCACCTGATATGGACCGTTTAATTGAGATGGAAGCTCATATGGGAAAGATGCAATTGTTGCTACGCCTTGATTTGGAGGATGAAGTAAGGAGGATTGGAATTTGGGGTCCTCCTGGGATTGGTAAGAGCACAATCGCCAGATTTTTGTTTAACCAACTCTCCAACGGTTTCCAATTGAGCGCAATCATGGAGAATATCAGAGAAAGATATCCAAGACCTTGTCTCGATGAGGGGAGTGCACAACTGCAACTACAGAACCAAATGTTGTCTTTGATGATTAACCATAAAGATATCATGATCACACATTTAGGAGTCGCACAAGAGAGGCTGAAAGACAGGAAAGTGCTTCTAATTCTTGATGACGTGGATCGGTCAGCACAGCTAGATGCATTGGCCAGAGATATTCGATGGTTCGGTCCTGGAAGTCGGATCATCTTCACAACAGAAGATCAAAAAATTTTGAATGCACATGGGATGATCGACCATATTTACAAGATGAATTTTCCATCAAATGCTGAGGCTCTTCAGATGTTCAGCATGTATGCTTTTGGCCAAAAGTCTCCTAAAGATGGTTTCACGGACCTGTCTAATAATATTACAAACCTTGTCGGAAACCTTCCTCTAGGACTTAAGGTTATGGGCTCCTACTTCCGGGGAATGTCCAAACAGGATTGGACAAGGGCGCTACCAAAGTTATGGACTCGCCTTGATGGAGAAATTAAAAGCGTTTTGAAGTTCAGTTACGATGCTTTATGTGATGAAGATAAAGATTTATTCCTTCATATAGCTTGCTTTTTTAACAATGAAACGGTTCAGAGAGTGGAAAAGCATCTTGCAAAGAAGTTCTTGGATGTGAGACAAAGGCTTCACATTTTAGATGAGAAATCTCTCATATCTATTGAATGGGGAAGGATAAAGATGCATAGTTTGCTAGTCAAACTGGGTCAAGAAATTGTCCGTAAACAATCTCTACGTAAGCCTGGGAAACGACAATTTTTGGTTGATCATAGAGATATTTGTGAAGTTTTCAATGATCCTACAACAGTAAGTTTTGCAGTTACTCTTACGTTGTTATAGGCATATATTCCAACTTGAGTTTATTTTATCATCTCTACTTGATTTTTTGGGTTTCTTTTTTTTCAGATTACTGGAAATGTTATAGGCATACATTCCAGCAACATTCTGAATTGGGACAACTTAAATATAATTGAGAGAGCTTTTGAAAAACTGTCTAATCTCCAATTCTTAAGATCGACTGATCATTTTGATAGTTCAAACATGGCATCTGCAGCGGGATCTCTGAAGTATATATCTCCAAAACTTCAATACCTACATTGGTCGGATTCGCCAATGACAAGTTTGCCTATTATTGCAAACCTAGAGTTCCTTGTCGATTTAATAATGCATGCAAGCAGGCTTGAGAAGCTTTGGGAAGGTACCAAAGTAAGTAATTTTAATTTCTTAAACTTGAAATAGTAGAATGAATTCATCACTCCGTTTTTAAATCTGAATAATACAAATAGCATGCAAGCGTATTCGTTTTAGTTTTATGCGTGTTCTACTGCTAAGTGTTATGTCGTTATTTTTCTATACAGCTGCTTCGGAATCTCAAGAGTATGGATTTGCAATTTTCGAGATACCTAAAGGAGCTTCCTAATCTCTCAACTGCCACCAAACTCGAACAATTGAATCTCAATTTCTGTTCAAGTCTGGTGAAGCTTCCTTCTATTGGGAATGCAATTAATCTTCAGACTCTAAGCCTCAAATATTGCTCATGTCTAGTGGAGTTTCATTCCTCGATTGGGAATGCAACTAATCTCCAAGAATTAGATCTCAGTTATTGTTCCAGTCTGGTGGAACTCCCTTCCTATATGGGAAACCTTCATAGATTGACGGACTTAAATTTGGAAGGGTGCTCAAAGTTGGAGGTTCTTCCGACCAACATCAACTTGGAATCTCTCATCGAACTCAATCTCAATTATTGCTCGTCGTTAAAAATGTTCCCTGAGATTTCTACAAACATTACAGATCTCAGGCTAAGAGGAACTGCAATAGAAGAAGTGCCTTCGGCAATCAGGTCATGGCCTCGTCTTAAAATACTGGAGATGTCATACTATGAAAACCTCAAGGAATACCCGCATGCTTTTGACTGCATCACAGAACTGCACTTGAGGAATACAGAAATACAAGAGATTGGTTCATGGGTCAAGGGATGCTCTCGTCTAATGCGGCTTTCCGTCAGTAGATGCAGAAAGTTGGTATCACTCCCGCAGCTTCCAGATTCCATAATCGAGCTACATGTAGAGCATTGTGACTTACTGGAGACACTAGATTGCTCCTTTCTCAAGTCAACTATGTATAGTCTCAAGTTCGTTAACTGCTTCAAACTAAATCAAGAAGCAAGAGATCTCATCATCCAGACACCAACTCGTGGCTTTTCGCTCTTACCCGGTGGAGAAGTGCCCCCGTGCTTCACTTACCGAGCTCCTGGGAGCTCCCTGGCAGTGAACTTGAATGAAAAGCCTCTCATTACATCAACAAAATTTAAGGTTTGCATCGTGTTGGGTAGCAAATCATGAGTTCATAATAGGGAATATTTTAGTGTGGAGTGCATCATCAAGTCCAATCAGAGAGCTTTTACTTCAAGTAGACCAGCTGTATTTTTTGAAAATAACCAATCAGATCTTCTGTACATATTCGACTATGAAGCAGAGGAGATGACTTCCTACACTGAGCTTGATTTTGTTTTCAAGCTAAAAGATTCGAATGGCACTTGGATGATAAAAGAATGTGGTATACTCCAACTCTTGGAGGTTCATGCTGAGAAGATTCTGAATCTCCAGACGAAGAGATGTGCTGGGACTTCAAGGAGCTCGAAACGACGCCGGGTTGGTTAAGTGACTGGCCCCATTTTCGTAAGTCGGTACTCGGTTTTGTTTGTTGTTGCGTCTTTTCCTTCTTTGTTTCATCGAGTCTTGTAACAAGAGTGAGGGAGATGGAAACCCTTCATATTGATGAATAATACAAGAGCTTCAGAGGTGACAATGAAGATGAAGACATCAAGATCACAGACAAACATTAAAACCAAACTCGGCAAGAGAAGCATCCGGAGACTGAGATTGCAGGGACGAATAAGAGCAGGTAAAAAATGAGGATATGTGAAAACTTACTTCTACGTTCAGATGGCTTCAGAACACAAACCCAATCCAAAGATTGTTCTTTACTGATTGTGTTCTCTTGTAAATATCTGTCTAAAACTAAATACCTTTCTAAGGTTTGGATTTGGAAGAATGTACCATTTCACAGAGTTATGTCAGCCAAAAGGAGAAACCATGTAATGATTTGTAAGGATAAAGAAGTGAGAAATGTAATGTAAAACTTACTGAGAAACCATGTGAACCGAGGAGGGATCCAAAGGAAGATTATCTGCAAAATGATCAATAATACAACACTAAGAGAGAGAGACAATAAAGAGTAATTACCAATGACGGAAACACACTAGCTAGTTTTATAACTTGTTAATCTATTTTACAAACAAAAATCTTCGTTTTCCAAACTACATTCTATCAAAGACACTAAAATTCCAATCTAACTTTTTTTTTTTTTTTTGGTCTAACCAATCTAACTTGTTAACCTCTAAGGCTACAAGGCTTAAACCAATCTATAACATTTCTACACCAGCCAAAAAATGGAACATTAAACAATATCCAACCAAAGCATGTGAAACCATTCACCCATAAGTAATGAGAAATTTAGATATTAAACTTATGTGGTTGAGCAATAATAAAAGGATCACATAGTCCCAGCTCTTCAATTACGGTAAGAAGAAAAATAGAATTTTTTCAGAAGAAAATCCAGAAAAAATCTTAACAAATTGATTTTGTTAAGAAAAATCATAAAGATCTTAACAAATTGATTTCGGAGACGAAAACCAAAAATCTCCACTTTTTTTTCTGGATTCTGAATCTTTGGTATAGGTCGGTTCAAAAACAATTTAATCTGAACCAAAAAAACAAATGTCGTCCTACATTTCGTCAAACCGGTTCAAAGCTTGTTATGCGTGGTGTTCCAAAATGACATAAGTATCAACCTCTGGGAATGTGTTTGTGTTGTTCAGTTTCATAATTATTGATCTTGACTGGATTAGGATCTGTTTGTTTTCACTGATTTATGGTACTAACTGACCGGTTTCTGCTACATATTGAGCAGGTTGGGTCTGATGATAGCCGTAGCGATAGTTCTAGTATCGTTCATGACTTATGCTTCAGAGCACCTTGCAATCAGATGGTTCCTCAAAGGTCTAGAAGACCGTGACACGTCGAGAACAAAGTCAATCTGTTTCCTCTGCTGACACAAATGAAAACACAACTCTGAGTTTTGTTCTTATATCTTTGTACTCTCTAGAAGATTTTGGTCATACGATACTACGAGAAAATCGTAAATAAAGTTTGATTCATTTATCGCGTTATTCATTACAACAAGTTTTATTTGAATTTGAAGCGAAACGTTACATCAAAACAGAAGATGCGCCTTAACGCTAAGCAGGGTGGATATTAATCTCCATCTCTCCAGAATACCTCTTGGATAACAACCTCTGTATACCACCGTGATCGTCTGATAAACTGATAGTCGTTGTCGTTCCCTCGTACCCGTCACCGTGACGGACGAAACATGTAAAATTCATTGGTTGTATGGATGGTGAATAAACTGTCATTGCTAAACTTAATTCCATTCAAGACTACTTCACCTTCTAAAGCGGGAACAACTCTCCAAATCCCCGATTCACCGCACTGAGCGGGATCTACAAACTGAATGCTAAGTTTGGCTGATTCGCGTACGATGTTATCTGTTGTTGGTGATGCTAATAGGAATATAACCGGTCTAGGTGCTATAGTTGGATCAGTGAACATTACCGGTTGTTGTGGACATGATTTGGGATCCTTGGTTCCGAATCTCATTCGACAAATCCACATATGGTACTCCGGAGTCATGTAGCTGATGAAGTAAGGAACGTTTGTCTTAACCGGGGATCCATCGGCATCAAAAACTACGTCATTGTCTTCACCAAGAACATTAGATGTTGTTGTTAATGCGACGAGCATGAAAGAGATGATCATTAATCGAAATGTTTTCATTTTTGTGTGTGTGTTTGTTTCTGTTTTTCTTGCTTTGATTTGTGTTCTTGAGTTGAGTTCCTTTTATAGAGATAAGGTTCAATGCTTTTTCTTTTCTTCTTTCGTCTTTCTAAGGTTACTTCACATGTTGAGCTTACTTCTAAAAGCTTCCAAACAATTTCTTTTTTCCTTACAATATGGATCTTACATTAAGGGTGGATCTTAGTCAAAACTATCAACTAGTTTAGAAATGATTCAACACGCTTCAGACGAGTTTTAGGGCATCTCCAACCCATCTCAATTTTTTTTTTAAATATAAAAATAGAAATAGCAATCTTTTCACTACAAGAAAAAGGGCACATTTCCGACGACCAAAACCGTCGGAATTCCGTCGGAATAGGGGTGTTTCCGACGGAATTCCGACGGTTTTTGCCCGTCGTTTCTAACTCGTCGGAAATTGCAGAACCGTCGGAAATCCGTCGGACATTTCCGACGGCCTATAATCACTCGGAATTCCGAGGGATTACGTAACCGTATACTGTATTCCGTATACCGTATACGGTATACGGATTTCCGACGGATGCGGAAATTATGTATTAAAAATTGATTTTCAATTAAATATTTATATTAAATTAAAAATTAATTAAAAACAAATATTTAAATAAAAGAAAAATTCAAATTATAAATTAAAATTAAAATAAAAATTCATATTATAAATTAAAATGAAAATAAAAAAGTTTTAAAAACAAGTTATAGTTGAACAAAAATATTAAAAAGTCTACTGTGGAGGAGGATAACGTTGGAAGAACTCGTCCATCCGGGTTTGCATGCCACGAATGAGCGCTCGATCGGCTTCGCGCCCCTCCTCCAACTCCTTCACCCGGTTGAGAAGCTCCGTGTTTTCTGCCCGCAACCCGTCATCACCGCGAAATCGGAAAGAAGAAACGGAAGAGCTGGAACTGTCCTCCGGAAGACCGAAGACACGACCTTTGGTCTTCCGAGTAGTCTAAAAAAAAAAAATTAAACCTATAAATGTTAAAAATTATAAGTATTAAAAGTTATTTTAAATTCGTTACTACTTGAAATCATTACTAACCTCATACGTAAACTCGTTGATCGTCTGGAATGGAACTTCGGTCAGAGGTGGAGTTCCTTCAACGATCGGTTGGGATGAGAGGTAGTCCTCACCGAGCCGCTCCACGGTTTCCACGATCTCACGAGCAACTGGATCCTGAATTTCACCAGTCTTGCGGTTCGTATGCGCATCTCTGAGCAACTCCAGATTTGAAGGACGCGTACCTTTCTCTTTGTACTATTCGCATTGAAAAATAAACAAATACGTTAGCGTTTATAAAATTAATTATTGTGAAATAGGAACTTACAAGTTGTTCTGCACGAGTCGCCTTGCTCGTTGCTCCGAGATTATGCGTCGCTTCTCCCTTACCCTTCCGGGTGCTCATTCGGTTGGAAGATTGGGTGGCAGAGGTCGTCTTAGTTGCCTCTTGTTCCCAATGCGCAATGAGTTGACGCCATAACTCGGGCTTGTTTATCAGATCCCGAGGAATCTTCCGGAGCTTCCAGAGGTCCTTCCACTCGTTAATCTTGCGCGAGTACAATCTACCAGCCTTGGTATCGAACTCCCGTCGAACCCTACTGGTCATATGTCTGTCCCAGTTAAAATCTTGCTAGAAAGAAAAAAACATAAAACAATTATGTAATTATAATTTCAATGTAATAAAACCGCGAATTGTGTAAAATAAAAAATTAAAAAATTACCGCAAATTGCCGGAACCAGCTGTCACGGTCTTCTACCGGCATCGATTTATATGTGAAATACGGGAGATTTATCATAGTATTAAGCATGATGTTGATAGACGCCGATATCCCGTTTCCCGAAAATTGAAACCTAACCAAAATTAATGACACATATTTATTATGTTGACTCAATTGAAAACATTTTTAAATAAAACGTACCATGTCGAGTCGCCTCGCAACTCCGGATCTAGGAAAGGCATACGATCCCTGCCGGGTTGTGAAACGAAATCCTCGATGCTCATAAGTGTGGGAGCCGAGGCCGTCGGATTTGGAAACGGTTGTTGTGTTTCCAAATTGGGAGTGGAGGGGACTTGAGAGGGGACCTGAGACTGACTAGAACTCCGACCCCCCCTACTGGAAGTACCCTCTCCAAAACCCTGATGAAAGTGTCCGTAATTCCTACGAATTCCAAGATTTTTATATAAATTGTAAATATTTTATCATATATAAAATTATTATTTGAATTTTAAATTTTAAAATTTTCAACGTTATTATCTATATTAATGATTTAGTGAATTGTGGATTTAGTAAGTTATGGATTTAGTGAAATGAGTATTTTGGGATTTAGTGATATATAGATTTAGGTTTTTCGTATTTTAAGGAGTTAGGAATTTAGGAAATCAATCAATTTCATAGTTATGAATTTTGAGGTGTTCGGTTTAGGGAAGTAGAGATTTAGGAAATTAGGTTTTTAAGATTTTTGGAAATTTAAAATTTAAAGATTTAGGGATTTAGGAAATTAAGAAATTTTGGATTTATAAATTTTTGGATTTAGGATTGATGATTTTAGCAAATAATAAATTTACGTCCCACCAAAATTAAGGCTTTTAAAAAAAAACCCATAAGTAATAAATTTCTTCTAAAAATTAGTAATATTTATAAAGTACTATATTACTTATATAGATTTTAAAAAACCATAATATCCTAAAATCACAACAACCTTTTATTTGAAAATTATAAATTTTCATATTTTCATAAATCTCTATAAAGATTACTAATAATTATGAATTTATAATAATTTTAAATTTTTTGGTTTCAAAGTCTTCAATTTTAGAGATTATTAATAGTTTAAGGTTTATAATTTCCCAATAATTCCTATAAACATCCTAATATTAAATAAATCCTTAATTTCATTATTTTATATTTATCTAAATTCCTAAAATTCATCAAATACCTAAATATGTAAAATTGTTCAAAAACCTAAATTCATAAAATTCCATACATTTCTAAATATGCAAATCATCAAGAAATTAGTGTTATGAATTTTTTTTTTTTTTTTATGAAGAACACTTTTTTTTTCTCAAGAACACCAATGTTTTTTCTCATGAACACACTTATATTTCCTAAGAAACTTACATTGGGATGTTGATTCGTGATGGAGGATGTGAATCCGGCGGTTTGGATGTGTTTTCCGGCGGTTTGAGACGGTTTTCCGGTGGTAAATTTTTTTTTTTTTTTTCTCCGTTTTGGTTTCGGGAAGAAGAAGAAGAGACCCGATATATACAGAGATTCCGACGGAATTTAGCGCCTTTTCGATTTCCACGAGGCGTTGGGCGGGAGGATTTCCGTCGGAAATTATGACGGATTTCCGACGGATTTTGATATTATTAATTAAAAAACTTTTATTATTAATTAAAAACAAATAAAAATGTTTTTAATTAAAAATACAGTTTAATTAATTAAAAACAATTTTATTAATTAATAGACAAAATCCAATATTTTTCCGTTTTATAATTTGTGTTTAACATTTATATGGTTTTAAAGTTGGTAATAAAGGGTTTTAAACTATTCCACAAAGGGTTTTAAAGGATGGTAAGAAGAAGAAGAAGAAGAAGTTTGAGCACATGACTAAGTGTAAAAGTTTTAAAATGTTTGTACAAATTAGAAATTATAGTACATTTTACGTTATTAAACGTTGTACCGTGGGATTAATTTTACTAATATCATGTAATACAGTACCATATAAGGATTTTTTTTTTCACCCTGTATTACACACATTTATATCACCAACACATTAAAAATCCTTAATAGAAAATAGAACACATTACAACATTATACATAAATGTAAGATAAAGATGTTATGATCATTACATTATTCTTATTCATGCCCGACTTGGATGTCTAGTCTTCATCGGAGTCTGGAACTGTTTCATATTCGTACCCAGTATTTCCTCCATCTTCCTCCTCGATGGTAGAAACTTCCATTGGTTGGTATTCACCAATCATCGAATTGACACCGATTATCTGTAATTGAAAAATGAAATTACTTAAGCATTAATTCCCATAAATATTTATTAACGTATGGTGTATCAACCTTAACAATGTTCCGCTCCGTGATGTTTAGGTACATTTGGTTCCTATCAAAACGGCAAACGGTAACATTCTTCAAGATGAACACCGCACCTACACCAGTGGCGAGTCTGTACTCGTCCTTCTTGAAGATGTTATGGTGCATGGTTCCCTCGATTTTTCCTGAAGGATCTTTTAAGGTTACTAGCAGATCTCCCTGCTCATTGCGGGTTAAACAAGAGAGCATAGCCACAATCTAATAATACAATAGAATATAATTGTTAGATAAATTACATGTCATGATATTAATATAATAGGTTGCAAAACGTAAACCTTTTTGACTTTAAAAAACTGTGAATGCGGGGAATGAATTTCTGCAACCTGGGTCCAGAATGGTGTTCTCCTATTGTTATAAGAACCTACATGTATGAAGTATACATTTAATAGTTGTCAGCTACAATAATCATTGTTAAAGTAAAAGCGATAATTATGTATATATACCTTCACGGATTATGTAATCGATAGTAGAAGTCCACCGAGGACTACAGAAATCCTTGTCGGCCTGTGGTGCCTCATTAACGACCTCACGAATAAAATCTTGTGTTGGGCGTGCCTCAGAACTTTCACCTCGCATCACCTTTGCATCATGAGACCTCTTCCGAAACAAGCCTCGCCGTACCACTTGGCCAAGTCCCGATATTACGGGCATTTGGTTCTGGGATTGTTGCGTTGGCTGGAGTGAAATTGTCGGTTCAGCATCAGTAACATTTAAGTTCTCGTAAGAAGGGCTTGAAGGAACAAGAGTTGTGGTTGGAGGGTTTTGACAGGGGGTTCGGGTTTGCATATAGTAATTCCACAGATCTTTGTTTGCCATTGCGAAATTGAATTTTTGTGTGTTATCAATTTGTGTTGAAATGTTTGTATGTTCCCATTACAAAATGTGCAACCTTATGTAGAACGTATATCCGTTCGATTTCCGTCGGAAAACCGTCAAATCATTCCGACACAAAAACCCCACCAATCCCATCGGCCACTTCAATTGATTTGTTAACCACTCAATCTTTGCCGACATCGGAACACGTTGGTAATCCGTCGGAAATCCGTTACATAATTTTGACAACCTTGATCCGTCGGAAATCCGTTCGTACAGCTGACTAATCAAACTTTGCCGACATTGGAAACTCTGCAAGCCGACGGACATCCATTACATAATTATCCGTCGTAACTCCGTTGATTGATCTGACCAATCAAACTTTGCCGATATCGTGTTGTCTGAATTCCGTCGGTAATATATACAGACGGAATACAAACGGAGAACCGACGGATTATACCTACAACTTCGACTATAAATACACCTGATGTAGTTTATATCTTATACACCTCTCTATAGAAAATAAAAATGTCGACCTCTCCTAATGAAGATGCAAAAACAACATCCGAGGGTAAATTTTTATATAATCCAATATACTCGTGGGAAACCCCTGGTCAATGCGACGAATTCACTCAACAGATTCCAACTTACTCGTGGGAATTTGATACGTGCTCACCAATCGATGAAGAAGATTCCACATCAACAGCAGTGGCTGACAGCCAGTTCTTCCCAAACATCCAAAACATTTACGATAAGCAGCGACAATGTCCTGATCAAAACCGGGTTACTGAAGCCGAACAACCATGTCAATTGCTGGAAAAGTCAGAGACTTATGGTGGAAGTACTTCAAACGTATGTAAGTATCAGTACTATGGTTATGAATTCGTCCAAAGCCCTGAAAAGCCAAACTTAAATTTAGATGTTGATGCCATCAAAAATGCATTGTGCGACGGAGTTATAAATTCTCCAAGAAAGAAAAAGAAGGGAAAAAACATCAGTAAATGGTTCTAACAACTGTTGTTAGAACTGGCAACCAACATTTGCTTGTAAAATGAGGAGTTTCGTATGTTCTTGTACCATAATTGTTGTGTGTTAAATATTTGCAAGTCTCTAATATAACAGCTTAAGAATGTGTTTTAAATTAAATGTAATGGTTTATTGGAGTTCCAACGATTAAGATTCCTTTATTTGATTTTTATTTGCCTGTTGTAATAATCATATTCTCGGCCAAAATAGGTGTTGTAAATGAAATGGAAAATATTCTAGGGAATACACAAATGTGAGATAACCACATGAAAAAGAAAAACATTTATGGTGAAATTATTATTCTGATTCTCCGGAGGAACCTTCACTAGGGATGAAGTCTGAATCGTCGTCAAATTCTCCACATGTTTCCTCTTCGTCCGAATGTACGAGATCATCCCCCACATGTGTGACATCAACGACAAGGT
Organism: Draba incana; assembly: GCA_963576765.1. NCBI lineage: Eukaryota > Viridiplantae > Streptophyta > Magnoliopsida > Brassicales > Brassicaceae > Draba > Draba incana. Next base: position 2,625,449 of record OY755207.1, on the reverse strand, counting down.
CAATGTTATCCATCTCCTCAACATGTGACATTTGTACACCTGTCCATGGTTGTAGAGCATCATGTTCTGCAACTCCATAGATTTTTCCTCTTGGGTTTATTGGAGTTACAGTGATCCACGGATCGGTGCGGTAGGTAACTCGAGGATATGGTATGTAACAAACCTAGTAAAAATTAGTGGACATTGTTAATATACATGAGCACCACACCTAAAATTAAGACGAGTTCATAGGTCAACTTATATTAGTGTATTCATACCTGGTCTGCTTGAGACGCAAGGATAAATGGATCGTAATACTGTATTTTCCGGGTTGAATTGATCGAAATAACACCAAGAGGGTCAACTCGAACTCCTCGACCATTGGATGGATCATACCAATCGCACATAAACACAATGCACCTCAAGTTCAACATTCCTTGATAGCGGATTTGCAATATTTCTTTTAAAATCCCATAGTACATGGTATCGCCGGATTGCGCGGAAATCCCATTGTCTGCAGTTGACCTTTGACGTCCATCCTTGGGGATCTTGAACGAATATCCCCTAGTGCAAAACTGGGGATATGATATCGCGGTGCTTCGTATCCCATGAACAAACTCCACTAACCATGTCGGGATTTCTACACCACGTGCTATACAGTCAGACACCTACAAACGATATAAGTAAGATATAAGTAACATATGGACGTCACAACTAGGAAAAGGAAGAGTTAAAAAAAATAATAAACTTACATAACATTTCAACCACTCTTCAAATTGTTCGTCTTTCAAGATAGCAAGTTCTGCATCTGTCTTATCAGAATGGTATTCTCGTGCGAGTGACATGTAAATCCTGTAACAAAATCGACGTTAGTAGATGAAGGCAAATACTTACATAAATTTAGTATAATAACTCACATACCTTTCGTACTCTAAAATTTCGTCACAGTTTCTTAGGATATACGAATGCAAATGTGTGACCTCTTGAGATGATAGTCTGCGTTTCTTGCATTTTCCACTAGCTCGACCAACTTGGGAAAATAACTCAGGAACAACCACGTGATAGACTGCTTTCTCACCTTTACCATCATGTCGGGGAAGACGTCTCGCCTTTGTAGGAACTCCCGATGGAAAGTAATATTCGGCAAAGTTTGAGACTTCCTCGTTTAGGCTCTGGGCGACAATAGATCCCTCAACCTTGCTCAAATTTTTAACCTTTTTCTTCAGGTGGAACATGTAACGCTTGAACGGATACATCCATCGGTATTGAACTGGGCCTCCTAAGGCTGCTTCTCGTGGGAGGTGAATAGGAAGATGTTCCATAACATCAAAAAAATATGGTGGAAAGATCTTCTCAAGATTACATAGGAGCACCGGGATATTAGCCTCCAAGTTACGTATACCGTGGACGGTAAGCGTTCTTGAACATAAATCTCGGAAGAATGCACCAACTCCTACAAACGAAAATTAAACAAGTTACCATACATATAGTAATAATATGGTTGTAAGAAACAAATGTGAGTAAGAAATAGACCTCCAATTGCTTGGTGGATTGGTTCTGGAAGGAGATATGCAAATACAAATGGAAGAAGACGTTGCATCACGACATGACAATCATGACTCTTCATTCCTATAAACTTCCCTTCCGTCGAATCCACGCAATTACGTAGATTAGATACGTAGCCGTCTGGAAATTTTACACATTTTTTGAACCATTCAAAAAATACTTCTTTCTTCCCAGCGTCTAACCGGTATGCAGGCATCGGCAATCTACCATTTGATTCATGAAGAGATGGCCTCGAACAAATCAATGGCAAGTCGGATCTAGACTTCCAGTTGTCTTTTGTCTTTCCAGGGATGTTTAATATGGTGTTCATGATGTTGTCAAAGAAATTCTTTTCAACATGCATGACATCTAGATTATGGCACAATAGATGGTCTTTCCAATAAGGCAAATCCCAGAAAATAATTTTCTTGTGCCAATTGTGATATTCCCCACAACCGTCGACAGGCTGATGGCCATTACCCCCACATTCAGGAGTCCGTTCTGCACCAAAATCTCATAACTGTTCCAATATGTTGCGACCATCTATCTCAGGAGGTGGACCATGTAACACTTGTTCATTCTTCCTGAAATGTCTTTTAGACCGACGATATGGATGATTTGGCGGTAAAAAACACCTGTGGCAATCAAACTGTGAAGTCTTCCTTCCGTGCTGCAATTGGAACGCTGAAGTATTGTCTTGGCAATTAGGACATGCCAATTTTCCATGCGTTGTCCAACCAGATAACATACCGTATGCTGGAAAATCGCTTATGGTCCACATAAGAACAACACGCATTCTGAAATTCTGCTTGACTGAAACATCAAATGCCTCAACACCATGCTCCCACAACATCTGCAACTCATAGATCAATGGTTGGAGGAATATATCGAGTGACCGTCTTGGATGATCTGGCCCGGGAACTAGAATTGAGAGAAACAGGAACTCTCGCCGCATGCACATTGTAGGAGGCAAATTGTAAGGTGTTACGATGACCGGCCACAATGAATATTTTCTTCCATGCTTTCCAAATGGGTTGAAACCATCAGTGGACAAGCCGAGGTATACATTCCGTCGTTCATATGCAAAATCTGGATATACGGATTGGAAGTGTTTCCACGCTTCCGCGTCCGAAGGATGCGTAATATCTCCATCTTGCCTATGCTCCGCATGCCATCTCATAGCCTTAGTTGTGCGGTCTGATTCATACAGCCTCTTCAACCTCTCTGATAATGGTAGATACCACATCCGTTTGAATGGAATCTTCACTCTCCCACTTGTGTCCTGGAATCGTGGTTTACGGCAAAATTTACATTTGTTTCTTCTCTCATCTTCTCTCCAGTATAGCATACAGTTGTCGATGCACACATCAATCACCTGGTAGGGCAAACCAAGACCGGCGATAAGCTTTTGGATCTCGTAGTATGAGGTTGGGGCCAGATTACCTTCTGGCAAAACATCTTTCACGAACTCGGCGAATGCATCAACACATTCTTCGGACAAATTGTAATCAGTCTTCAGGTTCATCATCCTAGTTGCAGCAGATAGCGGTGAATGACCATCCCTACAACCGCTACAGAGTGGTTGCTTTGATGCGTCTAACATATAAAAAAACCTCCGAGATTCTAAGTTAGGTTCTTCAGTCCTATCACCCTCATCATAACCATCGGCCGGCAAATTCTCTCTAAACGCATCGTTAACCATCTCAACCGTACTTACCCCAACATCTAGTTCTGTTTTATGTTCTCTTATGCTATCCGGAAATAAGGTACATTACTACTACTACTACCATATTCATAATTGCTTTCTCCATGTAAAAACCAAACCTTATATCCCGGCCTAAATCCAAATCTATATAAGTGATTCAAAACAGTTTGAACATCAACAGAACTTCTATTACGACAATTAGAACATGGGCATTTGATATCCTGACATTTGTTGGCTGCATCTTGATTTCTGGGTAAATTCATGAACCCCCAAATTCCTGCAGCGTATGCGGACGTTAATAAGTTCGTACTCATATCCATCATTGGCTCGTCCATCCAAGACCGAAAATATGAACTCATCACTTATAAATTGTTTTGATAATATGAATTGTGTTTTGTTGATATTGTGAATTGCGTTACGGTGAAATGAACTTATAGAACTGAGAACCGTCGGAAATCCGTTGGAAATCCGTCACAATCTCCGACATGGAGGTCCCACAAATCCCATCGGCCACCGCTAACGATACGGTGACCACAAAATTTTTGCCGACATCGAAATCCGTCAAAAATCCGTCAAAAATCCGTCGGAACTACCGTATACCGTATAAGCCATATCGTATATTGTATACCGTATACCGTATAAGCCGTATGCCGATACCATATCCGTCGGAATATTCCGACGGATTTGGTTTTTTTTTTTTTGAAATTAAAAAACACCAATCCGTCAAAATTCCGTCGGAATTTCGGATGTTTTCTTGTAGTGTTTATTTGCTCTTAAACCCACCTCTATTTTTCATCTCTAAAATAGAGATCTCTACATTTTTCTTTATAAATTGAGATAGAAATAGATTTTTTTTTTGTTTTATTCAAAATATCTATAAATTTGAGGAAAAAATAGCATTTCTCTAAAATAGAATGATACATTGGAGTGAAACTAGAGGAATGCTATATTTTTCTCTATTTTAGAGTAGGAAATAGAGATTTACATTAAAGATGGTTTTATAATAGTAAGTTTCATGGACTTCTAATTAAACGACGTGAATTGATCCATGCTCCTTTGAGATGATAATGTTGGTTCATCTCGACAATGTTTTATCATAGGATCAATTGGGGGTTACATCGGTCATGCCAATTTTAAATCGAAAACTAATTTTGGGTTTGATCGGTTTCGATTCTAATTATGCAAGATCCATTCATGCTTTGATGCCACTTCAAGTTTCATGGACTTTGAACTCCAAACAAACTGACTATAATAGATTGATCAAACCCCTCATATATCATTCAATTGTTCTTATTTATTTATCTTATTTCACTTTCATTATAAAATATTTCTCACATATAAATGCTTAATGTATAAACTGGCATATATAAAGATTAGGAAAATAATGGCTTCAATGTCACTCGTAACTTTTTCTTTTCCCCTTACAATATGGAGATTACAATGCCACTAACGCTTCAGGTCGACCGAATAAATTGGAATGGACTTTCTAATTGACCAATGATTAAAAAAAATCAAAAGTCAAAGTTAAAAAAAAATCAGAACAACTAATATTGATTTGAATAGAGAACAATCGTTTGTGTATATGAAAACATTTGAACTGAATTTTAGTTGGGACAATTGCAAATATGCAACTTCTGAAATATTTTATCATAAAAATGTCACATTGAGTTGTCTATTTAAAAGAATGCTACTTATAAAGCTTTTTAACAAATATTACTAAATATGCAGAGGTAATATGGAACAATTGGAGAAGCATGGTGAGTCATAAAATTGCTGATGGTAGTTGGGACCAAAGGAAGAGAGATAGGGCAACCTTTTATTTATGACGGTTATGGAAAAAAAAGAAGTTGAAGTAATTGGCGAAAGAAACTATGAATTTCGTGCCATTGCTTATCTTATCTTATCGATTTCGATTCAAGTTATGCATTATTTGTTCATGCTATGATGTCACCTTTAGCTTATGAATTTTCAACTCAAAACAAACTGGATTTGAATTCTTCATATATCATTCATCAATCTTTTATCGCATTTCACTTTTCAATGTAAATGGTTAATGTACAAATTGGCATCTGCATAAAGAATAGGAAAATAATGGCTTTTAATTTCACTCATAAACACTTATTTTCGCCTTAAAGCATGATTATTGCAGACACTGCCTCGAGTATCTAATTTTTTTTTTAAAATAAATATATTAAATTTATGATCTTTGAGTGTCTAAAAGTTTTAGACACAGTATCAGCAATAATAATGCTCTTAGGACATGTATAAAGAAAAGTGTGTAAAATTTGTAGAACTAAATATATTAAATTTAGGATCCTTGAGTGTCTAAACCCGGAAAATTACGAATGGAGTTTTCGTAAATTCCACTTACTAATCGAGAGTGGACTTTTTAGTTAGCCAAAGATAAATAAATCAAAAGTCAAAAGTCAAAGTCAAAATTGGCCTTGAAATCGGTTTGGTTCGTTTTGGTTCAATCTGGTTTGCAATTTCCACCTCTGTCACTCTTCTTTAAGCCATTGGAGCGATGAAGCGACAATCGCTTGTGTATGGCGAATCTGCTCTATCTTCATCTTTACTCTCCTTCTTCTTCGCGTTTAGCCACTGGATTCATACGAAGAAACTATGGTTTGGATTTCGAAATTGATCTCCGGCGAAGTATCGTCGTGTGCGGTGCTTCTCGCGGTGGACGTTTCAGATTCCGTGCGGAGGAGGAGGAGCTCTTTACTGGGTTTCAGTTTGGGAACAGTATGAAGAAGAAGAAGAAGAAACCATGGTGGCTCGACGATGATGACGACGATGATGATGATTTGATGAATGACGAAGAAGACTGGAGTATGGTTTTTGAGGTAACTGCTTCCTTATTTCTGGGAAATTTCAATTTTTTGAATGATGAATTCAGAAAAGTTTCTCACTTTCGATTTGTAAATGTGTATCCAATTTAGGGTTTTTGTTTGAATTGCAGGTATTTAGGACTTTGAGTTGGATGCTTGCACCTATAGGCATATCTTTGCTACTTGGAACAGATTCAAACGCAGGTTTAATGGCATTAGCTGTTCCTTTAGTGCAATCTATCTTCTCCCTTGTGTTTGATAAGGTCTTGAGCAGGCCAAGTTTTAGACCTATGAAAAGAAGCAAAAGAGAAACATTTTCAAGTAGTACAAGAAGAAGGAAAGCTAGGCAAGAAGAGAATATGGGTGGTGTTGTGGATAAGGAAGGAGGATACAAGTCATGGATGGTAGGAGATGTTGATGTTAATAGCATGAGTAGTAGTTATGGAGGATGGGATGATTTAGATACGCAAAGGGAGGTTAGAAGTGAGAATTCGTCAAACGAGAATGTTCGTTCGAAGCAACAGTTCAAAAGAAAAGGTAGTCGGCGGTGGAGAGTTAAGGAGAAGCCATTGTTATTGAGGATGCTATTTGCTGCCTTCCCATTTTTGAGTTCATGGACCAAATTGTTATTTTGACAAGGGATTTATTTAAGCCGAGAAGTACGGGTCGAAACAGTCTTCCTGGAATCCTTAAGGTTAGCTTTCAGCTATTTTGGAACTTAGTATACACATCTTACTTGTGATAACAATGCAGATTCTGTAAGTTGAGAATATATTTGTGTGTTGTATAAAATATGAAGGTGTGATGGTTCTTGTTTGTATAGCCTAAAGTATTATCTTAATCCTTTTTAAATCAGCACCAATAATTGGTGAGTGATAGTACCAGATGCTGCTGCTACTCTGTAGTATATGATTTGGGAGTGCATTCTCTTCTACTTTATCTAGTCAGGGAGCAATACTTCTAGAATATATGCTTTCACATTTATTTTTTACACATGTTATATTATCACACTCAAAGCCAAAGGCTTCTTTAGGTGTTTTTCTTAGTGATATTAACCAATGGCCTAATGATCAGATTCTTAGGTAAAGACCCTTTTAAGTATAAAGAACAATATCAGGTTATTGGGAATCCTTTAGTTTGCTAGTTTCTTTAGCTTGAAACAGGAATTCTCATTTGTGATGATTAAAGATACCGTAAACTGTTAACCCATGAATTTCACTAACCGTCATTGAATTATGCAGATTGTAGTCGAAAATGACTTAACATTTTGGTTACTTCAAACTAAGTTTCAGAAACTTTGGAATACACTTACTCCTATGAGCAGAAACTCCTTACCTTAGCCTGTTTGAACTAGCTAGAGAGGTTTTACTTTGAGAATGTAGTGCTGATGGTGTGCCCATAAAGCGCGTGATTTGCTTTTCTTGGTAATCTTGTATACTGTTGTCTGGATAAATATGAGTGTCAAACTGAATTGTATATAGAGGCATATGCCAATTCTTTGTTCTATGACAAAGAAGTTACATCTGAAAGCATAATCTAGGAGGGCCTTTGTACGTATCCTAAGCATTGTTTTTCGGTTTCTTTTCTACACTTTATTTTCTGCATATAGAGTCTTATATGCTTCGTGGTGATATAGACTAACCCAAAACTAGATCGTAAGTAGGGAAAATAGAAAATTATGGAGAAGTAGGAGGATCGAACTTGTAGTGCTTGTCGACGAAAAGTGATACATCCCACGTGCAGCTAAGTCCCTTGGGAATAGTCACAAGGTCTCCTGCACCAAACTCTACAAACTCTGATGACCCTTTTGGATATACCTTCACCTTTCCCTTCACCACGTAGCATGTCTCTCTTTCTTCAAATACCAATGCATATTTCCCCGGCTGACATGACCATCTATTTATCATAGAGATTCACCATGTTAGTACCAATAGAATAAGGAATGGTTTAGTAGTGGTGGGAACAGAGCACATGTATGATACTTACTTAGGCCATGACATGACTCCAAGGTCTGATAACCTTATGCTCGAAGGGTTGTGTTCGATTACGATATTCATTTTGGAAAACGGTGAGAATCCGATGCTGTCGCAAATTGCTATTAAGATAGAAGAGAAAGAAAGATAGGAAGAAAGTAGGTTTGTGAGATGTATTTATATAGTGAAGGACAGAGTAGTTGTTCTGCATGTGTGAATATGTGTATATATAAACAAGTATGAATAAAGTGACTTCTTCTCTTTTCCCTTGTATTGAAAGGGATATAAGTAGGAGAGAGGAATTTTTAAAGAATCACTTTGACTCAGAATAGATACAAAACAAAGTCAATTGATACATTCATTAAGCTTACATCTTAAGATAGTTATTCTAGAAGTAGATAATATAACAAATGTCTGGTTCTCTACTTTTCTTTATTTTTTATTCAGTTAATCTGATTAAGGTCTTTCTCTACAAGGCAAAATGCTTGTGTAGTCATTCAACAAGCTTTAAAATGATAATATAAGACCGAGTCTCCAACCACATGGACCCCTTCTGCTTTGTCCATTATGCTTTCGTTTTCACGGTCTTAGGAGTTTTTCCGAGTCTTCTGAGATGGAACTCAGACTAGTCTCCGGACAATGTCCAAGTGGGTACACTCGAGAGGATAAAATAGGAACTCGACTAATCTGGATTTCTGTAGGTTGAGATCAGCTTTTACAACCAAGTAATAGATGATTCTTATCATTGCCACATATTCAGTACATTTCATTGTATTGGTTTTATATTTTCTGTTTGGAGAATGTTTGACTGATTCTTGAGTAGAAGAAGAAGATACGTGATAAATCAGGACATTGATTTGTGTAGCCCACCCCAAGTTTGGCTGCTTCCCCAACTGGCTCTGTTTGTTTTTTTATCCTAACATTGTCATGGCATGTGAGGAGGATTATATTACTTTAGTACATTATACATATACTTCCTACATATATATCTATATTTTCACTAACTTCTGCAGACTGTAGTTAGAAAATGAGTTTTCATTTTGGTTTAAATTTCAGGTAAGGTTCTAAAGGCGATGCAAGAACAGTTTCTCCAGCAGCTACTATTGAGGATTATAGAAATTTGAGAGTTATGTTGGCCAATACACATGCTAAAAATAAAAAAAAATCTATAAGCACTCTTTTGTTATACGAACTTGTTACTTAGCTATGTTTTTTGTTTTTCTTTTTATCATTATGAGTGATTTTGCCACATAGGGAGGTTTTGGTTGGTTACTAAGTTTATATATATTTTTTTGGGTTATATTTGCCAATTTCCCTTGATTTTCTTCATGGAACATTTACAAAAATGCCGCTTTTGTCATGTCACTTTTCAAATATGTCATTCTTGTATTATTTTCTTACCAACATGCCACTTAAAAATATGTATAAAAATTTTATACCCAAAATTTTCAATTTTAAAAAATATTTTGATCCCTCACAAACCTTAAACAAAAAAAAATGAACTCTAATATTACATAGTTAACCCAAATATAAATAATTTAAAAATTGGGAAAAAGTGATAGTAACATTTTTGAAAAGTGGCATGTCAAAAGTTCCATATCTTGAGATTTCTCTTTCTTCACATCTACTTTGATTCACACATTTATTGTGATAAGTAATTGGTGATTGACGTAAAAAAATAAAAAAAAACAATTGGTGTGTTGATTACTTTTGTATTAATGTTATGAAGGAAAATGTGAAGAAATTGAAATAATCACATATTTTCTCATCATATTAAGAAAATTTGCTCTATTAATAAAAAAATAACTTGATTATTTTATGAGAAAATTGGTGCATATAGCACTTTGTAGAAATTGGTATGCAAATTTGGCACTTCCTTAATTTTGGTGTGATTTTGACACTTATGTACACTATTCATCACACTTTTACCCTTTTTCAAACAGAAAATCACGATGTTGCCATTGTACATGCCAACACTTTCTCTCTCATATTTAATACATTTTTTCCTTTTTCAAATCTATTTTCTATTTTTTCTTTGTTTTAAAGAAAAATGTTATGAGAGAAAATGTGAAGAAACTGAAATAGTCACATATTTTCTCATCATATTAAGAGGGTGTTACTGGTTGTACAAGTTAAATTCAATTTCACTAGATTTAAATTAGATTTTAATTCATTAAAAATGATTCATTGAACTCCACCACAACTCATTTCAATAAATTAAAAAACCAAAAAAAATCAAAATCTTGTAATATTTAATAATACTAGATTTTAATGATGGATCTAAAAATCTTTATTGAATAACACAAGATTTTGCACGAACTTGATTCTGCAGATTTTTTTCAGAAACCCTAATCATGATCACCAGAATCGTTCTTCAATTGAGAAATCAAAGAGACGCAGCTCTGATACCAACTGATGGAGCGGAAGCAACGATAAACAACTCAACCAAGGAATTCAAGAGAATCCTCGCTTGAGACCTGCTTCTTGTGTGATGAACTTAATCGAATCAAGAACAAGGGATAGAGAATAATCTCCCTCAAAAGCAAAACTTCTATTAATCAAATCATAAACTGAATACAAAGAAGGCCTAAACGGCTTATTTATAATAAAGCATAGAAAACCCTAGGAAAGCTATGGAATATTCTAGATTCCCTGAAAGATAAACATTAACAAAATTAATATACAAATAAATGGTAATTATCCTAATGTTACGCTGCATCATTTTCATACTTTTATGTCCTAAAATTTTGTTTTGTAAATTCTTCTCTAGGAAAAACTTGGCTAGGGCATAATCTACGCAGATCGGATGTTCCACGTTTGAGTGCTGCCTTTGATGCTGTTGAAAAGAAATGTCCCAAGCCCAGATACGTAATAGATACATTCGAATGGTTGACTGCGAATTTTGGGAGAAGAACTGATTACACAACCATGTTGCTGCAAGCACTTGCCAAATATTTTGGTTTAGGTGAGCAAACTCACAGGAGTGTAGATGATTGTCGCCTAAATCATAAATTTTCGCGAAATGTGGAAGCATCCTTACACTGGTAAGTATAAACTTTTGATGAGAAGTATAAATTTTAATCAGAAAATAATCAGATGTTTGTTTGTTTGTTTTGCAGGAGAGAATTTATAAAGAGCAAGATAAAGAAGAAGAAGAAAGGGCCGGGGATCAACACAGGAGAAAAAGTGTTAGACAACGTACCAATTAGGAAGATAATTATTGGACTAGAGATCAAGCATTTGCTGAATTAGTCCTTCTGAGAAGTGGTCTTTTGTTTCTATCTAAGATCTACTTTGTTTTTTATCTGGATCATATTACTGTTTCAATCTTATTATCAAGATTTTCAATGTTTGCTTCATCATGGAACATTTTTTGCTTTCAAAGCTAAACTGAAACACATCCGTATTGAAAAGAAGATTAAGACTAGTTTGCAATTCAGATATAAATGAAGCAAGTGTGTTATATATATCAAATTCATGTTTGTGTCTATTCATCTGGAGTTGTAATATATTAAAACTGAATGTTTGTGTCTATTCATCGTCATACCATTACAATGCTTGGTAACAACTTTTTCACTAACAAAGAGATCATGAGGCCAATTATAAGTTTGAATCTTTCAACGACAAACCAACTTGTTAAATCTGGCCATTCCTTAGGCCTATTAACTAGAATCACCACATCAACATATCTTTCGAGGCAAAAACCACTAGGGCTATCATACGTCTGTATAATTTTGTTTTCACCAATGGGGGAGCTTTCACTTGTTGATTTGGTTGATGGACGCAGTTGAACTGTTTTGGGTGACATATGGTCAATTAGAGGAGAAGACAAATCTTGTATCTTGGCTAATTCTCGGATTGCCCCAGATGTGTGTGACAGTAACGCTCTGTTTGATCCCTGTCTCTCATACTTTCCTGCTGAGATTCTCTATTGCAGGTTTGGTATCCTTCTCTAGGGGATGATGATCCGAGGATTTCTTGCATTGCAGGCTACTAGAGTCCATTTTTCACTGCCATACATGCCGGCACCTTCTCTTTCTGTTGTTCTGTCACAAACACATTCCCTGTTTACTTTTTCCACTCATCTATCAACTCAAATGCGGTTTCTTTTAGTTGGATCCAGAATTGGAATTTGGAGCTTCCGTGTTTTGAGCCTACACCCCAGGCTCCATTGCCTCCTCCGCCACCTCCTTGAGGTATTGTTTGGTCTTATCCTCTTTTTTCTTTAGTTAGAATGGTCTCGATTTTGTATTTTCTCAGAATCTTATTCTCTTTTCTCATTTGTGGACAGAGAGATAAAAATACTCTTAGCACAATTATCTACAGAGAAACCTCACTTCTCACATTGCCTGGAGTGGCTTCTTTTTACTGCAGAGATTTCTAGGTTTGATTACTGTGCCAGACAACAGTTAGCAATTTCTATTTTCTAAGATGGCAAACTTCTCTCATCTTGTCTATTTATTTTGTTGACTAAACTCTACTCTATGCTATGACTCTTGATATTTTCTTTCTTTTGGGGTTCTAGATTTGAGGACGGAAGATGGTATCCAACTCATATAAGAAATGTTTTACGGGAAAAAATAAAATTAACGTTAATACTTCCTTTATTGTTGTGTCACCACTAAACTCATATAGTAAATGTTTTACGGGAAAAAAATAAAATCAAAAGTGTACCATACCTTTAACAATTGTACCATATTAAACTTCTTTAATCTAAGTACTACAATAAGAAAATCCTTCAGTGAGTAAATTCTAAAAAAGGAGCTTTTCACAACCTCTTTCAAAAAACCATGAGGCATTTAAAAATCTATATTGAAATAAGAAATCCTAATAATATTATTTAACAACTTTCAAACTTGATTTTTTTTAACAATCGATTCGGTTTCTCTTTTCAAAATCGGGAAAACGACTAAAAAAACCCTGATCTTTTTGGCGGGAGCCAAAATAACCCCCAACTCATTACTAAACCAATTTAACCTTGGTCTTTTGTTGATTTTTTTATTTTAATCCTAAACTTAGGTTGACTAAACAAAATTAGCCTCGTCGTTAAGTAGCTTAACGGAACAATTAGACAAAGTTTAATCTCTGTTACGGTTTCCTGTTTAACACTAAACGACCCCATGTTGATTTGTTCTTTAAAAACAAAATTCCCAAATCGAATTTAGGGTTCTTCAAACCCAAAAATCCCCAAATCAATTTCTTCACCTCTGCTCACGAAAATCTTCTCAATTTCTGAAATCTGCAATGAGTTCGAGCTCTGAAAAAACGCAGAAATCTGCAATTTGTGTAAACAAACAAGGTATACGCGGAATGCCTTTGAAGTGTGTTTGTGGACGAGATGTCACAATTTACACTTCAAAAACGCAAGAAAATCCGGGTAGATCTTTCTTCTGTTGCCCGACGAAAAGAGAGGTAAGAAATCGATTGAATTCTGAATTTGTTGTTTACATTGTACACATTTGTTTAAGTGTTTTGATTGGAAACAAATTTGGTGTTTTGAATGAAAATCCGGGTTAATTGGGGGTTTTGATTGAAAATAAATTTGTTTTTTTGCATAGGACCTCGGCCCAGCTCTGGCCTTTTACCACTATGTATCTGATTATCAGTCACTTAGATAACAGTAAAAATAAAGAAATATTAAGATTGTTTTGACGTGAAGCAATACGCGTTCAATCCAATATTTATGTAAATATTTATTCAAACATTCTATATTGAAAATAAGCTGACAAATATGAAATAACTTTTTATGGTAAGAAATTATGAAACAAAACAAATTTTTGTTTTGAGATTGAGATTGTTTTGTAAGTAAATAATACGTGTTCAATCCCATAATATTTTGTATTTATAGTTATTCATAATGATTATACCAAAAATTGATGTTGCTGACAAATGTCAAATAAATAATAAAATTTTTGGTCAAACCATGAAATAACTAATTATGGTAAAATACTATTAAGATAAAAAAGAAGAATGTGATTTATGAGTTCAATTTAAAGATTGAAAGATCTATAAATACCTAAGGCTTATTCAAGTTCTGGAAAATTGCAAATCAATTTGGTTTCTACAAAGGGAAAACAAAATGGGTTTCAAAAAAATTCATGACTTTTTTCTGTGTCATCTTGGTTGTTTAGATGTCTAACAAAAACGCTATTGGTAAAGGTATATAAATATTTAACCCTATATTTAACTCTTTTCCATTAACTAGCTTTTATCAGTAACAATAAAACTGATAAAAAATTATAATATTCTGTGTATATATATGTTCATGAACATTGGCTTTAATAAATTGTTTTTACAGTATAGATAGAAAATGACAATTTCGTTAACGTGTGTATGTATGTGTTCATGTGCAGAGGAAGTAATATGGGGAAGGGCATTTTTATGTATACAGCCATGTACGGCTAGAATGGATGACCGTAATTGCAGGATAGAGTGTGGAATAAGAGGGCATCAATTTGGGGGAAAATGTATATTGGATACTCAATACAACCATTGGAATTGTTGTTGCGAAATTCCTCAAAAATGATTCGTTTCTTTATGTATGTCCTTGATTATGAGGAAACATGCAATATAGAAAATGCCATGAAATAAAAGCTACATTAACAACTTTTATACTTAAGCTAAATAAAAGCAATATAGAAAATGCCATGAGTTTGTTTTTTTTTAATTCTTAAAGACCATAATTGCAAATTAAGTTATGTTTGCGTCCGTGTTTTTGTCACACCTCATAATTAATCACTTATTGGTCAATAGTCTAACCAAGTTGCAGTCTTAGATGAGATTAGCCAGTTGCATTTTTTTAGTTGTCAATATTTCAAAATTTTGATTTGAAATCATAAGACCACTTTTTGAGGTTTGAAAATATGTTTCATATCTAAAACACATAGATTAGAAAATAGTTTGATGCTGAATTTAGGTTTTACACAATATTATTATGTGCTTGGATTTATTTGGTTAACTGTTGAAAGATATATTCCCTCGGACTACAAATGAATGTTAACAGAATGTATGTGTATTTAACTTATATTTAGTGACAAGAACGTATGAGTGTTTTTCACAAAAAGATCAGAGATCTCTGTTCTCTCTCTACACATATGTTCTTGTTATCTTGTACGTTTACATCAATACAAGTTTCCCACAAAAATATAACTTATATTATATACAAAATGAGCAGTGTTTAAGATTTTATCGTGAACTTTCAACTCTCTTTACTACTAGTAATGTGAACGAAAACATTTTCTTAGCGATAATACTTTTATGTATCCATATTTTGTTTTTTCTAAAAAAAGTCGGGGTGGTTATCGTGATAATGTTCTGGGAAAACCTGAACATTATAAACAAACCAAATTTTGTGTTGAATTATAAGTTTATGTTTACCTTAGCAAAAAAAATATTATAAATTGATAACATTAAAATGAGAAAATAATAAATCAACCTGCCAGCCAGCTTCAATTGTGTTCAGATCAGATCCGTGGTAGTTCCCCGCGGCAAGCCAAATTTGAGAAAGGCTGAACTCGGCGGTTCCCGGGGCTACTATTGGACCCCAAATACCGAATGTAGCCTGTATACCATATATATCTGCTAGGAATGGGAAATATGCAATCGCATAATATGATTTTTCCCATATTAAACAAATTTAAAACATAAGATCAGACAGTAATATACACAATACTCTACTTATAGCTTAATAGCTCAGAGTATAAATTCATGTGTCGGATCAACAAGAAAATGTACATAAGTGCTTATTAGCTCAGAGTTTATTTATTTGATTTTACGAAAAGCCTTACTGGGCCTATTGCTGAAGAAAGCACAACATGAGATTAACTCAGCGTGAGATAATCCAGTCAATCAATCATACCCGATAAAATGAAGATATATCAGAAATTAATCGAAAACTAATTTGATGTATTATTTAATTTAATATTAAAATAAATATACAATGTTGAATATACATGAATTTCTATGAAGATATTATTTCAATAAAAATGTATAATTAAAAAATATTCAAAATATGTTGCATGTATAGCATAGAAATATTCATATCATAGGATACAGAATTGTATGCTAGTATTTGAATCAGTATTGGTCTACATCTTTATGCAAAATATACGTACCAAAAAGTAAATAGTAGTAATAAAGTACTATATATATATTTTCTTTTTTACCTCTTCCTCGGCCGGGTAAGGGATTGCCTCGCGATTCAATTGCTGTCGAAAGTCTGTCAAATGGGTTTTTTTGCTGGGTTTAGCTCCGGCCTGATTACGTCGTATTGGAACTGTGTGGTTGGGACATTTAGTCCCATTTTGGTTCCACACCTGCCATATTCTTTTTTCTTCCGTCGTCTTTTGTACCATATCTGGTAAAGTAGCGGGTGCATACTAAGTTTTATCATTAAAAAAACTGTTAGAAATTAAAACAAACGGTAGAGACTAAAAAAATGTTGTAGTCCAAACTTAAACTAAAAACGTGTAATGAACAGTCCTATAAACCATGGACTTTTTATTCAGTTTAAACAACATTACATGATTATTTTGTAAAAATGGAAAAAAAACATTTATGAGTTTCAAAAAGTAAACCTGTAGTTTATGGTGTTTCAAGAGTGGGTGATTCAAAGCTGGTTGATCCATGATTCCGATACAGTCAATAAAATCACCGTCCGGGCTCTTTTATATTTCAGGGAAAAAACATTAATTAAAAAATCAAATTTGGGTAATAAATTTGGGCAAGTAAAATTATTTTTACTAATTACTTACATTTATTGTTAGCACCGTCTTGGTTTTGATGCCCCAAGTATCGTGATGCAAAGAGAGAGTATGCCAAACAGTAGATTTAGATGATTCATCTTTCAAGAATGAAAGAAGGAGTACGATCACAGTTAAGCAGGGAAGTATAACAGATGGTCGCGTATCAACTGATCAGCTCCAACCCGAATGGTTTCCACTGTTGGGGAGGTGGAGACGAATATCCAGCGATTACGCTCTTTCCAAAGGAGATACAGGCACACTTGTAGTAGGAGTCTGATCCGAGCGATCAAGAAGAGTTAATAATGAGGATTTATACAGTGGCGGAGGTAGAGCATTGGGAGGGGGTCACTTGACCCATACAAATTTTTAAAACATAATGTAGTTTATACTAAATATTTTAAATTAACCCTAATTCAAAACAAATATTGATCCCTATTAAATATTTATTTAAATATAATTCAAATTCAAATACATGATTTTTTTTTAAAAGGGGTCCTAAATTTTTTAATTACTTGTAAAAAAAGATCCTAAATTTTATAAAACTTACAAAAAAGCCCTAAATTTTGGTAAATTTTTTTTTTTTGCACAAAATCTATATTTCAACTTAGCGAGGGCATGTTCTCACTCACCAATTAGTGACTTGAAGAGAGAAAAAGCGAAACGCAGGTTTAAGGTCGGAGGAGAGAGAGAGAGGAAGCACGAGTCCTTTTGATTCAAAAAGAGAGATCGATGAGAAAAAATTTGAATAAGGGTTTTAGAGAGAGAAATGGACAAAAGGAAAAAAAAAATAGAGAGGCGAGAGATAATGAAACGAGGAATAGGTGTTGCCGCGAAACTTGAATACAAGGACGATTTTAGCCAATCAGCTTTCCCGATTTGCCATATTTTGCAATTTTACATTATTGATTTTTTCTTTATTTTATCAAAAGCTAGTGCATGTGTGATCGTGAACGTACACGTGGATCGTGAAGGTGGATAAACCGTTAGATGTTTTTGGTTTCACTTGTTGGGATTGTGGTATAGATATGTGAAAATTCGGACATTTTATTAAAATCGAAATGTGATTATAATTTCGTTGGTTAATTAGCGTCCAAGTATGATAGTAATTGAAGGAAAAAATAGTTTTGGTTAGTTCCCAACAAAACTTCGTTTTTTTTCCGTGTAAAAAACTTTAGAGAATTTGCATTGGTAAACCAAAAAATTTAACTAACCAAAAGCTGTACAAAACCACCTAACCTATAGTTTTTCAAAGGAATCCCAACATTTTTGGTTACTTTGCTAATTTCACTATAATTTTTGGTTGTCTAGCTAATTAACTCAAAACTTTTTTACTTTCAAACGTTTACAAAATAAAAGACGTTAAAAAACTTGGACAACAATGAAACAAAGACTAATATGATTGTTAAGCAAAAAAAATTTTTTACTATTTAGCACCAAAAAAAAAATGATTGTTTAGATTTCCTAGCCAACATATCCGAACAAAACTTTGTTTTGACAGCAATATGGTTTAGTTCTTGTTTCTAACTCTTGATGTCACTTTATTGGGTGTTAATCTGTCCCAAATACAAATTCATGACATACATGCCCATGTTTTAATATCCAACCTGAAGTTGAGATTCTAGAGGCAGTTCCATAGCCGAAAAAGAGGCGCGACAGCGAAGATACGACCGGGTTTTCCAACCAGAATATTAAAGAAGAAAGTATTCTACAAACAGATTTAAGTCTTCTTGGCTAGAGAAGAGATGAAACAGAGGGTTTGTTGATTAGAGGTTCTTCAAGGCAGAGACCTATTTACGTCTAGAACGGTTTGAAGTCATTTTCACCGTTACGTATACTCTCACCAGTTATGAGCATCAATCATCATTCTTCACTGTTCTATGTTACGTATACTTTCACGAGTTATGCTCAACTAGTAAAAATTCCAGGCAAAGTCTAGGCGTCGCTAATTCGAATGGTGTTTGGGACAAAATTAATATTTAAATTAATATTACATGATTTGATTTCGGGCCTAGGGGTTACGGGTTTCGACCCGGAACCTTCTGGTAATTCAAAAAAGAAAAAGAAGATGAAGGCCAATCAGACGGAAGAAACTGGAGGAGTTTAAATATACGACAAATAAGAAGAAAATATTATGATATGAAAATGGTTTTTTTAGATGATATGTTAGAGGTGTGATTTGTTGAATCTAATTTATATTGAATTGCTTTTTTTTAAGTCCATCTCCAACTTCCCAAATTATTAGTATGATATTGTCCGCTTTGGACCGAAGTATTGAAGCCCGCACGGATTTATTTTTGGTTTCCTTCCCAAAAAGTCTCATACTAATTTGGTTGGACTTTACTTATATATTAGATCAATCTTGTCCAATCTTCAGATGTGGGACTTGAATTGATATCCCAACATTCTTCCTTTCAAACCAAGGACCACATGACTCGTGTCCTTCCCTCTAGCTAAACCTTAACTACCATCTTGTACCCATCTCGTTTTCTAGGGTTCTAGCAAAATCTTAGGTACCGTCTTGTACCCATCTCGTTTGCGAGGTTATCTTATAAGGAGTCTGCTCTCACATCATTTATTTTGCCCATCCACTTCTCCAGGTCTCCTATGATTGTACTATGTTGAGAGGCTTTTTCAAGCCCATGTCCAACTTCCCAAATTAGTATGATATTTTCCGCTTTGGGCCGAAGCATTAAAGCCCGCACGGATTTATCTTTGGATACCTTCCCAAAAGACCTCATACTAATTTGGTTAGACTTTACTTATATATTAGACCAATCTTGTCTAATCTTTTAGATGTGGGACTTGGATTGATATCCCAACATAAATAAATCTCAAGTCTCCTAGAATCCATTTTCTTAAAAATATTGTTAGCTTTTGAATAACAAAGGATTTGATATGGGTTTAACAAAGGATTTGATATGGGTTTAACAAGGGATTGTATATTATTTTGATGTACTCTACAGAAATTTCATGTTCAATAACACATGATTTAAAAAAAAAATTTTAAATCACTAGTTGCATAACATGAGATTTTATAAACTCCACTGGATTCACTAAAATACCACATCCAATATTAGTCTTTGTGGAATATTAGTCATTGTAGAAAAGTTTGAGCATTAATAAGTCTTGACAAATCAACCGAATCCGACAAGTTGACTCAAGACTTGCCCATATCAAGGGCTAATTTTCTTTCTTAAAAAGAGCTTCAGAAGCCACAATCTCTCATAACCTATTACTTACCACACAAACTCAAAAGAAAGAAAAAAGTTGGTAATGATGATTCCAAACCAGTCTTATGTCTTCGTTTTGCTTTCCTTCGTTTTACACTCACTTGCTTCTCCTACACTCCACTATTGTCGCCATGACCAAAGAGATGCTCTTATGGAGATCAAACACGAGTTTCCAGTACATGAATCCAACCCAAGTCCTGATGATGCATCTTTAATAAGTACTTATTATCTTATGTTACTTTAAAAACAATATAAGCATTTGTGTAATGATAATGTGTGTAAGGCTCTTTTTTCAATGTTTGTGGTTCTTTTTAAAACAAACATGTTAATCAATTGTTTTGTTAAACTAATATCGTCATTAATTTAAATTGTAATTTAGAACAAAAATTTAGAAACCTAAACGGTGAGTAATTTTTATTTATTTAGGATCATTCTCTAATATGCTTTTCTCGGATGAGTTGCAGTTGTAAGTAGTTATATTGAGAGAAATGAATTAACTTATTCATATAAGTTGTCATTTGAAAAATACAAGCAAAACATATAAAAAATATAAGCAAAACATATAAAAAACATAAGTGAATTAACATAAACAAATATGTTATTATATAAGTATATTCAAATAAGAGAATTAACTTATCATATTAAAACCATATTAAAAAACACTATTTTTAGATTTGCTTGGCGGCATCCGAAAATATTGGACCGCCATTAAGTATGTTTTATACAATGATAATCGAAATAAATATGAGTAAGCATTATAATACATCTTTAAAATGTATATCTATGATGATTTGCTTTTTTTATTGTTCGATAAAAGTATTGCAACATTTTTACATCAAAAATGTATTATGACCCCGGCAAATATTTTTTCCGTCTCCGCCACTGGATTTATAGATTACTAGGTGTAACGACTACCCTATATAATAGATCGCCCAAAAACTTCTATCCATGCATGTAAATGTATGTGCCGATGTGCGTGTGTATCATTCTTCAAGAAAGTGAGGACATACCCAACAAAAACAAACTAAACGATTGAGTTTATATATATAATAGTTTTTTTATGAAGAAGTGTTTTTTTTTAGCATGATGTAGAAGTGTTTTGTATCTTGATAAAATTTTGCTTTAAATCGAAGGAAATTTCCAACAAAAATACTTGTAAAATTATTTTATAGCTTTCTATTTTATAGCTTTCTAAACTTTGGGTATTACGTACAAAATGGATTGATATGACAGTTATTGTCATTAAAGTTCCACTAATAAAAACATAGTCGAATATTCGTTTGGATGAGAATTGAAGAGAGAGTTCAATTTGCAGAGGTTACTTTTGGATGAGAATTAAAGAGAGAGTTCAATTCGTTCCTAAACTACGAACCCATTAACACTTAAACTCTTCTTCTTCTTTTTTTTTTAAAAAATAATACGTAGAATACTTTGAAACAAAAAATTTCGTAAATTTACAATGGTCGATATGAGATATTTAGTAGTAGAGTTTTTTTTGTAATAAAAAAATTCCGTTTTATATATATCTTTTCTACTAACTTCTACATGGATACCAAATAGTACATTTTGCTATCAGTATCATTATAACTTCACTCCCCTTTTCGAGCTTATTTGATTAACCTTTTGTTGGCGTCGGATCTCGTACAACAGACCCGGGTCCATTTATCGAAAGTTCATCATCACACGAAGCCCATAGATGTTCAAATGGCCAAATCATAACGGTCAAAAATACATTAATTTGTGATTCAATTCATAAATTAATGGGATGGTTAAACCTTATAATTAATTTGTGAATTAATTATGAGATTAAGGACACAAAACAATGAAGGTTATAAGGTGGAAGCTGAACAGAAGAAAGGAGGGGGGGGGGGGGAGATTAAGAAAACTCTTTGTTCTTGAGAGAGGAGGAGATTTTCACGAGTAGGAGACTCAATATACAAGAAATAATATATGTTCTTCCTCTTTCATGATTGAGTTTGCATACTATTCAATAAAGTTATGATTCCATATTTTTTCTTAATACTTGGTTGTTATTATTTTGTTTGATTTGGTGTTTTACCTATGGAGAAGCTTTGATCCCAATATTATTATATTGTGAATCAAATCATGTCGAATTTTGCACTCACAATTTGGCGCCGACTAAGGGGACAAAAAGCTTTCTTCTTTCTAAAGTTCGAAGTCGATATGCGTAATAACCAAAACTAGATCGGTGGATCTAAGAAAAGAAAAATCAAAATCCAATAGGATTATTTGATGGAGATTTGTTGATGAAAACAAATTTTTTGCCATGGTAAACAAGGAGAAATATTTGCCATGACGTAATAACCAAAACTAGATCGGTGGATCTAAGAAAAGAAAAATCAAAATCCAATAGGATTATTTGACGGAGATTTGTTGATGAAATCAAATTTGTTGACGTGGTAAACAAGGAGAAATATTTGCCATGACGTAATAACCAAAACTAGATTGGTGGATCTAAGAAAAGAATAATCAAAATCCAATTGGATTATTTAATGGAGATTTGTCAATGAAAAAAAATTTGTTGCCGTGGTAAACAAGGAGAAATATTTGCCATGAAATATATTTCAGATTCATTACAAAACACGAAGAAGGAGATTTCTTAACAAAAAAGGCGTGAAAGCTCCAAACTATTTAACGATTTCATATCGGAATGAAGTTGACAAATTCGTATTAGAATGAAAGGATACATACGTTACATTCTTTGATCTTTGACGTTTGTCTTTGAGGATGGAGGATGACCAATGGGATTGAAACAAAGAGATGTTAAAATCATAAATCTCTCTTATCTCTCTTAGAGAAACAACCCGTAAAAAAGACGACGTAAACAAAAAAAATTCATGCATTCAACGATAGCCAACTTGGAGTATAAAACCTCAACGGATCGGTAAAAAAAAATTTAAACGTTGAGAAAAAAAAAATGTGGAAAACAAAAAGGAGGTGGTGCCGCTGCGATTACTTTTGCGAATGTTGTTGTCGGAGTCATGGCCATTGCTGGAAGGAGACAATTAAGCTGGTCGCTATGATTAGTTTTACGGTCAATAAAATCGGTGCCGAAACATGTACTTAGTATAAAAGAGTTCACATGTTTACCGAAATAGAATCGGAGTAATCAACCGATGAGGAAAACAGTCAAAACCGAATTAAAATATAATGAAGATGTGCCTACATAAGAACACTAGTGTTCAAAACGTGGAGTTTACAAAAGTAAAGGCTAGTTAACATAACTTTCAGCTAAATCTCATTTCTACAAAATCGAGAAAGAACAAGAAGATATGTTCATGTAGAGAAAAAAAAAAATTACTACGACGGAGCTCGTTTATTTTTATGAGGAACACTGATATCAGGGAGGTCATGATTCAGTCTTAAGATTTTCAATACATTCACCACCGTAAGAATGGAGACAAAATACATAGCGAAATCCGAAATGAATGCTCCCTTGAGCGTTTAATTCAATCCGCAAATCTAGTTTGGTGTGACGAATGAGAAACTTGTAATTAAGATTATGAGTCCATAAAGATAAATAAATAACTTGTGCTACAAGTATTTGTAACACAAAGAACAAGCCAACCGGAGTGGAGATTTCAAAAACTTGAAGAAAGGATATCATCTATCTATTTTATTATATGAATTCAATAATTCATAGAGCATTAAGCTCAACGACTAATGATCGAGGAAGAGTTGATGAGTTCCTATGGCAAGTTTCCCACGAAATACTTTGGAAAGAAACTATGGGTGTGACTAAGCAAAAACTGTGTTTGAGCTAGGTCTTAATTTGTGAATGAAAACATATTATTACATGTTCCTGAGAGGATGGAGAAAAGTTGTCTCGAGTCAAAAAAAAAAAAAAAGAACTCGCATGCATTCGAGATGTTCCAACACTTTAAACTTTTTGGCGATTTCTAATTAGAATTAAAACGCCAAGAAAATGAGATTTGATTATTCGAAGTGTCGAGTATGGCCGTAAGTTCTTCACCCTGTCGAACGTTGAGCCCTTAACCTCGGCGAAAAACAACGACAAATATGACGACGTCATTTTGGTTTTAATTTAATTTAAATGACCAAAGTGTTGAGCGAACCCGAGTGCGGTGTAAAGTTTACACTGTAAACATGCGGAGAGAATTTACCACCAAGCTAGTTCATATTATTTTTGGCGAGAAGATATTTTGGCGAGATCACAAGCCACTTGTGATGTGGGAAAATTCTAAGAGAATTAATTCACAACATTTTGGGTACCAAATAACAACAGTCAACACGGGAGTAAAGATTTCAAAATCTTGAAGAAGGGATATCGATCTATCTGTTTTATTATGAGCTCAACAATTTATTGAGCATTATGCTTAGCAACAAAATTATCAAGAAAGGAAAGGATGAGTTCCAATGTTCTCTTGAATCATGAATGCTCAAATAGAGTATTTCGAAAGCGGAAGCTTCATATGTATGAGAGCGCGACTAATCCAAAATCCCTCAAGAGCTTTTGGGGCCGAGCGAAACCAAAAAGAGTTATGGCAAAAAATCTAAATTCAAAAACGAAATACTTGTGAACTAGCTCTGCTAGATGAAACGCTTTAGCACATTGCCATTCAAGCTAAAGAAGTTAACTTTGAAAAGTTTGGAAAGAGGAATAGCAATCCAAAAAGAATCAAACATCGAGAAAAAGAAAGACAAATATTTACTAGTCAACTGTTTGAAGTAACTCGTGGAGTTGAACTAGCGACAACAAAAAATGGTCGGCCTGCCTTGGATTATAATCCAAAAAGAAGAAGAAGTATTTACCGAAATATAATTGGTATCGAGATTAACTCGACCAATACTAAAAAAAGTCATGTTCATACGAAACAATCGGAGGCCACAAAAAAAGCGGCTTAAAACATGTTGAGTGAAATAAAATCGGTGTCAAAAAGGCGGCGTAAACATGTTCATTGAAAAAAAATTGGTGCCGAAATAAACTCGCCTAATAAAAAAATCATGTTTATCCGAAATAATATCGGAGACCGCAAGAAAAGGCGGCATAAAACATGTTTACCGAAATAAACTCGGCTAATAAAAAAATCATGTTCATCCGAAATAATATCGGAGACCGCAAGAAAAAGCGGCATAAAACATGTTTACCGAAATAAAATCGGTACCGAAATAAATTCGACTAATAAAAAAATCATGTTCATCCGATATAATATCGGAGACCGCAAGAAAAAATGGAATAAAACATGTTGATCGAAATAAAATCGGTGCCGAAATAAACTCGGCTAAAAAAAAATCATGTTCATCCGAAACAATATCGGAGACAACAAAGGAAAGCAACATAAAACATGTTCATCCGAAATAAAATTGGTGCCAAAATTTAATCGAAAACATGTTCACCAAAATAAAATTGGTATCAAAATTTAACCGGAAACATGTTCACCGAAACAAGAGTGGTGACAAAAATAAAATCGGCAATATGTTCTAGAGATCTCATTTTGAAAAGGATTCGTTGTTTTTAGTTCTATGATCAAAACAATTTGGTCAAAGAACTGGGGGGCTAACTGTTGGCGTCGGATCTCGTACAACGGACCCGGTCCATTTATCGAAATTTCATCATCACACGAAGCCCATAGATGTTCAAATGGCCAAATCATAACGGTCAAGAATACATTAATTTGTGATTCAATTCATAAATTAATGGGATGGTCAAACCTTATAATTAATTTGTGAATTAATTATGAGATTAAGGACACAAAACAATGAAGGTTATAAGGTGGAAGCTGAACAGAAGAAAGGAGCGGGGGGGGGGGGGGGGGGGTCCACGTGAAGAGGTGGAGGAGATTAAGAAAACTCTTTGTTCTTGAGAGAGGAGGAGATTTTCACGAGTAGGAGACTCAATATACAAGAAATAATATATGTTCTTCCTCTTTCATGATTGAGTTTGCATACTATTCAATAAAGTTATGATTCCATATTTTTTCTTAATACTTGGTTGTATTATTTTGTTTGACTTGGTGTTTTACCTATGGAGAAGCTTTGATCCCAATATTATTATATTGTGAATCGAATCATGTCGAATTTTGCACTCACACCTTTAAAGACAATGATCACACTGTATAGATTAGATTATTTTGTCTAAAACTAAAGATGGTTATCTCCGGTTTCAGCTCCAAAGGAGTCACTATGGGTGGTTGAGAGGGAGAGAAGCACAAATTTGTAATCCGCATCATACCGGTCGTGGAGATTGGGCCATCTCGATGCTGCTCAACCATCGGGACATAAAAAAAAAGAGTAACAAGGCACCCATGAACTTTACCAGTGAAATTTTGAAAAAAATCTTCCCTAAGGAGAGGATTCTACGGGAACTCGATGTTCCCGAGAAGGAGGCGTCGATCTTAATTAGAAAGAATGAGTGAAGGACTGACGTCGGAGGTCCATTTTTCTCTGGTTGCTGCTTGCGGCTTGCCTCAGTTGTTGTGGTTGGGAGAAAAAAAAGTTAGGGTGAACTCAAAACTAAGTCATCGACTTATTTCCCCCCAAAACAAAACTAAGTCATCGATTCTATGGTCATTAACCCCTAAAACAAAAAATTCTCAAATAGAAAAAGGCCCAAATTTGTAACCATAGAATCGATTGTGTTCCAAAATCTCAATTTTCCGAAGGTTAGAGGTTGTTGTTGAAAAACCGTAGTTAGTTTTGGTGTTGTCATGGTTGAAATCGTGGAGTGTAACGGCTATACCGGAGGAGATGAGTCCGACCATGAAGATCCTCGTGAACGCAATGACTACAACATCGAGGTAGCTATTGCCGAGTTCATCAACAAGTCTCCAATCCGTCATAATGTTTATCCAGACAGTGATACGGATGAAGAAGAAGATCTTCCCATAAGAGAGAGGTGTTCCAACCGACCCAAACAAACAATATCAAGAACTGAGCCAAACTGATAACACACACTCCACAACACATTTGTATGTTTTCAACCAAACCAAAACACATGACATGTCTCTGTTTCCGACCAAACCAAGCACTTAAATGTGTATGTTTCCAACCAATCCAAATAAACAATATAAAGAACTGAACCAAACTGAACATAACACACACTCCACAACACATTTTACAAATCTTGATCTACATATTGAAACTAAACCAAATAGAGAAAACAACAACTCAACTAAGTAATTTCAGCAGACCAAACAATATCATATACCTAAACACTCCACAGATCGTCATTTTCTTCATACTTGATTTCGTTACGACGAATTTATCTTCGTTCCTCTCAAAGATCTCCATATGCGGTGCTCATCATGTCAATCGAATCTTCAATAACCTGCAAAACCCATAAACTTAACCATGAAATCGAAATTGACAATCATTTTGAACTATAATTTTGCGGTATGAAATTGACTATATACGCTTTAAAATCGACTATATATTGTATGCTACAAAATTCTAAACCCTAACAATAATCTTACTCAATTTGCATAAATATTGAACAATTACAAATCAATTTAGAGAAATCAATTTTAGGGTTCTTCAATTTATAATTTGGGGATTTCCCCTTTCTTCATAACGCCTCTCCATTTCAAAATGTGACCATGTCGGGTTTTGAGTCGGGTTATGGGTCAGTTCCAGCTTTTTATTACGATTTATTTGGTTTCATATCGGATTCGAGTCATAAGCCAACATAACCAACAGTCATGTGAATTGAAGTATATTACTTCCGTTTCGTGTGCAATCAAGTCTAAGAAGTTTCATATTGTGGGGAAAAAGATTGAGGTATGAAAACTGTGTGAATATGGAGTTATAAGTTTTCTAGTGGGGAGAAATAAGTTGACGATCTATTTTAATTTGAGAATCTCGTATCTGAATTGAATTCTAGGATGGTTAAAATTTTGTTTACGAATGGACATCATTTAATTTTACTGTTTAGCTTTTTCAAATTGTTACATTGATTTTTTTTGTTTTCACCTTTAGGGTAAATAAAGGTGTAATAAATAGCCGGAAAAGGTTGGTTTGATATGAAATATAACTTTTTAAATGTTTTCTTGAAAAATCATAAAAGATGATGCAGTTGGATAGGGTGGCTTCATCATGTTAATTTAAGATGTGAGCTGGTTGAGTTGGTAGATCTCTTAATTTCACTTATATATATATATCTCTCTCTCTTTCCAAAAATTTATTTTGTAGAAAAATTACATATAAAAATACAAGACAAGAGAATTTATTCTGAATTTTACATATGCATGGTGTATATTATTAACTCGGTTCTTTCATGTTTGTTCTGTATTAACGAAAACGTAAGGTACAAATTTTATTGATTAACAAAGTACAATTATAATAGTTGTGTAAAGTGAGAGTTCTTTTACCAATTTAATTAATGCAAACATCACATGGTTATATTTTTATTATAATTTATTAAGCATAATCATAAACACACACAAATTAAAAAGAATGCTAGAAAATATATATGTTGAGATTTAATAAAGCATGGTAACACGGCCCATTCCATTGACATTAATGGCTAAAATCGTTATGCATTATTTCTCTTTTTTCTGAATGCTTTATTTATATAAGGCTTTCAAAGTTCGTATTTCAATTCGTACGCTTTGATATGATAACATTTTAATGCAGCACATGGTTGGACATTACCACACCAGCTATTATAATTTTCTCTTTGTTGCTATTGTAAATTTTTATCGAAATGGAGTAATCATTTACCAATTTACCTTCCCAAATTAATTTGAACTTAGATGGAGACTTTGACATGAGCTAATAGCTCAATGAAGTCAATTAGTTAAATGTTGTATATCCAGCAACATCTCAATTATTCAATTCAGGTTTTCTAAATTTTAGGTTATATGGAATCATGGAATACTCATGACGTAAATAAGTTGAAGAGGATATGATCGATGAGCCCCTAAACTCAATTTTTAAAAAATAATTCAAAATCCGTCGGTTTACTAAATCCGTTGGAACTCCGTCGGTTTCGTATACCGACGGATTCGGTTTCCGTATACGGTATACGGAATACGGTATACGGTTACGGAATCCGTATGAAATCCGTTACAAATCCGTCGGAATATGTATTCCGACGGATTTGTAACGGATTTCCGATATACCAATGTCCGTCAATTATCAGTCGGAAATTTCCGACGGATTTCCGACGGATCTGCGATTTCCGACCAGTTAGAAACGACGGTCAACAACCGTCGGAAATCCGTCGGAAAAGGGGAGTTAGAAACGACGGTCAACAACCGTCGGAAATTCGTCGGAAACACCCCTTTTCCGACGGATTTCCGACGGTTTTGGCCGTCGGAATTCAGCTAGTTTTCTTGTAGTGCACGTATGTTACGTTAACTATAAATATTTCACTTATTAATAAAGTAGTTGGGCATGGATGTCACTTATACAATATACTCCATTTCGATAAAAATTTACAATAGCAACAAAAAGAATGATAACAAAGTATATACACTACAAGAAAACATCATGTTTTCCGACGGAATTTCCGACGGACGTAATATCCGTCGGAAATTTCAGTCGGAATTCCGATGGATTTTCGATTTCCATCAATCCGTCGGGAAGCCGTCACAATTTACCGACGGATTTCCGACGGATACCGTATCCATCGGAAATCCGTCGGTATTCCGTTACCTTATACCGACGGATTATCGACGAAACTAAGTCGTCGTAATTTTGTAACGGATTTCCGGCGGATACGGTATCCGTATAAGATATACGGTATCCGTATATGATATACGGTATATGGTATCCGTATACGGTATACGGAAACTCGTCTTGTTATCGCCGGAAGATTTGTGTTGATTCTTTTGATTGTTTGAAAATTGTTCTTGAGAAATTGTTTTTTAGAGATTTAGGAGTGTTATATGTCGAATTAGAAGTATGATTGGTCTGATTTCGAATATATATATGAGGATTTCGTGATTGATTAGTAAATTGAACATGAAATTTAGTGATTTAGGGATTATGAGAATTTTATGAATTTAGAAATTTAGGGATTTAGGGATTATGAGAATTTTAGAAATTTAGGGATTATGAGAATTTTATGAATTTAAAAATTTACGGATTTAGGGATTATGAGAATTTTAGGAATTTAGAAATTTAGGGATTATGAGAATTTTATGAATTTAGAAATTTAGGGATTTAGGGATTATGAGAATTTTAGGAATTTAGAAATTTAGGGATTTAGGGATTATGAGAATTTTAGGAATTAAAATTTTTAGGGATTATGAGAATTTTATGAATTTAGAAATTTAGGGATTTAGGGATTACGAGAATTTTAAGAATTTATAATTTTAGGGATTATGAGAATTTTATGAATTTAGAAATTTTGGGATTTAAGGATTATGAGAATTTTAGGAATTTATAAATTTTGGGATTTAGGGATTATGAGAATTTTTGGAATTTAGAAATTTAGGTATTTAGGGATTTAGGAATTATGAGAATTTAAGGAATTTTAGAATTAATTCTAGATTTACTTTTATTTTTAATTTAATTTTAGATTAAGTTTTATTTTTAATTAATTTTATTTTAATTTAATTTAGTTAATTATAATTAATTTTTTTTCATCCGTCATAAATCCGTCGGAAATCCGTAACCGTATACCGTATACGGATTTCCGACGGAGGAGGCGGAGGAGGAGGAGGATTTTTTTTTTTTAAATTGTAATTCCGTTGGAAATCCGTCGGAAATTTGCGACGGATTTCCGACGGATACGGTATCCGTATATGGTATACGGTATCCGGTATATGGTTACGGAATCCGTCGAAAATCCGTCATAAATCCGTCGGAATTCGTATTCCGACGGATTTATGACGGATTTCCGTTATTCCAATAATTTCCGACGGATCCTCAATTTCCGACGAGATAGATCCGACGGTGGAAATCCGTCGGAAACAACCTTATTCCGACGATTTTGGCCGTCGGAAATCCCATGTTCTCTTGTAGTGATAGTTTCGTAGTTTAGCAAAAAAAAAAAAAGTATATAGTTTCGTTGGAGTATTTCCAGACAATGCATCTCGATTTTTTTTTTTTTGGGTAAACACTATACTACACAAAAATACTTATTAAAACCCCCACTACTCAAAAGTGGAGACGTAGAACAATAAAAATCTAAAAGAATCAAGCAATTGTAACATAGTAGTTTATAACAAATTGTCGAATTCCATAATCAATTTTTATCCGATGCACATACCTAATCATTTCAAATTTTACACATCGCTTGTAGACAACGAGATCAGTGTTTAACATTCAATCAAATTTCAATAGTTTTCTAATAATTCCATTTTAGGAGAAGAAACACTAGTACCATTTATCATTTATTACATCCAAACAACAAACAAGACCAATTTTTTTGGTGTGTAAGTTGGCAGCCTCTATTAATGTCTCTCTCGTCTTAAAACTCACACAGCCAAAAAATATACTCCTAAAAACATGATATTCTAGTTTTTTTATTATTTAATATTAATAAATTTTAAACTTTAAAGTGTATTAAATAAAAAGGTTTGAATACTAATGGTTCATAGTTATGAGAAAGTGGTTTTGTGAGAGAATCAATGCATTTAATATTAAATTTTAATTATTTCTTAATAAGTGTGAGAATAGTAAAACATCATATTTTTAGAAACATAAGGAGTACAAATTAAACCTATACATACACAAATATATATCACATTACCTATTGAACCTTTGAATCTCATTGTCAGTGTATATAAATAACACCTTCCATATGCTCTCATACTATTCGTCAATTTAAAACATTTCTCCTCGTTGGTCATATAATCCCAACTCTCTCTCTCTCTCTCTCTCTCTCTCTCTCTCTCTCTCTCTCTCTCTCTCTCTCTCTCTCTCTCTCTCTCAATAACTATGGATCTCAATTATTCTCCATTAGGGCTTCCAATTTCACTCTTCTTCATTGTTACTTTTCTTGCACCACAAGTCAATTCGAGGGCTTTCTTTGTCTTCGGTGACTCTCTCGTCGACAATGGAAACAATGATTACCTTGTCACGACCGCTCGCGCCGACAATTACCCGTATGGTATCGATTACCCGACCCGTCGACCCACCGGACGTTTCTCTAATGGCCTTAATATTCCCGACATTATCAGTAAGCATATTTAATTCAATATTAATGATTACACCATTAAGGTTATGTTTGATTAATCTCTAACGTTGGTTTTGATATGTTTATATCTACTAGGTGAGGCTATAGGCATGCCTTCGACTTTACCGTACCTTAGCCCTCAGCTCACCGGAGAAAAACTTCTCGTCGGCGCTAATTTCGCCTCCGCCGGAATTGGAATCCTCAACGACACCGGAATTCAATTCGTAAGCAACTTTGGAAATTATTAAATTAGTGCATTAAATAAACCATAATCATTGGAAAATTAATGCTAGAAAATGACGTTATTTCACCTTCTCTGATTATACGAATGATGACAAGATTACATAATAAGTACAAATTTAAAATTTGGATAAGGATCTGAGGGCATATCCGTCTTTTGAAAGTTACATTAAAAAACCTACTATTTTGTGAAACACTATTGTTCAAATCAAGGCGATTTTGGTCTTTTACCATTAATATTTTGATTTGTAGCTCATTGTTAATTATGTTTTTGTTTGGCAGGTAAACATAATTAGAATTTTTAAACAGTTCGAGTACTTCGAACAGTACCAGACACGAATGAGTGCATTGATCGGACCAGAAGCTACGCAACAACTAGTTAACCAAGCTCTTGTCTTAATCACACTCGGTGGCAACGATTTCGTCAACAATTATTATCTTATTCCTTTTTCAGCTCGTTCTCGCCAATTCGCGTTGGGGGATTACGTTGTGTATCTCATTTCTGAATACGGAAAGATTTTAAGGGTAAGGGAAAAAAAACAAATCCTATTTTTATTTTATTGATCACGTGATACCCTGAATTTAGGGCGACTTGCACGAAATTAGTTAAAAACATGGAGTCTTGATTTTTACACTATCATTTACTAGCTTATTGAATTGTTGTCTCACTATAGGAAATTGCATTTAATAAATGAGCCCCCACTTATTTATTTCACTATGTCAGTGTGTCACGATATACAGTTAATGTCATTATTCTCTTGAAAGGAGGGAACGTAGCTTAGAAAAATATGATGGGTGAAATTTGACTTTTTTTTCTAAAAAGTGTATTAATATCTTACTGATATATTTATTTTTCTATTCATAGTGTGTGATTTCTTTTTTTTGGTCTTTGTGATAAAGAAACTATACGAGTTGGGTGCAAGACGGGTTCTGGTAACCGGAACTGGTGCGATGGGATGTGCACCCGCGGAACTGGCTCAACATAGCCGCAATGGCGAGTGCTATGGCCCCCTCCAAACAGCCGCGGCATTGTTCAATCCGCGATTAGTTGATTTGATCAAATCAATCAATGCTGAGATTGGTCAGGATATTTTTGTAGCAGCCAATGCCTATCAAATGAACATGGATTATCTCTCTAACCCAGAACAATTCGGTAATTATAACCCGTCATTCTAAATTTTTAATTTTTTTTTAGTCGAATGTAAAATTCATTCAAACAAAAACAACCATTTTTACAATTAGTGCATCGCTGTTTTGAAATCCCGTCACTCTAATTTCTTTTAGTAATTAATCAGAAATATAAATATTTCATAGTATTTAGAAAATATTCGAAAGAGTTTAGATATTTGAATTATATAAAAAGGTAACCAATTCAATCAAAGTGTGGACAAATTAAATTGACCAATAAGATTTAATGATAAAAGGACCATTTTTGGTAGTAGTGATATACATTTATATACGAAAATGTATAAATGAGCATGAGCACTGTAGGACCACCTTTTCATACATGTTATTACATTTATACATACAACTGATTTCAATTCATACCTTTTCAAAAAAAAAAAAAAATATATATATATATATAAGTAAGTAAGTAACTACAGTAATACGTATTTTCGGTTTCTATACATTAGCATATCATATTCGTAAGTGATTTTAATAAAGGGAATTGTCTGGTCTTTATATAGTTCCCTTTTGAAATGTATCCTTTTCACAATCTCACTCGAAAATATTCTAAAAACGCATACATAAAAAATCCTAAAAAATATAGCTAGTTGTTGTAAGCATTTCGTTATATCTCTGGAGAAAAGTACTGTACAACACATAGTATTAAATCTACAAATGCTAATATTTAAATATTATTTTTTGTGTGTATATAAGAAAATGCATATGCAATTCAGTTTATAAAAAGGACTCTTTGAACAATCACATGTAAATACGTGTGTGTGCATGTGTGTAGGTTTTGTGACATCGAAGGTGGCATGTTGTGGACAAGGACCGTACAATGGCATAGGATTATGCACACCAATTTCGAACTTGTGTCCGAACAGAGACTTATATGCGTTTTGGGATGCGTTTCATCCAACAGAGAAAGCCAATAGGATCATTGTTAATCAGATCCTCACTGGTTCCTCCCAGTATATGCACCCTATGAACCTTAGTAACGTCATGCTCGTGGATTCTACTAGAATCTAGTTAAGTGAATTATTTCAATTAAATCTCAAGGTCGTGCCTCTTGTAGTTTGTATTGTTACTATTGAGTTGATTAATAAGTTTGATGCCTACAATTAGTTTGAGTAATAGGGTTTTCTTGTCGGTGATGACTTTTTGATGCCTTTGCTTGTTGTATCTTGGCTAGCTTAGTTTAGTAGTATTTTGTGTGTGTGTGCGCCAATTATCATTCATGTAATGTTTGGGTTTATTCCAGTTTGATGTGATATTGTTTTCTTTTCTACTCGAGCTGATTGATTGACGTCTTTATATAACTAAGAGCCTTCAACTTGAATAAAACGATCGATATTGATCCAATCCGACTTAAAAGAATGACTAGTTGATAATCAAACAAAACTCTAGTTTGATCAAATTATTTTTATTTTACTTTTAAAACATAGAGTCTAAAATTTCCTGAAAAAGAATTAAAAAAAATGAAAGAGTACCTAAACTAATAGTACTAGTAGGGACTGAGCCATTAAATTTGTTTGGTCAACAATATGAGCCATGATATTTAACCTAAGTACATTACCATAGGTTCAGAAGTAAAAGGACTATTAAAATCTCTACGCTCTTAATTGATTATTACTTAAAATAAACATAAAAATTATGTTGGCATGGGCATAATCACGTGTGAAAAATGAATCTTTTAGACTTATTGGGTGACTATGTGAGAAAATTTAAGAGTGATAGCACATGATTTCTTCATCTTCAATCAAAAAGGCAACCGGCATTTCATTTTATTAGTTCACTTTTGTTTTGTATTTGTTTTAATTCAGATTTGAATAACTAGAAATTCAAACAATATTTTTTGTTCAATATGTAACATATCTTGGTAGTCTATTTGTTCTCGAAGTTACTTCCTTTCTTCAATTCTATTTGTTATATATGTATACTGTGCCATGTTATGATAATGAAATGTGTCTATGTACTTCTCGGAAAATTTCCTTGTCGCTACATTACTGTGGTAATGAATCATTAATATGTGAAGGAGGGAACGTACAGAAAAAGTTTGTTGAGGCATTTCCCAAAAATTGAAATATGAATAGTAAGAACAATAATAAAGGTATTGAGTTCTAGTTGGTGAAGTGGGTGAAATTTATATGCCCATTGTGTTTAAAATATACAAGTTAATAAATGTAGCGAAGTTTTATATTCTTTCACTATTGACATTTATTGATGGACCATTATCATTTATCATAGCTTCAAAACTATATAAGCCAAATTTCAGTTTTCCCATTTTTAGTTCTGTAGAGATACCAAACTGTTTTTTTTTTGTTCAACAGAGATACCAAACTTATTATTACCATAATTTGAGCTATTTAGCATTTAGCTATATTCTTGCGGTTAACTGATTACTTTGGCTACACATTTTAAACTGATTAAGTTAATCATGTTTAACTATATGTTTTTGTTTTGTTTAACTGTTAATAGTTTAAGTATCACATCATTAGCATGAATTGACATTATATGGGTCCTATGGGCGATTTGATAGCATGTAATAAGATCCTTGAATTAATGAGAAAAGTTTGTTGAACAAAAAAAAAAGAAGGTCCTATGGGCTATGGGATTATTAACTATCAACTTGTATGCAAAAATATTAGTTCTAGAGGCCTTATCCGTAGTTCAATGGGCTATAAACATTTTCACGATTTGTTTAATACCCCCACGAACAACATACTTATAGGTTATTTTATTTATCAATGTAGCCTTTCTCTGTATTGTTTTCACAATTCTGTTGATGACTTGATGTTGGAAAAATATTATGTACAGAGTAATTATCATACCAATGTAAATTTATTCAACTTGTAAGGATAAAATTTCACCTTTATTTTTTCTTCTTATAACATTTTTTTTCTTCTGTAATTCTAGTATATCTCTACTCTTTCCATCTTTATTTATTGACACATATTACTATACATTACCATAATTTTTCATATTATATAATTTATCACAATCTGGTGAATTTATTTCATTTCTTTTTAAAAATTAAACATATGTCATAAAAAAAATTTTGGAGAAAGGGTTTACTAAA
Organism: Draba incana; assembly: GCA_963576765.1. Lineage (NCBI taxonomy): Eukaryota > Viridiplantae > Streptophyta > Magnoliopsida > Brassicales > Brassicaceae > Draba > Draba incana. Next base: position 2,588,850 of record OY755207.1, on the reverse strand, counting down.
AACATATGTCATATTGCTTATCTTCATTATAAAAACCAACACCACGTCCTAATCTTATAATTAAATTAGATCCAACACTTGTCAGATTTAGTCATATGAATTTTATCCTAAATTTCATAATAGATGATAAATAAATTGTCACGCGTTGAAGAAAATTAATGATCACAAAAGAAAAAAAATCACTCCTCTTTCTTCCGAAACATATAATTTCTCTTCCACAAAGCAGAATTGATTGGAAAAACACATACATACATAATGAATGTAAATAATAGCACAAGTATTGAAGGGAAAAAACTAAGAGCTTTAGTAGTGGATAGATGTAAGCTAAACCTTGTGCGCCGTATGGAGCTTGGTCGGGACCTTAGAGCCATTGTTTTTTATGCCACGGCGGAGAAAGGAAAGCATGTAGCCAATAAACCCCTTGACGACTTAGCTCACTTCAATATTTTTCTTGTTCGATAAAGGCAGCTCGGGACAGCTTATGGGTAAGATAATTAATTTGACTTCAATTTATATTTAGAATATAGACGTTATTGGTGAATGTTGAGTTTTACAGGAGCCTTTTATAGTAGATAGAGTCTTCATTTTGATTAACCAATTAATAAAATGAGGTTTATTTACTCATATTAATGAAATTCAAATTCTGATTAAAAAAAAAAGATTCAATATTAGTGCATTAGATATATGAAATTTTCCATTTATATTTAATACAATTCATGGTTCATAAATTTATAATATTGTTTGCATATCTGATGTAAAATTTATAATTAACCGATTTGTTTATTAATGCATAAGGCAATCAAAGAGCTTCGAGCCAAAGGTGTGACTGCAATGATCGTGGGCGTGATTATAAGGAACGACAAAAACGAAGAAAAACGTTTTCTGGAGGCCGGAGCTAACGAGTGTTTGGAGAAGCCCTTACTTTCTTGGAAACTCAATCTATTTTTTGATAGGCTAAAATATGAGATACTGTGAAAAGATGAGACAATGTGAAAATGTATTATTTCATCAAAAATATAAAAATGAATAAATAAAATATGCAGAATACATAATATGCTATTTAATGAAGACTTTTCCAAGGGTTTAATTGTTATTCATAAATTATAATGATTTCATCTGAGTTATTATTTTTTATTTATTTAAGCCCTTATACAACTAATATATTTTTGTGGTGTGTGAAAAATTTTACAAGTTGTAAAATGATTTATACATGATGTCCCAAGAGTATTTCTTTTTTTTTTTTTGATTAAAAAAAAAAAACTTTTGGGACATCATGTAGAAATTATTTTACAACGTGTAAAAGTTATTCATGTTGTAAAACTTATCATAGAACGTTGAATATTTAGAAAAAAAAAACCCTTTTTTTTAGAAAAAAGTAATGGGTTCGGAGTTTTCGTGTAAAAAAGTGAGCAGAATTCCAGCTGTTGCATTATACTATAAAATAAAACAAAAAATTTGAATACCATATCCGATAGATAGATTAATGGCTTTTTTGGTTTTTGGGTAAAAGTCCCTTCACAATATCTAGCAACCACAACAAAAGAGAGGCAAAACTGTTGAAACACAAACGCACCATGATTAAAAAAAAAGTATCTTAGCCAAAAAAAAAAAGGTAGACAATAGCAAATAACGTAATGCATAAGGTTTTTGAAAATCTAAAGTACGATTCTTTTTTTTTCATTTTTTCATGATTGTACAAAGTCCCTTTCATACGAAATTAATAGTTATAACATATTCTAAGAAGCCATTACGGAATTAAAATTTTGACACTGACAAGACCTAGTGTATGTTTGTTGAAGAGCTAATCAAATACGATTAGTAGTGTTGCAGCATAAACTTCTATGTCTGCTTTATAAAAATCCATGCGAATATTTCTTTTTATATCTTAGCACATGGATTTGAAATTTGATAATAATTAATTAATTAGCCCTTTTTAAAAAAAAACATTTTGATGGTAATTAGCCTTTCAACACAACGTTTAACCCAACAAAAAAAAGATTGAAAGTTTTATACATTTCTTATGCTTAACATATCAAATAAAAATACTTTCTTTAGTTCCTTAATAAACAATATAAACGAAATTAATAAAAAGAACATAGAATCTAATTATGATCTAGATGAATTAATTAAAGATATTTGTTTACTTATGTGTTCGTATACATTCTTTAAGTTTATTCACCATTCTGATTTAATTGTTCTCATATTAGTTTGTTAAAACAACTCATAAGAAAAATCTACATCACATTTCAGCCAAATATTCATGTAAAAAGATGCTTTCCAGTGTGACGTGTAAAAATATGCTTCCTTTTCGCTTTTCTTAACTATAAATTTCGATCAATGTCTACGTTCTTAGATCACAATTCACAATCTTCTTCAGAATACAAATCGTAAGCCACTCACTAGTTTTCTCCATTGTTCATAAGTATTACGTATGCATATATATAAAACTACTATACGAAACAATGCATGCAGAAAAATAATCACAACACTAAACCATAAACATGCATGCGAACACTTGTCTGTTAATTTCCATATATATTTTTTAATTGTTTTAACTTGTTTCTTCTTTTTTTGAAGGTTTTCGGAGATATAAAATCGAAGATGGCAACAAAAATCACCGGAGATATGGAGAAAATTGAAACCAAGAAGCAACTAAATGTGTTGATAGTTGATGATGATCCATTAAGCCGCAAAATCCACGAGAGGATCATCAAAATGATCGGAGGAATTTCTCAAATGGCAAAGAACGGTGAGGAGGCAGTAATCCTCCACCGCGACGGTGATGCATCTTTCGATCTTATCCTAATGGACAAGGAAATGCCCGAGAGGGATGGACTTTCGGTACAATTTAAAGTCAAAATAATTTGCTTACGAAGTAAACAATTAGATTCGATCACTATTATTAATTAATACACTTTCATCTTATTTTTGTTGGTTTTAATTAGACAACAAAGAAGCTAAGAGAAATGAAAGTGACGTCAATGATTGTTGGGGTAACGTCACTAGCTGACCAAGAAGAGGAGCGTAAGGCTTTCATGGAAGCTGGACTTAACCATTGTCTGGCAAAACCCTTAACCAAGGCCAAGATCCTCCCTCTCATTAACCACCTCATGGATGCTTGATGGATCACTTTGTCATTATAGATATTTTATAATTATGGAAAAAAACAATAATGTCTGCTACATATACACATGTTTATGTATGCATATATGTCTGCATGTTGTGTATGTTTTGCAATTTAGGGTTTTTTATGTTTCATTTTTATCGTCCGTGATGTAATCATGTAAGTCGTTTCTTTGGCTTATAAAATATTAAAATAATATTTCGTTTTGTTAAATGAAATAATAGACATATTACATATCATACATGCTCATTCACTTTCCATATCAACTAAAACCTAAATAAAGATCCATATACATATTTTTTTTATACACTTTCATTTTTTTGTCTTTTAAACTGTGGTATTTATTAGATAGAGATAATATATGTAATGTAGCTGATGTTAATTGAATATGAAATTAAAGATAATTTAATTATATATGCATGTTTGATATATATTTTAGAAAACGATATTTTGCGAATCTGATTATATTTTTGCGAATCTGGCTATATTTACGTTTCGTTTATATTTTTACTTTTATGAAAAAGATATATTTTTATTATTATTTCTTTTTTCTTCACTACATTTTCGATTAAGTTTTTTTAAAAACAAATGATTTCAATTCCAACTTATATCCGTATACTACCTAATATATAAGCATTATTACGATATGTAAGTTCTTTTTATTCTCCCCATACTTCATATTATTTTGTCCAACACTAATATGTCATAAGGAAGATACGGCATATCTTACTTTTTATTTGATAAGTTTGTGCAAATAAGAGTAAATTCTAATTTCAGCGGCTTATATCATCTTAGCTAGATTTGACTAAGCATTAGCATTGGGTGGTATACATACACAAGTACATATACTGATGTTGCTCTAGATATGATTTGTAGAATTTCTCCTTTGTAACTATTCTTTTTAATCATCATTTAAATTTTTATTTAATCAAGTTCTTGAAAACCTAGCTACCTCAACTTGTTTATATAGGCTGCAGATTAATCAACTCTAGACATTCAATTACATGTGAATTTTTGTTTTGTATTTATCGGGTATCTAAATATTGTGTTGAAAAATCTTACCTTTTGGCATATCACACTTCAAGCTTTTTAAAACAGTAGAATGGATTTAGAAGATCCTTTTCTTATCTCTTTGTTCTCTGAAGTGTCCTCATATCCTTTTTGCAGCTAAAACTCGTGACTCCAAATCTTAAAAGGTTTGGTTATGTCAGTGTTTAAAGTGGAATTATATTCTACCTTTGTGAGTTGTTCTCTTTTTTTAAAAAAATCTGTATTTCACTTTTGAAAGAATCTAATCTATCTCTGGAAAGTTCAAAACTGCTATATTTAGGCAAACCAATTTTTTTTTGGGCATTTCAGGTGTAGGGGTTTGATTCAGCAAGGTTTGGGAGTTGGGAGCTTGAACCGACAAACAAATTACCTTAGGTTCTAAGTGTTGAGAGTTCTAAGATTTCTCATATATATACCTTAGGTTCCGCCGATTAGAGTTCGAATATTTGATATTAATTTCGATAAACAAAAGTGTAAGTTCGAGTAATTATGTATTTTGAATAAAAACTATTGATATACTGTACTTTTAAATTTGCTTATGTATCACTAAACAAATATTGACATCAACCACCCGTATTACGTTAAGCATCGATTTTCAGAAAATAAAACTCATCAAAAATGAAATAATGTGAATTTGTTGTTTTCTTCTAAAATCATATTGTTAAAATTCGATATTTTTATATTGATTATGAAAAACTATCCTCATCACTATAATAAAATAGTCAATAGATACCATATGGTCAATATATCCTACAATAATATATATATCATACTAATTATTTCATATTTTTCTGATAGTTTATCATACCAGGATGAATAGGTATCAATGCTTGAATGATTTTCTCACTTTAAATGCTTGATATATATGTTTTAGATTTGTTTCTTGACAATTAAATGTAAAAAAAAAGTTGACAAAAAAAATGGAAAAAAAAAAGATGGTAAAAGAAGCATCAACAAACAACATGTCGAAGATATATATATATATATGATGGTACATCTTCACGTACATTCCTCATGGGAATCATTCAAATTGCCGGAGGATTTGCTTACATGGCGGAAACCGGTGAGGAAGCGCCGTGATGGAAATTCTTTTAACCTTACATATCCTCATGGATAATGAAATGCCTGTGATGGATGGAATTTCGGTATGTACCATATGGTAACTAATCAATTTTCGTTAACATATTTTTTTTTTTTTTACCAAATCTAATAAACACCCAAATTCAAATGAATTAATGCCTAACAAGTGATTATGAAAATGTTTTTATGAATTAATGGACGAGCTTTAATTTGTTCATAGCTATAAAAAAAAAATTTGTTTTGTCATATGTATTTAGAGACTGGTTTTGAGTTAGGAAACTTTTGGTTTAATTCGGTTCTGTGACTTGGTATGAATCTCGTTCAATCCAATTTAGTCCGGTTAAATCCTCACGTGATCACCACATGATCATCGTTTTGTAAGTAATGAAAATATTATAATCATCACTTTATCCACTCCCCAGTAAAAGTCTCAGACTTTGCAAATGTCTCTCTTCTTCCTCAATCCTCCATTTCCCTCCAACTCAATCCACCCAATTCCTCGTCGAACCACCAATCTTTCCTCAATTCGTTGCTCAATCTCCGCACCGGAGAAGAAACCCAGAAGGAGGAAGAAGCAGCAGCAGAAACGCGGCGACGGAGCCGAAAATGACGATTCCTCAATCTTCGGAAGCGGCGAAGCTGTCTCGGCTCTTGAGAGAAGTCTCCGTCTCACTTTCATGGATGAACTCATGGAACGAGCTCGGAATCGAGACACTTCAGGTGTATCGGAGGTTATCTACGACATGATTGCTGCTGGGCTTAGCCCTGGACCACGCTCTTTCCATGGCTTAGTCGTTGCTCATGCCCTTAACGGCGACGAACAAGGCGCGGTATAATTGCTGCTCAATTTTAGATTTAGACTGCATTATCTTAAATTCAATCGATTTGTGTGAATTTGGAATTTGATATTTGAAGTGAAAAATAAGGACTTTTTTTGTTTTGGGTGTGTGTGTGGTTGGATTGTTAGATGCATTCATTGAGGAAGGAGCTAGGTGCAGGGCAACGTCCGCTTCCCGAAACGATGATTGCTTTGGTTCGGCTCTCTGGTTCGAAAGGAAATGCTACGAGGGGATTAGAGATTCTTGCAGCTATGGAAAAGCTTAACTATGACATTCGTCAAGCTTGGCTAATTCTTGTTGGTATTCTCTCTTACCAACTCTATGTGTTTAGAATCAAATGCTTCGTTTATAATTTTGGGTTGTGGTGTTTTGTAGAGGAGCTTATGAGGACTAATCACTTGGAAGAGGCGAATAGAGTTTTCTTGAAGGGGGCTAGAGGTGGAATGAGAGCGACTGATCAGCTTTATGATCTGATGATTGAAGAAGATTGCAAAGCTGGAGATCATTCTAATGCTTTAGATATCTCTTATGAAATGGAGGCAGCTGGTAGAATGGCGACAACGTTTCATTTCAACTGTCTTCTTAGTGTGCAGGTTTATTATTGTATCTTGGATCTTATTATACACAAGCTTTTTCTTTGTCTGATGAAGATGGTAAGCCTTTTCTTCCATTGTGTAGGCTACATGTGGGATTCCTGAGGTAGCTTATGCTACATTCGAAAATATGGAGTACGGTGAAGGTTAGTATTTTGCTTTAGTTACTTTTCACTTTTGTTTGCTTAGTTGTTGACTTGTTGCATGATGACTTACTGTAATCTTGATTTGATAGCTTTTATGAAACCCAACACGGAGACATATAACTGGGTAATTCAAGCCTACACAAGAGCTGATTCATATGATAGGTAATTCATAAGAGGTTTTATTGTACACATATTTCAAAAGTGGACAAAGTCTCAGGTAGCCTGTTGCATGTTACACAGGGTTCAAGATGTTGCTGAATTACTTGGAATGATGGTTGAGGACTACAAACGTGTGCAGCCAAATGTGAAGACTCATGCGTAAGAGAATGTTTATATCATTGTCTTGTAACTCATTTATACCCACTTTGCATTTCTACCTGCTCTATTGCAAAAATCTTAAGATGATTTTGTTTAATGATCCATTTCAGGCTCTTAGTTGAGTGTTTCACCAAATATTGTGTTGTGAAGGAAGCGATTAGACATTTTCGTGCTCTGAAAAGGTTTGAAGGAGGAACAATTGTTTTACACAATGCAGGAAACTTTGATGATCCACTCTCTTTATATCTCCGGGCTTTGTGTCGAGAAGGTATGCATACACTTGTACCTGTGTTACACTAAAATGCTAGTGACACGCTTTTTTCCTTCCTTTGTGAATTCACGTCATTAAAAGATAACCTTTACCTTTGAACCAGGAAGAATTGTTGAGCTTATTGATGCTTTAGATGCAATGCGGAAAGATAACCAACCTATACCTCCGAGAGCCATGATTATGAGCAGAAAATACCGGACATTAGTCAGCTCATGGATTGAACCATTGCAAGAAGAAGCTGAACTTGGCTATGAGATTGATTATTTAGCAAGGTAAAAAACTATAGTTCTGCGTGGTTTGAGTGGAATTTTGTTGATCAGATTCTTACCTCCTATGTACAAGTTAAACTCAAATGCTCTGTTCTATTATTTTCAGGTACATAGAGGAAGGGGGGCTTACGGGTGAGCGCAAGCGTTGGGTACCTCGAAGAGGGAAAACTCCTTTAGATCCCGATGCTTCTGGGTTTATATACTCAAACCCTATTGAAACATCATTCAAACAGAGATGTCTTGATGATTGGAAAATTCACCATAGGAAGCTCTTGAGAACCTTACAAAGTGAAGGTCTTCCAGTTCTAGGAGAAGCAACAGAATCTGATTACATGAGAGTGATGGAGAGATTACGGAACATCATAAAAGGTCCTGCGCAGAATCTTTTGAAGCCGAAAGCTGCAAGTAAGATGGTTGTATTAGAGTTAAAGGAAGAACTTGAAGCTCAGGGTTTGCCAATTGATGGAACGAGAAATGTTCTTTACCAGCGTGTCCAAAAAGCAAGGAGAATAAACAAATCTCGAGGTCGGCCTCTCTGGGTTCCTCCAATAGAAGAAGAAGAGGAAGAGGTCGACGAAGAAGTAGACGAATTAATACGTCGAATCAAGCTACATGAAGGAGATACTGAGTTCTGGAAACGCCGGTTTCTCGGAGAAGGCTTGATTGAAACATCATCAGCTGAAACTAAGGAAATAGCTGAATCAGGGGAATCCGAGAAGACGATTGAAGGTGATGCGAAAGAAGCTGATGAGGATGAGGACGGTGATGATGATGATGAGGAGCAGGAAGGGGACGAGGATGACGATGAAAATGAAGAGGAAGAAGAAGTGGTGGTTCCGGAAACTGAGAATCGAGCAGAGGCAGAGGATTTAGTGAAGAATAAGGCAGCTGATGCGCAGAGGCATCTTCAAATGATTGGAGTCCAACTCTTGAAAGAGTCGGATGAAGCAAACAGAACAAAGAAACGTGGGAAGAGAGCGTCTCGTATGACACTCGAGGATGATGCAGATGAGGATTGGTTCCCTGAGGATCCATTCGAAGCATTCAAAGAAATGAGGGCAAGGAAAGTGTTTGACGTGTCGGACATGTATACAATAGCAGACGTTTGGGGTTGGACATGGGAGAAGGATTACAAGAACAAAACTCCAAGGAAATGGTCACAAGAGTGGGAAGTCGAGTTGGCGATTGTGCTCATGACAAAGGCAAGTGTCCCTTCAAGCCTCTAACGCATTATTACACAACTTTTTACGATCCATAATAATGAATTTTGTGTAGGTGATTGAATTGGGTGGAATACCAACGATTGGCGATTGTGCGGTAATATTACGAGCTGCTATAAGAGCTCCCATGCCTTCAGCCTTCTTGAAGATCTTGCAGACCACACACAGTCTTGGTTACTCTTTTGGCAGGTTAGTTCAGTTACATACGCTTTTCTTAGCCATTAAAATTGACTATAAACGAATGAATACAATCTTCATATTGCAGCCCATTGTACGATGAGATCATCACATTGTGCTTGGACCTTGGAGAGCTTGATGCAGCCATTGCCATAGTTGCAGATATGGAAACCACAGGGATCACTGTTCCTGACCAAACCCTTGACAAGGTCATATCTGCTAGACAGTCGAATGAGAGTCCCCGGTCTGAGCCTGAAGAGCCACCATCATCATCAGTAAGCTCGTAGCATCCTTATATCTTCTTCTTCTTCCTACTGTGAATCTCTCTATAAGAAACAGAAATAGTAAGAAGCAGCTGAATCTATCTTAGTTATGAAAGTTTTGTTCATTCTCTGGCTCTGTGCAAAAAAAATATACTGTAGAAAGCTTAATTTAAGTACAAGTGTAGTTCCCAGTGTAGAAGAGAGAAATAGCTTAAATTGAAGACAATAAAAATTAGGGTTGGTAACTTTTCTAAGTCACTTTGGTTGTTGTTTCCTTTTGTCTCAAGAAAGTTGCTTGATTTGCACTAAACTTGGACCATAAGGGTACACAAGAACCCGAGACATATTGTCTTCTCGTTTTAGGAGATCCAATTGTCTATAGTATCCGGCCTCTCCAATGATTTGAAGTGTTTTGCGCTTGTATTCCGCAAAACCCATGACAACTTTCTTCTCCTCGTCAATGATGAAACCGCCTATAAATGGATACCTTTTGTTAAATTCTGTTTTCACTGTCAAGAACTTGATGCACGAGACCCCTTGGGCCTCACCAATCTTAGTTGTAATCCATACATCAAGCTTATATGGATTAATTCCTTCGTACCTCTGAAGCAAAACAGCAAGCTTCTCTTCTCTAACACAAGATAAAGCCACAGAGTAACCAAGTCCAAGGGTAAACGGCAGTGTCAGAAACGGTACAAATCTCTCTGTTGTAAAATCAAAACAGATTATGTAATTGTTGATTTCGCCTTCCGAGTTCAAATCTGAAGCATAAAAGTAAGTGTTTCCCTTGAAAGAAACGCCACTCGAACCAAACAACATTTTCCCATGTAGAGTGACATCAAGAGTTTTCCATAAACCAGAATCGAAATCGTAGATTTCGAAAAACCGGCCTTCGGGTTCACCCAAGTATAAATATATAAACCTCAAGAACTTATAGATACGACAAGATTTTTTATCCTCGTAACCTAAAGCGTAACTGAACTCAGCAGATCCCTTTGGACGATGAAAACATCTAAATTCGATCCACGTTGTGTGCCCAAAATACGGATTCCAAACCACAAACTTTGTATTGTCTTCTTCCAAGATGCATAACAGTAAACCCTCGATAAATTTGAGATATCTTGACTTGTTCTTCAAGGCAACTAAGTTTACCTTTACACTCTACATATGGATCAACGTCGAAGTCGATGCTCATTAAATAAAGATTGTAACCCATCAACACGATCATCATAGACTCTCCTTCCTTTGTTGCTACTCCTTTACCAATATGCATCTCTCTAAAGCTCCTAGTTTTCGATATAGTGTTCCATTCTTTGCAAGCTAATCGCATTGATCTCGTAGATTTCAAAGGAAGTCGAGAGAGAATCTCCTGGAAGATTGGAGATCATCATCTTCGTTATTTCAATTTGCAAACAAGGTTTTTTTTTGGTGTTGTTTAAGAGGCTAAGTATATTATATCATTTATATGTAACAATTGAAGAAACCCTAAATGAAGCTGGGCCAAACAAGGGCTTAATAATTGTATTTATTTATTTTAATATTCACCGCATTCATAACGTTACCAAATTTTTTGGATTTGCTTCCCTTTGCAACAATATTTTGAGGATCATATTTGGGCAAAAATAATAATTTAACGTATTGGTTTATTTGCAAAGCCCTAAAATCAAAACGTTAATAATTAGCAACCGAAGAGTCGTCCATAGCTGACTCCAGCCGCCGAGGAGGAATTAAGTGAATTGCCATGAAAAGAGTTAGGAAGAACAATCCACATATTGTAACGAGGTCTAGGTTAAAGAAACGTGACGAACAAGGTTATGGTTACTCTGCTTCTATTCCTCTAGATTTGATCATTGAGATTCTCAATAAACTGCCACCTAAATCCGTAGCTAAGCTCATCCTCGTTTCAAAAGTTTGGCTTTCTATAATCCGCGGAAAACATTTCACTGATTTGTACTTGACTAGATCGTGACTCGTCCATGTTTTTTAATTTCATTCCGATGTGACGAAATCTGGTTCTTTCACATAGCCTCTCATGAGGTAGCGTCCTCTCTTCATCAGATTAGTACTACACGTACTACTCTTAATCAAGGTTATCGATTTTCTGAACCGGTCCGGGGTTTAATCTGCGGTCAAAATTCTTCTAAGATGGTGATTTGCAATCCTAGTACAGGCCAAGTCGTAGATTTACCTAAAGCCAAAACTAGGAGAAAAGGCATATTAACCTTTTTGGGATATGATTCTGTTGAAGATGTGTACAAAGTCTTGTGCATGACGGTAAAAAAAATTTCTTCCTACCACCACCCAGTTGTGTCGGAAGAGCATCAGGTTTTCACTTTAGGAAGTCAAAAGAAAAAATGGAGAAAGATCGAATGTCAGCATCCACATTTTCCTGCGACTAAAGGTTTGTTCATGAATGGGATTGTTTATTATGGAGCTTGGTCCAACAATTTTCAAAAAAGACCGTTTCTGATGGGTTTCGATGTGAGATTGGAAGAGTTTAGTCATGTTAAGTTACCAGGGGATGTTAAAATCCGACCTGGTCGATCTGAATTTGTGGACTATCTTGGGAAGGTAGCTTTAGTGGATCAATCGTTATCCAGCCATCTTCACATTTGGGTTCTAGACGATGTTAAGAAACAAGAATGGTCTATAATCTTTATCGCGGTTTCTTCTTGGAAAGATTTAGTGAGCCATTACATTTTCCGTTGCGTGGGTACAATTAGTACAGGCGAATTAATATTTGCACCATGCTCTTCCCATCATGCTCACACTTTCTTTATCGTCTATTATGATCTTAAGGAAGACAAAGCTAGAAAAGTTGAGATTGAAGGAATTGGAGATGCCTTTACTGATGAAAGGATTGTCTTTTTGGATCATGTCGAGAATCCAATGTTTCTTTAGATTGAATTTTATTTCTCGATGACTTTGTGGTTGGTCTTTCCTTGAATTAATCTTTCTGTTCAGTCTCTCATATTAGATTTCAAGATCAATACTTAGAACTGAAACATTTGTTCACCTATCTGTGTTGTCTTGTTGACTTGATTAAAGTATGTTCTGGTTTTGTCTCTAGCAAGGTTCAGTTTTCTTATTTTGTTACATTTAGAGAGAACCATGAGTTCTGCCTTGTATTAGTCTAAGATTACAGTATGTTGTTAATCAAAATCGCAAGAAAAAGATGAGTAATGTTTATTTGACTGTATAATCAGTTTAGTGCATATAAAGTTGTCTTGGTTCATGAAGCTAACCCAAAATTTGAATAACTCTGAATTGGCAGAACATTATTGATTACCAGTAAACAAATACTAACAACAACTGAAATGACAACGAATTAAACCCGATAAGACTAGAACAAATCCTATAAGAATATAGTACTACTTCAAAAACGGAACGACTCAAACAATTCCAATACGTCTACTATATATTATCAGAAACTGAACAATCAATGGACCAACTATTGTTAGATAAGCAAGAGACTATCAACATGATCCAAGAAGGTCCGAGCAAAGTGATATGAACCTCCTTCGGCTCCTCCTTCGATCTTAAACTTTCTGAGTTTTTTGGTGATTGTATAACAATACATTACATTGAATGATCCATCATCAAGCAACCCTATTTGTGTGAAAACAAGTTCTTTTATTCCAATGGTACCTTCGAAAGAAAACGCCATATCCCCTGTGAGGATTAAAGCTCCGATTCAACTTGATTTAGGACAAATTAGAGATCGCAAAACCTAATCAAGGATTTCCAGAAACCTTGATGAATGATTTCTATCGATTTGAGCAATAAACAAAAAACACACACACTCGAGCTTCGGGCTTAGTTCCGGCCCTAACTCGCCGGCGATAAACCTCGTCGGAATTCACTAGAACGGAGAATCTCCGATTTACAATATCTCTCTACTCTCTCTCTCTTCTCTCTGCAAATCTTTTCTTTGCCTCTAGAACAACCTCCTAAACGTCACTCTCTCTTTAAACGGTTAGAGAGGTAAACGACAAAAACAGAATAATGAGAAAGACGATATTGCCCTTAGTTCAAATTCACAGAGGAAATGAACACACGTGCAACTCACGTGTTTCTTCTTATCAGAGATCAAACACTCTCTTTGACTGAGAGTCTTTACCACACTTAGTGATATAAGCTAGAATTGGATGACATATCCTTCAAATCTCCACCTTGTCACCAATTCCTCTTAGCTTCCTGTTCTAGTATACTGAATCTTCTTCTTCAGTACCTGAGCAACTCCACTCAGCCTAACAACTTGAGATTTACCTCTCATTTACTTCCATAGAATTTACCTTCTATCTTATATTCCTGAAATAAACTTCTCAGGCTTCCTCCATGAGATTTACCTCTCATTTCCATCTTCCGATCAATCACCTTATTTCTCAGTGACCCTAAGCATTTCCAATGCATCTTCAAACTTCTTCACAGGTAGAGTCTTAGTAAACAAATCGGCTGGATTACATTCACTTGCAATCTTGATCACTTTAACAATACCAGCTTCAATGAAATCTCTAATCCTGTGATACTTTGTTGCAATATGTTTTGTTCTTTCATGGAACACTGCATTCTTAGCCAAAGCAATGGCACTAGATGAATCACAGTATACTTCAACAGCATCTTGAGAAAACCCCATTTCCTCAGCCAAACCTTTTAACCACACTGCTTCTTTAACTGCTTCATTCAAAGCCATATATTCAACTTCGGTAGTTGAAAGAGCAGTTACCTTTTGTAACCTGGACTTCCAACTGATAGCATTTCCACCCATAGTAAACACAAAACCAGTAATAGATCTTCTCTTATCCAGATCACTAGCATAATCTGAATCACAAAAACCTCTTAACACAAAATCTTCTTGCTTCTTATACCTCAAACATCTCTGTTCAGAGCCTTTCATATATCTCAGAACCCATTTTGCAGCTAGCCAATGCTCCTTCAATGGCTTACTCATGAATCTGCTTATCAACCCTACAGGATAAGCAAGGTCAGGTCGAGTACCAATCATTGAGTACATAATACTACCCACCATGTTACAGTAAGGCACTTCTTTCATTCTTTCAAACTGGTCTTTCCATTCCTTTTCAGTAGCACTCTTCAGTTTGAAATGAATTCCCATAGGCGTAGAGACAGGCTTTGAATTATCCATATCAAAAACCTTCAAGACTTTCTTCACATATCCTTCCTGTGAGATAGTCAACCAACCAGCAACTCTATCTCTTTTAATTTCCATTCCTAAAATCTTCTTTGCATCTCCCAAATCTTTCATTTCAAATTCTCTACTCAGAACTTCCTTAAGCTCATTTACCTGATTCTTATCCTCCGAAGCAATCAGTATATCATCAACATAAAGAAGGAGATAAATGAACTTACCCTTCTTACACTCCTTCATGTAAACACAACTATCATAATCACTTCTCTTGTATTTATTCTTCTTCATGAACTCATCAAATCTGAGATTCCACTGTCTTGGAGATTGTTTAAGACCATACAATGATCTCTTTAGCAAACAGACTTTGTTAGGATATTTCTTATCTACAAAACCTTCTGGTTGCTGCATATATATCTTCTCATCCAAGAATCCATGTAAGAAGGGTGTCTTTACATCCATTTGTTGCAATTCCATATTAAACTGAACCACAACACTCAGCAAAAACCGAATTGAAACATGCTTAACCACTGGTGCAAAAATATCCTGATAATCAACACCCTTTTTCTGATTAAAACCCTTTGCCACAAGCCTTGCTTTATACCTAGGATCTTCTACACCCTCTATCCCTTCCTTTCTTGTAAACACCCATTTACATCCAATAGGCTTCACATCCTTTGGCTTATCTACTAAGTCCCATGTATCATTCTTCTTCAAAGAAATCATCTCCTCTTTAGAAGCACCATTCCATTTCTCCCAATCTGGATCAAATAATGCCTCTTGATAAGAGCTTGGCTCAAGTTTACCACCCTCTTCAGAGATATAAGCATATCCAACAACCATATTAGATTCATTATACTTTGGATTCAACTTTATAATTCTCTTCTCTCTATCTCTTACTAACTGGTAGCTATTCGGATCCTTTTCTTCTTCAGAATCTGAATCAGAGATCACAAAAGTAGGATCTTGAATCTCATTATCAACCTCTTCATTTGATTCTTTCTCAGTAACTCCACCTACCTGTGAAACTCCACCTAGTTCAGGAACTCCTAAACTCTCTGATTCTGTTTCCAGATCAATCTCTTCATACTCTTTATGATTTCCTTTATCAATATCCTTAAACATCACTTCTTCTCTGAAAACAACATTTCTGCTTATAACACACTCTTTTTCTTCAAGTAGCCAGACCTTAAACCCCTTTACTCCTTCTAGATATCCAGTGAATATCCCCTTCTTAGCTCTAGGATTTAATTTCCCTTGATCAGCATGTATATAAGTCAGACATCCAAATCTTCTTAAACCACTCAGGTCTGGAATAGCAGAGGTCCATCTTTCCTCAGGTAGATCGAAATTAATAGCAGTAGAAGGTGATCTATTTATAAGATAGACTGCAGTAGCAGCAGCCTCGGCCCAAAAGCTTTTATCTAGACCACTCTCACTTAACATGCTTCTCACTTTATCCATGATTGTCCGATTTAATCTTTTGGCAACCCCATTCTGTTGAGGCGTGTATGAGCATGTCCTGTGTCTGACAATTCCAGCTTCTCTACAGAACTTGTCAAAATAATGGTTGCAATACTCAAGACCATTATCAGTTCTCAACTTCTTGACCTTCTTTTCAGATTGATTCTCTACCATCTTCTTCCAATCCACAAATTTCTCAAATGCTTCATCTTTCCTTCCTAAAAAATATATCCAGACTTTTCTTGAGAAATCATCAATAAAGGAAATGAAATACTGCTTATTTCCTTTTGAAATAAGTGTATAAGGAGACCCCCAAAGATCAGAATGAACATAGCCAAGCTTCTCTTTAGTAACATGTTGAGCAGAAGCAAAACTAACTCTGTGTGTCTTCCCATATACACAATCTTCACAAAACTTCAACTCTCCTATAACTTCCTGCTTCAAACAACCTTTCTTCACCATAACTTCAAGACCTTTCTGACTCATATGGCCTAATCTGCTGTGCCAAAGAGCTGTCTCATCTTTGAACTTCTCAGTCACATTAGCTTCTCCTACTTCAGCTTGACCATCAAAGATATACAGAGTATCTCTTTTATTTCCTTTGAACAACGTAGTACAACCTTTGATCAACCTCAAAACTCCATCTCTTGACTTGAACCAACATCCTTTATCTTCCAAAGTTCCCAGAGAAATCAAGTTCCTATCCATATCAGGCATATGTCTAACATCAGTCAAGATGATTGATGTTCCATCTGGATTTACCAGTTTAATACTCCCAATTCCTTTTACTTTGGAATAGGTCTTGTTTCCCATTTTAACCAATCTTGTTGTCAATTCCTTGTAGTTATGAAGTAGCTTTCTTCTAGGAGTCATGTGAAAAGAACAACCAATATCCATAACCCATTCATCAGGAGTAATTGCATCCATTACATGATTAACCTCAGTAGCCATCAAGACCATAGACTGACTGATTATCTTGCTAGATTCAGCTAAACCAACTTCTCCTCTTTCAGAACCAGAATCTCTTCCTTTATTCCTTTCTAACCACTTATAACACTGCTTCTTGAAATGTCCTTCTTTTCCACAAATCCAACACAATCTTTTTCCTTCTCTAGATTTAGATCTAGACTTACTTCTACCCTTACCAGAATGATAACCTTTCGAATCAGATCTACCCCGAGCATAATGACTTTCTGAGAATGATCTAGGATTTTCTTTAAATTCCCATTCCTTTGATCTAGCTGCACCAGCAACTTCTTCTAGTTTCAGGTCATCTCTACTATATTTCAATGTTTCTTTCAATTGATCATACCTAGATGGTAATGAACTCGATAGAAGGATAGCCTGAACTTCCTCAGGAACTTCTATACTCAAGTTACTTAAATCCGAAACTACCTTTAGAAAATCATCTATATTCTCATCAATCGTTCTACTCTCCTGCATCTTAAAGGTATAGAACTTCAATTGTGAATGAACTCTATTAGGCAAAGTTTGAGCCATGTATAACCTTTCTAACTTTAGCCAAGTTTCAGCCGCAGTCTCACATCGATCAATCTTCCTCAGAACATGATCACCAACATTCAGGAATATAAGATTCTTTGCCTTATCACATCTCTCCAGTCTCGCCGTTTCTTTTTCCATCCAGATCTTCTTCTTTACCGAATCCTTCTCATCATCACTAGAAAGAGCTGGAGTCGATGATCTCTCACTCAATACATCCTTTAAACCTACCACACTAAGATGCGCAAGCATCCTTGTTCTTCAGAGAGAGAAATCGCCCGATCCATCAAATCTATCCACTTCAATCCTTGAGCTCGTCATCTTCACCTTGAATCAGGCAGAACCTCGCTCTGATACCAATTTGTGAGGATTAAAGCTCCGATTCAACTTGATTTAGGACAAATTAGAGATCGCAAAACCTAATCAAGGATTTCCAGAAACCTTGATGAATGATTTCTATCGATTTGAGCAATAAACAAAAAACACACACACTCGAGCTTCGGGCTTAGTTCCGGCCCTAACTCGCCGGCGAGAAACCTCGCCGGAATTCACTAGAACAGAGAATCTCCGATTTACAATATCTCTCTACTCTCTCTCTCTTCTCTCTGCAAATCTTTTCTTTGCCTCTAGAACAACCTCCTAAACGTCACTCTCTCTTTAAACGGTTAGAGAGGTAAACGACAAAAACAGAATAAAGAGAAAGACGATATTGCCCTTAGTTCAAATTCACAGAGGAAATGAACACACGTGCAACTCACGTGTTTCTTCTTATCAGAGATCAAACACTCTCTTTGACTGAGAGTCTTTACCACACTTAGTGATATAAGCTAGAATTGGATGACATATCCTTCATCCCCGACAGTTTCTCTCCAAAGAGGAATCGCTACACCTTCTCCCCACCATTCTCTTGTGATTTCATTCCAGACCCACACTAGAACTTCTCCACCGACATACATCTCACGCCCCGAGTCATTCACTAAGGCGATATCCCCGTAATAGTTCACCAATTTAGCACAATGCATAATTTTGACTCCTTGAGGTAAATCAATAACCGTAAATTTTTCAGACAACACGTTAAAGCTCATTAATACAGATTTATTATCATGACCGGCCCAAGCTCCATAGTACACAACTCCTCCTTTGCATAGTGAATTAGTAACTGGACAATGACAAAATTCGCATCCTATCGGTCTCCAAAAATTTAATCCCAATCCTAACGTGTAAACTCGATGTTTCCTTTGTAATTGACCAGACTCTATCATAGTCATACTTAACACCTTGAACATTCTCGAAACTTCATTGTATCCAAAAAATGTCCTAATAAAGAATACATTAGGCTCGAGTTCCGACAAAGTAATAAACTTGTAGATACCCGGATTGCAAATCACGACCTGAGTTCTTGATTGAAGACAAATCAAACCTCTTATAGGTGCAGAAATCTCGTGTAGTGGTTCATTAAAAATACGCATTTGTTGTTGACCAGATGACAACAATGGTTGCTCTTCTTGGTGTACAGAGTGAAACAAGAAATCTGGTGTTGGGTCGAGTGCCTTGTGACAGAGTACAAACAGCACTCGAGGTCTTTTCTTCGAATGGAGATAGTGAAGATCGCTGAATTTCCTATCGCGGATTATAAATGCCCAGTTCTTTGAGACGCATATGAATTTCATCAAAGATTTCGAAGGCATCCATGACAAAATCTGTCTTTGTAGATCTTGAGGAATTTCTTGGCTTATGTTCTCCATTTTTTTTCTGTTTTCTCCAAAAAAAAATTCTTGTTTTTTTCTCTAAGAATATTTAGCTGTTGGGACAAAAACACAAATGTGAAATTTATAGAAAATAAAAGAGGACAATGAGAGGTTTACTTTAGTTTGTTGAGAAAGCTCTGAGTAGGTGACTTTTAGTTTAACTTGTGGAGTCTTCTAAGATTTAACGCGTCCATTTTTAATTTACGTGTAATTTGGAATTTGCATCTAAAAACAAAAACAAAAGATAAAACTTTGATTCCACTAGTTAGCACATATGTTTTGATATCAAGCATGAATGAATTTACAAGTTTTCTTTCGTCGTACACGTTTAGTGGTTACTTCTAATAGAACTAAAACATTTAGTTCCTCTTGTTTCACGTATAAATTTTTTATAAACATTTCAAAAATGTGTCACACGTTAATTGGTGTTTTTTCATTGATTAGGGAAGAGACTTGACGTAAAACGTGGTTTAACCAGTTTTTTTCTAAGTGTCACGCGTTAGAAGTTATATGTATTCAAGGCATCCTATCCTATATATATTAATTGAGGAGACACTAGAAGTTCAAAATCCTAGGTGTCACTCATGGAAGCATTCTAAGTAAAAAAATCTTATGTGTCATTTCCTCACATTTTGCATTAATTTAAATATAATTCCGAAATAAATATATTAATTATTTATTTCTACTTTCGAAATAAATTTCCTAACTTATTTCCTAACATTATACTTTCCAAATAAATATGATTTAAATTTCCTAACTTATTTCCTAACATTCTGCTTTCGAAATAAACATTCTGCTTTAAAAAATATATAGAAAGCTTTTAAACATTTACGGGATTTAAATTTGATTTAGATAAATTTGTGTGTAATAAAAAACCAAAAATCTAGATAAATTTTTAAAATTTTCTACATTCTTCTTTCGAAATATGGTTGAAAGCAAACTCCGAACAATAGTAAAAGTATGTTATTTTCACTGCAATAAATAATAAAACTTTAAATTAGTTATGAATGGACATAATTTACATAAAAAATTAAAAGTGTCATTCTAAAATTAAATACTTACGGTAAATTTATCTAAAATATACAAAATACTTGAGTGATTGATAAAAAAATTCATGATAAATTTAATTTCACCTATACCATAGATTCATTTCAATCTTATTTTGAGATCCTTCCATATATATTTTTCCCATATCTTTTATGATTTTTTAACTAAACAATCAAAATAAAAAAAGTCTAACGTTTAGTTTTCAAAATTATTAAATACTTGTGTGATTTCTTAATTACAACAACACTTAAAGCTAGGGGTGGGCTGTAACACCCGGTCTATTTTTTTTTTTTTAAAGCGGAAATTCTCATAATTATTCATCAAAGAACCAAAACAAATCCATCATCCGAATTCAATAAAACAGTAATGAAATCTAGCAACCTAACCGGGTTTACTAGAATAAACAAAACAGAAAACAACAGCAATCCTAATCATCCTCATCCTCAGGCCGTGATTCTGCGGTCACCCTTTCCCTTTTCCTTTACCTGCAACACAATTGGGAAAAACGAGTTGCGTAAGTATTTCATAAATACTTGGTGAGCCGGTCATGCCTTTCTACGGGCGTAACAAGCAGGCTCAGGCAACATAACAATATAACAGACTTAACACAAGCCAAAGAGTTTCAACACAAGCATAACACAACGAAAACCGAGACAGACTGAATCGTGTCGAGCGACACCAGCAAGGTGTCGATCGACACGACCCAAGTGCTCGTATCGAGCGACACCGTGAGGTATCGATCGACACGCAACCAGCACTGTGTCGCTCGACACCCTCCTGGTGTCGCGCGACACACCTCTGAAACTGCACCAGAGCCGCGTCTCTCCTCTCACGACGCGATTCAGGGCATTTCGAGTCGATTCCCTGCCCAAAAACAACACTAGAACCAATCCACAATAGCACAGTAACATTATCAAACCATTCATCACGGAATCAAACAATCAATCATCACAAAACATCACGAAATCCGTCATCGCCTAGAAACCAAAGGTCGCGAACTCACCTTGGCAATTCGAATGAACGGAAAACGGATTTAGCACGTAATGGAGACACGGCAGTGACTCTACAAGTCACAAACACACAGCTACACGATCAGGCCTCGAGACAGCAAACGGAACCATGAAGAACGCTAAAACTCGAGGAGAAAAGCTTTCGAACGATTTCTTTGCAACAATCGAACGGAATTCACAAAGCTATGATCTCACTCACAATCTCTTCTTTGCTCTCTCTCTCTAATTCTCGACGGCTACAGGATTCTCACGTAGCCCTAGGCATTTTATAGCAAAAACCGAGCCAAAACCGTGATTAAAACTCTAATTAACCCGGTTCTGCAGACCGTCGTGTCGAGCAACACCAAATCTATGTCGATCGACACGACCCATTTCCTTCGTGTCGCTCGACACGACCAAAAATCATCATTTCTCAGATTACGGTCGTTACAATTCTCCCCCACTCAACTGGATTCGCCCTCGAATCCCGCAAAAACACGTCCATACTGGATAAATCTCTTGCTCGCACCGGCCAATACCACAAGAGATTCTCACATAATCTCAGAGGCCCACAACTAATCCTATGTTTATACGCACGTTTCTCAGACATTTATTACGTTTAACTCATCCACACACTCTAGGGAACCACCGTCCCCTCGGAAACCACCGTCTCCCCGCACTATAGAGGAACCACCGTCCCAATATAAGCACTATGTACTATAACAGAGACCACCGTCTCGGTATAAGTACTCAGGAAACCACTGTCTCCTAGAGAGAACCACCGTCTCTCAACATATATACAGGAAACCACCGTCTCCGATACATACCCTGGAAACCACCGTCTCCAGCACATGAGTCATCCGTAATAAATTCTAACACGTCTATAAACATCAGCAACTAGGTCACCTTACATGGTCTAAACTCGATACTCCCAACCCGGAATATCCACAAACACAACCCTCATTGGTCAACACAATCGAAATATCAGAAACACAATCCAGTAACAATAGAAATATAAGGAACATCTCATCTCATAAATCTCCAAAATGTATATCGTTACAACGAAACGAAAGATACATGAATCAAAACAACAACACTAGCCCAAAGGCCTACACGAAACTGGAACCACAAAGAAAACTAAGTTCACACGGAGACCTGCTTGTCGAACCACTTCCTGAAATTTAGTTTCATCTTTGCCTCTGGCTCCCAAGTCTCCTCCTGGCAACCGCCACAATCCCACAAAATACGCAACGGAATCTTCTTCCGACGTAACTCCTTGACCCTCCTCTCGAGAATCCTCACAGGAACCGCTGGAACCGTCAAATCAGGCTACATATCCACAGGGATCTCAGGCACCAAGTGTAGTGACCCGTACCATGACCTAGGCCGAGGCCGGCCCAAGACACGCGGGACGACCGGTCCAAGTAAGGGGATGGCCGGCCAAACAAGGTCATTTTTGCCTTAGGCATTATAAATGACCGTGTACCGATCGGATTAGAACCAGACTAGGTCACGCGCCGAGACCGCACCGTTCGGACGCCGTTCGGACGCCGTTCGACCCGCGGATCGGACCGTCCGTATGTCGGCAGCGAGTGGGCGTCGGTTTGACTTTCCGACGCCACGTGTTGCTCATAGAGAGGCCTTGCATGTGCATGTGCCACATGTCGACCCGCATGCGATTTTCGTTGCATGTGCTCCACAAGAACCGTGCATCACCACGGGTGGATGTGCTTGCCCGTGCCTATATAAGGAGGACCCTTGTCCCTCCTTAGGACGGTTAGAGACCCATATGCACTAAACACGTACCGATCTCGACCCGCGCCCAATATCAACACGTACTGATCCTTACCCGCGACTGATAGGCGTACTGATTCGTACCGAGATCAGTACCGCGCCCGATAGTGATCCGTACCACGATCCGATCACGATCCGATAGACGTGTTGATCCGTACTGATCTGTGCCGAGACCGATAGTGACCCGAGAGTCGTGCCAAGTATCGATCCGCGACCCGATAGAGAGAAGGGACCGATCCGGACCATCCGAGAACCGATCCGTGCCTTTGCCAAGCCGGAGAGTCCATTCTAGCGATCTTAGGAGTTTCAGGAAAGGTTGGTATCGACTGATCCGATCTAGTTAAAGTTCCTTAAGCTTGATTCCTTAAGTTTCCTTGGAAATCCCTAAGTATTGCCTTAGTAAACCTTTGGTTTGTTTTGTATAGAAAGCAAGACCGAATCTAAGGCGAATCCGAGAGAAGAGTCTTGAGCCGACTTGCATACTTCATCTTTAAAGGTGAGTCTTGGGTGATGTTTGTCGTGTGCTAGATGAGTAGAGCACACGTTACTTGTTTGTTGTTATGTTTATAGCCGTAGAGGTTCATGCTAAGATTCTAGGAATTTGTTAAGTGTTTTCCTTGAATGTTGGTGCATGATTGTTTGATTGTGAGTCTTGGTGATTTCATCGTGTATTAGATGAATAGAACACACGAGTTTGATCATTGTTAAGTTTATAGCCGTAGAGGTTCAGAGCAAAGAATTCATTAGAAATGCTAAGGATCTTAACTAATGAAAATGGTAAAGATTGAGCTAAGTGATTAAATGATATTGAATGTTTACTTGATTTATTATGCTATACAAATGGAGGTTCATGTAGCTCATTAGTAGTTTTGCTAAGTGTTGGACATGAATCCATGAACGGATGATTATAAGTTTATATGATGGTTAAATGATATAAAACTTAATAAGTACGCGGTATGCCCATAAAGTCACGAGAATGACTAAGGGTTGAGAATAGATCTATATGAATCGAGATACAAGTTTATATGCATAAATGATTGTGGGTAAAACATATAAAACTTGATAAATACGCGGTAGATCGTTCCCGTGTCCCGTGACTTAACTAATCTACCCGTTGGGTATTAGTTAATACTCACGATGACATGGAGAGACGGGGTTGCAGCCTAGGGCCATGTACTGCATAAGTGATCAGTGAAGAATTCCTGATGTGGTCCGTGAAGGATTCAACCACAGGAATTGTTCAAGGATTGTAAGTCGTAGGCCTTTGTGGTTATGGCTGTATGATACCTTGGAAACACGTGACGGGAATGGACAACGCGTGAGGCCTTAAGAGAATACAGAATGTTAAATGCATATGAACCGGTCATGTTTAATTATGCATTGCAATTGTGTGTTGTGTGTTGATTGTTATTTTGGGGTTTGGTTGGGATATTATATGATTGAATCGTTTAGGGGAAACCTAGACTCACTGAGCAACTAGTGCTTACGACTCAATCTGTCTTGCAGGTAACCGTAGTAAGTAGACCCTTGAGGCGCTCGGAACATTAGGAAATCAGTGGTAGCTTTTCCTTGCTTTTGTAAATGTAAATGTTTAATATGTACGTAAACGTTTTGGAGCATCAGACTTCCACGCGAAAATATATGTTGTAACAGCTTTAAAACCTAAGTATAAATAAGTAAAGGATCAGTTTTAAATAAATGAGGTTTCATATGATATTTAGTCCTGTCCGGACGATCTAACTAGCGTTCAAGACTCGGGTTAAAAAGCCTCGAAGTCCTGAACGATAGGAACCGTGTGCTCGGGCGTTTGTTCTAAAGTTCTAAAATGCGTTTTTAGAACCTCGGAATGGGCGACTGAGTATGCGCATTGTGACGACTCTGGTCGGGAATCTGTCTGCAGTTAATCGCTCATGTTCTTGTCTGATTGTTGGGCGACCAATGGGCCTAGATCCTGGATTGGGGCATTACAATTAGTGGTATCAGAGCGTTTTACGATGCTCAAATGGAACTTGGTTTTCAAATGTTTTATCGAGTCAAACTGTCGCAAAAGCAAGTAGGATAAACTGATAGAGATAGTTGTACTGTCGAGATTAGACATTCATATGATACTAGGTTGTCATGACGTTTTGCTAGAAGCCGCTGATGATCTATGAGTTATGAACTCATTGCTAGTATTATATGATCCTACAGGGTCACACATCTAAGCAAACTGGATTTACTTTATGTGGGAATGATCATTAGTGTAATGATCAAATGATGTGTATTTGATACACATAAGAATCATGTTTTAGAGGAGGTGTCGATCGACACTATAGAGTGGTGTCGATCGACATGTGTATTTGATACACATTATAATCGTGGTTTAATGAAGGTGTCGATCGACACCACTGAGTAGTGTTGATCGACACGGGCCAATAATCGAAATAGGAATTTCGGTTTAATGACTTAATTTGAGCCGGTTTATTTACTGGTCAATTAGGTTTACTGGTCAATCTGTCATTCAAAGAGAGTCTCAAGTAACATTAATCCTAGGTGTCATTCAAAGAGGAACTTAGGGAACATATTAATTAAATCAACCAATCAAAACATTTCAATTTGTCATGGTGGAAATCTTTACATATTTTCAATATCTTTAATATATGCGGAACATTGATGACAAAAATATATACTTACCCAACTCAATACCATATTGAGAAACTCAAATCGATTTAACTCATTTATGTAGTAGTATTTTCGCCAATGATAAAGTTGGGTTTAAAAACATTTTATAGAGTTATTAAAAAATATTTGTTTTTGTAAATATAAGATATATATCAATCAATTACATTTTTTTTTCATACATTATAAGACAATGTTGGCTTTTTGGTTTTGTTATTTTAAATCACTTTCTTTTATTTTTATATTTTGTATACACTTAAAAACGTAAGACCCATCATATTAGAACATTCAAGATTCGAAAATCGACCGATTAATTTTTTTAGTGGACATAATCATTTATCTAATATATTTTTAGTATGTACGATTCAAAACAATATATTTTTACTATACAATAAACTGAAATTTATATTCTCACACTTGGGGTGGGTCAAAATCTAGTTTGGTGTAAACTGTAAAACATACTATGACTTAACATGTTTTCTTTCTTTTGTTTTAACATGTCACGCGTTAAACTTTAGGGTCAATTTGCCAAATAACAAAAAAAAAAAATATAATTAGGTAAGTAACAAAAATGGGTGTATGTGGCAAATTATGGACCCTTAGATTTAGGTTAATTTGCTAGGATTTGAATTATTGATTTTTTTTGTGTTATTCCACCTAATTTCCCTAAACTTTAATACTTTCTCTACTAAACTTTAATACGTACTTAACAAGTTTCCTTTCTTCATATGCATCTAGTCGTATAGTAACAAAATTACTTATAAAAATATTTTTTTAACTGTTTAAAAGTTTTTACTTTGATTCCTTGTAGACAATTGTAAAAAGAGAAGTTCAGTTTCATACGAAGAATAACTAACTAATATTACTGGCCAATGAACAAAAAGATTTGGTACAGAACGTAACTTGAAGGTTTTCTTACATCACACATACGTGTACTTAACCGAATCATTTTAACTTCTGCCTTATGCGAAGCGTTACTAGACTCACATATGACATCGTTTCTTTGTCAGACCTCCGCACATAATATAAACAGGTTTGCCGAAAGATTCTATTTAATTTGTAGGACGACATTTGTTTTTTGGTTCACTTCAATTCAAATAATTGTTTTCTTCAGTCATCTATTACCTTGGAACTGGTTTTGGTTGTAGACGAGTAGTAGTTTTCTTTAGATTTTGGTTAATGGTTATGCATTTTTCAGTTTTGTATTTCTGATTGATTCATTTCTCAACTATGTAAGCCTCAAAGATAAGTCATTATTGGAACTGAAACATTTTTCTTAGTCTTCTCTTATATATATTATCAATCTTTTATGTAGGAGTGTTTATTCATGAAAGCTTAGTTAAGTGAATAAACAGTTTTTAGTGCAAGCAAAGTCGGCTAACCTAAAGGTGAAACAACTATGTTTCATCCAAAGGCTACTTGGCTTGAGAAACAGAGTAGAAGGAGGTAAATTAAAGTTACTTAACAGTAGAAATGATAGAACATTTATTGTACCATAAACAACGGTTTTTATTGATTCAAGAGCATATAAATAATATACGGAATTATTGATAGAACATTTTTGTTCACCGAACAGAAATTATTACACCGAACAAACCCAATAAGACTACAAGTACTACTTGAAAGACTAGACAGCAAATAACCACAATAAGACTACTACATATTAGTCAAGAGACTGAACAACCAACCGACCAGTTTATGATAAATCAATGGACCAACTATTGTTTGTTCCTTACGCAAGCAAATAACTATCAACATGATTCAAGAACGTCCGAGCAAAGTCATATGAACCTCCTTCAGCTCCACCTTCGATCTTAAACTCTCTGAGTTTTTTTGTGGCTCTATCGTCATACACCACAATGAATGATTTTCCATCAAGCAACCCTACCTGTGTGAAAACAAATTCTCCTGTTCCAATGGTACCTTGGAAAGAAAACCTCATATCATTGACAAGTTTTCTCCAACCATGAATCACAAACCGTTCACGCCACCATTTTCCTGTCTTATCGTTCCTAATTTCCATCCGAATTACTCCACTGTTGTTCACCTAGTCATTTACAAGGCAATATACCCGTTATAAGGGCATGTATTAGATCTTTTTCTGGTTTTAGACACTCAAGTGTCCTAAATTTAATTTATTTAATTCTGAAAAGTTTTTAGACACTTAGGGCATGTACAATGGTGACACCGAAGGGTCTAAAGAGGTGTTCTTATAATATAAAAATATTAAAATTTGAGTAAAAGGAAGAAAGAGAGTGTTTTTGTGGGGTATATTGAAATATAAAATTTGAGTAAAAGGAAGAAAGAGTGTTTTTGTAGATAAAATTAGATCTTTTGGAGAGAGAAGGATCCAATATTGGATCTTTTGGAGAGTGTGTTTAAAAGGAAAAAGGAGTGTTTAAATATAAAATTAATAAAAATTGAGTAAATGGATGAAAGATAATGTATAAAGTTGAGTAAAAGGAAGAGAGAGGTGTGTTTTAATAATTTAAAAATCACATTAGACCCTTAAGGGTGAGCATTGTGGATGCTCTTATTCATAAAGTCTCCAATGCACATGCCCTAATAATTCACCAATTTAGTAGAAATTTTTATATTTGACTCGCTTGGGTAATTCAATACACTACAAGAAAACACTGTAAATTCCGACGGAAATTTTTGTTCCGTCGGTTATTTCCGACGGTTGTCAGACGGCATGCCGACCAAAACGATTCCCTCGGACAACCGTCGGACATAACCGACGGTTTTCCGACGGTTATTATCAATCGGTATTTTCCGACAGCATTCCAACGGAATTCGGACGGTTATCGATGTCGGCAGAGTTTGAATGGTTGACATATCGTCTGCGGTGGCCGATGTGATTGGTGGGGTGTTATGTCGGATGTATTGACGGATTTCCGACAGAAATCCCCTCTACATAAGTTTGTACATTTCTTCCAACGTTCATTATACCAACATCTGAAAACCAAACTTAAAAAATTTGAGAGATGAGTTCTTCATATTTTCGGTCATGGATGGACGCGCCAATGATGGAAGAGGGGTCGAACTTATTAAAGACTGAATACGCTCAAGGTATTTGCGAGTTCATGCAGTTACCTAGAAATCAAGAGGCGGCCAAGAAAGGTCAGGATATCAAATGTCCTTGTTCTAATTGCTGTAATAGAATTAGTGGTTCGGTTAGTAAAGTTTGGAATCACTTATATATATATGGATATAGGCCGGGATATAAGGTTTGGTTTTTACATGGAGAAACCAATTATGAATATGGTAGTAGTAGTAGTAATGCACCTTATTTTCCGGATAGCGTAGGAGAACGTACACCGGAAGTAGATGTTGGGGTAAGTACGGTTGCGATGGTTAACGATGCGTTTAGAGAGAATTTGCAGTCGGGTGGGTATCATGAGGGTGATAGGGTTGAAGAACCTAATTTAGAATCCCAAAGGTTTTTCGAAATGTTAGACGCATCAAAGCAACCACTATACAGCGGTTGTAGGGATGGTCATTCATCGCTATCTGCTGCTACTAGGATGATGAACCTGAAGACTGATTATAATTTGTCCGAAGAATGTGTTGATGCATTTGCCGAGTTCGTGAAAGATATTTTGCCAGAAGATAATTTGTCCCCCGGATCATACTACGAGATCCAAAAACTTGTTGCCGGTCTTGGTTTGCCCTACGAGGTTATAGATGTGTGCATCGACAACGGTATGATATACTGGAGAGAAGACGAGAACCGAAATAAATATAAATTTTGTCACAAACCACGGTTCCAGGACACAAGTGGGAGGGCGAAGATTCCATTTAAACGGATGTGGTATTTACCCTTAATGGAGAGGTTGAAGAGGCTGTACGAATCAGACCGCACTGCTAGGGCTATGAGATGGCATGCAGAGCATAGTCAAGATGGAGATATCACACATCCTTCAGGCGCGGAAGCGTGGAAGCACTTCCAATCCGTATATCCAGATTTTTCATATGAACGACGGAATGTATACCTCGGCTTATCAACCGATGGTTTCAACCCATTTGGAAAGCATGGAAGAAAATATTCATTGTGGCCGGTCATCGTAACACCTTACAATTTGCCTCCTTCTATGTGCATGCGGCAAGAGTTCCTGTTTCTCTCAATTCTAGTTCCCGGGCCTGATCATCCAAGACGGTCACTCGATATATTCCTCCAACCATTGATCTATGAGTTGCAGATGTTGTGGGAGCATGGTGTCGAGGTATTTGACATTTCAATCAAGTAGAATTTCAACATGCGAGCGGTTCTTATGTGGACCATAAGCAATTTTCCGGCATACGGTATGTTGTCTGGATGGACAACGCATGGAAGATTGGCATGTCCTTATTGCCAAGACAATACTTCAGCATTCCAATTGCAGCACGGAAGGAAGACTTCATGGTTTGATTGCCATAGGTGTTTTTTACCGTCAACCCATCCATATCGTCGGTCTAGAAGACATTTCAAGAAGAATGTACAAGTGTTACATGGTCCACCTCCTGAGATAGATGGTCGCAGCATATTAGAACAGTTACGAGATTTTGGTGCAGAGCGAACTCCTGAATGTGGGGGTAATGGCCATTACCCCGTCGACGGTTGTGGACAATATCACAATTGGCACAAGAAGAGTATTTTTTGGGATTTGCCTTACTGGAAAGACCATCTACTGCGCCATAATGTAGATGTCATGCATGTTGAAAAGAATTTCTTTGACAACATCATGAACACCATCTTAAACGTTCCAGGGAAGACAAAAGACAACAGAAAGTCTAGGTTAGATTTGCCATTGGTTTGTTCAAGGGAATATCTTCATGTTTCTAACGATAGATTACCGATGCCTGCGTACCGGTTAGACGCAGGCCATAAAAAAGTATTTTTTGAATGGTTCAAAAAATTTGTCAAATTTCTAGATGGCTACGCATCTAATCTACGTAATTGCGTGGATTCGACGGAAGGCAAGTTTATAGGAATGAAGAGTCATGATTGTCATGTCATGATGCAGCGTCTTCTTCCATTTGTATTTGCATATCTTCTTCCACAACCAATCCACCAAGCAATTGGAGGTATATTTCGTACACCCATTAGTTTCTTACTACCATAATATTACTATATATGTACTAGCTAACTTGTTTAATTTTCGTTCATAGGAGTTGGTGCATTCTTCCGAGATTTATGTTCAAGAACGCTTACCGTCCACGGGATACGTAACTTGGAGGACAATATCCCGGCTCTCCTTTGTAATCTTGAGAAGATATTTACACCGTCCTTTTTTGACGTTATGGAACATCTAACTATTCACCTCCCACGAGAAGCAGCCTTAGGAGGCCCTGTTCAATACCGATAGATGTATCCGTTCGAGCGTTATATGTTCCACCTGAAGAAAAAGGTAAAAAATTTGAGCAGGGTTGAGGGATCTATTGTTCAACAAAGCCTAAAAGAAGAAATCTCACACTTTGCCGAAACTTACTTTCCATCGGAAGCTCGTACTAAGGCGAGACGTCCTGCCAGACATGATGATGGAGGTGAGAAAGCTGTCTATGCCGTGGTTGTACCTGAGTTGTTTGCCCAAGTTGGTCGACCAATTGGAAAAGGAAAGAAACGCAGACTATCACAACAAGAGGTCACACATTTGCATACGTATATCCTCAGAAACTGTGATGACATTTTGAAGTACGAAAGGTATATAAGTTTTTATGGCAAATTTATGGAAATATATATATGCCTTCATCAACTAACAACTGTTATGTTACAGGATCTACATGTCTCTCGCCCGTGAATACCATTCTGATAAGACAGATGCCGAACTAGTTGTCTTGAAAGATGAAGAATTTCCGGGGTGGTTGCCATGTTATGTAAGTTTAAAATAATTACTTACTTTTACTTTTCCATGTTTTCACGTTCATATGTTACTTATATCTTACTTATATCATTTTGTAGGTGTCTGACTGTATAGCACGTGGTGAAGATGTCCCGACATGGTTAGTTGAGTTTGTTCATGGGTTATTCAGCACCGCGACTTCATATCGTGGGTTTTGTACTAGGGGATATTCGTTCAGGATCCGTGAGGAAGGACGTAAAAGGTCAACTTCGGACTGTGGTATTTCGGCGCAATCTGGTGATACGATGTACTATGGGATTTTAAAAGAAATCTTGGAAATCCACTATCCAGGAATGTTGGATTTGCGGTGCATTGTGTTTATGTGCGATTGGTATGACCCATCCAATGGTCGAGGGGTTCGAGTTGACCCTCTTGGTATTATTTCGATTAATTCAAGCAGGAAACTACAGTATTACGATCCATTTATCCTTGCGTCTCAAGCAGACCAGGTATCAATACAGTAATATGTTTACCTACTTACTCATTGTTAAGGTTTCTTGTTCATGTATATTATCAATAACCACTAATTATTATTAGGTTTGCTACATTCCATATCCTCGAGTTGCCTACCGTACAAATCCATGGATCACAGTAACTGCAATAAACCCTAGAGGAAAAATCTTTGGAGTTCCAGAACATGATGCTCTAGAGGAAAAATCCATCGAGAAGTGTACAAATGTCACCGGTTGAGGAGATGGATAACATCGACCTTGTCGTTGATTCTAATTATGTCGGGGATGATCAAGTGCATTCGGACGAAGAGGAAACACGTGGAGAATTTGACGACGATTCAGGCTCCATCCCTAGTGAAGGTTTCTCCGAAGATTCAGAATAATTATTTGGGAATAAAAATTTGCTTATTAATGCATGTTGTTCTCTCACAATTGTGTGTTCCATATATCATATTATTTAATACTATATATATAGTCATGGACGATGAATAATTAAAGATAACTAATGTTATTGCAATTCCAATGAAACATTACATTTATTGGAACATAAAATTTAAAATAGATGAAATAAATGTTAACAGTTACATTAGAGAGTTTGAAATTTTTAACACACAACCGTTACGACACAAGTACATAATAAACTCCTCATTTTACAATCATATGTCGGTTTCCACTCCGAACTTACCATTTGTTAGAACCATTTCCTGATGTGCTTTCCCTTTATTTTCTTTTCTTGAGAATCTACAAATCCGTCGCACAATTCGCTTTTTATTGCATCAACATCTAAATTTAGGTTTAGCTTGTCTGGGCTTTGGGCGAATTCAAAATCATAGTAATGATCCTTTTGTGCACAATCTATAAATCCGCCGCACAATTCACTTTTGATTGCATCAACATCTAAATTTAAGTTTGGCTTTTCAGGGCTTTGGGCGAATTCAAAATCATACGACTGATCCTTACATACGTTTGAAGTACTTGCACCGTAAGTATCACACTTTTCCACCAAGTCACATGGTTGTTCGACTTCGATTGGATTGGCGTGGTGGGTGTTTGGCGACCACTGGCTGTCAGGCACTACTGTTGATTTGGAATCTTCTTTTTGGATTGGTGAGCACGTATCAAATTCCCACGAGTAAGTGGGAATTTCTTGAGTGAATTCGTCGCATTGAGATTCGGTTTCCCAAGAGTATTTTGGGACATAAAAAAAATTAGCCTTGGATGTTGTTTTTGCGTCTTCATTAGGAGAGCTAGAAGACATATTTTGTTGGTTATGGAGAGGTGTAGAAGATATACACTCCATAAGGTCTATTTATAGTTGTACTTGACTGTATAAACCGTCCGTATGCCGTCGGATTGCGGGCTGTTTCTGATGTCGGCAATGTTTGATTGGTCAGTTGTACCGACGGATTTCCGACGGATATATGTCGTCAGAATTATTTAACGGATTTCCGACAGCTTGCAGACGGTTTCCGATGTCGGCAAAGTTTGATTGGTCAGCTGTACCGACGTATTTCTGACGGAGCTATGTCATCACAATTATGTAACGGCTTTCCGACGGATTGTAGACGGTTTCCGATGTCGGCAAAGTTTGAGTGGCTAATAAATCGTCTGCAGTGGCGGAAGGGATTGGTGGGGTCTTATGTCGGAGTGTTTAGACGGTTTTCTGACGGAAATCCGACGGATAACCGTTCTACATAAGTTTGCACATTTTTCATTGCATTCATAACAAAATTATAACCATCAAGTCATAACACAGAAAAATTCAATTGCGTAATGGCAAACAAAGATCTGTGGAATTACTATATGCAAAACCGATCCCCCGGTCATAACCCTCTAGCCACAACTCTTGTTCCTTCAAGCCCTCCTTACGATAACTTAAATGTTACTAATGTTGAACCGACTATTTCACTCCATCCAACTCAACAATCCCAGAACCAAATGCCCGTAATACCGGGACCTGGCCAAGTTGTACGGCGAGGCCTGTTTTGAAAGAGGTCTCATGATGCAAAGGTGATGCGAGGTGAAAGTTCTCAGCCACGCCCAACACAAGATTTTATTCGTGAGGTCATGAATGAGGCACCACAGGAGGACCAGGATTTTAGTAGTCCTCGGTGGATTTCTACTATCGATTACATAATCCGTGAAGGTATATATATATATAATTACCGGTTTTACTTTTACAATAATGATTGTAGCTGACAAATACTAAATCTACCATTCATTTTCATGTAGGTTCTACTAACAAAAGAAGCACACCATTCTAGACCCAGGTTGCAGAAATTAAATCCCCGCATTCACAATTTTTTTAAGTCAAAAAGGTTTACATTTTGCGACATATTTTATTAACATTTAGACATACAATTTACCTGACAAGTATATTCTATATATTTTATTATCAGATTGTGGCTATGCTCTCTAGTTTAACCCCCAATGACCAAGGAGATTTGCTTGTAACCCTAAAAGATCCTTCAGGAAAAATCGAGGGAACCATGCACCATAACATCTTCAAGAAGGACGAGTACAGACTCACCACTGGTGTAGGTGCGGTGGTAATCCTGAAGAATGTTACCGTTTGCCGTTTTGATAGAAACCAAAAGTACCTGAACATCACAGAGCGGAACATTGTTAAGGTAGATACACCATATATACATTTACAAATATTTATGGGAATGCTTAACTAAATTCGTTTTTGAAACAGATAATCGGTGCTAATTCAATTATTGCTGAATACCAACCAATGGAAGGATCTACCATCGAGGCGGAAGATGGAGGAACTACTGGGTACG
The DNA here is from genome assembly GCA_963576765.1 of Draba incana. Classification (NCBI taxonomy): domain Eukaryota; kingdom Viridiplantae; phylum Streptophyta; class Magnoliopsida; order Brassicales; family Brassicaceae; genus Draba; species Draba incana. The sequence continues at coordinate 2,554,034 of OY755207.1, read as the reverse complement.
AGTATGAAACAGTTCCAGACTCTCATGAAGACTAAACATCCAACTCGTCCACAAATAAGAATAATTTAATGATAACAACTTTATGTTGTTTTTATGTTCAATAATGATCCAGTATCTATTTTACGATCGTATAATGTTTTCATGTGTTATATATCCTTTTAATGATTATGAAATATTGGTGTTATATATGTGAAATACCGTTCAAAATATTTATTTACATAAATTGATACGCAAATCATTACAAAACAAAAGTAACTAAAATTATGAAATATTGGTGTTACATCAATTTATATATTTAATTATATAAAATATATGATAATGTTATTTTTTAATCATTATCATATATTTTATACAAATCTTATAATTCCTTTCCAAAACCCTTATAATAAAATTTAAAACCTTATCATATATTTAAAAAAAAAAAAAATCAAACGCCGTCGGAATTCCGTCTTAAAGTTCAGACGGAATTCCGACGGTTTAATGTTTTAAATTAATATTTATTTGTTCCGAGAAATTAAAATTAAAAAATAAATTATAGCCGTCGGAATTCCGTCTGAACATTAAGACGGAATTCCGACGGTGTTTGTTTTTGTTTTTAATTAAAAATATATAATAAGGTTTTAAATTTGATTATAAGGTTTTTGTAAAGGAATTATAAGATTTGTATAAAATATATGATAATGTTTACAAAATAACATCACCAATTCGAAAAATCAGAAGTATTTATTCGGGGATTCAAAAGTATAAGATTTTTTGTACCAAATTTATTAAGTAAACAATTAATTCGGCGTACAAACTAATGTCTAAATAAATAAAATGCAATTGAACATAGAAAAAAACTAAAGGCAACGGGAATATAGGATCGGGAATAGAATGGAACGGGATTTATTTTGACGGGAAAATATCTAAAAAAATGTAAAATTTTATATTTTAAAAGAATTTCCGTCGGAATTCCGTCTTAAATTCCGACGGTCTACCGACGGAAACCCTAATTTGACTAGCAGCCAAAAGACTTCGTAATCTTTATCAACGCGGGAAAACCGTCAGAATTACCGTCGGAATATTTCCTCGCCGTCGGAATTCCGTCTGAAGGCCGTCGGAATTCCGTCTGAAGGCCGTCGGAGAGTCTATTAAATCCACAGTTCGTCTTCCCCGAAGACAGATCTGGAAAAACACAAATTTCACCACAAAATTTCACGATCCCTTGCTTGCCGAGTCACAGCCGATCCCTTGCCGAGTCACCGCCTCGTTCTAGCCGTGTAATCCCTCGGTCTCCTCTTCTTCCTGATTCTTCAACGGATAAATAAATAAAAAAAAACCATTCACCGCTGGATTTCGCTTTCAACTGCCGGAAAACTCACACAAACCGCCGGAATCATCCTAATCCACACCCTCCTTCACGAATTCAACAAAGCTATGTAAGTTTTTTGATGATTACAAAGATTGTTCATAAAAAAAAAAATATTGTTCTTCATAAAAAAAAATTGTGTTCTTGGGAAAAAAAAAAATTCTTCATAAAATTTTATATTTGTAAATACCTATATAGAATAATTTTACATAATATTATAACATTAATAAAACAATTTAAATTAAAAAAAAATCAAAAATTATGTAAGGTTTAAAACAATTTATAACTTTAAACAATTTAAACCTTTAAATTCTTCAACCAAATCAAAAATTATGTAAGGTTTAAAACAATTTAAACCTATAAAATTTTAAACCTATTTAAAATTAATAAAATTTAAAACTTTAAATCCTTTAAATTTACAATTTTATAAATTTTAAAGTTTATAACGTTAACAATTTAAACTTTTTAATTTATAATTTTTTAACGTTAATAAAATTTGTCAAATTAATGTTCAGAATTTTAAACAATTTTATAAAAATTAAACCTTTAAATCCTTCATATTTACAATTTTTTTAACAATTTTTTAAAATTTGTCATATTAATTTTAATAAAAAATGTTTACCAATTCAAACTTTAAACAAATTTAAACCTTTAAAGCATTTTTTACAAGTTTAAAAAATTTGAAAAATTAATGTTAATAAAAATTTTAAAGAATTAAAAAAATTTAAAATTTAAAACTTAAATCCATGAACTTCGGTTTCTGAATATACAATATAAAAAAAAAAACCCAGATTAATTAAATTTAAAAATTGTAAATTTAAAACCACGTAATCCCAATTGAATTAAATTCATTTACTACAAAACTCTTCAATCCCCAATATCCTTAATTCTCATCATCCTAAATTTCCAATTAACTAAATCCCAAAATTTCAAAATCACAAATTCCTATACATTCCAAATTCCATAAATCCTGAAATCTCTAAATCTTAGAATTATGGAAATCGTAGGAATTATGGGCAGTTTCATAACTCTAGAGGAGGTGGGAGTTCCAGTAGGGGAGGACCGGGACACTTGGTTCCGACAATTTGCGGTATGATTTTATTTTATTTTTTTCAATTATATTTTCTATATCACTCACATTTTAATTACTAATGCGGGAATGTGGTGTTTTTTTTGCAGCAAGATTTTACGTGGGACCCACCGCTCACATCGATGGTCCGAAAGGAATTCGACACAAAGGCTGCGAGGAAGTTCTCGTGGAAGATCAACGAGTGGAAAGACTCGTGGTATAAATACGGGAAGGTGCCTAAAGTTTTCAAATATAAACAAGAGATGTGGGCTGGACTACTTCGACATTGGGAACTAGAGGCAACTCGGGCGGACTCCGAGAAACACTCTACTAACCGCAACAGCACCCGGAAGGGGAAGGGAAAGGCGACCCACAACCTCGGAGCAACGAGCAAGGCTTCAGCTGCTCAGAAAATTGTAAGTAGTTTAATAATTAAAAAAAAATTTAAATTCGCTAACAAAATTGTATATGTTAACAGTTTCAGCAGACCGGTGTCTATCCTTCCAACCTTGATTTGGTCAAGGTTTCGCACACCAACAAGAAGACCGGTGAAATTCAAGACCCGCTTGCTCGTGAAATCGTGGAAGCCGTGCAGAGGCGGCAGGAGGAGTTCCTGCAATCGCAACCTATCGTGGAAGGAACTCCGGCGCCAACCGATGTTCCAGTGGAGAAGATCAACGAGTTCACGTACGAGGTTAGTAACCGTTTAACTTTTAAAGAAATTTAAACATTACTTTTAATACAAGGAAGTTATAAAATATAATTTTTTTTTTATCGTAGGTGACTCCCAAGACCAGAGGCCGTGTTTACGGCCTCCCAGAAGATAGTAGCTCGTCTGTTTCGACGGTTCGATATGGCGGTGCTAGCAGGTTGGAGGCGGAAAACCGAGAGCTGCACGACCGGCTTAGGCAAATGCAGGAAGAGAGAGACAGAGATAGGGCGGAGTCGGAAAAACGCTTTAAAGCGTTGGAAGATCAGATGACCGACTTCTTCCGTACCCGTAGGCCGGAATAGACATTTATTAGTTTTAAAATTTATTGTAAAACTTTAATGTACTTTTGAAACAATTTTAATTTAATTTGGGTTTTTTAAGATTTTAATTTTAATTTTTAATGATTTATTAATGATTTTAAATTATTTAAATATTTTTAATTTTTTTAAAAAAACATACGAATTCCATCGGTATACCCTCGGTATATCATTCCGTCGGAACACCGTCATGCCGTTTATCCGTCGGATTTCCCTCGGTTACCTTACCCTCGGTATACCGTCGGAAATTACTTACCGTCGGAAAGCCTTCGGAAACTACCGGATCTCCGAAACCGTCGGTATTCCGTCGTCTAATTAAGTTCTGACGGTATAATGACGGTTCTCAAACGGAAAACGGATATCCGTTTGCCGTCGGATTTCCGTTGCAACAAACAGACGGAATTCCGACGGATATTAAAATTTCGACGTGACAGATCCGACGGACCCAAGCCGTCAGAAACACGTCGGAAATGGGTCTTTTCCGACCGAATTCCGACGGTTGTGGCCGTCGGAATAGCGGTTGTTTTCTTGTAGTGATAGCCGTAAACTCTCCAGAACTCACGTTGAAGCTCATTAATATACTTTTATTACGACTAAGACCATCTTCATTGGAGACTTTTAAAAGTTTAATTAGAAGATCCAAAGAATAAAAGTGAATTAAATAAAAGATTTTGGTGTCTTAAATGTAGGATTATGGTCTAATATAGGATAGTGGTCTAAGAGTTAAGACACTAAAAGTTAATAAATTCTATTAAAATATACAATAAGACACAATTAAAAGAGTCTCCAATGAGGATGCTCTAAGGGCATGTTCAATGGTGACATTTTGGAATCTTATGAGGTGTTCTTATAATATAAAATTATTAAAATGGTTGTAAAATGAAGAAATAGAGTGTTTTTGTGGGGTATATTGAGTGTGTGTTTAAATATAAAATTAATAAAAGTTGAGTAAAAAGAAGAGAGAGTGTTTAAAAGGGAGAGAGAGGGATCTAATATTGGATCTTTTGGAGAGTGTGTTTAAAAGGAAAAGAAAGAGAGAGTGTTTAAAAGTTGAGTAAATGGATGAAAGAGAAGGTATAAAGTTGATTAAAAGGAAGAGAAAGTGTGTGTTTTAATAATTTTATATTATAAAAACATCACATAAGATCCCGTGAAATCTGCATTGAACATGCCCTAAGAGTGTTCCAAGCTCCATAGTAGATAACTCCTCCTTTACATACTGAATTAGTAACTATAGCATGAATATGCATCTCCACGATATATTCTTCACCTGATCCCATCGTGTAAACTTCAAATTGTTCAGTTCCAATTGGTATACCTGACATCCTAATCGTACACGACACCTTGAATACATCCAATTCTTCGTCGTATCCAAAAAAACTTCTAAGGTATAGGCTCGGGTAAAGTCACAACTTTTTGAATACTCGGATTGCAAATCACGACTTTGGTACCCGATTGAAGACATATCAAACCTCTTATGGGTGCAGAACTCTGATCTATTAGTTCATTAGTAATACACATTTGTTGTTGGTCAATCAGCACATCGAAGAACTTACTATAATTGATGGCCAATTAACATAAAAATTTGATATCGAACGTACTTTGAAGGTTTTTCCTTTCAGCACACGTGTGCATGTGTTCTCCAAAACATGTGCTTAGAGCATCTTTATGTACTGCTGTACTGCACTAGCGCTACCGCATTTTGCGCGAACAAACATGTGATACGACTCATAATGCACATTTTTTTGGAAATCGACAAAAAATAATTAGTGTCAGTTAAGATATTACCATATATCTTCTCTTGAGAATATTCATATATATATATATATATATATTCGTTACATTAGCAATTAGAGCATCTTTATCCAAAACACATGTGCTTAATGAGTCGTCTCACATGTTTGTTTGTTGTTATTACTGTCTAGACAGATCAAGCACTAGGGTTGTAGTCTAATTTAAAATTCTACATTTTCAACTACAGATCCAAATTGAGACGCATGCTGATGCATATTGGTCAATGTAAAATAATCTCTAAAACATGTTGCAATCTTCAGACAAAAACAAAATATTTGGGACCACTTATGTTGGTATATATTCAAACACAATCTGTTATTTTCCTTTCATTTCAACATTCCATATCTAAAAATATGAAACATTCAAGAAATAATTTGCTTGCTTTTATCTTCTTGGTCATATTCATATTGGAATCATCAAACTCATCATTCGCATACTCTGAGACTTTCACCCAATGCCTAACCTCAAACTCCGTCCCCAAACATCCCATTTCCTCCACCGTGTTCTTCGCCGGAAATCGCAATTTCTCCACCGTACTTGAAGCCAACATCCGTAACCTCCGTTTCAACGCCACCTCAACTCCCAAACCCTTCCTCATAATCGCCGCAACACACGAATCTCACGTTCAAGCTGCGGTTACTTGCGGCCGACGTCACAACCTCCAGATGAAAATCAGAAGCGGCGGCCACGAGTACGATGGCTTGTCTTACACCTCGTACTCTCGGAAACCATTTTTCGTCCTCGACATGACAAATCTCCGGGCGGTTGAGGTAGATCCGGAGAGTAAAACCGCGTGGGTGGAAACCGGTGCTATTCTTGGAGAAGTTTATTACTATATATGGGAGAAGAGCAAAACCCTTGCTTATCCCGCCGGTGTTTGTTTGACGGTTGGTGTCGGTGGCCATATTAGCGGCGGAGGTTACGGTAACTTGATGAGAAAATTCGGTCTCACCGTCGATAATACTATCGATGCAAGAATGGTCGATGTCAATGGTATGGTCAATTTCTCTATCTTCTATACTTTCACTAAATTCTATAGTACTAATATTTCAATGATTTTGGTCAAATCTCAAGTCAGTGAGAATATAGTCAACATATCAAATCTATTAGTTCAAACACAAAACGACTATTAACACTGTTATCCTATACTCTTAATTTAATCTTTATATTTAAGTCACATATATTTTACAAAATTCTAACTATATTTCACTGTATTATATACACAAATTTCAGGAACAATTTTAGATAGGAAATCGATGGGAGAAGATCTCTTTTGGGCAATAAACGGAGGAGGAGGAGGAAGCTTCGGCGTCATTTTATCTTACAAAATAAAACTTGTCGAAATCCCTCAAAACGTTACCGTTTTCAAAATCTCCCGAACGTTGGACCAAAACGCAACGGAGATCGTTCACCGGTGGCAAAAAGTCGCACCGGAGCTCCCCGACGAGCTTTTCATAAGATTAATGATTGACGTCGTAAATGACAACGTTACATCTACAAAGACCGTTAGAGCAACATTCCTAGCTATGTTCTTAGGAGACACAACAATGCTACTGTCGATATTAAACCGGAGATTCCCTGAATTGGGTTTGGTCCAATCTGATTGCATCGAGATGAGCTGGATCCAATCTGTGTTTTTCTGGAGGTATCACGAAATCGGTTTGTCGGAAAAGGCTTTGCTTCAGAGGAATGAGACTAAACATTATCTCAAGAGAAAAGCAGATTACATACGTGAACCGATTTCAAGAACCGGTTTAGAATCGATTTGGAAGAAAATGATTGAGCTTGAAATTCCCTCTTTGACTTTTAATCCATACGGCGGAGCAATGGCAAGGATTCCGTCGACGGCGACTCCATTTCCATATAGAGCAGGATATCTTTGCAAGATTCAGTATGTTGCGAATTGGAGAAATGATAGATTAACCAACCGGTATGTAGATTTGACGAGGAGATTGTACCGGTTTATGACTCCTTTTGTTTCCAAGAATCCGAGACAAACGTTTTTTAATTATCGTGATGCTGATTTAGGGGTTAATTTTCACCAAGGGAAACTTAGGAGCTATGTGGAAAGTAAGAGTTATGGGAAGAAATGTTTCGCCGGAAATTTTGAGAGATTGGTGAAGATAAAGACAAGAGTTGATAGTGGTAATTTCTTTAGGCATGAACAAAGTATTAGTCCTGTGCTACCATAGTTTATATGTTGGATGGATTGATAAGTGATTAGTGAAATTGGTGTTGTAAAAGGATTTATGTTGCATGTCTTATTTGTATTTCTAAAATCCAAGTTTGGTTTTATTACATGCTTATTAAAATTATTGTACCATAAACAAAGATTTTGATTGATCCAAGAGCATATAAAGAAATCTTTGAATTGATACAACATTTTAGTTTTACCATAACAAAAGATCAACGACAATAGAAATCATGACACCGACCAAACCCAATAAGACTACTATACTTGATATACTAAACGACCCAAGTGATCCATACTATATCTTATTTGAGACACTTAACAACCAACCAACGATAGTAATTCATTGGACCAACTATTATTGGCTCTTTACGGATGCGAAAGGCTATCAACATGATTCAAGAAGGTTCGAGCAAAGTGATATGAACTTCCAACCCCTCCATCAATCTTAAGCTTACTGAAATTTTGTGTGACTCCATTGTAATACACCACAAAGAATGACCCGTCCTCAAGCAACCCTCTTTGTGCGAAAACAAGTTCTCCTGTTCCAATGATACCTTCAAAAGAAAACTTCATATCTTCAAAAATTTCTTTCCAACGAGGAATCACAATGCGGTTTTTCAACCATTTTCTAGAAATTTCATTCCTAACCAACATCTTCATTACTCCGTTTTCAATCACAGTGTTTTCCACGAAGGCAACATTCCCCTTATAGTTCACAAATAAATCATTAATCCCAAAAGCGACTCCCTTAGGGAAGTGATTAATAACATTGAACTCTTCAGACCTTACGTTGAAACTCATTACTATAGAATGACCACTACCAGACCAAGCTCCATAGTACAAAATTTCTCCTTACCATACTCCTTTACTAGCTGGAAAATGATCATGTTTGCACTTGATCGGTCTCCAAGATTCTTCACCTAATCTCAACGTGAAAGCTTGATGTTTCCTATATCCATCTGATTTACCAGACGGTATCAAAGCCATACATAACACCTTGAATACTTTCGTAACTTCATCGTATCCAAAAAAAATTCCATACATTTTAATCTCTCAGATTTCCGGTAACGTTCGAAACTTTCTCGTACCGGGATTATAAATCACGACCTTAGTTTCTTGTTGAAGACAGATCAAACCTCGGATGGGTGCAGAAACCGCTTATCGTGGTCTATTAGAAAAACGCATGTGTTGTTGACCAGACGACAACAATAGTTTCTCGTCTTGGTAAACTAAGTGAAATAAAATTTCTGGGGTTGGGTCAGGTAATTCTCGAGAGAATACGAGCAACATTCGAGGCCTTGTCTTCGATCGGACCAAGTAAAGATCTTCGAAATCCTTTTGACGGATTATAAATGACCAGTTCTTTGTGACACACTTGAATTTCATCAAAGACTTCGGAGGCAACCATGATAGAATCTCCCTTTGTAGCTCTTCCGGAAGTTCTACGCTCTTTTTTTCTTTCTTTTTTTTTATTATTTTTGGTACTCTCTCTATCAGAATTTTAGGTGTTCGAGACCAAAACACAGATATAATTTTTGTTTTTTTTTGTTTTTACCGTTTCGAGTTTAATTAAAACTTAAAGAACTCGAGTTCAATTTATAGGAGAATTTTTTTTTTCTATACGTTACGCCACGTTTGCTTCCTCAATTTTTTTTCATTTTCTTAAAAACATTTTTATTAATTGTAACGGTTACAAGAAACGACCCAAAATCATTCTTTATTCCTCTCATTTTTTGGAAAAACATTTTTATTAACGGTTACAAGATACGACCGAAATCATTCTTTATTCTTTTCATTTTCAGAAAAACATTTTTATTAATTGTAACGGTTATTAGATAGGATGACCAAAGTCATTCTTCTTCTTTTTTTTTCTTTTTTTTTGTTGATTTTTTTTATTAATTATAACGGTTACAAGATACGACCAAAATCATTTATCTTTTTATTTTATTTTTAAAAAAATTGTTAATTGTAACGGTTACAAGATACAACCGAAATCATATAGTTTTACAAAATATTAGAAAGAGGTTAAAATATGGTTTTCAGAAATGTAAAAAAAGACATGTAGCCACTCATGTCCTCACCCTTTAAAAAAATTATTGATTTTCTTCATTAATTAGAAAACAAGTTTGGTGTTAATTAAACATGATTCATTAATAGTTGGGTTAATTTGTCTAATAGCAAAGAAAAAAACTATAACTTAAAAACTAACAAAAAAAAAGGGTACGTGGCAAAATCTTAGTCATTGAATTTAGGGGGTTTAGTTAGTTTTTGAGTTAAAAATTTTTTTTTTGGTTATTAGACCTAATTTTCCATAATAGTTTTCTTTATTTATTTTGTTTTTTGTTTTAACGTGTCAGACGTTAAAATTTATTTTTTTCATCATAGAATTCATTTGTGTAGAACATCGTACTTAATAAGTTTCATCATAGTAACAAAATTAGCTCAAATATAAATAATCTTTTAATTGTTTAAACTTTTGATACTTTTATTAGTTGTATACAATTGTCAAAGTAGAAGTTCAGTTTCGCACATAGAACAACTTACTAAAGTAGCCAATTTACAAAAAGATTTGGTATAACTATTGGCCAATTAGCACATAAGTTTGATATATTATGGAAAATAAAGTTTATTACCTTTTCCATTAGTTATGCAATTAGGTGCAAAACGATGACTTAACATGTTTTCATTTTGTTTTAACTTGTGATATCTTGTTTCCTTTGTATTTTTCATTTTGATGTTTGTATACATTACATAAAACGTATTGTTATGTGTTAAAAATTTCTTATTTTACCGCTAATTAGAAAAAAAGTTTGGTGCAAAACGTGACATAACAGATTTTGTTTGTTTGTTTTAACGCGCTATATATATAGATATATATTATTTATTTAAATTCTTTGTAAACATCGAAAAAAACTTCATGCGGCAAATTTGATTACTTTTTCAGTTTTTCTACTACCTAGGGAAAAAAATTGTTGCAAAACATGACTTAACACGTTTTCTTGTTGTTATATGCGTTAGTCTAATGGCCACAAAATCACTTCAACACATAGATAACACTTAAGTTTTTTAAAATAATTTTACTCTAATTAAAAAAAGTGAGGTTCACTTTCGCACATAGAAGAGCACTTTACTATATAAGCAAAACGTCGTTTCCTTAAGGGTATGTGTATGTTACTGTGGACCACCACACATCGTATAAATTCTTCAAACCGGTTAGACAAAATCCAGGACGACATTTGTGTTTTTGGTTCAAATTCGATTGTTTTAGATAACCAACCCATTCTTCTTCCATTTTGAACCGACCTATACCAAAAATTCAAAATCCAGAAAAAAGTGCAGATTTTTGGTTTTCGTCTCCGAAGCTTCTTTTGATGATGCATCGTGTTAATAGAGATGCTCTGTTTCTTCTTTCAATTCATTTTGACGAAATTAACTAAATGTGGGAATTTTCTCGTTTAGGTTAAAGATTTGTGTTCCTCTTTTATGATTTTTCTTCTTAACAAAATCAATTTGTTTGATTTCTCTGGATTTTCTTCTAAAAAAATTCGAATTTTCTTCTTACCGTAATTGAAGTGCTTGGACTAATGTGATCCTTTGATTATTGCTCAACCACATAAGTATATCTAAATTTTTCTTCTTACCGTAATTGAAGAGCTTGGACTATGAGATCCTTTGATTATTGCTCAACCACATACAGTAAGTATATCTAAGTTTCTCATTACTTATGGGTGATTGGCTTCACATGCTTTGGTTGGATGGTGTTCATGTTCATGTTCCATTGTTTGCTGGTGTGGAATGTGATAGATTGGTTTAAGCCTTGTAGCCTTAGAGGTTAACAAGCTTGATTGGAATTGTAGTGTGTTTGATAGAATGTACTTTGGAAAACGAAGATTTGTGTTTGTAAAAATAGATTAACAAGTTATGAAACTAGCTAGTGTGTTTCCATCATTTGGGAATTACTCTTTAGTGTCTTTATCTCTTAAGAGTTGTATTATTGATCATTTTGCAGATAATCTTCCTTTGGATCCCTCCTCGGTTGACATGGTATCTCAGTAAGTTTTACTTTACATTTCTCAGTTCTTTATTATAACAAGTAAGTTTTACATTTTCTTTAATAGCTCGCGATTGCGAAATTGGAATCACTTAGAAAGCTTGCAAGAAGTGCTCTTGTGGAAGACCTGAGATAGAGGAGAAAGCAGAGAAGCTTGGATTGGACTCACCATTGACCGTGTCGAAAACCGTCAATCAGCATGTGGCAGCGTAGGTCAATCAGTAGTCAATTTTTTTTACCTTTTTTTGGTGAATTGTATTTATTTTTTACTAATATATACATATATTCAATTACAATAATTTGTTAATTAAAAACTACAAAAATTACTTTTATAAATTAAAGTTCAATTATATATTATTGTTATTCATGTAATTATAAGAAATTAATATAATATATTTTAAATTTTAAGTTGACCCGCGGTCGACCCGGGTCGACCGGATGACCCGGTGATCCGGTAGGTATTCCGGTTGGATTTTCCTTTCATCACACGTGCGCATGTGTTCACTTGTTGTGCCAAAAGCAAAACGTCACTAAACTCACACAACGACGTCGTTTCCTTAACTGTGTGTGTTACTGTGGACCGGTTTGACGAAATCTGGGACGACATTTGGTTTTTTGGTTCAAATTCAATTGTTTTAGATAACCAGCCCATTCTTCTTCCATTTTGAACCGACCTGTACCAAAAATTCAGAATCCAGAAAAAAGTGGAGATTTTTGGTTTACGTCTCCGAAGCTTCTTTTGATGATGATGAAACAAATTGATTCTTCTTTCAGTTCATTTTTTTGACGAAAGTGTGGGATTTTCTCGTTTAGGTTAAAGATTTGTGTACCTCGTTATGATTTTTCTTCTTACAAAATCTATCTGTTTGATTTTTTCTGGATTTTCTTCTGAAAAAAAATTCGATTTTTCTTCTTACCATAATTCAATAGCTTGGACTATGTGACCCTTTGATTATTAATCAAGCATTCACTCTTTTAAGTATATATGTTGATTTCTCATTACTTATAGTTATTGGTTTCACTTGCTTTGGTCGTTGGATATTGTTTAATGTTCCATTGTTTGCTGGTGTGGAATGTGATAGATTGGTTTAAGCCTTATAGCCTTAGAGGTTAACGAGTTAGATTGGAATTTTAGTGTGTTTGATAGAATGTACTTTGGAAAACGAAGATTTGTGTTTGTAAAAATAGATTAACAAGTTATAAAACTAGCTAGTGTGTTTCCGTCATTTGGGAATTACTCTTTAGTGTCTTTATCTCTTAAGAGTTGTATTATTGATCATTTTGCATATAATCTTCCTTTGGATCCCTCCTCGGTTGACTTGGTATCTCAGTAAGTTTTACATTACATTTCTCAGTTCTTTATCATTACAAGTAAGTTTTACATTATATATTTTTTTTTTTGAATAGGGCCTCCGAGATCTCAGATCCGGCTTAATATGCGTTAGTCTAATGGCCGCAAAATCACTTCAACACATAGATAACACATAAATTTTTCAAAAGATTTTTACTCTAATTAAAAAAAAGTACTACAATTGTTGGGCAATTAGCTCAAAGATTTGATACCGAACGTAACTGGAAGGATTTTCCTTTCATCACACGTGCGCATGTGTTCACTTGTTTTGCCAAAAGCAAAACGTCACTAAACTCACACAACGACGTCGTTTCCTTAACTGTGTGTGTTACTGTGGACCGGTTTGACGAAATCTGGGACGACATTTGGTTTTTTGGTTCAAATTCAATTGTTTTAGATAACCAGCCCATTCTTCTTCCATTTTGAACCGACCTGTACCAAAAATTCAGAATCCAGAAAAAAGTGGAGATTTTTGGTTTACGTCTCCGAAGCTTCTTTTGATGATGATGAAACAAATTGATTCTTCTTTCAGTTCATTTTTTTGACGAAAGTGTGGGATTTTCTCGTTTAGGTTAAAGATTTGTGTACCTCGTTATGATTTTTCTTCTTACAAAATCTATTTGTTTGATTTTTTCTGGATTTTCTTCTGAAAAAAAATTCGATTTTTCTTCTTACCATAATTCAATAGCTTGGACTATGTGACCCTTTGATTATTAATCAAGCATTCACTCTTTTAAGTATATATGTTGATTTCTCATTACTTATAGTTATTGGTTTCACTTGCTTTGGTCGTTGGATATTGTTTAATGTTCCATTGTTTGCTGGTGTGGAATGTGATAGATTGGTTTAAGCCTTATAGCCTTAGAGGTTAACGAGTTAGATTGGAATTTTAGTGTGTTTGATAGAATGTACTTTGGAAAATGAAGATTTGTGTTTGTAAAATAGATTAACAAGTTAAGAAAACTAGCTTAGTGTGTTTCCATCACTGGGAGTTACTCCTAGAGTTAGATTATTGATCATTGGTGGACATGGTTTTATGCCTCTCCAAGATCATCTGAATTTCCAAGTGATAAAAATAAACGGTGAGCTCTCAAGAACTTTGAAACCTGGTGGTTACAATGTTTGCTTGCAATAATTTAGTTGGTTAAACAAGAAATGATAGAACAGGTTTGTGTTGTGTAGATTAATCTGGATGATAATGACTTGGATCTTATAGACGAAGATTCTGTTTTAACACGCCTTTCAAACTTGGCGAGAAGGTAACCGAAAACTTTCTTTGTTACTCTCTTTAGCGTTGTGAAAAACACAATTTCTTACATAAAACCTTTGTTTCTCCATTAGGCATTTCTGAGGAAAGAGTATTAGAACATATAGTCAAATATGAGACAAAATCAGGGAAGAGGTAGGTTTTTTCACATTTCTTCATCTTCACCTGTGATTTCCCCTGCTCTTCTTTTCCCCTGCAATCTCTTTTATAGTCACTTCTGAAGCTCTCATATTGTTCATCAAAATCATAAAGGGTTATTATCTCTCACCTCTGAAGCTCTCATATTGTTACGAGACTTACGAAGATGACACAGCCTAGTCACTTATACATCGTTTTGGACGTCATAATCTTCATCAACATGAGGCTACAAGAGTTCGAGTATCCCGCATTCTTTTATCATCCTGGTGCGAGAGGAAGTGTCGAGTTTGAACTCCACAACAAGCTCGGTGTAGGAAGTCACCTCCTCTGCTTCAAAGTCGAATATGTACAGATGCTTTGATGTTTTTTGTTTAAACAAGGCTCTATCTGTTCTACATGAAGTAAGAGATTTCTGTTTTGACGTGATGATGCACTCCACACATGAAGTAAGAACTTTGTCCTTGTTATCCAACAAGATGCATGCCTTAAATTTTGTTGATGTACGGAGAGGCATTGCCACGGAGTTCCCAGAAGCTCGGTAAGTGAAGCATGGAGGCACTTCTCGACCAGGTAAAACCGAATATTTACTTGTTGATGTCTGGATGATGAGATCTCTCGCTTCTTGATTTAGTTTGAAGCAGTTAACGAACTTGAGACTATACATAGTTGACTTGAGAAAGGAGCAATCTAGTCTCTCAAGTAAGTCACAGTTATCTACATCTAGCACGTTTATGGAATCTGGAAGCTGCGGGAGTGATACCAGCTTTCTGCATCCGCTGAGCACAAGTTTATGTAGACGAGAGCATCCCTTGACCCATGGACCAATCTCTTGTACTTCTGGATCGCTCAAGTGCAGCTCTGTGATGTTGTCAATAGCATACGGGGAGTCCTTTAGGTTTTCACTGTACGACATCTCCAAAACTAAATGTCTAAGTTGAGACCACGACCTGATTGACGAAGGCACTTCTTCTATTGCAGTCCCACTTAGCTTGAGACATTTAATGTTTGTAGAAATCTCAGGAAAACTTGTTAAGGACGAGCAATTAGTGAGATTGATCTTGTAGAGAGATTTCAGCATGATGTTGGTCGGAAGAACCTCCAACTTTGAGCACCCTTCCAAATCTAACTCCTCCAATCTATGAAGGTTTCCAATAGAACAAGGAAGCTTTACAAGACTAGAGCAATATCTCAAATCTAATCTCTTGAGATTAGTTGCATTTCCAATAGAGGAATGGAGCTTCGTTAGACTCGAGCATTTTTTGAGATTTAATATTTGGAGATTTGTTGCCTTTCCAATAGAGGAAGGGAGCTTTGTTAGACTCGAGCATTTCTGGAGATTTAATATTTGGAGATTAGTTGCATTCCCAAGAGAGGAAGGGAGCTCCACCAGACTTGAGCATTTATTCAAATCTAACTTTTTCAGATTTGTTGCATTCCCAATAGAAGAAGGGAGTTTCACAAGACTTGAACAACCACTAAGGTCTAAATATTCAAGTTTAGTGGCAGCTGAGAGATTAGGAAGCTCCTTCAGGTCTCTTGAATCACTTAAACCCATCCGTTTCAGATTTCGAAGTACCTATATAGACAAATAACACACAATACACTTAGCAGTTGAACACATAAAAGAACATGCATATATAAAACTAAAACGAATGCACGTCTATGCTATTTTGTACTTTAATCAAATAAAAAAGTGTAGTGACAAGCCTGCTACCAGACATTCTTACTTACTTTGATACCTTCCCACATCTTCTGAAGCCTGCTGCCAGGCATTCTTAATTCGACAAGGAACTCCAGGTTAGTAGTAAAAGGCAAACTTGTCAATGGCGAATTCACCCAATGTAGTAATTGAAGTTTTGGAGATATATACTTCAGAGATCCCGCCACAAATGCTATGTTTGAACTACCAAAATTACCATCGAACCTTAAGAATTGGAGATTATATATATTTTCAAAGGCTCTCTCACTTATATTAGAGTCGCTCCACATCCGATAATCGCTGTTGTAACATATGCCGATAACACTTCTAGTAATCTGAAAAATGCCCCGAAAATCAATTAGAGATGATAAAATAACCTCAAGTTGGAATATATGCCTATAACAACGTAAGGGTAATGACAAAGCTTACTGTTGTAGGGTCAGTGAAAACTTCACCAATATCTTTAAGATCAACCAAAAACTGTCGCTTCCCAGGCTTACAATTAGATTGTTTACGGACAATTTCTTTACCCAGTTGGACTAGCAAACTATGCATCTTTATCCTTGACAACCGATCAATAGATATGAGAGATTTCTCAGCTAAAACTCGAAGCCTTTGCTTCACATTCGAGAATTTCTTTGCAAGATGCTCTTCAATTGTCACAACAAATTGACGGTTGAAAATGCAGGCTATATGAAGGAATATATCTTTCTCTTCATCAGATAAAGCATCATAACTAAACCTCAAAATGCTCTCAATTTCTCCGTTAAGACGACACCATAATATTGGTAATTCCCGATTCCACTCTTGCTTAGACATTCTCCGGAAGTAGGACCCCATAACCTTTAGCCCTAAAGGAAGTTTACCGACAAGGCATGCAATTTCATGACAAAGTTTAGTGAAACCATCTTTAGGATACTTTTGGCCAAAAGCGTACATGCAGAACATTTGAAGAGCCTCATCGTCTGATGGAAAATCAACTTTGTATATATGGTTGATCCCATGTGCCTTCAAAAGAGCAAAATCTTCTGATGTGATGAAAATACGACTTCCAGGACCAAACCACTGAGCTTCTCTCGCCAGGGCATCTAATTGTGCTGGCCGATCCACATCATCAAGAACGAGCAACACGTTCTTGTCATTCAACCTTTGTGGAGCGACTTCTAAATGAGTGATCAGGGGATCAACTTTGTGGTTGATAATTTGAGACAACAATTGGTTCTGTAGTTGCAGTTGTGCACTACCCTCATTGAGACAATTTATTGGATAGTTTCCTTTGATATCCATCATGATTGCCCTAAACTGGAAACTGTTGGAAAGTTTTTCAAACAGAAATTTGGCAATGGTGCTCTTACCAATCCCAGCCGGGCCCCAAATCCCAATCATCCTCACTTCTTGCAAATCAAGGCGTAACAACAGTTCTATCCTTTCCATATGACCTCCCATCCCAATCCAGCGGTCCATATGAGGTGATGGTGCCATACGATTCAACATTTTCGAAATATTAGCAGCTATGTTTTCGATCATAGTAGCTTCATCAATCCTAACAAAGATCGAGATCAGTTTATATATCAGTTAGTGAATTATTACTAAGTGCTCTCACATAGAGATTCAAAATGTATGACTTTCTCTTCCATGCCTATAGTTCAAATGCTATAAAGATATAAATAGTTTGATAGGTTTAGAAATATTAAAAGAAATAAGTGGAAATCAAGAGGACGAACCAGTTGCTTGAAGGGTAATGGTAACCGGCGATTGTGGCTACACCCTCCAAAGCTTTTCTCCATGTCTCAATCTTCTCCTCGGTTTGATCTTGACAAGTTTCTTTAAAGACGTTCCCAAAATCTCCGGTCTGGTATTTAACATCAGCTGGAGCTACTTCATAGAAAATGGTAATCACCGTTTGACCCTCCACTTTGCTCATGATCTCCACCAATTCGTCAAGACACCATGACGAATAAGCATAGTTCTTGGAGAGCAAGACTATGGCAAACTTAGATCCTCTAATTGCCTTTTTGAGTTCAGGGCCGACTGATTTTCCTCTCCTGATCTCGTTATCAATGAATAGGAGGATTCCGTTTCTTTGAAACTCTCTTTGAATGTGGCTGAGAAAGGCTTTGCGTACATCTGGCCCGTGGAAGCTGGGAAAGACATCATGTTCCCAGCTTCGAGGCGGAGAAGATGAAGGAAGTGAAAGAGACAAAGAAGAAGATGTATCCATTAGTGGACTATCACTAAGAAGAGATGGAGAAGAAAGAGATAAAGAAGAAAAAGCCATTAAAGGACTCTCAGGAGGAAGAGATGGATGAGATGGAGGAGAAAGCGGTAACGAAGAAGAAGCCATTATTGGACTCTCAGGAAGAACAGATGGAGGAGAAAGCGGTAACGAAGAAGAAGCCATTATTGGACTCTCAGGAAGAACAGATGGAGGAGAAAGCGGTAACGAAGAAGAAGCCATTATTGGACTCTCACGAAGAACAGATGGAGGTGAAAGCGGTAACGAAGAAGAAGCTATTACTGGACTCTCAGGAACAAGAGATGGAGCAGATGGAAGAGAAGCAATTATTTTGTTTTCTTGGTCTATGATCTTTCCATAAACCTTATAAAATTGTGATCCCAAAAACGTAAATATTTTACCCAGAAGCGTAAATATTGCACCCAAAAGCATAAATATTGCAGCAGCAACATTCAAAAGGGAAAGGTAAAAATCCATTGCAATGATCGAGAGAGAAGATTTCAGATCACAGAGCTTTTACAATATAGAGTGTAAGGATTAACAATGAGACTGTGTATACTAAATGACATAGAACTCTTGACTGAGAATGTTCACACTAGCAAGTGAGAAATTAAGCTTAATAATGGAAATTAAAGTTATCTTTTCATGTGAACCATATCCCTAGCTATCATGTAGGTTCCACCATCCTTGGAAGTCCTTGGATCTTTCCTATAATTTGAAACTGATTTTTAAACTTAAAGTGAAGTAATATGATACTAGCCTTGTTTCGTACTTTTTCTTTAAACTTAAAGTGAAGGAATATGATACTAGCCTTGTTTCGTAACTGGAACACAATGTTATGTTATGTTATGTTATGTAGGAAAGAGAATAGACAACATGCTTGCATCCCAAGAAATCTTATATTTAGCTTCTTAAATGATGTTTGGTGAATTCATTGAGGCTTTGAAAATTTACAGATTTTCTTTTTTTGCATTCGTGTTAGAAAAGCTAGATTTCTTCAAGACTTTCTTCGTAAATCTGTTTTCAGACTGAGTCCTCTATTTTCTCTGTTTTTCTAAGGCTCAGTGACGTCATACCGGACCGTCTCTTTCAATTCTCCTCTAGAAGAAGTAATAATTTCTTGTTTCACTCCAATTAGAAGAAGGAAACAGCAAGGAAGATAACAAGGAAATTTCAACGACGTAAATGAAAGTCTGCATCAAAATCAAAGTTCACACACTAATGAAAGTCTCCATCAAAATCTAATTTATAGGAAATATAAAACACTAAAGAGGATTACTTTAGTTTGTTACGAAAGCTCTAAGTAGGTCACTTAAGTTTAAATTATTGAGTCTTCTGTTTTTTTTTTTTTTTTTTTCTAATCACGTAAAATGTCTCTTTCAATTCTCCTCTAGAATAAGTAATAATTTATTGTTTCACTCCAATTATAAGAAGGAAACAGCAAGGAAGACCACTAGGAAATTTCAACGACGTAAATGAAAGTCTCCGTCAAAATCTTAAGTTCAAACACTAATGAAAGTCTCCATCAAAATCTAATTTATAGGAAATATCAAAAACTAAGAGGATTACTATAGTTTAAATTACTGAGTCTTCTAAGTTAACACGTCTATCTTAAATTTACATAAATCTAAAAGGGTTATTCTCAAAAATACCACAAAAAAAAAAAAAAATTTGTTCCAAAAATACCACCAATTTTCAAAAGTTCTAAAAATACTACTTTTTCCAAAAGTTCTAAAAATGCCACAAAATTAAAATTAATTTTAAAAATTCAAAACAAAAGCCTTAAACCCCAAACATAAACCCTACCCCCTAAAACTATACCATAATTGTACAATAGTTAACCCAAACTTAAAAATTTAAATTCTAAGCTCTTGAACATTAATTTTTGAGGTTGTGGTATTTTTGGAACTTTTGAAAATTAATGGTATTTTTGGAACTTTTAGTGGTATTTATGGAACTTTTGAAAATTAGTGGTATTTTGGAAAAAAAAACTTTTTTTAGTGGTATTTTAAGAAATTTCTCAATCTTAAAAACCAAAAAAGATAAAACTTTAATTCCACACATTAAAACATGCTCAAACTATTGGCCAATTAGCACATAGGTTTGATATATGAATGAATTTACAAGTTTGTTGTACATGCAAGTGGGTCTTATTTTATGAGTTTTTACTTGAGGCAATTAGGTAGATGGCATTACTATAACATGTATTTAGGTAAATGTCATTGGGTTTTTGGATTTCAGTAAACGGAGTGGGCCATATGTGTGTAAATGACAAAAAGGCCCTGCGAAAACTGAACAGGTGTCTTTTTAGGTGCAGAGGAGATATCAAAATAGGTTCATAGGTTTTTGAGTGTCATCATTGTTTTAATATATAAAACATATAGATATTTAACTAGTTATCTTTTTCTCTTTCATAATTTATTTTCTCTTTCATCTGAAACTTTTAAAAACGTAAGCAAACTCAAAGAAAAATAAGCTATCCGTCGATTTTGCGATAAAGATGGTGGTGATGATGGTGACCAATAAGTGATGATGGAAGAAAGTAACATATGGACAACGATAGAGATGGTGTTCATGCAAGTGTTAGAGGTAAAGATGGAGATAAATCAAAAAAAAAATCTAGATGATGAAAAGAAACCCGGCGATAATCCGGTGAAACTCCAACCGTAAGTTAAAGGTTTGGCAAAGATCCCTACAAAATTCCGCAAAAATCTGGCAAAATTTCTAGATTTATATGCAAATCTATACATACATACATACATACATATACGTATATCTAGTTTAAACACAAATTTGTACACATGCATACGACTATTAAACATGTCGTATCATATATTAATGATATATAATTTGTTATCGGCTATTACATATGTTAGTAGTCTAACATTGAATATGGCAGAATAAATCATATTCAAAGAAATTATATGTTAGCCGGTTATAAGTAAACTAATGTCGGCCATTACATATGTTAGTTGCTAACAAACAATTTAGAAGAGTAATTCAAATATTCAACATACTTGTACGTATGGAATGCATTGTATAAACATTATATTAACCTTTAGTTCTCAAATTAAATATTTATCGCGTTAAAAGAATTTGTAACAAGTTAAGTTAATATTAAAACACAAATTAAAAGTGCAACCTTCTCCATTATACATCATTTATTCCACTTGTTCATTATGTAGATTCAATGATAACATATATATGAGTGGATACCAATTTATTTATCAGTAATTTGTATTGTTGATATTTTATGATTGAATTTATGTATATCTTAAGTAGTAGGCCAAATTCAGTAACATACATTGTATAATAGTTGATAAAAAAAATAGTTCTCGGACCAAAAACTTCTTCGTTCATCGGAGCACCGAATCACCACCATTGAACTCGTACACTCACATCCACCTAATAAATGCGGTCTGATATACTCCATTTTTGGGGTATTCTAACCTTTGTTTTGTAGGGTTTTATCGAGTCTTTCTCCTTTGTATCGAGTCTTTTTAGGTCCAAAGGTGGCTGGAATGAAGAATTGGAGTTTGCTAGGAGTCTTGGTGGAAAAGGTGGAAAACACGATCTTTTGGATTCTGAAGTAGCTGGAGCACCTGCTCCCGATTTGACCGACCTGCTCCCAGAGATTCATAAAAGGGAATATTCACTTAATGGAAATATTCACCTAGAAGATTTACCCTAGATCTACCTAAGATTTACCAAGCCGCCGCCAACCTAGAAAAAAGGAAACATCTTGGAGAATAAATATGTGCTTCTTCCTTATTTTTTTTTACACACGTTTTTTACACACAATCTTTTACGCAAAAATCATCAAAAGACCTTTACTTGCTTTTCACGTTTTGGCCGAGAACCCTAGAGAGAGATTTCCGACTTCTTGCTTTGGATTTCGAGAGTTGTTCGTCTACACGTTATTGAGTTTTCTCTTGAACCTTACTCTTTAATTTATTCTATGAATACTTTCATCTCTCTTTGTGTTATTCGTTTCATTATGTGCGAGTAGTTACTTTTGTTAGATTAGGGTTTTTTCAAAGGGATTTAGAGATTCATGAACTCGGCATAGATAGGACCATACTTATATTTGATATCTTCATCTAATGTTGAATTTAATGCCTAGACTAGCTTGATCACCTAGCCTTTGATATTAGGTTTAATTTACTCATCAAAAGTGTAGTAGATTGCTTGAATAAACTTAGATGGGCGATTTGACCCTTAGCCAACGACAGTTGAAGTTAAGGCAAATCGTGAACTTATCAATCTTTATCGTTAATGCTTGTTAATTTGTTTAGTCTCAAACGACAGTTTAGGATGCTAGATTTATTAATAAAGTTGTTGATGCCACGACAGTGGATCCTCATAAAATCGTGATTGTGTTCTAGATTGGTACTTAATTTGATATCCTGAATAATTGCTTGGTTCTTGATAATCTATTCTCTGCGATAATTCCCTTGTCTAACGCCTTTATCATATTTGTTTACAACCGAATTTTACTTTGCTTTGTTATTTATTTTTCGTGACACTTTAAAACCACTTGAATCGCTTAGCTTGAATTGTGTTTAAAAGGAACTAAATTGTATTGTCAGTCCCTGAACAAACCTAAATCTATTTCTACATCGGATTAGAAATTTAGGAATTGAGTTCTTAACCCAGGCTAAAAACCTGTTATCAAATTGACGCCGTTGCGACGGGGACTACTTCGATACCTTTAGTTTTACAAATACGTTTCTAGACTAAGTACTAATTCGTTCTTTTTGTTTCTCTTGCTTGTGTTTCAGGGTGCATGAAAGCTAAGTCTACCCGAAAAAGTCGACAATCACCTCTCGTGTACTTCAGTAACTCGGAACTTGCAAGACTAGAACGAACCAACCGAAACACAAAATCTGATAAGGTCAACATGGGTGACCAAACAGACATTGACATGGTGGCCGAGATGAAGAGGCTACAAGATCAGATGGCTCAGCTGCAACAGCAACAAAACCGTAACCAACAGCAAGAACGTGCCATCGGGGATATGGACAATCCTCACGCCTTCTATAGGAACCGAGCTGCAATCGCTCCTCCTGGTGTCTTAAGGCAAGACTATGAGATAAAACCTCAGATGATCACGCTGGTCAAGCAACATCTATTCCACGGTCTGCCCGCTGAAATTCCGATGGACCATATAGAGAATTTCGAGGAGATCTGCTCCACGACAAGTTCTAATGGGATGAACCCGGATTTCTTAAAGTGCAAGCTTTTTCCCTTCTCGCTCACAGATAAGGCTTCACGATGGCTCAAGTCTTTACCTGCTGGATCTATCACGACTTGGCCACAGTGCAGGGCAGCGTTCTTGGATCACTTCTATACCAAAGCTAAGACCGCGGGATTGAGAAACAAGATCTCCACGTTTCAACAGCAAACTGGAGAATCTTTCTATGAGGCATGGGAGAGATTTAAGGAGTATAAAAGGGAGTGTCCACATCACGGATTTACGAATGAGAACTTTCTGGGAATTTTCTACGACGGTGTTGATTGGGATTACCGGAACACGTTGAACGCTGCTAGTAATGGGGACTTTATGACCAAGACAAAGGAGAATGCTTACAAGCTTATTGAGAACCTAGCCGCAAGCTCAAGCAACAAGTCTCAGGAGTATGATCGAACTACGAAATCTAATGGAATAGATTCTCGTAAGATCGATGACCTAACGGCTAAGGTTAACTTGCTGCTCAAAGGGAACCAAAGGATGGTTCACTTTGCCGATGAGAATAGAGAAGCACTAGCTGAGGATGTGACCGATGGAGGAGAATTTGATCCGGAGGAGGTGAGTTATGTGAATGGGCAAGGGTATGTCCGAAACCAAGGGTTCAACTTAAACTACAGGAACCATCCGAATTTCTCTTACAGGAGTACGAATGTAGAGAATCCACAGAATCAGGTATACCCGCAACAAACCGGTTATCAGAACCAAAAACTTCAGGATCAAGGTTTCCAGAAGACGGTACCTCAGGGTTTTCAAGGCAAGATATTCGTTCCGTTTCAAGGTCAAAAGCCCAGGTTCAACAACTTCCAAACTCCTGCGAGCTCCGGTGGTACTTCTCAAGACGAACTTAAGAGTATGATGCAACAGTTGATGGAAAATCAGAATAAGACAGCTGCTCAACTGAACACTAAGGTAGACTCCATGTACTCGGACCTAAACAGTAGACTTGAAGCCGTGACTAACCATGTTAAGAAGCTTGACACGCAAGTAGCCCAAACCGCGGAGGCCGCTAAAAGCCCACAAGGAGTGCTGCCAGGAAAGCCGACCACAAACCCCAGAGAGGTTGCTGCTGTCACGCTGCGCAGTGGAAGAACTTTACCCCCGGTTGTGGAGGCAGTAGCTAAAAACTGCCCAGAAAAATCTACGGAGCACCCGCTCCAACACGGAGCACCCGCTCCAACTGAAAAACAGGATGAAACAGTTGCTGGATCATCTCGTCCTGTACTTAGACCGAATGAGCTAGTTGACCAAGTTCGGTCTCGTGTTTACAAACCCCCAGTCCCTTACCCAGTACCCCCAAGGAAATCGCAGAAAGATTTAGAGGAGGCAAAGTGTAAGGAGATGTTAGATCAACTCACGGTTAAACTCACACTAACCGACGTTATACAGATGATGCCGGCTATGAAGAATTATGTTAAAGGTTTGATCACTGGTAAGGTTTCATTAGAGCAAGGTACTACATTGGTCTCTAAGGATTGCAATGCCGTTCTGCAAAACCGGATGGTTAAGAAGCTCGATGATCCCGGGAAATTTTTGTTGGCCGTACAGATTGGTTCTACGTGTTTCAAGTGTTCCTTGTGTGACTTCGGTTCCAGCGTGAATCTCATGCCCTATTCGGTTGCAAGGAAACTTGGTTATACTAACTTTAAACCAACTCGTATTTCTTTGGTTTTTGCTGACAGGTCGGTGAAGTTACCCGTGGGAATCCTAGAGGATTTATATGTCAGGATAGGCAACACGTTGATCCCAGCTGATTTTGTAGTGCTGGAACTCGATGAAGAACCGAAGGATCCCTTGATTTTGGGACGTCCTTTCCTGCGCACAGCTGGTGCGATTATCGATGTGAGGAATGGTATAATTGGTCTCCAGCTGGGAGACATTATCATGGAGTTTGAGATGGATAGATTGCTCAAACAGCCAACCATTGATGGGCAAACCTTTGCCGTCGAAGGAGACCTTGAGATCTCGGAAGACGACATGGAAGAACTCCTAACCGATGATCCGCTTGAAGTGGTGCTAACCAAGGACGAAAGTGAACATGGTTATTTAAGTGAGGATGCAGTCGGGTTAGCCAGGATAATGGATTCGGGTCAGAACGAAAAGTCTACCGGTTTCTTGAATCTTAAACCGGATGATGCTGAAGGAGCAGCTGCTGCCGAAGACGAGACCCCACCTCCTAGAAACATTGTTGACAGCCCTTGGAGCGAGCTGAAAGCTCCAAAACTCGAGCTCAAAACCCTTCCTGCCGGGCTAAGGTACGCGTTCCTAGGCCCTAACTCTACTTACCCCATAATCATTAATGCTGAGTTGAATAATGTGGAAACCGCTTTGCTTTTGTGCGAACTAAGGAAGTATAGAAAAGCTTTAGGGTATACACTAGATGATATTCCTGGAATTTCACCTGAACTTTGCATGCATAGGATACACCTAGAAGATGAATCAAAGAATTCTATTGAGCATCAGAGAAGGTTAAACCCGAATCTGAAGGACATAGTTAAAAAGGAAATCATGAAACTTCTAGACGCAGGTGTAATTTATGCAATTTCGGATAGTAAGTGGGTTAGCCCAGTTCACGTAGTACCTAAGAAAGGTGGAATAACTGTGATCACTAATGCGAAAAATGAATTGATACCTACTAGGACAGTTACTGGCCATAGAATGTGTATTGATTATAGAAAGTTAAATGCTGCCACACGAAAAGATCATTTTCCCCTGCCATTTATTGACCAAATGCTTGAGAGATTAGCTAACCACCCATACTACTGCTTTTTAGATGGGTATTCAGGTTTTTTTCAGATTCCCATCCACCCGGATGATCAGGAGAAAACGACATTCACATGTCCATACGGCACGTTTGCTTATCGCCGCATGCCGTTCGGGTTATGTAATGCCCCTACGACTTTTCAAAGGTGCATGATGTCAATTTTTACCGGTTTGATTGAGGAGATAATGGAAGTTTTCATGGACGATTTCTCCGTCAATGGAAGCTCTTTTTCCGTGTGTTTGTCGAATTTGTGCAGGGTGTTGCAGCGATGCGAGGAAAAGCATCTAGTGCTCAACTGGGAAAAATGCCATTTCATGGTTCGAGACGGTATTGTTCTAGGTCATCGAATTTCTGAAAAGGGTATAGAGGTTGACCGAGCAAAAGTTGAGGTTATGATGAGTTTGCAACCGCCGGATTCAGTCAAGGGAATAAGGAGTTTCTTAGGTCATGCTGGATTTTACCGCCGATTTATCAAAGACTTTTCGAAGATAGCAAGGCCACTCACGCAACTTTTGTGTAAGGAGACTAAGTTCGAGTTCGATGCAGCATGCCTTGAAGCCTTTCACACAATAAAGGGAGCTCTGGTAAGTGCACCCATTGTCCAACCACCGGACTGGGATCTCCCTTTTGAAGTGATGACGGACGCAAGTGACTACGCAGTAGGGCGGTTTTGGGGCAAAGAAAAGATAAAAAGCTCCACGTGATATACTATGCGAGCCGAACCTTAGACGAAGCTCAGTGCCGATACGCGACTACCGAGAAGGAACTTCTAGCAGTTGTATTCGCTTTTGAGAAGTTCAGGACTTATCTTGTTGGTTCCAAGGTGATCGTGCAAACCGACCATGCGGCTTTGAAATATTTGCTCACCAAAAAGGATGCTAAGCCGAGACTTTTGAGGTGGATACTATTACTCCAAGAATTCGATCTTCAAATTGTTGATAGGAAAGGGACAGAGAACGGAGTTGCTGATCACTTGTCACGCATGAGGGTTGATGATGAGGTACTTCTTGATGATTCCCTTCCGGATGAACATGTTTATGCAGTTGGAATCCGTTTGCAAAAACCGTCAATCCGGACAGGAGCCTTTTGTGAGGCTATATCTAGAGAAGTTGTTCCGAGCTTTCCTTGGTTTGGGGAGATAGCGAACTACTTAGCTGCTGATCAGGAACCGGTCGATTTTGTGGGAGATAATAAGAGGAAGTTTCTCCGTGATATACGAAGATATTTTTGGGACGAGCCCTTTCTCTACAAACATTGCTCGGATGGTATTTTTAGAAGGTGTGTACCGGATGAGGAGATTCCTGGAATTCTCTTTCATTGCCATAGTTCTAATTACGCCGGTCATTTCGCCACCTTCAAGACAGTCTCTAAGGCACTTCAAGCCGGGTATTGGTGGCCAACTATGTTCAGAGATGCGCAAGATTTCATATCACGATGTGATACATGCCAACGGCAAGGAAACATCTCTAGAAGGAACGAGATGCCTCAACACTTTATTCTGGAAGTTGAAGTGTTTGACGTATGGGGAATAGACTTTATGGGACCATTTCCATCCTCCTACGGAAACAAGTATATCCTAGTGGCAGTTGATTACGTTTCCAAGTGGATGGAGGCTATTGTGTCCCCAACAAATGACTCCCGCGTTGTGGTGAAGATGTTTAAGTCTATCATATTCCCTAGGTTTGGAGTGCCGCGTGTGGTCATAAGCGATGGAGGCTCTCACTTCATCAACAAGATCTTCGAAGGACTGTTGAAAAAGAATGGTGTAACGCACAAGGTCGCAACGCCATATCATCCACAAACTAGCGGACAGGTTGAAGTTTCCAACAGGGAAATCAAGAGTATCTTGCAAAAGACCGTGGGAGTGTCTAGGAAAGACTGGTCTTACAAGTTGGATGATGCGTTGTGGGCTTACCGAACCGCGTACAAGACTCCGTTGGGAACGACTCCTTTTTACTTGGTATACGGGAAGTCTTGTCATCTTCCGGTTGAACTAGAGTATAAAGCAGCATGGGCGGTTAAGTTATTGAATTATGACATCAAACCAGCGTTTGAAAGACGATCCATGCAACTTCATGCGCTAGATGAGATAAGGCACCTGGCCTATGAGAGTTCTAAGATCTACAAGGAGAGGACCAAACGTTATCATGACAAAAGAATCCTCAACCGAAACTTCCAACCAAACGATCAAGTACTTCTCTTTAACTCTCGTCTCAAACTCTTTCCTGGAAAGTTGAGATCCAGATGGTCCGGACCCTTTGTCATCAAGGAGGTCCGTTCTTATGGAGCTGTGGTGTTACTGGACGCTAAAGGAGCCGAATTCGTGGTCAATGGCCAGAGGCTTAAGCCGTATCTTGGCGAGACAACCCACGCCGAAGGTGGATTCATCCCTATAGGCGATGCACCAAAAGCCTAAACTGGCTAACCAAGTCGAGCTAATGACTTTAACCAAGCGCTTGGTGGGAGGCAACCCTCCGGTATGTTTTCTAACTCTTTTACTTTTGATTTCTTTTTCTCCTAATTTTGGTTTTTAGCTTTGAATTTTTCAGATTTTCCTTTAAAAAAAAAAAAAAAAAAAAAAAAAAAAAAAAAAAAAAAAAAAACAAACAAACAAAAGAAAGATCGGGAGCAGCCTCTGGAAATGAGACCGGTCGATCCCCAGATCGGACCGGTCGGTCCCGTGCCCGAGCACACATTCTGCCCAGACTGAAACAGAGCACCTGCTCCTACTTACAGAGCACCTGCTCTCGAGGGTAAAAAATCAAAAACAATTTTATGCTTTTCCTTCTGATTTATTTTCTTTCACTCTCTCTTTTCTTATTTTCACACCGGGTCGGTGTGAAGTAAGTCTGGGGGGAGTTGTTGCTAATGTTGTTTATTTTGGATGTTTTCTTTTCTTATGTCCTTTTGAGTCTGTTTTTCTTTGTTTTATTGAGTCAAGACTTTTTAGTTGGGAATTAGGACTTTATTCTATGACGATTTCTGAACCATTTGTGCTAATTAACTCTCTTTCTAGTGACCAATTCTTCAGAGCATGGATTACAAGGATTAGCTGGAACACTTCAATGCACCATCTTCCAGGTTCCATATTGACCAAAATTCTCTCGCTATTGACACTAGATTAGGGAAACGATTAATATTCAGGACTTCTTTTTCCTTTTTACCACTCTTGTTGATCCTGAATAGCTAGCTCATTTTTAGCTAGTACCCTCCTTTAACCTTACCTCTTTTCAAACCCCTTGCCGTCTTGTTACTTCATTATCATATGTGCAGCATATGTGCAAAAGGGCCGGAGAGAGAAGGGTCGACACAACCTCTAGATCACTCTTTCTGAAGGACAGAGCACCTGCTCTTATTTATGAGGATTTGTGGACGAAGGAGTGAAAGGAACTTTATCAAGATCCACTTGGGTATGAACATCACTTCTAATATTTTTCGTTTTTGAGAGGCATATCTGTGTAATTAAAAACCCTCTTCATCATCATCAGTACTATCCATAAAAAAAAAATATATATATATATATATATATATATATTGAATTTTCGATGATGAAGAGCGGAAATCTGTAAAAATATGTCTCTCAAACCCAGCAAATATACCCAAGGGGAACAACAGTTCACGGGAGGAAGAAGGAAAACAAACAAGTATGGAATGAGTGATTTAGAGAATGTGGACATCAAACAGACCCGCTCTCTCTTGCAATTTTGTGCGATATCCTGCATCCTCTACGAAACATCGGTAACCCTTAAACACTCTAAACACCTTTAACTCCACCCTTAAATGGCCTTAAACCCTTTAGCGCCGTATTTCCTGAGAAAGTGTTTTTAGCGAGATCCTTACGTATACTTTGATCACGTTTGGTTTGTGTTTTACAACGAATTATTTGGGAAATGGCCTGGTCGGGAAGTGTGTTGAGGTTGTTTTGGCGAAGCTTTGTCGTTCGTAATCTGAGTTATGTGGTCTGCGGATCGAAAGCCAAAGGTACGGTTCGCTGAGAATAAAAGAGTTTCCACGTTTTCAAACCTTTTTCTTTTACTTGGTTTTGAGTTTGTTTGAGGACAAACAAAGATCTAAGTCTGGGGGAATTGATATACTCCATTTTTGGGGTATTCTAACCTTTGTTTTGTAGGGTTTTATCGAGTCTTTCTCCTTTGTATCGAGTCTTTTTAGGTCCAAAGGTGGCTGGAATGAAGAATTGGAGTTTGCTAGGAGTCTTGGTGGAAAAGGTGGAAAACACGATCTTTTGGATTCTGAAGTAGCTGGAGCACCTGCTCCCGATTTGACCGACCTGCTCCCAGAGATTCATAAAAGGGAATATTCACTTAATGGAAATATTCACCTAGAAGATTTACCCTAGATCTACCTAAGATTTACCAAGCCGCCGCCGACCTAGAAAAAAGGAAACATCTTGGAGAATAAATATGTGCTTCTTCCTTATTTTTTTTTACACACGTTTTTTATACACAATCTTTTACGCAAAAATCATCAAAAGACCTTTACTTGCTTTTCACGTTTTGGCCGAGAACCCTAGAGAGAGATTTCCGACTTCTTGCTTTGGATTTCGAGAGTTGTTCGTCTACACGTTATTGAGTTTTCTCTTGAACCTTACTCTTTAATTTATTCTATGAATACTTTCATCTCTCTTTGTGTTATTCGTTTCATTATGTGCGAGTAGTTACTTTTGTTAGATTAGGGTTTTTTCAAAGGGATTTAGAGATTCATGAACTCGGCATATATAGGACCATACTTATATTTGATATCTTCATCTAATGTTGAATTTAATGCCTAGACTAGCTTGATCACCTAGCCTTTGATATTAGGTTTAATTTACTCATCAAAAGTGTAGTAGATTGCTTGAATAAACTTAGATGGGCGATTTGACCCTTAGCCAACGACAGTTGAAGTTAAGGCAAATCGTGAACTTATCAATCTTTATCGTTAATGCTTGTTAATTTGTTTAGTCTCAAACGACAGTTTAGGGTGCTAGATTTATTAATAAAGTTGTTGATGCCACGACAGTGGATCCTCATAAAATCTTGATTGTGTTCTAGATTGGTACTTAATTTGATATCCTGAATAATTGCTTGGTTCTTGATAATCTATTCTCTGCGATAATTCCCTTGTCTAACGCCTTTATCATATTTGTTTACAACCGAATTTTACTTTGCTTTGTTATTTATTTTTCGTGACACTTTAAAACCACTTGAATCGCTTAGCTTGAATTGTGTTTAAAAGGAACTAAAGTGTATTGTCAGTCCCTGAACGAACCTAAATCTATTTCTACATCGGATTAGTAATTTAGGAATTGAGTTCTTAACCCAGGCTAAAAACCTGTTATCACGGTCACCAAGTAGACTCGGTGTGCTCATGCATACGACTATTAAACATGTCGTATAATATATTAATGATATATAATTTGTTATCGGCTATTACATATGTTAGTAGTCTAACAGTGAATATGGCAGGATAAGTCATATTCAAAAAAATTATATGTTAGCCGGTTATAAGTAAATTAATGTCGGCCATTACGTATACTAGTTGTCTAACAAACAATTTAGAAGAGTAATTCAAATATTCAACATACTAGTACGTATGGAATGCACTGTATAAACATTATATTAACTTTCAACATCATGGTTAGTTGTCAAATTAAATATATATCGCGTTAAGAGAATTTGTAACAAGGTAAGTTAATATTAAAACACAAATAAAAAGTGCAACCTTCTCCATTATACATCATTTATTCCACTTGTTCATTGTGTGGATTCAATGATAACATATATAATAGTGGATAACAATGTATTTGTCAGTAATTTGTATTATTGATATTTTATGATTGAACTTATGTATATCTTAAGTAATTGGTCAAATTCAGCGATATACATCTAACATGTATAATAGTTGATAAACTTTTCTTTTAGCTTTTTTGGTTTTCTTCTCAAATATAACCACCGCTTCCATTGCCACTCTCCTCTCTGCAAAAAACTACTAAGCCTTTTTCTCAAAATCTGCAAACATAATCATATAATCAATCAGATCTAACACATATTTTTAATAAATAATTGGGTAAAGGATTAAGCTTGTATTTTGAATACCTTTTTAATTTTTCAAACAGACTCGGAAAAACAAAATATTTGAGAAAAGGATTAAGCTTGTATTTTGAATACCTCTTTAATTCCTCAAAACAAACTCGGAAACCGGAGAGATTATTGGATTGCAATTTCTCTTCGGAAACTCTCTTTCATCTAAGCTTTCTCTCAGATACAAAACTTTCTTCTGCAACTTCCTTCACACTATCTCTTTCTCTCTCCATTTTATTGATTATCGCAATTATAATCTATTTCCCCATTAATTATTTTCGAAAAATAGGTTACAAAAAAGCTAGCTATTGTCACTTATCTACCATATAGCCATAGGGACTTAATCGGTTTACGAAAATATTTACAGTGTCGAGAACAGTATTTATGACAGTTACCTAAATACATGCTATAGTAGTCATTGCCTATGCAAATACTCTTTTTACTTCACTAATTATGAAATAGACTAGTGAAAAGCCTAACTTAATAATTTTTGTTTTGTTTTAACGCGTTAGATTTTAAGGGGGTGTTATATGGGGATAGATTTATGTAGATTTCAAAGTTTAGAGAATTGTGTAGATTTGTGAATAGGGGGAGAGAATTTCACAAATCTCAAAGATTCTTATCAAATAATTGTTAGAGATTGTTATGGATTCACATAGATTATCATTGATTGTTAGTGATTTTGTATTTGTTTTTTTCTTCTAGAAATATTTTTATAAAAGGCAATATTATATATACTATAATAGAGAAGATGAAGAAATGGTATGAAAGATGTTATATTTTTGTTTTTTAGTTTTATGTTTTTCACGATTTTAGGTACATGATCTTTTTCTTGTTCTAAATTTATAATTCTTGCTCAACTCATGATTCTTCCTCACTTTATAATTCTTGCTCACGATTATGGGTACATTTTTTGTTTATGTTCTGGGTACATGAATTTTTTGTATTTGTTCTAAAGTTTGAAAAGTATTCATGTTGTGTGTCTTGTTATTTATGTGTGTGTTTGTGTGTATGTGTTTTTTTTTTTTGGGTTATGTGAGATTTGAAAAATCTCATAGATATATATGATATTTTGAAAGTTGACATCCATGAGTAAAACTATGTAGAATCTATCTCCCAATAACAAATGATTTTAATAGAATTACAAAATCAATGATAGCTAAACTTTTCCAATAACAACGGATTTCAAATGAATTTTAAAAATCTTCAAACCAATAACACTGGTTTTCATTTAAAATTCAAGAATCCATAAACCAATAACAACGGATTTTCAATTTTTTTAAAATCTCTATAAATCTATTCTCCAATAACCTCTAAGTTCTTTAGTTCCTCTTTAATTATTTATAGATATTATGGAAAATAAAGCTTTATTACCTTTTTTGTTAGTTATGCAATTTGGTGCAAAACGATGGCTTAACATGTTTTCATTTTGTTTCTTTTGTATTTTTCATTTTAATGTTTGTAGACGTTACAAAAAGAAGTATTGTTACTCGCTGAAACTTTCTTATTTTTCCGCTAATTAGAAGAGAGATTTGATGCAAAACGCGACATAACAATTTTTTTTATTTGTGTTAAAACTTTTAACGCGTTATATATTCATAGATATATTTTATTTATTTAAATTCTTTGTAAACAGTGAAAAAAGGTAAATTTGATTACTTTTTCTACTACCTAGGGGGAAAAAAATGCAAAACATGACTTAACACGTTTTCTTTTTGTTATATGCCAGAGCAGGATTTGAGGATAATCAAATGAAACATTTGCATGGGGTCCCCAACTTGTAAGGGCCCCTAATTAATAAAAAGAAATTATTTATTAATTTATGAAAAAAATATTTATTTGATGGGAAAAGATAAAGATTTAGTGAGATTGTATGATAAAAACATTAAAACTTTTAAGTAGTTTTTTCATAACTTTATGAAAAAAATTGTATTCTCTGAAAAAAATTTAAATTATATATTTTTTTTTTTGAATAGGGCCTCCGAGATCTCAGATCCGGCTTAATATGCGTTAGTCTAATGGCCGCAAAATCACTTCAACACATAGATAACACATAAATTTTTCAAAAGATTTTTACTCTAATTAAAAAAAAGTACTACAATTGTTGGGCAATTAGCTCAAAGATTTGATACCGAACGTAACTGGAAGGATTTTCCTTTCATCACACGTGCGCATGTGTTCACTTGTTTTGCCAAAAGCAAAACGTCACTAAACTCACACAACGACGTCGTTTCCTTAACTGTGTGTGTTACTGTGGACCGGTTTGACGAAATCTGGGACGACATTTGGTTTTTTGGTTCAAATTCAATTGTTTTAGATAACCAGCCCATTCTTCTTCCATTTTGAACCGACCTGTACCAAAAATTCAGAATCCAGAAAAAAGTGGAGATTTTTGGTTTACGTCTCCGAAGCTTCTTTTGATGATGATGAAACAAATTGATTCTTCTTTCAGTTCATTTTTTTGACGAAAGTGTGGGATTTTCTCGTTTAGGTTAAAGATTTGTGTACCTCGTTATGATTTTTCTTCTTACAAAATCTATTTGTTTGATTTTTTCTGGATTTTCTTCTGAAAAAAAATTCGATTTTTCTTCTTACCATAATTCAATAGCTTGGACTATGTGACCCTTTGATTATTAATCAAGCATTCACTCTTTTAAGTATATATGTTGATTTCTCATTACTTATAGTTATTGGTTTCACTTGCTTTGGTCGTTGGATATTGTTTAATGTTCCATTGTTTGCTGGTGTGGAATGTGATAGATTGGTTTAAGCCTTATAGCCTTAGAGGTTAACGAGTTAGATTGGAATTTTAGTGTGTTTGATAGAATGTACTTTGGAAAACGAAGATTTGTGTTTGTAAAAATAGATTAACAAGTTATAAAACTAGCTAGTGTGTTTCCGTCATTTGGGAATTACTCTTTAGTGTCTTTATCTCTTAAGAGTTGTATTATTGATCATTTTGCATATAATCTTCCTTTGGATCCCTCCTCGGTTGACTTGGTATCTCAGTAAGTTTTACATTACATTTCTCAGTTCTTTATCATTACAAGTAAGTTTTACATTTTGTTTCATCACTGGCGATTGCGAAATTGGAATCACTTAGAAAGCTTGCAAGAAGTGCTCTTGTGGAAGACCTGAGATAGAGGAGAAAGCAGAGAAGCGTGGACTCAACCATTGAAAGCAAAGAAATAGAAGACACAACAACAAACAAAACAGAGTCGACTTAAGAAGATGGGACCACTCGCAGTCAGTCGCAGAAGTTGGCACAGCCTAGTTAACCCGCCGGTCGTTTTGAGCTACTTGAGCTGGAGTATCCCGCATTCTTTTATCATCCAGTTGTCAATTTTAGAGGAAGTTTGCTTGAACTCAAAAACAAGCTCGGTGGAGGAAGTCACCTCCTCTGCTTCAAAGTCGAACATGTACAGATGCTCTGACATGTTTCGTGGAAACCAGGCTACACGTGATTTACATGAAGCAAGAGCTTTCTGTTTTGACGTGATGATGCACCCCACACCAAAAGGTGTGGCCTTGTTACCCAACAAGATGCAGGCCTTAAATTTTGTTGATGTACGAAGAGGCTTTTCATTCAGCTTCATTGCCACGGAGTTCCCATATGCTCTGTAAGTGAAGCATGGAGGCACTTCTCGACCAGGTAGGACCGAATAATCACGAGCTGATGTCTGGCTGATGAGATCTCTCGCTTCTTGATTTAGTTTGAAGCAGTTAAAAAACTTGAGACTATTTATATTTGACTTGCGAAAGGAGCAATCTAGTCTCTCAAGTAAGTCACAGTTATCTACATCTAGCACGTTTATGGAATCCGGAAGCTGCGGGAGTGATACCAGCTTTCTGCATCCGCTGAGCACAACCTTCTTTAGACGAGAGCATCCCTTAACCCATGGACCAATCTCTTGTATTTCTGGATCGCTCAAGTGCAGCTCTGTGATATTGTCAATAGCGGAGTCCTTGAGGTTTTCACAGTACGACATCTGCAAATCTCTAAGACGAGACCACGACCTGATTGACGGAGGCACTTCTTCTATTGCAGTCCCACTTAGCTTGAGAGTTTTAATGTTTGTAGAAATCTCAGGAAAACTTTTAAACGACGAGCAATTAGTGAGATTGAGTTCGTAGAGAGATTTCATGTTGATGTTGGTCGGAAGAACCTCCAACTTTGAGCACCCTTCCAAATTTAACTCCGTCAATCTATGAAGGTTTCCCATATAGGAAGGGAGTTCCACCAGACTGGAACAATAACTGAGATCTAATTCTTGGAGATTAGTTGCATTCCCAATCGATGAAGGGAGCTCTACCAAACTTGAGCATCCATTGAGATATAATCTCTCGAGATTAGTTGCATT
This sequence comes from Draba incana, assembly GCA_963576765.1. NCBI lineage: Eukaryota > Viridiplantae > Streptophyta > Magnoliopsida > Brassicales > Brassicaceae > Draba > Draba incana. The sequence goes on along the minus strand of OY755207.1, from coordinate 2,517,405 downwards.
TCCAATAGAGGAATGGAGCTTCGTTAGACTCGAGCAGTTCTCGAGATTTAATATTTGGAGATTAGTTGCATTCCCAAGAGAGGAAGGGAGCTCCACCAGACTTGAGCATCCACCAAGGTCTAAATATTCAAGTTTGGTGGCAGTCGAGAGATTAGGAATCTCCTTCAGGTCTCTCGAATAATGTAAATCCATCCGTTTCAGATTTCGAAGCAGCTGTATAGACATATAATACACTTAGCAGTTGAACACATAAAAGAACATGCATATATAAAACTAAAATGAATACACGTCCATGCTATTTTGTACTTAAATCAAATTAAAATAGTGTAGTGACAAGCTCAATCTACTCTTTCAAAAAATTAGAATTACTTACTTTGATATCTTCCCACATCTTCTGAAGCCTGCTGCAAGGCATTCTTAATTCGACTAGGAACTCCAGGTTAGTAGTAAAAGGCAAACTTGTCATCGACGAATTCTCCCAATCTAGTAATTGAAGTTTTGGAGATATATACTTCAGAGATCCCGCCACAGATGCTATGTTTGAACTGCCAAAATTACCATCCAATTTTAAGAACTGGAGATTAGACATTCTTTCAAAGGCTCTCTCACTTATATTTAAATCGTCCCAATTCCGATAACTTCTGTTGCAACGTATGCCGATAACACTTCTAGTAATCTGAAAAATGCCCCGAAAATCAATTAGAGATGATAGAATAAACTCAAGTCGAGATATATGCCTATAACAACGTAAGTGTAATGGCAAAACTTACTGCTGTAGGATCAGTGAAAACTTCACCAATATCTTTAGGATCAACCAAAAACTGTCGTTTCCCAGGCTTACGATCAGATTGTTTACGGACAATTTCTTTACCCAGTTGGACTAGCAAATTATGCATGTTTATCCTCATTGTGTCCGACAATGAATAAACAGTAGATATGAGAGATTTCTCAAATAAAACTTGAAGTCTATGCTTCACATTCGAGAACTTCTTTGCAAGATGCTCTTTAGCTATCTCAACCTCTTCATGGTTGAAAAAGCAGGCTATATGAAGGAACAAATCTTTCTCTTCATCACATAAAGCATCATAACTGAACTTCAAAATGCTCTCAATTTCTCCGTTAAGGCGACTCCATAATATTGGTAATGCCCTTATCCACTCTTGCTTAGACATTCTCCGGAAGTAGGAACCTATAACCTTTAGTCCTAAAGGAAGTTTACCGACAAGGTATGTAATTTCATGACAAAGTTCAGTGAAACCATCTTTAGGATACTTTTGGCCAAAAGCATACATGCAGAACATTTGAAGAGCCTCATCGTCTGATGGAAAATCAACCTTGTATATATGGTTGATCCCATGTGCCTTCAAAAGGCTCAAATCTTCTGATGTGATGATAATACGACTCCCGGGACCAAACCACTGAACTTCTCTCGCCAAGGCATCTAGTTGTGCTGGCCGATCAACATCATCAAGAACGAGAAACACGTTCTTGTCTTTCAACCTTTCTGGAGCGACTTCTAAATGAGTGACCATGGTATCAGCTTCGTGGTTGATGATCAGAGACAACAATTGGGTTTGTAGAAGCAGTTGGGCACTACCCTCATTGAGACAATTTATTGGATAGTTTCCTTTGATATCCATCATGATTGCCCTAAACTGGAAACTATTGGAGAGTTTGTGAAACAAAAATTTGGCAATGGTGCTCTTACCAATCCCAGGAGGACCCCAAATACCAATCATCCTCACTTCATCCAAATCAAGGCGTAACAACAGTTGCATCCTTTCCATATGACCCCCCATCCCAATCAAACGGTCCATATCAGGTGATGGTGCCAAACGATTCAGCATTTTCGAAATATAAGCAGCTATGTTTTCGATCATGGTTGCTTCATCAATCCTAACAAAGATGGAGATAAAAATGTATCTATTAGTTTAGTGAATTATTACTAAGTGCTCTCACATAGAGATTCAAAATGTATGACTTTCTCTTCCATGCCTATAGTTCAAATGCTACAAAGATATATATAGTTTGATAGGTTTAGAAATATTGAAAGCAATCAGTGGAAATCAAGAGGACGAACCAGTTGCTTGAAGGGTAATGGTAACCGGCGATTGTGGCCACACCCTCCAAAGCTTTTCTCCATGTCTCAGTCTTGTCCTTGGTTTTACCTAGACAAGTTTCTTTGAAGACCTTTCCAAAATCTCCTGTCTGCTTCTTTACATCAGTTGGATCTACTTCATAGAAAATGGTAATCACCGTTTGACCCACCACTTTGCTCATGATCTCCACCAATTCATCAAGACACCATGACGAAGAAGCGTAGTTCTTGGAGAGCATGACGATGGCAATCTTAGATTGTTGGATCGCTCGTTTGAGTTCAGGACCGATGGTTTGGCCTCTATCGATCTCGTTATCGATGAATGGCGTGATTCCATGTCTTTCAAACTCCTTTCGAATGTGACTGAGAAAGCGTGTGCGTACATCTGGCCCGTGGAAGCTCGGAAAGACATCATGTTCCCAGCTTCGAGGCGGAGAAGATGAAGGAAGTGAAAGAGACAAAGAAGAAGGATCCATTATTGGACTTTCACAAAGAAGAGATGGAGAAGAAAGAGATAAAGAAGAAGAAGCCATTGTTGGACTTTCACAAAGAAGAGATGGAGAATATGGAGTTGAAAGTGGTAAAGAAGAAGAAGAAGAAGCCTTTAATGGACTCTCACGAAGAAGAGATGGGGGAGAAAGAGGTAACGAAGAAGAAGCCATTAATGGATTCTCACGAAGAAGAGATGGAGGAGAAAGAGGTAAAGAAGAAGAAGCCATTACTGGACTTTCACGAAGAAGAGATGGAGAAGATGGAAGAGAAGCAATTATTTTGTTTTCTTGGTCTCTGATCTTTCCATAAACCTTATAAAAGTTTGAACCCAAAAACGTAGATATTGTACCCAAATGCGTAAAGATTATACCCAAAAGCGTAAATATTGCACCCAGAAGCATAAATATTGAACCCAAAAGCGTCAAGATTGTAGCAGCAACAGCTCCAAGGGAAAGGTAAGAATCCATTGCTACGATCGAGAGAGAAGATTTTCAGATCACAGAGCTTTTACAAGATAGAGGGTAAGGATTAACAATGAGACTGTGTATACTAAATGACATAGAACTATTGACTGAGAATGTTCACACTAGCAAGTGAGAAATTAAGCTTAATAATGGAAAATAAAGTTATTTTTTCATGTGAACCACATCCCTAGCTATCGTGTAGGTTCCACCATCCTTGGAAGTTTTTCTTAAGTCAAGTTCTTGGATCTTTCCTATAATTTGAAACTGATTTTTTTTCTCTTTTTTATAACAATTTGATCAACGGTTTAGCTGAGACGTTTTTTCAGAACAACGTACATATTTTTGCTTTAGAATTAAAGTGATACTAGTCTTGTTTCGTAACTGGAACAGATTGTTATATTATGTGGGAAAAAGAATAGACAACATGCTTGCGCCACAAGAAGTCTCCTATTTAGCTTCTTAAATGTTGTTGGTTAATTTGACCCCCAAAAAAAAATGTTGTTGATTAATTAATTGATGCTTTGAAAAGTCATAACTTTTCTCTTTGGATTCGTGTAAGAAAGGCTTGATTTCTTCAAAACTTTCTATATAAATCTGTTTTCAGACAGAGTCCCCTGTTTTCTCTGTTTTTTCTAAGTCTCAATGACGTCATACCAGACCGTCTGGTTTAAGTCTCCTCTAGAAGAAATAATTTCTTGTGTCACTACAGTTATAAGAAGGAAACAGCAAGGAAGATCACAAGGAAATTTCAACTATGTAAATGAAAGTCTCCATCAAAATCTAAGTTCACACATACGTAGTTTCTCCGAGAACCCTACCTGCATGCGTCTTCTTCACACGTGCCAATGACATTATGCATCATACTATGTTTCATATTGAGGACATATGTTCTAGTCGCTTCATGAATCTGAAGTTTACAAAGATTTAACCTTGTGCTATTTGTTTCTTATGAATAATTGAGAAGGTGAAATGATGGTGATTGTTTGGTGTGAAATGTTCAACAACAAGAAATTTAGAAATGGGATTATATTTTAAAATTCAGAAATCTTTAATGTTCAACAAAGTGCATTAAAACTTAAGCATGGGATATCTCCGGTCTCGTTCTTTGTCATTTGTAGATCAAGGCAAAGACGCCTTCTTGGGAGGTTTTTTCATTTCTTTGCTCTCTATAAGCCTGCGAAAACATTTGTCTCTACCTCAAAACCGACATATATGGAAAATGGTACATCCTATTCCTTCCACGCTCTAGAATAGGAGGTGGTCAGTTTCGGACATGTATTTCAAAGAGAACTTGAATAATAATATTTTGACTTTTGGATCTTGTAATGGTTTGTCCGTTTGTGTTCTTCAGTCCTCTAGACGTTGGTTAATCGTTACTCATTGTTTGGTCTTTGGGGCCAATGAGGTCAGACGCAAACGCTATTTAATTTGGCGTTTTAAAAACGATGATGATTCTTTTATTAATGGTGTGTTTGATGTGATGTGATATATCACGCGTTGTCTGGCTACGTGTTTGACAAGTTGATGAAGAAAAAGTCTGGTAAATACCGTAAAGTAATGTCGGTGTCGGTTCAGCAAACTATTTATTGGGTCATGAGAGCATCCTTATTCCAAATCCTTTTGGGTCTAAAATTAATAAAAAATTATTAAAACACACACTCTCTCTTTATTTTACTCAACTTTATATATTCTCTTTTAGCTTTTTATTCAATTTTTATTAATTTTATATTTAAACACTCTCTCAAAAAGATTCAATATTAGATCCCTCTCTCTCCCTTTTACTCAACTTTTATTAATTTTATACTCCTTTCGTTCCAAAATATAAGTTGTTTTGGGTGTTTTTTTGTTTCAAAATATAAATTGTTTTGAGAATACTAGGTACTTTTCATCTTTATTGAATATTGTGTGACCAATAATATTTCGTAGTCTTTCTTAGGTTTGATTAAATTATATTTATTATGTATATTAAATACTATTTTTTATAAGAAAAAGTAGTTTCTTAAACATTGTGTTTTTAGCCAAAACTACTTACATATTGGAACGGAGGGAGTATTTAAACACACTCTCTTTCTTCCTTTTACTCAAATTTTATATTTCAATATACCCCACAAAAACACTCTTTTTCTTCATTTTACTCAAATTTTAATAATTTTATAAACATTTTATACCCTATTAGGTTTCTAATAATGATGCTCTGAGTAGGTTAGTGATAAGATTTTATTGCTTTTGTAAGAGCATATGCATTGCACACTTTTGAAGACATCATCGTGTCTTAAAGCCATATAAAATTATTAAAACACACACTCTCTCTTCATTTTATTCAACTTTATACCTTCTCTTTGATCCTATTACTCAACTTTTATTAATTTTATATTTAAACACTCTCTCTTCCTTTTAAAAACACTCTCCAAAATATCCAATTTTAGACACTTTCTCTTCCTTTTAAACACTCTCTACTCTTTTTACTCAAATTTTATTAATTTTATATTTCAATATACCCTACAAAATACTATTTTTCTTCTTTTTACAACCATTTTAATAATTTTATATTATAAAAACACACACTTTAGATCTTAAGGTATATGCAATGCACATGCTCTAAGTCACATTTATGAAGGCCTAACGTTACTTTTTCCAATGTTTTGGTATAAGTTTGGCGCCGATTCTTCTTTTTAATTTAACTACTCAATTTGTACTTATGTAAAAATTGGGATTTCGTTTTTTTTTAATCTTGATTAAAAATGACAAAAAATTCTAGAGTGATTGTCTCAGTGATTTTATTCTGAGAAAGCTGTCTAGTCACTGTCTAAAATCGACATATTATAAACTTCGGATCCATTAAACAATTGTTTATTGGCATGTGTATCTTATTGATTGGGGTGTTTAATAAGATAGTCAACTAATTAATCAAAGTATTAGCAAAATATTGATGTCCAATTAACATCACATTTAATATACGGTTATAAAAGTAGTATGCAATTGTTTTAATTTAATGGAAATATATATCGTATGGAGCTGGAAAAAAAGAAGAAATATATTCTATGATACCTTTCCTTTAAGAACAAGATACACTTTTACAGAGAATGTAGGATAATTTTATGATATTTTCATTTTTAGCTAATAATATATCAGACCATCACCATTGGAGACATTTTACTAATGTTTCACAATATAAAAATATTAAAAACACATTTTCTATTTTTTTTACTCAACTTTATACCTTCTTTTTCATTTTTTTACTTAACTTTATACCTTTTCTTTCATCCTTTTACTCAATTTTTATTAATTTTATATTTAAACACACCCCAATTATCTCTCTCTTATGTCTTTCCCAAGACACAATCTCTCCAACTAAACCCACTATCTCCTCTCTTTACTCAACTTTTATTAATTTTATATTTCAATACACCACACTATTTCAACAAAAAATACTCTCTTTCTTCTTTTTACTCAAATTTTAATAATTTTATATTATAAGACACATCCACATTGTCTCCAATGTACATGCTCTCACAATTACGTTTTTTTTGTTGGCACATTTTAATCATTTTTGGAAAAACACAGATTTGTTTTGGGTGGATAGTAGTTAAACAAAAGAAAACAAAACACTGTTGCAGCTATAACACGTGTCACAAAAGAACAAAAGAATCTCGGCTCTTCTAGGTTTGCTCAGATTTTGTTGACTCTTTGACCCAATACGTAAATCCAACGGCGTATATATTTACACGTGTCACGCATTCAAGTCGAATTATATGTGTGAGATTTTGATTGGTCGAAGAAAAGAAAATAATAAAGAGAGAAAAAAGCTAAAGAGGAACAAAGAAGCATAGCTCTCGAGGAAGAAGGGAAAGAGGAATTTTCGATTGTAGGGTTTATTATAATCGGTGGTTTTGATTCTCCGGCGAAGTCCCGGAGATTTGTGATCTCAAGGCGATTGGGGTTTAACTCCGGTATAAAACGCGATGATCTCGTCGAAAAACGGAGCTGCGATGATTTCTCGACCTGTGTTTCTTTCGGATCGAGTTGATGAAGTTTTCTCTAGAAAGCTTGATTTATCAGCTTCTTCTTCGTCTTCTTCAAGTCTCCTTCAACAGTTCAATAAGTCTCATGAAGGTTCGGATTTGTTTTTTGTTTTCTCCTTTGTGAAATTCGAATTTTCACAGTATAATTTTGCCTGATTGGTGTTGGGTTTTCCTTGATCCTTGTTGTAAATCCCTAATTTTACTCTGAAGAATGGATTGTGCGATCTGGGTTTCCATTTCTAGGTATAATTGGGTATGATAATATTTAAAGATCTTAGATTTGGTGAAATCAAACTTGCTACAAGTGTTTCTCTTTTAGCTTGTGGGGCTACTATTTTTGGGTGAGAGAATTTATTGGATTTGGGTATTTGGGTTGCTCGTTTTTGGATAAAAAATCTAATTGCCTTTTAGAAGAGTGTGACTGATATTGATTTGTTTGTGCCTATGATTATGTGTTGCTGATTACTGTAAATGTTTTGTGTAGCTGATGATGACGCACGCCTTGCTCTTGCTCATCAACTGTACAAAGCAGGGGATTTCAAGCAAGCCCTAGAGCACAGCAACCTGGTTTACCAGAGAAACCCGTTACGTACCGATAATCTTCTTCTTCTTGGTGCTATTTATTACCAGGTACTAATTATCTCCTTCTCTCTTTAAGGCATTGCTCTATCCTATTGTTTTGGATGAGCTTAGTTTTTAACTTGGATTTTTGTGCAGCTGCAAGATTATGATATGTGTATTAAAAGAAATAAAGAAGCCCTTTGTATTCAACCTCAGTTTGCTGAGTGTTATGGAAACATGGCGAACGCGTGGAAGGTGACTGGCTTGGCCTTTGCTTGATTAGTTGGTTAATGCCAATAAATATTTTCTTATATTTGTGCTCTGCTCTTTCCAGGAAAAAGGGGACACTGATAGTGCAATCCACTACTACTTAATTGCAATTGAGGTTGTGCTAAATTTGATTTATGCTTCTCTGTTTCCGCTCTTCACTTCTCAATCTATACTGCTGATGTTACTTCTTCATTTTCCACCATTCTAACGCTTTCTTTTCAATCTAATTCTCAGCTGAGACCCAACTTTGCTGATGCATGGTCGAATTTGGCTAGCGCATACATGCGAAAGGGAAGACTTAGCGAGGCAACACAATGCTGTCAGCAGGCCCTCTCACTGAATCCACTGCTGGTATTTGATTTTACGATCCTTCTATCTAGCTTCTTACCTGAGAAAAAAAAGAAGTGAAGACAGAATAAGTGATTGACACCGTTTTCTGTATCACTACTTCGTGGAGGTTTACTTGTTCTATCTTCTCACCTGGTATTGTTATTTTTTCCTAGGTTGATGCACATAGTAATCTGGGGAATCTGATGAAGGCTCAAGGATTAATTCAGGAAGTAAGTCTCCTGAATTAATGTTGTGAAGTAAATCTGTTCCTGTACCAACCCTAAAAAAACTATCTGCATTTTTCTGGTGGTCTCTTGCTATGAATGTGGGTCCTAATGTTACAATTGATTGAACAAAGTTTCTTCATCGCAGAAGAACTAATTGAACCAAAATAAAATATAACTAAATGGAAGGTGACGTGATGCTCTAGTAATCTAGCATCACATCTGTTGCCTGTTTACTGGTTTATCAACTGCAATTACTGATGGACGCATTCATTTTTTCTGTGTTGTACTGTGTCATAATCCACAATCAATACAGACATCAAGTTGTTACTGAAAGGCAAGCAGGGATGGTCGTCAGTCTTATTGTCAGTATCTTCTGCCAGAGTCCAAATTGTTAGAATGTAATATTTTGTGCAGGCATACAGTTGCTACCTTGAAGCTGTTCGCATACAACCGACATTTGCTATTGCATGGTCGAATCTTGCTGGTCTTTTTATGGAGTCAGGTGATCTCAACAGAGCCCTTCAATACTACAAGGTATGCTTTATTCTGTATAAGAAAAATCCGTGGAGTAATGTTTAAACTATGTTGGCTGAATTAATTAATTTACCAGGAAGCTGTGAAGTTGAAACCTGCATTCCCTGATGCATATTTAAATCTAGGAAATGTGTATAAGGTATGTTTATGTCTGTTGTTTCAGGTTCAGTAACTGAATTTCAGTGCTATAATGTTTTATGGACAATATAAGAAACAAAATTTCGTTCTTCTTTGTTTTATAAGGCTCTTGGGAGATCTACAGAGGCAATCATGTGTTATCAGCATGCCTTACAGATGCGGCCAAACTGTGCAATGGCATTTGGTGAGTGTAATTTGATTAAGTAAATGCTTAGCGTAGCTGTAATAAATTTTACTTTGCTCAAGTAAATGTGTGATAGCTTTCTCATAATTGAGACATAAACTACTTGATGCAGGGAATATAGCCAGTATATACTATGAGCAAGGTCAACTGGATTTAGCAATTCGACACTACAAGCAGGCCATCTCCCGAGATCCACGATTTTTAGAGGCTTACAACAACATGGTTAGCATCAACAACACATTATGTGGGTTTTGTGGTCTGTGATCAATATTTCTGACATAACCTTTTTGCATTTGCGACTTAAGGGTAATGCATTGAAGGACATTGGGCGAGTAGATGAAGCAATACGATGTTATAATGTACGTGTGGTTCCCTTTCTTTTCTTTACTAGCGAATTTGCACTTGACTCACAAACCTGTGGTTATACTGTAGCAATGTCTTGCTTTACAACCAAATCATCCACAAGCAATGGCCAATCTTGGAAATATTTATATGGAGTGGTATGCGATTCTTTCTTTCTTCTTGCTAGATACATAATATTATAAACTACCGTAACTGCATTTCACAACTTTGAACAGGAATATGATGGGTCCTGCTTCCTCATTATTCAAGGCTACTTTGGCTGTTACTACAGGGCTATCTGCTCCTTTCAATAACCTTGCAATAATTTATAAACAACAGGTGGCTACATGCTACTACCAATTTTCAATCATTTTTGGACTCTTGAACATGTTTGACGATTTGTTTTCTTTATCCTTCACGACAGGGAAATTACACGGATGCTATATCATGTTATAATGAGGTTCTTCGTATTGACCCAATGGCAGCTGATGCTCTTGTTAATAGAGGCAATACTTACAAAGAGATCGGCAGGGTAACTGAAGCAATTCAGGATTATATGCATGCTATTAATTTCCGGCCTACAATGGCTGAAGCTCATGCGAACCTGGCCTCAGCTTACAAGGACAGGTATCCATTCTCTGTATATGGCTGAAGCTCATGCGAACAATTAAGATGTGGCAGTACAACATTGGCCATCTTTTAACTGTTTATGTTCCACCCGAAAGAATTTGTTCTTTTTGTGTTGATGTATTTGGTGGACCTTCTTGCATATGCAGTGGGCATGTGGAAGCTGCCATAACGAGTTATAAGCAGGCCTTGCTACTACGACCGGACTTCCCAGAAGCAACCTGCAACCTTCTGCACACCCTACAGGTATTTATTATCCGTGGTTTGATATGATAGCTTTTGTCTCTGTTTCCTGGCTCTTGTTTTTTATCTCTTCGACTCTCATGAGTTTATTCTTCTTTCCTGCTGTTGTACCAGTGTGTGTGCTGTTGGGAAGACCGCAGCAAAATGTTCACTGAAGTTGAAGGCATTATTAGGAGGCAAATAAATGTAAGGATTTATGCCATACAATAATTTTGGTACTTTTTTATGTATTTATAGAGTAAGGTGATAGCATATCCTGTTGATCCTATCTTCAGATGTCGGTCCTTCCAAGTGTCCAGCCCTTCCATGCGATAGCATATCCTATTGATCCTATTCTTGCCCTTGAAATCAGTCGTAAATATGCTGCACACTGCTCTATAATCGCTTCCCGTTTTGGACTACCACCCTTTCACCATCCAGCTGGGCTCCCTGTAAAACGTGAGGGAGGATTTAAGAGATTAAGAATTGGCTATGTGAGCAGTGATTTTGGTAATCATCCATTGTCGCACCTCATGGGATCAGTGTTTGGGATGCACAACAGAGAAAATGTTGAGGTTTGTATTCTGCATTTGGATATATGTTGATCCATTTCTTAAGATTTGCCTGGTTTCATATCAGCAGTTTAGGTTCTTCAACCCTGTGTGTCGAATCTATGATTCAGTATTTGATGGTAGATCATTCTGTACCTGCCTATATTGTGTTTGGAATCTGGGATTTCAGCAAAGCAAATTGCATTTTACAGGTTTTCTGCTATGCATTGAGTCCAAATGATGGAACTGAGTGGAGACAGCGAATCCAGTCAGAAGCCGAACATTTCCTGGACGTCTCTGCTATGTCATCCGATGCTATCGCCAAAATTATAAATGAAGACAAGATCCAGATCCTCATCAATCTAAATGGTTACACTAAGGTATGCTCTAAACATTTCAGAAACTTTCTACTCTGCTATGTAACCAACCTTTGGTAACAGTGTTTGGTTTTAACTTATGCAGGGGGCTAGGAATGAAATATTCTCCATGCAGCCTGCACCAATCCAAGTTTCGTATATGGGCTTCCCGGGTACAACCGGGGCAACCTACATCGACTATTTAGTGACTGATGAGGTTGGCAAATGAATTCGAGTTCTTAAAAAATACTTCAGAATGTGTTTCTTTTCTCCTACCTTCATTTTTTCTATGTTTTGATCGGATACTCTCTTTTCCTTTTCAGTTTGTGTCTCCTCTGCAGTATGCACACATTTACTCAGAGAAGCTGGTCCATCTTCCCCATTGCTATTTTGTCAATGATTACAAGCAGGTGTGTTCAGAGAAAAGTTATCTTTACCATGTTATTATACATTCATCAATTCAATTCCACAGTGGTATTTGAATATTTGTATAAATGCTATTTTGCAGAAAAACCAGGATGTGTTGGATCCAAATTCTAAGCCCAAGCGATCAGACTATGGACTTCCTGAAGACAAATTCATATTTGCATGCTTCAATCAACTGTACAAAATGGATCCTGAGATCGTTAATACTTGGTAATGTTATTTTAAGCTGTTGAGTTTTGTTTGGCTGCATACGCCACTTTACATTGTCATGAAAGCGTAAATAACATTCTGTAGCTATTTGTACAGATGTAAGTTTACACATTAGCTAACTGATTTTTTTTTTTTTTTTGTTGCAATGAAGGTGCAACATTCTTAAAAGAGTACCCAACAGTGCTCTCTGGCTTCTCCGCTTCCCTGCAGCTGGAGAAATGAGGTTTCGCACATGTACGTGTGGTTCCATTCCCATCGCTTAGCGTTTCTTTGTTCTTTCTGCTATCATCACTTCTTATAATCTTATTACTTTTCTGACCTTATATCCAGATGCTGCTGCCCAAGGTGTACATCCTGATCAGATTATCTTCACGGATGTTGCCATGAAGAGTGAACATATCAGGCGAAGTGTCCTTGCTGATGTAATCCTCGACACGTGAGTTCTTTTTCCCTTTCTACTTCCATATATCCATAAACAACACAGACTCATTCAGCAACAATTTGACTCCCCTCGTCCTGTCCTTAGACCTTTGTGTAACGGACACACAACAGGAACTGATGTTCTCTGGGCTGGTGTACCTATGATTACATTACCACTTGAGAAAATGGCAACTCGAGTCGCTGGATCACTCTGCCTTGCAACTGGTCTTGGACATGAGATGATTGTAAACAGGTGAGTCTCAGCATAAACTAACTTGTGCTTTGTTTCTGTATCCTCTGTTTTCATGTATTGATTTTATAACGCTTGTGAAATCAGCTTGGAGGATTACGAAGAGAAGGCCGTCTCTTTAGCGCTGAACAAGCCAAAACTTCAATCACTGACTAATGAATTGAGGGCTAGCCGCTTAACTTGTCCTCTATTCGACACCATGCGTTGGGTTAGTACGAGAAACACTTTCCGACTCTATTCTCTCTCTTTGTACTGTTCATTTTGTAACCAATTTAGCTCTTTCGGTTACAGGTGAAGAATCTGGAGAGGTCATACTTCAAAATGTGGAACCTCCATTGCTCTGGACAGCAGCCACAACACTTCAAAGTAACCGAAAACGACCTGGAATTCCCGCATGACAGATAAACAAAAATCGAAACTGAAAACTCGGCATTGTATATAAACACCGAAGAGAATTAGTAGCAGAAAGATTGATAAAATTTATCAGGAGCTAGAAAGATCATAATATTATTTAGCTGTGTACTACTATAAATGAAGCTTGTTGCTGTTTTATTTTCACATCTACTATGTCATCCTTTACCCCAATCTTATATCACACACACACACAAAATTATAATGTCAATCAATTTTATAAAAATCTACAACAACTAGACTACAACTGTATTGTATTCCAATCTTATGAAAGTTGCATGTTTAACAAAAAGACCTCCAAGCTTCAAAGATTTTGATTGCGGTCACAACCACCGGTTAAATAAAAAACCAGCCGGTTTATCTAAAATTGGGTTTGAGTCCATTTGCTATGGGCCTTTGAAATTCAGACCATTTAAACCTAATTTAGCCCATTATGAGATCGACCTATATAAACTTAGTGCATCTCTTCGCCGAATTAGGGTTTCTTCTCTCTTATATTTCGTTTCGGCCGCAGGTAAGAGCACATAGAATCTCAAAACCCTAGCTATGGCGACACTACCGGTGAAAGAGTCAGTTCAATGCTTCGGAAGGAAGAAGACGGCAGTAGCGGTGACTCACTGCAAGCGTGGTGTTGGTCTGATCAAGCTCAACGGTTCACCAATCGAGCTTCTCCAGCCAGAGATCCTCCGATTCAAGGTGTTCGAGCCGGTGTTTCTCCTCGGAAAGCACCGATTCGCAGGTGTGGACATGAGGATCCGTGTGAAAGGTGGAGGTCACACTTCCCAGGTCTACGCGATTCGTCAGAGTATCGCAAAGGCGCTTGTTGCGTTTTACCAGAAGCACGTGGATGAGCAATCGAAGAAGGAGATTAAGGATATCTTGATGAGGTATGATAGGACTCTTCTCGTTGCGGATCCGAGGAGGTGCGAGCCGAAGAAGTTTGGTGGTCGTGGTGCTCGTTCTCGTTTCCAGAAGAGTTACCGTTAAACAATCTCTGGTTTGTTTGGGTTTTTGCTTGTCTCTCAAATGTTTTTGGGATATGAAATGTTGGAATTGTGAGACTTCTTTAGATTCTACTTTTGCGTTTTTGGATAATGGTTTATTCACTTATGTTTACTATGGAAATGTTCTCAGTTTTTCTTCAATATGTTCTCTTTTGATTCACATTTGCCGTTTTAAGTATTGAGTCTTTGTGGATTTGTTTGAATATGATAGGAATTATGGTAGATGTAATCAAGATTGGTTCCTGAAACTTTGATTGATGAAATTGAGATATTGATTTTTAGTAACTCTTGTTAATTGTTCCACTTGCTAGCTTTATTTGGATTTTGGGCTCAGTATAGAATTTTCCTGTGATTTTGCTTAAGAATTTGTATGTGTTTAATGTGTTCAGGATTTCAATCATGTCTCCGAGTAATAGTTGTTCAGTGATGATTTGGTTTCATTGATTATAAGCTTATAAATTATAAAAATGTTGCTTCATATCAATTTTAAATAAAGCTTTTTAGCTGTAGATTGTTTGTAATCCATTCTTATAATGATTCTTTCTTGTATTGAGTGTTGGTTCTACATCCTCCTTCGACTTTGCAAAAATTTCTTCTTCGACTTCCAAATAATTTCAATATATAGTTCAAGTTCGTGATCTTACATACTCAACGAAAATGTTCCAATAACAAATCGCGAATCGCTGGAGTCCAACGTTTGCGTCTGAGCGTTCGACACTGAAATCAGTTTCTAAAATTCTACCGAAATGACCATTATGCCCTTAATATTTTTTAAAAATTACAAAAGACCCAAAAGTATAATTTCCGTCACTCTAAATCCTCTTCTCTGGTCGTCGCCATTATCGCCGATGATGCTAGACCTTTACGCCGTCGCCGGTAAGTCGTTTATTTAAATTTCCGGTCATAATTCATTCTATCAAGCGTATAGATTTTTAGTGAACGGACTTTGATTTCGGTTGATTGTATAATAAGAATGGTTACAGCTTTTCGTCCTTAATCTGTAAAATTTTTAGGTTCTCTCTCGACTTGTTCTATAACTTTATCTGGGTATTTAAACCAAAAATTTCTCTGGGCATCAATTTTAAGATTCTTGAAGAAGCAGCAGAACGCATTCTTTTTCTTCTTTTCTTTTTTTTTTTGACTTTTCTTAGTTGTTGTATTTGTATATGTATAACATATGTAGTCTTTCTCATGATGATGTGTATTCCTGGAGAAGAAAAGAACTAGTCCAACCTTATTATCAGTTTTAAGGATAGAAAAATATTCATCAACTTTCATCTCTTGCAAGTGTCAATATTCTTTATCAATTTAGTCAATGCTTTGTGTCAAATATATACAGAGGCTTTTACTATGTAATCTGTAATCTTGATTCTTTCTTACTAATGGATTCATCTTTTCTCCTTAGAATATGTCTTGCTGCAACTGGTTTCTTCATGCTTCTGGCCACGATACTTTTCATCGTTATTAGAAGATTTGGATTCCGTCAAAATGATGAAATAGTGGCTTCTTCTGGATCTCATCCATCTTCATCGTCTCACAACTGGACACACCAAGTCTTTCCCAGCTTCCGTGGGGAAGATGTCCGCAAAGATTTTCTCAGTCACATTAAAAAGGAATTCCAAAGAAAGGGAATCACTATTTTCATTGATAATGAGATCAGGGGAGGAGAATCCATCGGTCATGAACTCGTACAAGCGATTAAAGGATCTAAGATCACATTCGTCTTGCTCTCGAGGAACTATGCTTCTTCAAGGTGGTGTCTAAACGAATTGGTGGAAATTATGAAGTGTAGGGAAGAGTTGGGTCAAACAGTGATGGCCATTTTCTACAAAGTGGATCCATCTGATGTAAAGAAGCTGATGGGAGATTTTGGGAAGGTCTTCAGAAAAACATGTAAAGGTAAAATAAAGGAGGACACTGAGAGATGGAGACGAGTTTTGGAGAAAGTGGCCACAATCGCCGGTTACCATTCAAACGACTGGTATGTCCTTTTTACCACCACTTGCTCTTAAGTCTTTATGACAAATCAAAAGTGTGTATTTTAAAGAATATTCAGCCAAGAAATCTATTTTCTTCTATATTATATGTGAATTTTGTTGAGTATCTAACTGATGGATTGATCCTGACCTTTGTTAGGGATAATGAAGCAGATATGGTTGAAAAAATCGTCACCGATGTTTCAAACGTGCTGAATAATTCCACTCAATCAAGTGATTTTGACGACTTTGTTGGGATGGGTGCTCATATGGAAGAGATGGGACGGTTGTTACGCCTCGATTCAGAAGAAGTTAGAATGATAGGGATTTGGGGTCCGTCTGGTATTGGTAAGAGCACCATTGCTAGGTCTGTATTTAACAAATACTTTCATCAGTTCCCACTAAGTGTCTACATGGAGAATATAAAAACACGTTATCCAAGACCTTGTTATGATGAGTACAGCGCAAAACTACAATTGCAGGAAGAATTCTTGTCTAGAATAACCAACCATAAGGACATTAAGATCCATCATTTAGGAGTTGCGGAAGACAGGTTAAAAGACAAGAGAGTGCTTGTCGTTCTAGATGATGTGGATCAATCGGTGCAACTAGAGGCCATGGCGAAAGAAACTCAGTGGTTTGGTCATGGAAGCCGGATTATTATCACAACCGAAGATCTAAAACTTTTGAAAGCACACAGGATCAACCATATATACAAGGTGGATTTTCCGCTTACTGATCATGCTCTTCAAATTTTCTGCATACATGCTTTGGTCAAAAATATCCCTATGATGGTTTCCAAAGGCTTGCATGGGAAGTTACGGATATTGTTGGTAACCTTCCTCTGGGACTAAAGGTTATGGGCTCATATTTTCGGGGGATGTCAAAGCAAGAATGGACAGAGGCATTACCAGGGTTAAGGACTCGCCTTGACGCTGGTATTCAAAGCATTTTGAAGTTCAGTTATGATGCCTTAGATGACAAAGATAAAGATTTGTTTCTTCATATAGCATGCTTTTTCGATGGTGAACGCCATGATCAAATGTTGAAAGAGACTCTTGCAAAGAATTTCTCGGATATGTCGCAAGGGCTTCGTGTTTTAGTTGAAAAGTCTCTCATATCTATCAACTTTTGGGGAAGGATAGAGATGCCTACACTGTTAGCACAACTAGCTAGAGAAATTGTCCGAAAACAATCCATTCATGATCCTGGTCAACGTCAGTTTTTGTTTGATGCTAATGAGATTTGTGAAGTACTCACTGATGGAACGGTAAAAGATTTTAAACTTGTCCTTCACTGTCTTACTACTTGTGAAAATTGAATTCATTTGATTAATAACTATTCCTTTGGTTTCTTTTTCAGGGTAGTAGAAGTGTTATAGGCATAGATCTCGACTTATCTGATATAGAGCAAGAATTAAAAATCAGTGAGAGAGGCTTCGAAGGAATGTCTAATCTTCAGTTCTTAAGATTATGGGATTGTCCTTTTCACAAAGTTGTGTGCTCACCACGAAGTCTGAATTACCTTTCTCGGAAACTTAGAATACTACATTGGGATTGTTTTCCGATGACAAGTTTTCCTTCTGAGTTTCATACGGAGTTCCTTGTCATAATATATATGCACTACAGCAAGCTTGAGAAGTTGTGGGAAGGAATTCAAGTAAGTACTTGTCATTTATTTGGTTTTCTCCAAACTTAAAACTTTAGGACTACTTTTGTACATCCAAATTATTTGCATTTGCAGCATTTTACATTATTTTTCTGTACTAACCATGTTATGTGCTGCCTTTTATTATTGTGTACAGTCGCTTAGAAATCTCCAGTTGATGTGTTTGGATTATTCTGCAAACTTGAAGGAGCTTCCAAATCTCTCAAGTGCCACTAATCTTCAAAGATTGAGTTTTGTTGAATGCTCAAGTCTATTGGAGCTCCCGTATTCTATTGGGAAGGCCACAAATCTCCATGAATTGGATCTCTATGGATGCTCAAGTCTGATACAACTTCCCACCTCTATTGGAAATGCCACATATCTCCAGAAAATTGATTTTACTAAATGCTCAAGTCTAGTGAAACTCCCCTACTCTTTTGGGAATCTCATTAACCTCCACAAACTGAAGCTCAGTGAATGCTCAAGTCTGGTGGAGTTACCGTCTTCTATCGGCAATGCCATAACCGATATAGAGAATTTGGATCTCAGTGGATGCACAAGTTTGGTGGAGTTACCCTCTTCTATTGGAAATGCCATTAATCTCAAGAAAGTGGATCTCAGTGAATGTTCAAGTCTGGTGAAACTCCCCTCCTCTATTGGAAATGCCAAAAGCATCCAGGAATTGAATCTTAGAGCATGCTCAAGCCTCGTGGAGCTTCCCTCCTCTATTGGGAATGCTATTAATATCCATGAATTGAATCTTATGGAATGCTCAAGTCTGAAACAACTCCCTTTCTCTATTGGAAATATCACTTATCTCCAAGAATTTACGCTCAGTGGATGCTCAAGTCTAGTGGAGCTTCCTTCTTCTATTGGGAATGCAAAGAATCTCCAAAAATTAAACCTCGATGGATGCTCAAGTCTAACGGGTCTCCCTTCCTCAATCGGAGATGCCATTGAACTCCAAATTTTGGATCTCAGATATTGCTCAAATCTAGTGGATATCCCTTCTTCTATTGGAAGCCTTCATAAACTGGAGAAGTTGACTTTGAGTGGATGCTCAAAGCTAGAGATTCTTCCGACCAACATCAATTTGGAATCCCTTATTAAACTTGATCTCACTGGTTGTGTGCTGCTGAAAAGTTTTCCTGTGATTTCTACGAACATTGAATATCTTGATGTCCGTGGAACTGCGATAAAAGAAGTGCCTTCATCGATTAAACTGTGGTCTCGCCTTGATGAATTCTATATGCCATAATAAATACCAGCCTTATTTCACCTACCGAGATTTTGGAGGTTCTGTAAGGCTCGAGGGCATCTTCCTACATCCTTGAGATTTAAGGTCTGCATTTTGCTGGTTAAACATGACAAGTAAGCCAAGAGTGATGTTGGTATGTTATAGATTCATGTACCAACAGAATGTCCTCGTAGATACCACCATCTACATCCACCTCCAATGGAACATATGTACTATACAGTGGCTTCCAGCAAGATTGTATCGCAGTTCGAGGTCAGCAGAGATGAACGGGAGGTAGGAGAATGTGGTATATTCCAACTCATCCTTGTTTTCATGAACGTAATGAGAGAGGTCACTAGAACTCAAAGTCGGTAAGATCACTAGAACTCCCACTCCTAATCAACTACATTGGTTGCTGAAACTATTGGGTATTTGTGGATTTGTGAAAGTATCTGGCTTTGTAGTTGCTAGGAGTTAGAGCTGATCAAATAATCATTTGTTTGTTCCTGAAACTTTGATTAATGAAATTCACTTTGAGAGATCTGACTTTGAATAACTCTGCTTAGGTGTTTCACTAGCAAGCTTTAGTTATCTTACGATGATTGTTGTATTGATTTCTTCGTTCTCCTTTTGACTTGGCCAAATTTTGATCTCTTAGCCTAGCATTGATCTCTTTTCCATGAAACTTGCATATCTGTGAACTTAAGTTTTGATGGAGACTTTGATTTGATTACTGCTTCCTTGTAATTGCTTGTGTTCTTCCTTGATGCTTCCTTATTAAAGTATAATAACGAAAATATGGATTTTTCGAGTTATATGTTCTCCCAAAAATGTAATCCTATGTTATTCGTTCTCTTTCTTAGAGATTTTCCATAGTTGTAACTGAGATGTGCTTATGTGTGAAAAAATTAAGATTATTCTTTTCTTATTAGTCATCAAGCCAATTTCTCAACTTAGTGTTAGATTTTTTAGTATTTGAACTATGTCTGTGTGTGTCTGTGAAGATAAGAAGTAGTCCAAAATCAAGTTCATAAAGGTTCTTGACTTCTTAGAAACTTCCAAATGATGGTGGAGCCAAACTTAATGGGGACATGTTTTTACAGTCAATGTTTTGGCCTACGATTTATAGACTTTGTTTACTCAATTCTCTCAGTCTACAGAAAATCTGTGAATCTTCCCTGATGATAAATAACGACTTGGATTAGAGTTCACATACTTTCCCTTTTATAACTGGCTAATTCATTTGTGTCCATACAAATCTCTAATTTCTGTAGATTGGTTTCCTGAAAGGCTTTTCATCTCTCTGATCGTTTCATGGATCTTTCTCCCTTTTCTCGCTATTGTAAACACGATGTCTTCCCAAGCTTCCACGGGGAAGATGTCCGTAGAAGCTTACTCAGCTTCTTACTGAAGGAGTTTAGAGAGAAAGGAATTGATGTATTCATCGACAATGATATAGAGAGGAGCAAGTCGATTGGTCCCGAGCTTAAAGAAGCTATAAGAGGATCGATGATTGCAATTGTCTTGATCTCAAAGAACTACGCTTCATCAACGTGGTGTCTGGACTAGTTGGTGGAGATCATGAAGTGTAGGGATGAAGATAGTCAGACGACAATGGTGATTTTCTATGAAGTGGAACCATCCGATGTGAAAAAACAGACCGGATATTTCGGAGATGTCTTTAAGAAAACTTGTGCAGAGAAAACAATGGAGGAGGTTGAGAAATGGAGACAAGCTTTGCAGGAGGTGGCTAAAATCGCTGGTTATCATTCTCTTAATTGGTTAGTTCTTTCGATTCCACTTGATTGATTGATCCTTCTTATCATTATATTGTTCATAGTTTTTTGAAGTACATGTCATTTTTTTCATGACTATTTAAAAAGTGTATTGTTCTTTTCCGTGTTTAGGGATATTGATGTAGTAATGATTGAAACAATTGCCACCGATGTTGCGAACAAGTTGAATGATTCTACCGCATCAAATGATTTTGACGGCTTAGTTGGTGTTGGAACTCATATCATGGAAATGGAATCCTTGTTGTCCTTAGAATCCGATGAAGTCAGGATGGTTGGTATTTGGGGTCCTGCTGGAATTGGTAAGACGACCATCGCCAGAGCTCTATACAGAAAGCTCTCTACTAAGTTCACACATACTGCTTTTATCGAGAGTATCAAGGGAAACTTTGAGCAAAACTATCAAGACGATTACGTGTTCATGTTGCATTTACAAAAGCAGCTATTGTCTAACACTTTAAACCAAAAGGATTTAAAAATAGGTCATTTGGGTGTAGCAAAAGCGAGGTTGAAGAACAAGAAAGTGCTTGTTGTTCTTGATGATGTGGATGAGTTAAAGCAGTTAGAAGCCATGACTAACAAAACTTCGTGGTTTGGCCCTGGAAGTAGGATTATCATCACGACAAAGGATATAAAGCTTTTGAAGGCACATGAGATCAACCATATATACGAAGTGAATCTTCCATCTACATCTGAAGCTCTTGAAATCCTCTGTCTATATGCTTTTGGTTCAAATTCACGACCATCTGGTTTCGAGGACATGGCCGTGGAAGTTGCAGGGCTCGCTGGTAATCTTCCTTTAGGTCTAAGTGTTTTTGGCGCATATCTGCGAGGAATGGACAAAGATGAGTGGATACACGCATTGCCTAGATTTAGGACCAGTCTTGATGGGGACATTGAGAAAGTATTAAGGTTCAGCTATGATGCATTATGCGACGAAGATCAAGAGTTGTTTCTTCATATAGTATGTTTTTTTAAAGATGAGTGCATTAGTGACCTGGTGGACTATCTTGCAGAGAGTCGCTTGAATGTTATCCACGGGATCCAAGTCTTAGTGGATAAATCTTTCATCTCTATTCACGAAGAGGGATATTTGATGATACATAATTTGCTAGAGCAATTGGGTAAAGAAATCGTTCGTAGACAGTCTGTTTCTAAGCCTGGGAAACGTCAGTTTTTGGTGGATCCTCGGGAGATTTGTGATGTACTCGCAGACAATAAAGTAAGTTTTGACAGAACTTTTCTTACTAGATTATTGTAATCATTTGTAACTAATTAAAGTTCTTTCAGGGCACTGGAACTATTCTAGGTATTCATTTAGACTTATCGGAGATCAGGAGAGAAGTAATCATAGACGAGAGAGCCTTTGAAGAGATGTCTAGTCTCCAATTCCTAAGATTCAAGGGTTTATATAACAACTCCAAACTTATCTTACCACAGGGTTTGAAGTTTAGAGCTAGTAAACTTAGATTTCTACATTGGGACCAGTATCCATTGACCATTTTTCCTTCGGAGTTTCATCCACAGTTTCTTGTCAAACTTGAGATGCAGCATAGCAGGCTCGAGAAGCTGTGGGAAGGACCTATTGTAAGTAGTTTTACATGTTTTACCATTTAATATCTTGGCATTTCAATGTATCAACGCGCTCTCTTTTTCTGCCATGATTAATATGTACAGCCGCTCCCATGTCTGAAGAGGATGGATTTGAGTGGCTCCAGCAACCTCAAAAAAATCCCGAATCTGTCTAATGCCACTAATCTCGAGGTACTGAGAGCTGGTTTTTGCTCAAGTTTAGTGGAACTCCCCTCCTCTATTGGGAAGGTCACTAGTCTCCAGGAATTGCATCTCTATTGTAGCAGAAAGGTGATGGCAATCCCCTCTTCTATTGGGAATGCCACTAATATCAAGATGTTGAATCTCAATCGATGTGAGAGTTTGGTTGAACTCCCCTCCTCTATTGAGAACCTCAAGAGATTAACAGGTTTATCAATTATGGGATGCTCAAAGCTAGACTACCGGGGGTTACGATTGAAACGTTTTCCTCATATTTCCTCAAACATTGGAGAACTCAATCTGAGTTTTACGACTCTAGAAGAAGTGCCTTCATCGATCAATTCTTTGTCTCGTCTTCATACATTCAAAATGTCTGGATGTGAAGGCCTTAAGGTGTTCCCAGATGTTCCTGACACCATCCAAGTGCTGCACTTGAATGGAACGGGGATAGAAGAAGTTCCTCCATCGATCCAGAATCTCTCACGTCTCAGAATACTATACATGAGTAGCTGCAAGAAGCTCAAGGTCCTTCCAACCAACATCAACCTGGAATCTCTCTCTTCCCTTGATCTAGGTTACTGCACAGAATTGAAAATGTTTCCAGAGATTTCTACAAGCATTGAATATCTCGATCTGAGCAATACTGCTATAGAAGAAGTGCCTTCGTCCATCTGGTTTTGGTACCGTCTTACTGAACTGAACGTGGAAGATTGCAAAAGCCTTCAATTGTTCCATAGTGTTGTTGATAGCATCGAAGAGACTGTTCCAGTTTACATCGATGATTGGCGTCTACCATTACATATTAAACTCAAGGGGTGCAAGAATCTCGCGTCATTGCCCAACCTTCCGGATTTCGTCTCATTCCTTGATGCAGAAGGCTGTGAGTCGCTCGAGAGAATAGAAGGATATTTTCCCCCAAAGATAAGTCTCAACTTTGCTAATTGTTTCAAGCTGAGTCAAGAAGCGAGAGAACTCATCCAGATATCAGATTTCAAGTTTGTGTTCTTACCTGGCGAAGAACTTCCTGCATTCTTTGATCACCGAGCAAGAGGGAATTCCCTAACAGTCAGTTTGGATCAGAGACCTCTTCCTAAATTCTTGAGATTCAAGGCTTGTCTTTTGCTGCTTCCTGGCACATACCATTGCCATGAGGATGATGTTGATCGCTCGACGGATGCCAAGATGCTTTCCTGTCGCATATGGTGCATTCAGAATGACCTTGATACTGGATACGGATCGTGCAAGTACCATCTACCAAGCCTACTTGGATTTACGGAGCATCTGTATATCTTCGAATCTTCCATCTCTCTAAACTTTCATGAAACAGATGTGAATTTTAGTGAGTTTGAGTTTGAGTTCAAGATCACTGGTAAATACTGGAAAATAAAAGCATGTGGTGTACTACTCTTGGAAGACCTTGATGATGTTCATGATGACCATGAATCCGCAGATATCAAGATAGGGAAAAACTTACATGGAGGGACGACTAGAACAAATAACAATCTCAGGTAAGCTTTGGATAAGAAATAAAATTTGATTATAGTAGATGTTTGTGACAATGTTTGTGATACAATGTGTGTTCAGGTTTCAGTACTATGCGTGTGAAGAGTACTACATACACCGGACAAGAGAGCACCGGACAAGAGAGTTGGGTGCATGTGTCCTATTAGCTTTTCTGTGCATAGGTATTCTTGTTTATAATAGACTAGAAAAGTTCTTAATCTTGCTTTTACCTCTTTTGATCTATGGCATTGGCATGTATGAGTGAGCTGTTTATATGTCTTCTTCATCGTTCTTTGTCTCGCGATTGAACAATTTCCCACATCGTCTTGAGCTTCATATCTCGATTAAGTGGTAGATGCATTGTATAATCTCACTCTTGCTCATTGTTTACAGAAATTTTTGTTACGATGAATACTGCGGTCATTTGTTTGTATGGTCTA
Source organism: Draba incana (assembly GCA_963576765.1). Lineage (NCBI taxonomy): Eukaryota > Viridiplantae > Streptophyta > Magnoliopsida > Brassicales > Brassicaceae > Draba > Draba incana. The sequence continues at coordinate 2,492,897 of OY755207.1, read as the reverse complement.
TGTTTCTGATAAGAAATGTGTAATGTTACTAACTTCTGAAATGAAAAGAAAATTGTGACTAATGTTGGTTATGTTAGTTTACTTTGATCATCAAGCAAATCATAATCATAATAACTTCAATATAGTGTTATAGCTAAAAAATATAGATCACATCAGCAGTAGATCGATGTAATTGACTTGTTCCTAAACAAAAAATAACATAAATTAATATATCCAATGAGTTTTCTTGTGCAATATATATCTCATGTTTCTTATCTAATATTCACCATTCAAGGTTTTTCATTAGAAAAGTAATTTGTTTTCTCTAAAATGGAAGGTCTTCTTCACTTTCTTTTAGCTAAAATCATTTTGCTTGTTTTAACATCTTCCTTTGTATCTTGTTACGACCCAAATCCCCTTCAGGACTATTGTGTTGGCGTAAACGAAACTAATGGAGGTATAATCTCGAACATAATTTCGTGTTTTGTCTAAATTTTATCGAACTATTGCAATTTTATTACTGATTGTAAGTTTTAAGAGAAATTAGTATACCATTTCTTGATTTTCTTTTGCATTTTTTGTGAATGGAAAATTCTGTAAAGATCCAAAATTAGTAACGGCCGATGATTTCTTCACTTCGGGCTTAAACATCCCTGGAAACACCATAAACCGCCTCGGTTTTGATGACACAGCAGTTGATGTCAACATAATCTATGGCCTTAACACACCTGGAGTCTCTCTAGCTCGGTTTAATTTGGCTTTTGGTGGTCAAAACCCACCGAACTTACATCCACGAGCCAGCGAGATACTCTTGGTTGGGTTTGTGTCGTCGAACGACCAAGACAACAATAGACTCTTGAAGACTCTTATTCCAGGAGACGTTTTTGTGATTCCTATTGGTTTGATACATTTTCAAGTGAATGTTGGGAAGACAAATGCGGTTGCGTTAGCTGGTTTTGGTAGCCAAAACCCTGGTTTCACTAGTCGCGGACGCGATTTTTGGATCAAACCCTTCGATCCCGCCAGACGTTTTGGCTAAAGCTTTTCGGATAGATGCGAACTTGGTCAGAATTATCCAGGCAGTGTTTTCCTTTAATGGTACTCGCTAATTATAATAACTTTATAAGGTTCAAAGATTAGCGATAAAATAAGTGATTAAATATCATTGGCTACAAATTATGATTACAAGTGTGTAACAGCATACATAAGAGGGATTACTTAAGTATTAACATGTATAATAGTAGGGGGAAAAACATGTAATAGTTTTTTTTTTTTTTTTTTTTTGAAACTTTAAAAACATATAGGCTTTGAATGGTGACCTCGTTTGGACGTATGTGCGTTTGCAACCGCTCCAATTATCAAATGGACGTTTGTAAAATATTTTATTTTTTATTTCTAAAAAATATGGGTATATACTTAACTTTATTATAAATATATAAAAATCAAACTAAAATTTTAAAATTATTATTTCTATTTTAAATAATATATAATATTTTCTATCAAAAATTATTTACTATTTAACCGCTCTATTTAAACGGAGTAACCAATCTGACCCATTAATAGTTTTTTTTTTGAGAAAAGCTTTTTGAAAACATGTAAAAGTTGCAGTTCAATAGAAGAAGTTTTACAAAATACAAATATGTAATGGTTTGATACTAAATTTATATCAATTTACGAGGGAATCAGCCCTCTTAGTTACGCCATAACAGTTAATTTGATCTCCCACCGGCGGATTTAAGCCGTTTAATCAATAAATCAGAAACCGGCGTTTTTGGTGTTTGGCGTTCAAGCAAATCAACGGCTTTCATTCAATATGAATTACAACGTTAAGATCAATGACGTCAAGTTTAACGGCGTTAAGATTATATACATCACGGCGGCCAAATGAACGACCGTTCTTCCGTTACCGTTTCTAACGTTGAGAATCTGATAAAAAGTCAACCAGTAACAGTCATTTTTTTTTCTTAATTTAAAATGTGCGCTTATTCTTTTGTTTTGTGTGTTTAATAATGTTTTGGTGGTGTGCAAGTATACTTTGATCATCATCGTTTCTTCTCTTGTTATATATTTCTTACGTACTTAGAAAACTTCATATTCAACACTTCAATACGATTTTCTATGTTTGCGTTAATAATTTACAAATGTTTAATTATGTTGTATTACGAAAAGGGAAGAGAAATTTTGAGTTATGTCACTCTTCCCATGCCACTTTTCAAATATGTCACTGTATTACAATCATGCCATTGTTTGAAAATAATTACCAGCGTGCCACTGTTCACTTAAATGAAAAAAAATCTGTTTTTTTCTCTCCCCTCTCACGTTCATCTCCCAGATCCAAAATTTTTTTTTTTCATCCAAATTTCGTTTTTTCTATCACTGAATTTGATTCTCGTCATCTTTAATTTCACTATCTCTGATCTCTGTCTCGATTTTCACTAAGAAGATTTGAGAAGACGAGAAAAATTGAGAAGATTTCCGCTAAGATTCGAGTAGATTTAGGAAGAAGAAGAAGAAGATCTCAAAGCAAATTCAAACACAAACGACTGTAAATTTTCGAGTTTGAGTTAACTATTATGCATTTAGGGTATAGATTTGGGGTGGGGGGGATGGGGTAGGGTTTTGCCTTTACTTTATAAAACTGTAAAAAAAATCTTATAAAACTGTTAAAAAAATTATAAAGTTTTTAAAAGGTTTAGTAAATCTGTTAAAAAAACCTTATAAAACTATTTAAAAACCGTGTAAAACTGTTTATAAGGTTTTTGTAAAGTTTTATAAGGTTTTTAAACAATCTTACAAATCTTATAAAAACCTTATAAACCTTTTAAAAACCTTATAACCCTTTTAAAAACCTTATAAAACTTTACAAAAACCTTATAAATTATTAAACTGTTTAGTTTTAATGACATGTAAAAAAGTCTTATAAAACTGTTTAAAAACCTTATAAAAACGGGAAAACCCTAAAAATATCCAAAACCCAGATCTGACCCAGAAAATCACCAAAACCCAGATCTGACAAAAAAATCACAAAAACTCAGATCTGAACCAAAATCGAATCAAAAGCTCAAATTGGTAACAAAAATCGAATAATCAAAACCTCAAATTTGTAACCAAAATCGAATCTAAGAAAACAAAATTTATAGAGTAACCTAAACCCATATCTGACCAAAAAAATCACAAAAACTCAGATCTGAACCAAAATCGAATCAAAAGCGCAAATTGGTAACCAAAATCGAATAATCAAAACCTCAAATTTGTAACCAAAATCGAATCTAAGAAAACAAAATTTATAGAGTATCCCCCTCCTCCTCCTCCTCCTCCTTACATTAAAAACCTCCAAACTAGGTTTTTAGTTTGGGCCGCCACATTTTTATTAATAAAATAATTCAGAAAATAATTTTTATTATTAAAATAATCCAGAAAATAATTTTTATTATTAAAATAATCCAGAAAATAATTTTTATTCAAAAAATTATTCGGAAAATTAATTTTATTCAAAAATAATAATAAACATCACAATAATTTTTAAAAATTCGAAATAATTGGATAAAAAAAATTCTGAAACTTAAAAAAGTAATAATAAATTTTATAATGATTTTTTTTAAAATAATACATTCGCTTTTAAATTTAAAACTTAAATTTAAATTTTAAATTTATAATCTTCAAAATTTTTAAAATACTTTAAAAATCATAAATTATGAAATAAAGCTATGATTTATAACTAAAAATTAAGTTTTCAATTCAAACCCTCTCTCAATCTTTTCACCCTATATTTTTCAAATTGTGATGTTTATTATTAAAATAATTTCAATCTTCCAACAGTTATAAATTTTTAAAATTCGAAAAATATTGGGAAAATATTTACGCAAAATCTGTTTACGCAAATTCGAAAAATATTGAAAAAATTCGAAAAATTTATTTCATAATTTATGATTTTTAAAGTATTTTTAAAGTTTTGAAGATTATAAATTTGGAAATTTAAAATTTAAAATTAATTTTTAAATTGAAAAGCGAATTTATTATTTTTTTAAAAATCATTATAAAATTTTTTATTATTTGTTTAAGTTTCAGAATTTTTTTATCCAATTTTTTCGAATTTTTAAAAATTATTGTGATGTTTATTATTATTTTTGAATAAAAATTATTTTCTGAATTATTTTTTGAATAAAAATTATCTTCTGAATTATTTTAATAATAAAAATTACTTTCTGAATTATTTTAATAATAAAAATTATTTTCTGAATTATTTTAATAATAAAAATTATTTTCTGAAATATTTTAATAATAAAAATGTGGCGGCGCACATTAAAAACCTAGTTTGAAGGTTTTTAATGTAAGTGTTTTTAGGTTGAAGGTTTATAGTGTTAGTGAAATTCCACCGAAGTTTAAAGTGTTAGTAAATCCAAACTTGAAGGTTAAAAATGCGATTTTCCCTAAAAAAAAAAACAAAATCAAGCGTATGAGCAAAAATTTCTTAACGATGGAGATGTTCTTACAAACGGAAAGTACATGCATGAAAGTCCTAAAATTAAAAAAATTCTTATATTAAGTCTTGATTGATCGGTACAAATTAAGTGGGTCAATCTATTATCTATATAATATACATAATCGCTCAATCCACAAAGAGGGAAATAAAACCACACAAACATTTGTCTTTGAATACAAAAATATATGGAAGGTCTTCTTCACTTTCTTTTAGCTAAAATCATTTTACTGACTTTAACATCTTCGTTTGTATCTTGTTACGATCCAAATCCTCTTCAAGACTATTGTGTTGCCACGAACGATATAAGTGGAGGTAATCTCAATTTACTGCCGAAATAGAAGCATATAATATATAAATTATTGTATATCTTTCAGTTTCAAACCTAAAATTTTATAACTACTTTGTACCTATTCTTTTTCGTAGTTTTCGTAAATGGATATTTCTGCAAAGATCCAAGACTAGTAACGGCCAATGATTTCTTTGCTTCCGGCCTAAACATCCCTGGAAACACTAGCAACCGTGTTGGCGCCATAATCACGGACGCTGATGTGGAAATAATCCCTGGTGTCAACACTCTTGGGGTCGGCATCTCCCGCATTGACTTCGCCCCGGGCGGTCAAGTCCCACCGCACATACATCCATACGCCTCCGAAATCCTCTTAGTCATCGAGGGAACGCTTTATGTCGGTTTTGTGTCGTCGAACGAATACAACAATACGCTCTTCTCCAAGATTCTTTATCCTGGAGATGTATTCGTTTCTCCCATTGGTTTGATACATTTTCATGTGAATATTGGCAAGAAAAGAGCAGTGGCAATCGCTACGACTGGGAGTCAAGATCCCGGTACAATCACGGTAGGTAACGCAGTTTTCGGGTCGAATCCTCCGAGTGATCCTATTGTGTTGGCTAAAGCTTTTGCGTTGGACGTGAACATTGTGAGATATCTTCAGAATGTGTTTTCCTTTGAAGACGATGTAGTTGATTAATAATTAGTCTAAAAGAATGATGACAAAATATAGTTGTGGATAAATAATCTGATGATTATCAAATATGTAAGTATATGTGTAATAAACTTTAATTTCGTGTTTTGTCTAAACTTTATCGAACTATTGCAATTTTCTTACTGATTGTAAGCTTTAAGAGAAATTGTTCTTGTTAAAAGAACAATGAGTATACCATTTCTTGATTTTTGTTTTGCAGTTTTTGTGAATGGAAAATTCTGTAAAGATCAAAAACTAATAACGGCGTATGGTTTCTTCACTTCGGGCTTAAACATCCCTGGAAACACCATAAACCGCCTCGGTTTTGATGACACAGCCGTTGATGTCAACAGAATCTATGGCCTTAAAACACTCGGAGTCTTTGTAGCTCGGTTTGATTTGTAGGGACCCGGAAATTAATCTGCTATTACAACGATAAACCGAATAACGAATTCAAGAAAGCGAGAACGAATTCTCTTTCCTTAATTCAAAATATCGCCCGTAGTGTGACGGTTTTGTACGATAATGAATCCCAGGATACGATCTTGATTAAGACTAATACGCAACACTCGTATTAGAATCTATGAACCGTATATCTACGATATACTCTCGACTAAACTTTCTAAAACTCGGAGAGAAACTTACTGTTTAACTCGGACTAATAATCGAACAAGAGAGAGTTGTTGTGATTTTTTCTTTGCTGTTGAATGTTTTCAAAAGCGTTAAAAACAATAATGAGTTATGGCTTTGTTAAATAGCCTAGGAGTTCATTTGTTGAACCGAGTATCTCTCTCACGTGGAGGAAATTTCGCAGCAGTTCAACAAGGTGGAGTGAGAGGGAGGTGGCGTGATACAGGAGGAGAAGATCATGGATTGGTTAGGATCAATCTTATCCCAAACCGAATCCGAATATGCTCTTTATATCCTCTTAAATCAAACCGAGACCCTAACCAATCCCATAATAACAAACCAATTTCTCATTCAATTCTTAATTTAGTTAACATTGCAATTAGCCCATTAAGCCCATATTGGCAATGAAACTTTACGATCCAACAATCCCCCACATGAATAGAAATGACTCTAAACATATGACAACTAGACTGACTCTATAACCTAAACTAGACAGACTTTTGAGAGTATATGCGAAAACTAACTGTATCTGAGATGGTGATATTTTTCAGTCTTGAACCACTCATTGTTAATATATGTCGGGTTTACTTGGCCAGATGGTGAACATGATGTCTTGAACCATCCAGAGGTTAGTGTAAACCGAGACAACAGCTAAAACCCAGCTTCGTTTTCTCGTAGAACTTAGTTCTCTATTGTGTCCATTTTGGCCTTGAACTCACCTGGTTAATCATGAGTGAAGTTAGAGAATATAGCCTTTCATCTATTCTCCTAGAAACGACCTCATTTCACACTCACAAGGTGATTTGCCATTTACTTTGTTTGCAGAAGTATCCTGTAATACTTCATTGATATCCCAAAGTTATGGTCTCAAATCATTAAAAGCTTTAGCTTATCCTCTACACATACAGGAAGCACTGTACATCATCCTATGAACTGGGAGAAGACATTAGTCTCTCAATGCTGTTTAGTAGATTCTACTTGATTTAGTTTTCCCTTTGAACATATATCATGGGATCTCCAATCAAGGTAGGTGGGGTTTCCATCAAGTTTCGTCATATGTCGTAGGCTTTAAACCCATTCCTTTTGATGATTTTGTAATTTGATCTCGTGTCAAACCTTTAGTAAATGGATCCGCTAGGTTGTCTGCTGACTTAATGTAATCTAACGTGATTACACCGTTTGAGATTAGTTGTCTAATGGTTTTATGTCGTCTCCTGATATGACGAGATTTACCATTATATAGATTGTTTTGTGCCCGAGCTATAGCTGATTGGCTATCACAGTGTACACGTATTGCAGGCACAGGTTTCTCCCACATCGGGATATCTTCCAAGAAATTACGAAGCCACTCTGCTTCCTCTGCAGCTTTGTCTAAAGCTATAAATTCATATTCCATGGTCGATCTGGCCAACAGAGTTTGTTTGGAAGATTTCCAGGATACTGCTGCACCGCCAAGTGTAAATACATATCCGCAAGTGGATTTAGAGTTTTTGGAGTCTGCGATCCAGTTTGCGTCACTGTATCCTTCAAAAACCGCTGGTTCTTTACCATAGTGCAAGCCATGATTTTTAGTATAACGTAGGTAGTTTAATACTCTAGTCATGGCTTTCCAATGTTTATGTCTTGGATTACTGGTGTAGCGACTAAGTACGTTTACTGAGTGCGCCAAGTCGGGTCTAGTACAATTCGTCAAGTACATTAGACTCCCGATTATTCTTGCATACTCTACTTGTGATACTGCATCACCCGGATTTTTGGTCAGGTGAAGTTGAGGGTCCACTGGAGTTTTTGCAATTCCACTCGAATAATTCTTGAATCTATTGAGTATCTTTTCAGCGTAATGATCTTGGGATAGAGTGATTCCTTCGGGAGTTCTGATAATTTTAATCCCTAGAATTACGTCCGCTAATCCCATATCTTTCATGTCAAATTTTCCTTTGAGCATGTTTTTAGTTTGTGTGATCATCTCTTTATTACTTCCAATAATGAGCATATCATCTACATATAAGCCCAATAGAATGTAACCTTTTGGAGTAATCTTGATGTATATGCATTTATCACATTCATTTATAATGAATCCATCAGACATCATTACATTGTCGAATTTTTCATGCCATTGCTTAGGAGCTTGTTTAAGTCCATATAATGACTTCACAAGTCTACAGACTTTGTGTTCTTGTCCTGGGATAACAAACCCTTCGGATTGTTTCATATAAATTTCCTCTTCTAGTTCTCCATTTAGAAAGGCTGTTTTAACATCCATTTGATGAATTTCGAGGTCTCGTAAGGCTGCAATACTTATAATCAATCTGATTGAAGTTATTCTCGTCACCGGAGAATAGGTATCAAAGAAATCCGAACCTTCTTTTTGCCGGAATCCTTGCACCACAAGTCTCGCCTTGTACTTGTCTATTGCGCCATCGGTTAATATTTTTGTTTTGAAAATCCATCTACACCCGAGTGCTTTAAACCCTTCTGGTAACTCAGTTATTTCATAAGTATTATGTTGCAGGATCGAATCCATTTCACTGTTGACGGCTTCCTTCCAGTAAGGAGCGTCCGATGTAGACATAGCTTCTGAAAATGTTCTTGGCTCACCTTCCGCGAGAAAAGCCATTAAGAAATCTTCGCCAAAATTCTTTTCCTTATGAGCCCTTTTGCTTCGTCTAGGTTCAACTTCATTTGCTGAAGTACCGGAAGTGCTTGCTTCATCTCGTTGTTCACGAGTCCGCTTTGGATGATTTTTATCCCAACACGGGAATATATTTTCAAAAAATGATGCATTCCTTGATTCCATAACTGTATTTACATGTATGTCTGGTATATCTGATTTATACACCAGAAATCGATAAGCACTACTATTGTGTGCATATCCGATAAAAATACAGCCTACGGTTTTTGGCCCGATTGTGACCTTTTTCGGAGGTGGTACTGCCACTTTTGCGAGGCACCCCCACACTTCTTGTGGTGATTTACCAGTAACTTTGTGCGGTATTTTGTTAAGGATATAATTTGTGGTAAGCAGCGCTTCCCCCCACATGTTCTGGGCTAACCCCGATTCCTGCAACATCGCATTCATCATCTCTTTTAGAGTTCAGTTTTTTCTTTCCGCAACTCCGTTAGATTCCGGTGAGTAGGGAGCGGTTATCTGATGTATAATGCCATTTTCTCTGCAAAATACATTAAATGGTTCACTATACTCCCCTCCTCTATCACTTCTAACTATTTTAATAGTTTTCTGAAGCTGGTTTTCGACTTCGAGTTTATACTCTTTAAATTTTTCCAGCGCTTCATCTTTGCTACGTAACAAGTATACATAACAAAATCTTGTGCAATCGTCTATGAAGGTGACAAAGTACTTTTTACCGCCTCTAGTTTGCACATATTTTAAATCACACAAGTCTATGTGTATTAAACCTAGAGGTTCGGTAGTTCTTTCAACTTGGGGTGATGGTTTTTTAGTGAGTTTTGCCTGAACGCAGACTTCACATTTTTCTTTACTTGATTTGCTTTTTGGGATTAAATTCATATTTTGCATTTTTTTAATTGTTTTATAATTTACATGTCCCAAACGTTCATGCCAAGTATCGAATGACTCAACCAAGTAAGCAAGAGGTTTTTCATTCATTGGAGTTGAAACAACAACAGAACCAACTTTCGGGAGGATTGTCGATACAGACAATTTGACGAGTCCCCCCTTAACAAACCCCTTACCCAAAAACATCCCACGTTTCCTAATGACAAGTTCATCAGCCTCGAGATTCGCAGCGAATCCATGTTTGCTCAGGATCGATCCGGAGATCAAATTCTTCCTCATATCAGGTACATGCTTCACATCATGGAGGTGAAGGTCACGTCCTGAAGTCAGCCTTAGAACCACTTTACCTTTCCCTTCAATCTTTGACACAGACTCGTTCCCCATGAACAGCTTTTCCTCAGTGTTCATCATGTTCTTTTTGTAAACTTAGAACATTGACTTGTCAGAACAGATATGTGTAGTAGCACCAGTATCATAGTACCATTCAATCGGGTTGTCTTCCACCATGTTGGTTTCAGTTACAACAACACACATATCATTTTTTCCAGCCATCTAATGACACAGAAAATAAGAGATAATTAATATTCGATTTAAAATAACACTCAAATTAATATCGAATAAAATTAACACTTTATGCAAATAGTACACGTTTCAACAATATTTTTCTTTAAAAAATTGTCAACGTTATGCAAATATAAACAATTAGAATAATTGCTATGATAGTTGGATTATAATATTCAAAACATTATAATGTCAACAATCTCTCGTAAGTGATTATTAAACCAGAAGTGAACTGGTTAACAAACCAAAAACTATAACCGGTGATTGTCTATTGCTTAAGACACAAGAAACCAAAAGCAATAACAAAAGAAGATTCAAGAGTCGGATTAATTTTCTCAGACCAATGAACCAACACCAAAACGGTTTGATAACTAAACCAGAGCCAAATTAACACATCAAACTCAAATCTGGTTTGAATAATCAAACATAACCGATGCTTTTATGTTATTATTGCAAGCTCCCTGGAAACAGAATTGATCGCAAGAACGAATCACACAGAATTGATCGTAAGAATGAATCACAAACTCGCTTACTAAGCGTTCGCGGAGACGTGGTGGGTTTGATCACGAAACAGATCGCAAACTCGGTTTTAAAGCGTTCGCGGATTGTTTTTTATGATCGGAGAACAAATCGCAAATTCACTCGAAAGTATTCGCGGAGATGTTTTATGATCGAAATCGTTTCGAGGTTAGAGCAGATTAAATCCGTTTCGGATTTTATTTTGAATTAAGACTGTAGGGACCCGGAAATTAATCTGCTATTACAACGATAAACCGAATAACGAATTCAAGAAAGCGAGAACGAATTCTCTTTCCTTAATTCAAAATATCGCCCGTAATGTGACGGTTTTGTACGATAATGAATCCCAGGATACGATCTTGATTAAGACTAATACGCAACACTCGTATTAGAATCTATGAACCGTATATCTACGATATACTCTCGACTAAACTTTCTAAAACTCGAAGAGAAACTTACTGTTTAACTCGGACTAATAATCGAACAAGAGAGAGTTGTTGTGATTTTTTCTTTGCTGTTGAATGTTTTCAAAAGCGTTAAAAACAATAATGAGTTATGGCTTTGTTAAATAGCCTAGGAGTTCATTTGTTGAACCGAGTATCTCTCTCACGTGGAGGAAATTTCGCAGCAGTTCAACAAGGTGGAGTGAGAGGGAGGTGGCGTGATACAAGGAGGAGAAGATCATGGATTGGTTAGGATCAATCTTATCCCAAACCGAATCCGAATATGCTCTTTCTATCCTCTTAAATCAAACCGAGACCCTAACCAATCCCATAATAACAAACCAATTTCTCATTCAATTCTTAATTTAGTTAACATTGTTATTAGCCCATTAAGCCCATATTGGCAATGAAACTTTACGATCCAACATGATTTTGATTTTGGTGATCAAAATCCACCACACTTACATCCACGAGCCAGCGAGATACTCGTGGTCGTTCAAGGAACACTCTTGGTTGGGTTCGTGTCGTTGAATGACCAAGACAACAATAGACTCTTCTTGAAGACTCTTAATCTAGGAGACGTTTTTGTGCTTCCTATTGGTTTGATACATTTTGAAGTGAATGTTGGGAAGACAAATGCGGTTGCGTTAGCTAGTTTTGGTAGCCAAAAGCCTGGTTTCACTAGAGTCGCAGACGCGATTTTTGGATCAAACCCTTCGATCTCGCCAGATGTTTTGGCCAAAGCTTTTCGGATAGATGCGAACTTGGTCAGAATTATCCAAGCAGTGTTTTCCTTTAATGGTACTCGCTAATTATGGTAATTTTATAAAGTTAAAAGATTAAACATAATATGTGTGAGTAAATATCCTCAATGCCATTGGCTACAAATTAAGATTAATGTGTAATAGCGTCAATAAGAGGGATTAGTTACGTGTTAGTATATTTAATATGTAATAGTTTGATACTAAATTTATATCAATTTACGAGGGAACCAGCACTCTTGGTTAGTTGCACGGTGGGGGCGTTGGACACATCCAACACGAACAACCGCACCGGGTCCAAAATTTTTGAAAACTTTTTAGAGCCAAATTTTATTTTACATGTGAATAAAAGGCCAATTTTTGACAAACTATTGTTGAGCATTCTAGAACCACCCTTGCCACCATAACCGCAGTTTGATCCTATTCCTATATTCTAGAACCACCCTTGCCACCATAACCGCAGTTTAAACCGTTTAATGAAAACCAGAAACTAGCGTTGTAGGCGTTTGCCTTTCAAGCAAATTAACGGCTGTCATTCCATAAGAATAACAACGTTAAGGTCAACGACGTAGCGACATTAAGATGAACGACAAGTCTTCCATTACCGTTTCTTAGAGCATCAACAACGGTGATACTTTGTGGGTATCATATGATATAAAATTATTAAAATTTGAGGAATAGGAGGAAAGAGAATGTTTTTTAGTAAAAAGATGAGGTGTTTTTAAATATAAAATTAATAAAAATTGAGTAAAAAGAGGAGATTGTTGATATTATTGGAGAGAGGGTATCAATGAGTTGATATCAAAAGTGGGTATCGATAGGAAGAAGTGAGTGTTTTTAAATATAAAATTAATAAAAGTTGAGTAAAATGAAGAGAGAGAGTGTTTTTTGAGTAAAATTGAGTAAAAAGAGGAGATTTTTTTTTTTTAATCTTATGATACTCTTAAGTATCATGAGTGTTGATGCTCTTATGTTGACAACCTTTGTAAAAGTCGACCAATAACAGTGATATATATATTTTTTTTTTTTTGAGAAAGGAACAACAGTGATATATATATTTTTTTCCTTTCTAAAATTTAAAATGTACCCTTATCATTTTTGTTGTTGTTGACTTGTTGTTGTGTGGTTAATGTTTTGGTTGTGTGCAAATATGAGCATCATCGTTTACTCTAATGTTTTAAAAAAATTTACGTACTTAGCAAACTTCAGATTCAACACTTCAATATGTTTTTCTATGTTTGCCTTAATAATTTACAGATGTTTAGCTCCTAGTTTAATTATGTTGCATCTTGTTACGAAAAGGGAATAAATCTTAACATTACAAACGAAATAAGAAACATGCATGCATTATGCATATAAACATAAATGCATACACACAAACTCAAATGAAACAATCCAAGCCTTAAAAAAAACAAAAATCAAGCCTACAGGGCAAAAAAGAATTCTCAACGATGGAGATGTTCTTTTTTTTTGTCAACGATGAGATGTTCTTATAAAGGGAAAGTAAATGCATGAAAGTCCCAAAATTTCAAAATTTCTTATATTATGTCTTGAGTGAATATGAAAAATATGGAAGGTCGTCTTCTTCACTTTCTTTTAGCTAAAATCATTTTGATGGCTTTAACATCTTCGTTTGTATCTTGTTACGACCCAAATTCTCTTCAAGACTATTGTGTTGCCGTCAACGATACAAATGGAGGTAATCTCTATTTATTTGCCAAATTAGAAGCATTCGAATCATAGCTATAGCCATATAATTATCATATTATCTTTCAATTCCAACATTTTTCTTGAATGTATGTAAAGGCTAGTCCCGGATCGGCTAGTGTCGGATCTAGAGAGATTAAGACAAAGTCAGAAAATAAAACAAAAAATATCAAACCAAATTTTTTATAATTACTTTGTACCTTTTTTTTTGTAGTTTTCGTAAATGGATATTTGTGCAAAGATCCAACACTAGTAACGGCCAATGATTTCTTTGGTTCCGGCCTAAACATCCCGGGAAACACCAACAACCGCCTAGGCTACAGAATAACCGCCGCTGATGACCAAAATATCCCTGGTCTTAACACTCTTGGGGTCACCATGGCCCGAGTTGACTTCGCCCCTGGCGGTCAAGTCCCTCCGCACATACATCCACGCGCCTCCACAATCCTTTTAGTCATCGAGGGCGAGCTCTTGGTCGGTTTTGTGTCGTCAAACGAATACAACAATACACTATTCTCTAAGATTCTTTATCCTGGAGATGCATTTGTTTTTCCCATAGGTGTGATTCAATTTCATGCCAATATTGGCAAGACAAGAGCCGTTGTGATCGGTGCGGCTGGAAGTCAATATCCCGAATCAATCACAGTAGGTGATGCGGTTTTTGGGCCGAACCCTCCGATTGATCCGATAGTGTTAGCTAAAGCTTTTGCGTTGGACTTGAACATTGTGGGATATCTTCAGAATGTGTTTTCCTATGAAAATGAAATATTTAATAATTAGTTTAAAAGAATGAGGACAAATATAGTTGTGAATATAAAAAATCTGAAGATTATACTTTTAGCAACAACAACAAAAATCTGATGATTATATATACAGTGTCAGTGCACCTACTAATTTTCTTCCGACCAAAAAAAAAAAAGTGCACCTACTAATTTTCTTATATTTAGTGTAATTTCCTTAAACACTAAAATACTGCCCTATAATAAAACTTTGTGCAACCAGTTTCTTTTTTTCGAACCACAAATATTAGCAAATAATTAAAGTAAATGCTCATTTTAATGTTTTCTCGTTAAAATAAATGTTCATTCTCGGAATCATAATTACTCTATCGAAATAAATGCTCATTTTTATGTATTATCATTTATAAATATTGACAATTTTAGTCCATAAGATAAAAAAATATATATATATATATGTTAATATAATTGTACTAAAAAAAAAAATTGTGGAAACTCAATTGATATTTACAAAAATCAAACTTTTTTTTTTTTTGGTCAACATCTTTTTCATTCAAACGGAAACATAAGTTACATCGATAGTTAAGCGAATAAGAAACCTTAGCGCTAATACAATCGGTGCTGCAAAGAGCAATTGAAAGAGCAATAAACAAAGGATAGGCAGATTCATTATACCAAAACATCTAACGGCGAAAAGCTGTCCTCGAATCTCTTCATCGTTGAGTCTAGGCAATAGAATGAGTCCGTTGGAGGTTAAGAACATGCCACATGAACAACCATCCACGACTGTTACCGCATGGAGTTCACAATCTTAACTAAGGCTTCACTAAAAAGTGTTGGGCCTTTACACATCACAGAGAACAAGTCATCTGTGGGCTCTTCCCACAGATACCCGAACCAAGGATCAAGGGAAGATGAGCTTTGTCCTAGAGGAATGACTAGGTTCAGGATCTTTACCCTACTCAAATCAGTCCTACAACTCACCAACCAACAGTACATATCATCTAAATTCATCAATTTAGGACTCAATACAAAAATCAAACTTTAATTATTGAAAATGAACTGTATGGAAGTCGTCCGAGATTTTCAAATTTTCTTTTATTGGGTCTTGATTTTCCGTACAAACTCGAACAATCTTATAGTATATGTGATTTTCTTGTAAACTAAAATCAAATTTTGTGGACGACTTCTTAATTAGGCTGTATATAATATAAACGCAAGCATAATTATCATGCTCAACCAACAAAGTAAGAGAAAAACAAAAATCAAAATTTTTATTTGAAAGTAATTAAAAAATGGAAGGTCATCTTCAACTTCTTGTAGCTAAAATCATTTTGGTGGCTTCGGCATCTTCGTTTGTATCTTGTTACGACCCATCTCCTCTTCAAGACTAATGTGTTGCCGTCAACGATATAAAGCATGTTCAATGGTGACATTTTGGGATCTTATGGGGTGTTTTTATAATATAAAATTATTAAAATGATTGTAAAAGGAAGAAAAAGAGTGTTTTTGTGGGGTATATTGAGTGTGTGTATAAATATAAAATTAATAAAATATGAGTAAAAGTAAGAGATGGTGTTTAAAAGGAAGAGAGAGGGATCTAATATTGAATCTTTTGGAGAGTGTGTTTAAAAGGAAAAGGAAGAGAGAATGTTTAAAAGTTGAGTAAAATGATGAAAGAGAAGATATAAAGTTGATTAAAAGAAAAAGAGAGTGTGTGTTTTAATAATTTTATATTATAAGAACACCACATAAGATCCCGTGAAATCTGCATTGAACATGCCCTAAATGGAGGTACATAATCTCTATTTATTGCAAATATATGGTTCCTTTTATCTTTTAAAACAACTACCGAAAATCACAGCTATATAGAAAAAGAAAAAGATAAAAATCCCACCTATTAATATGTGATTGTTATATAAAATTGGGTAATTTTCAAAAATGCCATCAATTTTTGAAAAATTTCATAGATACCACTTTTTCCAATTATTCCAAAAATACTACAAAATTAAAATGAAATTTTAACATTCAAATCTAACTCTTAAACCCCAAACT
Source organism: Draba incana (assembly GCA_963576765.1). NCBI lineage: Eukaryota > Viridiplantae > Streptophyta > Magnoliopsida > Brassicales > Brassicaceae > Draba > Draba incana. Next base: position 2,476,504 of record OY755207.1, on the reverse strand, counting down.
CAAACCCTACCCCCTAAAACTATACCCTAATTTGGGAATAGTTAACCCAAACCCAAAAATTTAAACTATAACCCATTGAAAATCAATTTTTGTATTTGTGGTACTTTTGGAACAATTGGAAAAAGTGGTATCTATAATAGAACTTTTTAAAAATTGATGGCATCATAGCGAATTTCTCTATAAAATTCTGCCGTCACTAAATATATATACATATCTATTAAAATAAAATAAAATTTCTTTTGATCAACATTGAAAATCAACCATTATGTCTTATTTTTTCTGTTTTGCAATTTTCGTCAATGGAAAATTTTGCAAAGATCCAAAATTAGTGACGGCGAATGATTTTTGTACTTCTAGCCTAAACATCCCTGGAAATACCAGTAACCGCTTCGGTTCCAGACTCACTCCAGTTATTGTCGAAAGAATCCTTGGCCTCAACACTTTAGGGGTCGCCTTTGCTCGCATTGATTCAGCTCCCGGAGGTCAAATCCCACCGCACATACATCCACACGCCTCGGAGATCTTTGCTGTCTTACAAGGAAAGCTCTTAGTAGGATTCGTGTCGTCAAATGAATACAACAACACGTTGTTCTCCAAAGTTCTTTATCCAGGAGATGTTTTTGTGTTTCCTATAGGCTTGATATAATTTCATGTGAACATTGGGAAGACCAACGTGGTTTTGTTTTATTTGGCTGGGAGCCAAAATCTTGATTTGATCACAGTTGGTGATGCGGTTTTTGGATCAACCCTTTGATTGATCAGAAGGTTTTGGCTAGGGCTTTTCCTTTGGACCTGAACATATAGTAAGATATCTCCAAACAGTGTTTTCTTTTGAAAATGTCATACTTAATAGTTGAAAAAAGTGTAGGTTGCGAAACGATTAATCCAAAGGCAATAAAATAAATGATGTCATTTTGTAATAGTTCACAAGTCACAACATTTTCTCTCAATCTCAAGTCTCCACGTCCATTGCCGAAATTGATAGACCGACCACCGTTGTCATACCCTATTCCGAATTTCTATGAAATCATCATCTTAACTTATTGTTATTTAAAAAAAAAAAACTAGAATAATAGAGTGTGTATGTATAGCTTATAATTATGACAATATTTAGTCATTCTTAATGTTTGTTTGCCTGGTTAATGTTTTGGTTGTGTGCAAAGTATATATGACATACTTGTAGATTTTTATCATCAAGCAAATCATAATCACTTCTCCTCACGTTTTAAATTTCCACGTAATGAAGCAAACTTCAGATTCAACACTTCAATATTTTTTCCTTTTATCATATCTCCACAGTTCTGGGAACTTATGCTGGTAGTCTTTTCATAACTAATTTGATTCAAAATATCTGGGATAGATAAGGTCAATCAAGTCGGTATTCGTTTTCGATAGATATTCTAGAATATTATTGATGGATTCGTCTACGTTCATTGGGATAGTTTTCCGTTGCATTTACATGCATGTTGTAGTATCAATTTATTCTTTTTTATACATTCACAAACTTTAACTCTATAACACAAACGTTGAAAAATATTAAAACTTGTGATATAATCTGCATTTATAATTTATAAAAGAAAAATATGGTTCCGTTTAGCATGCATGCATATAAACATATACGCAAACTCAAATGAAACAATAAAGCCTTAAATGTTTTTGAACGGAAAGTAAAAGCATGGAAGTCCCAAAATTTCAAATTTTCTTATATTAGGTCTTGAGTTTCCGTTCAAATTAAGTCGAGCAATTTACCATCTATAGTATATATATATTCCTCTACCCACGACGCTATACCCACGACCACCCACTTATTTCTCTACCCACGACGCTATACCCACGAAAATTAGTCACTCTTACCCACGAAAGTTTCGTGGGTATTTGCTCTTTTTTTACTAGTGTATGTACTTTCCTTGTAAACTAATATCATATGATTTTGGACGACTTCTTGTACTATATATGGCGTATGCATGTCCTTCATAATCAGCAAACAAAGGGAAAACAAAATCACACGAAGATTCTATTCAAATCGAAAAGAAAAAAAAATGGCAGGTCTTCTTCACTTTCTTTTCGCTAAAATCATTTTGCTTGCTTTAACATCTTCTTTTGTATCTTGTTACGACCCAAGTCCTCTTCAGGACTATTGTGTTGGCGTCAACGATATAAATGGAGGTAATCTCTTCTTATTTTGCCTATTCTAACATCTTGTTGAACTTGCAAAAGTGCGGATTGAATGAAAAATAGTATCGTCTATATCATTATGTAGCAAGAGTTGTGTCTACATCATTGAAACCTGTAAACCTTCAATTTGTATTTTTTTCGCAGTTTACGTTAATGGAAAGTTCTGTAAAGATCCCAACTTAGTAACAGCCAATGACTTTTTTACTACCGGCCTAAATAACGCTGGAAACACTAGCAACCGCGTTGGCTCCTTCACCCAGGCCGTTGATGTCCAAAAAATCCCTGGTCTTAACACTCTGGGGGTCGCAATGGCCCGCATTGACTTCGCCCCGGGCGGTCAAGTCCCACCGCACATACATCCTCGCGCCTCTGAAATCCTCTTAGTCATGGAGGGCACACTCTATGTCGGTTTCGTGTCTTCAAACGAATACAACAATACTCTATTCTCCAAGATTCTTTATCCCGGAGATGTATTCGTATTTCCAATTGGTTTGATACACTTTCTTGTGAATATTGGCAAGTCGAGAGCAGTTGCGATCGGTGCGGCGGGGAGTCAAGAACCCGGTATGATCACGGTAGGTGATGCAGTTTTTGGGTCGAAACCTCCGATTGATCCGATAGTGTTGGCGAAAGCTTTTGCGTTGGACGTGAACACAGTGAGATATCTGCAGAATGTGTTTTCCTTTGAAGATGATATAATTGATAATTAATTAATGAAAAAGAATAAAGAAAAATACAATTGTGAATAAATAATCTGATGCTTATAAAATATGTAAAAGTAATAAAGTGTAGGAAAAGGGTTATTAATAACAACAACAAAAATGTGTGGGGATAAATATGTAAGTGTGTAGTGGGCTAATGTAAAACAATTTGTAAGAAAATAATAAACTTAATTAATAAGCCATACTCTAGTACTCTTGTATTTTAACATTATAAAAATGGGATATGTAGATTATAATTTATAAATAGGCTAGAGAGGCTGTTTAAATAGGCTTTGAAAGAAAAAATCAATCAAAACGTACGTACAAGCTTCACACGTAGAGAAGGAGAAATGCAAATTTATAACAAATTTGTTTATAAACTTTGTCAAATTATACATTATTAAGAATAAAACATTTTCCGTAGGAGAGGAACATGAAATCATACTTGAAAGGTTCAACGAAATCACAATAAATTTTTTTGTTTGCATTATGATATAGCTTGCTTTAAATAATTTCCAATTTGTTATGTTAAGTACAAAGACTTACATTCGCATATGCAGCCATTGATGAGATATTTATTTACTTGAACAACAAGATCACACAACTAAAGGTAATTAGTGGATATAATTCTTCTATAATAGTGTTTGTGTGTAGCTTAATTATGTTTATGATGATAACATTGTGGTGTTTTTTGTTTCTAAATTTAAAAATGTGTGGTTAATGTTTTGGTTGTGTGCAAGTATATATTGACCATTAAACAAATCATAATCACGTTTTAAATTTTCGGGGTAATTGAGGAAACTTCAGATTCCACACTTCACTGCTTTGTATCATATGGTTCATATCATTTTAAAAATATATATTTTCCACGTAACTGAGCAGAAGTTAGCTAGATGTAATTTACTTAAATTAAATGCATATGGTGGACGACTTCTTGGGCTCTATATAGTGCATGCATTTTTCCCATGCAGAATCGCTCAATCCACACAGAGAGGGAAAAAATAAATTAAAACAACACGATTTTCCCATGCAAAATAACTGCTACAGTAACTTATTTTATTTATTTTTATAAAATTAAAAATATTTTGTACGATTGATGATTAAATCTTTGAACTTTTATTGATATTTGTAAGGTTACAAAGTTTTGAAAATTTAAAACTTAAAACTTGAAAAGATTACAAAAAGGGATTTGAGAGTTTTTTAGAGAGAGGTGAGAGAGTTGTGCGGAGAGTGCGTGTGTCCTCCTTCTGATGCCCAAGCTGGGTATTTATAGAGTGAAGGAGACTTTGCTTTGTGTGCTACGTGTCATATCCTTATGGTGCCGACACTTTGATGAGCTAAGCGTTGCCACGTGTCGCATTCCTATGGTGCCGACACTTTCATGATGTCATGCATACGTCATTCGTCTTGGATTAAGGCTTCTGGAAGATCTTGATGTATTATACGAGTACATCTTATTCAGATATACTCTGTATGTTATTTAGGGAATACAGATGAGCAATATTATACATAATATATAATAATATACAGAGTCTACTAGAATATACATTGATAATATCGAAAATTTTAAAGTCTATATAGAATATTATTAGGTTTTTTTTTTTTTTTTTCTTCGTTCTTTGCACCGAGGTGACTTGCCAACAGACTTACGGCCTTCGGAAGGACTTGCGGCCTGGAACATCGCCTTTGTGCGTGAATCAGAATTTTTTTTTTTTTTTTTATTCTAATATATACAGATCTGGCTGGTCGTCGTTGGGATCCTGAGCAAGGGGTCCGCCGTATGGGTCGGGATGTTCTTGATGCTCTTGATCAGGAGCTGGCATGGTTTCATCCTCGTCATCATCTAAGGTTCCGAGGTCTCGAGCCAGGTTGAGTAATGCTTCTTGAATCTTGGTTTTCTTGTTATTCTTCTGAGAACCGGAAGATTCAGAAGAGTTGCTTGGGCTTGGTTGACGAGGTTGAGATTGTGTTGGTGTTGGGTGTTGGGTGTTGGGTGTTGGCCAAATTGCCGAATTAATTGGCTTGAGGAGGCTAGTTGGCTAGGGGTAAGAAGGGGAACTTGTTTAGAAACGGTTTTAACTAAAGTTTGGGTTTTGTGTATAATGTTGAAGTAGTTGGAAATGTTGGCTAAGGAACAGCGTTCAAGATTATACTTGTCCCACCATTTGATACGGTATTCCTTCATAAGACAGAGGGGCATGTCAGGAACATATCCCATATAACCGATAAGGTTAAAATTCCAGGAACAAATCCATGGAATACCCATATCAATATGAAAGGCGATTTTTGATTGAAGGCTATTGTAGTGTTTGGGTAAGTGTTTTTGGTAAAAGGGAAAAGATGTTTTGAGGAGGCTTTCTGGGTAGATTTTGTCGGCGGGTCCGAACCAGTACCACCATTCGTAGAACCATCCTGGACATGTCTTTGGACAGTTATTGTCAAAAGAGATGAACCAAGAGTGGTCAAAGGGTCGTAGGTATAATGCTCTTAGAAAAGCATTTTGATAATCCATATAAGAGTATCCTTGAATATGATATCCGAGTCTTGAGAAATTTTTTGTTGTATGTAGGCTAAGAAAACCTAAATCTTAGAAAGATTGGATACGGAGTATCTTGCAAGTTGAATAGGCTATTTTGTTAGGGTTGGTTTTGTCTGGATAATGAGTAATTTCAACAGATTTAGAGTCTACTAGAATATACTCGTAAAAGGTTCGGTTTTTGATAGGGTTATCATTTGGATAGAGACAGTCTTCGTGAAAGACTCTGTTGGTAAAGGTTTGAAGTTCTTTTAGCTTAATGGGTTGAAAATATTGGATTGTTTGACAATGGTGTTTTTGGGGTTTAACATAATAGGTAGATTTTTGTGTAGGTTCTTGGGGTTTTTCAATAGGTGTTTGACTGGATGAAGCAGGGGTTTCATCAACCGCTTTTGCGTAGGATAGAGGTGGAAAATCAGCAAGAGCCGAATAGGTATTTTGATTAGTGAGGGGTTTTCCTTGCATATGAGGTTGGTTCTTGATATAGTCCAATGGTGTCATTGGTTGCTTCTTCTTCTGATTGTTACTCATTTTGAATAAGTTGTTGATTATCCGTATTTTTGCCCTGCAAATATTCTCTGGTTAGAAAGTCTGGTAAAGAATTATTTTCTCCTTTTATATGTTGAATATCAAAATCAAATGCAGATAATATGGCTTGCCATCTGGCAAATATTTGTTTTGAAACAAGATTTTTAACATCTTTTTTCAAAATTTCTTTTGCCGATTTACAGTCTACTTGTAATAAGAATTTTTTATTGATTAAATCATCTTGAAATTTAGATATGCAGTTAACTATGGATAATACTTCTTTTTTGACGGTTGAATAATTTTTTTGTGGCCCTAGCCAGATTCCAGAATAAAATCTAACTATAGTTTCTTGAGTAGATCCCATTTGTTGTTTTAAGATTCCACCATATCCTAGTTCTGAAGCATATGTTTCAACTATCATATTTGCTTCAGGATTTGGAATGGTTAGGCAAGGTAAGGTTTTGACGTTTTGTTTAATTTGTTTAACTAATTGGGTATGTTGATTAGTCCAAGGCTTTGGGTTTTTCTGAAGCCTTTGATATAATGGTTGAATAGTTTTTCGAAGATTAGGTAGGAAGTCAGAAACATAGTTCAGACATCCTAAGAATCTTTGTAATTGGGTTTTATCCCTTATCTCATCGGGAAATTTGTTAGCAAATTCTATTGATCGTGATATGGGTGTTATTGTTCCTTGATATATATTGTGTCCTAAAAATCTTATCTTTGTTTGAAATAAAGACATCTTTTTAGCTGATATAACTAAGCCATGTTTTTTGACTATGTTTAGGAACGTATTTATGTGACTAATGTGTTGATCTATTGACGTTGAATAGACGAGTACGTCATCGATGTATACAATTGTAAATTTTGTATAATTATTAAATATATCATTCATTATGTTTTGAAATTCTGAGGGTGCATTTTTAAGTCCGAAGGGCATTACATTCCATTCGTAATGTCCGAATGGTACCGTGAATGCCGTTTTGTATTTGTCTTGTTCTTTTATTTGGATTTGCCAGAATCCACTTTTCATATCAAATTTCGAATATATTTTTGCATTGTAAAGTCTTTTTAACAAATCTCTTTTATTGGGTATCGGATATCTAATCCATTGTAGTACATCGTTAAGTGGTTTGTAATTGATAACTAATCGTGGGACTCCACGTTCTTTTTCTGCTTGATTATTTACATAAAAGGCTGAACAACTCCAAGGTGACTTGGACGGCCTTATTAGTTTCTTTTTTAATAAATCATTTATTTCTTGTTTACAAGTTTCTAGTAATTCTTTATTCATTTGGATAGGACGTGCTTTAGTGGGTATATTTTTCTCACTAAATTCCTTTATATATGGGAGTTCGACAGTATGTTGTTTTCTTTCCCAAAAAGCATTGGGTAGATCCGAACATACTTGGTCGAGCAAATCTTTTTCAATAGCTTTTATTTTATCTATTACATATTGTGTTGCTAATTGTTCTTCTATTTTCTTATACGTTATTTCTTCTTGTAAGTGTTGTATATGATTTTGTTTTCCTTTTATTAAATTTATTGTTTTATGTATTGTATTTTGTTGGAGATTTAGTATTTCTTTTGTTTTCATGAGAGATAAAAAGTCAAAAGATAATTTAGTTCCTACTACTTTAGTTACTAAACCTATTTCGGTTGCTTTGAATGGATAAATTTGAGTAATGAAAGGAGTTCCTAATATCACTTCTTGTGATAAGTTTTTTACTAAAATAAATTGGTTTTTAAAACAATAACCTTGATTACAAATTTTTGCGCATGGTAATTTATATTGTACTTTGAGTCTATCACCACCTGCGCCACTAAGACGTTCAGTAGTTTTCTCATAATACTTTGTTGGTATTATTCCTTCTCGGATGCAGTTAAAATCTGCTCCGGTATCTACTAATGCGATTGTGCTTAATTTAAAATCATGGCTTATGTGCAAATTGATAGTTACATACCATTTTTGATAATTGATTTTTTCTATTGTTTGAATATAATCTTTATCTTCTTGTGGTTCTTCATTATTATTATGTCTTTCTAGGTTTTGATTACTTGATGATGCTTGATTTTTTGATTCAATTAAAGAAAGTCTTGCATTAGTTTGTAATTGATTTAATTCCTGTTGATTTATAGATGCTTGTAATTCTTTAATTTGTGCTTTGATTTGTTTGATTTCATTTTGTAGTTCTCCCGTTGTTACTTGCTTAAACAAACTTTGATTTGGGTATTTTTCAAATATTTTATTGAGACTAAAAGGTTGTGGAGTAGATATTTGTTTTTCTTGATATACTATATCTTTTAATTTTATTAAATATTCCTTTTTTAATTCTGGATTATCTATTTTATCTATTATGTCTAATAAGAATTGTTTATCGCTTTCTTTTGTGATGACATTAATTATTTTACAATTACATAGATTATCTGATAATTCTTGCGATTCTTCGGAAGAATCACTTGAATTTTCTACTTCGTTTATTGAGTAATTACTATCAGTATCTTCTGAATGTTCTGATTCTAAAATTAAAAGTTTTGTTAATTTTTCTTGTATGTCAGGTTGATCTTGGAATATCTCATTTATTTTCTTCTTCATTTTACATTCTGTGGATCTATGTCCAGGTCTCTTGCAATTCCAACACACTATTTTTTGTTTGTTTGAATTAAATTTTTTATTTTTGGAGTATTTTTGATTTTTTGAATAATATTGATTATTTGGTTTTTTATTATAATTTTCGTTTCTTTGGTGATATTTATTAGATTTTCGTTGTCTATATTTTATCCTTTTGATCCTAGATGGCGGATTAAATTTTTCATAACCATATTGTTCACAGAATGAACCCATGGATATTTTAAATTTGAATTTATCGTTACGTTTTTTATCTTTTTGTTCTTGACATATGGACAATCCTTCCTTTTTAATGAATGCAAATAATTGACCATAAGTTATGTTATACCAAGGTATAGGTTGTCCACCCGCTAATTCTTTTAATTTATTGGTTATTTTTTCTGCTAAGAAAGTTAGTAATCCTGAGATAAACCGTTCTTTCCAGAAAGGTTGATTACAATCTGTTCGTTGAAATATGTTTGCTACAAAAACATCTTTATACCATTTAAAATCTCCTAAGGTTGGGCATCTTAGGTTTGTTAATATAATTTTTTTACTTTCTAATTCTTCTGCAGAATTTCCTAGAAAATGCATTGTTATGGTGTGGATTAATACTTCTACACCATTTTCCTTTTCAGTTTCCACTGTGAAACCTTCTGGATCTACCGTTCTTATGGTTTCAACATGATTTATGATTGAATCTTGAAGATGTCTATCTAAAGAGTTATCCCACCAATATTTTTATGCTCCGGTAAATCCGGTTATTAACATAACACATACTTGTTTTTCGCTATAATCGTCATTAATTGCTTTATAGGCTAAGCCTGCCATACCCATTTCTTGTAATAATTTCATTACTTCATATTCAGATCGTCCATCAATATTCCATTCGTGTATACCATTTCCAGTATATACATTATGGGAATATTTATGGTCTTCCTCAAATAATAAATCTGGATGCGTATGTCTAGGATAATACGGTTTATTGGACCTTATTGTTCTATTTCTTATTCGATTTATTTCTTGATTTTCATTTTCAGATTGTGTAGAAGATTGTATAGATTCGTTATCATTTTCATCTATCATATTGATTCCTTTTTCTTTATCTAGGCTATTAAGTCTTATTGCTATTGACTTTAGAATATTATCTTCGGGAAATTTGACCTGTCTATCAGCTGGTTTAAATATTGGTGTTGTTAGAGAGGAGAAAGGATGTTGCATAGATTTATAAAGGTCTGATTTAGTGTTTTCTTGATTGTACAATCTATTGTCTATATGATCTACTTGTTTAGAGATTGTATGTAATATTTGACTTTGATAATTGTTTTGTTGATATATTGCTTTAACATCTTGCATATTTACTGGATCCTTATCTTCTTTGTTAGCCCCGGTTTTAAAAGGTATAGCTATTATTTGCCTATTATGGGTTTCTATTTTTAAGTCCCTTAACGGTGGATGAATTGATTTAGTTCTAATTTCGTCTGCTGTTTCCCATGTTTGGGTCAGAGTAGAACTAGTATTAATTGTCCTAAATGGATAATTGATGTTATGAGTTTTTGAATACATTTCAAACCATGTAAAAAATGGAATATTTATTTGCTTTGAATGCATGCATTCATACCATTTTTCTCTAATTTCAGTAGTTTGTTGTTTAGAAAATGTTTTGAAATACCAATTTCTTTTTTCTTCGTTTTCTTTTGAATAAAAATTTTCTTTTATATATTGTTTATTAATTTCATATTCCTTTAGTATGACATTTATAAAGTCTGATTGAGTAGGTGATGTTGGAAATGGCTTTGTTTCTGGTGTAGCTATAGGAGCTTTAAACCTAACGTTATGATTTTGGTTATTATCTTGATTTTGATAATGATTATCATTTTGATGCTCTTGGTTTTCATTTTGATTTATGCTTTCAGTTTCTGAGTCAACACTAGATTGTCTAGTACGGTATTCAGAAAAGGAAGCTCTTGAATTATATTCGCTGATCCTTGGTGGAGGTGGCTCCCTAAAGGATCTAAATTTTAATAATATTTTACCATCTCTTTGTTCTATTATTTGTGAAATATTTTTTTGTTCAATATTTCTTGGTGGTTGAGTAATATCGATTTTCCATTGATCTGGTATGGTTATTTCATTCCAGTTTAATTGCTTAGGTGTATATGTAGTTGTTGGAGTATCATTACTATGAACTGCTATTATTGTAGTTTCTCCTTTGTTGTCTTGTAGTAGACATCTTGGATTAAATTCAGAGGTTGATAACTTAAAATAGATTTTATAAAGTAATAAATATCCATGTCGGTCTGGTTGGAATTTGATTTCTGGAAGATGAACATTTAACACTAAAGTGTTTAGTATGGTTGGATCATTTAGGCTTACTTGGTAATTAGGAGCACAATTGAAATAAACTGCCCCGTTGCATAAGTTAGACTGAACTGCTCCGAGGAGCGAATCTTCAAATTTTAATAGGGTTTTGTCCCTTAGTAGCATTAGTATTAGGGAATCAATACCAATTCTGGTTAAGGGTTTGATAGCTATTTGAACGAGTCCAAAATGGATATAATTATATCTTTGCTTATAATAGTTTAAGGCTATCTTTGATAATAATTGTATTTCTTCGAATTCATCTTTTAAAGATAGGCTTTCTTCATGATCTTTTATTGAATATCCAGTTCTGAATTCAAATTTTCCAATTTGATATATACTAGGTGTATCTATGCTAGGTAAATGATTTTTTGAAATATCTTGATCAAATGAGGTTATTTTTTTCATAATTTCTCTTGAATTAATTGGTGCACGGGATGAGGAAGTAGAGGCATGATTATTTTTAAAAAACTTTCTAATAGAAGCTGCCATGATTTTATTCTAAATTAAACTCATTTTCAGATAGAGTCTTACCAGTTCTTTTAGGACGCGGCTGCTGGTTTACCAACGGTCTTACTGCCTTCTTGTAGGGCTTGCTGCCTGGAACACCATGAGGCTTGGCGTCTTCAAGATGTAAGGTCTTCTTCGTGAAAAGTTTAATCTTTTAGAATAAAACTTTGGAAAATTTCTTAAAATCTTTTTTGAAAAATAGGCAAAATTTTGCGTCTGTTTTATAAAAGGATTTTAGCTTACTGATACCATTTACTATCTGCTACAGTAAGTGCTACAGTAACTTATTTTATTTATTTTTATAAAATTAAAAATACTTTGTACGATTGATGATTAAATCTTTGAACTTTTATTGATATTTGTAAGGTTACAAAAGTTTTGAAAATTTAAAACTTAAAACTTGAAAAGATTACAAAAAGGGATTTGAGAGTTTTTTAGAGAGAGGTGAGAAAGTTGTGCGGAGAGTGGTTAATGTTTTGGTTGTGTGCAAGTATATATTGACCATTAAACAAATCATAATCACGTTTTAAATTTTCGGGGTAATTGAGGAAACTTCAGATTCCACACTTCACTGCTTTGTATCATATGGTTCATATCATTTTAAAAATATATATTTTCCACGTAACTGAGCAGAAGTTAGCTAGATGTAATTTACTTAAATTAAATGCATATGGTGGACGACTTCTTGGGCTCTATATAGTGCATGCATTTTTCCCATGCAGAATCGCTCAATCCACAGAGAGGGAAAAAATAAATTAAAACAACACGAACATATCACCTGAAAAAATCTACAAATGGATGGTCTTCACTTTCTTTTAGCTAAAATTATTTTGCTGACTTTAACATCTTCGTTTGTATCTTGTTACGACCCAAAAGCTCTTCAAGACTATTGTGTTGCCGTCACCAATACAAATGGAGGTAATCTCTATTTATTGCCAAATTAGAAGCATTCAAATCATAGCTATAGCCATATAATTATTAATTCCAACATTTTTCTTCAATATATGTAAAGGCTAGTCCCGGATCGGCTAGTGTCGGATCTAGAGAGATTAAGACAAAGTCAGAAAACAAAACAAAAAATATCAAACCAAAATTTTTATAATTACTTTGTACTTTCTTTTTTTTTTGTAGTTTTCGTAAATGGATATTTGTGCAAAGATCCAACACTAGTAACGGCCAATGATTTCTTTGGTTCCGGCCTAAACATCCCGGGAAACACCAGCAACCGTGTTGGCTCCAAAACCACGACCCTTAATATTCCCGGAGCCAACACCCTCGGAGTCGCCATTGCACGCATTGACTTGGCCCCGGGCGGTCAAGTCCCACCACACATACATCCACGCGCCTCCGAGATCATCTTAGTCATCGAGGGTGAGGTCTTAGCCGGTTTTGTGTCATCGAACGAATACAACAACACACTCTTCTCCAAGGTTCTTTATCCCGGAGATGTATTTGTTTTCCCCATTGGCTTGATACAATTTATTGCAAACATTGGGGAGACAAATGCAGTTGTGATTGGTGCGGCTGGGAGTCAAAATCCTGGTTTAATCACCGTAGGTAACGCGGTTTTTGGGTCGAGCCCTCCCATTGATCCGATAGCGCTGGCTAAAGCTTTTGCATTGGACTTGAACACAGTGAGGTATCTTCAAAGTGTGCTTTCTTCTGACGATGACATCATAACAATATGATAATGATAAAATATATAGTTGTGAATAATCTGATAATTCTAAAAATATGTAATTAAATGTATGAAATACCGATTAACAACAACAAAGGTGTGTGTGAAATATATACATGTAAGTGTGTGTGTGTATTATGCTAAACTTAAAACTATTCGTAATAAACTAATAAATTACCGAGAATTTTTCGTTTCTGTATTTCAAATGGTTAATTTGTGATCTAACCATCAAAAAAATTATAACTAAAAACCTAACCAAAACCCTTAAATCTAGTGGCTAGAGAATTGACACATAAGGGGGTTTTGGTTAGGTTTTTAGTTAAATTTTTTTTTATGGTTATACAACCCAATTTCCCTATTTCAAATTTATTTGTAAATTCATGACGCAAATTGGAAATAAAAATTTATTGATATTAAAATTTAGCATGTAAATTAATTCTTAGTATTTATTAATAGGGCCTAATTAAATGGGCTTTGAATACGAAACATGAAAGAGAAAATTACATTCCCTACCATTTTTTGCAAATGGTATATAAGAAAATACCATTTCCTTAAACTTCTTTCATTTGCCTACCATCGTTGACCTGAGATTACCAATATACCCCTCGCACGCAATATCTTGGTGCACGTGTTGTGTCAACTTATTGAACACAGCAGAACTATTTCTATCACAGTTTCTAAACCTCTCTCATTTTTTCTTTTTTCTCACCTTTTCTCTTTCACAATTATTATTTCCTTATCTCTCTCTTACGAACTAAGATTCAAGAAAAAGAATGTTTTGAAAATGGTGATTCCAATTTTTTCTTTCTCATTCCATATATTCTCTCCAAACTTCTTCTAACAAGTATAATAAAATTTCTTCTCTCATTTTTTTGGTACTTTTATTTATGAGAATTAATACATGAAAAATATTAGATCTAGTTTTTATTAAAGAAAATCTCGATCAATTCGTCGCCACTACAACAAGGTATAGAGATGTTCTTTGTTCTTCGCTTATTTTAAACTGTTTTGTTAGCATTATTTTAGTTAAATTTCTAATCTATTAAGATATTTGTCTATATTGTGGACTATAATCTCTATTTTTTCTCAGCAATATTACTAAGGACATGTGTATTTGTTGAAAATATGTCTGTAACGAGTATGTTTTATATGTATTTAACATTAGTCTACTACATGGACTTCTTCTCCTACTACAATATCAATGTTGTTCATATTCTACATTTCTCGTGGATACATTGCTTCATGTATGTCTACTATGTCCATGTGGTAGACAAATATCTCAAACATAATTTGCAAAAAGTATTATTTTAAACTGACATGAACATGTGATAAACAAGTTTTGTCAAACATGTTTTGTTAGTATCATTTTAGTTAAATTTCTTTTCTATTAAGAGATTTGTCTATATTGTGGACTATAATCTTTGTTTTTTCTAAGATATATTACGGTGGACATGTGTATTATTTTGAAAATACGTATGTAATGAGTATGTTTTATATGTATGTAACATTAGTCCACTACATGGACGCCTTCTCTTGCTACAATATCAATATTGTTAATATTTTGCATTTCTCGTGAATACATTGCTTCATGTATGTCTACTATGTCCATTTTTTGATAGAATACACAACTTAATGGACAACACATAACAGAAGAAGATATCCATGTGCCATACAAATTATCTCAAACCTATGCGTAAATAGGAAACATAATTTAGTTGACAGCACATAATAGAAGAAGATGTTTATGCGACGGACAACTTATCATAGAAGTATGCATATGCGTTATACGTGGACAAAAATCATGTTTTTGCGGTGGACAATAGAAGAATACACAAATTAATAGACAACACATAACAGAAGAAAATATTCATGTGTCAGACAAATTATCTCAAACGTATGCGTAGATAGGAAACACAATTTAGTTGACAGCACATAATAGATAATAGAAGAAGATGTTCATGCAATAGACAACTTATCATAGAAGTATGCATATGCATTATATTGGACAATAAAATCATGTTTTTGCGGGGGACAACTGAAGTTGAAGGTTTAACAAATACTATTGTTTAATTGGAAAGAAGAGAATAAGAGAAAGAAAAAAACAAAGAAAAGTGAAGAAAAAGAAAGAATAAAAAAATATAAAGTGAGAAGTAAAGTAATATCTATCACCATCTTCTCACATGGCCCCAAACAAAGTCATTTACCCTCTGTCACATGCCCCACCATAAGTCCACGCAAGGCCATCTCACTCCACTTGCGTACAGGGTAATATAGTCATTTTTGCTTCACCCAATTGTTCAAAGTGGTAGGAAATGAAAGACATTTCCTTTAATGGTAAAAATGGAAAGGCCATTTCCGAAAAATGGTAGATACGACAATTTTCCCAACATGAAATGTGCAAGAGAAAACATCTTTCTCCCCCGAATCACATTTAATTCGCAACGTTTCGTGAAACTCGCCGTCGCCGGAAGTCATGGATCGACCACCGTCGTTTCCTAACTACCAAAACCCTAATCCGAATTTCTTCCACCATTGCCCTCCTCCAAACCCTAATCCTAATTTCTACTTCCGACCTCCACCACCTCCTATCCAAAATCCCAACACTTACTCAATCCCTCCGCCTCCGCCTCCGCCGCCGATTCGCGAGCTCTCCGGTACACTCTCCTCTTTACAGTCTCTATTATCGGAATCTCAACGGACTTTAGATTCCCTCTCGGAAAATCTAGCTTTAGACCATTCTTCTCTTCTCCAGAAGGACGATTTTGTTCGGTGCCCTTTTGATCCTAATCACCTTATGCCACCTGAAGCTCTCTCTCTCCATTCACTTCGTTGCCCTAATCCTCTTGACCTCACTCATCTTCTCGGATCGTTTAGTAGTTACCGGAATAAGCTCGAGTTACACTGTGAAGAACTTCAGTTGAGTGATAGCAATGGTGATATTTGCTTCTCTTTAGATGAATTCGCCGATTTTGGGAGAAATTTCTTCTATAGAGATTGTCCAGGTGTTGTTAACTTCTCTGAGCTTGATGGTAAAAAGCGGACTTTAACACTTCCTAGTGTTCTATCTATGGAATGTAGCGATTCTGATGAGAAAGATGATAAGAGTATGTTGGAGAAATGTTTAGGGATTTTGCCGTCTGATTTCTGTGTAGTGAAAAGCGAGATTGATCAATGGAGGGATTATCCGAGTTCGTATTCGTTTCGTGTTCTTCGGTCGATTCTTGGTGTGAATTTGACTGAAATGAGTGAGTTGAGTACATGGATTCTGGTTAATTCGACGAGATACGGTGTTATAATCGATACATATATGAGGGATCATATATTCGTTCTCTTTCGGTTATTTCTGAAAGCGGTTGTGAAAGAAGCTCGTGGATTTACGATAGACTCTGATGCTAATGCAGTTGGTGAGGAGCAGATTACGAGCTGTAAAAGAAGAACATTCGAGTGTCCAGTCTTGGTTCGCGTGTTGTCTTGGTTAGCTTCTCAACTTGCTATCTTGTATGGAGAAGGAAATGGGAAGTTTTTTGCTCTAGATATGTTTAAACAGTGCATAGTAGAATCTGCCTCTCATATAATGTTGTTTCGATCAGAAAGAACTAGAGATAAATCCTCTGGAGTTCTCGAGGGTTTGGATGATACAAACGTCAGCAATAAGATGGAGAAGCCCGTTGGCAAAACTTTGGACAGCGCTAAGGTGATATCTGTGTCCCGTGTTGCAGCAGCTGTTGCGGCATTGTATGAAAGATCTGTGCTTGAAGGAAAAATAAGGGCAATTCGATATCCCCAACCACTAACAAGATATCAGCGGTAGGTTTCAAATCTCCGAAAGGGCTATTCTATTATCGTATTTTTCCAACTTGATTCTTTGTCTATCTCGCAGTTTCTGTTACATAGTATTTAAGGTTCATATAATGTTTGGATCTGAGTTTGATTCCTCATGGTGTTTTCCTAGGGTGGCTGAGCTTGGTGTTATGACAGCTAGAGCTGATGAGGAACGGAAAAAACGTCCTAGCTACCGAGCTATTATCGATCATGATGGTCAACGCGCATCAAACGAGGTTAGTACTAAATTATATTTTCTATTAACATGAAAGATAAACGGAGATAAATACTATGTATGTTGTACAATGTGTAGGAAATGAATAAATTGAAGACAAAAGAAGAACTTTTAGCTGAAGAGAGGGATTACAAGCGTAGGAGAATGTCATACCGTGGTAAAAAGTTGAAACGAACGCCTCGAGAGGTAAGAAGCTACTTCCTTTTCCATGCCTATAAAATGTTAAATCAAAACTAGCGTTGTAAATGTATTGCCCATAATGGTCACGGTATATTTGGAAAGTCTTTGAGTGAATTTTGTATCTTATGTCTTGTTTAGGTGTTGCGGGATATAATAGAAGAATATACAGAAGAAATTAAGCTAGCGGGAGGTATCGGATGTTTTGAGAAGGGAAAGCCATTACAGTCCTCGTCTTCTACGGGAGACAATCAGAAAGAAAGTGACATTGGATACAATACTGCATCATCAACATTATTAGAGGCATCGCCAAGATTTTATAAACAATGGAAAGGAGAGAACCGTGGAGATACTGAATATCCAATGGAAATTAGAACCAAGACAGATAAAGGAAAGCGGTATGAGGAGTATGATTCATATTCGGGTAGCTCACAGAGACAACAGAGTTATCGCAGTCACAGATCATATAAACACAATGACCGTAGAGATGAACGATATAGCCCTGAAAGGAAATCATATCATCGAAATCACAAATCGTCTCATGGTAAGAGTTTTTCAGATTATAACACCAAAAGAGATGATCTTTATGACCGGTATAGTCGAGGATCGAGGAATCAGGATTCGTTTGAAGATAGATACAATCCACTAGAAAAGGAGTGAACTTAAAAAGAAGGTAAGTCATTTTCAAACCATCTCTCTTATCTCCTTAAAACTCTCGTGCGAGCTGGCCTGACTTTAAGATGGGTTGGTTTATTCCGATGATCTTGCAGTAAAAGTTTACCCGGAGCATCGGCAGTTATGTGTGAATCCGTATCCTCTTTTGTATCCTTGACCATGATTTTTACTTTCTTTATTGCATTCTTAGTGTTAATCAAAACTTTCTCTTCCTTCATCTCTCTTAATGATATCAGTCCTTAGCTACATCTCAAAGTTTGATGTTGCTTTCTTGGGTACGTTAGATTCACTGTAGTTGCCATTCATATCTATTTTGTTTCAGTTTTTATTTCTCCTTTGCTCGTCACGGATCGAACTTATCTCGAGTATGAACCATGAGATTGGTGGGAAGAAATGAGAGTTTGTAATGGCAAGAGACCTCAGTGTTTAGGAATTTTAATGAAGATATCAGCACACCAGTTTAATTGATGTAACCCATGAACTGGTTTAGCTTTTGCTGCTATTCCGGTTTTGTTTAACCAAACTTTTGTAAACCGGTTATGTTTACTACCTTACAAATGATAACACAAGTCACAAACAATAATGAAAGAACAATTGTGCATAAGCTTTTTACATTCTCTTTGAAAATTTGAGAAAACGTTACTGAAGCCTAAATCTTATTGTACACAATTTTAAAGCCTACATGCGATTAGCTAACATTGTTTATAGGCAAAATGTACATGAGACGTTTCTATTGGATACTATTAATAGATCTCTCCTTCCTCATGATCACCATCACAAGCTTCCATAAGACAATCATCACCATCATTATCTTTCTTTAAAACCAGACCAAACGATTCAACCCATCGAGTTCTTGCTAGATACGAGCCACCACAAAGATTTACCAACTCCTTCTCACCTACCAAGTTGATATTTCCTATGGATCTAGCTTCTTCTTCAACCTTCTTTAGTGCAAGCTGTTCGTTTTTTCGCTGTTTCAACACACGGGCTCTAATCTCAGCTTCAATTCGCTCTTTCTCTTCGCGCTGCCTCTTTTCTAAACGTTGCTTTTCTCTCTGTATCTTCATCATCACATCAGCCTTGCTACTACTCTCTGCAATGACTTTTCTATATTTTGCTTTCAAGATAGTATCAGCAAATCGAATCTTGATTTTCACCGCACGAAGAGCCTTCTCGTGAGATAAGGGCTCCAAGTAGAAGCTCTTAGAGGAAAACGCTTCTGAAGTTTCAGGTCTTCTCTGTTTCTTTACCGATTCCCAACTGATCTCGAAAATCTTCTTAAGCTCTTCAGACATCTTGTGAACCGGATTCTCAGGAGGATAATAGAGCATCGCATTGGCGAATACTAACCGAACATCTTCAGGAAACTCAACTGCAATGTTTCCGTACAGATTCTTTTCGAGTTTGGATTTGATCGTGAGGAAATCCATTGGCTTTGACAACACAGAGAAATAACCACGATTCTTATCAAAAACTCTTCCAAAACGATGTTCTCTCATCGATCTTAGCACCTTCATACACCGTCTACACAAAATCATATCACGATCTAGCTTTGTTTCTGTAGCCATAACTTTGGGGAATACAAAACACAAAACGAGATAGAGAGGGCTTTTGCCGTATGGGTCAAGTTTATGGGAACTTATTGGAATTGTTGTTTATATCTCCTGGTAACATTTGAAATAGAAATTTGGTCTAAACCCTAGACAGTAAAAAAAAGGAAATTGCCCAAAGTCTAATCCTAATGTATTGTGATAATTAATTTCCACACTTAAAATTTCCTTTTCTTAAACCAAAGTTCGTTTTTATTTTGTTCACGTTTCTTATTTAATATATTAACACATGAGAATTAGGTGACGTGTAACAAAAGAAAACTATGTAATTTCAAGAAGAAACCAAAGACATGACTCGTTTGAAACTCCGGTGACGAAGACGATGACCAGAGCCATTACTTTTCTCAGAAGAACCATCAATGGCTAATCCTCGACCGCTAAAACACAAGTACTTGTTCATAAAAGACCCATGTTTCTTCATCGCAGGTGTTCTTCTTCTCTCTAACTCGGAAGAAACTGTCTGAAACGGTGACGAACAAGCCGACGACGGAGCTCGTGAGTAATCGGAAACCGAAGGTGGCGAAAATACGAACCTCGGTGATTCTTGAACCACGACACCTTTCATTAACCCTTCTGTGAATTTCAATCTCACTGATAAACTCGGTAAATCGCCACTCTCTGTTCTCATTGGAAACGCTCTTCCTCTGTTACAATACGACGGCGATCGCGATCTTGAATACATTTCTCTGAGAGGAACACGACGGTTTTGGTTGTCTCCGGAGAAACGCCGATTGTCTTCAGATTCTTCTCTCTTCGCCCATCGTAAAAGTAGCTTAAGACGCGCTCTTGTACCGCCGCGTTTGCGTTTAGAATGCGTCGAGATTTCGCTTGAACACTCACTGATTCCGTCTAAACTCTCTCTATCTGGACTTAATTCAGCGTTTAAAGCGGTTTGATTCGTTCTCGCTGCGGTGAATAGAAAAATCTCTGAATCGGATATCTCAAACGAAGTACCTGGACTACCACATAATCCATACCGCTCTTCTCTAGACCGCGAAACGTTTTCATCGCAATTCGATCTCCCACCAGCTGATTTAAGTCGTTTGATCAATAATTTAGAAACCGGCATTTTCGGCGTTTGGCGTTCAAGCAAATCAACGGCAGTCATTCCATATGAATCAACGACGTTAAGATCAACGCCAGGGATTCTCAACAGAATCTCAACGACGTCAGATCTAATGGTGTTAAGATTATCCATCACTGCTAAATGAACCACAGTTCTTCCGTTACCATTTCTAACGTTGACAATCTCAGAAAAGTCAACGTTTGACCACTTTTTTCCTCCTGAGATTAACTTCTTCAAAAGCTCCATTTGCCGGTCTAATCGTTTAAACCCAGAGGCAACAAAACCAGACACGACCGTGTGAAGAAACGTGTCACCATCTCCGTTAACGATGGTAATCAACGGTGGAGATTCGTTTATAAGAGCTTCCACTACATCTAAATGACCCTTGTAAGCAGCTACATGTAAAGCTGTGTTTCCATGGCTATCTTTAATCTCCATTATCGAATCATACTTCGATATTAGATACTTAACCACCTAAAATTAAATTAAAAATCAACAAATTAATATCATACAAATTTAATAATTTGATTTTGTGTTCTTTTATAATGTTTCTTACTTTGAGTTGACCTCTGCTTGAAGCAGAATGTAACAGAGTAGAACCATAACCATCTCTGAGTTTAAAAACGTCGTCGTATTTCTCTAACCACTCAAGAATCGCCACGTGTCCGCCTCTCGCTGCACTGTGGACCCCTCTTTTAACCATCTCCTCTTTCACTAATAACTGTTTCCCTGTTAATTTTTCACCGGTAAATTCTTCGACGCCGGCGATATCCGCCGGTAACAAAGCAAAATCCAAGATTAGACGGAAAACGTCGTCGTTTCTTCCTCTCGCCGCCGCGTAGAGAATATCCGTTACACCGTATTCTCCTTCTCCGAACACGAGTAACGGATCTTTCTCTAGAAGCTTCTTCACGAATTCCAAATCTCCGGCGGAAGCGGCGGTGTAGAGTAGCCAACCACCGTAACCGGCTCTGATGAGTGAATTGTCTCCGTTTCCGATTTCGCACTCTTCCATTAGTCTCCTCGCGACGCGGGAACGGTTTAGCGCCACGTGGCGGTTATTATCTCCGTCTCTGTCGTCGTCCCAGACGGTTTCGAGGCGGCGGATGCGGCGGAGGGAAGTGAGTTTGACGAGGAGGTTTGTGTCTTGATGAAGAAGCTCGACTACGACTTCGTATAGACCGTTTGCGGCGGCGCAATCGATTGGTGAAGCGTACCACCATTGGTCTCCGGTGCTTTCCCACCGGAGAGGGAATATCGGTGGTGGCATTTTTGGTTTATCCGGTTTAGATAATTAACCGGGTTATCTTTGGTTAAACCAAAATCAATGAAAACAGAGCATTTGTGAGGGAAAATTTAAGAAAACAGAGGAAGTGGATTACTGAGAGGGATTTGAATGGTTTGACGACGAACACAAAGTGATGAAGCAGAAGAGAACAAGTCTTGAAGATTGTGTTGTTGTGGTGAAGACGAAACTTTTGTGTGTTTCACCAGAAAAAGAAAAGAAAGATTAGTTTTTTTTGGGAGCATTGGAAATATATTGATTCCCATTCATGTAAGTGGACCATATTTTCGACTGGATTTATCATATTTTAAAAATATTTATGATTGAAAATACTTTATATATTATGATAAATTTAATGAAAAAGCTGTTAACTTTCCAGGAAAAGAAATCATGCGAAAGAATTTTACTGTTGCAAGCCTGCAAAAACATTTTTATTTTATTTTTTAATTCCAAATTGAATTTCATCTTAATAATTTAGTAGTAGGTTTGTACTTGATGTACACAATAAAACGACATGTAAATGGTTCTAAACTGCTAAATAATTTGCATTTGATAGAAAAAATATAGACCAAGGAAATTAAATGTCCACTTGTGGCGGCTAATACTTGAGGGCCCTTTAGAAACATGACAATATCTAACCAATAATTTAATATATATGCATAATGATCTGTAGTTAAAAAAAGCTTGACCATCATTACAAGATTGATTGAAGAAAACTAGTCATTTTTATTTAAACTATAAAGAAATCCACAAGATATAGTATTTTTGTTTTCATTTGGGTAAATTATGGATCCATCTCTATGTCGGTGTGGAGTGTGGAAGCATGCAAAATGCACATGTATTTGTCCATAAGCTCAAGCCCTATTAATTTGTTACTTTTGGATCCCACTTATGTATATATACTCCAATAAATTATTCTGATGTGAATCAAAACTCTGGATCTTGATTCTTGAGCGACCTCTTAATAATAGACTGAGTCAAAGCAGACAACAAACACAACTTGCCCAACCTCTTTCATCTTCAAGATTGTGTCAGCATCAATCTAGTTACATATCTTAACAACTTTTCTTGATTTTTTGAAATATGAGTTCCTTATCAATGAAATCTACACTATAATGTGGTTGAATAAACAACACAATAAACATATTATGATCTCATTTGCAACAACAATCCAATCGTTGTAATAACTAATTAGCCTTACTTAACAGGGGCAGTAAGTTTCATAGTCTTCATGACATGCTCGATTCTCGCGGCAGATTCGTGCATATTCTTCTTCTTAACCTCTTCCAATAGCAACAAACAAGTCCGGTGCCTCGGCGTAATATCTTGGCTAATCATCTCTTCGAAAAGACAATACGCCCACTCGCATATATTAGCTCTACAAAACCTCTGTATCAGAAACGTATAAGTCGATTCATCGAGGCTTAACTGATGTTTTGTAACCATTTCTTTCAATAATACCCCGACCTCGACAACATCTCCTCTCTTAAAACAAGATTTCAGCAACGGATGATACGTATGAACATCGGGATCACAAAGCTTCGAACTTTCCATTTCCTTGAGTAGCTCGACCGCTTTTTCCTCCTCGTCGTTGTGACAATACATAGCAATCATGGAGTTATAAGTAGATGTATTAACCGAAACACCGAGCTCAGGCATCTCAACTCGAAAAACCCGTTCAGCTTCTTCTAACTGACCAACTCGAGCAAGCGTATGTATCAAACAGTTGTAGAAAAGAGTATCAGCTTCACACCCCGATCTCTTCATTCTCGAAGCAACCCGTAAAGACTCCTCGTACTCTTTCTGCGCGTTAAGAGAAGACATAATCGTCGTATACGTAACAGAATTCGGAGGAGAACCATTAGCTTCCATTTCACCAAGCATCTCATAAACCTTAATAAACTCAGATTGCTGACAATAACACCGAATAATCGTCGTGTAACTAATAACACAAGGACGAAAACCGTGACCTTTCATCTCTTGTATCGTCCAAAGCGCTTCCTCGACTCTATTCGCCTTACACCAACCATGAATGAAGATGTTAAACGTATACACATCCGGCGCAATACACGACTTAAGCTCTAACAAAACCGCTCGAGCCTGCTCGACTCTCTTCTCTTTACAAAGCGTATCGAGCAGCAAATTCATCGATTCCGTGTTCTTAACCAATCCGAATTCGCTTAATCGATCGAATACTTTAACAGCTTCTTCCCATTCACCTGCACCAGCAAATCTCCTCATGATTTTAGAAATTGTATTCAAGGTAACAACTTTATCTCCTCTCATTCTCTCCACAAACTCGTTCATTCGATCCCATTTCTTCGCTTTCCCGAGTATATCCACCGCTAAATCGTAACACTCGCTAGAATTTTTGTGCCCTTTACATGATTCAGCCCATTTCAATACACCGATCGCAGATTTCCAATCGTCTCTAAACCTATGGAGGAGTTTGTAAACTAAACTATCAGAGAGATTTAGGCTTTTACATGATTCGGAGTTTGATAGACGGTGAAAAACTTCGTCTTCGCTTACTCTATCACCGACACTACCGATAATAACATTCCATATTTCTTCCGAGTGTGAAGATTCATCGAGTGATTCAGGTGATTGTTCTGGAACTGTGGTGAGATTCTCGATGAACATAGAGGAAAGAGCGATTGAAGCGGAAGGTTTAAGGCGTAACCATGTGTTTCCGATTCGGTTTTGAATAAGCCGAGACATCATAAAAAACCAGAAATCTAAAACCCAGAATAGAGTTCTTCAATTACAACCACGGGAAAACCATAAACCAATTGTGGGAAATTATAGCTCGTACCTTAAAGCTGAGCAAAGGGAAATGGTGAAAAAGACGACGGCGATCTAGCCGGAGAGATTTGACGACAAGTAATCCCAAGGGTTTTTCGTTGGGCTGAAAGTAGATGCCATGGCCCATTTAATATATAGGCTTAAAAGCGGTAATAATGCGAAACTACACGCAACACTCGGTTGGCAGCTTTTCCAAAATTTGGCATCTTAAGAAAAGCCACCTAAAGTTACCGGTACGACAAAAACCAGTAGTGAATCTGTAAGACCGGTCAAAAAATCCGGATCAGATACAATTCTGTAACTACAAACTTTTGGTCTCAGAATGATAACACTAACAAATTCTAGCTCTGAAAGCATTTAGTTTGGCATCTACGAACTTTCGATCAAGTGATTGTAACTGAAGGATATTCTGTGCCATCAAAACCTTAGAATTACTATAGAATTTGTTTGAAGGCTTAAATGGCAACCTCTTTTTCTTCCTACTTGAATTCTTTGGGATTATAAGAACTGTGTAATCCTTAAGAAGTTTAAGGTCTTACTTTGTTAAGAAGAGAAGAGGGTCAAATCTGGAAAAACCATAACTCAAATATATCAATAGCCAAACATAAGGGCTCAAGTATCGGGTCTACAAACTCCCATCACCTCACATGAATGAGAATAGAGGAAACCAAACAAAAAGCTACCAAGTTCAAAAGAAAATTTATTCGAAAAAACGACAATCTCAGAGCATAAAAAAAGGGATGAAAAGATGAGTTTCCGCTCCCCATCATTTGAACTCGTATCCTAGCTTCTTAGGCCTTTGACATGTGAACGATCAGGTCGACCACACGGGTACTGTAACCCCATTCGTTGTCATACCATGACACAAGCTTGACGAAGTTGTCACTCAATGCAATTCCAGCCTTGGCGTCAAAAATGCTCGACCTAGACAACACAATCAACATAATCGCTTTTAGTTCCAAAACAGACCATGGAGATTGAACATTGACGTGATTACTATGCATAACAGATAGCATTATTACCTGCTGTCACCAACGAAGTCAGTTGAGACAACATCATCCTCGGTGTAACCAAGGATTCCCTTGAGTTTGCCTTCAGATTCCTCCCTGTATATTGGTAAAAACAATTAGCTATATTACCTTACAATGATATGAAACTACTGATACAAGTAACTGGCACCGAAAGCTTACTTGATGGCCTTCTTGATTTCATCGTAGGTTGCAGCCTTCTCGAGTCTAACCGTGAGGTCAACAACTGAAACATCAACAGTGGGGACACGGAAGGACATTCCGGTCAACTTTCCGTTAAGCTCTGGAAGCACCTTTCCGACAGCCTTGGCAGCTCCAGTGCTGCTGGGAATGATGTTGAATGAAGCAGCTCTTCCACCTCTCCAGTCCTTCATTGATGGACCATCAACAGTCTTCTGGGTAGCTGAAATCATAAAGCAAACCCTATTAGATTAGAGTCTCCACTTATAAGCAAATAGTTCTGTAACAAGTCTACTGAAATTTACCAGTGATGGAGTGGACAGTAGTCATAAGACCCTCAACGATTCCAAATCTGTCATTGATAACCTACAGGAAGAAACACAATGGAGTTAAGGACAATTATTCATTTCAAAACTCAAATTACACAGTGAAATTGATTATTGGGTTTTACCTTAGCAAGGGGAGCAAGGCAGTTAGTGGTGCAACTAGCGTTGGAGACGATGTTAAGGTCAGACTTGTACTCGTGCTCGTTGACACCAACAACAAACATGGGAGCGTCCTTGCTTGGTGCAGAAATGACAACCTTCTTGGCACCTCCCTGTGAACAACAAATCACCGATCCATTTAGTTAAAAGATCACAAGACAATGAGCTAATGTACATAGCCAATATGGCAGAATACTAGGATCCAACAAGCTATTGCACATCTTCTATGATGCATATTTGAATTCATTATCCAAAATAACAAATACGAACCTTCAAGTGAGCAGCGGCTTTGTCCTTGTCGGTGAAAACACCGGTGGACTCAACAACGAAGTCAGCACCAGCCTCACCCCATGGGATATCCTCAGGGTTCCTTCACATATACAAATCACTTATGAGAAATTCTCAAAACATACCAATCACATACAGAGAAAAGAGAATAGATCAGAAGATATACCTGATTCCGAAAACAGTGACTGGCTTCTCACCGAAGAGAAGGGTCTTCTCATCCTTAACCTTGAGTTCATTGTGTTTCCATTGACCGTGAACACTGTCGTACTTGAACATGTAGGTCTGCATAATCACAACACAGAGACTAAATCATCAATCACAGCTCAAAATTCGTCTCTCAAGTCTTATGAAAGACCAACCGGTATAATTACAGAGATACCAAAACGATCATCAGTTCCATAGAATAATCTGATTAGCCAATCAACACTAAAAATACTCAACTAAACAAATTTCTGGTACTGTGTATAACAAATAATCAATCAACACACATGCATAAACGTGATTCTATCAAACGGATCAGAGCCAAATCAAATCCTATACTATCAACAAATCGAAACAAAACCCAATCCAAAATCGAATCCAAGTGAAAGGAAGAAACGAACCATGTACTCAGTGGTGATGAAAGGATCGTTAACAGCGACGAGCTCAACATCGTCTCTCTGAAGAACAACCCTGGCAACCAAACGACCGATTCTTCCGAATCCTATCGATTACACAAACCAAAATCCGTCAGATTTCTTAGATCTAAGATTCACGAAATCAAACAAACCTAATATCAAATCAGAAACTCACCGTTGATTCCGATCTTGATCTTACCGCCGGCTACCAAAAAAAAAACACAAAAACGATCAGAAAAAGCAACAACGAGAGAGAAGAGAGAAGAGATCAGAGAAGATAGAGAGACTCACTCATCGTCGAATATAGAGATTGAATATGAGAATTGCAGAGAGAGAGTTTTGGTATTGCAGAGTGAGAGAGCAATGGTGAGTGAGAGAGATCTGTGAAGGGGTATTTAAAAGAGAGAAGAACGTGGACAAGGGGTCGGAAAGATCTTGTGGTGGAGAGTTTTTCTTGGGAAATAAGTCAGATCTGATTCTTTCGATATATTTTTAGCGTAATGACCGAATTGCCTATGGACCCTTCACGTTATTGACGAGCTATTTTGGCAAAATGTCGTCACCCCTGACTCGTGATTAGGAAATAATTGAGGCGTCTGTATCTCGCGCACTGACCTAGAATATTCTTAAGATCCATTGGATGAAGCGGGTCGGGTCGGTGTGTTGACTAATGTCTAGCTGCCACGAGTTCACGAGAGGCCCATTTTTGTAGATTGTTCCAATTTCTAGAACGTAACGCCCAAATAAAATATTCTACGAAAGTATTAATTTTCCTTTTGTTTTGCTTAGAAAAGTATATTAGTTTTCCTTTTGTTTTGCTTAGAAAAGTATATTTCTATGCTTTTTTCGTTTTTTTTTTTTCCATTTTCTGTGTTCTTTCTTACTACGAAATTTGTGTTTTCCTTTTGTATCAATATACAATACTATTTACTCTAGGTTAAATGTAAAATATGGTCTACGGTTTGATTCATGAATATGTTTGCAAAGAAGTTAGAGAGAGTACGACATAGACTAAGGATATAAAATAGAGGGTTTATTGATTTTGATATTTCAATAAATTTTAACATATATAGACGTGATTTTGATACCACGAACTACGGTTACCGTGTCGAAGCTTGGCCCTGTCGATTCCGGTGAGAAAGAGTATCTCTTGAGCCGGCGTTCTGATCTCGATGTGTCTCAATGCACTTCTTATATAAAGAACCTTTTACCGTGTAATAACATTTTTAGAAACAATTCGGAACAAACGGACTCATTTTAACTTCTTTCTTTTTTCTCTTTCGTAAACTGATCAAGTAAGACCATGTTTACCATTGAGACTCTTCCAAAAATTTCATACAAAAATTTTATTAATATTTTTAATATAACTAATAAATATAATTAATTAAACAAACTTAACCAACCAAAATACAACATTTGGAAGAGATTTTTATGAGATAGTCTCAACCCAATGAGAATACTCAAACCCAAAAAAGACCAAATAATTTTATTTTCTTTATTTTCATTTTTTTTAATTACTTGAGATTTTGATAGTCTCACGTGCTCTAAGTACCTTTACCCCTAACATATAGTCACTATTTATTTACTTTATTAGTTTTCTTTAACATCACCACACTACACACTTACATATTCATATTTTATTCCAACACAACTTTTGTTGTTGTTAAATTGTTGTTGTTAATATTTATTCCCTACACTTTATTTACACACTTTACATATTTTTATTTCATCATATTATTCATTACCAACTATTTATATCATCATATTAATCTTTTAAGAAATCCGCGGCATTCTCCTCAGCCTTGATCCCCACGATGTATAGATTAGGGCTCGCACCTCTCAATGCCGTCACCGTTTAGATGTTGGGCGTCATCACTACATCCACGTCGGTGATGTCCGTAATTTCATTCGCCGGCGTCCCGATTAGTGTCATTGGTGAAGCTCAGACGAGTGCAATTACGTGCTTCATATTCTTATGCAATATTGTCTTGGAGTCGACGACCAGGATCGTCACGGGCGGTGGGACCGGAGCAGCTGCAACGACGTCGTTGTTGTTCATGATGATTTCTTTGTAATTAATTCTTTTTTCTTCGTTATTAATTATTTTACACTACCAATTCTTCTTACTACCCAGGCCTTAAAAGGAGAAGCATTTTGGTGTCACCTCCAAAAAAATTTTCATTTTTTATTATTTAATAAATTAATTCTACTATAATACTATCCAAACACTCTATTTTCTATTATACTAATATTCATACACTCTATAATGGCCCAATCTTTTTTTACTTAATAAATTAATTCTTATTAACTTTCCAAACACCTAGTTTCCGCTACACTAATATTCATTTATTAAAAAAATAAAATTTTTAAGATATGCCACTTTTGACTTGTCACTTTTAAAAAATGTCATTATCAACATTTTTAAAATTTAAAATCATTTATATTTGGGTTAACTATGTTTCGGGTTTAAGATTTGTTAGGGATTAAAACTTTTTGAAGATTGAGAATTTTGAGATATAAGGTTTTTAAACGCATTTATAAGTGGCATGTTCGTAAGAAAATAATTCCAAGAGTGGCATATTTGTAAATAATAATTTAAAAGTGGCATTACTGCAAAAATGTCACTTTTAAATTATTATTGGGGACAATTGTAAAAATGCCACTTTTAAATTATTATTTACAAATATGCCACTCTTGAATTATTTTTTTTACGAACATGCCACTTATAAATGCGTTTAAAAACCTTATATCTCAAAATGGTCAATCTTAAAAAAAGTTTTGATCCTTAACAAATCTTAAATCCGAAAAAATTAAACTCTAATATAACATAGTTAACCTAAATATAAATGATTTAAAAATTTACAAATATTGATAATGACATTTTTGAAAAGTGGCATACCAAAAGTGTCATATCTTAAAAATTCTCAAAGATTATATTATTATGAGTAATACTTGCATTCACCCCCTTTGTTCACCTCCATTTGTTCACCTCCCTTGTCAGAACCAATCAAATTGTCATGTCATCTAATTATTAAAATAAAGTAAAAAAAACTCAGAAAATAATTTGAGATCCTAAACCCCAAACTCAAACCCTAAACCCCAAAGCTATACCCTAATTTGGGAATAGTTAACACAGAATAAATTCTAAACCTCAAACTCAAACCCTAAACCCTAAATCCAAACCCTAACCCCTAAAACTATACCCTAATTTGGGATTAGTTAACCCAAACCCAAAATTTTAAACTACAAAAATTGATTTTCAATGGATTTGTAGTTAAAATTTTTAGGCTTGGGTTAACTATTCCCAAATTAGGGTATAGTTTTGGGGTTTAGGGTTTGAGTTGGGGGTTTAAAATTTATTTTGGGTTAACTATTCCCAAATTAGGGTATAGCTTTGGGGTTTAGGGTTTGAGTTTGAGATTTAGAATTTATTTTGGGTTAATTATTCCCAAATTAGGGTATAGCTTTGGGGTTCAGGGTTTGAGTTTGGGGTTTAGGATCCCAAATTATTTTTTGAATTTTTTTTACTTTGTTTTAATAATTAAATGACATGGCAGTTTGATTGGTTCTGACAAGGGAGGTGAACAAATGGAGGTGAACAAAAGGGGTGAATGCAAGTATTACTCTATTATTATTGTATATTCCGCAGCTTAAACCATATATCAAAGTTAACTAACTCAATTTCAAAACAGAATCAAAATAGTTTAATGTCTTGATGAGACTCTTAGGCTTCGAATGGAATAGTGCAGTGCGGGGCGGAACAGGTGCGGTGCGGAACAAATAGTAACAAAAAAAAATATATATATATATATACACATGTATAATTATAGATTTTTATTATATACACATATATAAGTATAGATTTTTGCAACTATTCAGTGCGGAGCGGGGCGGGGCGGATCATCACCGTTCGCAGCTTTAAATGATGATTATAGTCATCCTGAACCCAAATGTATTGAAACAACTAATTTTAAAGGATTTTGTGAGAGTTTTATAATTCTACCCAAATCACACCTTAAAAGTAGAGAATTGGTCTTTTACGTTTTTGATTATAATTTCCATTAAATTCTTATCAATTGACATAAATCATAATTACCACATAATATTAAATAACTCTAGCATTTAATAGAATTGAAAAACCACTAAATTGAATAACACTAGAATTTGAAAGAACTACTAAAGTGTTTGATTGAATAACACTAGAATTTTAAAAAAACTTAAATTCATTCCAATTCAATTGAATTCCTTAATCGAATAACACCCCTAAGAAAAAAAAATCACGAACAATTTGATGTAAAACAAAATAAACACACACATAATTTCACCTAATATTCAAGAAACAGTATAGTTTTTAAATATTAAAACAGATCTAAAAGAGCATTGGTTAGGTGAGTCATACAAATATATCCTCCTTTTCATAAAATGATAAAAATAAAATAAATAAAACAATTTATAAATATCTATTTGAGGAGAAATTAGCCTGTTGACATTCTTCTTCTTCTCTACCAGATTCCAAAAACAGAGAATTATCGATACTCACGACAACGACGAAGATGAAGAAGATGGGTGCGGTGAAGTCGGCCATTGGGGATATGGTGCTGACCTTCTCATGGGTCGTCCTCTCGGCGACTTTCGGATTACAGACGACGGCGATTTCTTCCGCCGCCGGTTTTGATGGAATCAAATGGGCTCCGTTAGCGATCACGACGTTTTTGATTTTCGTCTATGTTTCGATCTTCACCGTTATCGGAGATTTACTCGGTGGTGCTAGCTTTAATCCTACAGGAAACGCCGCGTTTTATGCGGCCGGTATCCCCGGAGATACTCTTTTCTCATTAGCAATCAGATTACCTGCTCAGGTATACACAATCTAAAGATCCAAACATTTTGGAATTTCTGAATTTAATTGTAAATTGTTTACTTAGTTACAGATTTAGTCAATTTCTGAATCGAATTGTATGTGAATCATTGAATCTCAATGTTTTTAGTATATAGTATATGCTTTTATTCTTGAGATTTGTCCCTACTTGTATGTATGGCCATTGAGATTGATTGAAGTAGAGAATGTGACTTTTCTTGCTTGCTCAATTTCATCATTTTGATACAAAGATGCTGGTTTTTTTTTACTTTTTATCTGGCTAGTATAGTCTGATTTGAATTTTGTTGTAAAGAAGAACAAAGAGAATCAGATTCTTTTACTAATCTTGTGACCTTTTTTTCTTGATCTATGTGTGTTTCCACTTTACTAAAGCAGGAAAACAAAACCTTATCCTTCTTTATTTGTACTTAAGCTTTTTCTGAAGTGATTTGTACTTTATTGCCTTTGGCAGTACCAAATATTCTTGATTCTTGATCATTTTGCTTGAGAAAAAAGTTTTGTATGGAAAATGTTGGAAAAATGTGAGATGGTTTTGGTGATTACAGGCAATTGGTGCAGCAGGAGGTGCATTGGCAATCATGGAGTTGATACCAGAGAAGTACAAGCATATGATCGCAGGTCCTTCACTTCAAGTTGATTTGCACACTGGAGCTATTGCAGAAACGCTCTTGAGTTTTGGTATCACCTTAGCGGTTTTGTTAATTATCTTCAAGGGACCCCGAATGTTACTCGCTAAGACGTTCTTGCTTGCTATTGCAACTATTACATTCGTTGTCGCCGGGTCTAAATACACTGGACCAGCCATGAATCCCGCCATTGTAAGTATATACATGATGCCTCATTCTTACCTGAAACACTATAAAGATCGATAACTTTTCTAAATCCGTCTTATGTTTGCAAATGCAGGCGTTTGGGTGGGCATACATGTCCAGCTCTCACAACACATGGGACCATTTCTACGTTTACTGGATCAGTTCTTTCGTAGGAGCCTTATCTGCGGCATTGGTATACCGTACTATCTTCCCACCACCTCGACCCCAGAAGAAGAAGAAGAAACAAAAGAAAGCCTAAGTGAGTAACCCCAATCAGGAGAAGACCGGTCAGATTCTTAACCGGTTTGGATTGTAGAAAGCTTTGACCATTCTCAAATAAGGAGAAGCTTGAAAAAAAAAAAATCAAAGTCTCCTTGTATTGTTTTTAGATTCACGTTTCTTTTATGCACTTGAATTCTCCGGTTTGTGTAGAAATCACAGACTCATTTGATTATTTATCAATGTATGGTTTAGTTTCTTTTATGCTTCAAAAACAGAGAAATCACAAGGAAAAAAAATCATCACAATTTCGGGTTAGTTGGGTTTTGTCTCTTCAATTCGGTATGGTTTATGCTCCTCAAACCGAAAGAATTAATTATGTTTTTTAATATTAATCTTGTTAAAAAGTTTTGTGTAAACTTTACACTAATGTAATCAGCTTTTCGTGGATATTACTATTACGGTATTACCCAATTCTTCTTCTTCCGCAATCTTTTAAATCATATAACGTAACGTCATTGTTTTGTTCAATCGCTCACTACGAATTTCCCGATTCAGATCTGTGGCACAGAAGTTGAAAATCGAAGACTGAGATTTCAAAAATTCCGGTAAGCAATCGAACTTGCAATTCGATCGCCGATCTGGATCCGTTAAAGGATCCGCCGCAGTCCTCGAAGACGTCGGCGTCATCCGCCACCGGAAACAAGATCCGTTACCGGTCGCCTTCTGCATCTGAGTTACTGGAATCAGGACTAGCAACCGGATTGTCCGGTAACCATTCTCCTACCTCCGACTCTCATCAAGGACTTTTATCAATCGACGGTGGGAAAATGACGGCGAAGCGAGCGATCGGAAGGCACGAATCTCTTACTGATAAGATCCATCGACATCGAGGTCTTTTACTTGTGATTTCGATTCCGATTGTGTTGATTGCTCTTGTGCTTTTGTTAATGCCGGGAACGTCGACGTCTGTCTCCGTCGTTGAGTATACGTTGAAAAACCGTGAGAATTCGAGGGGTCCGAAGAATTACGCTGTGATTTTCGATGCTGGTAGTTCTGGAAGCCGTGTGCATGTTTATTGTTTTGATCAGAATTTGGATCTTGTTCCTTTGGATAATGAGCTCGAGCTCTTCTTACAGGTATTGCATTTCTCTGTGATCTTCTTTCGTTTGATTGTTTAGCATATCGGAGTTTATGCCTAAGTTTTGCCACAGCACTAGAACTATCTCTCGCTTGCAATGCTAGATCGACCTTATGCTGTTCCCGGTATTTAGTTCGTATTCTATTTGGTAATCGATAATACAATTGTCTATTATTAGATTTGGAAACCACATTATTACAATTGGCGTAGATAGATCTTAAGCTGTTCGCGGTGTTTAGCTCTGTTTCTGTTCTTTATTTGAATTGAAGTTGTGTGAAATCCATTCATTAATGGGGGAAATGTGTTATAGTACTATGTAATATCTTAGCTTGAGAGATGATTTGATACCTCCTGATTCTAAGCTCAATAAAATGAACTGGAAACTTATATTTTCGTTCGTCAAGGTCAACAATTGGCTTAAAATCTCTTCATTCTTGTAATTCTAACAAGAAGCTTAAATGGCTGAAATTAGATTCCCTTTGTATTGGAATGCTTATCATGCATTTTGGCGGCATTTTAGGTCGCTGGAATTATGTTTCTGAACTTCTATTCTGATATTGTTTCAGCTAAAACCGGGTTTGAGTGCATATCCTAATGATCCTCGGCAATCAGCAAACTCTTTGCTATCTCTTCTTGACAAAGCCGAAGCATCAGTTCCCAGTGAGTTGCGTCCAAAGACTCCTGTCAGAGTTGGGGTATGGAAAACACCTCCTTTTACTTAAAGACAAGTGAATAATCCATGTGGTTGTCCATTTTTTAAACTGTTTGCATTAAATCCTTTTCAGGCAACTGCAGGATTGAGGGCTTTGGGTCACAAAACTTCTGAAAACATTTTGGAAGCGGTAAATTTTGTGCTTGTGATTTCTACAAACATTCACCTGCTTTTTCAGCGTTTATACTTAAATATAATTTTGTTTTAAGGTTAGGGAGCTCCTGAAAGATAGAAGCAGGCTGAGAACTGAGGCAAATGCAGTTACTGTTCTGGATGGTACTCAGGAAGGTTCTTATCAGTGGGTATGTTGTAGTTTTTTCCACTATTAGTGTCAGGTTTAGGTTAAATCTGATTCTTGTTTTCGTTCTGTTATAGTACGGTTTGTGTCTGTATAGATGTTTTTTAAGTCTTTTTATCTTCCATCCTGAGTAGAAATTCCGAGGACTGATCTCCCTGAATAATTTTGTTAATACTCTTAAAACAGCGACGGATCAACTAGCAAGTTTTCATTTTTTCTAAATTGTCCATTCTTAAGGTGACAATCAACTACTTGTTAAGGACTTTGGGAAAGCCGTACTCAGAGACAGTTGGAGTGGTTGATCTTGGAGGGGGGTCAGTTCAAATGGCATATGCTATATCAGAGGAAGAAGCTGCAACTGCTCCAAAATCATTAGAAGGCGAGGATTCATATGTCAAAGAAATGTATCTGAAGGGACGGAAGTATTTCCTCTATGTTCATAGGTTGGTCATCTGTCATTGCTTTGTACTCATTAGATCTTTTTTTTCTTTTGGGTTCCATTTTACATGCTAGACATAAAATTATGTTTTTATTTATCCTTCAACTTCAACACAACGTATTATTGGCTTCTTAATTGCAGCTACCTACATTACGGGTTGCTGGCTGCCCGAGCTGAGATTTTGAAAGTTTCGGAGGTCTCTAATAACCCCTGCATCGTGAGCGGCTATGATGGTAAATGAGAGACACCTATCATTATCTCAAGGAACACTGTTCTTTCTAAAGATGACTCTTTGATCAAATGTTACGATGCACAATCTTTATCAAAGAGTAACAGTTTTTCCTATCATACAGCCCAATCTTTTCTATTTCCTGTGAACTGAATGTGTCATTTCAGGCACTTACAAGTATGGAGGAAAAGGGTTTAAAGCCACAGCTTCTCCATCTGGTGCAAGTCTAGATGAATGCCGGCGAGTAGCTCTTAAAGCACTCAAAGTCAATGATTCAGTGTGTACACACATGAAATGCACATTTGGTGGTGTATGGAATGGTGGAGGCGGTGGTGGCCAGAAAAATATGTTTGTCGCATCGTTTTTCTTTGATCGAGCCGCAGAGGTAAACTTTTAGTGCATTTTAAAGACTTGATTAAGCAGTTACATAACATCAAATTGTGTGACCGGTAGACTTTGAGCCATAATGTACAATAACATTTTACTTTGATGACAGGCTGGTTTTGTCGACCCGGCACAGCCTGTGGCTAAGGTTCAACCTCTTGACTTTGAGAAAGCAGCCAAGAAAGCTTGTAGCATGAAAATGGATGAAGGGAAATCAAAGTTCCCACATGTAGAGGAAGACAATCTTCCTTACTTGTGTTTGGATCTTGTTTACCAATATACTCTCCTCGTTGATGGATTCGGTAAGCTACTCTTATCTTTCTTTTTCGTAACTCACAAAACCAAAAATTGCAATTTACATTACGCCTATCAATGATGATAATGATAAATTAGGATGATCATGATAATGGTTGGTATACATGATGAAACCTTGCATTGTTCATTATTTATGTATTTGAATATCCATATATATTAGTGAAATGTGTTTAATCTTAATTTATTTGTATCATTACTCTTAAAAATAAATAAACAAACAGGATTGAAGCCATCACAGACAATAACATTAGTGAAGAAGGTGAAATATGGAGATTACGCCGTGGAAGCTGCTTGGCCACTAGGAAGCGCTATTGAAGCCGTATCCTCACCATGAGTTTGGGAAATTTTTGGGTATTTGCACAAAAACCCATATTCTTTTGATTTCTCCTAAAATCTCCCCCAAACCTTTTTTTCTACCTCATTTTTTTGTTCTCACCATCATTAATCATTCGATTTTTGTTTGCAATAATCATCATCCAGATAAAATAGTTTCGATTCTTATATTTATTTATATTTTCCTTTGTAAACTAAACTGCATACGTGTCCTCATTGTGCGTTTTTTCTTGTCGAAACTGAAAAGTATACGATTGAGAAATTGAGATTGTAGTCTATCTATGTAGAATCTTATCTTTGTTCTTTTTCCCTAACCTACAATTATTGGGATTATTTGATTTTTGTCTAATAATTTATATTCGATGTTTCAGTGAACATAATTATATTTCCCAATCTAGTCGATATCAAAATCCATATTACTTACCATAATAAAGCCAATATGTATTGTAAAGACTTGGAGATGAACGTTGACCAGTCAAAGATAGAAGAAAGGAATTATATAGTTTGGAAGATGTTATACGTTAGATAAGTGGTCCTGTCTTTATAAGCTGAACTACTTTGTTTGATTTGTGACAATTTACACGCCCGTCCATTATAATCTTATATCACACAGCTTGACTTCCATGACCATATAAGTAATACATCTCTAATAAACAATTGAGTATCCCATGATAACTTCTATCGGGTAAAGCCATATATAGGCATATACAAGGATTTAAGATAATTTGATTTCATGACAACTTGTTATTGGTTACTTCTATAGTCAAAACGTCTTAGGATTACATTCTTAGAGTATGTGATTTTTTTCTTTATTTGTATACCCTTTCTATTGACAATTAGAACTTTGACGTACGTGTTCATTTTGGACGGTAGATTATCCTTATGTTAAACATCATTTAATAATTGTGATCATGAAACGATTTTGTCGTCGAGATATATGTAGAAAAGTTGAAACTCAAAAAGTATAAGATGTTGATTGGTGAGTAGTTGCAAACGTGACAAGTGAGTGTTCAAATTCCAGTTGAACAAGTAATCTTGCACTATATTTAAACCACACTTATTGAGATTAGCGAAAATCTAATTATGTGTTAGATATTTTCTTAATATAACGATGCATACCCACATTTAATTATGTGTGTATAATATTATATATCTTTATCTTTATAAAGTGGAGAAATAGAAAGAACAAAAAATAAAGAGAAAATAAGTGCGAAAAGTACAGAATACCATTTCAAAATTCCGTAAAGAGACCACTATTCAGCTAACTTAGTACACATCATTCCAGAAACGAAAAAGCAATCTTAAATATAAAGAAAAAGAAGAAAATGATGTAAATTAGGATGAGCATTGATATATTTGTCCGTTCGATAATACAAGTTCTTAAAGTTTTCCACACACTAAAAACAAAAGTCAAATATTTTAATACATTGAATAGTGTATTAATACAAATGAATATCATTACGATAGAAAGATATATATATTTACATATAGAAATTTACAAGATATAAAGTTTAAAAAAAAAAAAAAAATTTACAAGATATTATCATCAATGTGTAACACGCAAAAAGTAAATTTAAAACACTGATCGTTCTAAATGAGAATGAGTAACTTATATTATACCACTAGCTACTACCTAAATTAGATGAAGGTTACCAATTGGTAACCGTCTTTATAACGTACCGCCTCTTTATAATTTGTACAACTTTAAATTGTACCAATCACCAAAGTTTTACCAACACTATTACCGTTTTATCTATATAGTTTTGCACTATTACAGCTTAATCTATACATCTTTGCACTATGTTGTACCGCTTACCGCTCTAGTTCTTAAAAATATTAGATTACCAATCGGAGCCGAAATGTTTTACCAAAAAAAAAAAAGATGAAATCATTTTTTTTTCTTTTTGAAACTTGTCAAATCATTTATGAAATAAGATAGATATCTTATATAGAAATAACACAGGATTGATCCATCATGTATCATTGTGTCATGCATGATTTGTTTTTCGATAAAAAACAAAAACAGTTGAATTCAAGTGGATAATATCAAACTCTTTATGAGGAGTGTGGACTTACTTCATTCTTTTGGCATGTCATCTTTTACGGTTTGTCTTATTATATTTTTTTGTATTACTTCTCTTTCTTTCTTAATTTCTCTTTTTTCCATAGAGCAAGTTTGTTCAGATTTTGGCGTTTTCGATCTAAGTTTCTGTAACCGTTTATTTCTCCTTATTATTCCCCAACCAATTAGACTTTATCACAAATAGCGTACACACACTAATATATGTGAATTTATACTATTTATAATGTTAATTTTATGTTATTTGCTTATCTAACTTCTTACCAAACATGCATATGGGAAAATATAATCATCACATGCGAAATATATCATTGAATAAGTTCTTTTTTTTTTTTTTTAATAATATTCTTCTTTATTCATATTCTCCAAAATAGGTATCATTGAATAAGTTCGAAGTTGACAAAGAGAAATTTTTGAACATCCGAACAATATTGTTCTCAAATTTACAATGTACAGGTATATGTACAGGTATATTCACTAGTCTATATTCAAATAACTCGGCTACCATTATTATTTTGTTCAAAATCAACACTATTTGTCATTGTAGCCGTAACGTTTATAATAGTTAATTTTAAGCTATTCATTTCAAACTATCCATAGAGTAACTTTTTCCTCTAAGAAAAATATTATAAACATATTACAATGAGAATGTTCACCTATAATTTTAGCTAGGTGCAAATTGTTGACGCTAGACGAATCGAAAGTCACACGTGTGGTTGATGGCACGTTGACTATATAATTTCCATGATTCTTAATATATTACGACGTTTGGATTGGTTGAATATATAATATTATAAGAGGTTTTTTTTTTGCCGTCAATATTATAAGAGTTTAAATGAGACTTTTTGGGGTTTATTATTTTTAACAATTTTGTTTTGATAAGCTTATTGGCGTCTGATGAACTCCATTTTCTACAAACCAAACAAAAAGTCATATTTGATAAATTTTCTTGCGAACCGTTTTATATGAGTTCTAAAAAGACTTCTTGCGACATGCATTGTTTACTATTACCTCTTTTTGGCAGTAATTGGTCTTCTTTACAATTTCTTGCTTATCTTTGTTAACCAATTTCCATGATTCTTTATATATTACGACGTTTGGATTGGTTGAATATATAATATTATAAGAGGTTTTTTTTTGCTGTTAACATTAGTATAAGAGTTTAAATGAAGCTTTTTGGGGTTTATTATTTTTAACAATTTTGTTTTGATAAGCTTTTTTTCTCACAGAAAAAGAAGAAGTCATATTTATTGATAATCTTATTGGCGTCTGATGAACTCCATTTTCTACAAACCAAACAAAAAGTCATATTTGATAAATTTTCTTGCGAAGCGTTTTATATGAGTTTTAAAAAGACTTCTTGCGACATGCATTCTTTACAATTACCTCTTTTTGGTAATTAATTGGTCTTCTTTACAATTACTTGCTTATCTTTGTTAACCGTACGTGTGCATGTATGTTAAATTTCATATTCAGTATATTCTAACGTCGATGTCACATTATTTGACTAATAAAATATAACACACAATTAAAAAACATGAAAAGGGTATCATAAGGGTACAATGTATTTGTTGCACTTGCCCATGAATTTCCCATAGAAAATTATTCTCGGTTTGCGAAGCCTTCCTAATCTTAGTAAAAATATTTTAGACATAACAC
Source organism: Draba incana (assembly GCA_963576765.1). Lineage (NCBI taxonomy): Eukaryota > Viridiplantae > Streptophyta > Magnoliopsida > Brassicales > Brassicaceae > Draba > Draba incana. Next base: position 2,435,634 of record OY755207.1, on the reverse strand, counting down.
CGAAAATAAAAGAAGTTTTTTGAGAAATAGATTTCTCAATTCATTAACAGTTCATTTCGAGTTAGGGCTGTTCGTTTGCTCATTTGCTATTTCAAGTTAGGGATTCTATATGAATAAATCATTTTATTCAAATGATATAATTTGGCTCAACCAAATAACTTTTAAAATTTTGTCTAAATTTTTAAAACTAATCCAAATGGTCTATGTGAATAATGCTCATTATTTACACTAAAACAAACATCATTTTTCTTATTCATTCAAATGGACAAACGAACAAACCCTTAAACAAATGATAGAGTAATACTTAGAACTAACACTTTTGTACGATTCCTTTCAAATATCAGCAAACTTCTTGTTAATGCAAATTTTCTATTTTTTGGGAGAAAAATTCCCAAAAAATAGACATACTATATTATTTTATAAGGAGCTTGTTTATTAATTTTTTAGTCTTTTGAATGCATGTTTGATGATTAAAAGTTTGTATAGTAGTTTCGAATTGATAGTGGACTGTTTTATGAAAAGAAAATATGATTCTGTGAAGTAACTATATATAAAGGGAACTAATGTTCAATTATTGGTTCGTTTGATTAGTTATACCATAATATTTCTACGATATACAATAAGATGGAAAAAATAAATAACGTACGCGTAATTTGAAATTAGAAAAATCGATCCAATGGTATTTGGGAGAAATTGAGCTAGCGTGTGGTTTGCGTGTGTGTGTGAATGCCTCCGTGGCATGTCATTATCATTGAAGAAAATAAAAAACTTAATCTAAATTATGTATGTTAGTAGTAGTATTAAACAATAATCTTGCATTAACTAAGAAATTTACATTTTAAAGAAGTTAAGTAGATCATGTGGGTGTGATTCCACGTTTGCAACAAATCTTTAAATTTGGTTTGCATCCCACCAAGAAACATATCAAATTAAGATTAATTTAATACTTGCTTCATTAGACAAAACACGTAATTAACTATAAACCTTAGCATTAAACCAAAATTATTGGTGTTTCAGCCTTTACACATGGTAAAGTGGCACTGGTCAAAGATTACTTTTGTTGTTATCATGGATTTGATTCAAAGTTTGTACTAGTCCTTATCTCAATTAGTCCAATCAAAATTTCTGTTTATTTAATTTATCACCTTTACGAGTTTTTAACATCCGCAGTCCAATGCTTTTATACGTTTTTACACTGAAAATTCTAATTACATAGTTATGGTGTTACTTTTACAAACTTCCCTTATAATACCCAAGTTATATTTTTGTTATTTTACACCATAACAAAAAGTAGAAAAAAGTCAAATATTATTAAACATGATTTGGATAACAAATTGTAATACATTGTCAATGTATATTATTATACATTTGGTGCAATTTGTGCAAGCCCATGATGATATGCAAATTATATTGTGTAAACTTTGTTTTTTTCATTTAAAGTTGTTCTTATCTCTTTTATACTTGGGAAGAAGGAAATCTCTTCCATATTTTTAGTTTCTATTTTTGTACACACAACCTCTTTTCATCATCTATGAATGATAATTGTTATCGATAGAAGGAAAATAGGGAAAATTCAAGTAACCTAACGATATTGAAAAAATCCATGAACCAAATAAAGCAGCATCACATTTTAAGAATACACTTGTGTTCGACTGTTTTATCGATTGTATTTCTTTACTAAAACTGAAAATAAATCATTTAAAAGAAAACGAACCAATCTCATGATCCTCTCCTACATAATTATATATACAAATTTCTTGGACACAAATATATAAGTATGTGAATTGCAAAAATTGTTTTAAGAATTTGTTTCTACAATTATCAAGTTTCTCTCGGAAAATTAGTAATTTTCACTCTAGAAAATGATACAATTATGATTAGGGTACTGTATGATGCTTGCGTCAGCAGCCGCATCTGGGATTACGTGGATATGGTTAGGACAAAAGTGAAACTAACCAATCAGATGTAATTTCAGAGGACACAGCTGTCACGTTTGGGTCCACTTCTCTAACAAAACTTGTTCAATTATTCGCACTCAATACAATGACACAAATTAAATAATTCTCTAATTTTTAAAATATTTGAAATACGGAACATTTGCGTTCATACTTATAACATTGTAGACTATTTCATAGATTATATTAACATGTATATTCAAATTTTCGGTTTCAATCCCTAGAATGCAGTTTCAAACACAAACTCAATTTGAGTTTTTTACGATTGCAATTAATAAGTTAGACGAATTAAAAACAAAGTCCAAACAGTAAGAAATTCTTAATTATCATTGTAAACAATATAAATTTTACATTAAAGGCCTAGTTATTTTTGACAAAGAAAAAAGTATAGTTACAATTAAATGATACATATAGACTACGTGCACAAACGACCAAAATATAGACTAAATATTAATAATGATATCAATTATTTATTCCTAGTTTCTGTTCATAAAAGATAGTTGAGTTTGATGACGATATTTGTTAGTTTTTCGCCATAAAGCTTATTTTATTTGGTTGAAAATTAATCCTAACTGATTTTACTTCTTTTTATCGACTACTTTAATATTATTTTTTTTTTTTCTTCGGTCTACTTTAGTGAAAATAATATTCTGATCTTTTTCTTTGTTCTAAATTTCTTTTCTTTTTTTGTTCTATTTTTTTAAGAAAATTATACATACAAGTACTAAACGACAAAAATCCACGCACCATAAATTGCCCTCGCGACCTGCTCTACGAAAAATTTCAATCTTTGGCTCACTTCTTCTTTTATCTCTTTGCTCTTACCAAAAACAATCTTTCTCCTTTGTTGTTCTTTATCTTCAATCAGAACTTTCTATTTATACAAGATTCTAATTAATATCATTCAAAGAAACAATGATAAGCAAGGATCCAAGATCAAATTTACCACCAGGGTTTCGATTTCATCCAACAGATGAAGAACTTATTCTCCATTACCTAAGGAAAAAGGTTTCCTCTTCACCAGTTCCTCTTTCGATCATCGCAGATGTCGATATTTACAAATCCGATCCATGGGATTTACCAGGTAATATAAGTAAACAATATATTACTTCTCTTTCATTTTCTTGACATTTTGATTAGTGTTATAACATGTTATTTGATTTCTTTCAGCTAAGGCTCCGTTTGGGGAGAAAGAGTGGTATTTTTTCAGTCCGAGGGATAGAAAATATCCTAATGGAGCACGGCCAAACAGAGCGGCCGCGTCTGGATATTGGAAAGCGACCGGAACAGATAAATTAATCGCGGTATCAAATGGTAAAGGGTTTCAAGAGAACATTGGTATAAAAAAGGCTCTTGTGTTTTATAGAGGAAAGCCTCCAAAAGGTGTTAAAACCAATTGGATCATGCATGAGTATCGTCTTGCCGAATCTCTATCTCCCAAAAGAGTCGGCTGTTCTAGGACCGGTAGTGAATTGAATAATTTGGGAGATAAGAATTTGAAGTCTAAAGAATATTCCATGAGGGTGAGTTTTTGCAAATACTTAGAAAAATATATAGGTTATGGTGGTGATTTTGATTCAACAGAGAAAAAGTTTGATTTCAAAGTTTGGTATATATTTTTGGTATCACCAATTTTAGCTATTTATAATCCGGTTTGGTTTAAAGTATGATATATCAATCAATAAACCATTCTTTTGTTGATTTTTATACAATTGCTTATTTCCATCGTATTTTGATTGTTTTATTATTTTGCTCCAATACTTATGATTTTAACATTCCTTACTTTCCTTGCAGCTGGATGACTGGGTTCTTTGCCGGATTTACAAGAAATCACACGCTTCATTGTTATCACCAGATGTTGCTTCGATCACAAGCGATCAAGAACATGAGGAAAATGACAACGAACAATTCGTAGTCCGCGAAAACCTTTTGCCAAATTTGGCAAACGATCAAACCCTAAAACGCCAGAAGTCTTCATTCTCGAACTTATTAGACGCTACAGATTTGACTTTCCTAACCAACTTTCTAAACGAAAATCCGGACAATCGTACCGAGTCCGAGTTTTCTTTTATGTTTGGCAATTTCTCTAATCCCGACATTTACGGAAATCGTTACTTGGATCAGAAGTTACCCCAATTGAGCTCTCCTACTTCAGAGATAAGCATGATCGGATCAAACAAAAGAGAGAGAGTGGATTTTGCGGAAGAAACAATGAACACTTCAAAGAAGATGATGAGTACATTTAGTTACAATAATAATATAGATCATCAAATGGGTCATAGTATGATTCAACAATATAGTTTTATGAACCAGGAATTCTTGATGAGTCCTCACCTTCAATATCAAGGCTAGGGAGGATATTAAATTCAAGACCTAGAAACAAATTAGGGACCATTCGATGTATGATTGAAAAGTAGGAGTCGTTATTATAAACTAAGTATCGTTGGGGGGGGGGGGGGGGGGAAGGGAAAAGTTATATAAAATAGTAGTAAGTTGATATTTCATCATATTTAATACAAGCTTATATTAAAAAAATAGTTTTTTTTTTGCAGTTCGGGTATGAATTAATTATAATTTTGACTCCATCTTCTAATTAGTCCAATTTTTTATTCTTTCAAGTATTTATGTGAGGTGTTTTTTCATTAGTATAAAGTTGGATAACGATATTACCATCGAAATCTTATCGAAGTAGAGTTGAATATTTTGGTTTCTCAAGAAAAAACAAAAATTCACCGAGATGAATGTTTCATACATTTACGAAATATGCATACATATGTGGACACGCATGTTGAGTATAAATATAGCTAATTTTCTTAAACATTTTAGGTAAATACTTTAAGAAATATTGAATGACGTAGTCTGCAAAATCGTTTTCACAAGTCGTTTTATAAGGGCTCGTGCTCGCCCCTTGTTGATTAATAGTGATACTACAACAATTACATATTTGTTTTTTTTTTATAATATGTGCTCAATATTGTTAGTTTATGATTGTGGTCTCTCGTAAATCCACGTGGAGATGCAATCCCAATTATTCTTTCTTTCATAACCCTTGAAATATCATCTTCGTAATCACTTGCACACAACGAATTGGTGAATCATCACTTCATAATCACTTTCACAATTAAAACATATATATTGTTCGTCTCTACAGTAAATGGGCATAAACGGCCCATTCAGACCCAAAGGGATAATCGATAGGGAACTATTTGGGGTTCGTATAATCATTATTTATCACCATACCACGTGAATTAGTAAATTATTTTATATGTCGAATCAATTATAATTATTGTCGCGTAAGATTTTCGAACGAGATGTCGTTTTCAGAAATAGTACAATGACAAGATATTTTCTGAAAAGATGTTTGAGGCTTCATGGCGAACCTGGACTTTGCGTTGTTTTCTTTTTCATTCTAAATTATTGGAGGATCGTTTTAACTTTGACACGTAGAATATATGTAGCCATTAGCAAGTAGCAACCTCAAGGTATATATTTCTTGTCCACCACAACGACAGCTAAGCACATTCATTTTCAAAGAGAATCTTACGAGTTTATGGGTTACCCTAACACAAAAAAATGACATATATAGGGATAATTTAATGAAAATATTTCTTAAATTTTCGGATTTATTTGTTTCATAATTTTCTATTTAAGTTTTTCGGTGTAAGTTTTTCAATGGAATATATGAATCCTTAGTTCATGAATTTAATCAACAAAATACAAAACAGAATCACTACAAGAAAACATCTCAGTTTCTGACGGAAAAATCCGTCATAAATCCGTCAGAATCAGGAGTTTTCCGACGGATTTCTGACGGATTTGATCCGTCAGTTCTATCTCGTCAGAATTTCAAATCCGTCAGAATTCCGTCAGGGTGTACGGATCACCGGAATCCGTCAGGAAACCGTCGGAATTTCGTCGGAGCCCAGTCTTCCGACGGTTTTCTGACGGTTCAAGTAACTGACGGAATTCCGACGGTTTCGTGACGGATTCCGGTGATCCGTTGGCCGTCAGAATTCTGTCAGGGTGTCCTGACGGAATTCTGACGGATTTGGCATTATTTAAAAAAAAAATTATTTTTAATAAAATAAATGCAAAAAAATAAATTAGTAAGAAAAAATTAAATTTAAAAAAAGAAAATTATAATTAAATAGAAATTGTTTTAAAAAGAAATTAAAGTTTTACATTAAATTTAAATTACAATATAAATTTAAAGTCCTTGACGACGTAAGAAGTCGTTCATCTTCTGCTCCATCTGATTGTATCGTTCGTCCGCCTCTGCCTTCTCTCTCAGACGCCGTGCCTCCACCTCCTCCATATCCCTCTTGCGCCGTTCCTCCGCCTCCTCAATCCGTTCCTCCAAAGAGACAACCCGTTGGGTCAGTTGGGCGTTTTGTGCTAGCAAACTGCTACCACCGTGATAGCGATACGACGAAACGGATGAGCAACTGTCTTCGGGGAGGTCGTAGACACGACCTCTGCTCTTAGGGCTTACCTAAGAAAAAAAAAATTAAAATTCAAAACGTATTAGTATTAAAAGATATTTTAAATGTGTTTAAAATTGACACATTTACTAACCTCGAAAGTGAACTCGTTCACCTTGTCGAATGGAACTTCGGTTAGCGGCGGAGTTCCTTCGACGATCGGCCTTCTCCACGCTCTCCACGATTTCCCGAGCAATCGCATCTTGGATTTCACCCGTCTTTCTGTTGGTGTGGGCATCTCTGATGATATCAACATTCGACGGACGCACACCGGTCTTCTCAAACTGTTAGCATATTCAAGTACGGAAAATGTTAGCGATAAGTAAAATTATTTGAAAAATTAGGAAAATTACCAGTTGCTGAACACGTGTCGCCTTGCTCGTTGCACCGAGGTTGTGGGTCGCCTCTCCCTTCCCATTCCGCTGGCTCTTCAGGTTACTCGAGTTTTGGGTGGAGGTCCCTTGAGTGGCCTCCAGTTGCCAATATGCAACAAGTCCATCCCATAATGTTGTGTTGTCTTTAATAACCTTAGGCGCCTTCCCCTTTTTTATCCACTTGTTCTTCCACTCGTTTATTTTCGACGAGTACTTTCTCCTCGCCTTTTTGTCGAAAAAACGTCGGACCATAGGAGTCAGCTGGGGGTCCCACGTAAATTCTTGCTGCGAAGAAAACCAATACTCGATTTATTGACAATTGGAATTTTTTTAAAAAAATTGTATATTTATTTAAGAATATAAACATTTACCGCAAATTGCCGAAACCATGTGTCCTGGTCTTCAGCCGGCATCGACTCATATGTGGGATACGGCTTAGTTATCATGTTGTTGACCATTTCGTTGATACAACCCGCAATACCGTTTCCCGAAAATTGGAACCTACACGATATTTTGTTTCATATTTTTAAACAATTTTTATTAAGCTTATATAATCATTTAAATTTTGAAAAGTAGTCATTACCAGGTCGTGTTGTCAGGTAAGTCCGGGTCAAGGCGTGTCAACCTATCCCGACCAGGTTGCGACACAAACTCCTCGATGGTCATAGCCGTACGAGCAGCAGAGGCAGCTGTACCCATAAGAGGAGTGGTTGGGATCTGCGAATTACTCGCAGTCCCACCTCCCCTACTGGATTCACCGCCTCCGGTACCACCATGAAATAGGGGATAATCCCTACGATTTTAAATTTTTTTAAATAACCATTTATTTTTATTACATATTTAAAATTAGTATGTCAATTATTGCTTTAAAATTTACAATCTTTACTACGGATTTAGGGCTTTTGGGAATTATGATTTTTAGTATTTGGGAGTTTAGAATTTAAGGATTTTATGATTTATGGTAATTTGGTAATATGCGATATATAAAAGTTACATGTTTTTAAATGTTACATATTTTAAATGTTTTTAAATTTAAGCGTTACATGTTTGTAAAAGTTTTGCAATTTATTTGAAATGTAAGAATTTTTGTTTTCCAACTTTTTATAACGTACATAGTATAAATCTCAATAAATCCTAAAAAATTACAAAAATTTATTACAATTGAATCCGCGAATGCATCTACACATATTCCAATTTGTATGGTTTTTAAAAGTTTTTCTATTTGTTTAAATTACAAAGTTTTTATACATTATTTAAATGTTTTATAAAGTAACATGTTTTTAAAAGTTACATGTTTTTTAAAGTTACATATTTTCATATGTTTTTTAATTTAAGCGTTACATCTTTGTATTTTAAGAGTTTTTTCCAAAATTTTAACAACTTACATGTATATATCTCAATAAATCCTTAAAAATTACAACAACTTTTTACAATTGAAATTTAATTAATCTATACATCCATATATCCCTAATTTATCATAATTTCAAAATTCATAATTCTTTAATAAGTCACTAAATTCATGGAATTTTCTAAATCCCTAAATTCATATGATTTTCTAAATCTCCATATCTTTAATTCGTAAATCAATAACAAAACCATGTTCTACAAGATTTCTATTTCGAAATTTACCCATACCCAATTGAATAACACACAATTTGAAGCATCGATTTGAACGGATTGAAAAAATTTATATGGATTTGTTCATAATCTTAAAACTACCAAGAACTTACATTGATTTGGTGAGTTGGGTGACAAACGGCGGTGAATCGACGGAGGAGACGGAGAATCGGACGGAGAAGTCGGTGAATCGGACGGAGAAGAGGAGTTGAATTTTTTTTTTTTTTTTTTCTCTATGTTCGACGGAGAAGACGAAGTGGTGGTTTTAAAGAACACTATGACGGAATTATGACGGGTTATTAAAATCCGTCAGAATTCCGTCAGCCATCCCGCTATTTTGATGAGACCGAAGTGTTTAGGCGGGAGTAAATTAGGGTTTTCCGTCAGAAATCCGTCAATATTGGCTGACGGATTTCTGACGGATTCTTTATTTTTTAAATAGTTTAATAAGGATTTACACATAATTAAATGTAAAAGATACTTGGGGGTTTTATTTTTATTGTGTAATGGAGAAATGTTAAATTTAAAAATTTAAAGAATTTTGAAGATTAATCATATTATAAATTTGTATAAATCCTAATAAATTACAATCAATTTATAAGAAGTGAAATTCAATTCATTGGAAAACAATCGTAAAATTGTTATAATATCGTACATCCTAAACAAATATAACGTTTATCTGTATGCGAGGAAAACAAATTTTAAATTTAGGATCCGTCACAAATCCGTAACACGTGATTGTATTTTAATTTTTCTTTTTTAGAAAAATTTTAAAAAAAATAAAATTCCGTCAGAAATCCGTCAATGTTGGCTGACGGATTTCTGACGGTTTTTTTTTTAAATTGTTTAATAAGTATTTAACAATTTAAATGTAAAAGATTCTTTGGGTTTTTATTTTTATTGTGTAATGGAGAAATGTTAAATTTAAAAATTTAAAGAATTATGAAGATTAATCATATTATAAAATTGTATAAATCCTAATAAATTACAATCAATTTATAAGAAGTGAAATTCAATTCATTGGAAAACAATTGTAAAATTGTTATAATATCGTTCATCCTAAACAAATATAGCGTTTATCTGTATGCGAGGAAAACAAATTTTAAATTTAGGATCCGTTACAAATCTGTAACACGTGATTGTATTTTAATTTTTCTTTTTGCAAAAAATTTAAAATAAATAAAATTCCGTCAGAAATCCGTCAATACTGGCTGACGGATTTCTGACGGTTTTTTTTAATTTTTTTTTTATCCGGATAAAATATTTATAAAATAAAATTCCGTCAGAAATCCGTCAATGTTGGCTGACGGATTTCTGACGGTTTTTTTTTTAAAATTGTTTAATAAGTATTTAACAACTTAAATGTAAAAGATTCTTGGGGTTTTTATTTTTATTGTGTAATGGAGAAATGTTAAATTTAAAAATTTAAAGAATTCTGAAGATTAATCATATTATAAAATTGTATAAATCCTAATAAATTACAATCAATTTATAAGAAGTGAAATTCAATTCATTGGAAAACAATCGTAAAATTGTTATAATATCGTACATCCTAAACAAATATAGCGTTTATCTGTATGCGAGGAAAACAAATTTTAAATTTAGGATCCGTTACAAATCCGTAACACGTGATTGTATTTTAATTTTTCTTTTTTGCAAAAAATTTAAAATAAATAAAATTCCGTCAGAAATCCGTCAATATTGGCTGACGGATTTCTGACGGTTTTTTTTTAATTTTTTTTTTTAAACCGGATAAAATATTTATAAATTAAAGATCCGTTAGAAATCCGTCAGGCAATATTGACGGATTTCTGACGGAATATTTGTTTTTATATTAATTTAATAAGATTCAACAATTTAAATGTAAGACATTCATGTGTTTTTCTATTAAGAGAATTGAAAAAATTTACAAATTAAAAGAATTTTGAATTGGAAACAATAGGAAAATTGTTAAAATATCGTATTGTTATTTCTTTTCATTTTTTTTACCTAAAGGGGATTATTAATTGATCACAAAAAAAGTTGGAAATCCGTATTATTCCATATTAAATGATCGATGGTACATACTTATAAAATCATGGAGGGTAAAATATTACACATAACAATATTATCCGGATAAACTCGTACAATGGATAGTACGAAAATATTAAAATCATGGACGTGGGATTTTTATTCATCATCATCTGAGTCTGGAACTGTTTCATATTCGTACCCAGTAGTTCCGTCATCTTCATCATCCATCGTAGATACTTTCGGTGATTGGTATTCAGCAATCATCGAATTAGCACCGATTATCTGTTTCAAAAATGAATTTAATTTGTTAATTAAGATTTCCTACAAAAATTTATAAACTTATAATATACATGTACCTTAACAATGTTCCGCTCTATGATGTTAAGGTACATTGAGTTCCTGTTAAAACGGCAAACGGTAACATTCTTTAGGATGACCACCGCACCTACACCAGTGGTGAGTCTGTACTCCTCCTTCTTGAAGATGTTATGGTGCATGGTTCCCTCGATTTTTCCTGAAGGATCTTTAAAGGTTACTAGCAAATCTCCCTGGTCATTGGGGGTTAAACTAGAGACCATAGCCACAATCTGATAGTGAAATAGAATATACTTGTGAGATAAATTTTATGTCTACATGTTAATAAAATAGGTCGAAAACGTAAACCTTTTTCACTTTCACAAATTGTGAATGCGGACATTGAATTTCTGCAAGCTGGGTCCAGAATGGTCTGCTCCTATTGTTATAAGAACCTACATGTATGAATGATTGATTTAGTATTTGTCAGCTACAATCATTATTGTAACCACATACCTACATATATACCTTCACGGAGTATGTAATCGATAGTAGAAGTCCACCGAGGACTACTAAAATCCTGGTCGGTCTGTGGTGCCTCATTAATGACTTCACGAATAAAATCTTGTGTTGGGCGTGCCTGAGAACTTTCACCTTGCATCACCTGCGCATCATGAGACCTCTTTCGAAACAGGCCTCGGCGTACAACTTGACTAGGTCCCGGTATTACGGGCGTTTGGTTCAGGGATTGTTGAGTTGGACGGAGTGAAATTGTCGGTTCAGCTTCAGTAACATTTAAGTTATCGTAAGGAGGGCTGGAAGGAACAAGAGTTGTGTTTGGAGGGTTATGACCGGGTGCTCGGATTTGCATATAGTAATTCCACAAATCTCTGTTTGCCATTACGTAATTGAATTTTTATGTGTTATGATTTTGTGTTGAAATTTTTTTATAAAGGAATGACAAAATCTGCTAACTTATGTACAAGTGATATCCGTCAGAATTCCGTCAGACAACCGTCAAGACCTCTGACATAACAACACATCAATCCCATCGGCCAACCCAGACGATGTGTTAACCACTCAAAGTTTGCCAACATCGGATCCGTCCGAATTCCGTCGGAATTCCGTTACATAATTCTGACGACTTATCTTCGTCGGAACTCCGTGGGTCCACCTGACCAATCAATCATTGCCGACATCAGAAATCGTCCACCATCCGTCGGACATCCGTCACACAATTCTGACGACATAGCTGCGTCGGAAATCCGTCGGTACAGCTGACCAATCAAACTTTGCCGACACCTCTCCGTAACAGACGGAATACCGACAGTTTATACATATAACTTCTATTATAAATACATCTGATGGAGTGTATATCTTCTACACCTCTCCGTAACAAAAAAATCATGTCTTCTCGCTCTCCAAATGAAGACGCAAAAACAACATCCGATAAAAAAAAATTTTATGTTCCAAAATACTCCTGGGAAACCGAATCTCATTGCGACGAATTCACTCAAGAGATTCCCACTTACTCGTGGGAATTTGATACCTGCTCACCAATCCATAAAGAAGATTCCACATTAACAATAGTTCCTGACAGCCAGTGGTCGCAAAACATCCACCACGCCAATCCAATCGAAGGCGAGCAACCATGTCAATTGATGGAAAAGTCAGATACTTACAGTGGAAGTACTTCAAACGTATGTAAGGATCATTACCATGATTATGAATTCGCCCAAAGCCCAGAAAAGCCAAACTTAAATTCAGATGTTGATGCAATCAAACGTGAATTGTGCGACGGATTTATAGATTCGCCACCAAAGGATCATTACTATCATGATTTCGAGTTCGCCCAAAGTCCAGAGAAGCCAAACATAAATCTAGATGTTGATGCAATCAAAAGCGAATTGTGTGACGGCTTTGTAGATTCTCCACAAAAGAAGAAAAAGGGAAAGAACATCAGTAAATGATTCTAACAAAAGAAGAAAAAGGGAAAGAACATCACTAAAGTGGAAACCGACATATGATTTTAAAATGCGGAGTTTATTATGTAGTTGTACCATAACCGTTGTGTGTTTAATATTTGCAAGGATTTTGTGTACCTTTTTAAGAATGTGTTCTAAATTTTATGTTTCATTATATGTAATGTTTTATTGGAGTTGCAATACCAATAATTATCGTTAATTAGTCAGTGAACATGACAATATATATACTATTAAATAATGCGGAACACACAAATGTAAGAGAAGAACATGAAAAAGCAAACATTTAATCCCAAATTATTATTCTGAATCTTCGGAGGAATCTTCACTAGGGATGGAGTCTGAATCGTCGTCAAATTCCCCACGTGTTTCCTCTTCGTCTGAATGCACTAGATCATCCCCGACATGTGTGACATCAACGACAAGGTCATAGATTTTTCCTCTGGGGTTTATTGGCGTAACTGTAATCCACGGATCTGTACGGTAGGCTACTCGAGGATATGGCATGTAGCAAACCTATTAACAATTAGTTGATATTGTTAATATACATGAACAAGAAACGTTAACTATGAGTACATAGGTAAACATATTAGCGTATTGATACCTGGTCTGCTTGAGAAGCAAGGATAAATGGATCGTAATACGGTAGTTTTCGGCTTGAATTTATCGAAATAACACCAAGAGGGTCAACTCGAACCCCTCGACCATTGGATGGATCATACCAATCACACATAAACACAATGCACCTCAAGTTCAACATTCCCGGATAGCGGATTTGCAAGATTTCTTTTAAAATCCCATAGTACATGGTATCGCCGGAATTTGCCAAAATACCATAGTCCGCAGTTGACGTTTCACGTCCTTCCTTGCGGATCCTGAACGAATATCCCCTACTGCAAAACTGGGGATATGAAATGGCGGTGCTGCGTAAACCATGGACAAACTCTAGTAACCATGTCGGGAGGGGATGAGCACGTGCTATACAATTGGAAACCTAAAAATGATAATAGTAAGATATAAGTAACATATGAACGTGATAACATCGAAAATTAAGAGTAAGTAATTATAGTAAACTTACATAACATTTCAACCACCTCTCAAATTCTTCATCTTTCAAGACAGCAAGTTCGGCATCTGTCTTATCACGATGGTATTCACGTGCGAGAGACATGTATATCCTGTAACATAACAGTCGTTAGTAGATGAAGTAAAATAATTCTATAAATTTAGTATGATAACTGATATATATATACCTTTCGTACTCCAAAATTTCATCATAGTTTCTTAGGATATATATATGCAAATGTATGACCTCTTGTGGTGATAGTCTGCGTTTCTTTGCTTTTCCACTTGGTCGACCAACTTGGGTAAACAACTTGGGAACTACCACGTCATAGACTGCTTTCTCACCTCTATCATCATGTCGGGGAGGCCGTCTCGCCTTAGTACTAACTGCCGGTGGAAAGTAATATTCGGAAAATTGGGAGACTTCCTCGTTTATGCTTTGTGCGACAATTGATCCCTCAACCTTGCTCAAATTTTTAACCTTTTTCTTCAGGTGGAACATGTACCGCTCGAACGGATACATCCATCGGTATTGAACAGGGCCTCCTAAGGCTGCTTCTCGTGGGAGGTGAATAGCAAGATGTTCCATAACGTCAAAAAAAGACGGTGGAAATATCTTCTCAAGATTACAAAGGATAACCGGGATATTGGCCTCCAAGTTACGTATCCCGTGGGTGGTAAGCGTTCTTGAACATAAATCTCGGAAGAATGCACCAACTCCTACAAACGAAAATTAAACAAGTTAGTACATATATAGTACTATTATGGTTGTAAGAAACTAACGGGAGTAAGAAATATACCTCCAATAGCTTGGTGGATAGGTTGTGGAAGAAGATATGCAAATACAAATGGAAGAAGACGCTGCATCACGACATGACAATAATGACTCTTCATCCCTATAAACTTGGCTTCCGTCGAATCCACGCAATTATGTAGATTAGATGCGTAACCGTCTGGAAATTTTACAAATTTTTTGAACCATTCAAAAAATACTTCTTTCTGCCCTGCGTCTAACCGGAAAACAGGCATCGACAATCTTCCGTTCTTTACATGAAGAGATGGCCTCGAACAAATCGATGGCAAGTCTAATCTAGACTTCCAGTTGTCTTTTGTCTTTCCTGGTACTTTAATACGGTGTTCATGATGTTATCAAAGAAATTTTTTTCCACATGCATGACATCTAGATTATGCCGAAGTAGATGGTCTTTCCAGTAAGGCAAATCAGAGAAAATACTCTTCTTGTGCCAATTGTGATTTTCCCCACAACCGTCAACGGGGTAATGGCCATTACCCCCACATTCCGGAGTTCGCTCTGCACCAAAATCTCGTAACTGTTCCAACATGCTGCGACCATCTATCTCAGGAGGTGGACCATGAAACACTTGTACATCCGTCTTGAAATGTCTTCTAGACCGACGATATGGATGATTATCCGGCAAAAAACACCTGTGGCAATCAAACCATGAAGTCTTCCTGCCGTGCTGTAATTGGGAAGCTGAAGTATTGTCTTGGCAATAAGGACATGCCAATCTTCCATGCGTTGACCATCCAGATAACATACCGTACGCAGGAAAATCGATTATTGTCCACATAAGAACCGCCCGCATGTTGAAATTCTGCTTGATTGAAACATCGAATGCCGTAACACCATACTCCCACAACATCTTCAACTCCCAGATCAATGGTTGGAGGAATATATCGAGCGACCGTCTTGGATTATCTGGCCGGGGAAGTGTTTTCACGCTTCCGCGTCAGAAGGATGCGTGATATCTCCATCTTGTCTATGCTCTGCATGCCATCTCATAGAGTTAGTTGTGCGTTCAGATTCGTACAGCCTTTTCAACCTCTCCGTTAAGGGTAAATACCACATCCGTTTGAAGGGAATCTGCACCCTTCCACTTGTGTCCTGGAACCGTGGTTTGTTGCAAAATTTACATTTATTTTGGTTCTCGTCTTCTCTCCAGTATATCATACAGTTGTCGATGCACACATCAATAACCTGGTAGGGCAAACCAAGACCGGCAACAAGTTTTTGGATCTCGTAGTATGATCCAGGGGCCAGATTATCTTCTGGCAAAATATCTTTCACGAACTCGGCGAATGCATCAACACAATCTTCGGACAAATTGTAATTAGTCTTTATGTTCATCATCCTTGTAGCAGAAGATAGCGGTGAATGACCATCCCTACAACCGCTGTATAGTGGTTGCTTTGCTGCGTCTAACATATCGAAAAAACTTCGAGATTCTAAATTAGGCTCTTCAACCCTACCACCCTCATAACCACCCGACTGGAAATTATCTCTAACCATCGCAACCGTACTTACCCCAACATCTACTTCCGTACTTACCCCAACATCTACTTCCGCTGTAGGTTCCCCTACGCTATCCGGAAAATAAGGTGCATTACTACTACTACTACCATATTCATAATTCCTTTCTCCATGTAAATACCAAACCTTATATCCGGCCCTAAATCCATATCTATATAAATGGTTCCAAACATTAGGAACATCAACACTAATTCTATTACGGCAATTAGAACAAGGACATTTGATATCCTGACCTTTGTTGGCCGCCTCTTGATTTCTGGGTAACTTCATGAACTCGGAAATACCAGTAGCGTATGCAGTCGTTAATAAGTTACCCCCCTCTTCCATCATTGGCCCGTCCATCCATGACCGAAAATATGAAGAACTCATATCTAAATTTTTTTTTTTTTTTTGGTTTTCAAATGATCTTATGAACAACCGGAGAAATTGGAAAACTTAAGTAGAATGAAAATCCGTCAGAATTCCGTCAGACAACCGTCAAAACCTCCGACATAACGACACATCAATCCCATCGGCCAACCCAGACGATGTGTTAACCACACAAAGTTTGCCGACATCGGAATCCGTCAGAATTCCGTCGGAATTCCGTCAGCCCTATAAAAAATCTTATTTCCGTCAGTGTTCCGTCATTAATACCGTCGGAATTAGATGACCGATTATTTCCGTCGGTTAATAATGACGGATTTATGACGGATTTCTGACGGAATGAATTTTCTGTCAGATTACCGTCAGTAAACCGTCGGAATTGACCGACGGAAATACTGACGGCTGAAAATTCCGTCAGATGGTGTTTTCTTGTAGTGAATTAACATAGCTTTGAGAATCGCTTGTTCTGAATATTTTGATATGAACCTAATGAAATATTAACCTCGTCTTGCATTAATTTTTGTTAATCCTTCATCTACATTGCAATATTTTATATAAACATTAGTATTGCGTTATAATCCGAATTTAAATTTAATAGAGTGTTTGTGTGGCAAAAGTGATTTTCAAGTAAGAAAAGTATGTACAAAATAAATATTGGAGGTGGTTTAACAAAAGAAAAAGTATGTAAGTATATATAAAATTGATAGACAAATTAAAAAAAAAAAAAATCTAACACGAAAATAAAATTGAGAGACATGCATCAAGCTTTGACTGGTGAGCTAAACTAGATGTTTACAATACAACATAATAAATTCGCTCGAATTACGTGGAATATTCTGCTGATGCTCTTAATTGTACTTATATTTTCTTGAAACATTCAGGAATTATGCTAATTATAAAAACATTAGAATATTCAGTCGATTAAAGACTCCTTTACCAATCCTCTGCTAACACATATAGATAGACACGGTGACGATCCAACGCATGTGAATACTGTACTGATTACTTGTAGAAATGACTGTCATACTATATTATTTTTTGACGATTTAAATATGTGCGATAAGACTTATGAAATTTCAGGGTGTAATACATTTTGATGGTCTTGATTATATTTATATTTATATTGATATTGATATATATATATATATATATATATATATATATGTTTTGTAATCAGGGAGAAATTTCACCGAACCTTGATAAAGTCGTCGTTCCTAGTGTAAGCTTAGTCTAGATCTGTTTTAGGTCATCTCAAGGGCTTGTATTCGTTAATATATCTTTTATAGGCACTGATATATGAAGAAGAAAACACAAATTCCTTATTTTGTTTCATTTTTCACCTCAATTTCATTTGCGTATAAGAGCATTTTTTCATATATGCTTGATAGTTAATATAGAGCAAGTTTGGAGAGTCTCTCCCCTATATGCTGTCAAATAATTGACAGTCCATGGCTCAATTCTTCTTAAGCATTTGATCAGATAACGAATTAAGACAAAGAAAATAAATAATATAGCGAATTAAATATATTATCTTGAATTTCGACGTGACGCAAGTCGACCAAACAGTCTTTTTGTTCTTCTAAATTCTAATGATATATAATATGTGATATATGACACAAGTGTCCAAAATTTGAGATTTGATCGATTTATGTATTACTTTTATAACTTTTGATGAAGAAGTCTATCTGATTAAACTATGTATGACCCCTTAAGCCAAAAGCATTAATCTATATGACCCTTACTGCATAATAATTATTCTAGCCAGTATACGTCGACCTATCAATATAATGATTTTCTACATTTTTTCTTGTCGGCATACTATATGAAAGTACATATACCATTTGGAGTGACAAATAGTGTTATTGGTAATATATTTTACAAAACTTAAAAAATAAAATATAAGCGACCTATATATAATAATCATCCGAAATTATTATGGCTCTTTTTAGTGATTTTAAACACCTTGTCTCTGTATTTATATATATATATTTTTTTTTTTTTTAGTCGACAGTCTCTGTATTTATATGTGGTTACTGTTAATAACTTAGAACCAAAACTCTGTTGCAAATGAGTCAAGTTATTAGCCATTTGAATGAAAATAGAATCAAAGTTTATGTCTTTCTTTTTTTGGGGAAACAAATCAATGGTTATGTCATATTATATATAAGTCGTCTGGTGTCTTTATGCTTAGTTTCTCTTTTCTTTGAGAAAGGCATACTATTATTTTTATTTAGTTTCTTACCACCAATAATATTTTAAACCCTTAATTGTTGGTGGTGAAACTGAAATAATCTGTCCTAAACTATCAAAACAAATAATTGAAGTCTATATTTTATGTAGCTATATTGTACTATATAGTTATAATAAGTCGCCCCACTTGATTCCGAAGGCTACACTACTGTTTAAATTAATATTAGTGGGATTAACTTACAAGATTTCCAAGACATACACATAAACATTAGTTATACATATAAATCCATATATTTTTGTGTTACTATATATATATATACACGCATGACTGAGAAAGTAGTGGTGGTAGCCATGACTTTGAGCTTTGTTGAATGACATCATCGGCATCACAGCATTATGCTACATCTTCATAGAACACCATGCATCCATATGTATAATTTTATATCAAATTTGGATTCATAATATAACACCATGATTGTAAAGTTTTCGATTTTCCATTGCTATTCCACTAGTTTTTTATATATAAATGTGATATATTTATATATACTTGTAGTTGTATATGATAATATTAAAAAAAACAAACCAGCATTTCGAAAAGAAGAAAAATTCATTTTTTTTTTTTTTGAAACTAAGAATTATGATTTGTTTTTTTAACTAGAATTATGATGATAACAGACTTTTATGATTTTGAAACCCATTCAAGTTCTAGTTATCATCATAATGCAATATTTATATGAGTACTATTTAACTACACATGTTTTTTCTCATGCTTTTTCGTGAAATCTTCATATCTATTTCATGGGGAAAAACAAATTTGATTTCATGTAAATGATAGGACACTGAGTATGTATGTAATGTTGACAGTTAAAAATCACCAAAAAAAAATATTGACAGTTAAAAGGCCTGGTCTGGGCCCACATGACCCAATAAGGGAGGTGGTGATGTCATAATTAACGTCAGACGGCATCATCCAATGGTGAGAGTCCTTCGCTTCGAAGTCTTTTGCCTCTGGAAGCGAAAGTCAACCTTCTTAAGCTACATCCGCACGCATATTATAATCTGCTCTTCTAGTCTATTATGGGGTCCACGCGCCAAACATAAAATACACAATTTATACTACTCTCTCCGTTTCATAATATAAGAGGTTTTAGCAAAAACCGCGAATATTAATAAATTATTTTTACTCTAAAAAGTAGTATTTAAAATATATATTAAAAACAGTTTAACCAATTATAAAAAAAACTGCAAAATACCATTGGTCACACAATATTCAATAAAGTTAAAAGTACCTAGTATTATCAAAATAGCTTACATTTTGAAACAAAACAAAAACCTTAAAACAGTTTATATATTGAAACGGAGGGAGTATTATACTATATAGAGAAATTTCTTATTTTGAAAAAAAATGCGATTATATAAGAACAGTGTTTTTTTATCCCTAATTTTATTCCACGACTTGCGGTCCACACTATATTATTGTAATATCATCCTTATTTGATAAACTTGTTCTTGTATAGTTTTACCATCATCTATTGATGCCATGCATCATGCATATCCAAAAACAAAGAAGTGAATATAAAGGATTTGGGATCTATATCGTATTAGTGTATTAAGTACTTCGAATTAAATTAATGATTATTAGATTTGTAGAAGTCGTTAATAAAGTGTAACTATAATTCAGTTTGTTACTCTGGGTTTTTGATTAAATTACATAATTAAATATTATAACGATATTCATTTTGGAAAAAAAAAGAACTAAAATGGTATTCTCTTATATCGAAAGTTTCATTCTTGTATAAAAATAAAACAGTTTTTTTTTTTTTTTTACGAATATAGAACAGTTATGTGGTCTTTTATGCATGCGATATATATTGGATTTTTACCCTTTAACAAAAAATATATCGGATCTTTAATGTAATTTATAGTCCATGATATATAGTATAAAACAAATGAGCACAAGGGAATTATATAGAATGATTATATACTTGAATTGAATCCTTAGCTGCGGACGACAAAAAAAAAAAAAAAAAAGAATCCTTAGCTGCGAATATACTAGTATTAAAGAAAATTGTTGGTGCTTGTTTCGTAAGTCGGTCAATAGAACGAATTAGCCCAAAAGATATACGGAAGCCGGCATTGCATTAACTAATAATTATGAACCAGTCTGTTAATTGTTTTTGAAAATGATCAATTAAGTCGGTGATTTGTTGCGAGTATTGACTTACGACTTTTAAAAAATTAAACTGTAAAAATTCAATTAGGAATTTAATAATAAAATTGCAAAAACAAAAGAACAATTCTTCGATTCACCCACTTTTTATTAACCAATCAAAATTGAGTTGTGGGGACCACTAATTTAATTAAATCATTTACTAAATCAAATAAATTAAAACAATTAATATTATATTATCTAATTAAACAAATTAGATAGATCCTAAACCCTAAACTCAAACCCTAAAACCCAAATCCTAATTTGGGTTTGGATTTGAGGTTTAGGATTTGAGTTTGGGGTTTAGAATTTATTTTGGGTTAACTATTCTCAAATTAGGTTATAGCTTTAGGGTTTAGGATTTGAGTTTGAGGTTTAAGATCTATCTAATTTGTTTAATTAGATAATATAATATTAATTGTTTTAATTTATTTGATTTAGTAAATGATTTAATTAAATTAGTGGTCTCCACAACTCAATTTTGATTGGTTAATAAAGAGGGGGTGAATGAGAAGGTTCACCCCTAGGAGTGAACCCAAGAATTGTTCCAAAAACAATGTCAATCATCATACAGAAGATGACGAGCTCGAAACATCAGTTAACTTTTAAAATTCCGATCAAAGAACCAAAAATGATTATAATTCAATTTCAAACATGAGAAATAGTTAAAAATTTTGAACTCCGATGGTGATTACCACTACAAGAAAACAGGTGGTATTCTGACGGCCAAAACCATCGGAAGGCCGTCGGAATAGGCTCTTTTCCGAGGGCATTCCGACGGTTTTGGTCTGTCGTTTCTATTGCGTCGGAAAATAAGTTCCGTCGGCAATTCGTCGATCCCTTGCGACGGAATTCCGACGTATTTACGTCGGAGTTGAAAAGGAGACGGAATTCCGACGGTTTAGGTTTTCTGGCGATAACAGACGGAATTCCGACGGTATCAGTTTTCCGACGGTATCAGTTTTCTGGCGATAGCCGACGGAATTCCGACGGTATCAGTTTTCCGGCGATAGCCGACGGAATTCCAACGGTATCAGTTTTCTGGCGATAGCCGACGGAATTCCGACGGTTTCGGTATAACCGACGGAATGCCGACGGCTATCGTAATTTTAAAACAAAAATTATAATTATTTAATTTAAAAATAAAATATAATAAAACATTTTAAAATATATTAAAAATTAAAATTAAAATTGTTTTAAAAGTATTTTAAAGTTTTACAATCAATTTTACAACTCTAAAGGGCCTATTCCCGCCCACCGGTACCGAAGAAGTTGGTCATCTTCTCTTCCATCGCTCGAAATCGTGCATCGGCCTCCGCTTTATCTCTCGCTCTCGCTGCCTCGACCTCCTCCTTATCCTTCTTTCTCTCTTCCTCCATTGCCCTAAGCCGTTCGTGTAGGTCTCGGTTTTCCGCCTCCAACCTGCTACCACCGCCATATCGAACCGTCGAAACAGACGAGCAACTATCTTCAGGGAGGCCGTACACACGGCCTCTGGTCTTGGGAGTAACCTACGAAAAAAAAATTTAATTTTATAACTTACTTGTATTAAAAGTGATTTTGAAATTTATTTAAACGTGACACTGTTACTAACCTCGTAGGTGTACTGGTTGATCATGTCGACTGGAACTTCGGTCGGCGCCGGAGTTCCTTCCTCGATCGGTTGTGATTGGAGGTACTCCTCCTGCCGCCTCTCCACGGCTTCCACGATTTCACGAGCAATCGGATCTTGAATTTCACTGGTCTTCTTGTTGGTGTGCGAACGTTTGACCAAATCAAGATTGGAAGGAAACACACCGGTCTGTTGAAACTGTTAACATATAAAATTTCTTTAGCGAATTAAAAAATTTATTGAATTATTTAACTACTTACCATTTGCTGAGCAGCTGAAGCCTTGTTCGTTGCTCCAAGGTTGTGGGTCGCGCGTCCCTTCCCCTTCCGCTGGCTGTTGCGGTTAGTTGAGTGTTTCTCTGAATCCTCCCGAGTTGCCTCTAGTTCCCAATGTCGAACTAGTCCAGTCCAACACTCATCTTTATATTTAAAAACCTTAGGCACCTTCCCGGTTTTATACCACACATCTTTCCACTCGTTCATCTTCCATGAGTACTTCCTCGCAGCCTTTGCGTCGAATGCCTTGCGGACCATCGAAGTGAGCGGTGGGTCCCACGTAAAATCTTGCTGCAAAAAAACAACATTCTAGCATTAGTAATTAAATTGTGAGTCATAAATACATTTTAAACAAATAAAATAAAATCATACCGCAAATTGTCGGAACCAAGTGTCCCGGTCCTCCGGTGGCATGTCGGAGTATGTGGGATACGGTTGAGATACCATTTCATTCATCATTGTGTTGATTGAACCCGTAATCCCGTTTCCAGAGAATTGGAACCTATTAAAATATTTATTTAAAATAACCACTACATATTTAAATAAGACTTACCAGGTCGTGTTAGGTGGCGCGTCTGGATCTAGACGAGTCAACCTATTACGTCTGGGTTGCGCCACAAACTGCTCGATGGTCATGGACGTAGGAGCTGAGTAGGCGGTAGGCGGGGGCTGAGACGTGTATTGGGTCTCCATGTCGGGACTACTCTCGGGCATATCCGTCTCAGTAGCAGTCCGACCTCCCCAACTGGAACTCGCACGATGAAATCGCCCATAATCCCTACGATTTCCATAATTCTAAGATTTAGAGATTTCGGGATTTATGGAATTTTGAATTTAAAGGAATTTGAGATTTTTTGGTTTAGTTTATTGGAAATTTAGGATTCTGGGATTTAAGGATATTGGGAATTTGAGTTTTATGGAATTTAATGGTTTTATGTAATTTAAGTAATTAGGGCTTTTATGTATATTGTTTATTCAGAAACCGAAGTTTATGGTTTTAGGTTTTGTGGGGGAATTGATATTTATAATTTGGAAAATATTATACAAAAATTTGGAAGACTAGTTTTAAAATTTTAAAGGTTTATAGTGTTTTATTAATGTTATTAAAGTTTTATAATGTTACAGATTTTAATTGATTTTCTTAAAATTATGTATAGAATATATAGAAATTAAAAAAATTTCATATTAATAATAGAATAAATTATAAAAAAAACCCTAAAAATAAAAAAACATATGAAACTCAAATTCTTACCATTGGAAATAGTTAATTAATTTTCATTCTATAACAATCCCTAAATTGGTAAATTACTAAAATTATCAAAATACCTAAACCTATAAATCTTTAAAACTTTAAACTCACAAATATTTCTAATTTTCTAAAATTCACAATCCAAATTTTATGGATTTAGGTTTTGTTGGGAAATTGATATTTATAAGTTGAAAATTTTTATAAAAAATTTTCAAAAACAAGTTTTCAAATTTTAAAGGTTTAAAAGTTTTTTTTAATCTTCTAAAATTTTTAAAATTGTAAGGATTTTAATGGATTTTCCTAAAATTAAAAATTTTACATATTAATCATAGATTAAATTTTCAAAAATCACTAAAAATAACAAAACCATATGCAAATCAAATTCTACAAATTAGATATATTTATATAATTTTTGTTCTATCAAAATCTCTAAATTTCGACAAAATTCCTCATGAACCCTAATTTTTTCATTCCTAATTCCTAAATTCCTTAATTCCTTAATTCCTCAATTTGTTCATTCCTAATTTACTAAAATTCTCATAACCAACAACGAAACCATGATTCACAATCTATGTACCTACAACTTCAAGAACAATTTTACAAAATCTCTTTTAAATTGAGTAAAACTTACATTTGGTTTTGATGTGGTGAAGGATTGAACAAACGGCGGTGGAACGGCGGGAAATCGGCGGCGGAACGACGGTGTAACGGCGGTGAACGATTTGAAGAAAAAAAAAATTTCAGATCTGTGTCGGGGAAGACGAAGGCTGTGGATTTATTAGACTACATGACGGCATTCCGACGGCATTCCGATGAGATTTAAAACTCCGACGATAATTCCGACGGTTTTCCCGCTTTGACGATGATCACGAGGTTGTTTGGCGGCAAGTCAAATTAGGGGTTCCGTCGGAATTCCGTTTTAATTACAGACGGGATTCCGACGGTTTTTTTTTTCATGTTCCCGTTCCGTTCTGACCCGTCCCGTTCCATTCCCGATCCTATATTCCCGTTCTATATTTCTTTGTACAAGTGAGTGATTTCCGTTAGAGAATGGGACAGGACAACACATAAACGTAATTTCCAGAATTATTTGTCCCGAAGTAAATATTGATTTGTATAAAATATATCTTAGTAGCTATTAGTTTCTTAGTTTTTCATATATGTAACTATGTGACTAATTTTTTTTGTATGCTACAAATATTTGCAAAAAAGGATTGATCCCTAATTTTTTTACCTGGTCAGATTTATTTATTGCAGGGTGTTGGTTTTCTTAGAATTTTAAATTAGTAAGAAGTTAGTTTATTAAGTTGCATGGGTTGGTCTACTTCAGAATATATTTTTGTAAATAAGACTTTAGTTTGTTCAATTGTATTTTATTTAATAAGACTTTGGTTTTTACGCCGAATCAATTGTTTAGAAAAATAAAATTGGAAAAAAAATTTGAATAACCGTCGGAATTCCGTCTTAAGTTAAGACGGAATTCCGACGGTTTTAATAAAACATATATGTAATAAAATATAAAACAACCGTCGGAATGCCGTCTTAACTTAAGACGGAATTCCGACGGTTGTTTTATATTTATTACATGTATAAAATATATATGTAATAAAATATAATAACCGTCGGAATTCCGTCTTAAGTTCAGACGGAATTCCGACAGTTGTTAAAATTTTATTTTCAATTTTTTTTTAACGCTGTTTAATTTTTTAATAAAATTACTTTCGTAATAAATATAAACTACCGTCGGAATTCCGACGGAAGTGTCATTTTATTACAAACTTTATTAAAGAAGAAATTTATTAAAAACCATTGTCTTATTAAATAAAATAATATTGAACAAACTAAAGTCTTATTAAAGCGTAAATTACACATTCAATATGAATTTAAATACCAAAACCACACATAACAACATTATCCGGAGATATTTTATTAAATAGGAAATTATTTAACATAAAACCAACATAAAGATGAGTTAGATATTTATTCTTCATCGGAGTCTGGAACTGTTTCTTATTCGTACCCTGTAGTTCCTTCATCTTCCTCCTCTCCGGTGCATACTTCCGTTGGCTGGTATTCAGCAATCATCGAATTAGCACCGATTATCTGTTTCAAAACAAAATATAGTTAACCATTCCCAAAAATATTTATGAACGTATGGTGTAACTACCTTAACAATGTTCCGCTCTGTGATGTTTAGGTACTTTGGGTTCCTATCAAAACGGCAAACGGTAACATTCTTCAGGATGAATACCGCACCTACACCAGTCATGAGTCTGTACTCGTCATTCTTGAAGATGTTATGGTGCATGGTTCCATCAATTTTTCCCAACAGATCTTTTAAGGTTACAAGCAGATCTCCCTGGTCATTGGGGGTGAAAGAAGAGAGCATAGCCACAATCTGATAATTAAATAGAATATACTAGCTTGTCAGATAAATTGTGTCTGTAAACGTTGATAAAATTGGACGGAAAAGTAAACCTTTTTTATTTTCACAAATTGTGAACGCGGGGATTGAATTTCTCCAACCTGGGTCCAGAATGGTGTGGTCCTATTAAGATAAAAACCTACATTTATGAATGATAGATTTTGTATTTGTCAGCTACAGTCATTATTGTAAAAGTAAAAACGGTAATTATATATATATACCTTCCCGGATTATGTAATCAATAGTAGAAGTCCACCGCGGACTTACAAAATCATGGTCGGCTTGTGGTGCCTCGTTAATGACCTCAGAAATAAAATCTTGTGTTGGGCGTGTATGAGAACTTTCACCACGCCGCACCTTTGCATCATGAGACCTCTTGCGAAACAGTCCTCGCCGTATCACTTGGCCAGGTCCCGGTATTACGGGCGTTTGGTTCTGGGATTGTTGAGTTGGATGGAGTGAAATTGTAGGTTCAGCATCAGTAACATTTAAGTTATCGTAAGGAGGACTTGAAAGAACAAGAGTTGTGTTTCGAGGGTTTAGACCAGGGGCTCGGTTTTGCATATAGTAATTCCATAGATCTCTGTTAGCCATTACGGAAATGAATAATTTTCGTTTATGATTCTGTGTTCAAATTATTTTATGAAGGAATGCAGAGATGTGAGGCTTATATAAAACTAATTTCCGTCGGAAATCCGTCAGAATTTCATGAAAATATCCGACATATCACCCCACCAATCCCATCGGCCACTGCAGACGCTTTATTAACCACTTAAACTTTGCTGACATCGGATTCCGTCTAAATGAAGTCGGAAATCCGTCACAACTTCTGACGGATTTAGTGTGTCGGAAATCAGTCCATACCCACTGACCAATCATACCTGGCCGACATTGTGCTGTCTGAATTCCGTCGGTATTCCGTCGGATGTCAATAGATCCGACATATCACCCCACCAATCCCATCGGCCACTGCAGACGCTTTATTAACCACTTAAACTTTGCCGACATCGGATTCCGTCTGAATTCCGTCGGTATTCCGGCGGAAAACGGCTTCTATATACCGACGGAATACCAATGGTTTAGACATATAACGTCTTCTATAAATACCCCCTATGGAGTGTTTAATGTTATACACCTTCAAATTACAAAAAAATGTCTGCTACCTCTCCTAATGAAGACTCAAACACAAAAGCCGTGGATAATTTTTTCCATGTTCCAAAATACTCGTGGGAAACCAAATCTCATTGCGACGAATTTACCCAAGAAATTCCCACTTACTTGTGGGAATTTGATACGTCCTCACCAATCTATAATGCAGAGTCTACATCGACAATAGTGCCTGACAGCCAGTGCTTGGGAAACATCCACCACATTTACGATAGGCAGCCAGAATATCTTGTTCAGAAGCGGGTTATTGAAGCCGAACAACCATGGCAGTTGATGGAAAAGTCAGAAACTTACGCTGCAAGTACTTCAAACGTATGTAAGGATGAGTACTATGGATATGAATTCGCCCAAAGCCCAGAAAAGCCAAACTTAAATTTAGATGTTGATGCAATCAAAAGTGAATTGTGCGACGGATTTATAGATTCTCCAGCAGATGATCATTACTATGATTTCGAATTCGCCCAAAGCCTAGACAAGGTAAACATAAATCTAGATGTTGATGGAATCCAAAGGAAATTGTGCGACGGATTTGTAGATTCTCCAGAAAAGAAAAAAAAGGGAAAGAACATCACCAATTGGTTCTAAGAAATGGTCAGTACGGAGTGGAAACTGAAATTTGATTGTAAATTGAGAAGTTTATTATGTACTTGTACCTTAACATAGCCGTCGTGTGTTAAATATTTGGAAGTCTGTAAAGTACCTGTTTAAAAATGTGTTTTTAATTTTATGTTTTAGTAAATGTATTAAAGTTTTATTGGAATTGTAATACATATATTTATCGTTAATATATTAGCGAACATGATTATATATATACTATTAAATAATTTGATATACAAGATTTGGAATAATGAAAGGCAAAATATTATAGTGAACACACAAATGTGAGAGAACAACATGAATAAGCAAGCATTTATTGACAACTAATTATTATTCGGAATCACCGGATGAACCGTCACTAGGGATGGAGTCTGAATCGTCGTCAAATTCTCCACGTGTTTCTTCTTCGTCCGAATGCACTAGATCATCCCCGACATGTGTCATATCAATGACAAGATCAATGTTATCCATCTCCTCAACAGATGACATTTGTACACTTCTCGATGGTTGTAGAGCATCATGTTCTGGAACTCCATAGATTTTGCCTCTCGGGTTTATTGGAGTTACTGTGATCCACCGATCTGTACGGTAGGCAACTCGAGGATATGGAATGTAGCAAACCTATTATTAATTAGTGGGTATTATTAATATACATGAACAAGAAACCTTAAGTATGAGTACGTAGGTAAACATAATAGTGTATTGATACCTGGTCAGCTTGAGACGCAAGGATAAATGGATCGTAATACTGTAGTTTCCGGGTTGAATTTATCGAAATAACACCAAGAGGGTCAACTCGAACCCCTCGACCATCGGATGGGTCATACCAATCGCACATAAACACAATGCACCTCAAGTTCAACATTCCTGGATAGCGGATTTCCAAGATTTCTTTTAAAATCCCAGAGTACATTGTATCACCGGATTGCGCCGAAATACCATAGTCCGAAGTTGACTTTTTACGTCCTTCCTCACGGATCCTAAACGCATATCCCCTAGTGCAAAACTTGGGATATGAAGTCGCGGTGCTGCGTAAACCATGAGCAAAGTTGGAGTGATTGACCACTTGCTATACTTTTGGAAACCTATAGATGATATACGTAAGATATAAGTAACATATGAACGTGAAAACATATATGGAAAAGTAAGAGTAAGTAATTATATTAAACTTACATAACATTGCAACCAACCCGGAAATTCTTCATCTTTCAATACAGCAAGTTCAACATCTGTCTTACCATAATGGTAATCACGTGCCAGAGACATGTACATCCTGTAACATAACAGTCGTTAGTTGATGAAGGCAAATAATTCCTTAAATATAGTATAATAACTAATATACCTTTCGTACTCCAACATTTCGTCACGGTTTCTGAGGATATACGTATGCAAATGTGTGACCTCTTGTTCTGATAGAATGCGTTTCTTTCGTTTACCACTTGGGCAAACAACTCAGGAACAACCACGTCATAGAATGCTTTCTCACCTCTATCATCATGTCGTGTAGGACGTCTCGCCTTAGTACGAACTTCCGATGGGAAATAAGATTCGGCAAACTGTGAGACTTCCTCGTTTAGGCTTTGTGCGACAATAGATCCCTCAACCTTGCTCAAGTTTTTAACCTTTTTCTTTAGATGAAACATATAACGCTCGAACGGATACATCCATCGGTACTGCACATGACCTCCTAAGGCTGCTTCTCGTGGGAGGTGAATAGGTAGATGTTCCATAACGTCAAAAAAAGACGGTGGAAATATCTTCTCAAGATTACAAAGGGGAACCGGGATATTGGCCTCCAAGTTACGTATCCCGTGGACGGTAAGCGTTCTTGAACATAAATCTCGGAAGAATGCACCAACTCCTATAAACAAAAATTAAACAAGTTAGTACATATATAGTAATATTATGGTCCTACGGAAACGAATGGGAGTAAGAAATATACCTCCTAGTGCTTGGTGGATAGGTTCTGGAAGAAGATATGCAAATACAAATGGAAGAAGACGCTGCATCACGACATTACAATCATGACTCCTCATTCCTATAAACTTCTCTTCCGTCGAATCCACGCAATTACTTAGGTTATGCGTAGCCATCTGGAAATTTAACAAATTTTTTGACCATTCAAAAAAAACTTCTTTCTGACGAGCATCTAACCGGTACGCAGGCATCGGCAATCTACCGGCCGAAACATGAAGAGATGGCCTCGTATAAATCAATGGCAAGTCGAATCTAGACTTCCAGTTGTCTTTGGTTTTTCCGGGGACGTTTAATATGGTGTTCATGATGTTGTCGAAGAAATTCTTTTCAAAATGCATGACGTCTAGATTATGCCGAAGTAGATTGTCTTTCCAGTAAGGCAAATCCCAGAAAATACTTTTCTTGTGCCAATTGTGATATTCCCCACAACCGTCGACGGGGTGATGGCCATTACCCCCACATTTCGGAGTTCGCTCTGCACCAAAATCACGTAACTGTTCTAAGATGCTGCGACCATCTATCTCAGGAGGTGGACCATGAAACACTTGTACATTCGTCTTGAAATGTCTTCTAGACCGACGATATGGATGATTATCCGGCAAAAAACGCCTATGACAATCAAACCATGAAGTCTTCCTGCCGTGCTGTAATTGGAAAGCTGAAGTATTGTCTTGGTAATAAGGACACGCCAATCGTCCATGCGTTGTCCATCCAGATAACATACCGTACGCCGGAAAATCGCTTATGGTCCACATAAGAACCGCACGCATGTTGAAATTCTGCTGCACTAAAACATCATATGCTGTAACACCATGCTCCCACAACATCTGCAACTCACAGATCAATGGTTGGAGGAATATATCGAGTGACCGTTTTGGTTGATCTGGCCCGGGAACTAGAATTGAGAGAAACAGGAACTCTCGCCGCATGCACATAGATGGAGGCAAATTGTAAGGTGTTACGATGACCGGCCACAAAGAATATTTTCTTCCATGCTTTCCAAACGGGTTAAAACTATCAGTGGATAAGCCTATGTATACATTCCGTCGTTCATGTGCAAAATCTGGATATACGGATTGGAAGTGTTTCCACGCTTCCGCGTCAGAAGGATTCGTGATGTCTCTGTCTTGACTATGCTCTGCATGCCATCTCATAGCCTTAGTTGTGCGCTCTGATTCGTACAGCCTCTTGAACCTCTCCGTTAAGGGTAAATACCACATCCGTTTGAATGGAATCTTCACCATGCCACTTGTCGCCTCGAACCGGGGTTTGCTGCAAAATTTACATTTCTTTCGGTTCTCGTCCTTTCTCCAGTATATCATACAGTTGTCGATGCACGCGTCTATAACCTGGTTGGGCAAACCAAGACCGGCGACAAGTTTTTGGACCTCGTAGTATGATGCTGGGGCAAGATTATCTTCTGGCAAAATATCTTTCACGAACTCGGCGAATGCATCAACACATTCTTCGGACAAATTGTGATCAGTCTTTATGTTCATCATCCTACTAGCAGAATATAGCGGTGAATGACCTTCCCTACAACCGCTGTATAGTGGTTGGTTTGATGCGTCTAACATATCGCGAAACCTTTGAGATTCTAAATTACGTTCTTCAGTCCTATCACCCTCATACTCACCCGACTGCAAATTCTCTCTAAACGCATAGTTAACCATCGCAACCGTACTTACCCCAACATCTACTTCCGCTGTAGGTTCCCCTACGCTATCCGGAAAATAAGGTTCATTGCTACTAGTACTACCATATTCATAATTCCTTTCTCCATGTAAATACCAAACCTTATATCCCGGCCTAAAACCATATTTATATAAGTGAGTCCAAATATTATGAACGACAACACTAATTTTATTACAGCAATTAGAACAAGGACATTTGATATCCTAACCTTTTTTGGCTGCTTCTACATTACTGGGTAAATTCATGAACTCCCATAATCCTTGAGTGTACTCGTCCCTTAGTAAGTCCGAGCCTTCATCCGACGGAAAGGTTTTACTCGGGAAGTCGTCAGAAAACCGTCGGAATTTAGCGACGGTTTTCCGACGGAAAATAACAGACCGTCGGACAAATACATGTTTTCTTGTAGTGTACTGATTAGCTATTAGTTAGTATACGTTTCTTTTTAAAACCGTTTTTGTTAGAAGATGTTTGAATCTCAATTTTCTTCTGATTTACAAATATGATAAGTGCACTCTAATCCTAATCTAGTTACGAAAATAAAACAGATAGTACAATATAATGGAGAATAGACTAGAGACAATTAGACGGTTAAGTTAGTTGAAGATTAGGTGTCATATCGTTGAAACTTTTCAATGAAAATACTCTAAGAAAACAATTTTATTAAAAGACCAACTAGCTTTATTGGAAGAAAAAAAAAGTAGTAGTATTTTTCTCATCATATCAAGAAATTTTTATTTTTTTTTGGTAACCAAAATATTTGGACCATTTCTCTTTTTTTTTAAAACTGTTTTCGTCGTATGGATTTGTTATAGTTGCATAGGTAAGGAATAGTTCTTGTCATGCTGCAAAAAAAGTCAAGAGAAAAAATTGATATTTTAATATTTTGTGATAGGTGCGAATATCATCACTTATATATAACCGAAATGATTATGTCTACTTGTTTTTGTATTTCTTTCTCAAAGAGATAAGATATAAAGGTACTAAAAAATTACCCGCGTTATACGTAGAATAAAATAATTATCGAATAAAATTAATAGTTTTAGTTAAAAATTAATTACGGTAAAATATTATACATAATCCAAAACTATTTTATTTATTTGATTATTTTGTATATAAATGTGTTCTTTCCATAAATAATTAGAAACAACAATTTTTTATTAATAATTATTTTAGTTGTAGGTGTGTTTATGAAAAATTAAAAAACACCAAACAAAACACCACATGTAAAAATATATATGGAAAAATGTTTTACATGCTCCTTTATTTTCAAAAGATAATAAAATAATTTTTTTTTCTTATAAATTAATAATTTTTTGGATTATATGTTAATTTTTTGTTCATATTTAGTTTTAAATTTAAGTCTATAATTTTCAAACTTTGTATTAAAATTATAAAAGAGAAGATTTCTGTGCCAATTTTGACCCTTTTAATTGTTGTTTCAAACTTTACGTTAATCTTTTCCACTATCTCAAATGTCTTAAAAAAGCATGCAGTCCTCAAGTCATGCGATCGATTTTAATAAATAAATTTACAAATCTCTAAAGAACCGTTAACTTTAACATTATTTTACTAATACGAACATTAACAAACAACTTTGAGGATTTTCTTAGGGAATTGTTTCAGTTTTTTTTGTTTGGTCGAAAAGGGAATTCTTTCAGTAGGATGAGTAAAATCATCAATAATAAATAAATTCTTTCGTGGGCTCTTTATTTTCTTTCCAAAAGGAGTTTTTTTTTTAAAAAGGTTGATGTTAAGGTATTGTGGCTTTAGAAGCCTTTTTATTTTGGCCTTCTTGATTGATGTTTATGGTGTATAATCTCGAACAGAATGTGAATGTGACTGACTTGGTCAGTTTTGTAGTTCAGAACTTGAGTTCTTACTACCTTAATTGAAATAGATGACATTAAAAAAAAAGCCTTTTTTAAGTTGATGTCTAAAAAAGCCATATGATGACTATAATGCCATATTCATATTAAATGTAGAAAACCCAAATATACGAAAGAAAAAAAAAACAGTTATCCATTTAACCATAAAACTATTCTACATACGTGTCACCATAGATTTTTTCCAAGGTTTTTTTTTGTAGTTAGAGTTAATGGTAGGATCTAAATTCCAAATATGAAGTTTAGTGGAAAATTCCAAAAGTCTTCCAATAAATTAATTGTCACATATAGCAATTTTTTAATCAGCTAAAATATAGTCTGACGTTAAAAAGAGAACATATTAATTAGCCTTAATTTTGATAGCTGAAAACTAGAAGATTTACGAAAACAGAGAAATTCAATAACATTTCTGTAGAACTATATGAAGAAAAATTAAAATGCTAATACCCACAATTTTCATACAAATATCATTTAAGATATTTTCTAAGCATCTCTAATGTGGGGCTTTTTCAACAATTCAGTAAGTTTTTTTTTTGATAAAACAATTCAGGAAGTTGCTTAGAGCTTACGTGTCTTTGCTATATCACCAAAAAAAGAAGAAGAAAAAAAAATTAAGATAAGGAAAAAGGGAAAAAATTATTGTTTTTTAATCTTTTTTAATTTTCATATCCCTTATCCTTCCTCTATATAAGCCATTTTTTTTCTACCTTTTCATACTTTTAATTTCATTTCCTTTAACTGTTTTAGTTCCTCCTCAAATTTCTCCAAACTTTGCTTCTCTTTCTTTCTTTCTTTCTTTCTTCAACCTCTTTCTTTCTTCTTTAGAGCGGACGTGTGTCTACAAAAAAACACATATCCATCAATCAATCCTCCTTTGTCCTCAAAAAACTTTCCTTTGTTTTCTTGAAATCCATCAAGATTTTCCTAAGCTTTCTTGTTCTTGATTAAAAAACATAGAGATGGTGGAAGAAGGAGGCGTAGTTGTGAATCAAGGAAGAGAAGAGGTGGTTGATTTGCCTCCTGGATTTAGGTTTCATCCAACTGATGAAGAGATCATAACTCACTACCTTAAAGAAAAGGTCTTCAACATCAGATTCACCGCGGCTGCGATTGGTCAAGCCGACCTTAACAAGAACGAGCCTTGGGATCTACCAAGTAAGTCAAGTCTTCAAGATCTTTTTTTTTTTTTTTTGATCTTGACTGTTTCAAGATTCTGATTCTTGATTTTTTACTTTTTGTTGTGGGGTGTAGAAATTGCAAAGATGGGGGAGAAGGAGTTTTACTTCTTTTGTCAAAGGGATCGGAAGTATCCTACCGGGATGAGGACGAACCGTGCAACCGTGTCTGGTTATTGGAAGGCGACCGGGAAGGACAAGGAGATCTTTAGAGGCAAAGGTTGTCTTGTTGGGATGAAGAAAACACTTGTGTTCTATAGAGGAAGAGCTCCAAAAGGTGAAAAGACTAATTGGGTTATGCATGAGTATCGCCTTGATGGGAAATACTCTTACCATAATCTCCCCAAATCCGCAAGGGTACGTTAAAGTTTTTAAACTTTTTTTTTGTTTATTTGCAACAAATTTAAATGAGAAAGATATGAGTTTGATGCATAAAAAATGTGTCTGGTGTGGAAATGTTTATCTTGTAATTGTTCTTCTACATATGTTTTAGTTCAAGTTTAATCGAAAACATAAAATCAAATTAAGAACTTAATTATAAATTAGTAATCTTTGATCAACTAAACTTTTTTGTTGTTGTGATGATTATAGGATGAATGGGTGGTGTGTAGGGTTTTTCACAAGAACGTTCCTACTACTACTACTACTACTACTTCTACTACAACAATAAACCCATTCTCAAGGATTGATTCTCTTGACAACATTGATCATCTCTTGGACTTCTCATCTCTCCCTCCCCTCATAGATCCGGGTTTCTTGGGTCAACCCGGCCCAAGTTTCTCCGGCGCCGTCCAACAACACGACCTCAAACCCGTCCTCCACCAGCCTACAACCAAACCAATCGATAACACTTACATCTCTACCCAAACCATCAATTTCCCTTACCATTCGGTCCCTAATTCCGGATATAATTCGGGCTACGGGACGGGTTCGGGAAACAATAACAACAAGGGTATGATCAAGTTGGAGCATTCTTTTGTGAGTGTGTCTCAAGACACTGGTTTAAGTTCTGATGTAAATACAACCGCAACACCGGAGATATCTTCGTATCCCGTGATGATGAATTCGGCGGCCAATACTTATGATGATCTTGATGACTTGGGGATCTTTTGGGACGACTTTACTAACTAAATTTGTGAGACGGTTATTTGTTAATTGTGATTGAAGAGTGACAAATGATTACTTGTTTAGTGTTTCTTATCGTGTAAGTAATTCGTATTTATATACATTAAGGTTATTAGGTTTTCTTAGGCATTGGATTTTTAGTTAGACGATTGTTTACTTAGTTTTTAGTTTGGGAGAAAAAGCTTTATCATTTGGGTTATTTTTCTTTGTTATCAATTTGTACATATATATACATATATATAAATTCTTCGTATCGTATGGTCCATCTTCTTTTTTTTTTTTTTTTTTTTCACGGTCCATCTTCTTTTAAAAGTAATTTTTTTATCAGTTTTATAAATTAAGAAATGCTGGTAATTGCACGGCATTAAATTTTGGAGACTTAAGAAAATTTTGTTTTATGTTCCTATTACTTATTCTGTAGTCATTTTTATACTTTTGGCTCAATAACTAATTAGCTATACCTTAAAAAAATGTAACATTGCCAATCTTAATATTTATGTATAGGCTATGTCGTTATTTGGGTGAAGGCGAAATGTAAGAAATTAATTTTCGTTTTTAATAGAATCTAAATAACCTGAGAGGACGAACACAGCTCACGAATCATGTGAAATGTTCCCTGAATCTGGGCATCATATAAACCTTTTTATATGACTAATAATTTAGTTTATTAAGACACAATATGCATTAAATAAATTAAAAAGATGCTAAGTAAGGACAGTAGTTAATGATGAGTTTCTTTTAGAAAAAAATCCCTAAGACCATCTCCATCTCCATCCATGTGTCTTACAAAAGATCTTATATCTTAAAAAATGAAAAATAAATAAAAGAGAAGAGAGCGAATGAAGAAAAGTTCTTAAACAAGAATTTTAAGATCTTGTATCTTACTAAATGGTGTGTTGTGATTCGTTGAATGTATTTTTAATAAATTAAAATTTAAATAAAGAATTAAATAATATTAAAATTACTAAGTTAGACTTTTTAAAAGATCTTTATGGATGGAGATGCTCTAAGAAACTGTCTTAACGGTCTTAAGGAACTTAGATATTACACTCAATGACTCAATAACTTTACGTTTTCTTACTAATTTTTATAAAAAATAATAAGCTTTAGCTTTATTTTTTAAAAATCATAAAATGTAGAATTTTGATGTGGTAATTTAAATTTTTAGGATTTAAACTCATATATCTTCTTAATATTTTTTTAATAGTTCCTATCATCATATAAATATAAATATACGTTCTTTCATGCTGTCTTTATTTTTCTTTTTATTTTTTGTTTCTCACATATACTGTATATAACTTTTGTCTATAACCGAAATTGAAAATTTTAATTTAGCAAGAAAAAAAAAATTGAAATTTTTAATGTCGCAAAATATATTCATTTAGCGATCGAGTTGAGAAAAACACATATTAAAGCCACTCTATTTAAGCTTAGCCCGTTAATAATAATATGAATATTTCACTATTGGGCCAATTTAAAGCCCAAATCATTGTTTCATCGTGTCAAATCCTAAGCCTTGGATTATATGAGTTTATTAATTGCCGTCAATCGAAAAATAGAACGAAGAAAGAAAGAACCGTGAAATACACGGTAACCCTAATATCTCGTTTGAAGAGAGTCGCTTAGGTAAAACTTTCTTTCTCATTCTCGTATAATTTTTCTACTTTCCTTCTTCTTTATCTTACATATTTTTCTGTTTTTTCTAGCCGTTGAAAGATATCGGCAGACGAATTGGCACTCGGATTATGGATTTTATGGTTGGTGCAATAGGAGTCATGACGTACCATTACTATAATTATAAGAAAACGGAAATCCAAAGCATGAGGGAGGACATCTCTGCTATGGAGGCACAATTTGAACATCTCACCAACGTTTTCTTATCTCTATTGAAGATCTCACCAACCTTAAGAAAAATGAAGGTTGGTTCTATTTTGAGATCTCCAACAATTCTAATGTAAAGACGTAATATGCCTTTGGATTTTTTATGACCTATTTGAAATTTGGATGTTTATTGTTTTGAAGTTTGATTGTTTACTATTTGACTATTTAATCTAGCGTATCGATCTTTTAGACATTTATGTTGACGTGAGTCAAATGTGACATGTTTTGTGTTCTTGAGTCAGAGATCTGATTCATTTAGTAAAAGGTCATGTGTTCAGCCATTGTTAAAATACTGTAATTGAATCCTAATACCTACATGTTGTGAGATTTGCTTGTTAAAATTAATCAATAATGGCATATTTGGCTATGTTGCAAAGTATTGTTAAGTTTTTGCTAACGATGCACCCTGTATTATTTGTGTATTTGTTGTTTTATAATGACTACTTTATTTTATATTACATCATGGGCACCAAGTCAAAAATAATTCTAGATGATATCAAAATTTTATGCTAATTGGGCACCATTTTTATTTTTTAAATCAAAAAAAAAAATTTATGCTAATCTTTTTTTTTTTTTTGGTCGACAATTTATGCTAATCTTTATGCTAGGTTATATAAATTTTGACGTGTGGAACTGAAAATGTATTTGGAAAATCAAATTAAAGATGAACGCGTTTGAAGTTTCAACAAGTTCGAACAGTTCAGGTTACCCGAATGTGCAGGACTCTTCAATGTTGGGCCAATTTAAAGCCCAAATCTTTGTTTCACCCTTGATTATGAGTTATAATTCAACAAACGCCGTTGTCTTGAGGACAATTGCCGTCAATCAAAAAGAGAAAAGGAGGCAGAGAGAAAGAAACCGTATAACCCTTATGTCTGGTTTGAAGAAAGTCGCTGAGGTAGAATATTCTTTCTAACTCTCATAATTTTTTCTACTCTCGTTATTCTTTTCCTCTTACATTATTTTTTCTGTTTTTTGTCTTGGCGTTTGGCAAAGAGGTTGCCACTCAGCTTATGGAGAGGATTGTGAGCGTCACGGTTTGGGGAGTAGGACTCGCAGCGTACTATAACTATTTGTTGGAACTCGTTTTTGACAAAATGGTTTATAACCACTTTCCGGTGAGAATTCTGGTGGAGACGTCCATCAGAATGATCGGTTAATAGGCACGATATAATTGTCGCCGTAAACACTATAACATAGTGTAATCACATGTCAAAATCAGAGTTGATTTGAATAAGAAATGGAGGTCCAAAGTGGATGACTTGGAAAGCTAATAAAGCTTCCTAAATTGACTAAGTTTAAATACTAGCAAATATCCCACATTGGAAGTTAAGATAAAATTCCTTAAGTATATAAAATGGAGAACCAATATAATTTGGTGTATTAGAGAAAGGAGAAATCAGACCGAACTTTGGTTTTGGGTTTCGGGAAGTGGCAAATAGACCAATGGATAAAAAGATTAGTTTAGACTAAACTCTTTTATTTATAATCTATAATACTCTCCTTTAATTGATTTTGTTTATAACATTAAGACATTCAATTGGAATGAATGCTTATAACGTCAAAGTCAAAATCAATTTGATTCTCATGAAATTGAAGCACGTAATTAAGTGGAAATGAATGTTCACTTGTAACTCCTATTGTATACGTTGGGTTCATGGCTATATATTAAAAGCCTTCCTCCTTCTTCTTACTTGATGGGTAGATTATGAATCATTACATGATAGTAATCATGATCAACATGATCAACACAACAAAAGTCTCTCACATTTTATTTTTATTTTATTTTATTTTGAGTCCGAGAGTAACACAAAATCTAGCGTTCGTGTGATTCCGTTCTTGAGTTGTGCAAACGGAATCGATTGCAGTTGTATCCTGGGATTCAGAACGTCATACAACCGTCACACTACGGGGCGTTTTTAGAATTAAGGATAGAGATCATATCTCGCCTCTGCAAAATTCGTTCTTATCCTAATTCTTGTATCGGTATTGTTATCATAATATCGTATTTATGTATTTCATTTCACAAATATCAGTTTGCCCATATTGTAGTAAATTTAAGTTCCTACACTATTTTCTTAAGGAATCCCTCAGTCCAGAAGTAATGGAAAGAT
This sequence comes from Draba incana, assembly GCA_963576765.1. Lineage (NCBI taxonomy): Eukaryota > Viridiplantae > Streptophyta > Magnoliopsida > Brassicales > Brassicaceae > Draba > Draba incana. The sequence goes on along the minus strand of OY755207.1, from coordinate 2,395,581 downwards.
TGGCAAAGGACATCTCTCTTTGAAGAAGGGAACAAGTTGAAGATCTCACCAATGACATCTCTCATGAAGTTTTCACTAACCTTAAAAAAAACTATGGTTAGTTATATTTTGAGATCTCCAATAACAATCCTCTATATATTAAAAAAGAAGCATTTTGGGATCATTTTGCTTAAGTATCACTTTCAAAAAAATTTATATTATTATTTATTATTTATTTATTTAATCATATGTTACTACTATCTTGGATAATCAAGTATGTAACTTTCATAACATTTTTACTCTGTTTCTCACACCGTGGGAGCCTATTTGATGAAACAGAGTTATTCAACTAGTGTGATTTTTGCTATTTGCGAACTATAAAGAGATTAACAAATATAAGAAGATATCAAAAGAATTGAAAATTGTTTCAATTCCAGTAACAAAGAATTTTAGACTAATTTAAAGCAGCATTCTTGGTTAACATAAAACATGAAAGAGTTAACGATCGAGTCAAGAACAAATATTTACCACGGGTAGCAAAGTTTTTGTATCAAAGATGAGCTTGGCTATGAATTAAGGTGGTAGTTTAGTGAGAAACTCTATGATCAAATCTAAAGGAACAAAGATGACCATTTTATATCACCTTCTTTGTTACGTTTCTTAAACCTAGACCTTGTAACAATCTGTGTATGATGATAATGAGCTTCTTCATGATGTAAGTATATATGTGCTCCAGAATACCAGAAAAAGTTGCAATTCGTTTATAGATTTTATTAGGAAACACACCCTTTTTTTTGGTAATTTGTATTATAGTTTGAGAAAAGAGAACTTGATGATCCCAGAATGGCTATTTAATTGATGATTTTGCATTTAAAAGAAGAAAAAAGGAAAATTCAAGAGCAAAAAGAAATATTGCATCATCTCACTAGGCTATAACGAAAAAGAGAAATCTACGTCATATACGAAGGGAAATTCCAATGATTTCTTCTACTTGCATAGACTTGTTATGCATGCTAACTTGAAAATGCAACCATAGATAAGATTAAGAGTTGTTCACAGTCAGCAATAAACAAAAACTAAACACAAAGCAGCAACCAAAGATAAATGTTTTTCACAAACAAATACTAAAACACACAAACCTTTGTGTCATTTGAAATGAAGACAGTCATTCACTTCTCCATCTCTTCCCCCCCCCCCCCACGTATTTTCCACTTGACAAATGTAGATTCTTGTTTAGTACTAAACAAGAATCTAGTATTTTCCATATACTAGTATACTAAACCCATATACTAGTATATGGGTTTCAATTTTTTTTATAAAAACTCTCAAATTTTTAAAAGAAGAAAAAAACGATCCATACCACAATATGACGAAACACTAGAATCCCTGAGGTACGAAACACAAAAAAAAAAAAAGAAGAAGCAATCACGAATTATTTTTTTCATCTCTAAACTTCGATTGACGGATGGAAAGGATTTGCTAAATCACACAACTGCACTCGAGGCCTTGTCTTTGATTGTTCATAGTGAAGGATTTTTCTTTCATCATCACATACGCGCACGTGCATGTACTTTAACGAAATGCAAAACATATTTACAATTGTCGATTCGATAGTAACTTCTTCTATATGTGTCATAGTGAACCTCTTCATTTACAATTGTGTACAAGAAATCAAAATAAAAACCTTTGAAAAGTTTAAAGTTTTATTTATATTTAGAGTAGTTTTGTAGCTATACACCAAATGTTAAGTCACGCTTTACACCAAACTTCTTTCCTAATTAATGAATAAAATTTGAACGCGTGACATTGTTTTTGTTTATGCTTATTTTCCCTAAAAATAATTAAAATGAAAATTAAAATTAAAATAAAAATAAAAACTTTGTATTTTTTTATTTCACTCATTTGATCAAAGATAAGACACTATTCTTGTAGTCTCGTCAACAACACATGCGTTTACCTGATAGACCACAACATGATTATATCTATGCACCCATCCGAGGTTTAATCTGTCTCCAATCAGGAATTAAGGTCGTGATTTCCAATCCGGGTACAAGAAAGGTTCGGACTTTACCTGAAATTAAAGAGGCTCAATACTTAACACCTTTTCTTGGATACGATAAAGATACGAAAGTATACAAGTGTGCGAGCTGGAATTTCACACAATAGAATTTGTGAAGATTCAGATGAAATAGAGCTTCTTTAGGGTTTTCAAACACTAAGACAGAAAACGAATTAGGGTTCTTGCACTGTTCTTATTTATTAAGATCAGAGCTGTTTCAGTTCGTTTACAAAGATTTTCGGGATCCCTCACAAATGAGGGGGGGGGTACATGCTTATTTATAGAGAAAATAGGTCGGTTCGAATGAACAGTGTTGAGCCTTTAATGGGCCTCTGTCTTCTGGGCTTGACCGTTGGGCCGTTTAACGTATACTTAGTCGATTTAGGCTTATTGATTCTTCTAGGGGAGATTTGACCCCTACAGTTAGCCCCCCAGTTCAACAGTTTAATTAAAAAGTGTTGAAGTAAGGGTGTCCGAAGAATCGATTTCTGTTTAGACTATTAACGTGTTTGACCGATTTTGTCGAGTCCAAGTGACATGGTTGCAACCAACTCGGCGAGCTGATCGATACGAGTTATCAGCGAATTGATGTCGATCATGTGAAGTCGCGAATTGATGAGCTCATAACCTGCGAACCGCTCGAAGATGCGAGGTGGCGAGACGAGAATGTTCCAAATCCGCGAACCGCTCGAAGATGCGAGGTGGCGAGACGAGGATGTATAAGTGTGTGAACAAGCCTCGGTAAAAACCTTGTCTAGAAAACCCGGTGGGAAAAACCAGACCAAGGGGAAAAGAGCACAAGTCACACACTCGTTCAAGTCGCCATTGTCGCCGAGTCCTCAATTTTAGTTTTGTTTGCGTATTCTCCGAGCCGTTTGGTGGAATGAAGCTGCGAGTTGATTTTGATGGAGAGGAAGTCGCGAGCTGATCGAGTGTGACGTTACGAGCGAGTCGATTTCGATATTGCGAAGTCGCGAGCTGATTGAGGTCAAAATCCGCGAGCTGCTCGAAGATCATGTCACAAATCTGCGAGTTGCTCGATATGCGCGAGGCGACGAGATGAAAGTTTGCGGAGTCGCGAGTTGTTTTGACGAAGAGATCGATTTGAGCGAGTAACGAGGGTGCGACTTGATCAACTCCATAAATACCGCGAGGTCACGGTGATCGCTGAGAATCGAAGTCTCGAGAAAACGAAGTCCTGAAGTCGCGAATTAAATCAGAGGTGAACTCGCGAGGTCGCGTTTTGAGCTAATATGAAGTCGCGGGATCGCAGGTTGATCTGGTTCCCTTCGAAACCGTGATCTTTTAGGCCCAGATTCTCGGCCCAAATTAAAATAAGGCCCACCTCGAAACTTGAACCGCGCTTATGCCTATAAAAGGAGAGATGCTCCTCAGAAATCTCTCATAACTCTCATTTCTCCGAAAACAGGTTTGCTCTCTCTCTTTTTTCTCTCGTTTTTCTTTCAAGTATTGATAGGTTTTTTTTTTACCGTCCCATCACATCGCCGCCGCCTTGTTCTCCATCGCCGCCGTTGTGTTCTTGGGAAAATTCGAAAAATCCTTCCTTTTTTATTCAAAAATTATGTCGTCAACAAATTCGATTAAGTCTGCGAGATCTGTCGAGCCCGCCGAGAAGGAAAAATTGATCTGGGTGTATTCCGCTAACAGCGAATTGGTTGTTGATGCGAGTTCAAGCTGTGGTCGGTTCTGCGGATGCGAGGAGGCGAGTACGTCTGGTCGCGAGGATATGAGTGTGTCTTGTCGAGAGGGTCGAGTTAGAGGTAACTCTCCCCTTGCCGATTTGTTCACCTATCCCACTCCAGTCTTAAGGCGAAGTCGCGAGACTAGGGAGAGTGTCTCACCGTTGCGAGCTCCAAGAGCGGGTTTCCAAGAGAAAGTTGGGAACTCGCGTCCTTCACAGAGTGGCGAGCCTCCTGCTGCGAATGAGCAAAGGTTGGTCGTTGAAATTCCTCATCTTCGTGACGAGTCGCTTAGTCCTGCCGAGCCGCCTTCCTGAGTAAAGATCGAAGGACGTACTTGGGAGTACAATCCCCTTATAGAAGCAGAAAGTTTGGATGCCTGGATTGGATCCGGACTGGCCGAGGTCGTCAAGAAGAAAACGAAGCCGAGGCGAAAACAACGCCCACCTCCAGGATCTTCATGGTGAGACAAGGTTTCCCTGGCAACCCTTCGCCTAGAGTACGGGATCCCTAATGCGGTCGAGATAATTGTGCCAACTGCCGAGCAGCGAGAAAACGACCCACCTGTCGGCATATTCACCGCATATGAATGCTGGTTTAGGGACTGTTTCCTCACACTCCCCACTCAAGCGACGATTCTGCGGTTCATGTGGGTTCATCGCATCGCACTCGCGCAGATCAATACAAGAGGACTTCGTCAACTGGTAGGACTTTTGACGCGAGCGGCAGAATGTGGCGAGCACATCGGAGTTTGTCATCTCACAAATTTTCTCGAGTTCCGAGAGAATACCAACCCGAGCGGTAAGATGTGGTATACTCTGGCGAGTCGCCCCTTGTACAAGATTTTAGACGACTTCCCGAACAAAGACCATAGCTGGAGGAAATTCTTTTTCTTTATGGCGACCTCTTCCGCGTCCGTTGAAGAAGAACACCCAGCGGTGGCGAAGTGGGGAACACTTGGTAGATTTTCTTGAAAGATTATCGCGCGAACTTCCTCTTTTTTATGCTTTGTCTTATCTTGTACAATTATTTTTCCAGCTCACAGACCACTAGGTACTCCCGCCCCCAGAATTGACGATCTGTTCAAAAAACTAAAGGCTCGGAAGTGTCTTTGGGAGCGCCATTTCCATCTTCAGAGAGTCATTCGAGCTCGCGAGATAGCTTTAATCGACGAAGAAGACCACCTCTGCCGAAGCGAGTCCGACAATCTCGACATTATGCCACCCAAACCTACTTTCTGTGATATTGCCAAGCAGAAAGCGGCGAAGTCTAACAAAAAGGCTGATCCGAAGGCCATTGTTTCTGCTGTCGAGACGTCTGAGCGGAGTGTCGACAAAGAAAATACTCCTGCCGCAAAGAGCGATGAAGCGGCTGCTGTAGCCGCGAGTGGTACGCTGGCTGTTATTACTTTACAGCCAATTACCATTACGGACGAGCTCGTCGAGCCAGAGGAACAACTGGTTCGAAAAAGAAAACACTCTGCCTCTGAGAAAGGCAAGGGCAAAGCTGGCGATAAGAAGAAGACTCGTCCCGAGCTGCCGACTCTGCCTCAAGGCGAGTCCATTCCTCCAGGTCTGCGATCTGGAAAGTCTGTCGAGCTTTACGATGATCCCTTAGCCGCAGCTGCCTTAATGGCTAAGGTTACATATCCGGGTGATAACATGCCGATCCCGGAAATGCTGGTAAAGAGCGAGCTCTACAAGGAATTCGCGTCTCGCCAGGCTAAGGTAAATTCTCATTATTCTCTGTTCCGCCTTGCTTCATTTCTCATACTTCCAACTCTTCTGCAGGCTATCACTCACTGCAACAGGATGGTCATAGCATATGACCAAAAGGCGAGGTCTAGGCATGCCTTTATTGACGAGGCCAGGAAGAAGGAAGAAGCCGAGAAGGAAAAACTCGCGGCTCAAATGAAACAACTCGCTACCGAACGCGAAGCGTTCAAGAAAAGTTCTGATGACTTGGGGATGCACCTTCAAAGAGTCGGTCTTGAGAAGAAGAAAGCCGAGGAGAAAGCTGCCGAACTAGAGAAAGAGCTATCGGCCCTGAACGCGAACCGCGAGAAAGACCATGAAGCGGCTGCTTCATCGGCGAGACGATCTGCGGCTGCAGATGTTCAAGCTCAACTGAACAGTGCCAACGAGCTGTTTTGTCGAATGATGAAAAAGCCGATCAGGAATATGGTCTATCTTTCGCAAGCGGAAGCCAACCTCCAACTCCTCGACGACATGGAGAACACTGAAGCGGAGGTACCTTTCGATCCCAAGGCTGAACGTGCTCTTCTAGTCGAGAATAAGGCATCGCTTGAAAAAGCCGATGAGATATTTAACGCGATAGCTGCCGAGTTGAGGAAGACCTTAGGTACGGATTATGTGGTTCCCATTAATGTAAGGGATATAGTTGTTTCTCCGCGAGTCAAGATTAGTGCTAAGTCTGTTGGTATTCATGTAGCTTCTGGCTCTAATGACGGCTCTTTGGGTATGCGGTTGCGAAGCGCATGCGAGGAGTTGGGCGACAGCGAGTCGGGCGAGACGGATAAGACTGTCGATCCGGTTCCCTTAGAGCAGGATCCGAAGACTGGCGAGGCTGCCAGTTCGGCTAGTAAGGTTGGCTTAGCCGAAGAAAAAGGAGTTGAAGAGGGTGAGCTGGTCGCTGAAGAAAAAGGTGTCGAAGATGGCGAGTTGGTCGCCTAATCCACCTTGTAATAGATTTTTAGGATTTGTTGTTTTCCTTTTGTTTTTCTAAGGTTTTAAGACTTGTATTTTGTTTTGGTGCCTGGACGACTTTATCTAAAATGCTTTTAAGCAATTTCATAATTTTTTTGAGATTTGCCGTTTATTGGCGAGGCCTGTTAGAGCTCGTTAGCTAGGCCTGTTATAGTTCGTTACTTTAAACAAATTTCGGAGTATAGATGAATTCCTCAGAATCTCTGACCCGATTATATTTTCCAAGTTCGACTAGTGTTAAGTATAACTGGGTTTGCGAGACGAACACCCTTGTTTACAGTCGCATTCCACTGAATACATCCGCTCCAGTGATGAACTCTAAATTTATATAGCGCGCTTTATCCCCTTTGGATGTATAGGTAAACTTCGCGATGAAGTGTTTTAGATCGCCATTATGGTCAGTAATGACGACGAGTCGACATTGAAGTCGCGTTTAGACGATTAAGTTGTTTACCGATTGTCGCGTTTTAGACGATTAAGTCGTTTGCGAGTTGTCGCGTTTAGACAATTAAGTCGTTTGCGAGTTGTCGCGTTTAGACAAATAAGTCATTTGCGAGCTGTCGCGTTTAGACAATTAAGTCGTTTGCGAGTTGATCAAGTCGCGTGTAGACAGTTTAGTCATTTGCGAGTTGATCGAGTCGCGTGTAGACAGTTAATTCGTTTGCGAGTTGATCGAGTCGCGTGTAAACAGTTAAGTCGTTTGCGAGCTGATCAAGTTGTAATAAACTGTCGCGTGTAGACATTTAAGTCGTTTGCGAGTTGATCGAGTCGCGTGTAGACAGTTAAGTTGTTTTGCGAGCTGATCAAGTTGTAATAAACTGTCGCGTGTAGACAGTTAAGTCGTTTGCGAGTTGATCGAGTTGCCTGTAGACAGTTAAGTCGTTTGCGAGCTGATCAAGTTGTAATAAACTGTCCCGTGTAGACATTTAAGTCGTTTGCGAGTTGATCGAGTCGCGTGTAGACAGTTAAGTCGTTTTGCGAGCTGATCAAGTTGTAATAAACTGTCGCGTGTAGACAGTTAAGTCGTTTGCGAGCTGATCGAGTTGTAATAAACTGTCGCGTGTAGACATTTAAGTCGTTTGCGAGTTGATCGAGTCTTAACAACCCTAGTTTATTACACCGGGTTTGGGAGTATGGATATACGGACTCACTCCCCACTTTTTTCGAAGAGGGGGGTAACTGAACTCGTTCAAAAACGAGCTGCCTACGTACCCTTTGAAGGGATCAAGTCGCGCCGTAGTTCAAGTCAAATGACTTAGTACTTTTAGCAGTAGTACTTTTTTAGATGTCGCGCATTCCAGGAACGCGGGATCATCTCGCCTTTCATGTTAGCGATTTTGTAAACGCCTAGACGAACAACCTTTGTGATTTGGTAAGGTCCTTTCCAGTGAGCGCCGAGCTTGCCGGCATTCATCTCTGCCGTATTCTGAAAAACTCCGCGAAGGACGAGGTCTCCTTCGTAGAAATGCCAAACTCGCACTTTAGAGTTGTAATATTTGGTCGCCGCAATTTGATATTCGGTCATCTTTATAAGAGCTTGGTCGCGCCTTTCATTGATGAGGTCGAGCTCGACGAGCATGAGGAGATGATTGAGACCTTCCTGTTCTGGAAGTAATCGTCGGCGAACTCCAGGGAAATGGACCTCGGGAGGAATTACACACTCTGTTCCGTAGACGAGGCCGAAAGGTGTCTCGCCCGTAGAACGACGAGGTGTGGTTCGATAGGACCAATAAACGCCTTCGAGTTAATCTGCCCAACAGCCCTTCTAAGCATCGAGTCGAGTCTTTAGCCCGTGAATAAGTGTTTTGTTCGACGCCTCCGCCTGACCGTTGCCTTGTGGGCAGCGAGGTGTCGACTCATTGACTCTGATCTTCCACTTGTCGCAGAAAAGTTCAAACCACTTGGAGATGAACTGCGAACAGTTGTCAGTCACTATTTCGTAGGGCACGCCGTGTCAACAAATGATATTCTTCCAGACAAATTTTTCGACATACTTGTCCTTGATCAATCCAAATGCTTCCGCCTTCACCCACTTGGAAAAATAGTCCATGAGGACTAATAGATATCGTTTCTGCCGAGATGGACGGAGCGGTCCGACGATGTCCATCGCCCACCTCATGAAGGGATAAGGCGAGGTGACCAAACTCAAAAACTCTGTAGGTAGATGGATTAAAGGACCATGGCGTTGACATTTCTTGCATTTTGCCGCGAACAGCTCGCAGTCTTTTATCATTGTTGGCCAGAAATATCCATGTCGTTTAATTCGAATGGCGAGTGAGCGACCTCCCAAATGGTTTCCGCAGTATCCGACATGAACTTCGTGCATTATCTTGCGAGCTGCTTCACCTTCAACGCAGACGAGGAGTGGTCCAAACAGTCGCCACTTGAAGACTTCCCCGTGGAACAAAATGAAACGTGATGATTGCGTCTTTAGCTTGCGAGCCGACCATTTATCTTTTGGCACCTCGCCGTTTGCAAGATATCCGCGAATGTCAGCCATCCACTTAGTATCACAACCATAGATTGTGGTCTCGTCGTCAATGGGAATATCAAAGATTTCGTGCGTTGGTGGCGGCTCCTCGCTATACGAGTAAGCATCCTCTGGCAATTCTTCGAGCTGTTCGGGGAGAAGACCACGGTTAAAATTCGTATTACCCGGGTCGAGCCTGTTGTTTTCTGCCATCACATCCGTTGTTTTGTCTGCCCCGACTGCGTCGGACTGGTCGCGATCTATCAGAACCGGTTCGACAACATCTTCGGTTTGGTCATGATCCATCATGTCTATCGCGGGGCGAGTGGGCGAGCCGTTGTTAAGATCCACCTTCCGCTTCGCGGCTTGATATCTCGTTAGTACGTTGACTTCCCTGGCGATTTCGATACTTGGTTTCTCGATGAACTCAAACTGGACGATTTTTTGAAGATCTTTGTCGGACTGCGCCGACGAGCCAAGTGAAGCGAGGGCATCTGCTTGCGAGTTCTCTGCACTTGGAATTCTTGTTAAGGTAAAAAATTCAAAATCCGCCGTTAATGTCTTGACGAGTGCGAGGTATGCCTCCATGCGTTCGTCTTTTGTTGCGTACTCGCCGTTGAACTGATTCACGACGAGCTGAGAGTCACAAAAGGGTTTTATCCTTGTCATTTTAAAAGCTTTATCCAATCGAAGACCCGCGAGTAAGGCCTCGTATTCTGCCTCATTGTTCGATGCTGTGAAGCCAAGGCGGAATGACTGTTCCAGAGATTCTCCATCTAGTGACGACAGTCGAATGCCTACTCCCGATCCGTGTTTAGATGATGAGCCGTCAACATGTAACTGCTAGATTTGGGATGAGTCTTTTTTTTGCTTTCTGACGAGGCCGCTGCCTCCGGTAGTTCGATTAGAAAATCGGTAAACACTTGTTCTTTGATTGTCGTCCTACTTCGATACTCGATATCGAACTCGCTTAATTCGATGGCCCACTTGGCGAGTCGCCCAGACTGAGTTGGTCTGTGGAGAAAAGCTCGTAGTGGAATGGTACTGAGAACCACGATCGAGTGCGATTGGAAGTAAGGTCGGAGTTTGCGAGCCGACGTAATAACCGCGAGTGCTAATTTCTCTGTCAGAGGATATCTTGTTTTCGCATCGGTTAATGATTTACTGACGTAGAAAACGGGCTTCTGCTCGGTGCCGTCTTCGCGAATTAGAACTCCACTGACTGCCGAGGCGGAGACCGCAATGTAAAGGTAGAGCGGTTCGCCAGCTATGAGTTTGGTCATAACAGGTGGAGTCGCGAGATATTGCTTCAACTTCTGGAAGGCTTCTTCGCATTTTTCTGTCCACTCGAAGGCCTGTCGAGCTGGCCCCTTTTTATCCTTAAGCGTTTCATAAAAAGGCAAGAATTTGTCAGTAGAGCGCGAGATGAATCTGTTCAATGCTGCGACTCTTCCTGTCAATCGTTGGAAATCCCTTTTCGTTTTAGGCGAGGCCATCCGGATGAGCGCATGGATTTGCTTCGGATTTGCCTCAATCCCGCGACGAGTTACCATATAGCCGAGGAACTCGCCTGATGTCACGCCGAAACGACGCTTAGCCGGATTGAGCTTCATGTTATACTTGTTTAATAGCGCAAAGTATTCTGCGAGGTGGCCGACATGGTCTTTTTCCTCGAGCTATTTGACAAGCATATCATCTATGTAGACCTCCATTGTCTTGCCGAGGAGGCCTTCGAACATCCTGTTCACTAATCGTTGATAAGTAGCCCAAGCGTTCTTAAGGCCGAAAAGCATGACCTTGTAGCAATAGATCCCGTGATCTGTAATGAAAGATGTTTTATCGCGATCGCCGGGGTGCATAAAAATTTGATTGTAGTCAGAGAAAGCATCCATAAACGATAACAGCCTATTCCCAGATGTCGCCTCGACGAGGCGGTCGATATGAGGAAGAGGGAAACTGTCTTTTGGACATGCCTTGTTTAAATCCGTGAAGTCCACAGAGACTCGCCACTTGCCACTCTTCTTCTTCACGACGACTGGATTAGCGAGCCAATCTGGATATCTGACCTCAGCAATCGAACCGTCTCGCAAGAGTCTTTTTACTTCGTCATTCACCGCTTGAGCTCTGTCTGGTCCGAGTCGCCTTCGGTTCTGTTTTATGGGTTTAAAGGTCGTATCGACATTCAACTGGTGACTGATGATGTCGATATCGATCCCGAGCATATCCTCTGCGGCCCACGTGAAAGTGCTAATGTTCCCATTTAGGAATTCGACGAGGTCGAGCCTGACGGCTTCATCTAGCGTTGCGCCAATCTCCACACACTTCTCCGGGAACTCGTCGTCAATGCAAACCAATATGACGGGTTCGCATGTCGGATCCGCTCCTTCTTCTTCGGCGGCTTCTGCGATCTGTAGTTGTTACAAAACGTCCGAGATTTCCTTAACAGGCTCCCTGTTTGTCTTGAACTTTTTACGCGGCTCGCTCGGAATGGGCTTTGTCGCTTGACTCCTTAGTTTGTGCGCGGTCATAAAGCAAGACCGCGACGCCGACTGACTCCCTCTGATTGTTTTGATCCCGATTTTTGTTGGAAACTTAAGGTAGAGATGGTACGTTAAGGCGATGGCACGCATCGAATTGAGCCAAGGGGTTCCCATTATCACGTTGTAAATCGCCAGGTTGTCCAATACCGCGAACTCCACTATTTTTGTTACTCCTTCCGCACATATTGGAAGTTTAATCATTCCAAGTGTCATTGTCGTCTCGCCATTGAATCCGGTCAAAGGCTTAGGATAGGATTCGACTTGAGCGAGGTCGATTTCCATACGCTTAAGAGCGTCAATGAAAATGATGTCGATTGTGCTTCCAGTATCGATCAAAATGCGACCCGTGTCCCACCCTGCGACTGTGAGTCGGATGACAAGCGGGTCATCGTGAGGTTTTTGAATGTCCTCGATCTCATTCTCTTCGAACTGGATGACATCTTTTGGAAACTTGGACGGTATGGGTTTGTTCGCTCCTACCTCAGCTCATCTTTGATAAGCTTTGATTGACGAGACGGTGTTTGAGCAATAACGCGAGCTGTCCATGATCATGTTGCAGACTTTTTGTTTCGAGCCGCTTTGGCCATCACTACTGTTTTGCCGGCCGAGGTGGTCTTTGTCGTTATTCCGCCTGTCCTGTTTGTTATTCTTGCTATTGTCCCTGGACGGACCGTCCCCTTCTCTTGCATCGTCGAATTGCTCGAGCTGCAAATCGTTAACATTTATATTTCCTCTGAGCTCTCCGGCGGCTAGCTTCACTGCGAGTCGCATACCGAGCACTCTGCAGTTAGCCGTCGAATGTCCACCCATTTTGTGCAGGTCGCAATATGCGGATTTGTCGTAATGTGAGTTCCTTATCCACGTATTGCCGTTACTATGACCCGGAGTTCCATTTCTGCGACCTCGCCCTCTTCCTCGACCAAAGCCGGGCGAGTCCACCTGGTAGTTATGGGCACCCTTAAAACCTCCCTCGTGCTGCACAAAGTTGCCTGGCTTCTTCTTCGCTATAGCTGGGGCTTCCTGCGGATTGGGAACTTTGGCCTTCCCATACTTCTGGCCCAGAATTCTTGTTTCATCCTCGTTCTTTGCGAAGCCGTTGGCGCGATGAAGCGCATCTTGAATAGACGAGGGCTCGTTGATCGTCATCTCCTTTCGGAAATCCGAATTGTACCACAGGGCTTTTCGAAGCGCGCTCAGTGCGGACTGGTCGTCAATCCCTTTCACTTAAGTAAGCATCGCCTTAAAGCGTTTGATGAAAACTCCCAAGGGTTCACTGGCCGCTTGTGAAATGGTGTAAAGATCAGCCTCGGACGTCCTGCGCTTGATTAAGATTGCGTATTGCTTTAGGAACGCGTTAGAGAGCTGCGCGAAGCTGTCGATTGAATTCTTCTTCATTTCCGTGAACCAATAGAGAGTTGCCCCCTTGAGGTGCTCCACGAAGAGGAGGCTGCAACCAACGTCAATTTCGTCGAGTCGGAAATTAGCTCGCCCCATAGCGATTGAGAAAGCCCTAATGTGCTTCGTGGGGTTGCCCTTTCCATCATAAATAGGAAGCCTGAGCTTCCCCGGATCGGATAGACGTGCCTTTGTTATTCGCTCGGTGAAAGGAGTAGTGCGAGCTTCTTCAAGGACGCGGTCAATCTCTGGCGCCTTGCTGGTTACGCGATGGACCTGTGATCTCATATCCTTGAGATCCCGGGCTGTCTCTTGCATGATGGCTTTGAGCTCGTCCATTTCCGTTTGCTGTGAAGCGATACCTCTACGATTGGTCGGGGCTCCGGCTTGCTCCGTCCATCGCATATTCTCTGCGATTTCGCCCTCATCCCTACTTTGGATACGACTGGTCGGTCGACTATGTCGAGCGACTCCGAATTCGCGTCCTTCCAGATCGTCTACGATTGCAACTATATCGCCAGTTGCACCCGCGACGAGGACGGTCCCGTCTCTGAGAGGCGTTGGCGTATGATCTTCGTGAGCTCCGCGAGTTCAAGGCGAGGCCGCTGGGGAGAAGTTAAGGGCGACCGGGGTGACGCGAAGCGCGGCATCTTGAGGAAGTCTTCGAGGTTGACAGGCTGTCGACAAGGCCCTGATTTCGGCGGTCAGGTTGTTGTTGATAGTTTCCTGGTTCTGCGATTGCTTGAGCAACTGCTCGAGCATTGCCTTGAGCTGATCGAAAGCTGCCAGTGTGGCCGGATCGGCCGAGTTGGTATTGGCGGTTGCCAGGTTTCCTGTCGGGGCAGGTCTGCCTGCTTCCGCCTCCAATGCGGACTGGTTGTTTAGCCCATCCACAATGGGCTCGCTCGGACCTGAACTACCGTTGGCCCCTGGAGATTGCGGGTTCGTTATTGACTTCTTGACGAGTTCGTCTAAGTGTTTGTTTCGTGTATGAAGCTAGTGTTGCGAGTAGACCCCCTCCTTCTAGCGCCAAATTGTGCGAGCTAGAATTTCACACAATAAAATTTGTGAAGATTCAGATGAAATAGAGCTTCTTTAGGGTTTTCAAACACTAAGACAGAAAACGAATTAGGGTTCTTGCATTGTTCTTATTTATTAAGATCAGAGCTGTTTCAGTTCGTTTACAAAGATTTTCGGGATCCCTCACAAATGAGGGGGGGGGGGTACATGCTTATTTATAGAGAAAATAGGTCGGTTCGGATGAACAGTGTTGGACCTTTAATGGGCCTCTGTCTTCTGGGCTTGACCGTTGGGCCGTTTAACGTATACTTAGTCGATTTAGGCTTATCGATTCTTCTAAGGGAGATTTGACCCCTACAACAAGGTGTTATGTATAGGTTTCATACCGTCTGGTAAATCAAATGGATCTGGAAAACATCGAGCTTTTACTATGAAATTAGGTGAAGAATCTTGGAGGCCGATTTTATGCAATCGTGATCATTGTCCATCATTGCCTAAGGGAGTATGGAAAGAAGAAGTTTTGTACTATGGAGCTCATGTTGGCAGTAATCGTGATTCTATAATAATGAGCTTTAACCTAAGGTCTGAATAGTTAAATGTTATTGATACCCCTAAGGAAGTCCGTTTTGGGATATATGATATATTTGTGAACTATAAAGGGAATGTTGCCTTGGTGGAAGACTTTGTGATCAAAAGTAATGAAATTAAGATGTTGGTTAGGAATGAAATTTCCGGAAAATGGTTGGAAGACCGCATTGAGATTCCTAGTTGGAAAGAAATATTTGGGAAGGAGAAGTATTGTTTTCAAGGTTTCATTGGAACAGAAGAACTTGTTTTGGAACATAAGGGGTACATCATAATGGACCAATCTCTGTGATGTATTACAATAAAGCCACAAAAAAACACAAAAAGTTTACAATCGACGGGGTTGGGGGTTCAGATAGCGTTGCTTGGACCTTCTTTAATCATGTTAATAGTCTTTCGCTTCCGTAAGGAGCAAACAATAGTTGGTCTCATTGGGTTTGTTTGTGTCGTTCAGTCTCTCTAATAGTTTTATTAAGTTTGTGTGTGTCGTTCAGTCTTTCAAGTAGTACTAGTTAGTAGTCTTATTCGGTTTGTTCGTCGTCATTTCTATTGTCGTTAATCTTTGTTTATGATAAACAATGATGTTATATGAAAATTGATACGGTTAAGTACACACTATTGTATGTGATGGAAGAAAAATAATTCAAGTTACATTTGGAACAAAATCTTTAAAAGGCTAATTCGCCAAAAGAAAAATTGTGTAAAGTTAAAAGTATTGATTTTGTTGGTAGAGATTACTAGATGCGTACGATGAAATAAATTTGTTAAACTCGCACGTTTTGTAATTTGTACCAAATCTTTTTGTTTCATAATTAGTGAAAAATTTAGTTAGTTTTAACGCGTAATATATTTTTTTTGGCATTGTGTAAAAAGAATTAAAATGCAAAGTCAAAAAAGAAGTAGAATGTTTCAATTGTAAAAAAAGAAGTAAAATATTCGAGTTTAACAAACTAAAAGTAGAATAATTCGTATCTATCATATCAATTATTCAAAAATGTCAAAACCTTCAAATAATTCGACCAAAGACACTCTAAATTCGAGAAAAAAGCACCGAAACTAAAAATCTAACTCTCGAACAAAGATTAAATTTCTCAGACACTAAAATTTGACCCCGCAAAAACTTAAAACTTCAAAATTGACCAAAAATTAAAAACAGAGCATACTACTCAACACTCAAAATCTTGACAACAGAGTAACCATCGATCTTGTGCAACGCCACAATCAAATCTCCGGCCTTACATATTCCCTTCTCCTTCGCGACTCCGCTCGCAAACCTAAACGTCTCCTCCGTCGAATCCAAACCTCCATTCGCCACCACCGGAATAATTCCACGGCTAATCAAACCACGTTTCGCCACATGAGTAGCCGCTTCCTCGTCGCGATCAATCTCTGGCACAATCACCGACAGAATCGGAACGCTCGGTCTGTATTTCGCCACGAGTTCCGACGTGTAACCGCCTTTGGTCAGAACCACAATCGCTTTAGCACCTAAACTCCTAGCGGTCGAAACGGCTGAAGCGGCTAAACTCTCAATCGGCGACAACGGTAAACAAACGATTTCTAGGGTTTTCTTGTGCAGCGCGTCGTAATTGATGTAATCCTCTGCTTCTTTACATATTCTTGACATGGTTAAGACGGCCGTCTCGGGGTGAGCTCCAGCAGCTGTTTCCCCACTTAGCATAACGCAATCGGTACCGTCAAGGACAGCGTTTGCTACGTCTGTAGCTTCAGCTCTCGTCGGACGTGGAGATTTAGTCATCGACTCGAGCATCTGTGTCGCTGTAACGACTGGTTTCCCTAGAGCATTCGCCTTCTCGATCATCATCTTTTGAGCTAGAAACATCTTCTCAATCGGAATCTCCATTCCTAAATCACCTCGAGCCACCATGAATGCATCAGTGTTTTTTAGAATGTTATCGAAATTCATCACTCCTTCTTGATTCTCCACCTAATTGTCATCAAAACGTTAATACATAACCAAGAAGAAATCAAATTTTTATTTAAGGTAAAGAAAGTGTAGTTTTTTTTACCTTTGACATGAGCATGATGCTCTTTGCGTGTTCTCCAAGTAATTTTCTAACTTCGATTAGGTCAGATCCTTTACGAACAAAGGAAAGAGCGATGATATCGATCTTATTTGGAATTCCCCATTGGAGAATATCGACTTGGTCTTTCTCGGTTAGTGTCGGGAGATCAACTACGATTCCGGGGAGATTGACGTTTTTTCTTTCACCAAGAGCCGCTGAGTTTTCGCAACGGCAACGAACAAGACCGAGATTCTTGTCGCAGGACAAGACGGTTAGAGAGATTGTACCGTCGGAACAGAGAATCACGTCGCCGGACTTGAGATCCTCTGCTAGTTTCTTGTAGCTCATGGAGATTGTGTTTGAATCTCCTTGGATAGTGTAATCGGTTGAGATTGTGATTTCTTGACCTTGAATTAACTGAACCGGTTTACCTTCTTTGAGAAATCCGGTTCGGATCTCAGGACCCTAAAACAAGCAAAAATTCAACCAAGTTAAATCAAAAGTCAAAACCCTAATCAGAGTCTTTAGATAGCACAAGGAGAAAATAAAGAAACGATGATGAATTAGGGTTTACCTTTGTGTCTAGCATGACGGCACAGAGAATACCCGTGTTCTTCATGGCGATTCTGAGATTATCGAGAGTTTCTTGATGGTAATCGTGAGAACCATGAGAGAAGTTGAACCGAGCTACGTTCATACCGGCTTTGAGAAGCTTTTCTATCATCTCGACAGACCTAGACGCCGGTCCAAGAGTACACACGATCTTAGTCTTTGACTTGAGGGGTCCATTGTTTGTTTTTCCACCAAGTAATTTCTCCATTGTGAAAAAACCCTAAAAAGCGTAGAGACAAAAGAAAGTGTTTGTGTTTTGTGTTTGTGAAGGATTGTGATTTGTGTTAGAGTCACGTATCTAGGTGTGTATATATAGAGAATTGATTATGAAGGTTGAAATAATTTCCTTTTCTTACAATGAAAAGAAAAGGCAAAGAGACAATTTCCTTTTATGCGTAGGCATTAATTTCACATTTATTTATTCTTGCGTCTCAAGAAATAACAGGAAAGCTTCGGACATATTGTTGATTTAATTTTTGGAAATAGTGATTTTCGATTTTTGCACTTAATTAATGGCGAAAACGAAAACGGAAAGTTTTCTTAATTGAAATTTATTGATGTTCTTGTTCCTCAAGAATGTCAAAATCAAAGAGTCAACCGACTCAAAACGTGATTATGAAACAGAAAAGCTTTATCAGTACAAATATGGTTTATATCAAAAGGAAATCTTTCGTGACCCAAAAAAAAGAGAGAGGAAAACTTAACAAAATTGATTAACATCGTATTAGACTTTTTTTTTCAGTTATGAACATGCCGTAATGTAAAGCTGAGATTCCATTATTAAGAGTTTTGACAATTTTACTAAAACTACCACACATTTAAAGAAAGCAGTAAATTTCATACACTAGCGCATTTCACAAGTTTATTGATCAAATGGGTTCTACTAATTAGTTGGGCTAAAATGAGATAAGTTAAATTCTCGTATTCAATCTAATCTCTGGCTAAGGTTACATTATTTCTCCAAAAATAGGAGTTTTATAGTAAGGCCTTGATTGGTATGGCTATAAAAGAGCAGTAGCATTAGCAGTATTAGGGCTGGGCATTTTAACCGAACCCGAACCCGGACCGAAATACCCGAACCGAACCCGAACCCGAACCGATCGTATATTGATATGTTAGGTTTTTAGCCTAATTTACCCATGGTTTTGTGTTGCTTTTCTTGTCTTTTTGTTTCCTTTTGATGTCTTTTCAGGTTCTAAAATGCTTTGGAGCACCATTTGGAGCTGCTGGAGCTCTATGAAGAAAAGGAGAATAATTGGAGCAAAAAGGAGACTTTTCACTCTCCCGAGCACCTGCTCGGTACATGCGAGCACCTGCTCGCAGGGAAGCACCAGACCTAAACCTAAAAGCTGTGGCCGCCGAATCCAAATTGCTGGCCCACAAGATTTGCTGAATAAATGAGTCAAAGATCACCTCCTATTCATTAGGGAGGAGATCACTCCTTTAATTTATTATGAAAATCTTACTTATTTCCTATTTTGGAGGGATTTGATATTTTGTTTTAATGCCTTCCCTTTGTATTAAAAGGAGGATTATTCCTTCCTTGAGGAGAAGACTTGTTACGTTCAAAAAAATTTCAGAAGACTTTTAGTTCTCTTTTTACGATTTTAATAAAAGTTATTTTTGTTCTTCCATTGTTCTTCACCAATCCGAATCACCACTTCATTTCCATTGAAGCTACTGTTCATTTCTGAATCATCACATCATCATCTAGAGAAGAATTCTAAACCCCCTTTCATTCTTATCTTCCATTATGAATCCTTATCTAATGATTGTTGCGCTTGATTTAATCATGTCCGAGTAGTTTACTAACTAGGTCGAGGTGTTTTCAATGGTGATTTAGGGCTTTAGATGGTTGAGCCAAATAGGGAATTCTTATGTCTTCATCTCTAGGAAGTCTCAATGCTTAGGCTAAATTGATCACTTAGTCTATGATCTCTAGGTTTAATCTATTCACCAAAAATGATATAGGTTGCTAGAATTACCTTTGATGAGCATTCGGTGGTAACCAAAACACCATTGATCGTTCCCATTGAATGTGAACATATTGAACCATTGCATTAAAGCTTGTTTACTTCATTACTAAATCCACTCGAAAGTGTAGGTATTTAGGCTGTAGACAAAGGTATTGATACATCGCCAAAAGCGGGGCAATACATATTTATGTTTGAGTTCTAGACCGCATTTAATTAGACCCTGAATAGAAGCTCAACCCAAGTACCCGAAATCACCAAAGATTCATCTCGGCTTAGTGCCTTTTATCATTGTTTTATTACCGATTTTTATTCCAAGCACCTGCTCATTTACATTGAGCACCTGCTCACGTCAGTTTACAACTCATTTAATTTATCTTAGCTTTATTTGAAATCTATAGATTCATAGTGTAACCTTGGTCTCTGTGGATTCGATACCTTATATACTACTGCTTTTGCCTGTGCACTTGCAGCATTATTTTGGGTTAAAACTCGAGACTATCAAGTTTTTGGCGCCGTTGCCGGGGACCAATAGCGTTACCTTTGAATTTTGGTTTTATTTATAGTCTAAGAATTTTGCTAATTTTGTTTTTTGTTTTTGTTTTTGTTATGTTTCAGGTGTATGACCAGTAGAAGAACGAGGAGAAATCTGAACGAAGATCTAGTCAGTCATACGAACGAAGAGTTAGCTCGTCTCGAACGTCAGAATCGCCGCCGAGCACCTGCTCAAACCGAACGAGCACCTGCTCGCTCAGAAAACATGGCAGATCAGGAAGCTATGAATGCTCAGTTACAGATTTTGAGAGATCAAATCACCCAGTTGCAAAGGCAACAGCCGCGGGGTCAGCCAACCATAGGGGAATCGGACAATCCCCATGCGTTTTATCAAAACCGTTCGGCCATTGTCATTCCGACCATTCAAAGACAAGATTACGAGGTCAAGGCTCAGTTGATTTCGTTGGTAAAGCAGCATCTTTTCCATGGTCTACCCGCTGAAATACCAATGGACCACATAGAGAACTTCGAGGAAATCTGTAGTACTACGGGTTCTAATGGGGTTCCAACCGAGTTCTTGAAGTGTAAGTTGTTCCCGTTCTCTCTCGCGGACAAGGCACAAAGATGGTTGAAGTCGCTGCCGGCTGGTTCATTGAGGACTTGGGATGAGGCTAGATCCGCGTTCTTGGATCATTTCTATACGAAGTCCAAAACGGCCGCTTTGAGGAACAAGATTGCATCCTTTCAACAACACTCCGGAGAAGCTTTTGGTGAAGCTTGGGAAAGACTCAAGGAGTATAAGAGGGAGTGTCCTCATCACGGTTTCAAGGATGAGCAAATCTTGAACATATTCTACGATGGAGTCGATTGGGATTACCGAAATGCCTTAAATGCCGCAAGTAATGGAGACTTCATGACCAAGACTAAGGAAGGTGCATTTGAGCTCATCGAAAACCTTGCCTCAAGCTCCAACAACAAGGCTCCCGAGTACGATAGAACCAAGAAGGTCAATAGTGTGGACTCTCAAAAGATCGATGAATTAACCGCGAAAGTGAACTTGCTTCTACGAGAGACTCAAAGGCCGGTTAAGTTCATGGAAGAAGATGGGGCTGCCCCTAATGCTCATGAGTTTGTGGAAGATCAAGAAGATGGTTTAGAAGAGGTCAACTATGTGAATGGCCAAGGGTACCAAAACCGAGGGTTTAACCCCAACTACCGAAGCCATCCAAACCTCTCCTACCGCAACACCAACGTGGAAAACCCCCAAGACCAAGTCTATCCGCAACAAGGGGGTACAAATCAGAAGTTCTACTCCAACAACACTCAAGGGAAGCAATTCATTCCCAACCAAAATCAGAACCGGTTTCAAGCAACAAACCAACAACAAACCGTTTCCGCGCCTCAACCTCAACAAGATGATTTGAAAGGTCTCATCCATCAAGTCTTGGCCAACCAACAGCAGACATCATCCGAGCTGGGCAGTAAGATGGACAACATGTACAAGGATCTCCATGCAAAGTATGAGGCCGTGACCGCACATGTAAAGAAGTTGGATACACAAGTAGCTCAAACCGCCGAAGCTATTCAAAGACCGATTGGTGCTCTTCCTGGCCGTGGTGAAGTGAACCCTAGGAAGGAGTATTCGCCATGCAATGCTGTTGAGTTAAGAAGCGGAAGAGCGTTGGCACAGCCTACGGCCACAACCCCTCAAGTTAAGGCCAAGGAGAAAGTTGTTGAGCAACCGGCACAAGAGGATGACTTGGCAGAGGATGTGATGCATGAGGAGGCTGGTTCTAGCTCAGAAACCACACCAGCTACTGTTCTGATCAATCTGGAGAAAACACCCCAGCGAGCACCTGCTCAGCCGACCGAGCACCTGCTCGCTCAGAATGTTCCCGCGAAATTTCCAGAAGCTCAGACCGAGAGAGTCTATGTGCCTAAGATACCCTACCCAGTGCCTCCCAAGAAATCTAAGAAGGATTTGGAGGATGCTAAGTGTAAGGAAATGATTAAAGGCTTGGAGGTAAAGCTTCCTTTATCCGATGCGGTTCAAATGGTACCTTCTCTCAAACGGTACATGAAGGAGCTAATTTCTGGAAAAGTTGTGGAAGAGGAGAGTGTGATGATGGTTTCCAAAGAATGTAGTGCAATACTTCAGAGTAAGGTGTTGACTAAGAAAGGCGATCCCGGGAGGTTTGTGATTTCGGTAAAAATTGGGCCATGCACGTTCGCATGCTCACTGGTTGACTTGGGTTCAAGTGTTAATTTAATGCCTTATTCCGTTGCTAAACGTTTAGGTTTTACCGATTTCAAACCAACTAAGATCTCCTTGATTTTTGCAGATAGATCCACTAAACTGCCTGTAGGTATAATCGAGGATTTACACGTCCGCATAGGGGACACTCTAATCCCGACCGATTTCGTGGTTCTAGAGCTCGATGAAGAACCAAAGGACCCACTGATTTTGGGGAGATCATTCCTAAACACGGCGCGTGCAATCATCGATGTTGAACAAGGTATAGTCGACCTCCGTCTCGGAGACATGGTGGTACGGTTCGAGATGAGTAAGATGCTCAAGAGGCCGATGATAGATGGGCAAACCTTCGTGATCCACGATGACTCCGAGGTGTCGGAAGATGTGGTTGAAGAGATCCTAGCAAAGGACTCTCTCGAAGTTGCGTTGACAAAAGCCGAAAGTGAACACGGATTTCTAAGTGAAGACACCCAAGGGTTTGCCAAGTTTCTGGATTCCAACACCAGAATAGAGAAAGAAGATGAATTCCAGAGTCTGACCGAGGGCACAGAAAACGATGTTCTGCCAGATTCCCAGCGAGCACCTGCTCGCTCCGACCGAGCACCTGCTCGGACCGAAAACCAGAACATCACCGGATCATGGAGCGAGCTGAAAGCTCCAAAGGTAGAATTAAAAACCCTCCCAGCGGGGCTCAGGTATGCATTTCTAGGTCCTAACTCTACATATCCTGTTATAGTGAATGCAGAATTGAATAATGTTGAGATCACTTTGCTTTTGTGTGAGTTGAGGAAATATAGAAAGGCCTTGGGATATTCGTTAGATGATATAACCGGTATATCTCCCGACTTGTGCATGCACCGAATTAATCTAGAGGATGAATCGATGACTTCTATAGAACATCAGAGACGGTTAAACCCGAATCTAAAGGATGTTGTAAAGAAAGAGATAATGAAACTTCTAGAAGCTGGTGTGATATATGCTATATCTGATAGCAAATGGGTAAGTCCGGTGCACGTTGTACCTAAGAAGGGAGGTATCACGGTAATTAGGAATGAGAAAAACGAATTGATTCCAACTAGAACGGTAACGGGTCATAGAATGTGCATAGACTATAGGAAATTGAATGCTGCTACTCGCAAAGATCATTTTCCTTTGCCTTTTATTGATCAAATGCTTGAACGTCTTGCTAATCACCCTTACTACTGTTTTCTAGATGGTTACTCAGGATTTTTTCAGATACCCATCCATCCCGATGATCAGGAAAAGACAACGTTCACATGTCCATACGGCACATTCGCATACCGCCGGATGCCATTTGGCTTGTGCAACGCCCCAGCGACTTTCCAACGTTGTATGATGTCCATTTTTACTGATTTAATTGAAGATATTATGGAATTATTTATGGATGACTTCTCTGTGTATGGGAGTTCTTTTTCTGTTTGTTTGTCTAATTTGTGCAGAGTATTACAAAGATGCGAGGAGAAACATCTAGTGCTGAATTGGGAAAAGTGCCATTTTATGGTCAGGAATGGGATAGTACTTGGGCACCGGATTTCAGAGAAAGGGATAGAGGTTGACAAGGCTAAGATAGAGGTCATGATGAGTTTACAACCGCCTACTACGGTCAAAGGAATCCGAAGCTTTCTAGGCCATGCCGGGTTCTACCGTCGTTTCATCAAAGACTTCTCCAACATTGCTAGGCCTCTCACTAGATTGCTGTGTAAGGAAGTCAAGTTCGACTTTGATAGAGAGTGTTTGGCTGCGTTTCATACTATCAAGGGTGCCTTGGTTAGTGCACCAATAGTCCAACCACCGGATTGGGACTTACCGTTTGAGATTATGACGGATGCGAGTGATTTTGCTGTGGGGGCTGTTCTTGGTCAAAGGAAGGACAAGAAGCTCCATGTGATATATTATGCTAGCCGGACGATGGATGATGCTCAATGTCGGTATGCAACCACCGAAAAGGAGTTATTGGCGATTGTCTTCGCCTTTGAGAAGTTTAGATCATACCTCGTCGGTTCTAAGGTAATTGTTCACACCGATCATGCTGCGTTAAAATACTTGCTGACCAAGAAAGATGCCAAGCCTAGGCTATTGAGATGGATACTTTTGCTTCAAGAGTTTGATTTAGAGATCAAGGACAAGAAAGGGTCCGAGAATGGAGTTGCTGATCATTTGAGTAGGCTGCAAGTTGAAGATGAGACACCTATGGAAGACAGCCTGCCAGATGAACAAATTTATTCGATCTGCGAAAAATTTCCAGAAGCTGAGCGAGCACCTGCTCGGACTGACCGAGCACCTGCTCGGAAGATTTTTTGTGGAATTATCCAGAATGCCCAACCTTCGAGTTTCCCTTGGTTCGGTGACTTTGCTAACTACTTGGCAGCTGATAAGGTTCCGGAAAACCTAACGGGAAGCCAAAAGAAGAAGTTTTTCCGAGATGTTAGACGATACTATTGGGACGAGCCGTACTTGTACAAGCAATGCTCGGATGGGCTGTATAGAAGATGTGTTTCGGAGGAGGAAATCCCTGGGATCTTGCACCATTGTCACGGTTCATCTTATGCCGGACACTTTGCCACATTCAAGACGGTTACAAAAGTGCTACAAGCGGGTCTTTGGTGGCCAACGATGTTCAAGGATACGAATAGGTTTGTTGCTCGATGTAACGCGTGTCAAAGGCAAGGGAACATCAGCAAGCGCAATGAGATGCCTCAAAATTTCATCTTAGAAGTAGAGGTTTTCGATGTTTGGGGTATAGACTTCATGGGACCGTTCCCTTCCTCCTATAAGAACAAGTACATACTTGTAGCCGTTGACTATGTTTCCAAGTGGGTCGAAGCACAAGCCAGCCCGACTTGTGATGCTGCGATAGTTACCAAGTTGCTCAAAACGGTGATTTTCCCTAGGTTTGGAATTCTGAGAGTTGTGATAAGTGATGGAGGTTCACACTTCATTAACAAGGTTTTTGAGAACTTGTTAAGGAAGAATGGAGTCACGCATAAGGTAGCCTCTCCTTATCACCCTCAAACTAGTGGACAAGTGGAGGTCTCCAATAGAGAGATAAAGAGTATCTTGCAAAAAACGGTTGGTACAACGCGTAAGGATTGGGCGAATAAGCTAGATGACGCTTTGTGGGCATATAGGACAGCATATAAGACTCCGTTGGGGACAACGCCTTTTCATTTGGTGTATGGGAAGGCATGTCACTTACCGGTAGAATTGGAATACAAGGCGGCATGGGCTGTCAAGCGACTTAATTATGACATCCTTAGTGCATCCGAGAGGAGATCCATGCAGCTGCATGAGTTGGAAGAAATTAGGCATCTCGCCTATGACAATTCCCGAATCTACAAGGAACGGACCAAAGCTTACCACGACAAGAAGATTATCCCTCGAAACTTTGCTCCTAACGATCAAGTTTTATTGTTTAACTCTCGTTTTAAGTTGTTTCCAGGGAAGCCAAAGTCGAGATGGAGTGGTCCGTTCACCATCAAAGAGGTGAAACCATACGGGGCCGTAGTGTTGCTAGACACTAAAGGAGGTGATTTTGTTGTTAATGGTCAACGTCTCAAGCCATACCTTGCGGATACATACGTGGGAGAAATTGAATCAGTCACTTTTAGTGACCCTCCTCGAGCCTAAAGGGTTTCCAAAGTCGAGCTAACGACTTAAAACAAGCGCTTGGTGGGAGGCAACCCACCGGTAAGGATTTTTGTATAAATTTTGAATTTTAATTCCTTTTATTACTAACATTTCACTTGTGATTTCAGTAATTACATTCTGCGAAAAAGTGTAAAATGGCACCGAGCACCTGCTCGCACGCATTCGAGCACCTGCTCGGACCAGCCAGCAAGGAGAAGGAGGAAGAGGTCTGATCATGTCTCCGACGACGCTACATCCGGGTGATATCCACTTTCACCCTACTATTTCCATTGTTTATATCACATTTGTTTCTATTTTGTTTTTATTTTGTTTTTGATTTGAACTTGTTTTTAGTCTACTCTTTCGGTACTTTTCTTTCACCGAGACGGTGAAAGTTAAGTCCGGGGGAGTGGATTAATGTTTTAATTGTTTTTGCTTTGAGTCTTTTGCACTTATAAAAAAAAAAAAAGAAGAGAAAATTTCATAAAAACACAAAAAAAATGCATATAGTTTCTCATGGCATAAACATTTTTATTATCTTTTTCATGCTAGGATCGAGTCTAGAGCATTTTAGGATTGCATTTGCATAGGGAGCAATGATGAAATTTCCTTGTAAAGATTCATTTTAGGATTCCATGATATGCCCTCATTAGAACTTTTTCGATGCATTAACATTCGTGAATTAGAGGCTCATCCATACTTGAATCTTATTTCTTTGAAAATCCCAACTCAATTGAAACTTGCATGATCTAGATTCAGCTCTATCAACTTGAACTTAAACTTGATTAATTCTTCTCACTTTTGGACTTTGAATCATAACTATGGATAAACACCTTGCATTCAAATCATGTTTGCCTAATTTTTACCACTCTTATCTTGATTTGAATGGCTATCCCGATCTAAGTTCATCTTTTAGATGAGGATAGTACCACACCTTTTTAACCCAACAATTTGGTTCAAACCCTTGCATATGTTCTCCGAGTGAGGCCTTTTTCTTTGTGTTGCATTGGTAAAATCTTGCAAGCATTAGAGACGACAAGGCAAAGTTTCCATTAGGCTAGTTTCTTGAGTTTAAGACTAGTCTTAGGTGGGGTATGAAACCGATTTGGTTAAGCATTTACTTGATTATCTTTGGGTTTGTGGTTAAGTGTGAAAAGAAAGAAAGAAGAAAGGATGAGTTCTAGGGAATAAGTTTGAAAAGAAAAGTATATAGCTCTAAGTGTTTAAAAGAAAAATGATAGCTTAGCATTCTCTTAGAATAAATCAAAAAGAAGAAAAATGTGTTAGAGAATGCTAGGATAGGAAGAGCTAAAGTTAAGAAAAGAAATTCCCTAGGATTCGGAAAATTTAAAGAAGAAAGAGGAAGTTTGAAAGGTTTAGCCGAAATTGGCTAGTGGTTTAACAAATGGGTAGTGAGAAAAGAGAGATGAAAGATTGCAACAATGGGGTTATGGGTAGAACTTTGGATTCCTAGCCTTGTATGCATCAATTGTCTCTTTTCTTTCTTGCTTTTACTAAATGTAACACTTGCATTTGAGAGTTAGCCACCAAAAAGAATTCGGACAGCCTCTTTTCATCATCTAAAAGCCTTCTTCTACCGAGCCAAATGGTATTGATTCATTGTCCAATTGTGAGACCGCACCAAACACATTAATGAATGTTAAAGA
Source organism: Draba incana (assembly GCA_963576765.1). NCBI lineage: Eukaryota > Viridiplantae > Streptophyta > Magnoliopsida > Brassicales > Brassicaceae > Draba > Draba incana. The sequence continues at coordinate 2,368,431 of OY755207.1, read as the reverse complement.
GTTGAGTTTAGTTGATTGCATGCTTTCTTTTGAGTCTAAGGATTTGGAGTAATTATTTTGATAAGAGATGAGTATGGCGAAAGCTTCTTGAGTAAGATTTGTTGTGCATCGCATTAGTTCTCTTTAGGACATGTTGTTGAATCTTTCGATGTTTCTTTTGCATTTGAGCTCCCACCTTCAAACACTTCTCCGGATTCCTCTCTTCTTGTTTGCTTGCGGACAAGCAAAAGGCAAGTCCGGGGGAGTTGATATGTTAGGTTTTTAGCCTAATTTACCCATGGTTTTGTGTTGCTTTTCTTGTCTTTTTGTTTCCTTTTGATGTCTTTTCAGGTTCTAAAATGCTTTGGAGCACCATTTGGAGCTGCTGGAGCTCTATGAAGAAAAGGAGAATAATTGGAGCAAAAAGGAGACTTTTCACTCTCCCGAGCACCTGCTCGGTACATGCGAGCACCTGCTCGCAGGGAAGCACCAGACCTAAACCTAAAAGCTGTGGCCGCCGAATCCAAATTGCTGGCCCACAAGATTTGCTGAATAAATGAGTCAAAGATCACCTCCTATTCATTAGGGAGGAGATCACTCCTTTAATTTATTATGAAAATCTTACTTATTTCCTATTTTGGAGGGATTTGATATTTTGTTTTAATGCCTTCCCTTTGTATTAAAAGGAGGATTATTCCTTCCTTGAGGAGAAGACTTGTTACGTTCAAAAAAATTTCAGAAGACTTTTAGTTCTCTTTTTACGATTTTAATAAAAGTTATTTTTGTTCTTCCATTGTTCTTCACCAATCCGAATCACCACTTCATTTCCATTGAAGCTACTGTTCATTTCCGAATCATCACATCATCATCTAGAGAAGAATTCTAAACCCCCTTTCATTCTTATCTTCCATTATGAATCCTTATCTAATGATTGTTGCGCTTGATTTAATCATGTCCGAGTAGTTTACTAACTAGGTCGAGGTGTTTTCAATGGTGATTTAGGGCTTTAGATGGTTGAGCCAAATAGGGAATTCTTATGTCTTCATCTCTAGGAAGTCTCAATGCTTAGGCTAAATTGATCACTTAGTCTATGATCTCTAGGTTTAATCTATTCACCAAAAATGATATAGGTTGCTAGAATTACCTTTGATGAGCATTCGGTGGTAACCAAAACACCATTGATCGTTCCCATTGAATGTGAACATATTGAACCATTGCATTAAAGCTTGTTTACTTCATTACTAAATCCACTCGAAAGTGTAGGTATTTAGGCTGTAGACAAAGGTATTGATACATCGCCAAAAGCGGGGCAATACATATTTATGTTTGAGTTCTAGACCGCATTTAATTAGACCCTGAATAGAAGCTCAACCCAAGTACCCGAAATCACCAAAGATTCATCTCGGCTTAGTGCCTTTTATCATTGTTTTATTACCGATTTTTATTCCAAGCACCTGCTCATTTACATTGAGCACCTGCTCACGTCAGTTTACAACTCATTTAATTTATCTTAGCTTTATTTGAAATCTATAGATTCATAGTGTAACCTTGGTCTCTGTGGATTCGATACCTTATATACTACTGCTTTTGCCTGTGCACTTGCAGCATTATTTTGGGTTAAAACTCGAGACTATCATATATGAAACCCGATCGGGTTTTAAGTTCTTAAGGTACGGGTACCCGTACCCGATCGGGTAATACCCGATACCCGATACCCGATAATACCCGATACCCGATCGGGTATCCGATTCTATTTTTTTTTTTTTTTTTAGTGATTAGGGTTGGATGTCATGGATTAATTGGTCAGTATTAGTAATAACCTAGAGTGTGAATTCAATTTATTAACTAGTGAAAAGTTTTCTTATTAAAATTGAAAAGTTTTTTTTTTTTTTTTTTGAATAACCTAATTGTTTAGATTAATGGAGATAGTTGCAGCTTAGTCAATACTGTTCCAAGCAAGAAACGGATTTTGTCAATTTTGAGTGATTTGCTTTTAAATTTGGAGATAATTCCGGTAAAACCGTTCATTTACACTTCTCTGTTTTCACATTGTTCTTAAGAATTATAACTTATTCATTCATATGTAGCTTCGATTTTTTGACTTGATTGAGCATTATTTCTTTACACTTCATATGTTCATTTTTAAGTTTATTTTTTTTATTACGGTGCTATTTCGGGTTTCGGGAAAAAAAAAAAAAAAACCCGATCGGATATACCCGAAATACCCGAACCCGAATATATATAATACCCAATCGGGTATCATATCTCCAAACATCGGATACCCGATACTCGAAATACCCGACCCGAACCCGATCGGGTACCCGAACGCCCACCCCTAGAGTATGCTGCTGCAGTAAGCTCTGACTATTACACATTTTAAGTGATTGGAGTAAATGATTAAAAGCGTTTGGTCTCTAGAATATATGAACATATTGGTTTTGATGCCTTTTTAATGTTAGCCATATCACGTCTACATGGTAATCATAGTGTTAGCCATATCACGTCCCTAGCTGGTAATCATGAGGCACTCTATAAGTAGGTATACTGAAGTGGTTTTTTTTAAATGAGTGGTTTTTTAAAAATGATATCAATTTATTTACACTTATTCTTACATTTAAATATAAGGTATAGTACAATTTAAAATAGAAACATATACAATTTATTAGAAACCGTTTTATGACAAATATTGGATTTGACTAACTTTAAACTTTCTTTTGTATATGCCTCGATCTAACAATACTCCAGTTTGCGGTTTCATTGTTTCGGTATCAGATTTCGAATAGGTTTTTTTCTCTTTTCGTTTTCTATTTTTTAATTATCGGGTAAAGATGAATAATACTAACAAAGATTCTTGACTTGAGAATGCGACTCACCTTTTTCAATTTTTTTTCTTCGGAGTTTCTGATTCTCATTCTGCAGAATCTCAGGAAGGAAACCAACTTTTTGTATTCCATTTTTAATTTAAAAAATAATTATGAGCAAAAGAATATAATTCCGTGGGTATTTTTTCGGCCAATGAAGCCAACGTGTTGAAGTATGCTCCCTACGCGAGAGCTTCAAAGCATCGAGAAGAAAAAAGTATAGTCGTAAACAAGAACAAGAATCTCTTAAAATGAACGTACAAGGAAGAACATTTAGTCTCCATCATCTTTTTCAAAAGAAAAACATTTAGTCTCCATCACTCTATCTCTCTCTTTCTTTTTCACTTCAATTGTGACTTTTCGAATGGTTAAACGAAGAAGAAAAAGAACAGAGAAAGAGAGTGTAATTGACAAGAATTTGTCTAGAAAATCCGAATTCTTGATTGGATTATATAAATACTATTCTCAACCATTGTAACAAAGTCGATACAATTAACAGAAACTTTTTTAACAATGAAAAGAATCTTAAGCAACATTTTTGCAGTGAAGTGCATGCTCAAACTATGACATGCATGCATGCAGTGGATAAAAAATGGAACAATATCAATAAAATTTCTGAAAAATGTTTTACCAAATTAAAGCATTGTAAATTAAGAAGGTAACTTTGGTAAGAAAGAGAAAAAAACCTTTGTAATGAGAAGAAAGAGTTTGATGAAGATTCATTCAAGTAGACTTTTAGAGACTTGCAACACACAACAAGAGAAGCATATTCTCACCCACATGGAGATGAACTATTTTGGTAATATGCTGAAATCCTTTTAACTCAATGTTATGATAGGTTCTTCCTTCCCCGAAACCGAATAAAGTGTATTGAGTAATCACAACCATGAGATATCGCCTATAAAGTTTGGTTCGGTATAAAATAAATGCAAAGATATCGTTCTAAGAATATAATATTTGTTTTTTCGACTTTTTCGTACTTATGAACAATAGACCATATCAAACGACTCATTAAGCTAAAACTGGATATATTCTTAGTTGCACATTGAGTAAAAGTAGCCTACACAACTCCAACATTCCGCAATTACAAACTCTGTTTCTATGACCATGTACGGTAATATGCACACATAAACTATTTGAAAACTCAAAAAACTTTAAACATCATGGAATTATTTTCAAGAAAGTATAGTGTAAGAAACTAGCCAAGCAATAGATGCAAAGATGAATCACTTCTATATATGTATGAACATGTAGATACACATGCACCAGCGAGATGATTGTTATTAGATCAGACAGCAAAGGAAACCATAATAATACACAATCATGGAGGGACCAAATGTTTTTTTTTTTTGTGCTAATCAAAGAATGCTAAGAAATGGGACCCTCCAATAAGTTTATACTGTATAGAGAGAATAGGTACTAAACTTGTTGAAGGAGACATAATGAAAATATCCTCTTATCATCTTTTAAAGCAAAACAAAATTTCCAACAGAAAAAAACTTTCATTTGTTTGCTATCTTAAACTATATTACATTCTTGAAACATAGCCAGATAATCTCCTATAATATCAACAGACATCAATAACAGCTGACTAAAATCATTAGACTCATAATGTACCTAGAGACCGAAAATGACTCTATAAGAACAATAAGCATCCAGACAAATGAAAAGCATTGAGAATATACCAATTAGAAATGTGACTATGAAAATATCAAGGAATAAGAAAAGAGTGGATTCCCTAGCCCAACTAAAAAAAACTAAAATCGGGGAATAAGATACCTCCCTCTGCCAGAATGGCTAAAGAATGCGCATACGATGCATTAATTGTGGATCAATTCTGGTATCTAGTTTGGTTGAAAAGTTGTAGTCCATAGGAATCAATCAATGAAAGAAAAATAATCATCTACAAACAAAAACACAAACGATAAGGACACAACTAGCAAAGCATCGATTGGACCAGTTATTCATATTCCATACCTTAATTATCATTCTCTAATTTACCCACCTTTTTCTCCATTCAACTTCCTATATAAAGCAAAGTTGCACCAAACCAACCTGACAAAATATAAAGAACAAGAAAAAACACCTTCCTTAGTTGGTGGAGTTTACACTCTTTGGAGCTTCTAAGACAATCAGTTTGGATTAAAGAAGTAAAACCGCGTCAGGTAAAAGAAAACATCGATAATCGTGGCATCATTATTTAATGCAGTTTTGAGGTAAGGATGAAAACTTACATTTGCCTTTTTGTGAACAGGCTTTATGTATTACCAAAACCAGCACCAAGGAAAGAACATCCTCACTTCTTCAAGAATGCATATACAATCTGAAAGGCATCCATTCCTTAGAGGAGGGAATAGTCCAGGAGATTCTGGACTCATTCTTTCAACCGATGCAAAGCCACGACTAAAATGGACTCCAGATCTTCACGAGAGATTCATCGAAGCAGTCAATCAACTCGGTGGAGCAGATAGTGAGAGTTTTATCATTATCAAGAATATTAATCATCTTTCACTAGCAGGCTTTTAGATAATAATATTGTATACTTTTTTGCATGTTCTGTTTCAGAAGCTACTCCTAAGACAATCATGAAAGTCATGGGTATTCCTGGCCTTACCTTATACCATCTCAAAAGTCATCTTCAGGTAAACCCATCAACATTTTAATAAATAAAAATGAAGAGCTGAAATAGATTTATGCATTCACAAAGCTTACTAACTTCATGAAATTGGCAACCAGAAATACAGGCTGAGCAAGAATCTCAACGGACAAGCTAACAGCGGCTTAAACAAGATAGGTAAAATTTTGTTTTCATTAATCAGATGTATACAAGAATTTTTAAACTTTGAATTCCTGTAAAGGTCTAAAACTTGACATGATTCTTATAGGTATTATGACCATGATGGAAGAAAAGTCACCTGATGCAGACGAAATTCAGAGCGAGAGTTTTAGCATAGGACCACAGCCAAACAAGTAAAGAATCTGACAAGTTTACCCATATTTTCCAACTTCGTAGCTTATCACAAGCTGATCTAATTGTTTTTTCAATACAGGAACTCACCAATAAATGAAGCACTACAAATGCAAATAGAGGTCCAAAGAAGGCTTCATGAACAACTTGAGGTATCCATATTCATACATCACTAAACTCCAATAAAACACAAACTTACAAATTCTTGCACTTCATAAAGTACTTAGAATTAGTAATCAGTATTCAGATACATAACTCAGGAAAAAGACATCATGGTTAATGACTTAAATGTATCAAAACACCGAAATCCTCCAGTTTGTAACAATAAAATTATCCGAGTCAAGCATATGAAAACGCGTATATAAATGTAAAACATTCACTACAGGATAAGATTACTATCTAGAAAAGATAAAAACATTCAGTTTTAAATTTTCATATTTAAACTGAGCCAGGTACAGCGACATTTGCAGCTCAGGATAGAGGCTCAAGGGAAATACCTACAATCGGTTTTGGAGAAAGCACAAGAGACTCTTGGAAGACAGAACCTCGGTGCAGCTGGACTCGAAGCTGCCAAAGTTCAACTCTCTGAATTAGTATCAAAAGTATCAGCAGAATATCCAAACCCTAGTTTCCTAGAAACAAAAGAACTTCAAAATCTATGCCCTCAACAGATACAACCAACTTACCCACCTGATTGCTCTCTGGAAAGTTGCTTAACCTCAAGCGAGGGAACTCAGAAAACCCCGAAAATGTTAGAAAACAACAGATTAGGACTAAGAACGTATCTCAGCGATTCAACATCCGAGAAGAAAGAAGTTATGGAAGAACCATTGTTCCAAAGGGTGGAGCTCACATGGACAGAAGGTCAAAGAGGGAATCCATATCTATCGACAATGGTTAGCGACACAGAACAAAGAATCTCGTATTCAGAAAGAAGTCCTGGTAGCTTATCTATAGGAGTAGGATTGCACGGACACAGAGGTCATCAACGAGACAACAATGAATATACAGAGGAAAGATTCAAAGAAAAAAGTGAAGATCATAAGCTAGAAAACCAAAGCAGGAAAGGCATGGATTCAATAGATCTTAACTCACACGTCGAAAACTATTGTACAACGCGTACGAAACAATTCGACTTGAATGGTTTCAGCTGGAACTAAAAAAGATTAACCAAAAAGCTAAAGAGAGTTTTTGATCATTTCTGAGTTTACACAGGAGCTTGTTCTTGCCTGAACAACACAATTTAACTAAAATGTAAACCCGTCCGGGTCGTGATTATTGCAAACCAGTATGGTTAGTGAACTTGCTCACAACCTCTTGTTCCATTTCCATAAGTTGATGGCAAAAAGCTTCAACGTCTTTAACCTCTTCTTCAAACTCAAACCTAAACTCTCTCCATTGATACTCTTCTCCACCTTCTTCTTCACTCGGTACCTTCCCCAACAAGTAGAAACCTTTCTTATCCATTGACACCATGTAAGCATCCTAATCGTGCCATAAGGAAATTAACAAACCGGTAAATGACCAAATGAACATAGATAATCAGAGATCCAAGAGTTACATCCATATAAACATTTTTTGTTACCCTTGCGTTTATATCGAGATAGTATAAACAGAAAAGAATCAAAGCCCGTCTTCTCGATTCGTCCTTATTGATTCCGTCTACAAGTTTTGTAGACCAAGCCCCTGTGAATTGAAATCCAATGCAAAATGCTTAAGATGAAGCAAATTACAAAACTTGATCAATTGTCTTTAGTTTCGTTACCTAATGGATCTGCTTCTGACAGTTCCAAAACCTTCAAGTCTATTTCTTTCGTAGCACCATTCGTATCAATAAACATACATGAGCTGCATAGAAAACCATATAATCACAACTGATGATAAAATTCATCATCTTTTGAAATCATAAGACAATCACATGAAGAATGTAACTAAACAGAGGTGAGGGTATGTGTTTTACCTTGGAACAAACTTGTAAATAACGTATTTTTCATTTCCACCATCGACCAGGGCTTTAAGACCCTCGCACCGAGAGGCATACATCTGGTTGGAAGAATTCACAATACTACGAACAGAATTTGGGGACTCGCTAATCGCTCTCATCTCTGATTGTATAGCTGCCTCGACATATTTATTTACCGCCTCAACCTTTTATCAAGAAGACAAAGATAAATAAGTAAAGGGACTTTTTCTTCCAAATTACAAGTTCCATAGTTCTTACTCTGTTCTCTTTAACAGGGATAATTTCTCCGGTAAGAGCAACCCGATTCGGAAGCTGCAAAGAAAGTAAACCCCGTTTAAGGAAGAGTGATTCAAGAAACTGTAATGTATTCCAATCTTAACACACAAACCTTTCCTACTAACTTCAACAAAGCTGCAAGAGGACCAGGATACGGATGAGATATCGAAAACGATCCGCGTTCATCAAACATTATGTTCTGCCAAAATTACAAACTTCATAAGTAGCTTTCTGAATCAATCACATACTCAGTGTCATAAACTTCTCATTCATTGTTAGCTTAACAGTAAGTGGAATGAAAGCTTACGACATTGTGTGGTTCACTTTCTGGTACCCAAAGATAAGGCTTTCCTCGCCTCATCACATACTTAACCTTTGAAGTATGTATTATACTGATCAAAACAACCAAAGATACATTTTTTCAGAATCCTATTCCAAAACAGAGAAAGATTATTACCCAGAATCTGAGCTTTGTTATAACCAAATATGGTGTTCTTGTAAGTACCCAACAAGTAATTTTCGAAAGCGAAGGTAATACGCAAAGTACCTTGCTTTATCTTCAGGTTTGATGGTATTTAGATACCCTTGCCAGTTCGAGACGATTATAGTCTGCAAATGGAGAAGAAATCAGCCGAATTTATCAAAAGAGATACAAAGCAAGAGCTTGAATTTCAGAAATTAGAGAAAGTTATGGGAATCGTACTTTGCATTTCGACGCTAGCGCAGAGAGATTCGTCTTGGTTCCTTTCATTGCGTTCTATGCTCACCAACTGTTCGAGAAAATGCCTCACTCCAAAAACACGAAGGAAGGGAAACGGTTTGATGTAAAGGGTTAACTCCAAGGATAACCAAAACCAAAACCAATTAATAACATAATTAAGTAGCTAAATTTAGTGGCTCAATCACATCCGTTAGAATTAGAATAAGATCATAATTGTCCGTTAAATGTTATTTGAGACAATTAATGTCATTTTTTACAAAAATACCACGTTGAAGTGTCCATTTTAAAAATGTCACTTATCAAGACTTATAAAAACCTTAAACTTCAAAATCCCCTTGAAAAAGAGTGTGGATCCTTGATAAACACTAAATCTTAAAAACTAAATTCTAATAGTACAACACACCCAAATAAAAATGATATTAAAATTTTAGAAAATTGTATTTTTGTAAAGTAATATGTGAAAAATGACATTTAAAAAAAAATTCTTATTATTTCTCCGTAGAAGTGGATATTTTTAATGTCAACTAGTAGCTAGGCCTATCAACTGGTTAGTGCTTACTTTAATTTTAATTAGCAGAAGTTAATTTATAATATTTATAATTTTTTTTGTTTCAATTCTGTATTTTTAGGCTAATAATCACTAATTTGTGTTGACAAAAAAAAAAATTCACTAGTTTGTACTTCTTACAATATTATATTTTTTCAAGAAAAGATGCTTCTATAGACCAACCGGAACTAATTTATGCTTTTTATAGATGTGTGTTACCAAATCAAGAATCTCCATCGTCATGTCTATTTGGATGTTTCTGCTATTTGATTGGAATTTTACTTCATACACATCATCACGGTTCTCTTCTCTCGTAAGTACATTTGTACGTACTCGATTGTGAAAGTAAAATCAACTTTTAAAATTGGAAAAAACATCAAATTGAGTATAACCACTACCTACTATACTCCATCAAAGACTATTTAAAGTAAGCAACAAATATACACCATAAAATTGTACGTCTACTAATTTGATAGACGATAGTTTTTTTATTTGTCATTCGGTACATCTACATGCATTAGTATATTTATAAATGTATTTTTTTCGAGATCGATCGAATAGACCTAACTAAGACGATCAAATTCGTGAAACGTAACATCACGATAACGATTTTAACCTACAAATTTTAGTATTTTTATAAACCTCCAAGTCGTCTAATAAACTAGAAAAAGTCTACGCATTGCGTAGAAAAACTATTTATATAAATTTTAAATTTATTTTACTGTATATAAGTGATATTTAAAAAATATTCTCACAAATTATATTTTTAAAAATCAAAATATAAAAATATATGATAATATGTTTGAAAATTTTATTAGATGTAAAGGCAAACAATATGTTTTGTCTTACTATTTATATTTGACAAAAAAACCAATTTTGTAATTGACTTGAAACTAAATTAGTGAATTTTCTTATTTATATTGATAAACATATAAAGGTAAAGTGGTTTTAAACTATTTTAATATTGATATATTATAAATAAATTGATTCCTATCAAGGTAAAATGTTCAGATTTCCTAATTATCATCAATAATAAATTGATTAGATTTTGTAAGTTTATAGTAAAAAGTAAATGTGGGCGTTAAATTTTTTTTTTGGTCAACCAAACATATAAATCAGAAAATACCTCCTTGACCAGTTGCCCAATTCGGAGGAGAAGTGTTTACAAATGAAAATTCAAGAGCATGGGAGCGCGCAGAACGTGCAAGACAATCCACCTGAAGATTGTTCGCACGCGTAATCTTCGATATAGTGAAGTTGGATAGATGAGCTGTCAAACTTTGAAGCTTGTCTGAAAGAAGCGAAAAGGCTGGTCAATCGTCTGGATGTCTGATAATGTCGACCAGGTCCGAGCTGTCTGTCTCATAAAGCTGGCACTCCAGTCCTCGCACATGCAAACAAGATATCGCCCAAAGGAGCGCCTCCATTTCTGAATGGAGCGGTGATCTTCGCTGGAGCAAACCTCGCACCCCTAATAGCACATAATGATCACCTTGGAAACATATCCACCATACTCCAAAGGTTGGATTCGTATTCTTCCACGACCCATCCACTCGACATCTAAGTTGAGTAGATGAAATATTGATATGGGGAGTGTCGACCTCCATATCTGTTATCCTTATAGCCGTAGTCTGAGCAGCCGTCCAACCCAATATTCCTTATCTATCATGTTAATTATGTTGTAAACGTTAAATTTAGATGAGATCAATTTGATGATAAAATAATTAATAATTTGTTGAATTTAAATAATCAAAACGTTATATGGGAAATAAATGGAAAGATTAATTTTGGAAGTTTAGGAATTAATAGGTATATAAATTTATTCAATTAAATATTTCCACATTACAAAAAAATAAAAATAAAAATATTTGGCATTTCAAAATATTTCTTACTTTTGTGAATGACTTTTAGAAAAACTTTTAGTAGCGGGTTATATATGTTTCTATCCGTGATTTATACAAATGTCTTTAGTAGTCTAGTGGTTCTTCTCCAATTAAATTACTGAGGTTTGGTGGGTTCGAAACCTAGAAAAAACATTTAAAATATTTTTTTTAAAAATAAAAATTTATAAAGAAAGAGATGACACATGTCGTCTTGTAGAGCTTGTTGGTTTTTGTAAACCTTAAAATATTATAAACTAGGGATTACCACGCGTTGCGTGGGTTTAAAAATTAACATGATAATAAAATATATAATAATTTATAATTTATTGATTAATTGTGTATTTAATATTACATAAATTTGATAATTCTAGTAAATAATTATTTACATAGAAGAATAAGCATATGTAGCAAATTGTTATACAAATACAATATTATATAAAACATGAGATAGATCGTTTGTCAAATTACATCATGTAGAAGACATATTCTTTGGCATATATTTCTAGCTTGATTGTATTTCTCAATATTTACTACGGTTCTTTTAACAAAATATGATTTGTCTTATTTTTTCTTCCATCAAACACATTTGTAAACGAATTATTGATTAGTGAAATTGTAATATCATTTTGATTCTACCAAGGTATTTTCATCATCTCAACAAAGAAGATGGAATGCTTATTTGTGTCTATTTCATTAGAATCTTGACTTGTAATGAGATAATCTTTATTATATTTTTGTCATATTTTTTTTTATATATTTTTTATCTTTAATATTCATGAAGTGATTCTTCTTTCCTAGATGCACAATTTGTGGTGGACTAAAGTTTTTTTTCCAGAATCTTGGTTAGAAATGTTATGTCCAGTACACATTGTATTAATTGCATTAAATAGGGGGTGATTGTGAAATTGGTTTTAAAAGATGTGAGGATTTTTTAAAAACAAATATTGAATCTAAATTTCTCCAATCATACTTTAGCATTTCAACAATCTTAAAAGTCTTAAAATATTTTTTTCTTTTTTGGTTCATGTTATGTTTTCTTTTCAACAAGCTTTTTTGTGACTTTTTATAATATAAAAACATAATTATTTATATAAATATCAAAGTCTTAAATATTTTTTTATATTATATTATCGAATTTAGTAAATAAAAATTTGTTTCTAAAACCATAAAAACTACATAATAACACATTTAGTTGTAAGAATTAGCTATTAAATTGTTAGAATTTATTATTAAAGTTATGAAAAAGCATTTAATATTTTTTCTTTGATAAATAAATCCAAAAAAAATGGTCAAAAAATGAAGTGACACATGTCATCTTCTCATTGTTTTGGTTTTGTGTAAACCTTAACATATTATATAGATTTTTTTTATATCATATTATCGGATTTAGTTAATAAAAATTTGTTTCTAAAACCATAAAAACTACACAATAACACATTTAGTTGTTAGAATTAGCCATTAAATTGTTAAAATTAATTATTAAGGTTATAAAAAAGCATTTAGTGTTTTTTCTTTGATAAATAAATCCAAAAAAATTGTCAAAAAATGAAGTGACACATGTCATCTTCTCCTAGCTTTGGTTTTGTGTAAACCTTAACATATTATATAGATATGTTTCTATCCGTGATTTATACAAATGTCTTTAGTAGTCTAGTGATTATTCTCCAATTAAATTACTGAGGTTTACTAGGTTCGAAACCTAGAAAAAATATTTTAAATTTTTTTAAAAAATAAAAATTTGTAAAGAAAGAGATGACACATGTCGTCTTGTCAGAGCTAAAAATTTGTAAAGAAAGAGATGACATATGTTGTCTTGTCAAAACTTGTTGGCTTTTGTAAATTTTAAAATATTATAAAAATACTTTCATCAAGTTCCGTGTTTTTTTTAATATGTAAATATCATTTCATAGATATTTTAATGGTCGGTAACGTCGGTTTTTGTTACATTTGACTCTGTTTCCTTCTTCTTCATCCTCCTTCGAGTCTCTCTTACCTATTTGATCTCTTCTTCTTTTTTATTCATTTCTGTCACTCAGATTTTTTTGTCACTTTATTGAATATTTTCATTATTTATTCAAATCATCGAGCCAACACATAAACAAGAAACCCACAAAACATAAAATAGTTTTTTTTTTTCTCAATTTCTCCTCATACGAAAAAAAACAATAAAAACCCATCAGATTCTTCCTTCAAAGCTCAAAAATTTCCCGAAAAAATCAATCAAGAACATCAAAAACCCTTCAAAGAACCAAAACTTTCTCGGAAAATCGATTTTAAAAACAGAGGAAACCCTAAAAATGAATCATCGAAGGAAACAGAGTCCGTTAACTAACTCCGCCGTATTCATCATCGGAATTTTTATAATCTCCGCTTTCTACGGCGGTGTATCAGCTCTCGGAGTAAATTGGGGAACAATGGCGACTCATCAGTTACCACCGAAGACTGTTGTTGAGATGCTTAGAGACAACAACATAGGGAAAGTGAAGTTGTTCGATGCAGACACAAAGACGATGGGAGCTCTTGCCGGCTCAGGCGTCGAAGTTATGGTGGCGATACCTAATGATCTGCTTCAAGCTATGGGAAATTATCAAAGAGCTAAAGATTGGGTCCAAAGAAACGTCACTAGGTTTAATTTCAACAACGGTGTTAAGATCAAGTAAGTATTAATTATATTCATCGTTTTGTTATGGGATTATTGGAAAATATATTTGAATTTTTTTAGAACCACTAATTTTAGTTAGTTTTTATTTTTTAACGAAGGACACAAAAATGATGAAAGTACTAATAATTGGGTTAAGAGGTCTATAATAGCCATGAGCCCACCAGATTAGACAGAGTGAGAGAGAGGAGGTCCAATACTTTACACGTTGGTTTTGAGTGTTGACTAGTTGGAATTTGGGTAATCAAAAATCTTTTTCTCTTCAATCTCTTATAATTATCTATAAAAACACTATTATTGGCCGACTTAGTTAATTAGTTGATTTTTCTTCCTTTATTATATAAGTTGTTAACCTGTTATAGTTGGTTGATCACTACATAATTCATTTAGTCCTACTCTATATGTATATTTAATATATAATTTTTTTGTTATAAAATCCTGAGGCAATTAGGTAGATGGCATTACTATAACATATAATTAAGAAACTGACAATGGAGTGTTGAATATTAAGTAAACGGGAACGTCAGGTGAGGGTCTTACATGCCAAAATGACGAAAAAGCCCAACGAAAAATGTACAGTACATTTTCGTGGGGACCGGGAAAATCTTTTTAGGTGCAGGGCTATTATTCTCTTAGCCGAACCTACGTTTCCCTTAGACAAACAGTGGCGTGTTGTGAACCATATATTTGTGTGTTTCAAATTGGTGGGTCAGCGTGTGTAAAAGACAAAAAGTCCCAAAAAATAATACATATAGTTATTTCATCCTCTCCTCTCCCCTCTCTCATTTCTCATCCATCCTCTCTCGTATATGTCTTTGTTCTTCTTCTATCCAACCCAGAATCAAAATTATAAAATAGAGATATGCCAAATAAAAATGGAGAATCAATGCGGTAAACGTTCGGTGACGATGATAGTGCCGGCAACAATAACTCACTCACCATTTTAGTTGTTTTTTCTCTGAAATTCATCCCTACGAATTTATCTATATTAACATTTACATCTATTGAAATTTATTATTTCATCAGAAAAAATCGAACAAACGATTTTGTCGGATATACCGGGTTGACTCAATGCGTCAAGTATTTCTAAACATTTTATTGCTCTCTAATATTTTGTTTAACGCGAAACTCAATTATAACATGTTAATTTTCATATTCTCCACCAGTATTTATAATTGGTATTCGGCTAACAATTAAAATTACTCTTTTATTGACTTTGTTATCCATCTTATAATAATAATATCCGGTTACAATGGTAGGTATGAGTTTCGGATATATTATAGATTATCCGGTTAATTAAAATTTGTATACGGCTAAGAATTAAGATTACTCTTTAACTATGTTATATATTCGGGTATTGACATTAGCCGTCTTAAATATGCTAAAACAAATTTTTTTATCAATCTAACTAATCTATGTCCCACCAAGTAGATAATTAGCCGTCTAACATTTATATTTAAGTCTAATTTTTCGTTATCTATTTTATTAGCCATATAACCCATTTATTATTCTAACCAATATAAACATTTAACAATTTGTATTAACGATACATATATTGTTATTCGTAAAAAAAAAGTTTATTACCAATCTTACCTAATATACTTTCTATCAAGTAAAACATTAGCTGTCTAACTTCTATGTTGAAGACTACATATGTTGATGGGATAACAATATAGTTAGATGGCTAATTATACTACTAAAGATATTATGTAAGTACATATCATTTGATATAATATACTTCTTCTTCTCCGTTGATTAAACCACCGTTGTTTCCATTGACCGCTAAGCACGACAAAAATTCGTCGCTACTTCCATTGACCGCCATACATCACCAGATCCATCGCTGCTTTCACTAACCGTTGATGTTCCACTAACAGCCACATACCACTACTAGATTCGTCGCTACTTCCTCTGGACTCGTTGTTGTTTTTACTGGCCGCCATGCACTAGTGGATCTGTCGCTGCATCTATTTTCCGCCACACACCGCTGCCATTGCTATCACCAATTGTTACACACCATTGAATCCGTGTTGCTTCCGCCACCATCACCACCACTACCACTTTTTGTCTAATTTTTGCAAAGATCGAGAGAGAGATAGAAAGAGAGAGAGAGATGAGAGAGAAATGCATAGAGATTTTTGTGGATAAGAATAGTTATGTGGGTAGAAATGTTAAGAGATAAAAAGAGAGAATATGAAATATTTTAAAAATGGAAATTCAAATAAATTCTACGCATACTAGTAATAGGGTAGCCACTGCAACTTAATGTCAACTAGTTACATAGCTATAGGGGCTTAACGGGTGAACGCAAAAAATGCTACAGAGTATAAAACTGTGTAATACCGTCTACCTAATTATCTGCTATAGTAATGTTAGCCTACCCAATTTCTCTAGAATCATTATGCATGCTTATGCAAGTGAATTATTTGAGTTTGGTTTATGCATATATGGACCGTCATGTGTGACTGTGTATATCCCATTTTCATATTTATTCAAAACATGGAAAATCGTATGTGTGTGTAAAGTTTTTAATGCACATGATGCTAATTTGTTTTGGAAAAGAAAAATCTGAATCTTTCCTTTTCAACTCCGCTTTACTGCAAATTGCAAAAGATGCAAAATTGCAAATATTGGTACCATGTGAAAAATACCTACATATCATATCTACTCATCATGTTTCTCCTATCTCTCAAAAAATATAAAGAATAAATCATGTAAAGTAATAGCAAACTATTTACGTCAAAAAAAAAAAAAAAGCAAACTATTTCTTGACCGCTTTTAAAGTTAGGACTTTGAATTAACGTATACATAAATGTGTTCCAATAGTGCATCTCAAACAAACTAACAAAATATCCTATATATTATTTGAGAAGCATTTTGGGAGCATTTTGCTTAGGTGTCATCACCACAATTTTTTGAGTTTTTTCTTTTTGATTTATTTTAATCTTTTTATACTAATTGCCAAATACATTTCTTTCCTAATTAACTAATGTTGATTACTTTTAATTTCAATGTCAAACACATTGAAATAATCATAAACTTGCCAAAACGAAATATTTCGAAATCATATACTTGCCAATATATATATCGAAAATTCAAGACTAAAATCATAAAACTAATTATGAACAAAAAATAATACTATATATTCCAAAAGTGTATTAATTAGGAAAAATAAAAGATATTTTCCTTATCTTTTGAAATAGAGGATTAAATACTAATATACCATTATATTAAAGAAGAAAAATTCTAACAATTTATCTCATTTTGTTTTTAAATTAAAATTATATTATTAAGTTCTACTATACTATTATCCAAACACTCTTCATAAGACAATTCCTATAACCAAACACAATAATTTTTAGTTAGTTTGCATAATTAAATGTGAACAAGTTAATTTTAAAGTATATAAAATCTTCACTTTTGGAATCATAAATCACGATTTTAATTTTCATTTAATTGAAAATAAACTAATGAAGGAATGCATTGTTTTCACTTTGGTATCTTCAATAAAAAAATGTATATTCCAATGTTTACAAACATCTCAATGTTTACCTACCTACTATGCTTATGATATAAAAAAATACATTGTGTTGAGTCATAAACTGTATTTTTTATTTTATGAGATGAAATTAATACATTTTATTATATATATTGACTAAGAAATTAAAATCGTTATTTTTGAAGATTATGAGATTGTATACATTGACCAAAAAATTAAAAACCACTATTATCAATTATTTCACGGGTGGAATATATTTTAATCCAAAATAATGACAAAATTTCAAAATATAAACCAAATTTCAGATTCCGTAAAACAATTTTCCAAAAGTAGTATTTGATTTTTTAAATCCAAACTATATTGATTTACTCGCTCATCATATTATCCCGCGTATAACGCGGGTAACTTTTTAGTATTATATTAATATACAAAAAAATTTAATTTTGTTTTATTTTTCTATTTGCAGATACGTAGCCGTAGGGAACGAGCCGTTTTTAACAGCATACAATGGTTCATTCATTAACCTAACGTATCCAGCACTCGTAAACATCCAAACCGCTTTAAATGACGCCGGAATCGGAGATTTCATCAAAGCTACTGTTCCTTTAAACGCCGACGTTTACAATTCTCCTCCGGACAATCAAGTCCCGTCCGCCGGAAGATTCCGTTCCGACATAATGCAAGAAATGACACTCATCGTTAACTTCCTCGCACAAAACAAAGCTCCTTTCACTGTCAACATTTACCCTTTCTTAAGTCTCTACTTAACCAGCGATTTCCCGTTCGATTACGCCTTTTTCGACGGTCAAAACACGGTTAACGATAACGGCGTTATCTACACAAACGTTTTCGACGCTAATTTTGACACGCTTTTGGCTTCTTTAAACGCTTTGAACCATGGTGATATGGAAGTGATCGTTGGAGAAGTTGGTTGGCCTACGGATGGAGATAAGAACGCAAACGTGCCAAACGCGGAACGGTTTTATTCTGGTTTGCTTCCCCGGTTAGCTAACAACGTTGGAACTCCTATGCGTAAAGGTTACATTGAGGTTTATCTTTTCGGATTTATCGATGAAGATGCGAAAAGCGTTGCACCGGGAAACTTCGAACGTCATTGGGGGATATTCAAATTCGACGGTCAACCGAAATTCCCTGTTGATTTTATAGGACAAGGTCAGAAAAAGTGGTTAACTGGAGCTCAAAACGTTCAGTATTTGCTAAACCAATGGTGTATGTTTAATCCGAACGGTCGTGGTAATATTAGCAAGCTTGGAGATAATATAGACTACGCGTGTTCGCGTGCGGATTGTACCGCTTTGGGATACGGATCGTCTTGTGGCAATCTTGATGCGAATGGGAACGCGTCTTACGCGTTCAATATGTATTTTCAAGTGCAAAATCAAGAAGCCGAAGCTTGCGATTTCGACGGGCTTGCGACGATCACTACACAGAATATTTCTCAAGGACAATGTAATTTTCCTATTCAAATCGGTGAGCCATCTTCAGGGCATTATGATTATAGTTATGGTTCGATGGTTAGGTTGGGTTTGGTAATATGTGGTTTGGTGTTTCTTCTCATGACACAATGAGAATATTAAATTTATTTTGTTGTATATGATTGATTCTTGGTTTCATTAATCATTACTAATTTTGTGCTATTGGATCAGATCCAAATTAAATACATGTACCAACAAAAAAGAACCAAATACTTGCTTTTTTTGTTTGACTTCTGACTAACTAACCAATTACTTTGACTTTAATCAGTCTTTTTTTAATTAAGGATTAAAGAGATAACTTACACCGTCAACTAAAAAACATTACATTTAAGGGTAACTAGATGATTGGCCCGCACCATGTGCGGGTATGAAATATATTTTAAAATGATTATATTTTAGTACTAATAACATAATTTTATTATTAAAACTGATTCTAAACACTAAGTGAAATATAGAACCAACGACTGAAACGGCTCGGGCCGGTTTATCAAGACTTATAAGCATCATCGATCTTCTTGCTTATATTATGACCTTGTAAAATGTTTATGATTCCAAAACAATTTCATAGATCTTCTTATGGGATAAATTTGTGGGAAAAAATTACCTTTTTCTCACAATTCTTCTAGTCTGTAAGGTATGTTTGTGTCTATTCTAGTTGACGGTTTTTGGCAACGACAATCTATAGATAAAATTTGATTTGTAAAAAAGTTGTTACGAAAGGTAATGTTTTGGTTACCCCTATATATGATTCTAAAGTAAAAGTAATCAAGAAAAATATTGATCAATTAATTTTTTTTTACGATGTTTATTACTTTTGATGTGTATATTTTTTAGTTTTGGCTATTGACGTTGGTCTCATTTGCTACTGTTTAATTAGCCAAATTTTAGACAGAACTGTGTTTTTGATGTAAGGATTAAGATAAAAAGAACTCAAGTTTGAAATTTTGTGGATGTTTTGTATTTGCAACATCTAACGGCTTTGAGATACTTTGACTCTCCCTTGTCTCATTTAATTATCTACGTAAACCAAAACCAAAATTTAAACGAAAATCGAATTACTACATTCAAGCATATAGAAAAATAGAAACAAATCAAATTAGTACATTTAAACGTATAAAATAAATATAAGCGATTTAGTAAAGAAAAGAAAGCACAAAGACGTTCTTATGTCCGGATGTTGAAGTGTTTCTTTATATTGTGCATGGAGGAAGGAGTACATAATACGATTCTAAATAATAGCTGATTTTTTAAACATTGGAATATATTATAGAATATAAATTTATTCCTTCATTATTGATTATTTTCTTATATATATATATATATCAATTTAAAGTTTTTTTCTTGAACAGAAAATCTTTAAACTTAAGAGATAATTTCGGCATATTTTTGGCACCAAGATTTAAAAGATATTTAAAATTTTCTAGGTTTAAATATTTTTAATCTATCGATAAAAGTATATGGGCAATTCTTAAAAATACCACCAAAAAAGGTTTTTCTTCCAAAAATACCACCAATTTTCAAAAGTTCCAAAAATATCCCTTTTTCCAAAAGTTTCAAAAATACACAAAACTAAAACTAACTTTAAATATTCAAAACTAAAACCCTAAACCCCAAAACCTAAGATTTTAAAAGATATTTGAAAATTTTCATACCGGGGAGAGCTAAACCAAACAAATAGTTGGGATAATGTTGTACATTTGGTTTTAAAAATAAGTTTGTTATAAAATCTTGCGGTATATTTTTCTGCAGAATTTAAATTCTTGTTTAGCAAAATTATAAAAGGAAGATTTAAAATTAATAATTCAATGAAATAAACAAATGATTGAAATAGTTTAAAAGCCATATCATCTTTTTCACCATTCCATGTCACCATTCCAAGTCATCATTTTTTTAAGAATTGACCAATGAAATTAAAACATTAAAACACCTAATCATCTTTCACTAAAACAACTTTCCATTTAATAGGAAGGGGATTAACATGAATATTAATTTTTTTCTAATTAAGTATCTAACATAACATAATTTAAAATTAGGCATTTAACATTAGTCATAACTAAAATGACAATTATATCCTTCATCTATTAATAATATTTTAGCTTTAAATTAAAATAAAATAAAATACTACACTTTTTTACCTAGTCTTATAAATAACCAAAATTAAAAAAAAAGAAAAATCTTTTACCCTAGTTTTTGCCGTCTTCTTCTTTCTCCTTCTTTTTCTCAATTTTGATATCATCGCCTTTTCCATTTCGGTGTTTTAAAACCAAAGATCCAGTTGAAAAGCTTTTCGTCCGGGTCCTCCTTTAGACTCCTCAATCTGGCGATGGTCATATACAGAACATAAGAATAGCAATGGAATCAAGAGCTATTCCACATATTAGCAACGCGTACGTAAGTGCAACATCGAATCCATCGTATTGATCTTCTTTATTCATCTTAAAGAGTCAAAGAGGATAATTAGCATGAATATTACAACATCGAATCTTACTAATTCATCTTATAGTTAACTATGTTTTTGATAATAGTTAACTATCTATTTTATTATTTTTTCTTATGCAAAGTATAATATGTATCTACATTCTGAATATAGTTAACTATAGTTGTTGTGTTCTGAATATAGTTAACTATGTTGTTTATATAAGTAAATAACATTTTTCTATAGTCAACTATTTTATGAAATCGATAAATACACAACTATGCTCTGAAAATAGTTAACTATATAGTTCACAATAGTCAACTATACTCTGAAAATAGTTAACTTTAATTGCTACGTTTTGAATATAGTTCACTATATTTGTTTATATAAGTAAATAACATTTTATAATATAGTCAACTATTTTATGAAATCGATAAATACACAACTATGCTCTGAAAATAGTTAACTATAGTTCACAATAGTCAACTATACTCTGAAAATAGTTAACTTTAATTGCTAAGTTTTGAATATAGTTCACTATATTTGTTTATATAAGTAAATAACATTTTTATGTAGTCAACTATTTTATGAAATGAGTAAATAGACAACTATGCTATGAAAATAATTAAATGTGTTTTTAGATAGTTACAAAATATATAATTTGAGATAGTCAACTATATCCTGAGTTTAATAGGATATGTAGTTTCAAAAATACAATAATCAACTATATTACTAAATAAATAGTTAACTATGTTACTAAATAAATAGTTAACTTTTACTACAATTTGTTTTTTTTAATCTTCTTCTCTACGTTCTTCTCGAACCTAATATTTTTTGGGAATTGTTTCAGTTTATGTAATTTCTAGTGTTTTTTTGATAAAGAAAATCTTTTTATTGTGTCTGCATAAGGTAATACATGTTTTTAGGGATTTAAACTAATTTTTATTAAATAATTCATTAAATGTATTTTAGTCATTTTTTCTCTAGTGGATGTTATACATCTAATTTCCAATTAGGGCATGTTATACACCTAATTAAAAGTCCCAAACTATTATACACCTAATTAATCCTACATTTAAGTATATCTGAACATATTAAGATATTTGTGATATTATCAATTTAGCCCCATTTCTATCCCCAAGATGGATACATATTGTCATTTTATACACCAAATAAACTAGTATGGAAACCAATCCAAAATTCTTTTGCTTGTTGTTGATCAAGAATTCCTACTTTCACAAGTCCTATAATGTATTATGTATAAAAATGAATTGGATAACACAGAACTATTTTATAAAAAAGTATGAGAATGGTTCGTGATAAATAAAAAGGCATAGGAATATTATGTAGTAATGTAGAACGAAGTCGCCTGCTCATGCACTCATATACCATCCTTTTCCATAAGTTGACCAAATAAGTTGTTTCCATTTCTCCAAATTGCTTATTGGAAACCTTTTGTGATATTTCATCCGATCTTTCACATATCACTGATCTAATGGATTGTGCTTATATAAGAAGATCCATTGTAGAAAGAGTCTTCCTCACGATTTTTGGGGCAATGCTATTAATGGTCTATAATAGTTTCAGATTACATCAGTATTATGCAAAAGTGGAGTTTCATCATTTCTCTCTAACTCCTTCAAATTTGCATCTCAGCTGCAAATACGATGTTTTCCCGAGCTTCCACGGGGCAGATGTCCGAAGAGGCTTTCTTAGTCACCTTCTAAAAGAGTTCAAAAATGGAGAAATCGATACATTTATTGATAATAAAATCGAGAGGGGGACGTCCATTGGTCCTAGGTTCATAAAATCTATTAGAGGATCGAAAATCGCCATTGTCGTGCTCTCGAGAAACTTTCCTTCTTCCACATGGTGTTTAAACGAATTGGCGGAAATCATGAATTGTAGGGAAGATTTGGGTCTAATAGTGATGGTTATTTTCTATGAAGTTGATCCAGCTGATGTTAAAAAGCAGACAGGATATTTCGGTAAAATGTTTTGGAAAACTTGTGCTGCAAAAAGAAAGGAGGACATTGTGAGATGGAGACAAGCATTGGCCAAAGTTGCCACAATCGCCGGTTACCATTCAGAAAATTGGTTAGTTCTTTTTGACGTATACTTTTTTCTTTTTACTTAAACCGAAGATATTGTGAGTTGAAGTCTAGATTAATCCCGTGACTTCGTACGAAGCTGGTAATTTCACCACTCAAGGTGGTTATGGTTGGATGAATTGTCTCTATAGGTGTTTCCAACCAAAAAAAATGTATGTCTTTTGAATGATTTTTTTCATGAGTTTTTAACAAATACGTTCATGTTGGCGTTTGTTAGGGACAGTGAAGCAGCCATGATCGAACATATAGCCAATGATGTTTCACACAAGCTAATGAATCATTCCAATGATCCACCAAGGGAATAAGTAACGATGATATTAGAGATGGTATGGATATTGCTGATATAATCGTTTTGGGGTCGTTTCCAAAGATGTCTACAATGGGCTACGATGACTTGCACGATTATAGTTATGATTCGATGTATTGGTTGTGTTCTTGGTGTTTGTCATGGCACTATGAGATAATGTTTTGTTGATATTTCGTTCCATTCGATTAAATCCCGAGTTTGGAGTTTGATTTTATTTAACAACATTATCCCTAAAATGAAACAAAGCTACAGCCTGGATCATTTGTTCATAAAAAATAAAATAAAGGAATCTTAAAAATTGCTATTGCAAATATAAACATTTATATTAAAATATGAGTATCTTACAAAGCCATAGTACGATACTGAATACAATTAAAATTACAATTTGTGTCGTCACAATAGTTAATTTTGTAAGTGCGGATTTGTCGTAAAATCGATACGCTTGTGTGTGCAACAAGTTTGTAAGAGCATAAAGAGAAATTAACACAAGAGATTTTTTAACGAGGTTCGTTTCCTAATCCCCGGGACCTCGTCCAAAATCAATCCACTATTAAAAAGGCCACAACCTACAATTGTGTATGATATCCAGCACTACAATGCGTACTATTCTTTTCTACATGAATCAACTTACTATAAAGAGAGGTATCAAGCACGCAGCTTGACTACCAACTGGACGCACCAATGCATCACCGTCTTCACACGATTGTCATCTTCATAGACAAACACCAACAAACAGATCTTGTTTTCTAATCTCCTCTGGTGGACGACGCCACACACACATGTGTGCCTCTCTCAATGATATCCTAGGCGCGTGAGGTTTCTTGTCACAGCCTCTTGGTATTTATCCTCACATTCCAAAGACTAACCTTAGCCTTGGTCTCTAAGTTTGGTAAGATCTTGTTTCTTTCCAAGTCTCCAAAACTTCCTTAAATCTCTCTTGGATCTTCCCATATCTTTTTCTCTACGTAAAGATCCCTTGGCCGCCACTCAGCTTTACTTCATGTCGGCTCCACACCATAACCTAGGTCACGGCCCAACTCCATAAGACCCACGTTCTTTGTACTTGTTTTAGCTCCGGTTGTACTACCTCTGGTACATCGACTAGTACATAACTTGCATCTTCATCTTTGAACTCTTTTATCATCAACTTCTTCTTCCTAAGATGAATACTTATTAAATTATAAACTCATTCAGCATACATCTTCAAATTTTATACGATTGAGATCAAGCTCGGAAAACAAGATACTACCTGTGTTAGATAATGATTAATGAACATGGTAATCACGCGTGAAACATGATTCATAAGATCTTAATTCAGGTTCATATATCACAAGATTGGGATTTTGCCCAAGCGCATCATAAAGCACTAGTGATTTCTTCTTCTTCAAAACCGCTAAAGGAATGACGCATCGTATGGCGTATGGAATTTCAGCAGTTTGGTATAATTCGTTAAAATAATGAGAATCAGTTTGTAGATTTAACGAATAAATTTTCTCCCACGTCATGTCTGAATTGTTTAATGACCATATCTCCTGTCTTGGCCACTCTTGTTGCGATACGCATAGCTGGTTATTCAAGATGCACATGATGATTCTAAAATAAGGTGAGTGGACAAACGGTGTTTTTGAGATTATGTGAAAAGTTTCTGTATGAAGATCGAAAGATAAAACCCTTGTTTCCTCTATTTCATCATCAGTAAACCAATAAAGTGATCCATCTAAGTATACTGGAATTTGGTTATCAACAACACGACAAGGAGCCGCGGTTACATACCTCCAAGCATTGGTGCTAAAATCAAAAACTTCACAAGTTGTAGCGTTTTCTAGGCTTAACTCAAATGAATTATACAACCAAACCAACTTGTATGTGTCTGTAAATTTGTCTTTTCCAAATCCTAGATACAACTTCATAAAGCCTTCTCCAATATTCCACCTATTTTGATCAAGCATCTCGAGAAAATCTGTTTGATATCTCGCTTGGATACACTTCGAGACCACCTAGTAATCGGATTGACCACATAAATACAATTGTAGCTATTGTAATAACATATCATACCGTCACAGTTATCAGTGATTAAATAAGGGTAAGAATGCTCTTCCAGGGAGTTCTTCAAAGTAACCCATGAACAAACTCAACTAACCATGTCGGGACATCTTCACCACGTGTTATACAGTCAGACACCTACAAAATGATATTAGTAAGATATAAGTAACATATAAACGTGAAAACATGGAAAAGTAAGAGTAAGTAATTATCTTAAACTTACATAACATGGCAACCACCCCGGAAATTCTTCATCTTTCAAGACAGCTAGTTCGACATCTGTCTTATCAGAATGGTATTCACGGGCGAGAGACATGTAGATCCTGTAACATAACAGTTGTTAGTTGATGAAGGCATATATATATTTCCATAAATTTGCCATAAAAACTTATATACCTTTCGTACTTCAAAATGTCGTCACGGTTTCTGAGGATATACGTATGCAAATGTGTGACCTCTTGTTGTGATAGTTTGCGTTTCTTTCCTTTTCCAATTGGTCGACCAACTTGGGCAAACAACTCAGGTACAACCACGGCATAGACAGCTTTCTCACCTCCATCATCATGTCTGGCAGGACGTCTCGCCTTAGTACGAGCTTCCGATGGAAAGTAAGTTTCGGCAAAGTGTGAGATTTCTTCGTTTAGGCTTTGTTGAACAATAGATCCCTCAACCCTGCTCAAATTTTTTACTTTTTTCTTCAGGTGGAACATATAACGCTCGAACGGATACATCCATCGGTATTGAACAGGGCCTCCTAAGGCTGCTTCTCGTGGGAGGTGAATAGTTAGATGTTCCATAACGTCAAAAAGGACGGTGGAAATATCTTCTCAAGATTACAAAGGAGAGCCGGGATATTGTCCTCCAAGTTACGTATCCCGTGGACGGTAAACGTTCTTGAACATAAATCTCGGAAGAATGCACCAACTCCTATGAACGAAAATTAAACAAGTTAGCTAGTACATATATAGTAATATTATGGTAGTAAGAAACTAATGGGAGTACGAAATATACCTCCAATTTCTTGGTGGATTGGCTGTGGAAGAAGATATGCAAATACAAATGGAAGAAGACGCTGCATCACGACATGACAATCATGACTCTTCATTCCTATAAACTTGCCTTCCGTCGAATCCACGCAATTACGTAGATTAGATGCGTAGCCGTCTGGAAATTTGACAAATTTTTTGAACCATTCAAAAAATACTTCTTTATGGCCTGCGTCTAACTGGTACGCAGGCATCGGTAATCTATCGTTAGAAACATGAAGAGATTCCCTTGAACCAACCAATGGCAAGTCTAACCTAGACTTCCTGTTGTCTTTTGTCTTCCCTGGAACGTTTAGGATGGTGTTCATGATGTTGTCAAAGAAATTCTTTTCAACATGCATGACATCTACATTATGGCGCAGTAGATGGTCTTTCCAGTAAGGCAAATCCCAAAAAATACTCTTCTTGTGCCAATTGTGATATTGTCCACAACCGTTGACGGGGTAATGGCCATTACCCCCACATTCAGGAGTTCGCTCTGCACCAAAATCTCGTAACTGTTCTAATATGCTGCGACCATCTATCTCAGGAGGTGGACCATGTAACACTTGTACATTCTTCTTGAAATGTCTTCTAGACCGACGATATGGATGGGTTGACGGTAAAAAACACCTATGGCAATCAAACCATGAAGTCTTCCTTCCGTGCTGCAATTGGAATGCTGAAGTATTGTCTTGGCAATAAGGACATGCCAATCTTCCATGCGTTGTCCATCCAGACAACATACCGTATGCCGGAAAATCGCTTATGGTCCACATAAGAACCGCTCGCATGTTGAAATTCTGCTTGATTGAAATGTCAAATACCTCGACACCATGCTCCCACAACATCTGCAACTCATAGATCAATGGTTGGAGGAATATATCGAGTGCCCGTCTTGGATGATCAGGCCCGGGAACTAGAATTGAGAGAAACAGGAACTCTTGCCGCATGCACATAGAAGGAGGCAAATTGTAAGGTGTTACGATGACCGGCCACAATGAATATTTTCTTCCATGCTTTCCAAATGGGTTGAAACCATCGGTGGATAAGCCGAGGTATACATTCCGTCGTTCATATGCAAAATCTGAATATATGGATTGGAAGTGCTTCCACGCTTCCGCGTCTGAAGGATCCGTGATATCTCCATCTTGACTATGCTCTGCATGCCATCTCATAGCCCTAGCAGTGCGGTCTGATTCGTACAGCCTCTTCAACCTCTCCGTTAAAGGTAAATACCACATCCGTTTAAATGGAATCTTCGCCCTTCCACTTGTGTCCTGGAACCGTGGTTTGTGGCAAAATTTACATTTATTTCGGTTCTCGTCTTCTCTCCAGTATATCATACAGTTGTCGATGCACACATCTATAACCTCGTAGGGCAAACCAAGACCGGCAACAAGTTTTTGGATCTCGTAGTATGATCCGGGGGACAGATTATCTTCTGGCAAAATATCTTTCACGAACTCGGCAAATGCATCAACACATTCTTCGGACAAATTGTAATCAGTCTTCAGGTTCATCATCCTAGTAGCAGCAGATAGCGGTGAATGACCATCCCTACAACCGCTGTATAGTGGTTGCTTTGATGCGTCTAACATTTCGAAAAACCTTTGGGATTCTAAATTAGGTTCTTCAACCCTATCACCCTCATGATACCCACCCGACTGCAAATTCTCTCTAAACGCATCGTTAACCATCGCAACCGTACTTACCCCAACATCTACTTCCAGTGTACGTTCTCCTACGCTATCCGGAAAATAAGGTGCATTACTACTACTACTACCATATTCATAATTGGTTTCTCCATGTAAAAACCAAACCTTATATCCCGGCCTAAATCCATATATATATAAGTGATTCCAAACTTTACTAACCGAACCACTAATTCTATTACAGCAATTAGAACAAGGACATTTGATATCCTGACCTTTCTTGGCCGCCTCTTGATTTCTAGGTAACTGCATGAACTCGCAAATACCTTGAGCGTATTCAGTCGTTAATAAGTTCGACCCCTCTTCCATCATTGGCGCGTCCATCCATGACCGAAAATATGAAGAACTCATCTCTCAAATTTTTTAAGTTTGGTTTTCAGATGTTGGTATAATGAACGTTGGAAGAAATGTGCAAACTTATGTAGAGGGGATTTCTGTCGGAAATCCTTCGGAAATCCGTCAATACATCCGACATAACACCCCACCAATCACATCGGCCACCGCAGACGATATGTCAACCATTCAAACTCTGCCGACATCGATAACCGTCCGAATTCCATTGGAATGCCGTCGGAATATACCGATTGATAATGACCGTCGGAAAACCGTCGGTTATGTCCGACGGTTGTCCGAGGGAATCATTTTGGTCGGCATGCTGTCTGACAACCGTCGGACATAACCGACGGTTTTCCGACGGAACAAAAATTTCCGTCGGAATTTACAGTGTTTTCTTGTAGTGTCGGTTGACGGGGAGGGCAAAGATTAGGAAGTTTAATCAAATTCGACGATGCCATCTGGAACATCCTCGTTACATTTTCGTCTTTAAGAGTCGTAGCAAAACGACTACCAACACTAGCAACAAATTCAAGGGGTTTAATGATATGAATATCAGGATCTTGTGATTGCCGACGTATCAAATGTTTTTCTTGAAATATGGAGATTCAATCATAGATTTCCATTTAATCGAAACAGATTTGAATATGAGTAATGATTTCACGGGAAGTATCTCTAGAATACATTCAACTAGGTCATGAGGTAGTTCCATAACGTGACTGATTTCGTTTTCGTTTCTGTCTATATTTGTTTTGGATGAGATTTATGTTTAGTTGTTGTCTTTTTTTGTTGATGTTGTTTGTTGTATGTCCTGAAGCACATATTTATCTAAAAACACTAATATATTGATCTGTCTTTTGTCTTATCTTATATTTAAAGCTTTGGATAGAAGTAAACCTCTAAAAAGATTGTGGTTATTAATTTTAATCAGGAAAATAATGTTATTGTGCCGTCTTTTAGTTTTATGTAAGAAATTGTTCATATAGACATCCTATATATTATTTGAGAAGCATTTTGGGAGCAATTTGCTTAGGTGTCATCACCACAATTTTTCTCCTCTTTATTTTTATTTTTTATTTCATTCTCTTATACTCATTACCAAACACATTTAATTCCAAACATACTTATTTTGATTACTATAACTCTAATTGTCAAACACATTGAATCTTCATAAACTTGCCAAAATTAAAATATTTTGAAATTTTCAACTTGCCAAAATTAAAATATTTCGAAATTATAGATTTAAATCATATAATTAATTGTGAACACAAATTTAACATATATACTAAAAATTGATTTAAAATAAAATAAAACTATTAATTATCTTTTGAAAATATATGAGCATGTAAAAATATGTTTTTACATATGTTATTTTGTGTGACAAGTAAATATTTTTAATTTTTCATAAATGCACCTTCGTACAAGTAAAAATATAATTATTAATGAAATATGTTGGTTTAATTATTTCACGGGTGGAATAAATTTGTATGCAAAATAATTGCAAAATCCAAATATAGAAATTAGGTCTTAGGTTATGTATAATTATTCTTCATAATATTTTTTTAACTAAAATCATTGATTTTATTCGATAATCATTTTATCCCGCGTATAACGCGGGTTATTTTCTAGTATTACCTAAAAAGTATGAACCATTTATTATCTAAAATTGTAATAAAAATATGAACAATTTCTTATCTAAAAAAATTATTAAATAATTGACAAATCTAAAATCTTATATATGAGGAAAACGGATCCCAAACATCAATGAAGCAAATCAAAAGAATCATCACTAATTTATACTATGAAAATTCAATTGTCCTTCTCCATCTATGTGACATGTGTTATTTTTACTTTATTTATTATTTAAATTAGTTAAAAGAACTTTTGTATTAAAATCAATGATAATTATTCTACATTTAAGTTTATAAAAGAAACTCATGAAACAACTTTCCAACTTCTCATAATTAATAATAACATTAGTAACTTCTTATATATTTAATTACAAGAAAACAAACCTTTTCGTATTTTGTAGATGAAACTAATATAGAGAAAATTATGAAAGTTCAAAGTTTCTTTATAGGTTTTTTTGAATGGATTGAGAAGAGAAGTTATAGATTAAAGGATCTTCATAATTTGATGAGGTGGGTTGGAAAAAAAAACATATACGAAAATTTTGGTTCTTTTTAAAATGACTTGGTTTATATCAATTAATCATTTTTTCTTTTAATTTATATTATTTCATCATCTTTGGAATGTGTTTGAACAAAAAATTTAGTGGTTTAATCATTTATGTATATGTTTTCTTGTTTGTAAAAACTAAAATACAATTGGTTTCAAGTTCCACTATAAATGAGAAAAACATTAAAAAAAAAAATCATGGTTAGTTTTATGTTCTTGGTTTCACATTTTTTATTGAGTCTGCAACCTGAAATGCATAAGTCTTTTTTCCTTTATGTTTCTTTTGATGATACAGAGGAAATAATAGGATTTGGTACAACTCGAATAGCACATAAAAACTTTCAACATGATCGATATAATAAAGACAATAACCCAAGTATTTTAAAGAATTAAATTTCAATTTTTTAATCAAAATTTGTTTGTTGATATTCAAATTAGTTTATGTGGTTAGCTCCAAAAAACAACAAAAACTATTAAACTTAGTTTCTACTCCAAAAAGAGTTAAAAGACAATTTACTAAATAAAAAGTTTGAAATATTACCCGGCAAATTACCATATTTTGTAAAAAATCTATATAATAATTTCACTGTAAATATGAATATACACAGATTTAAAAATATTATGCAAAAAAAATCCGCAAGTATGCACAAATACCAATACGAGGAAAAGATATCAAAGATTTTTGTTTAGCTAAATGACAAACTTCACAATGTCTAAAACTAAGCATATCACATAAGAGCAAGTGCAATGGAGACACCCAAGTGTCTAAAGACACTATTCTTATAATATAAAATTATTAAAACATAAACTTTATACTTTCTCTTTCATCCTTTTACTCAACTTTTATTAATTTTATATTTAAACACTCTCTCTCTTCCTTTTCTTAACACTCTTCAAAATATCCTATTTTAGACCACTCTCTCTTCATTTTCTTAACTTTTATTAATTTTATATTTAACCACACTCACTATCTACTCTCTTTATTAATTTTATATTTCAAAATAACCCATAAAAACACTCCATTTCTTCCTTTTATTCAAATTTTAATAATTTTATATTTTTAGAACACACCAAAATGTCTCCTGATCTAAAGAAGAAGCTAGGCATGATAAGTGTAAAGCCAAAAACAGTACATATTTTTGCTTATATCTTCACATGTAAAACAAAGAAACTATGCGTCTAAAACTAGCATATCCCATACCAGTTTTCTGATCTAACTATTAAAAAAAGTTGGTAGCTTTAAACAAAGATTAAGAAGTTGCATTAACCCAATTCAGAAGCTTCACATCCATGAATAGAACTGGCAAATCGCGTATCAAAAAGACAAAAAATGGAAGACAAACAAAACGGAAAGAAGTAGTATATGATCCATTTAAGTCGAGAACATTTGAATCACTCAATCCATATCAAGTATTTCAACCTATGCTAACAATTCCGGATCATCAAAACAAAGACAAGAAGTATATATTCATGTTCAACAAATGAAACAAAAACAGAAACACTTGATGAGAAAAAGAAAAAGAGACACAACATGAAACAAACAAAAAAAACACAAGATAAGCATATAAATCACTCAAAGCAGAGTACCAACATCAAGTATTCAACCTTCAGCAAAAGAGAGATGATCCATGACTAAAACAATGTAAGATTACCTTAAAAAAAATGTCATAGTTTTCATCAATAGTGAGATTCAGACGAATTCTCTGAAGTTGCTGGACCATCAGCATCCTCTTGAGACATGATATCTACTAATTTCTTCTCATACGCCTTAGCTACTTATTTGGCTTTGTGATCAACAAAGCTCCCATCCGCCCTTGTATGTGTTCGCAAAAACACTTGTCCAAACAAAACATGACGCCCAAGTTCTTCCTCCTAAAATGATACAAAAAATCAGTCAATTGGGTGAAGTTTCCTATATTAAATGAATGATAATCGTTTACCATTTCTTGTTGAATTCGCAAGAATGATTTCTGGCCCGATACAGGTTTGTGGATTCCAAGACCGTCACGACCAGAGTTACGGGACAGTGAAGGAGTAGGGCTCCTCTCCACTGCATCTGGAGTATTCCAGTGAGTCCACATTTCTTCCCAAAGTGTTGGGACAATCCAATAAGGTACAATTGTAATAACTTTTTTTTGGCCATCTTCAGAAAATTATTCTCACAACCTCGGAAATTCCGATATCCCTAATGTACTTCTTCTACAAAATACAAATATTGTTAAGTACTGATGATACTTAATCAAAACAATAAAAGTATGACAACATTACCGCAAAAGTCCTAAAATATCTTTCTTTGGCGTTTAGAGGAGTAACCTTCCAACTAAAGTAAGGGCCGTTAAACTTTGATCGAAATATTCCAGCAATAACTCGAGCGAATTTGCCTTTGTCCCAAGTAAACCGATTACATGAAGATAAAACCACTACAAGAAAACACCATCGATTCTGACGGAATTTTCAGCCGTCAGTATTTCCGTCGGTCAATTCCGACGGTTTACTGACGGTAATCTGACAGAAAATTCATTCCGTCAGAAATCCGTCAGTTTATTCTGACGGATTTCTGACGGAAAGGGCATCCGTCAGTTTTCCGTCATAAATCCGTCATTATTAACCGACGGAATACCGACGGAAATAATCGGTCATCTAATTCCGACGGTATTAATGACGGAAAACTGACGGAAATAAGATTTTTTATAGGGCTGACGAAATTCTGACGGAATTCTGACGGATTCCGATGTCGGCAAACTTTGTGTGGTTAACACATCGTCTGGGTTGGCCGATGGGATTGATGTGTCGTTATGTCGGAGGTTTTGACGGTTGTCTGACGGAATTCTGACGGATTTTCATTCTACTTAAGTTTTCCAATTTCTCCGGTTGTTCATAAGATCATTTGAAAACCAAAAAAAAAAAAATTTTAGATATGAGTTCTTCATATTTTCGGTCATGGATGGACGGGCCAATGATGGAAGAGGGGGGTAACTTATTAACGACTGCATACGCTACTGGTATTTCCGAGTTCATGAAGTTACCCAGTATTGATGGATTTCTGACGGAATTTTATTTTTTTTAAAATTTTTCTAAAAAAAAAAAATTAAAATACAATCACGTGTTACGGATTTGTGACGGATCCTAAATTTAAAATTTGTTTTCCTCGCATACAGATAAACGCTATATTTGTTTAGGATGTACGATATTATAACAATTTTACGATTGTTTTCCAATGAATTGAATTTCACTTCTTATAAATTGATTGTAATTTATTAGGATTTATACAAATTTATAATATGATTAATCTTCAAAATTCTTTAAATTTTTAAATTTAACATTTCTCCATTACACAATAAAAATAAAAACCCCAAGTATCTTTTACATTTAATTATGTGTAAATCCTTATTAAACTATTTAAAAAATAAAGAATCCATCAGAAATCCGTCAGCCAATATTGACGGATTTCTGACGGAATTTTATTTTTTTTAAAATTTTTCTAAAAAAGAAAAATTAAAATACAATCACGTGTTACGTATTTGTGACGGATCCTAAATTTAAAATTTGTTTTCCTCGCATACAGATAAACGCTATATTTGTTTAGGATGTACGATATTATAACAATTTTACGATTGTTTTCCAATGAATTGAATTTCACTTCTTATAAATTGATTGTAATTTATTAGGATTTATACAAATTTATAATATGATTAATCTTCAAAATTCTTTAAATTTTTAAATTTAACATTTCTCCATTACACAATAAAAATAAAAAACCTCAAGTATCTTTTACATTTAATTATGTGTAAATCCTTATTAAACTATTTAAAAAATATAGAATTCGTCAGAAATCCGTCAGCCAATATTGACGGATTTCTGACGGAAAACCCTAATTTACTCCCGCCTAAACACTTCGGTCTCATCAAAATAGCGGGATGGCTGACGGAATTCTGACGGATTTTAATAACCCGTCATAATTCCGTCATAATTCCGTCATAGTGTTCTTTAAAACCACCACTTCGTCTTCTTCGTCGAACATAGAGAGAAAAAAAAATTCAACTCCTCTTCTCCGTCCGATTCACCGACTTCTCCGTCCGATTCTCCGTCTTCTCCGTCGATTCACCGCCGTTTGTCACCCAACTCCCCAAATCAATGTAAGTTCTTGGTAGTTTTAAGATTATGAACAAATCCATATAAATTTTTTCAATCCGTTCAAATCGATGCTTCAAATTGTGTGTTATTCAATTGGGTATGGGTAAATTTCTAAATAGAAATCTTGTAGAACATGGTTTTGTTATTGATTTACGAATTAAAGATATGGAGATTTAGAAAATCATATGAATTTAGGGATTTAGAAAATTCCATGAATTTAGTGATTTATTAAAGAATTATGAATTTTGAAATTATGATAAATTAGGGTATATGGATGTATAGATTAATTAAATTTCAATTGTAAAAAGTTGTTGTAATTTTTAAGGATTTATTGAGATATATACATGTAAGTTGTTAAAATTTGGGAAAAAACTCTTAAAATACAAAGATGTAACGCTTAAATTAAAAAACATATGAAAATATGTAACTTTAAAAAACATGTAACTTTTAAAAACATGTTACTTTATAAAACATTTAAATAATGTATAAAAACTTTGTAATTTAAACAAATAGAAAAACTTTTAAAAACCATACAAATTGAAATATGTGTAGATGCATTCGTGGATTCAATTGTAATAAATTTTTGTAATTTTTTAGGATTTATTGAGATTTATACTATGTACGTTATAAAAAGTTGGAAAACAAAAATTCTTACATTTCAAATAAATTGCAAAACTTTTACAAACATGTAACGCTTAAATTTAAAAACATTTAAAATATGTAACATTTAAAAACATGTAACTTTTATATATCGCATATTACCAAATTACCATAAATCATAAAATCCTTAAATTCTAAACTCCCAAATACTAAAAATCATAATTCCCAAAAGCCCTAAATCCGTAGTAAAGATTGTAAATTTTAAAGCAATAATTGACATACTAATTTTAAATATGTAATAAAAATAAATGGTTATTTAAAAAAAAATTAAATCGTAGGGATTATCCCCTATTTCATGGTGGTACCGGAGGCGGTGAATCCAGTAGGGGAGGTGGAACTGCGAGTAATTCGCAGATCCCAACCACTCCTCTTATGGGTACAGCTGCCTCTGCTGCTCGTACGGCTATGACCATCGAGGAGTTTGTGTCGCAACCTGGTCGGGATAGGTTGACACGCCTTGACCCGGACTTACCTGACAACACGACCTGGTAATGACTACTTTTCAAAATTTAAATGATTATATAAGCTTAATAAAAATTGTTTAAAAATATGAAACAAAATACCGTGTAGGTTCCAATTTTCGGGAAACGGTATTGCGGGTTGTATCAACGAAATGGTCAACAACATGATAACTAAGCCGTATCCCACATATGAGTCGATGCCGGCTGAAGACCAGGACACATGGTTTCGGCAATTTGCGGTAAATGTTTATATTCTTAAATAAATATACAATTTTTTTAAAAAAATTCCAATTGTCAATAAATCGAGTATTGGTTTTCTTTGCAGCAAGAATTTATGTGGGACCCCCAGCTGACTCCTATGGTCCGACGTTTTTTCGACAAAAAGGCGAGGAGAAAGTACTCGTCGAAAATAAACGAGTGGAAGAACAAGTGGATAAAAAAGGGGAAGGCGCCTAAGGTTATTAAAGACAACACAACATTATGGGATGGACTTGTTGCATATTGGCAACTGGAGGCCACTCAAGGGACCTCCGCCCAAAACTCGAATAACCGGAAGAGCCAGCGGAATGGGAAGGGAGAGGCGACCCACAACCTCGGTGCAACGAGCAAGGCGGCACGTGTTCAGCAACTGGTAATTTTCCTAATTTTTCAAATAATTTTACTTATCGCTAACATTTTCCGTACTTGAATATGCTAACAGTTTGAGAAGACCGGTGCGTCCGTCGAATGTTGATATCATCAGAGATGCCCACACCAACAGAAAGACGGGTGAAATCCAAGATGCGATTGCTCGGGAAATCGTGGAGAGCGTGGAGAAGGCCGGGCAAGAATACCTCCAGTCGCAACCGATCGTCGAAGGAACTCCGCCGCTAACCGAAGTTCCATTCGACAAGGTGAACGAGTTCACTTTCGAGGTTAGTAAACGTGTCAATTTTAAACACATTTAAAATACCTTTTAATACTAATACGTTTTGAATTTTAATTTTTTTTTTCTTAGGTAACCCCTAAGAGCAGAGGTCGTGTCTACGGCCTCCCCGAAGACAGTTGCTCATCCGTTTCGTCGTATCGCTATCACGGTGGTAGCAGTTTTCTAGCACAAAACGCCCAACTGACCCAACAGGTTGTCTCTTTGGAGGAACGGATTGAGGAGGCGGAGGAACGGCGCAAGAGGGATATGGAGGAGGTGGAGGCACGGCGTCTGAGAGAGAAGGCAGAGGCGGACGAACGATACAATCAGATGGAGCAGAAGATGAACGACTTCTTACGTCGTCAAGGATTTTAAATTTAATGTAAAAGTTTAATTTCTTTTTAAAACAATTTCTATTTAATTATAATTTTCTTTTTTTAATTTAATTTTTTCTTACTAATTTATTTTTTTGCATTTATTTTATTAAAAATAATTTTTTTTTTTAAATAATGCCAAATCCGTCAGAATTCCGTCAGGACACCCTGACGGAATTCTGACAGCCAACGGATCACCGGAATCCGTCACGAAACCGTCGGAATTCCGTCAGTTACTTGAACCGTCAGAAAACCGTCGGAAGACTGGGCTCCGACGAAATTCCGACGGTTTCCTGACGGATTCCGGTGATCCGTTGGCCGTCATAATTCCGTCACGGTGTCCTGACGGAATTCTGACGGATTTGAAATTCTGACGAGATATAACTGACGGATCAAATCCGTCATAAATCCGTCGGAAAACCCCTGATTCTGACGGATTTATGACGGATTTTTCCGTCAGAAACTGAGATGTTTTCTTGTAGTGAACTGAGATTAAGTTACAGAGAACCAGTTTTGAAAAGAAGCTCTATCATAACACAATAAAAAAACTCAGACCATAACATCTCTTTATATTTTTTTTGCAACAACACGTGCTTATGAGTTATAAGATGCAAAATGAAATCGTAAATTCAGAACCTAACACAAACTCTACAGTTAAGGGAATTTCCCATATTTTCAAATTACAAAACACACTCAAAGTCATGAAACTAAATCTCAAATAACAAAAACAGATAAAATAACATGCAAACTCTAAATTTAAGGGAATTTACCACATTGATTGGATCCTCACTCAAGAGAGGTAGACGCTGTCGGCTAGGAAGAGCCAGCATGTAGTCTAACATTTGTTGGAAGTTAATATTTACCTTTTAGCAAAAAAAAAACATGTGTTGGAAGTCTTACTGTTCCGGTTCGGGATCATTTTGTGGCAGTTGATGCTCGGGAATCTGACCATGAGGCTCCTATTGCAGATGGTTAGGTGGTTAGGTTTTGGCGAAAGGAATTTGGGATTAATATTTGTTAACCTAGTTAACTAGACTTTAGCAAAAAAAAAAACCTGGTTAACTAAAACTACACTAGTCGCAGATCAATTTTCGGATGGGATAATAACGCTCCTAAACCCAAAAGCCCAAATATTTCGTGTAAAGTCCAAATTGTTCAAGTTATTACAGCAAACTAGTTCAAACCAAATTGGTAGCATATTAGTCGCAAATAGTGGTCCCAAAGAGTAACTATTTTGTGACGGTAATTTATACCCTTAATCCTAAACGTGTTGAGACATAAACGTGATAAATATGCATTTGTAATCACTCCTTTTCTGTTTCTGACGTATAGCTTTCAGTACAATATAGACTACACTAATACTAATGATGTAAATTTTCATAATTGAACTAACTTTTATATTAGAAACATACGTACATCTTCATAAAATATCTAAGTAACATGTGATGAACCATCATAATTAGTTGATCAATTTGAAAGTGAAAAGTTTTTACTATTATTTATATTCGATGTTATAAATAGTTCAAGTGAAGAAAATCAAGAACCATTTTTTTTACAATTCTATGTTTCTTAAGTTTCCACAAATTTGGAGACAAAACCACAAATGTGAATTTATAGAAAATATAAGACAGTGAGAGGTTTAATTTAGTTTGTTACAAAAACTACGAGTTGGTGACTTTAGTTTAACTTGTTGATTCTAATAAGTTTAAACGTGTTCATCTTTAATTTGTATTTTAATTTAGTATTTACAACAAATAACCAAAAAAAGATAAACTTCAATTTCTACACATTGAAATTTGCTAAAACTATTGGCCAATTATATTAGCACATTTGTAATACAGCAAGAATGAATTCGCAAGTTTCCATTGTAGTTGTTTTTTACCATTTTAATTCTTTTTAGATAAGCATAAACAAAAAATATGTGTCATGCGTTAAACTTTACTAGTAATTAGGAAATAAATTTAGTGTAAACATTCCCTTTAATCATACGCGTATAGGTATAGCCACAAAACCACTCTATGGTCAGATTCGTGTCATCATTCTCTTTAATCATACGCGTATGTTGACGCATTTTTGCTTTACAATATCGTCACTATACTCTTCATGGAAATGCTATCACTCATAGATTTTTGTGACTGTTTTGCGTGTAATTAACGACTACCTAATATGTTGACGCTACATGGTCGCATATATATAAGACGAAACTGTGTAGTCGGTTCAATCCCCCAATTTTATATATTTTTTGCGTTGATGATTAAAGTATAGATATATAAGTTATTGTATGGCCAGATTACTGAATGGCTCTATGGATCGAACCTTGATTAATTAATTAAAATCAATTAAGTATAGATATTTAATTAATTAAAATCAATTAAGTATAGATGTCAATTAAGTATAGATATTTAATTAACACTTTTAATTTGGTGGAACTAGTAATTAAAATCATATTTTTATATTTCTAATTTAAACATACAATTGTAATCTTTGTTTATTTTTTTTTCTTATGTTTTTCTTACTTTTTGCTAAATTTATGCTTATTTTTATGTCTAATTTGCCAAACTTTGTTTTTCCTTCAGATTTTAACAATTACAATAACATGTTCATAGAATTATCGTAATTTTTTTTAATTATTATTGAATTTATTATAGAACTCAATTTCTTAGTTACGCTTCATGAGTTAGGTTGACCTAGACACAATGCCGGACTGATAATTAATTAAAATCAATTAAGTATAGATATTTAATTGATACTTTTAATTTGGTGGAACTAGTAATTAAAATCATATTTTTATATTTCTAATTTAAACATACAATTGTAATCTTTGTTTATTTTTTTTCTTATGTTTTTCTTACTTTTTGCTAAATTTATGCTTATTTTTATGTCTAATTTGCCAAACTTTGTTTTTCCTTCAGATTTTAACAATTACAATAACATGTTCATAGAATTATCGTAAGTTTTTTAAATTATTATTGAATTTATTATAGAACTCAATTTCTTAGTTACGCTTCATGAGTTAGGTTGACCTAGACACAATGCCGGACTGATATTTCTTATTCAAACAAAAAGTTTCAAGTGAATAATTTCTTGACTCTTCTGCACGTACAATTCCAACTAATTAAGAGTTAAGTTTACTAAAAATGTTATTTTACGGTAGAAGGTGCTGCTTTATATAAGAAGTAAGAAGCATTGGTGATTAGTTCGTACAAAAGAAAAGCAAAGCAAAATAATTAATTACAAAGAAAAGAGAAAGAGAAGCAAAATAATTAATTACAAAAAAAAAAGAAATAATGAACAACAACGTCGTTGCTCCGGTGCCGGTGATGATTCTTGTCGTGGACTCGAGCCTCGAGGCCAATGTTGCAGAAGGCGATGAAGGAGGCAATTACACTCGTCGGAACCGAAAACCAAAACCAAATTCGATATAAAAACTTTGATCCCACTCGTTAAACTTGCTAAAACTGTGGGCCAATTAGCACATAGGTTATTTAAAGATTAACACATGAATGACATTACAAGTTTTTTTAAAAAAAAAGCACACAAACAAATCTAACTAATTTACCATTTTTAGTAAGTTTTCATGGATTTAAATTTTGCTTCTTTTTTTTTTTTTTTTTGCTTTTCTAAAATGAAAGATTAACGTGTAAAACTCGTTTTAATAATTAATGAAAATTTTTATTAAAAATTTAAGATAGATATGAAAACCTTAATTTTTATTAATGAATGAATTTACAAGTTTTCTTAATATGAAAACCTTAATTTTTTAGTAAAATTTTGATACATGATATAATGAAATTTAACCCTTTCAATCACAAAATGAAGATGTTAGAATAGCCAAAAATGATTATAGCTAAAAATAAGTGAAGAAGACTTTCCAAATTTTATTTTATTTTAGTTCAAAGACAAATGTTCGTTTGGTTTTGTTTCTTGTGAGGCACGTATAAATCTTGTGAAAGGGAAATGATGCATGCGCATGTGATTTGTTTAGAGACTTATAGTTGTGCATACATGATATGGAATCGTGATACACAGAGTTTTAACCCTATATTCTACTGCAAGTGCACAGCAAACGAAGTAGTTATTTAGGGATCGAATCCTCGATGACCAAATTCACTTACACAACTTATTATAGAAAATTGAATTAAACTAAGCAGGAAACAAGAGTTGATGGTGATGTTAAAAATAAAAGACAAGATTTCAAATGAAAACGGTTTTAATTCCGATTAATAAAAATGCTAGGCTTTAGAGAATCTCAGGAAATCACTTTAACAAACCAGACAACTATTCAGATTCAGATATGCATGCATCTAGAACTCAAAACACAGTTTATAAATTATTCCACTTTCATGATAATAATTACTATCCCTAGAGATCCAAGAACCTATACTTTCGCATGGTCTCGGCTATCCTAGGCAAGCAGTACAGTTCATGTTTTGATTTGTTCACAATCAGTTTCTAATTCACTTTCGAGACTAGAACCTAATTGTTCATCAACAGTAGTTCCAATGATTCACAGGCTTTTGGAATGTAAATCAACTTAAGATCTAGGATTAAGTGATCAGTTCAATCCTAGCTTTATGCCTAACAGTGATGAAGATGATAAAGATTAAACAACCTATTTACGTCTGATTTATTGTGTGAAATCCATCGAAACCCTAAAACCTAACTCAAGATCTACTCAGACATAATT
Organism: Draba incana; assembly: GCA_963576765.1. Classification (NCBI taxonomy): domain Eukaryota; kingdom Viridiplantae; phylum Streptophyta; class Magnoliopsida; order Brassicales; family Brassicaceae; genus Draba; species Draba incana. The sequence goes on along the minus strand of OY755207.1, from coordinate 2,326,228 downwards.
GAAAGAAAAGCAATAGCAAAAGATGAAGAATGCATAATAATATAAAAGAAATCAATAGGGTTCAGAAATCTTCTCAGGAAAGTAGTAGATCTCTTCTCCCTTGCTTACAATTGCGAAAAGCTCTCAAAAGTCTCAGTAAAAACGTGCTAGAAAAAGTGATAATCTTTTCAGTCTAAAAGAAATAGGGTTTTTATATGATAAAACGCAGATAAAGGAAAATCCCATAAAATCAGGGAAACAGACCGGTCGGTCCGTTTGATGGACCGGTCGGTCCTCTTTAGAATCAGGTTTCTTCGTCTCGCCTGGACCGGTCGGTCTTATGGTGGATCGGTCGGTCTGAGTTGTCCAGTGGGTAGACCGACCTAACAGACCGGTCGGTCCATGAATCGTTTGATCGGTCTCGGTCTTCACGTGCAAAAAGGGACCGGTCGGTCCAACCACTGGACCGGTCGGTCCAGGGCCTTCATTTCACCGATTTTCGCCCATTTGCTTGAATCTTCGTTCCGAACGCGTGTAGCTCCAAATCCTCATGTATGGACCTAAATAAAGACTAAAGACAACTCAAAAGACCCTAAAACCTCATAAAAAACATAATTAGGGAAGTCCAAATTCTCATTATATCAACTCCCCCAGACTTAGATATTTGTTTGTCCTCAAGTGAAGACAAACTAGAAACAAGTTCAAGGAAGTCATAAAACCAAAAACAAACCTTCGCAAGATGAATGCAATCCTTTAAGACCCCACAGATGTAATACTAACACCCCTCATAGACAGATCAAAAACCAAGATGGTACTTCATGTACTTTTACCAAATACATAGCAATGTCACCCTACTCAAGTTCCTATGTCTCAGCGACTTTTATACCAGGGTTCATAAATCTTACCAGAGGGAAAATGTCCGTCGCATAAGGGTTAAGGTTTTTGGGCTGTTTAGTGGTGGTGATGAGTGTTTAGGCTAACCTTGTCGCGCCCGAATGCAGTCATGGCGCAAAAACCCAAGAGAACTAAGTCCAAGGATGATGCACAGCTTTGCAAACTTAAGACTATTTCATTTAGACAAAAACTTTCTGCTTAAGGACTAATACAAAGAACTAGAAATATAAACATGCTTATAATTATTCATGGAAAACATGAGGTTTTATTCTAATCCCTTTCAGCTTTATTATTATTATTTTTTTTATTTTTTTTTATTTCTTTTTTATTTTTTTTAGCTGGGGATTAGTTCTAACCTTTCCTAAGTACAAATGATGCAGAACAAAAATGAGTAAAGAAATTAAAAATCCTAAGCAGAAAAGGTTTTTAAGTAGTACCGAGTCTTTAGAATGGTCAGCTGGCCGGACTATCTCTCCGGAGTTTTTACGCTTGAGTGCATGTCAATATCTTGGACATAAGGCATGGAGTTTAAAAGAAAAGGTTAGGGTAATGGTGTGGTACCAGACTAAAGATGAGCCTGGCCATTAGGAGTCCTGAAAAGAGGAATGTGTTTGAAAATGGATAGGACTCCTAACGTTGTTGTTACTGCTTATGCGATTTCGAATTCCCTCTGTTAAGAAAAACAAAATAGCATAAAAAGTGTCAGCGTTAGCTTTCAAGGAGACGGGAGCCTTCAGGTAACATAGATCCGCCTAGGGTGTTTCTAATCTTCCCATTAGCATTGGTTTGTCACTGTTAGAGGGGTTAGAAAACATCATGTGGTCCTAGAAATGTATGCAAATCACAAAAGTTTTAGTACAAACTGACTCAATAAAACTGAAAACGACTCAAGAAAAACCAAAGATAAAATAAGAAAACAGAAAACATAATTAGTACCAATAGTACTCCCCCCAGACTTACTTCACACCGACCCGGTGTGAGAATGAATCCAAGGGAAAGGACTATTAAAAGAAAGACAATAAAAAAAAAAAAATGAAAGCAAAAAGAAAAGAAAGAAAAGCTAACTCGTCATCAGAAAGTTGGAGACTCATCATCAGCCATGGTCTCATCGCTGTCAGGAGCATCGTCAGCATCCTCAGCATCATCGTGTCTCACCTCTTTAGAAGGTCCAGAAGGTGGAGGCATGCGACTCCTAGCAAGCTCTGGTCCACTAACTGCATCTGTGCCATGCGAACAAGAAAGGGCACCCCAAATTGCAGCCAGCATGTTGTGAATCTTAAGGGAAGTCCTGTGCTGGTGCTCTCTGTACTCAGATTCGGTCCATGTATCGCGAAGCGGAGAAGGGCAGAACTGGCCTTCATAAGGCTGTAGCTGGTAACTCTGCGCATGCGAAGCAGTACCACTGCTAGTCTCTGCAGTGGCAGTGTCTCGGGTAACATGGCGGCGTTTCCTGCGCTGTAAAGGTGCCTGAGGCTCTGCGTTCTGAATTGGCTCTGTAGTCTGAGCGGAGGATGCTGGCAAGAATCTCACATTGGCGATGGAAGTGAGAGGTACATGGTCACTAGGTAACCGAATAGATAACATAGTACCATCCAAAGCAGAATAACGCCACTTGCCACCAACTATCCATCTACACGTACTCAAATGCCTCATGTTGAAAAGTGAAGGTGCTAGGATCTCCTCAGTGTCCTCGAGATCAATCCCATGAAATGCAAAGATGGGGGTTAGGAGACTCCCACAGACCTCTTTCTTCCCAGGTCCCTCGAAAGCTCTAAACTTCCTCTCTGTCAGGATATTCGCAAACGCTGCTCCGAAATTCGTGTTCTGGTCGCGAGGAGGATCAGAGTAGATATCGTGCACAAACTCCGGCATCCCATAATGTAACAAGAGCAACTCATCATGACGCAAAGCTCCTGGATCCGCTTTGCAAAACATAGTAAAACTCAGAGCTTTAGCGACAATGCGGATAATGGGGTTCCGGATACGGGTCAGTTTCATGGCTCGTGGTGTGGCATCACCCATAGCTATATTGCCCCATAGAACATGACTCTGACGAAAAAACCTGTTACCAGGAAATTTAGGACGTGAATGACTGTCATCAAAGCCGTAGATGTTACACCACTCGCTCATCGAAATCTCGTATGACTTGCCCTGTATCTTGTACGACAAAATTCCTTTCTCAACGTTCCCTTGATCATTGGACGGATAGTAAACCTCACAAGAGGCCAGAAACTGCCTTACTAGCTCTGGATATAAGGGATACTGTGTCGTCACCATTTTCCCGAGTCCTATACGATCTAAAACAGTAAGCACCTCATCCTCAATACCCAATTCCTCCAACATATCAGTACATAGAAACCTAGTCGGCGCTATTTCCACATTAAGCAACCCATTATAGCAGACACTATTGTAATGAACCCAACCATCCGTTTTCCGTTTGTTCGCGTAAGACGATTCCTTAACAAACTCTTTCTTATCTATCACAGGATGAAGGTCAATTCTAGGGAAAGGAATACCGTCCGCTCGTGGCCATTGATCACTAGGAATGGAACGCAAACTTCGCGGTTTACGCGGTGCTTCTTGTTGACGAGACCCAGCTATTCCTTTTCCTTTTTCTTCTCTTGTAGGACGTCTTTGTTTGTCATGCTTGCGTTTGGTTTGAAGTTCATGTTCCTCGTCTCCAGGAATCGAAGAGGTGGAGCGACGGTCTGTAGTACGAGCCATAGCTGCAATACCAAACCCAATCAAAGTGAGAAACAACCAAATCAAAGTTAAGGATCAAAATTCGGAATTTCATCAAAACTACCCAAAAACCCGAAATTTTAAGACCCAAATTCGAAACCCATACCTTGCAGATCGACCAAATTGAGGCTAGAATTAGATAGAGGGTGAAAAACTAAGCAAGCTAGGGCCAAGAATTGTTCAATTTGGTTAAGAATTCAAGGAGTTAGGGTTTGTAGAAGTGTTTGGGAATTTCTCTCAAGAACACTTGAAAGAGATAAGGGGATTGAGTTTTAATCGTGAAAGAGGGGTGGGTTCAGAGAATTGGGGGTTTTTAATTGGAAAAACCGGTTCAATTCAAATAATTTCGGTTCAAATTCAATGAAATTAAACCGGTTAGGATACTTACCTGGCTTGGACCGACCGGTCTGATACAGGGACCGGTCGGTCTGGGATGCATCGTGGATGGTCGATCCACGGGACGTGGGAGGATCGGCATCGGGACGTGGAAGAGACCGACCGGTCTGAAGGTAGACCGACCGGTCCAGGGTCTCCAGTGAGTAGACCGACCTAGGAGACCGGTCGGTCTGTTTGGGACCGGGCACTGTCAAAAAATCGAGACCGACCGGTCTGTTGGCAGACCGACCGGTCCAGTGTCTCCAGTGGGTAGACCGACCTAACAGACCGGTCTGTCTACGGGGAGACCGACCGGTCCAGTGTCTCCAGTGGGTGGACCGACCTAACAGACCGGTCTGTCTACGGGGAGACCGACCCGTCCAGTCCTGGCTCCGATTCCAAACTTCTGTGACGAGAATCCTAAGGAAAAATCAAAAAGAAAAACAAAAACCAAGGTAAAACCGAAAAAAAAAAAAAAAAAAAAAAATGAGAAAGAAAGAACATATATATACACTTACAAGTGGGTTGCCTCCCACTAAGCGCTTTATTTAACGTCGTTAGCTTGACGTGTGCGCTTCTTAGGCGTTAGGTGGCTCAGCAAGAGGGATCTCAGCACCCTCTGCTATGGTGGTATCAGCGAGGTAAGGCTTCAGGCGCTGACCATTGACGACGAACTCATTCCCAGTTGGATCCAATAATACCACTGCTCCGTAAGATCTCACCTCTTTGATGGTGAAAGGTCCAGACCACCTCGAACGGAGCTTTCCAGGGAACAATTTCAAGCGAGAGTTGAACAGCAGAACCTGGTCATTCGAAACGAAGTCCCTAAAGATGACTCGCTTGTCATGGTATGCCTTGGTCCGTTCCTTGTAGATTCTAGAATTCTCATAGGCCATGTGCCTTATCTCTTCCAACTCGTGCAGCTGGATGGTTCTCCGTTCAGAGGCTGACTTGATGTCATAGTTCAGCTGCTTGATCGCCCACGCCGCCTTGTATTCCAACTCCACTGGGAGATGGCAAGCCTTGCCATACACCAAATGGAATGGAGTGGTTCCCAGCGGTGTCTTGTACGCAGTGCGATAAGCCCATAGAGCATCATCAAGCTTCATCGACCAATCCTTCCTAGTCGTGTTCACCGTCTTCTGCAAAATGCTCTTGATCTCTCTGTTGGAAATCTCCACTTGGCCACTCGTCTGTGGATGATAAGGTGTCGCGACCTTGTGTCTAACTCCATTTTTACTCAAAAGATTCGCAAGCACCTTATTGATGAAGTGAGAGCCTCCATCGCTGATCACTACTCGCGGAACACCAAATCTTGGGAAGATGATTGACTTGAACATCTTCAGGACCACCCTGGCGTCATTTGTTGGGGAAGCCAGCGCCTCAACCCACTTTGATACGTAATCTACAGCCACCAAGATATACTTGTTCCCATATGAAGAAGGGAATGGTCCCATGAAGTCAATTCCCCATACATCGAACACTTCCACTTCCAAGATGAAATTCTGAGGCATTTCGTTCCGTTTGCTAATGTTTCCCTGTCTCTGGCATGAATCACACTTAGAAACAAACTCATTAGTGTCTTTAAACAGGGTAGGCCACCAAAAGCCTGCCTGCAATACCTTCGAAACAGTTTTAAAAGTTGCAAAGTGTCCTGCATAACTGGAACTGTGACAGTGAAAGAGTATACCTGGAATTTCCTGCTCTGAAACGCACCTCCGAAAGATACCATCTGAGCACTGCTTGTAGAGGTACGGTTCGTCCCAGAAGTATCTCCTCACATCTCTGAGGAACTTCTTCTTCTTGTACTTGATGAAGTCTTTCGGTTCTTGTCCCACAGCCAAGTAATTGGCATAATCGGCAAACCAGGGTCTCTCAGGGGGGCGTGTGGACTGAATGGCAGCAGCAAAATCATATGAAGTCCCAATGCTAACCGAATAAACTTGTTCCTCAGGGAGTCCAGCATCGAGTGGGACTTGCTCTTCAATTCCCAGTCTAGATAAATGATCTGCTACTCCATTCTCAATTCCCTTCTTGTCGCGAATCTCTAGATCATACTCTTGCAGCAAGAGAATCCAGCGAAGTAGTCTTGGCTTAGCATCTTTCTTGGTAAGGAGATACCTCAGAGCAGCGTGATCCGTGTGAACTACCACCTTAGAACCCACCAAGTATGACTTGAACTTCTCGAAAGCAAACACAATAGCAAGTAGCTCCTTCTCAGTAGTGGCATACCTGCATTGTGCGTCGTCAAGGGTCCTGCTAGCGTAGTAAATCACGTGTAGCTTCTTGTCCTTTCGCTGTCCCAAGACAGCTCCCACTGCATAATCGCTTGCATCAGTCATGATCTCAAAGGGAAGATCCCAATCAGGCGGTTGGACAATTGGTGCAGTCATAAGAGCTCCTTTGATGGTGTGGAAAGCCTCAAGACAAGGACCATCGAAGTCAAATTTCACGTCCTTGCAGAGCAGCCGAGTCAAAGGTCTTGCTATCTTGGAAAAATCCTTGATAAACCGCCTGTAGAACCCGGCATGTCCAAGAAAACTGCGCACTCCTTTAACTGAGTTGGGTGGCTGCAGACTAGCCATGACCTCTATTTTTGCCTTATCCACCTCAATCCCATTCTCAGAAATCTTGTGTCCCAGTACTATCCCATTTCTGACCATAAAATGGCATTTCTCCCAATTGAGCACTAAATGTTTCTCCTCGCATCGTTGCAAAACTCTGCATAGATTCGCCAAACAAACAGAAAAAGATGAGCCATAAACTGAAAAATCGTCCATAAATACCTCCATGATGTCTTCAATGAGGTCAGTGAAGATGGACATCATGCATCTCTGGAACGTGGCTGGGGCATTACACAAGCCAAATGGCATTCTACGATATGCATAAGTGCCATATGGACATGTGAATGTTGTATTTTCCTGATCATCTGGGTGGATGGGAATCTGGAAAAAGCCTGAATACCCATCTAAGAAACAATAATAAGGGTGATTAGCAAGTCTTTCAAGCATTTGATCAATAAAAGGCAACGGGAAATGATCTTTCCTAGTTGCAGCATTCAACTTTCTGTAATCAATGCACATTCTATGGCCAGTTACGGTTCTAGTGGGAATCAATTCATTCCTATCATTTTTCACTACAGTAACTCCACCTTTCTTAGGAACTACATGCACAGGACTAACCCAGGTACTATCATAAATAGCATATATGATTCCAGCTTCTAACAATTTCATTATCTCTTTCTTAACAACATCTTTTAGATTCGGGTTTAACCTCCTCTGATGTTCTATAGAAGCCTTGGATTCATCTTCTAAATGGATTCTATGCATGCACAAGTTAAGTGAAATTCCAGTAATGTCATCAATTGAATATCCTAATGCCTTACGATATTTTCTAAGTTCACACAACAGCAAAGCAGTTTCAGCATTATTCAATTCAGCATTGATGATGACAGGATATGTAGAGTTTGGGCCAAGAAAAGCGTACCTCAACCCAGCTGGGAGGGTTTTAAGTTCCACCTTAGGAGCTTTCAGCTCGCTCCATGGATTATCAGTGTGAGTGGTGGACTTACCTGGGGGGTTTGGAGATTCTGATGGCTCTGGCATGTCGGCTTTGATGTCTAGAGAAGCCACCAACTTTGTAAATGTGGCGCTTTGGTCCAGCTTCTTCACAAGCTCATTAGCCTCATCATTCAGAAATCCATCCTCCGTCTTGGCTTTGGTTAAAGCAATCTCTAGTGGATCATCTATCAAGATCTCCTCCGTAACTTGGTCGGCGATGTCTTCTGGATCATTGATGGAAAAGGCTTGACCATTTTTCATGGGTCTCTTCAGCAGCTTATCCATCTCAAATTGCATTTCAATGTCTCCCAGTTGGAGATTAATGAGTCCTCGCTTGACATCTATCATTGCACCAGCTGTGCAAAGAAATGGCCTTCCAAGAATGAGAGGATCTCTTGGCTCCTCGTTCAGTTCCAGCACCACAAAGTCTGCAGGGACAAAAACATCGCCAATTTTCAGTTGTAAGTCTTCTAAAACACCTACAGGAAGTTTAACAGAACGATCAGCAAAGATTAAGGAGATTTTAGTCGGACTAAAGTCCTTAAAACCCAGTCATTTGGCGACAGAATACGGCATGAGATTGACGCTTGAGCCCAAGTCGCATAGGGAGCAGGCAAAGATGGTAGAGTTGATCTGAACTGACAATACAAAACGACCCAGATCTCCAAGCTTCTCGATTGTCTTGTTCTGCAACACCGCGCTGCACTCCTTAGTTACTCTGACATAATCCTCTTCCTCGGTTACATTTGATGTCAAGATCTTCTTGAAGTAACGCTTAAGCGAAGGGCACAGATGGATTGTGTCCACTAAAGGGATCTTTACCGTCAAATCCTTAACCATCTCTCTGCACTTTGCTTCTTCCAGGTCTTTCTGAGACCTCTTAGGTTGAACCGGATAAGGAGCCTTGGGAACAAACGAGCTTTCCGGTGCACTGTTGACCGGACCGACCGGTCTGGTAAGAGGACCGGTCGGTCCCTGAGTACGATCGTCCAGACCGACCGGTCTGATAGGGGGACCGGTCGATCCATCGTCCAGTGGACCTTTCGACGCGTCTGAATCTCCTGCAGAAACTGTCCTTCCCTTCACTGCTCTGGGGACTGGCTCAAGAACCTTACCACTCCTAGTAGTGATAGCTTCAACGTCCATTTCAGAGATGGCATGACAATCTCTCTTAGGATTTTGCTCCCCTTTTGCTGGAAGGGTCCCTTGCTGCCTCTTAACAGCTTCTGCATTCTGAGCTACCTGAGTATCAAGCATCTTCAGGTGAGTTTGCACAGCATCTAGACGCCCATAAATGTTGGTAACATCCGTGGAAACCTTCTGCTGATTAGCTAACATGAGCTGCATCATGGCTTTCAACTCGTCATTGGGGCTTGCAGCTGGAGGTGGAGGAGGAGGAGCTTGTTGTCTCGGTTGGAACTGATTCTGATTCTGGTATCCAGAGTCTGATCCTTGTCCATACTGCTTCTGATATCCTGCATTGTAGCATGTATACCCCTGAGCCAGTGGAGCTGTTCCTGATGAACTGATGAAAGGTTTCTGAGCTGGGGCTGGAGCTTGCTGAGGGTAAACCTGATCCTGGGGGTTTGCAACATTGGTGCTCCTGTAGGAAAGGTTGGGATGGTTGCGGTAATTGCTGTTGAAACCTCTGTTCTGCCCAGTCCCTTGACCATTCACATAGTTAACCTCCTGAGCATCATCTGAAACTAAAGCAGCATCCTCCGAATAACAGATCGCATCAGAAGCGTCTCCAACCAAGTTATTTCCCTGTTGGCTGGCCTGCATCAAATCCCTGAGTTTAGCAGCTGTCAGCTCTGCTATTTCTGATGCAGATGGTGCCTCAACACTGCAGACTCTCTTAGACCGATCATACTCGGGACACTCATTGCTGGAGCTCTGAGCCATGTTCTCAATTAACCTGTATGCTCCTTCCAAGCTCTGAGTCCCGAAGTCACCATTACTTGAAGCGTTGAGGCTGGTCTTGTAATCTCTGTTGACTCCATCGTAGAAGGTCCTGAACATCTGGTTCTCTGTAAATCCATGGTGGGGACACTCTCTGCGGTACTCCTTAAATCTGTCCCAGGCCTCAGCAAACGACTCTCCGCCTTTCTGCATGAAATTAGTGATTCTGCTCCTGAGCTGGGCTGTCTTGGTCTTTGTGTAGAAGTAGTCCAAGAAAGCAGCTCTAGCTTCTGTCCAGCCATTCAGAGAGTTTGGAGGAAGTGATTTCAGCCACCTTAGAGCTTTATCAGCAAGGGAATGCTTGAACAGCTTGCATTTGAGGTAGTCAGATGGTACCCTATTAGCCTTGGTCGTCTCGCAGACCTCTTCAAAACTCTCTATGTGATCCATGGGGTTTTCAGAGGATAACCCATGGAAAACATGTCGCTCCACCAGATTGATCAGCTGCGCCTTAATCTCGAAATCGTTCCTCTGAATCTCAGGCACCCGAATAGCTGATCTATTCTGATAGTACTGATGGACATTCTCCCCTTCTCCAATTCCTCTGTGTGGTGGAGCATTCTGTCCCTGTGGTGGCACCTGTTGTGCCAAGAGCCTAGCAAACTCCTGCTGCATCTGCTGCATTTGCTGTTGAGCCGCGAGCGCTTGCGCAGCATTTGCAGCACGAATCTGCTCTATCTGGTCGAACAGAACTGTCTGAAGATCATTGTTACCAGCTGGGTTTTCGTCCTCCATGGCTGATTGAAGATTCCTCTGAGCTCTGTTGGTCCTTTCAAGTCTTGCTAGTTCTTCGTTAGTGTACGAAAATAGAGGTTCAGTGCGATTACTTCTCCTCTGCATACACCTGGAAACACAAGCAAAGACAAAAAAAAACAAAAAGAAAAACTAAATTAGAAAATACTTAGATGAAATTCGCAATTCAAATAAGATGGCAAACGTAATATGGTCCCCGGCAACGGCGCCAAAAAACTTAATACACAGAGTTTTAACCCTATATTCTACTGCAAGTGCACAGCAAACGAAGTAGTTATTTAGGGATCGAATCCTCGAGGACCAAATTCACTTACACAACTTATTATAGAAAATTGAATTAAACTAAGCAGGAAACAAGAGTTGATGGTGATGTTAAAAATAAAAGACAAGATTTCAAATGAAAACGGTTTTAATTCCGATTAATAAAAATGCTAGGCTTTAGAGAATCTCAGGAAATCACTTTAACAAACCAGACAACTATTCAGATTCAGATATGCATGCATCTAGAACTCAAAACACAGTTTATAAATTATTCCACTTTCATGATAATAATTACTATCCCTAGAGATCCAAGAACCTATACTTTCGCATGGTCTCGGCTATCCTAGGCAAGCAGTACAGTTCATGTTTTGATTTGTTCACAATCAGTTTCTAATTCACTTTCGAGACTAGAACCTAATTGTTCATCAACAGTAGTTCCAATGATTCACAGGCTTTTGGAATGTAAATCAACTTAAGATCTAGGATTAAGTGATCAGTTCAATCCTAGCTTTATGCCTAACAGTGATGAAGATGATAAAGATTAAACAACCTATTTGCGTCTGATTTATTGTGTGAAATCCATCGAAACCCTAAAACCTAACTCAAGATCTACTCAGACATAATTGAAAGAAAAGCAATAGCAAAAGATGAAGAATGCATAATAATATAAAAGAAATCAATAGGGTTCAGAAATCTTCTCAGGAAAGTAGTAGATCTCTTCTCCCTTGCTTACAATTGCGAAAAGCTCTCAAAAGTCTCAGTAAAAACGTGCTAGAAAAAGTGATAATCTTTTCAGTCTAAAAGAAATAGGGTTTTTATATGATAAAACGCAGATAAAGGAAAATCCCATAAAATCAGGGAAACAGACCGGTCGGTCCGTTTGATGGACCGGTCGGTCCTCTTCAGAATCAGGTTTCTTCGTCTCGCCTGGACCGGTCGGTCTTATGGTGGATCGGTCGGTCTGAGTTGTCCAGTGGGTAGACCGACCTAACAGACCGGTCGGTCCATGAATCGTTTGATCGGTCTTGGTCTTCACGTGCAAAAAGGGACCGGTCGGTCCAACCACTGGACTGGTCGGTCCAGGGCCTTCATTTCACCGATTTTCGCCCATTTGCTTGAATCTTCGTTCCGAACGCGTGTAGCTCCAAATCCTCATGTATGGACCTAAATAAAGACTAAAGACAACTCAAAAGACCCTAAAACCTCATAAAAAACATAATTAGGGAAGTCCAAATTCTCATTATATCAAATCGTCAAATTCTTTATCTTCTCTTCGGCCGAAAAGGTATAAATAGATATAAATATACTGAAATACAAAGATTAAATAGTTCATAAGATTATTATTCGTTCACAACTATTTATATTCTCCTATTAAAACGATTTTAGAAAAAATTTACATGTTCTAAGCTAGACTCAACAAGTTGAACTAAAATTTACCTACACACAACACTTCCAGTAAGTGCTGTGAAATGGTATATTCCCAAGCAAGTAACGACAAAGTTTCTGCGTAGTAGCTAAGCATATGTTACTTATTTGCATCATTGCATAGTCATATTTTCGTTTTGTTGAAAACCATGTCCAAGGAAATTAATGTGAACGAAAAGAGTAAAAAAGTTGCAAACTAACCAAACGTAAAGAAGCTGACTAAAAATGTACTAAGAAAGATACTTAATCATCAAGTTTTCTTCAATAACAAAAAATTGCCTTATGGTATGGGAGAGATAAGAAAATTTCGAGTGCGCTTCTCTCTAAATCAATGTTTTTAAAATCGAACCGGCAACCGAACGGACAAAGATTTCGGATCATGGATCAATGTGGTCCGACCGGGTCGAACCTGGTTTAAAGATTTTTTTATAGATACTATAGCTATCTTTTTGACCCTGAGTCGAAGATTATATCTGCAGGTTTGGGTTTGAGGACCAAAAGAGACTTCATAAAAGCATCTGTGTTGGCTGGTGATAATGTATTAACTATGATACCTATTTGCTCTAACAGTATGTCTTTTTATATCTTGAGTTTTAGCTGACTACTCGTTTTTGTCATTGCAGTATGACGAAGAGATGCATGCTAAACCATCTCAAGATGCTACTGGGAAATCGGTTCTCGATATGCTTCAGGTGCAAGCATCTCCTCTTTTTAATGGCCAAAAAATCATCTGAATTATTGTATGTTTCCATCTTGGAAGTTTTCCCTTGCACAAGTTGAAAATTTTTTCTCACTTGTTTTGATGCTATTTGCTTATGAATCAGGAGGAGAGAAAATCTCTGCCAATTTATTCATATCGCGATCAACTTCTCAAAAGTTGAGGAAGATCATCAGGTGATTCTATATTTCATGTCACTTGCTCTGTGTTTAAGTTGCTGAAAAAAACTCTCAAATTTTTGTTTATTTTTTTCTTATGTTTTTCTTACTTTTTACTAAATTTGTGCTTATTTTATGTTTAAATTTGCAAAATTTGTTTTTGCTTCAAATTTTAACTATTACAATAACATGTTCATAGAACTAGAGTGCTAAAATATATATATATATATATAAAGTGGGGATATAACCGGAGCTCAAAACGTTCAGTGTTCGCTAAACCAATGGTGTATGTTTAATCCGAACGTGTGTTTGGACTATCCGTGTTCGCGTTCGGATTGTACCGCTTTAGGTTACGGATCATCTTGTGGCAATCTTGATGCGAATGGGAACGCGTCTTACGCGTCCGATATTATTTTCAAGTGCAAAATTAAGAAGCCGAAGCTTGCGATTTCGATGGGCTTGCAACGATTACTACACAAAATATTTCTCAAGGACAATATAATTTTCCGATTCAAATCGGTGAGCCATCTTCAGGGCATTATGATTATAGGTATGGCTCGATGATTAATTTGGGTTTGGTAATATGTGGCTTGGTGTTTCTTCTCATGACACAATGAGAATATCATATTTGTTTTGTTGTATCTTTTCACATCTTTTACTACAATATTGAAACAAAAAAACAAAGAATTGGAGACAATCAAGAGACGTAACAGAGAAGTTCATGGTTGTTATCCACATATTGTTACGAGGTCTAGGTTTAAGAAACAGAACAAAGAAGGTGAAGAAAAATACACCTTTTCTATTCCTCTAGATTTTTTCATTGAGATAGTCAATAACTACAACCTAAATTATTAGAGGCTATAGAGTTTGGTTTACTTTGGTTGATTTATCAATGGCTGAAACAGATCTTTTACTAAAATCCCTGACTCGAGAACACAAAACATGTCACAATATCTGATTTGATCTCCACATAAGGAACTCGCTGTACACCAATTTGGAATTGACTCACGTCAACATAACTAATGACCAAAGGATCCATACGCTAATAATTAGAACACCCAAACATCAACACCCAAATATCTTGTTTTAAAAAAAAAACATTCAAATTTGAAATAGTTCTTACAAAATCCAATGGCAAATAGGCTAGATTAGGTTTTTACATAGAAATATGACGTAATGCATAGAATGATTATTCTGAAATAGAACAACCTTTGTTCTTCTGTCCATTCATAGAAGAGATGTCCCTCTTCATGCTTTCGATTTCCGTTGGACTGAGGGATTTCTTATAATTATAGTAATTGTACGCCGTGACTCCTATTGCACCAATCATAAAATACTTCACCCGAGTGGCAATTGGTATGCCCGAGTGTATTTTTCATATTATATAACTTAAATATTAATTTTACTAAAATAACTTCAATAAAATTAAATACTAATTTATATATATGTTATAAAATAATAATTTGTTTTTGTGATGATAATATAATATACTCGTCTCAGTTATCCTATAATAATATTTATCTAACATTTTTGACACTTTTTCCATATTCATTCTTGTGTGGTCTTTTGATTTTGATTTGCGTTTTTTTCATATTCAGTTGATAGTGGTAATTTCTTTAGGCATGAACAAATTAAAGTATTAGTCCTGTGCTACCATAGTTTATATTTTTCGATGGATTGATCATTGATTAGTGAAAGTGGTGTTGTAAACTGGTTTATGGTGGATATTAAACATTACAAAAGGTATAATAGAATAAGAAATTTATTTTTGTTGTTGTTTTGTTTCCTTTCTTGTAATATTATCAAATCAAAAACCAAAAAAAAAAAGAAAGAAGGGAGTTGGTCTCCATACCAAAGGATAAAAACATATTTGGCAACATGACAAAACTATTGCCAAATATCTCTATGTTTCACCTCACTTTTTTTTGTCAATCTCCATGACTAATCCTTTCTCCGTAACTAAAAAAAAAAAAAAAATCTTACAAGACTTTTCTATATTAAAGTTCCTAATTAATCGATGAAAGTCTATATCTTCATTAAAGTAAAAATAAAAAGAAAATTATGTATTATAGTCTAGACAACTATAAAATGTTTTTTTTTGGAAACTTAAAACTATGAAATGTTTGAACATTGAAGTATCAATCATGTGATATATACATAAAGATAGTTATGACTCATGAGCCCACCAGATTAGAAAGATTGAGAGGAGCTCCAATACTTTACACGTTGGTTTTGAGTGTTGACTAGTTGGATGATTAACACATCTTTTTACTTGACTTCCATAGTGCCTGAGTTAGAGTTATTCGCTAGAAGAGCATCCCCTGTTCCTGATGGGAAGATAAGCCTCTGGTTGAGGGATGTAGAAGCTCTGATAGAGTTTTCTTGGAATAGTCTGTTCAGGAAAAAGCTCTCTTGAATATTGAATTTTGAACTCCCTAAAGTCTCTCTGATTCGGAGTTACAACCATCTATGACTTGTACATGTTCATGTGGTTGTTGAAGAGAAATCCTTTCCAGGGCGGGTCTCCTAGTATTGTGAGAACTTGTTACTTCCCTCATATCCGAGGTAGAGTCTCGGGTCATAGGTTCCCGAGTAGGTCTTGGAGAAGGAGTATTTGAAACCAGAGGGCAGAGGTTGATCACACCTAGGTTCTCCGTACACCTGAAATCAGGTGGTTCTTTTTGATCCTTGCACAAACTAGCTACTTCTTTGATGAACTAAGATTTTTTTTTTGGACAATTCTCAAAAATATCACCAAAAAAGTTTTTTTCTAAAAATACTCCAATTTTTAAAAGTTCCAAAAATACCACTTTTTCCAAAAGTTTCAAAAATACCACAAAACTAAAATTAACTTTAAATATTCAAAACTAAAACCATAAACCTCCAACCTAAACCCTACCTCCTAAAACTATACTCTAACTGTATAATAGTTAACCCAAACCCAAAAATTTAAATTCTAAACTCTTGAAAATCAATTTTTGAAGTTGTGGTATTTTTGAAACTTTTGAAAATTAATGATATTTTGAAATTTTAGTGGTATTTATAGAACTTTTGAAAATTAGAAATATTTTTGGGAAAAAAACTTTTTTTAATGGTATTTTAAAAAAAATTTCTTTTTGGCAACGGCTCTGCCGATAAGATTAATCGCTTTAGGCATCAATCAATGTTGGCAACGGCTCTGCCGATAAGATTAAATTACTAGCCAAAGTTAAACTCTGGAATTTTTTTTTTTTTATGATTCTCGAAAATCCACTGACAATAATTTAAAACTCGTGATTAAGTAATCAATAGCAAGAAAGAAAAAAAGTAGAAAAATACAAGCATGCGTTTTATTGTCACGTGTCATGTGAACAATCTTATCTCTACTTTGACAAATAGAGGCCTTTCCTTTTTCCGTCCCACACATGGACCCCACAAATTCCATAATCTTCCCCAATTTTTTTATTTTCATAAAAAAGTCACCGAGGAAGTGCTCGCCGGAGAAACTGAGCTAATTGCGCCGGAGCACTAAGATGCGGCAAATGACCTTCAGTTTTAAGAGTTTCCACGGTGGTAACACCGCCGAGATGATCCTTTAAATACTCCGCAACCGAAGCCGGAACCGATACATCCTTCGCCGTTTGAATCACACACGACGGTACTCTAACTAACCCCAACACACCTCTCAGATCGCTATTGAAAACCGTTCGCGAAACAAACAGAGAAATATCCGGCCGCATGTTAAACAAAGTCCGGCTAAATTCCCTAACCGCCGCCGGAACATCAGCTCCGACGGCTAACGGAGCAAATCCTTGAACCCAAGCTTCGTAATTAGCTTCCATGGCGTAAAAAACTTTCTCGATCTCGCCTTTTTCGAAACCACCATGGTAATCGTCGTCGTTTAAAAACCTAGGAGAAGCTCCGATTAGGATCAATTTCGAGAAAAGCTCCGGCCGACGAATCGAAGCGATGATTCCGATCATCGCCGAAACAGAGTGGCCGACGTAAGCGCAGTTTTGGATTCCGAGTGAATCGATGATGTTGAGAAGATCATCGACGTAAGAATCGAGAGTTGTGTAACGATTGAAATCGAAGTAATCGGGGTTTACACTTCCGGCGCAAACTAGGTCGTAGAGGACGACTCGGTACGTCGGAGTGAAGTAAGGGAGGATTAGGTGCCAAGCGGATTGGTCCGTACCGAATCCATGGGCTAAAACCAGGATCCGATCGCCCGTACCCACGACCCGAACGTTTAGAGCATCGAGAATATTGTGTTGACTCATTTTTTTTCTATGTGTGTTATAATTATTGAAGGGAAAGAAGAAGAGAAGGGGTAGTACTGTTTATATAAAAGTTTAATTTTGGTAGGTGTGGACTGTAATGACTTCTTTATTATTATCTTCTTTAGTTTAATTTTGCCCACTTCATTTTATTATTCAATATTATCATTTTATTCGAAGTTGGCTTTTTGAAATTGTGGATATAAGATGAGCATGCGTTGATTATTCGTCCTACATTGATAAAAATATAAATTTTAAACATTTTTAAGATGCTTAGAAGGGTATTGTTTTTTGACTTTTAGGTGTTGCAAGTAGGGCTGGGCAAAAAATCCGTTAAATCCGATTCGATCCGCGATTCGTTTCGATCCGAACCGAAAAAATCAAATATCCGTAAAGTTTCGAAGCAAAGCAAATATTAAATTGGGCTATCCGTAAAAAACAAAACAAATCGCAAATATCATTTTAGAAAAACTGAATATCCGATTCGATCCGTTAAATATATTATAATATAAAATATATATCTAATGTATATAATTAGTTATTATTTTTTTGTTATTATAGATGTACAAGCGTGAAAAATTATACTCAACTCATTCATTTTTGTTAAATATTTGATTTTTATTATGAATAAATAATAAAATAAATAAATAATAATTAAAATTTTCACGGATCGGATCGGATAGTTACGGATATCTTAAAAAAGTTCGGATATTTGATTTTTCACGGATCGAATCGGATATCCGCGGATATCTAAAAAAAATTCGGATATCCGAATTTTCGGATACTCGAAAATTCACGGATCAGATCAGATCGGAAAAATAAATATCCGTTTAAAACGGATCGGATCACGGATACCTACATTTTCCCTATTATATGCTTCGTGCCCAGGGCTAGTTGCAATTGAGATATTTTATTCTCAACCATTTTATATTCTGTAAGTTGTATTTCATCGAGCTGCGTCTATCAATAGATATTCGGATTGTGAACTGTGCTTACGATATGAAATAAAAACAAAAAAAAATAAGATACCATTTTCGATAGCTATTAGCCTATTACCGTTTTATTTTGTAATAACTATTTATGGTACTAGTAAAAGAATATCAATCAAATCCAAGGACGACACGACTAGGTAGAAATGGATATTGTATTAAGGTTTTTGGTATGTCGACAAAAAGATAATTGGATATATAGTTGAAAAAAGACAAAGAATTGGATGTCGACGAATTTTTAAAAATTCGTCATGGACTGAATTATTTAAAATATGGATTGGACAACAGTCACACCATAGCTTTCTTTTTCTAATCGAACCTCAATGTTTCAGTTTGAACAACTTAACCCATACATTTGCGAAAAATCATTATTATGCCTCATTAACAACATCGAAAGATCAAACATTATGAGATATATTTGCTTATATGTAAATATTATAAGATTTGATATGATTTTCCGAGATTGTGAGAATTTATAGGAATTCAAATAGTTCTCCTAGTTAAATTTATAGGAATTTTTGTCGAGATTGTCAAGAACTTTGTAAAGGTATATTAGACTCTTTTTAGTTGCATGTGTTGGATTGTTAAATATTTTTTTGTAAAGGCGTATACTTTTGTTTTAGAGATTGTACAACTTTCTAATTGTTTGCTTAGAATGACGGAATATATTGAACACAACTGAGGAGAGCCTTGTCTTCTTCTTCTCGTACGAAGAAAGTGAGTCTTCTTTCTTTGGTACCAAAATTTGACATGGCATTACCTTGCGTGGGCTTTAGTACCTATATAGGGTCTTGTACTTCTCTCCATGGCTTTCTTGCTGTTGAAGCCAGATTTGTGGGATACGATTCGATAGATGATCAACACAAAACCATTTTCCATGTACTTGAGTATTCCATTTGGAAGACACTCGAGTGCACAAAGTGTTAATAATTGGACAAGATAGAGAGGATGGAGACATATTGAACCTCCCACTACCATGTCTTATTATAAACTCCCGTATCAGTGGAATAAGCATCAACGGCCCGGCCCATCAGTAAAGCAAAGTAAGTTTTTGCTTTAAGCCAAAAATTATAAATAAAATTTTAGGCCATATATACAAAGAATTTTTAGGCCAAATAAAAAATTTTATATTTATTTCCATGTAAAAGGTCACATTTTGAAATTGTGCTTTAAGCCTCATGGAATGGAACCAAGGGCCGGACCTGTATTTAATGCACATGATGCTAACTTGTATTGAAAAAGAAAAATCTGAATCTTTCCTTTTCAACTTCTCTTTACTGCAAATTGCAAAAGAAGCGAAATTGCAAATATTGGTACCATGTGATATGTCAGATGTACATTTTAATGATACGAACGTGAAAAATACCTACATATCATACTCATCATGTTTCTCCTATCTCTAAAAAAGTATACAGACTAAATTGTGTAAAATAACTCGCAAACTAGTTTCTTGGCACGTATACATAAATGTGTTCTTATTTATGTTATGTATACATCTCAAACAAACTAACAAAATATATTAATAATTTCCCCGTTCGATTACGCCTTTTTTGACGGTCAAAACACCGTTAACGATAACGGCGTTATCTACACAAACGTTTTTGACGCTAATTTGGACACGCTTTTGGCTTCTTTAGACGCTTTGAACCATGGTGATATGGAAGTGATCGTTGGTGAAGTTGGTTGGCCTACGGATGGAGATAAGTACGCAAACGTTCCAAACGCAGAACGGTTTTATTCTGGTTTGCTTCCTCGGTTAGCTAACAACGTTGGAACTCCTATGCGTAAAGGTTATACAGAGGTTTATCTTTTCGTATTTATCGATGAAGACGCGAAAAGCGTTGCGCCGGGAAATTTTGAACGTAATTGGAGGATATTCAAATTTGACGGTCAACCAAATTTTCCGGTTGATTTTATCGGACAAGGTCAGAAAGTGATTAACCGGAGCTCAAAACGTTCAGTATTTGCTAAACCAATGGTGTATGTTCAATCCGAACGTGTGGCTGGACTACGAGTATTCGGATTGTACCGCTTTAGGTTACTGATCGGCTTGTGGCAATCTTGATGCGAAAAATCAAGAAGCCGAAGCTTGCGATTTCGATGGGCTTGCAACGATTACTACACAAAATATTTCTCAAGGACAATATAATTTTCCGATTCAAATCGGTGAGCCATCTTCAGGGCATTATGATTATAGTTATGGTTCGATGGTTAATTTGGGTTTGGTAATATGCAGGCCCGGCTCATAGGTGAAATGGGCTTTGTGCTTCAAAAAAAAATTTCTGAATTTTATAGTCTATTTTGTAAAATTTAAAATTATAGGGCTCTTTTTATATAATATTCAAAAATTTCGGACCTTTTTGCAATAAAAAATCAGTTGAAATTTGTTGGATTTCTGGTGGGCCTTGTGCAAGTGCACAACCCGCACAGGCTCTAAACCGGGCCTGGTAATATGTGGCTTGGTGTTTCTTCTCATGACACAATGAGAATATTATATTTGTTTTGTTGTATCTTTTTACATCTTTTACTACAATATTGAAACAAAAAAACAAAGAATTGGAGACAATCAAGAGACGTAACAGAGAAGTTCATGGTTATTATCCACATATTGTTACGAGGTCTAGGTTTAAGAAACAGAACAAAGAAGGTGAAGAAAAATACACAGTTTCTTTTTTTTTTTTTTTTTGGTCAACAAAATACACAGTTTCTATTCCTCTAGATTTGTTCATTGAGATACTCAATAACTACAACCTATATTATTAGGTTTACTTTGATTGATTTGTCAATGGCTGAAACAGATCTTTTACTAAATCCCTGACTCGAGAACACAAAACATGTCACAATATCTGATTTGATCTACACATAAGGAACTCGCTGTACACCAATTTGGAATTGACTCACGTCAACATAACTAATGACCAAAAGATCCATACGCTGATAATTAGAACACCCAAACATCAACATCAAAATTTATTGTTTAAAGAAAAAAAACATTCATATTTGAAATCGTTCTTACAAAATCCAAAGACAAAATCCATAGAAATATGACCTAATACATAGAATTATTATTAGAGATCTGAAATAGAACAACCTTTGTTTTTCTGTCAATTCATAGAAGAGATGTTCTTCTTCATGCTTTCGATTTCGGTTGGACTAGGGATTTCTTATAATTATAGTAATTGCACGCCATGACTCCTATTGCACCAATCATAAAATACTTAACCCGAGTGGCAATTGGTGTGCCCACAGCTGGGAAAAAATATGTAAGAGAAAGAAGAAGGATAGTAGAAAAAAAATATGAGAATCAGAAAGAAGAATATACCTCAGCGACTTTCTTCAAACCAGACATTATGGTTATACGGTTTTCTTTCTCTCTGTCTCCTTTTCCCTTTTTTATCGACGACAACTCTCCTCAAGACTACGGCGTTTGTTGAATTATAAACTCATAATCTAGGGCTTGGGGTTTATCGACGCGAAAAACAAAGATTTGGGCTTAAAATTAGCCTAATGGTGAAGTATACATATTATTTAGATATCGACGAATTAGAAAAAAATATTTCGAATATATTTAAAACTGAATTGGAGAACAATAGTCACACCATAGTTTATTATTCTAATTGAACCTAAATGTTTCAATTTGAACAGCTTAACCCCTCCCTACATTTGCAAACAAACATTATTGAAAAGATCAAAACCGTTTACACTTTACACATATCCACCATTAACAGGAATGATTTGACCATTGATCCATTCACCACCATCACCAGCCAAGAACCCAACAAGAGGCACAACGTCTTTGATTTCGCCGATCCTCCCAAAGGGACACTCCGCGGCAACACTCTTGATTAGCTCGGGACTCTTTCCTTCATAGAACATCTCGGTAGCGATGGGACCAGGAGCTACACAATTTGCAGTGATTCATGTTCCTTTGAGCTCTTTTGCAAGAATCTTCACCATAGTTTCTACTGCCGCTTTAGATGCTGCATAAGCACCAAATCCCGGCTTTAAGCCTCGGGTCGCGGATGATGTCATGAGTATGATCCGACCACCTCCTCCTTGTTTTAGCCTATTTGATGCTTCCTTGCAACAAAGGAAGGATCCTTTTGTATTGACACTTCAATACATAAGAAACAAACAAACAGAGAGAGTGATCAAGGACTGAAAGAACAAACCTTAATTAGATATTTGATTCGAAATCAGACATATATGAGCTCAAGAACATTGGAACATACAATGTATCAGAATTTCATGGAGAGTGATCAAGTACATATACCTTACAATGGATCAAACACGAAAGATCCTAAAGGAATCAGGCTTGTTACTCAAAGTCATGTGACATATCACAATTGAACGAAAATTTAATTACATTTCCACTATTTAGAAGGTAAGACCAGAATCGAATCACAATTGTGCTGCAACATTGAAGATGTTACAAGAAGCCAAGGCGTGGAGGGAGGTGAGGAAGCTATCAAAGGCAAGTTCTTCCTTTTATGAAACTTTTTTTAGTTTTCCACAAACAATTATCACCCCAAATGTTGTGGTGCAATATATGTACTGACTTTTTGTTTGTGCTACAACTTTGAAGATCTTACAAGCAACTGGTGTGTCTTAACCCGAGTGGCAATTGGTGTGCCCACATCTTTCAACGGCTGGAAAAAATATGTAAGAGAAAGAAGAAGGATAGTAAAAAAAAATATGAGAATCACAAAGAAGAATATACCTCAGCGATTTTCTTCAAACCATACATTAGGGTTATGCAGTTTCTTTCTCTCTTTCTCCTTTTCCCTTTTTGATCGACGACAAATCTCCTCAAGACTACGGCGTTTGTTGAATTATAAACTCATAATCTAGGGCTTGGGGTTACGGTATTACGGTATCAGTTAAAGTAATCTTTGATGACTTGTTGTGTTAAACTTCTTCAGGCTTAAATTGTCTGAAAACAGTGACTAGTGTTATTTTTCTCATTCTCTCATACTATATTATTGGTATTTGTACAGGTTATGAGAAGAAACCTAAACCAGGTGGTTTCAATGGTTTTAGAGTCTTTTCGGCATCCTCATCCTCGAGTCCGATGGGCAGCAATTAATGCAATTGGACAGTTTTCTACATACTTGGGACCTGAGTTACAAATTCAATATAATCAGTCTATGTTGCCTGCACTGGTTGGAGCCATTGAAAACTTTCACAATCCTCGAGTCCAGGTTAGTTTGCATATTGCTACTTTGGCCAATCCGTGAGTGAAAATGTGACTCATCAGTATGTATTGTCTCTGGTTAACTAAAACAAGTCCCTTGATTTTCAAAATATGCTGCAGACAGTGTATTACTGATGTAAAACTACTGGTCTTTCTAGGCATTTAACTAGGGATTTTATTTGTTGAAGAGACTCATTTAAGGGTTGAATAACAGCAATCCATCAAAATCCTTTGATATATTTGCTATGCTTAGTCTATGAGTTGTTGGTTTATGATTCAATTAGATTAAAAACTTTTAGAAGGAACGTACCAAGAGCGACTAATAAATATAGCTTTAATAAATAACCACACTGATGTCCCAGACTTTGAAGTAAAAGTGGAATGATAATTTTAAACCAAATTAGAGGATCATTGTTTTAGATCTTGAATTAGTTTGGCACTGAAAGTTTGATATTCACATTGCGTTTCTGATCTAGCTAATTATTAAAAAAAAGCACTGAAGGAGCTTTGCTCTGGTTGATTTGTTCTGTATAGAAATAAATCACTGCAAGTAGGATGTTCTCATAGATTTTAATTTTTCATCCTGATTCTAGAGGTGATTTTCTTAACCTTTGTCTTTGAGTTTTCTGTAATGATGTATCCCTCCCGTGGTACAAGCCCATGCTGCTTCCGCTCTTCTGAATTTCAGTGAATATTGCATGCTAAAATTTTTGACCCCTTATCTGGATGGAATTATTAGCAAGCTTCTTGTATTGCTTCAGATAAACCGTAAAATTTATATAAAAAGTAATGCCATTTCTTTGTCTTGATTAAATTTCATGAACAAAATTTCTCACCTTTCAATGGTGTCAGATAAATGCTTCTTCTTGGAAGTAAGTACTTGAGTAAAATCTATCTTACAAGATTTATGATGCTAGATTAGGACAAAGGGATAAGTGGTTGTTCGAGTTTGTTTAGCCTTGTCATGGTTCAATCTTACATTTTTGAAGAATGTGAGAACTCTCACGATATTCAGTCTTTTTTGCATATTTAAGTATTATTGGTCATAGAAGTTCTCTACATACCTAATATCTATCACAATAGTATATTGTTATCCACATTAATTGTTGGTAGTTCCAGTTTCCTCACTGGGGATTCTCACAGTTATGAAGTACACTTTTTTACTTGATGAGGATGTGTAGGTTGCTTATTTACCTTATATCTTGCTATTATGCAGAATGGAAAATCAGTTATAGTTTATTGCAAGATCAATGATACTCTATATAGTCTAACATTTGTCAAAAAGTAATCTTTTGTACATTGATGAATTATGTATACAAATTATATAAAATGTAGAATATATGTTAAAAGTGTATATTTTGTGCAAACAAACAAAAAATGACTAGAAAAATTTGACAATCTAGACAAAATTGGCAAATAGTAAAGAAAACTTACTAGACTAACAACAGAAATGACTCATTTATCTTACTTAGGAAATATCATTACAGATTAATAAAATTAATACTAAAAACTTGACATATTTATGAAGTGATTTTAATTTAGTAGCAATTGTAAATCGACTGCGTACATATATCATTCTATCCGAGATCGAGTTCCAAAAATTTAATACGAA
Source organism: Draba incana (assembly GCA_963576765.1). NCBI lineage: Eukaryota > Viridiplantae > Streptophyta > Magnoliopsida > Brassicales > Brassicaceae > Draba > Draba incana. The sequence goes on along the minus strand of OY755207.1, from coordinate 2,301,347 downwards.
TATGTGAAAAGAAAGATATGCATAGGTAGATCTATGGAAAAATAACAAAAATCTTCAGAAAATAATTACATAAAAAATTACAATATTCTTAAGGATCGAAATCAGATATTCCAAAATTTCATAGAGAGATGACATCCATCATATCAAAAATTAATAACTGAGAAACATAAACTCATACGTTTCGAGATGAATGTACCTAGAAGAAATTCAAAACAGAGTGATTTCCAGAGATACGCTAGAGAGGTGAGTGAAGTAAAGAACTCTAAACTCAAAATTTCTCTAATTCAATTTCAAATTAATGGATTTAGTAAAATGACGTCTGTGAAGAAGGAGAATCATAAATTTGAATCTGTGGAAAAAAAAATTCAAAACGAATAATACGAACCAACAAAACTTAACACAAACTCAATATGCTTGTAAATCTATGAAACCCAAGATATGTATATGTAGGTCTATGGGAAAAATAACAAAAACCTTTAGAAAATAATTATATAGAAGAATTGCAGAATACTTAAGGATCGATATCATCTATTCCAAAATATCATATAATTTCAGAGAGATGATATTCATCATGTAATTATAAAAAATTGAGGAGATACTAATACGTTTATAGACAAACGTACCTCAAAAAAATCTAAATAAGACTGATTTTAGTATCAAAATCTAATTGTATATTTGAAAAAGACATAGTTTGGATGTCGCCGAATTAGGTAATGATCTTTCGAATATATCTTTTCAAAACTGACCATAGTTTATTATTCTAAATGAACCTCAATGTTTCAATTTGAACAGCTTAACCCCTCCCTACATTTGCAAACAAATCATTACTGAGTCTCATTAAAACAGCAAAAGATCAAACCGTTTACACATATCCACCATTAACAGGAATGATTTGACCATTAATCCATTCACCACCATCACCAGCCAAGAACCCAACAAGAGGCACCACGTCTTTGACTTCGCCGATCCTTCCAAAGGGACACTCCGCGGCAACACTCTTGATCAGCTCCGGGCTTTTGCCTTCATAGAACATCTCGGTAGCAATGGGACCAGGAGCAACACAGTTTGCAGTGATTCCTGTTCCTTTGAGCTCTTTTGCAAGAATCTTTACCATTGTTTCTACTGCCGCTTTAGATGCTGCATAAGCACCAGATCCCGGCACTAACCCTCGGGTCGCGGATGATGTTAGGAGTATGATCCGACCACCTCCTCCTTGTTTTAGCCTATTTGCAGCTTCCTTGCAACAAAGGAAGGATCCTTTTGTATTGACACTACAATCCATAAGAAACAAACAAACATAGAGTGATCAAGAACAGATGTAGCAAAGGATGAAAGAACAAACCCTAGTTGGAAATTCGATTCGAAATTACACATATACAATCTCAAGAACATTGGAACATAATTAATGTATCATGATTCGTGGAGAGTGATCAAGAACAGATATGTAACAATGGCTCAAACACGAATCTCCAGTTGAAAATATCCTAAATGAATCATGCTTCTTACTCTACAACATGAACATATCTGTTTACTGTTTCCAGTATTTAGCAGGTAAGACCTGAATCGAATCAATGAACAAGCTCGAGCTGTATAAGGAAGAGAAACGGTACCTGAAAGTGCGATCGAAATCTTCAACTGATGTGTCTGCGATATTAGGGCACTTAGAATCGAGGACTCCAGCAGAGTTGACCAGAATGTGAACCGGCGACTCAAAGGCAGTCTCCGCCGCATCGAACAGAGATTTCACCTGGCTAGGCTCTGAGACATTGGCTTGAACCACAATCGCTCGAGGTCCCTTCCCGGTGATTTCTTCCATTCTCGGTAAATCGTTGATCACGGCCGCAACACGCTCTGCATCGGCGGATTTAGAGGTATAGTTGACCACAATCCTCGCACCGAGTCCAGCGAGGTGAATCGCTATCGCTCGTCCGATACCACGAGAGGATCCGGTAACTATGGCGACTCGGCCGGCGAGACGAACCGGCGGTTGCGAAATCGACGACGGTGCAGCCATAAGGATTTGATAAATTGAAAAGTTGTGGATTCGACTCCTTTTTCAGATTCATTTCGTTTGATAAAGCAGCCTCGAAGTTTGAATTTTTTAAAAATTGACCCCCTACTAGTACTTAACAATTTCCCCCTTTATATTTCAATAAGTTGTAGATTACGCCACATTAGTTTTAACAATAATTATTTTACACACAAGTCGTTTCAAAATGGCTGCTTACAAAACCATGAGAACAGCAGGGTTATTAGGAGAGCCAGATCAACTGTTCGATGAAGAAAAGTGTAAGCCCCGAAACTCGCTATTGGAGATATCTTGGGGAGCAAGACGTGTAGCTTGCGGACCAAGTATTGTGGACATCAAAGCCCGTCTATGAAGTGAAGCCCGTAAAGCCTAAATGGAAGAAGTCTCTAGATCTTTATATTATTAGCATATTTCCTATATGTGTTTAGAAAAGTTTTCATTATGTAGTGTTAACAATATGTTAATGTTAATCACTATATATATGTGTCCTATGATCTTGTATGAAACAACCCAAGACAATATATTCTATTCTATAATATTTGACATGGTATCAGAGCAGTCGATTATTGTGGATCAAAATTAAAGCTTCCGCATTATAAGTCTTGTGTCGTGGAGATGATGGTCAGCGTTGAAGAAGACGCGGACGTTGCCGACGATGAAGATGGCGTGATCGTTGAGTTACGAATTCTTTATTAGTTTCCTTTTTTCTCAAAAGTTGGTTTTTGGGTATTCTATTTATACTTTATAAGTAATACTTAGACTTTGATTAAGGTATTTTATATTTGGTTTTGGTTTTGGTTTGATACAAGAGTTGCCGAGTGATGTCTAAGAGTTTGTGAGTTTGTGGCTTTCACGGGTATATTAGTTTTATTGTTTTGAGATTTATTCTTAAGTTTAGAATTTCTCCAAGTTTGTGTTTGGTTTCTCCTATTACGGGGGAGTTTGGTTATGGTTTTAGGGAGTTCCTAGTTGAACGCTCATGTTCTTTAGGTCTTTTTTTTTTTTTAGTCCGGTGTACGGACTGTCCAAGTCAAGGACAATTATTTGTGGAGTTGCAAGTTGCACCCACGGGATGTATTCCCTTTTATCAAGACCAAAGACGAGCTAAAGTTTCATCCCTATTTTGAAAATTGAAGTTTATACCCGGAGGAGTCGTTGACGTGTTTTGTCCGTCCTCGACAAGTTGTCCACGACATATGTGTTTTGCTTGATGATTTCGCATACCACGTTTGTCGTGCAGGGGAGTATTGGAGATATCTTGGGGAGCAAGACGTGTAGCTTGTGGACCAAGTATTGTGGGCATCAAAGCCCGTCTATGAAGTGAAGCCCGTGAAGCCTAAATGGAAGAAGTCTCTAAATCTTTATATTATTAGCATATTTCCTATATGTGTTTAGGAATTTTTTCATTATGTAGTGTTAACAATATGTTAATGTTAATCACTATATGTGTCCTATGATCTTGTATGAAACAACCCAAGATAATATATTCTATTCTATAATATTTGACACTCGCGCAGCGGATCAGTCAAGTCTACACCGAGTCTGAGGAGATGTGACGGGAGTTATGTAGACGATCAAGAAGATGAAGACGTTCTGTTTTCTAATGTGGCTAGCGGAAGAAGTATTGTGTCAGGCTCTCCTTTGGTGTATTACGAGGACTATAAGCAAGAAATCGGTTCTGTGATCGAGAGTCCAAGAAACGGAAATCAGGTAAATGATGCTACAAACTTTAAAGCTATCTTGCGTCATTGTTCTGCTACTTTGATTTCATTGTTTGGCTACATTGTTTCAGATTCGATGGTCTGGTGTTGAAGATGATAATACAGAGTCAGCTTGGTACCATCGTAGGAACAGAAGCTCTGAGTTTAACAAATCGGTGTGCTCTAGGACCAACCGCCCGAGAAGTTCAAGACGAAGCATGAAGAAGAGAAAATCAGGAGATATCTATTCAAAACATCACAACCATGGTTTCGTGCAAGATCCATTCAGTGAGCTACTAGAGAACAATTCCTAGCTTAGTTCTCTTGTTCACAAATACTAGTTTTTTTTTCAAGTTTTAACTCAACAAGCTTAAAGCAAATTGAGAGAGCAAAATATCAGCCCATCAAAATCCAAAAAAATCTGGAAAACCCAACAAATAAGAATTGTGGGAGAGCAAAATATCAGCACATCAAAATCCTGTTAGGTAAGCTTCAATATCTTAAGGCCCAAGATATCATTAACCAACTTGTTAATGACAAAATAGGCTTAAAGGAAATTATCTAGTTCTAGTTAGAAAAGGAAAAATGTGTTTTCCATTATTCATTAGGATTAGAAAAGGAAATCTAATGCTATAAGTATGAGGTTGAGTTGTGACCTTCATACCACAAGTTAGAACAAGAGATAGTTTGGAACCTTGATTGAGTTGTGATCAAAGGTTATAGAATTTGGGTGTTTAGTTTTGAGTTATTTTCTAAACATAATAAGAGAGTTATTCTTATAAACCAAGTTCTTCAATCTCTTTAAATCCAATAAAATCTGGAAAAACCATCAATTTCACTTTCTTCAATTCTTCTCTTCATTTCTTCACTTTCTTCATTTCTTCTCTTCAAGCTTCATGAGAGAAGCTTTCACCTAATCACGTAATAGAAAGATTTGTAAAACCATCAATTTCACGGAATTCTATTTCTGTTCCTAATCGAGCTAACCAAATTAATAATGCACAAGTCATAAAACTCCATCTTATGAAAAATCAGAAGGCAAAAAACTACTACTCACCAGGCCCGGCCCAGAGGATAAGCCAGTGAAGCCACCGCTTAGGGCCTAAATTTAGAAGGCCTTTTTTTAGTTAAATTTTTGTTATAACTATAATTAAAAAAAATTATAAACTTTATCTACAAATAATAATATTCGTAAGATTTTGTTTTTCAAATGATTTTTTAATATTTGTGGTCTTCTCTAAGCAAACATGTTAACTGCTCATTTAAAAAATTTAATTAGAAATTATTAGTTAAAATTCGAAGTTGAAGCTGATAATTATTTGCGCCCTACCATATGACAAGAGAGATTGAATGGATTAACTTTGTCATTTATTGAAACATAGATGGTTGAAAATCTCGACAACGTGAGTTTAATTAATGATTTTGCAAGCAAAAATACAAGGAGAACAATATTTTAAAAATAAATTGTATTTCGTTGTTTTTCTTTTATTTCTTACTAATTATTTGGAGTTATAAATTGTTTAATAGAGTTTTAATATTTTTTTTTTATTTAGATTACTATTTTTACGGTATTGAAAAACGTACGGAAAAGACACTTTTTTTTACACATATGCATAGGGAATCCAAAATGATTAAACCGGCACTGCTACTCACCAATTCTTCAACATACTTGGGGGTGAAATGTGGCATACCCTGAATTTTTTCACTAAGAGAACGGATTGAAGCTTTCTTCTCTTTCTGCTCTTTCTCAAGATCAAGCTTCAAATTTGGAATCTCTTCGCCATTCGAAGGATCATCAAATTTGTTCACCACCTGCATCGTCACAACGCCGATGAGAAAGTCAAACGTCCGATCTACCGCACCCAAAGACCATTCTCTGAAACAAAAGGCCACTATTTGCTGGTGTTGTAGCGTAAAGAAGACAAGAGGTATTTATGAGGAGGGTTTTGGCGTTTTCTAAATAGTATGTTCGTGAAAGCGTATCCTTTTTTTGTCAACTAAGTTTTCATTGAAATAAGCCTAATGGGCTTCCAGTACAAAGATTTATCGGATAGAATACAACAAAGATTATAAAATGAAACACGTGTAAATGATCTGAAGCAAGCTTTTTCCATCTAACACGTGGGAGTAACATGTGAGCTGGGAAGCAAAGGAGAAGAAAACCACCACCGGAGATTTGTCACCAATCTGCATCATCTTGAACTTCGTGAAAGCGTATCCAAAATCACAAAATTATGGGTTTATTTGGTTAGTTTTTTAATTATAAATTTTACTTTTGTTATTATGCCAATTAACCCCAAAACTAAAATGTTCGGCTATTAAAAAGAAAAAAAGAATATATTGTAGATGATATATTCTGTTATTTTGTGTAAATATATACAAATTTATATAAATAAATTATAACATACTTGAGTTTGGAAAATAAAAAATTTAACTAAGGATTTTAAAAAGAAATTTAGTTATTATAATTACTAGGAAAGGAACCCCACGAAATCGCGGGGACAAAAAAACTTCTTAAGTACATGTTTTTTCAAAAAATCTTTTTTACTAACACAACCAGAGGTTTAATATATTTTCAAAAACATGTGGACATTGCAAATTTAAAAAAAGAATAAAACCATTCAAAATAATCATAATACCGTTTTTAAAAAAAATTTTATTACTCTACGGAATAGTTTTTAGAAGACTCAATCTTATAAATTCCACAGGATACAACTTTTCTAAATAACTATAAAGTGGTTTTATTTGGAAAAAACGCGACTACAATTTTTTTTTCGAAAATACACAATCTTACGAATTCAAAATGACACAATTTTTCAAAATGAATTCAAATACATCTGCGAACAATCATTTATTAAGCCTCATTCAAAACATCAAAAGATCAAACCTTTTACACATATCCACCATTAACAGGAATGATTTGACCATTAATCCATTCACCACCATCACCAGCCAAGAACCCAACAAGAGGCACCACGTCTTTGACTTCGCCGATCCTTCCAAAGGGACACTCCGCGGCAACACTCTTGATCAGCTCCGGGCTTTTGCCTTCATAGAACATCTCGGTAGCAATGGGACCAGGAGCAACACAGTTTGCAGTGATTCCTGTTCCTTTGAGCTCTTTTGCAAGAATCTTTACCATTGTTTCTACTGCCGCTTTAGATGCTGCATAAGCACCAAATCCCGGCTTTAAGCCTCGGGTCGCGGATGATGTCATGAGTATGATCCGGCCACCTCCTCCTTGTTTTAGCCTATTGGCAGCTTCCTTACTGCATAGGAACGCTCCTTTTGTATTGACACTACAATCCATTAGAAACAAACCGAGTGTGATTTAGATCAGATGTAGCAATGGATGGAAGAACAAACCTTAGTTGGAAATTTGATACGAAATTAGACATGTACAATCTCAAAAACATCGAAACATACTGTATTAGGAAGTTAGGATTCATGGAGAGTGATCAAGCACATATATGTAACAAAATGGCTGATACACGAAAGTCCAGTTAAAAGATATCACATTTGATTCGAAATTAGACATATACGATCTTCAAGAACATTATGGAAATAGAATGCATCAGAATTCATGGAGAGTGATCAAGTACAGATATGTAACAATGGCTCCAGTGAAAAGATCCTAAAGTAATCAGACTTCTTACTCAAAAACATGAAACATATCACAAATGAATGAAAATATATTTTAGGTAAGTCTAGAATCGAATCAATGAACAATCTTAAGTATACGGAAGAGAAACAATACCTAAAAGTGCGATCGAAATCTTCTACTGATGTGTGTGCGATCTTAGGGTATTTAGGATCGAGGACTCCAGCAGAGTTGACCAAAATGTGAACCGGCGACTCAAAGGCAGTCTCCGCCGCATCGAACAGCGATTTCACCTGGCTTGGCTCGGAGACATTGGCCTTAACCACAATCGCTCGTGGTCCCTTCCCGGTGATTTCTTCCCTCGCCGGTAAATCGTTGATCTCCGCCGCGACACGCTCTGCATCCGCGGATTTAAAGGTGTAATTGACGACGATCCTCGCACCGAGTTCAGCGAGGTGAATCGCTATCGCTCGTCCGATACCACGAGATGAACCAGTGACTATGGCGACTCGACCGGCGAGAGGAAGCGGCGGTTGCGAAATCGACGGTGATGCAGCCATAAGGATTTGATTAGCTGAAGTGTTTGATTTGGATTCGTCTCCTTTCTCAGATTCATATCGTTTGACAAATCAGCCTCGAAGTTTATAATTTTAACAAATTGACCCCTACTATTACTTGACATTTCCCCCTTCATATTTTATTATATCAGAGATTATGCCCCATTAGTTTTAACCATAACTATTTTATACACAAGTCGTTTGGAAATCATATCATGATTATTATTAGAATTGATCCTCAAATGTTTTAATTCGAACAACTTAACCCCTACATTTGCAAATGATCATTATTATTAAGCTTTCATTTGTAAAGAAGCAACCAAGGACCAACCAAACGTTTTACACATATCCACCATTAATGGGAATGATCTGACCATTGACCCATTCACTACCATCACCAGCCAAGAACCCAACAAGAGGCACCACATCTTTGGCTTCACCAACTCTCCCAAAGGGCGACTCAGCGGCAATGCTCTCGATCAACTCCGAGCTTTTTCCATCAAAGAACATCTCAGTAGCGATCGGACCAGGAGCAACGCAGTTTGCAGTGATTCCGGTTCCTTTGAGCTCTTTCGCAAGAATCTTCACCATTGTTTCCACAGCTGCTTTTGATGCCGCATAGGTAGCGAATCCCGACTTTAAGCTTCCGGTCAAGGAAGACGTCAAGAGAATGATCCGTCCACCGCCTCCTTGTTTTAGCCTATTCGCCGCTTCTTTGCTACAAAGGAAGGACCCTCTTGTATTGACACTACACAAATACAATGAAATAAGAAACTTATATTGAATTTTGAGTAGTTAGACACAAAAAAAATGTTTCATTTGATTCAAAACTTCACAAACATGGAACATAGTGTATTAGGATTCATGGAGAGTGAACAATGGCTGAAACAAGAAATTTTACTAAATGAATCAAATTCCTGACTCAAGAATATTGAACATGTCACATTTGATTCAATCTACACATCAAAACACTCACTATACACTAATTTGGGATTTTTCAACCACATGAACATAACAAATGACCAAAAGATCGAATCAGTGAATAAATCTCTCAAGTATAATACCTGAAAGTGCGATCGAAATCTTCGATTGTTGTATCAGCCACCGTAGGGTATTTGGAATCGAGGACTCCAGCCGAGTTAACCAGAATGTGAACCGGCGACTCGAAAGCACTCTCCGCCGCATCGAACAGAGATTTCACCTGGCTTGGCTCGGAGACATTGGCTTGAACCACAATCGCTCTTGGTCCCTTTCCGATGATTTCTTCTCTCGCCGGAAAATCGTTGATCTCCGCCGCAACACGCTCGGCGTCGGCGGATTTAGAGGTGTAGTTGACGACAATCCTCGCACCGAGTTCAGCGAGGTGGATCGCAATCGCTCGTCCGATACCACGAGACGAGCCGGTAACGATAGCGACTCGGCCGGCGAGAGGAAGCGGTGGTTGTGGAATTGACGACGGTGTTGCCATGGTGGATTTGATGAGTCAAGTGCTCGTTGTGGGAGTGAAGAAGAAAAAGGATTTTGCCTTTTATTTTAACAAATCGACCCTTACCGTTACTTTATATTTGGCCCTTTAACTTTTAACATCTTAAGAGATTGTGCCCCCATTGATTTTCCGTTTCACAATGTTAACCATATTCTTTTTTTCTTTTTTTTTTTCCAACAAACTCCATATATTAAATCACATTTGGTCGGTAGAAATATCCCTAAATCGGATATTTTCTACCGACTCCTCGAGATCTACATGGGAAAAAACATGGTTAGGTGTTCGTGCCGCTTTTGCAAGGGCATCAGCATGGACATTACAAGAACGAGAAATATAAACTAGTTGAAAGGAAATAAAAAGTTCTCTAAGTTCTGCGAGGTGATCTAGCTCAGACTGGAAAGCTGGCCAATCTATCGGATCGTCGATCATCGTCAAAAGATTTGAGCAATCCGTCTCAAATCGGGCCCTAGGTACACGTTTCTGAATAAGACACTCCATCGCCCAGAAGAGTCCCTCAAACTATGCATGTAAAGCTGAAAGACTTCTTCGGCATCCCTGCTTGCCGGTGTGTATTTGACCTGATACGTCAGTGAGACACCATCCGAGACCGCTAGTGGGCCCTTGGTTTGCCCAAAATGCGTCCACTTGGCAGATCGGGATATGTGGGTGCTCGGATCGGATGATATCTCTATTTTCGGTAGTATCTCCTTCCTCTCCTTCGTCTTCTTCTCTAGCCAAGTTCTTGATGATTGTATTCTTACCTCTTTACTTCTTAAAAAGAAAACATATATGTAAAATGATAATAAGATAATTTTCTTATAAGAATTACAGATTTAGAACTTTATTTATTTATTTTGGTCAACTTTTTAGTGATTGTTTTTTGTCAACAAATTTTTCTGTTTTGGAAATTGATTGCATTTGGAAATATTTATTTTAGTCAAATATTTAGTCCTTAATCGAAACCAAGCCACTGTATTTGGACCAAAATAAGGGAATGAAAACAGAAAAATTCCAGAATTTATTGTAAATTCACTAGCATTTACCATAAACAAATGTTTAATATTTCATCTGGACACTGGACAATATCCCAAAAAATAGGAAATTCAACTAAGCAAGATTTTATAAAATAACTTTTTTTTTGACCAAACCGAAAGATTTTATAACCTTAAACTCCAATCATGGAGGAAGAGTAGATCATTACAAGGCCATACTTGACTAAATAAACGGCTAAACAATTTGCCGAACAAGGGATAAAAGCAAAAGGGATAGAAGTAAAATCTTCACTAAGACATCGAATGTCATGAAGAGAAGATTTCAACTCATTGATCACCTTATTCATGTTGAGTAACGTGACATGAGATAGAGAATCCGAGAAACAAATGAGACATCGGAAACCTGAGATTATAACTGCAATTAAGGCAGTTTTCGTGACGAGAGCCTCCGCCGTTAAAGCCGAAGCCATCTGTTTTCGTGGTGCTGCGTCTTGGGGGAGCATCTTCATGTTCAAGTCCTTAAAACACCACTCTAGTCCACAATAAGTGTACGAAGAAACACCACACCAAGCTACTTTCTCACTAATTGGACAGTGAGTGTTCAAATCCCGATTCACGGGTAAGAAAGAGATGTCATAGTCTAAAACTCTTATCTGCCATATAGGGATAAATAACAATCTTGATATTCCAGAGTTAGACCTGCATAAAGCAGTAAAGAGAAGCACAAATGCGAAGGTAACCAGAGAAACTAGACACTCGCTAGTATAATCCTCACTAAGAGGTAAAGTCAAATCACACAGTGTGTGATAAGAGAACATCACGGCAACCATCACGGCCAACAAAAGAAAACCATAACCTTTGAAGGAATTGAGTAACGGCAATATCTCCATAAAGGAGTAAGTCGGGAAATGCAACATCGCCACCGAAGAGGGATGTGTAAAGAAACAAATCTTGTCTAGGACCCTCTTGTGGGAAATGGCTAAGGCGCTTCGAAAATCTTCAAGAGGGGAGCAAAAGCAGGGCTCACATATCCGATTACGGACTCTAGGTACTTTGATATTTCTCTTAGATCTAGAGTAACAACAACACCTAGACACATAAGAGAAGAGTAAAATGAAGCATAGATCATACCTAGCCGAGCCACAAACGAGGCCAAACGTGGAATCGAGCACCGAACATGAACAGAGGATTGGTCCTTCAAGAGGGAGAGGTGGTGGATCTGGCGGATCTGGTGGAAGAGCGGACTCCGGCGACACTAGATCTGTTCTAGGCGAGTGAGTCTCCCCAACCTGTGTTGTCTTCGACATGGCAAAGATCAACGAAAGGACCAAAAGGTTATAAAATAACATTTTCCGAAATTAGAATGGCAATTAAGTAAACAATCTTCTTCTTTTTTAATTAACTAAGAGACCCCACTGTTTTACCAGACTTTCTAAAACCCTCCTATGACTTTATCAACTTCCATGATATTTATATTTGGGTTAAAATCTCCAAAGTAACATATTTTCAGATGAAATAGTTTCAAATGGTCCATTGTAAGGTTAAGATGTTAAATAGCATAACTCTATCAACTTAATAATAACAACTTCCACTTAACTGTTATAAAATTCAAACCATTAGCACTAATACTTTTTCCTTTATGAAATTAGACCAACTAAATTGGTTCTATATTAATGATTAGGAAATGTTGGGGTTTCATTTCGATAAAAACAGAAAATTAAAGGGGTTGATTTGGTTTAGACCCAATAATTACGGAGAATTACCATAAACCCGCCTCTCTCACCAAACTCAACGTTCAAAATAAAGTTGAATCCTTTTCTGGGTCTTCTTCGCGTCGTATAGTAAAGAAGACAAGAAGAGCGATTTCTCCTGGAGAGTTCCAGATTCTTGGGTTTTCTTGAATTTTCCCGGGAAAGTGAAAGAAAATTCGAATTTTTCCTGGGTCAATCTTCGTCATCAAAACACCGGTACGTTCTTCTCTGTTCATAAACTTCACTTATTGCAGAAAATTCGAAACTCTGTACATACCCTTTTTAGCAATTAGGGTTTATGTTCATTTAATTTTGGTTTTGGGTTTCGAATTTAGAAAAACCCTTTTTCGTGTATTCATCACTGTAGATTCGATTTATCCCCTTTTGTTCGATGATATTTATGTTCACAGATCAAAATGCTCAGTTTTGTTAAAAGATTAATCTTTTTACTAATTTTAAGTAATCGATTCAATCAAGAAAACTCAAAATTCATTCGATTCACCAAAGAAAGTTGATTTTTTTTTTGGAATTGAGTATCTTCATATGAAAATGGGCCAAGATTGAATTTTTTTAAAGAATCATTGATGATAAGCGGATATATCTCATGCTAAAATTTGTATATATCTCTAAGTTGTGTAAATCTGATATTGATTATATTCTTGTCACTTAAGAGTTAACCTAATTGTGTATATAAAACTAAGACCAAAAGGTTCAGAGAATTTAGGCTATGATCTTGCTTTGTTGACTTCATTATGGTTTTGCTTTCAGAGAATATAGGAGAGCAAGAAATGGGGAGAAATCTTGGTTCTGCGTTTAGACAAGAGTTGACGAATCTTGACAAAGATCCAGATTCTCACAAGGCTACAATGTCCAATCTGAGATCTATTGTGAAAGATTTGGATCCAATAGTGATTCATGTATTTGTTTCTCAACTCTCTGAAACCAAAGAGATTGGTTCTGAATCCGGTGGCTACACAGTTTCTCTCTTCGAAGACCTTGCTCGTGCTCACGGAGTGAAAATCGCTCCTCATGTGGAAACAATCATGCCGGTTATCATAAGAACCTTGAGTTCTAGTGAAGGTTCATTAAGTGTTCAACAGGCTTGCGCAAAGGCTGTAGCTGCTATTGCTAGATATGGAATTGATCCTGCAACACCGGAAAATAAGAAACGGAATGTGATTCGTTCTCTTTGTAAGCCACTCTCTGATTCTCTTATTGATTCGCAACAACAACAGCATCTTGCTTTGGGATCTGCTCTTTGCTTGAAATCGCTTGTGGATTGCGATAACTGGAGATACGCTTTGGATGAGATAGTTAATAATGTTTGTCAAAGCTTAGCTGTTGCTCTTGAAGCTACTTCAAGTGAGGCTAATTCTCATATGGCACTTGTTATGGCACTTGCTAAGCATAATTCTTTTATCGTTGAGGGATATGCAAGGCTTTTCGTGAAGTCGGGGTTGAGGATTCTTGAGTTAGGTGTTGTTGAGAGTGATTCTCAGAAACGGCTTATTGCTATACAGATGCTTAACTTTCTGATGAAGAATTTGGATCCTAAAAGTATTTGTTCTGAGCTAGAGCTTATATATCAAGAAGTGGAGAAACACCAGAAAGATGAGACGTATTATGTCAAAATGGCTGCTTACGAAACCATGAGAACAGCAGAGAGGTTATTAGGAGAGCCAGATCAAGTGTTTGATGCAGAGAAGTGTAAGTCCCGAAACTCGCGCAGCGGATCAGTCAAGTCTACACCGAGTCTGAGGAGATATGATGAGAGTTATGTAGACGATCAAGAAGATGATGTTCTGTTTTCTAATGTGGCTAGCGGAAGAAGTATTGTCTCAGGCTCTCCTTTGGTGAATTACGAGGACTATAAACAAGAAACCGGTTCTGTGGTCGAGAGTCCAAGAAACGGAAATCAGGTAAAAGATGCTACAAACTTTAAAGCTATCTCGTGTCATTGTTCTGTTACTTTGGTTTCATTGTTTTGCTACGTTGTTTCAGATTCGGTGGTCCGGTGTTGAAGATGATAATATAGAGTCAGCTTGGTACCATCGTAGGAACAGAAGCTCTGAGTTCAACGAATCTGTGTGCTCGAGGACCAACCGTTCAAGAAGTTCAAGACGAAGCACGAAGAAGAGACAATCAGGAGATGTCTATTCAACATATCACAGCCACGGTTTCGTGCAAGATCCATTCAGTGAGCTCCTAGAGAACAGACAGCAGCTGCAACAACACAGCGAAAGCTCATCATCGTCATCGATATACGATACATCTGGTACTACTACTCCTACCAACACAACAGAAGATATTATCTGCAAGAAACCGAAGTCACGCTTGGATTCCGAGGCCAAAAAAGGAGAAACTGAAACAGAACCTAGACGGGTCAGGAGCAAGCTTTTGTTGAAGTGTGGATTGAGTCTCTTCTCTATTGCAGCAGTTGCAGGGTTTGCTTCTTTCATGTGGATGCAGTTGCAAGATGATATCATGCCTCCTCATCTTGTTCCTACTTGAAGCCTCAGGGATGATTAATGAACATAAAAAAGCTTAGAACTTACTTAGGTCCACATTTCTAGCTTAGTTCTCTTGTTTTTTTTTTTTTTTTTTTTGTCTATGTGTGTGGATTCTAATACTAGTATGTTTCTTTTCTTTTCCATAAAGAATTTGTCAGTTGTCCAAAATTGAAATCAAATCCAAATTGTATACAATCCGGTTTTGCTCTATTCTGATCACTGACTGAAATAATAAAAACAAAACCCTAGTAATAATGTTTCCGGTTTTCTTAACTGTTTAACCAAACCGAATCGAACTGAACAAAAAAAATCGAACCGGAACCGAACCAGAGAACCGAATATACATCCATATATTTTTGGGCAAAAATACACACCCATATATAAAAGCGTGAAGAGTAAGGAAAACGCATGCCTTATTTTTGAACGCATAATACTTTTCCCCTTTCGAAGAGAAATCACAAACCCTAATTTTCGAGCATGTCGCCGATTCTGAGATCAGTGGTTGCGCAGGTATCTCGCGGAGGGAGATCGGTCTTGTCCCACCGCAATTTCAGTTCAGAGCCTTGTCGCCGATGTGGTAACGTTTTCTTTCTCCTGGATTCAAATGTAGAAAATTCTCGAGCTCTCAGATCCTAGGGTTGGTTCGATGTATTAAATCATTTGCGATTGTTTTTCCAATTGCAGGGGGGACTGGAATCGAAGGAGAGACTGGTAAGATGATGTGTTGTCTACGCATGTTGTGATTGTTAACAATAGCTCTTATCGATCTGTGATTCTTCTGTTTTTTTTTTTCAATTGTAGCTTCGAGTGTGTACATGGGACGTTATATAGCTGAGGCACTTGGGATTAGTGCTGGTATCGCTACCGTTTATGCTGGTAATGTTGAAGATTATCCGTAAATTTTATAAAACTGAGATTAGAGATGGAAAAACTAATATTGCTTCTTTCATTTTGTTTCATACCTTAGGGGCAATAGCATTTTACCGATTCCCGGTATGGATTGTGTAATCAATTGCTTTTTTTTTTTTTTAATATTGTGGGAGTTTTGAAACCTAGAAAACTAAGCTAAACTAATTTTACCCTTGTGTAGTGGAAATGAAAGTGTTGAAGGAGGTGATGGAGATGGAGATGGAGATGTGGGCGGTTGTCTTCTGTCACTTGAAAATAATGAAGTTTGGTTTTGTGTGTTTTAAGACTATTATTCGTGTGAAAACGATTATCATCTATGCTTTGTTTTCTTTTGGTATTTAGTTTGTGAAAAACAATAATCATCTATGCTCTGTCTTTGGTATGATGTTGGGTTGTGAAAAGCTCGTTTAGCAAGGACCAGATTACTTCTTCTTTGCATTTGGAATACATGCTCCTAAAAGAGCAAAATTAGATTAAGAATCACACGCAAGGAATAGAACACCGTGTGATCACCAACCATCTTCTCATAAACCCCTTCTTGGCCTAACCCAAAACTTTCCAACTCTATGTAGCCATAAATTCCGCCTCACACTGCTCCTGAAACACCTTTGTCATTAGCTTCTCTCCTTCTTACCTTGGTTCAAAAGAGCTCGAAGCAAGTCGCGATAAGAGATCAGATTCCTTCATCCCATTCTTTTCTGATTCCTCTAATTCAATCTTGCAATTGGATCAAAAGTCCTGGTATTATATACCTATCATGAATAGGAAAGGGCAAAAGAAAGAGAGGACGTTTTTATTGCATTTGATAGAGAAGAACTGGGGTGGGCGTTTTATCCGAACCCGAACCCGACCCGAAAAATCCGAACCCGAACCCGATATTGAATGTGAAAATACCCGATCGGGTTTCAATTTCTTAAAGATCGGTTACCCGTACCCGATCGGGTTATACCCGATACCCGATTCTTTTTTTTTTTACATACCCATTAGTGATTAGGGTTGGATGTCATTGATTAATTGGTCTGTATTAATAATACTGCATGACAAACTCAATTCAATTTCTTATTGAAATTGAAATTTTTTTTTTTTTTTAATAACCAAGAGTGAATTGTTTAGATTTTTAAAATTTGGAGATGATTCCGGTAAAACCTTAGAACAATTACCGTTTTTTTACACTTCACTGTTTTTATATTTTTTTTTAAGAATTATAACTTATTCATTCATATGTAGCTTCGATTTCTTAATTTGATTGAGCATTGTTCCTTTACATTTCATATGTTCATTTTTAAGTCTACGGAACTATTTCGGGTTTCGACAAAAAAAAAAAAAACCTATTTCGGGTATAGTTCGGGTATACCCGAACCCGCCCGAACCGAACCCGACCCGAATATGTGTAATCCCCGATCGGGTATCATATCCCAAAACATCGGGTACCCGATACCCGAAATACCCGACCCGAACCCGATCGGGTACCTGAACGCCCATCCCTAAGAAGAACAATCCATCTTAACCTAATTTGTCTTTTTTTGGTTTAGGTATTGATTTGTATGGTTACAAGTATATATATAGGAGTAGCAATCCATCTTGACCAACCTCACCATCAAAAGTATCTATTTTTTCTCTTTTTTTTTTGGTGAATAGTATCTATTTTTTCTCTAATATTTTAGTTTCTTAGTCCGAAAATTGGAAGAAAAAAAGGAAGAAATATATGTCATAGAAGGCTCGTGAATGATTTATTTTTCCTAATTTTTATTGTGCTTGTCCGTGAATGATTGTATTTAAACATCAATACTTATCCTCTCATGCCAAAAAGTAACAACAACAAGGCATAAAGGAAAGAGCAGAAATTAGAGAGAAGTTGAGCTGAACAAACGTTTCTTTTGTCTACTCATTCCCTTTTTCTTTTCTACTAACTTCATTTTCCTTGAAAACCCTTTTAAATTTCGTTTTATTGCTTCAAAGCACAACTATCATGTATAATCGATTAGTTGACGAAAAAAAAAAAAAAATCATGTATAATAAAACGGCGATACAATACTTTTTCTCATTGTTCATTCAGATGTTGCATTTTTTTTCCTTCATAACTTAAATTTAATGTCGTTTATGTCTCTCGTCATATACATACCGCTGATATACACACAAACACAAATAAATAAGCCAATTGTAAAATCACGAGAACATTGAAGAATACACACGCAGGAATAGCCTGTCATCATTTGCCATGTCATCAAAGACGTAGCAAATCATACTTGGATTAGATTCAAGAACGTTGACAAAGACAAAAGTGTTGACAAGAGTTTAAACAGATATTAGTATCTATACATTAAGTATATAGTATAAATTAGTAAACGTTTTATTCAGATCTTAGATTACAGATAAACTTATTAATTTTAGAGCACGTTTGTTACGAATACGATGCCTAGTAGGTTGCCAAGATATATAAACCTACATGTAAAATAAGCCTAGTAGGTTGACCTATATAACTTTTCAAAACCAAATATACGAGAAAACTATCTCTTTTGATAGAAAAGCTTATTTAAATAGTATATAAAATAGAAAAAACATATAGTAAAAGTAGTAAAATACCGGGTATATCAACTCTCCCAGACTTACCATTTGCTTGTCCTCAAGCAAGCAAAAGGTTTAATCAGGAAAGAAGATTTAAAAACACGGGAACTCACATATTTTTTGATCTTGTTTCTTTCTCTAAACCTGTAATCCACATAAAGACAAAGTGAGTTTATGGACGCTTTTCATTTTCTCCCATCGTGATTACGAAAGTATGTCCTAAACTGCTGTCCCTGCACAATCTCAACTTCAAGTCAATCGATTCTTTTACCCTCAACAAAAACAAATTACAGAAGTTTCAATTATTCTTCTCTTCAGCATTCTTCACAGAGATGCTTCTTCACCTGAAAATAATAAGAGATAAACAATTTCATTATTTGTAATTAATTACTAATATTTTATCCAATATACATCCACGAGCTAACCGAAATTCGGAAGAATTGATTTTATTATATTCACCTTTGAAAACTAAACCATAGTATTAAATTTCATCCAATCCACATTACAAACTAGGCTAGGTTCCACTAATCAATTGAATGTATATAAAATTACTTAGGGGAGTTTCAATTCTTCTCTTCATAGTATTAAATTCCATCCAATCCACATTACAAACTAGGCTAGGTTCCACTAATCAATTAAATGTATAAAAAAATTACTTACGAGAGTTTCAATTCTTCTCTTCAGCATCCTTCACAGAGAAGTTCTTCACCTGAAAAGATCAAACAATTTCATTATTGGTAATTAATTACTAATGTTTTATCCAATATACATCCACGACCTAACCGAAATTCAGAAACCTTTGAAAATTAAACCATAGTATTAAATTCCATACAATCCATTACAAACTAGGCTAGGTTCCACTAATCAATTAAGTGTATAAAAAATTACTTACGAGATTTTCAGTGTAATCAGTTTGTGATACGATACCGTCAATTTCTATCTGAAGAGACTTTATTGAAGTCTCATGCGCTAGCTTATCTTTCTCAAATTGAAGCTTCAGATTTAAAATCTTCTTAGCATCTGAAAGATCATCCAATTTCTGCACTACTGCCATGATACAATTACCGATAATAAAATCAGAGGATTTCTCAACCACCTTATCAACCTAGCCTGACAAACTGCATAAAGAAAGGTTAGAGAAAGAAGAAATAGATGAACATATATCAACGTGCACTTTATGTTTGGAAAAATAAATTCACTACATAGTTAACCCCGGTTAACCTTATTTAGTTTCGGTTAGAGCATTATACTTGATAATATATTGTTTATTTCATGCTTAATAAGATGATGGTGTACCAATTAGTTGACAATATATTGTCTGTAAACGAGGTAATAACACACGTTATTACCTGACAATACACCGTCTAGCTCACATAAGATATAGAGATGGTTTGTCATAACTAAGTAAGGTATTGTTGTTACCAAGTCATTAGCATCATTACGACGTCGTTATCAAGTTACTTGATTTATGTGATATATAATAAATACATAGCTTTTAAGATAAATTCTCATGGATTTCATAGTCTGAGCTTTTAAGATAAATTTCGGTGTCACGCATGGAATGCGTCGATTTGAACTTGGAGAGAGCTGATTGAAGCTCCAAGCTCAAGCTTTCTCAACTGAATGGAGACCCATGCTTTCAAACATTGTTGAGCCATTTATTTTCTTTTTCCCTATTTGCTTATGTTCACCTTTCATGACGGAAAGAGGAAGAAGAAAGTTTATCAAGCAAATTAGGGTTTTCTTTCTGGTTTGGGCCTAATTATCAAATTCAATTCAAAAAAGCCCGATGATAGTAAAATTCATATCAAAATCCAAAAGTAAAATGTTAAGCTGTAAAAAAGAGAGACGATATTTTGTTGATAATATATTCAGTTATTTTTGTGTAAATATATACATGTTTATAAAATAATTATATCATAGTTGTTTTAAAAATAAAAAATTAACTTAGAACTAATTTAGTTATTATAATTATCATTATTTTCAAAATTTTAACTAAAAATTTAAAACAAAGAAATTTAATAATTTTAATTTTAAAATCCAGATCTAGATAGAGATACAAAGCTATACCTGATTTTTGGTCGGATATCTAAAGTCCATATATGAATGTGGATATTCTAAAATTCAATTATTTTCACAGGTTAACAAAAGGATGGATTCATATATGGAGAAAATTGATATATGAATCCATCATGTTAACATGCAAAATTAACAATGCAATTTTCTTAAGGATCATAATCATATAATTTCAAAGAGATAATATTCATCTCATATCCAAAATAAAACATTGAGGAAAAAAATCTCATAAGCACACCAAACAGACTAAAAAGGAGCATTAAAAACCAAAAACTAATGTTCAAACACAGATATGCTCCTATAAAAGCAAAAGATTATGCCGTAAATAACAGACGATGGATTCAAATTAATTTAGAACCACTATTTTTCTTCGTTAGTTTTTAACGAAGGAAATAAAAATGATGAGAATACTAATAATTGGATTAAGAGGTCCATAATAGTCATGAGCCCACCAGATTAGACAGAATGAGAAGGGAGGTCCAATTCTTTACACGTTGGTTTCGAGTGTTGACTAGTATGGCTAATGAGATTCCATGAGAACAGTTTTGTTATGTTAAGTGTTGTTAAAAGACTGAACTTTTTACCAATTTTAACATAGAGTCAGCTTAGACAGAATGAGAAGGGAGGTCCAATTTTAACATATAATCAGAGCCTCTGATCCTAGGGTTTTGATTCGATGTATTCAATTGCAGGACGGAGTGGAACCGAAGGAGCGACTGGTAAGTCATTGGGACGTTCGATAGGTTAGGCACTTGCGGGGACTGCTGTTATGCGTATTTTTCTTACTGGTAATGTTGCAATTTTTATAAATTGAGGTTAGAGATGGAAAAACAAAGTGATTGCTTCTTTCATTTTGTTTCATACCTTAGGGGGACTAACAATTGTGCGATTCCCGGAGATGTAAGCGGTTAATGAAGTGTTAGTCCGGGGAAATAATAATAATATATGCTTTGTGTGTGTTTGGACTTGATAAGAAAATTTATGTCCTTGTTCTAGCAGTCGTGTTTCGTATTTTGTTATGATAAACTCTAATTAATGTCACAATATCCTTATGTTGTTGGCAAACTCTAATTGAAACTAAATCTGCATACATAATATTGTTAGTAAGAAGAAACCACTATAGTTTCCACCACTAACACACATGTGACATGTTCACAAAAACATTATGATCCCACTTTCTTCTTTACTTCACAAATGATCAAGCATTTTTAACTTTCTTTGCAACTTCCAAATCAGGTGATATGATGCCTCCTCATCTTGTTCCTACTTGAAGCCTCATGGATGAACAGAAAAAGCTTAGCACTTACTTAGGTTCACATTTCTAGCTAACTAATGTCAATATGTGTGGATCATTATTCAAATACTAGTTTGTTTCGTTTCTTTCCTTCAAAAACGTCAAATCATATCTAAATCAACTTGAGTACCAAGAATACGGTTAACCAGATCGAAGTCTGAACATTGACCGACGTATAGCAAAATCCTAGTAATAATTTCTGGCTAAAACAGGAAATTTCAGTGTTGAGATCGGAACCAAACAACAACAAAAAGAAAAAAAGAGAGACAAAACCCTGAAGGTGGTGGTGTGTATACAAAAGATCACAAATCTTAAAACTGAGACACACCAAAAATTCTCTCAGAATTGAAAGAAAAAAAAAAGTTACAGAAGAAGAGTTTTCGCTACCAGGGTATTTGTTCTACAGCTTAGTCTTCATCCCCGCCTGCACCTGCGGCTGCAGCAGCAGCTCTATTTGGCCCTCCTGCTTGTTTCGCCATTATAATCTGCAAAATTAACATACACCACAGTATAAATGAATGAATGTTTAATCTCTCCGAGTAAGAGGAGAAACATAATCAACTTGAATTCCGGAATTGTGCAGACTAAATATATGTTTATATTTTAATCTTGAAAGATATTGCATTTAAAAACAAATTATGTAATGGTTGGTTCACAAAAGACTAAATAAGGTCGGTTTGTTCATACCTGGTCTACGCGAAGCACCGTGCATGCAGCATCAGAAGCATACTTGAGAGCGAATAGCCTGCATATAGAGATAGTGTATTAGTATCAATAAAATGAAACACGTCAGAAAACTATTAACTTCAGCTTTTGGATGACCAGAACAACTGCTTCGCAATTGCAGATAAGAATGAATGAGAGACAGTTTGAAACTTACTTGGTTGCAAATAGATCCCATACTTTTGTCTCTGAGACATCTTTACAAGCACCTTCCTCCAAATCAATGCCTAGCTTTGTGTTTCCAGATCCGTGTCCAGTGTACAGAGCGGCTATGATTTCCATTGCATTGAGGCCTGCATTATCTGCAAGGGTTTTGGGTACAAACTCGAAGCTTTCTGCGTATTTTGAGATGGCATATTTGTCCAACCTGAAAAAATCAAAGTCAAACAGAAAGTTTAGCCACCAAATTATAAACAGTTTTGTATAAAAAGCTAATTATACATTGATAAAATTTCACAAATGACCCAAAATGATAGAAATTGAGTAAAAAAAAAAGTACCCTGTTTCTGCATTGGCATATTCCTTCAATCTCTGAGCCAATTCAATCTCAGTAGCTGCAGCCCCAGGAACTATACGGCTGTCTCTGCACATGGCCTGAGAAGGAATGCACAAGTAAAAGCAAGGATCAAGGCAAAATACAAAATATTAAGAACAAAGGAAAGTAGATGGGAAAAAATCTACGATCCAGTAGATATTACCTTGTATGTGTTTACTCCATCGTCAACAGCTCTTTCAAGGTCGTCCAATATGCTATCTGTGCTCCCACGCAAAACTACTGTAGAAATGGAGTTACCACCCTCCTCGTTTCTTGCAATTGTGACCTAAAGACATCACACAAAGGATCAATAAAGACAACAAAAACGAAAATTACCCAAAAAGATAGAAATTGACTTCAAGGGAGTACTTACTGTCACACCACCAATTTCCTCAACTGATATAGAATCAACATATCCCAGATCATCAGGGCTTGGGCGGCTCAGCTTCAACTGTTTGATAATTATGAAGTATTAAAAACTAGGATAAAACCCATTTAGCTACTCATACAGAATGCGAATATGAAACAATTACATGAGCGACAGCCCCAGCTGTTCGGCAGAAACGCCTCAGTTCAAACTTTGAACTGATTTTCAAGACCATAATCCTGCCAAGAAAAAAAAATGTTCATATTAGACATTCCAGTAAAAGACATTTATATCATATGCAGCTACAAGGAAGTAATGTCTACGGGATACGAATGCAAGCAATGAAAAGAGGTAAAAAGGTTTAAGAAGATATTATGGTCTTCACATACTTGTAACGCTCACAGAAATGCAATGCCATTTCTCCAACAGGTCCCCCACTAACAATGACTTTGGCTCCTGAATCAGCAACAGCCTTAATCAACTCCTCAACTTTAGCTTCTTCTGTTTTAGCATAATTCTCTAGCTACAAGACCCAAAAATAGAAGAGATATCATCCTAACGGTTATAAAAAACTATTCCTCCATAAGAAAAAGAGAGATACAAAGGTAAGATTCATATGCATCAATCACAAAGAATCATCAGCTTCTTCAACCACATCACATTAACAGCCTGGAGAATTAAAAAAATAGAGATTCAACACAATAAGAAAGATAAACTAACCTGCGAAGCACTATGAATCAGAACAGTTCCTTTTGTCTCTGTTGCATTAGTATCAACCCCACCAGCAAACACAGCAACCTGAAAAAAATGGTTCCAGGACATTCAGCTACTGAGAACAGGAAAGACATACCCACAAAGCTATAAAGCACAAATGAGAGAAAGTAATCTCACCTTCGCTTTCTCCATTCGCTTTATGCTCCCAACAGCGTCACTTTTCAAGACCATACCACGGACAATACAGGAATTGTGCAGACCTCCTCCCAAAAGCTTGGCAACACGGACATTATCCACATTGAAGTTAGTTGGATTCTTTGGGCACACTTGAATGCACGCCTGAAAAATAACAAAAACCCATCAATTATAAACTAAACCAGCAATAACCTAGGAAGAAATAAAAGGAAAGCAAGAAAATAGTTACATCAGCAACCAAAGAGCATATAATCTCCTCTTGCCCAAACTGCTTGCTAGCAACAGCCGCTCTCATCCGAGACACAACTTCTTCCTTATTACGCACATCCATAGTCTCAGAACCACTCTCAACCAAAAGTTCAAGAATTTCAACAGTCTACACAAAACAACCAATAACATATTAGTCCAATACTCAAACACAAACAAGAATCAACACTAATTCCAAAATTTCACCAACCTTATTAGTTGCTTTAATATATCCACTAATGATCTCACTAGGATGCAACCCCATCCTAATAAGCTCCTCAGCATTCTGAAGAAGCTCACCAGCAAAAGAAATAGTCAGATTAGCTCCATCTCCAATCTCTTCTTGCTGAGCCTTAGCAGCTAAAACAAGAATCTTCGCAGCAGGATGCTGAATCTCCAATTCATTCACAATAGTAGCCGCATCACTCGTGACAAATAGCTTATCCAAATGATTAATAACCATTTTATTCATCCCTACACCAACACAAACAAAGAAGAAACACTCATTACTAATCCAAATCTGAGTCCATGTAAAAAAAAAGGTATCGCCTTTACACAAGTGAGATCCAAAATGAGATTCACATAGATCAAAGGAAGAAACTTTATGATCCAGGAAACAAAAGCCATGAGATTAACGAACCATTGGGGCCGAGAGAAGTGCGAGTGATGGTGGAGAGTTCTTTACAAGCTTCGATGTTTTTAATGACGGCTTCGTCTAAGCCAGAGAGATGTCTGTAACCTTCTTTAAGCATCGATTGGATTCCATATGGCTGCATCGAGAAACCCATTTTCTCTCCGATTTTAAAGATCTATACTTGAATCACTTGACGAAGAAGAAGAAGAAGAAAAACCCTAAAAGTAGAAGCGAAGAAAGCTCTCTCTGTGTTTAGTTCAAAGTGTGGCCGGATTGCCCTAGAAACCTTTCGAAAGGTTTTAAATTACTTTCATTTTCCTATTCCGTATCGTTTCCTCTCTAAACGACGTCGTTTTAGCTGGGTGAAAGTGAGAATGTATAACATCGGGGGATGAAATGCGGATTATACGAAAATTCAGGGACGAGAAGTGAAAATATATGTTTGTCACTGTAAACATAACTTTTCTTTTCTTAAATCATCGCCAAATCGTTAAGAGGAATATCTCAGAAACTATATGATTATAATTTCTCACAGTTGAAAAATAGTAACAAAATCAAGAAACTTAATGCCAACTATGAAAGAAAGAACATGGCATGAGTTTTGTTTTATCAGATGTTCATCCTTAGTAAGGAACATAAGAAAATGTAAGTCTGGTATAGAAAAACCAGAGAGACACACAGATTCAAGATGTGTATTAAGGTTTTAAGTAATCCAAAAAAAAAAAAAAAACATAATTCAAACTAAGTTTTTTAATTAAAAGTCATCTTCTTTCCTTGCAATGATTTCAGCTTTCAACACAACTCCACAGAAGAAGCTCCATCAATGGCCTATTCAAACACACACACAAAAAAATCAAAACAGAATCAAGAAGCTAAGAAACTAAATCAATAGGAAGATATAGATAGGTATCAAGGAAGTGTAAGTGTACCTGTTTCTTTTGCTTGATCTTCTTATCTCTGATAATCTTTTGTCTTGTTTCATAAAACTTGAAATCATCAAGTATACATGTCTTGCTCATATACTCCTTGAAGATCTTTACGATTTTGGTTCCATGTTCTAGATTCACCTGCACCATTCAAAAAGGTTCAAGCTTTCACTTCAATCATGTTCAAGGATGGCTCTTGATGAAGGGAAGTTTAACGAACAAACCTCTTGAGTGTCTCTGCTATTCGTAACGGGCTTGTTCTCGTTATTCACGAGCGTAATGTGTCTCAAGAGACTGTTTGGTACATCTTTGATGATATGCCACTTCACAGGGAAACAACCAATCCATTTATCTTGTTGCCAATACTCCATCGTCTTGTTGAAATCAACCGGACCTACCATCTCCGCAAGACCGACAAATTGCCCACTTGCATTCACCTGCCAGATCATAAAACCGGTTAACATAAAACTAAAAGGAAACATTGCATGAGCCGTGAAAATTTCCTGGTACTGACCGAGAACAGAAGATACACAGGACAGTCTTGGGAACTCTCTTTAGCTTCAATATAAGCAGCATTTAACTTCTTGTTACCAGTTGGTGTGCTTGACCACACGCCATACTTTATACTGTTATGAACATCATCTTCGCTATACGACTTGATCACAAAGAATTTCGCTTTCGTGAATGTTTCAGGGAAAGTCTCTCCGTTGTAGCGGCGCTGGAGATCTATCGCTGAAACATCTTCTTTCACTGTCTCTAGCATTGTAGAGTTCTTGAAATCGCTACTCCTTGGTCCTCGACAAAGCTCGTTAAGCCTATCAGCTTTCTCTTCACTATAACTACGCCCTTGATTGAAGCTTCTCGTCTTTCTATAACCATCAACAGGATACCAACCTCTCCCAAGTTTCCAAGAATCGTAACCAAAATTTACGTAAGCATGACCAGAGTCGATTACATTCCCGTAAAGTCCATACAATCCATGATTGGAATACAAATGATCATTGTATCCATATTGGTCAAAACTCGCGGCTTCTCGTGAGCTATGTGGATTCTGAAAATAAAAATAATTGGAACCAATTGATATACAAATAACCCCAAGTCGTAACATAGAGGAAGAAGAGAAGATACATACCATGAGATGTGAAAAGGAATTGTGATTGCTGTTGTGGTCATACCCGAACCTCGGATCCTGGTAGCCACCAGAAGGATAGTTTGCAGGCATATAGCCCCACGGGTACGAACCAGTCGAGTCTCCATGTAACAGACTGCCAACATTCATATTAGACCTTCCTTCCCTTCCATAAGAAGATGCACCAACATACTGGGGCTGAAAAGAGCCCTTCTCCAACAAAACACAATCGGTTAACAGCAGGAAAAACGCTCAAACTGTAAACTAAATCTTACATTAACTAATCAACAATACTTCCAATGAACAATTCAAGGTTTAAGAACCTTAGCCACAACAAAATTTAAGTTCCAAGACTCAAAATTTCAAAAAAAGGAGCAAGCAAGTACCTTATTACGGCTCCTAGGGACTTCATTTCCATCTGAACCTAGAGACAACCCCTGAAACAAATCTTCTGTTTCTGCACATACAATAAACAAGAGCCAAGTTAGTATATCTAATTACAAAGCCTCAAAATCCAATTGCATAATCACTAATGAAATTCAACACATAAGAAGAACAGACTATGGACACCAATCAGTGCAAATTAGACAACCTACGAAACCAATCCCATACTACTAATCTCGAAACAGACCAACCCAGGGAGACTAATCAATCGCACAAAATGTAACTTCCGATGTCTAAAAATCCAAACTTAGAGTGAAAATGAACATACCCAGAAGAGGGAAGTTAGTGGCGAGACGATCAGAAGAAGCGGCTCCAGACATGTTGAGAGAAAGAGAAGCGAATCAATGAAAAAAGGCAAAAGCTTTAAAAGGAGGAAATCCGAAAACCCTAGAAAAAACGTTTGCGGCAAATGAAGCAAACCGCAACCTCGAAAAACCCAGAGAGTGGTCTTTGGGGGTTTATGAGAAAAAGTTGCTTTCTTTTTTTTGTTTCTTCGTCTTCTCTCCTTTAACGTAATGGGTAAAATTCACAAGGAAGGAATTCTAAGCGACAAAAACTAAAAATCAAAAAAGATCAATTTTTTTCTTTTTTTGGTCCTTTAAATCAAAAAGATAAGGCTCTTCTCGTTAATGACAATATTTTCTTCACACGAGAAGATTCTGAAAATTGACGTTGATTGCTTTTTATTAGAGGCTTTTAATAATTAAGTGGAAAAAATCAAAAGAGCAAAGCATCACTAAACCATTGCTAATTGGAGTAATAAAATGGTTTAGATAGCAAAATGATTCTGTCAATTTTGTTGTCTCTTAAGGCATACATTTTATAAGTGTTAGATAATTTAGATTTTTCACTTTGATATAACATTTTTGTGGAACTAAAAGAGTATAATTGGTGATTGTAGTCTAATGATTTGTGTTGATGTTGTCATTGTGTTGCCACCCAAATTCTAACTCCTATATTTCACACTAGATTAGTACCCGTGTTGTACACGAGTTTAATTATAACCATTAATATTTAAAAAAAACGGTTTGACTACATGTAAATGTAGATATTGGCATAAGATCATTGATATTATTATGAAGTAAAATTATCGAATAGAGAGAATTGTGAATATGTACTTTTTATTAACTTTAGAATTGTCAAATATTTGTATTATACAATACGTATTAGTGTGTTATACAACATATTCGGTTTAGTATATATAATGGATTTGTTATAAATTATAATAGTTGATATTATGATATTGAAAGATTCTAAAAATGAAAGATTATGTATTATCTGGAAGATAAGTTTAACTTATTCTTGATTTCACACAATTATATTTGGTTATAGGAATAGTGTAATTATGGAGTGTTTGGTTAATAGTATTATAGAAAATTAATAATAGTGAATATATTAATTATAAATATGAGAAAATTTGAAAGTTTGACATATCATCAAAATAATTCTAAAATATTTCTTCTTTAATATATAGATGATTATTGAAAAAAATCGTTTGTTTATAATAATTTTTTTTGACTATTTAGTAAGAAATAAAAGAGCGTAATAGGTGATTATAGTCTAAATGTATTGTGATTTTGTGTTATTGTTTTCATTATGTTACAAAATGTATTCAAACCCGTATATTACATGTTGTTGACAAAAAAATGTGTCTAGGATAAGTTTCGGCTACCTAGAAAACATAAATTAACGAAAGCCATGTAGATGTTTTACAAGCATAATCACATCGGAAAAAAAAAACTGATACTAAATCACAAAGTCACCTAAATGCTATTAAAACGGATTTTTATCGTCAAAAACTAGTGTCAACTTTTAAATGCTTTGGTGGACTATAATTTATAGGCAGATGATCCAAGATTGATTGCTTGCAAACAAATACACTTGAATCTTACGAAATTAGGCGTTTTTTTAATCTACATCTCATAATCACTCGGCAAATATGCCAACCAATCATACACATACAAAAAATCATTGACTTCGATTCTAATACAATGTATTATGCATACAGTGTGATCGGTGAAATCTCCAAGAATTAAATGACCATGTGAGTTTCTTATTTCTTACCCAAAGTTTTTTCACAACATAAATTTCTTATTAGTGTTCGTTCGTGACCCAAAAAAAGTTCCTTATTATAGTGTTTTTTTAATCGTTAGGTAAGTTTCTGATTTCTTACCAAATTTGTCTAAAATGTCTACATACGGTCCAAATTCGTATACGTTGTGTTATGGATACCGTATTTTTAAAACAATGCTTCTTGCAAGTTGCAAAAATTATGCTCACACGTGTTATTCGTGTAGAATTTTATATAATTATTATTTGATTACATTTTTCTCAATAAGGTGTATTTTGTTTACTATACTTTTTTTTTTGTCAATCGTTTACTATACTAAATAAGATATTATATTATTAAATATCGACCACAAAAAGAAAATATAAAAAAATGCACGCGAGGAATCCAAAGCGGAACAGCGATAGCCAATAAAAAGCATATAAGTAGGAAGAAGGAAAAAAAAGTTAACGTTGCAAAAACATTTTTTAAAAAACAAAAAATTAGGTTAATTCACTAAAAATTAGCATAACTATGCCAAAATTAATTGAAAACAGTGAATAAAAAATAAATAAAAACTTATTTTTTTTCTTAAGGCTAAAAAAAAATCTCTTCATCATCTTCTTCATTACAACCCTAAAATCTAGCCGCAACTTTCTCTATCTCTAGGTTTTTCTCTCTCTATCTGTATCTCTATCATCTTCTCTACTTCACACCTCACAAGCTTTTGATTCTCACATTCAAAATCGTTTTAGAAGAAGCTAATCGTTTTCTCATTTTTGGAACTCGAGGAGAGAGATCTGAAAGTTTTTTTTGCTTTAGATCGATCTTATTTCACTCTCTTCGTATTCCGATCATCGTTATCTTTGAAGTATTGTATTGAATCGATCTTCTGGTAAATAGACTTTGACATCTCGATTCGATTTTTCGGTGGTTGTTGTTGTGCTAGGGCTTTGTTGGTACATTTCTTATGACTATGTGAAAGATCGTGATTTTAGTGAATCTGTGTTAGTTTTGCTTTCGATTTGTATGTGTTTGTGAAAAATGAATATCAAATAGAGTTTTGTGTTCATCGATCTATGGAGCTATTTTGCCATCTTAAGGTCTTTGATATGGCGTTTATAGTACGAAGCTTAGATTATTGATGAGTTTTGGATACTGTGAAGCTTAAATTTCATTGAGTTTGATGGCTATTTGGTTTGATTGAATGATGTAACACCATAAGTAGTTGTTTTGATGGAAAAGGAATGTTCTTATTGTAAGCCATGGTTTCTTCTATTGTATTAGATTTGCCATTACTTGCTATCTCTTTTGATTCGCTTTAAGCACTTTCTTGAAAAAGAGTATGTTTTTACAATGATGATTGTTATATTATGAGTTAGATACTTATTCTCCTTATATCAGTGTCAAATCATGTTTGTGGAAAATGATTCAAAAATTCTCTTCTTTTACCTTTTGAGTTTTTGGATTATAGCATCAAATGAATTGTTATTACCAATACCTAACAGTCCGCTTTTTGATGCGACAGGTAATCTAAAGAGGTGACCGAAAGAAAAAGATATTATATTTTGCATGGAGTAAGAATGCCAGAGTTAAGAAGTGGAGCAAGGAGATCGAGACGTCTTGACGATCAGCCTAACCCTCAGCTAGTTGCACAAGCAGAAAATATCGTAGTTCCTCCTCAAGCTACAACAAGGAGAAGAGGTGGTGGTAGAGGAAGGGGGAATGCTGCTTTAGCTAAAGGGGTGGTACCTCCAAGACCAACTGCTGCCGGTAGGGGTAGGGGTATTAGGTTGACAGACTTAGAGCCAGAACCTTGTGAGGTTCGTCCGGCTGTAGGTGCTATAGGGGCCACTGAACCTGCTTTGAATCGAGTTGAAGGGCTAGCTGATAAGGATATTGCTGCGGAAGGCCGTAGCGCTGAGAAAATAGCAGGCATGGAAGAAGATTCCAGCATGGGTCCAGTCCCTGAAAGGGTATTTTCTACTAACCTTATAGAGTTGTGGCATCAGTTACCGAGTTTCTGCAAGGATACATCCATGGAAACTCTAGGAGATGTTTTAAAATTCAACATATTCTTTTTTCACCATCATTCATCATCTTGGAACTCTTAAATCTTTTGTTGATACGTGATTTGTGACAGCTTTTCATTATCTTTTCTTAGAGAGATATTCACTATGATTTCATTTTTTTGTATAGGTCCAAGTTGGAAATTCTCCTGTATATAAGACCGAGAGGAAGCTCGGTAAGGGTGGCTTTGGTCAAGTTTATGTTGGTAGAAGGGTCAGTGGTGGCAGTGATAGGATTGGAGCAGATGCAATTGAGGTATATTAGAGAAAATAGTCTGGTGAAACTCGTAAAGGTTAGACCGAAAACGTAAGATTTTTAAGAAGTTTATTCCTTTCCTTTTCAGGTAGCTCTGAAACTTGAACACCGAAATAGTAAAGGCTGTAATTTTGGCCCACCTTACGAGTGGCAAGTGTACAAGTAAGACTTACATGTTTCCGGTCTAAATATCATGTCCAGTTTCTCTATCTCCTTATTTGTCACTTCTTATTTGTTCTTCCTTCCTTTTCTGCTGTATAGTACGCTCAATAACTGTTATGGAATCCCTGCTGTACATCATAAGGGTCGTCAAGGAGATTTTTACATTCTGGTAAGCTTTTAATATGAGCCTGGTTACACGTCAACATTAACCAAGTGTCGTTTATGAAGAAACATTTATAATAATTTCAGGTCATGGACATGCTTGGCCCTAGCCTCTGGGATGTTTGGAATTCTATGTCTCAATCGTAAGCACTTTGATCATACTTTATTTCTTACCATCGATGCACTTTGATATGCTAAATTTATTATCATATGTGGTAGGATGTCTCCAAACATGGTAGCGTGCATTGCGGTGGAGGCGATATCTATTCTTGAGAAACTGCATATGAAGGGGTTAGCGCGAATTTTTGTTGTTGCCAACTTTTAGCAGATAGTTCCATTTATTTAAAACAAAAAAGTTTACATATACAGCCAAAATTTTGCTATCATTGAGCTGACTTCCATGTTCATTTATACCTCAAACAAGGTTTGTGCATGGAGATGTGAAACCAGAAAACTTTTTACTTGGTCAGCCTGGAACAGCAGACGAGAAGAAACTATACCTTATCGATCTTGGTCTAGGTGAGTTTCTGTAATATTTACAAACAACACAACACATTGTGTTTTGCAGCTGTTTTTATCTCTCTTTATCTCTGTAAAGTTTTGTGGAATCTTTGTAATCATTTAATTTTCATAATTTTTTCAGCATCCAGATGGAAAGATACTCACTCTGGCCAACATGTTGAATATGATCAGAGACCAGATGTGTTCAGGTATTTTTGTTTGTGTATGTTATCTTTCCTACTTTTTTTGTGTGTGTATACATTGTCGCTTACATCTTTATTATGCTCTACGCAGGGGAACAATAAGATATGCAAGTTGTCATGCACATCTTGGTCGTACTGGAAGTCGCAGGGATGATCTGGAGTCATTGGCTTATACATTGATATTTCTGATGCGGGGAAGATTGCCATGGCAAGGGTACCAGGTGAGTTTTTTTTGTCTCTCTTTTCATAACCTAAAACCTTGCAACTTTTAGTTCTAGTCAGTGATATATATGCTTTCATGTATGCAGGGTGACAATAAGAGCTTTCTTGTTTGCAAGAAAAAGATGTCAACCTCTCCTGAACTGATGTGCTGTTTTTGTCCTCCCCCGTTTAAGCTATTCCTCGAAGCTGTTACTAATATGAAGTTTGATGAGGAGCCCAACTATGCCAAGCTTATCTCGATTTTCGATACTCTTATCGAGCCATGTGCTATATCTAGACCAATTAGAATTGATGGGGCTCTTAAGGTGATTCTTTGGTTCCTGTGGTTTCTTTTTATTATTCAAAAATAGTTCAACTTGTGCTGATATTTTGCTTTTGTATGAATAGGTTGGCCAAAAACGAGGAAGATTGCTTATCAATTTGGAAGAGGATGAACAGCCGAGGAAGAAAATCAGAATCGGCAGTCCTGCTACCCAGTGGATTTCAGTATATAATGCACGTCGTCCTATGAAACAGAGGTAACTCTTTCACATATGAATGTTTTGCTCTTCACTCATTTCTAGAGTATATAGGTTTGGGAAACCTTCATTAATAAAACTCCTCTTTCTAACTGACTAGTCTGTCCTATTTGGGAAAGATTAATAAATTGAGAATAATACGGACTTTAAGTACTTGATCAGAAGTTTTGTCTTTTGGTTAATTAAAAAAAGAGATGATATTTTGTAATTTATTTAAACCCTAAAAGTAGAAAATATTTGTTTTTTTTGGTATATTGCATGGCTTTCTTTTGCGTAACGAGTCAATCTTGTTGCTCTTGTAGATATCATTACAATGTTGCAGACTCAAGGCTGCACCAGCATGTAGAGAAAGGTAACGAGGATGGTCTTTACATAAGCTGTGTAGCATCAGCAGCTAATCTCTGGGCCCTTATCATGGATGCTGGGACGGGTTTCTCCTCTCAAGTTTATGAATTGTCCACAGTCTTCCTGCATAAGGTAAATTAGCTAAAGCGTGGGATTCACATATATGCTTGACTAAGCAGCTCACCATTGTTTTTGGTTTCTTTGTAGGACTGGATTATGGAACAATGGGAAAAGAACTACTATATCAGTTCTATAGCTGGTGCAAATAACGGGAGCTCGTTGGTTGTTATGTCGAAAGGTTGGTACTCGTGTATGAAGATATCTATGCCGATCCATTAGTTATCGTGAAGCCATTATACTAATTCTACTTAATGTAATGCGATAGGAACTCCGTTCACCCAGCAATCTTACAAAGTCAGTGACTCATTCCCATTCAAGTGGATAAATAAAAAATGGAAAGAAGGATTTCATGTAACGTCCATGACCACCGCTGGGAGTCGTTGGGGTGTAGTAATGTCGAGGAACTCAGGCTATTCTGAACAGGTTTCAAATCTATTAACCTGAGGCATTTCAACATTTCTTTTTTGGGCACTAATAAGGTATTAATGATGTCTCTGTGGTGTCTGTTATTAGGTAGTGGAGCTTGACTTTTTGTACCCAAGTGAAGGAATCCATAGAAGGTGGGAGAGTGGTTACAGGATAACATCAATGGCTGCAACAGCCGAACAAGCTGCTCTTATATTGAGTATACCTAAACGAAAAATAACCGATGAAACCCAAGAGACTCTTCGTACTTCTGCATTCCCAAGCTCCCATGTCAAGGTTTGTTGTCTATTAGCCATTTCAGGAAACAAATACACTTAATAAAACTAACTTTACAACATTCTTCTCCATTAGTGTTCTATGTACTGACTTGAACCTCCTGCAATTTTGTCTCAGGACAAATGGTCGAAAAATCTGTACATTGCCTCAATATGTTATGGTCGAACAGTATGCTGAGTAAACGCAGAGTATACTATTTCGACCACTCTCACTCTATGAGGTTTCAGGGATGATCTTCTCTAGAAGCCTAACAACTTTTGAAGCTTCGGTTTCAGTACAATCCAAAGGTAAACCTTAACCAGGAGCCAACCTGTGTGACTGTTTGTAACAAAATATGAAATTTGTCTCTGGTATGTATGTAGTAAGTACAAGTTAAAAGAAACATGAAAACCAAAAAAGAGAGTAGAAGAGAAGCATTATTATTAGAATATTGAGAGGTAGAAGAAGTTATGCTTTTTCTGGCTTATTTTGGCTCCATACCTGATTTGAGTACATAATCAGGAAGAAGCAACATGTTTGTTATAATATGAACATATAATTCTAACTAGGCTTTGATCTTTTGGTCTTTAAGCCTTTGCTTCAAAGTTTTTAGCTTTACCTATTTTTGAAATCTAAAGGGGTCTAAAATTTTGTGATATTTCAATACAAATATCTAAAATCTTAAGAGAAGTCCAATATTAAATAATAGTACAAGAGTTTAACCAGCGAGTATCAGTGGATTTTCAAAGATCGTTTGGTAAAACAAATTTGGAGTCAACGGTTTTATCTTTTAAGTCAACTTCATGAAATTTCAAGTCTTTATGAATAGAGAGAGCCGGAGACAGAAACAAAGACCCTACAAGTCAACCATTTGTTGTTTAGTGGTGGGTTCCAAAAGACTTCACATCACAGTCACACTGACAATGAACAGAAACATTCTCAGGATTTTAGTATTTCAAGTTTTAACCATCTCTTTTCACACTTGTAATTACAAAACAAAACAGAGAGGAACATTGAGTGGCACAAAACCATTAACAAGCTCTGAGAAAAAAAAAATGGTGAAGCCATGTCTTCTCTTCTACTTCCTCTTATTCATAATTCCACAACTATCTTTCTCTTGCCCACAAGACCAAAAACAATCCCTTCTTGACTTCAAGAACTTGCTCTCTCAAAACATCAAGAACCAATCCACATCAGAAACCACCTTGGAAGGTTTAAAGACATGGACACCAAACTCCGATTGCTGCAAATGGCAACTCGTGAGATGCAACGCTCTTTCGCCTTTTAGAGAAGTAATAGACCTGAATCTAAACTCTCTTGTCCTCTCTGGCTCAGTGAGCTCAAGCCTTCTCAAACCGCTTTTGCGTATAAACTCTCTTGTAACGCTCGATGTCTCGTCTAATTTCATACAAGGAGAGATACCTGGAGACGCGTTTGTGAACTTGACAAGGATAATCTCTCTTGACATGAGTGGTAATAACTTCAACGGCTCTATTCCTCCTGAATTGTTCTCTTTGAAGACTCTTGAACGCCTTGTCTTAAGCCAAAATGTTATCGGTGGTACGATGAGTAGTGACATCAAAGAGCTCAAGAATCTGCAAGAACTGATCTTAGATGAGAATCTCATTGAAGGAAAGATTCCTCCAGAGATAGGTATGTTAGAAATTAATATCAAAATTTAAAC
The DNA here is from genome assembly GCA_963576765.1 of Draba incana. Lineage (NCBI taxonomy): Eukaryota > Viridiplantae > Streptophyta > Magnoliopsida > Brassicales > Brassicaceae > Draba > Draba incana. Next base: position 2,264,994 of record OY755207.1, on the reverse strand, counting down.
TTCATATTCCTGCATGAAGTTGTATCCGTTTATGTTTTAGGTTTTTGCACACATATTAAGAAATCATTTAATATTTTACTATATAAAAAAAAACATGTTTTATTATCAATTCCAATACAATTCAACTAATAAAAAGTTAATCTACAAGTGTCTCACAGTAAAAAAAACAACAAAACGCGATATATTTTGCATAGAAACTTGAAAACATCATTTATACTGATTTTATTTTATTGGTGGTGTGTGTGTTATAAGGTAGTCTTACTGAACTGAGGAAGCTCTCATTGAGGCAAAACATGTTCTCTGGCTCTATACCGTTATCCGTATTACACTTAACGAAGCTAGAAACGTTTGATCTTCAGAACAATTCCATCTCCTTTGAGATTCCAGATGGTATTGGGAGCTTGGTCAATCTATCAACTTTGTCTTTGAGTAAGAACAATTTATCCGGTGGAATTCCATCGTCGATTCAGAATCTGACGAATCTTGAAACGCTTCAAATCGAGAACAACGGCTTAACAGGTGAAGTTCCTACATGGCTGTTTAGTCTTCCGAAGCTAAAGATACTTCGCCTCGGAGGTAACAAACTCCAATGGAACAAGAATAGCTCTGTTTTTGCAAAGTCTAAGTTAACACATCTTTCACTAAGATCTTGTGGTTTAGAAGGGAATATTCCGGATTGGCTCAAGAATCAAACATCTCTTCTTTTCTTGGATTTGAGTATGAACCGACTCGAAGGAAGTTTCCCGAAATGGTTAGCCGATATGGAACTCGGAATCATAATTTTGTCGGATAACAAACTCTCAGGCTCTTTGCCTCCTAGTTTGTTTCAATCTCAAAGCTTATCGGTTCTTGCATTATCAAGAAACAACTTCTCTGGTCGGATTCCTGATACGGTAGGCGAAACATCGGCAATGATACTGATGTTGTCTGAAAACAACTTCTCAGGACCAGTACCAAAGTCTATTACGGAGATTTATACTAGATTTGTCAAAGAACAAGTTATCCGGCGAATTCCCGAGATTCAGTATCTTGTCATTGCTTCAGTTTCTCGATATATCGTCCAACGAGCTCTCTGGAGATGTTCCAGCTTCTTTTGGAGTAAGTACCCTAATGCTCTCAATGAGTCAGAACAATTTCGGCGGCGAGTTCCCTAAGGAGTTCATAAATCTCCCATTTTTGACACATCTTGATCTCCAAGACAACAAAATCTCCGGTGAGTTCCCGAATTTTATCTCTAAGTTATCTCCATCTCTAGAGGTACTTAGCTTGAGAAACAATTCACTCCAAGGCTCAATCCCAGAAGGCATATCAAATCTCACAAGTCTTAAAATTTTGGATCTTTCTGAGAACAATCTTGATGGATTTATTCCTTCATCTCTTGGGAATTTAACAAGCATGATTGAATCTCCTTTGAGCTCTTCTTCGGCTCTTTCTTTCGCGTTCAGCTTCAACATGGAGATACAAGATTTAGCAGTGAACTGGAAGAATTCAAAGCAAGGTCTTTCCAACAGAAAACTATACCTCTACACTTTCTTGGACCTCTCCAAGAACAAGTTACGCGGCGAAATCCCAACTTCTTTAGGTAATCTCAAAAGTTTAAAGCTTTTAAACCTCTCTTACAATGATATCTCTGGATTGATTCCACAAAGTTTAGGAGATCTTGAGAAGTTAGAGGTCTTAGACCTTTCGTATAACAACTTCTCTGGCGAAATCCCGAAGACTTTAGCTAAGCTTAGTGAGCTGAATGTTTTGGATTTGAGTAATAACAAGCTTTCAGGTAGAATCCCTGAGAGTTCTCAGTTAGATAGATTGAATGATCCAAAGATTTACGCGAACAACAACAAAATTTGTGGAATGCAAATTCAAGTACCATGCGATACACCGTCCGGGCCCGGGGAGCCAGACGTAGAAGAAGATGGAGAGAAAGAAGAAGCAATGTTTGCATGGGAAGCTTCAGTCATAGGTTGTGTTTTTGGGTTTGTTATGGCGGTTTTCTTGATGTATATGGTTGGCTATTTCAGTGATTCACCACCTCCGCGGCGATATCTCAAGAACAAAGGAGGATTCAAGAAATGAAATATTTGTATTCCCTGAGATTATTCTGATGCTTGTAACCTTGAAATATTTCTACAAATAAAACAACTTCGTGTGAGTAATAAAACCTTTACTTGCCTTATCCTCAAGTAATCAAGAGCATATGTAACCCGATAAAAATATCTAAGAAACATTCTAATCACAAGAGAAAAAAAAAATGTGATCTTATCTTATTATACAAAAGAGGACGCTTTTAGCGAACACGATATACATACAAAATACTAACTCGGAAAATGGTGACAAATGTTAATTAATCGATTATATTTTAGTTAACAAGTGTCAAATATTTAAATATATGTAAGCTTTTCAGTATATTAAATTATTAAATGTGAACTATATCAAATTTGTTAATTATCCCCCAAAATATATAATAAGCTAAAATGGAAAAAAAATAAGCATAAAGTAGTTTTACAACTACATAAAATCTCAGCCAATAGTTGAAGTAGATTAAAAACATAAAACAAAAATTGCAAACTATAGAATTAAAAACAAATTATAAGTAAATATTCTATCGTTATAAGTATATATTTAGCATATATGTATATCCACGAGGAACAAAGCATAATTGATCACAAAAAGAAAGAGAATTGGATAAAGAGAATAAGCAAAGATAAAGAAAAACCCTGTTATTAGTGGTATGAAATGAAGAAGATGATCTAAATTTTAACCAAAACTTTTTTTCCTTTTTCTTTTTTTTTGTCAAAACCCAAAAATTTCTTTAAATCTAGCATAAACATAATAGAAATAGAATTTTACATAACACTACAAGAAAACAAGGCCATTTGCAACAGCCGTTTTCGTCGCAAAACCGTTGCAAATGGCGAATTGCGACGATTTTGCGACGATTTTAGGTTTGTCGCAACTAGCTCGTTGCAAACCGAAAGTTGTCGCAAAAGCGCCGCAAATTCAAGTTTCGTTGCAAAACCGTCGCCAAAATCTCGACGGATTTGCAACAGTATTGCGGCGTCATTTTGCGGCTGTTTCGCGAGTAATTAATTTGCGACGAAATTGCGGCTAAAACTTTTGCGACTTATTTGCGTTTAAATGGTTTGCGACGAATTTGCGGCTATAATTTTTGCGACGATTTTGCTGTTATAAGATTTGCGACTAAATTGCGACTAAAATTTGCGACGGTTTTGCGACTCTATTTTGCGACGTATATGCGACGATTTTCAACTCTTTTTTTATTATTATTATTTATATTATTAATTAAAAAATAATAATAAAAAAAAAATTCGTAAATATTTTAAATTTAAAATTAAACATAAAATAAAGTATTTTAAAACCAAAAACAAATAAAAGCTAAATCCGAAAAATACACAAATCTAATCGAAACAAATATCATCGATCGGATCCTCGGTCCTCGATGTGCCTCCAGCTTCGTCTTCGTCTTCGTCTTCTTCCCCACCTAGAATCTCGCCAAGGGTGGGGTTCGTCTTCGCTAACTCCGCGAACATCCTATCATAGGTGTTGGTCTTCCTCGCTAAGGTTTTCTTCGTCTTCCCTAACTCTTTTCTTGTTTTATGGAGCTCTTCTTTTGTTTCATGGAGCTCCTTGACTATTTGCGGATCCGTCGCCAATCTCGAAACGGGACAAAATGGCACTCCGTGATCATCCGTCCGGATAGATCCAGTAAATGCCATCTTTCCCTTACGGTTTCGAGGAGCCAACTACAAAATAAAATTAAAAGTTTACAATTTTACATAAATGATAATAATATAATTTTATTTTTAAATTGTTAATAGTATTATTTAAAATTGTGAATAAAATTAAAAAAAAAAATTAAGTTTTTACCTGTGATGCGACACGGTTGACCTCCATCGGTGTCACCTGAGTAGGTAGACCATCGGGAGTAAGCTGGGTTGATAGTTCGCCGACTCGCTCAATGACATCGTCGTGGAGCTTGTGGACACGTTCATCAACCCATGTCCCGTCCGGCCTGCGGTGGGTCTTCTCCCAAACCTCTGGCATCGTTGCGGGAACTCCTTTTTCCACCGTCTGACAATGAAAACATATTAGAAGTTCAAATTGTTGTGAGCATAAAAATTGAAAGTAAAAAATATAATAACTTACAATGTTAACAGCATGTTGAGCATAGGAAATCTGGCCCGAACAGTGTTTTGAAGGCTGGTCAGTATCGCCAACCTTCGTCAATCGAGCAGCCTTGCACCGGGCAGCAATCTCCTTCGATTTCTCCAACTGCCAGAAGGCGACAAGGCCATCCCAAATATTGGGATTGAAGAAAGATGGCATACATACCTTCGGATCCGGATTCAAAAGCCACTTCTCCTTCCACCGTCCTATTTGGTTGTTCAGACGGTTCTTCGCTTTCTCCTCAAATGCCTCACGAACTAAACCATCGATCGCGGGGTCCCAATAGTATTTTTGCTGCAAATTGTCAGAAATTAGGACATAAGTTATAAAATTACAAAATTGAATAAATTTATAAATAAATAAAAGTAAAAAAAAAAAAAAATTTACCGCAAATTGTTTGTACCACCGATCCTTGGTCTCCAGGTTAACAAACTTCCAGCTCGTGTGGCACATCTTGAAATCTCGCTCTATGATCTTCCTAACATCTTTTCCGACCGAATTTTTGCAAAACCTAAAAAATAATATAAAAGCATATATTAATAATTATTAAACAAAATAAAATTAAAACTATGTAAAAAAAATACTTACCACACAGCGTTAGGGTTGTCGGTAGTGGTAGGGTCAGGTACTAAATGGGGAAGAACATGCCGTCCTGGAGTAACGAGAAGCTGCGCGAAGGTCATGTCATCCCATGAAGGAACTGCTCCAGGGTTTGGGGCAGGGGTTGGCTCGGGAGGTGGCGTCGGCTGTGACTCAGGAATCCTGGAACCAGAGTGGGAAGCAGAGGCCTGCGAAGGATGTCTACGCTGTCGCTGTCCTGGTCGTGAATGACCAGTACCACGACCAGTACCGGACTGTACGAACTCTAACCACTCGTTCTCTTCTGCCATCTAAATTTGATAATTTTTGAAATTAGTTATTGCATTTTAAAAAATATATAATTTAATATTGATTTTAACAATTGTAATAATAACATTAAATTAATCTAATCAACATTACAGATCAAAATAATTTAACATAATTAGTAAATTAAAAATTCTAATTAGTTAATCCTAAAATCCCAAGTACAATTCCATTCCTAATTAATTATTCCTAACCATTCGCAAAATTTAAAGTTCATAAAAGAAAAGAAAAATTTAGAGATTTACCTTATGAGCTCGGGATCGGGAATGATTAGGAAGGTCGATGGCACTTTTTATTAGAGAGAGAAAAGTGATTTTGTTGAGAGATAAGTGATTTTGTGAGGAATGAGCGAGGGATTGGATTTCCTTATATAGGAAAAAAAAACCTCGCAAGTTCGTCGCAAATCGGTTGCTAAATGGGCCGAAAATTTGACCCAATACATGTTTGCCGCCCACGACTTTTCGTTTGCCGCGCACAAATCGTCGCAAATACCTCGCAAAAATTAAAAAACCGTCGCAAAAGCCTCGCAAAGTGTGAATTTCTAGGTGAATGAACGATCAGTTAATATAGTTGACAGTGATTTTAGTCGCAAACGTGTAGCAAAGTTTGCTAGGTTTTTGCGATGAAATCGTCGCAATTGCGTTGCAATTTAGAAATTGCAACGTATTTGCGACGACTTCGTCGCAAATCCCACGCAAATTAGGTTTAGGGTATACTTAAGGGTTTGGATGTTTTAGACCAAAAATATGATTCATAACATGTAAATATACACTTTTTGGGGTCCTTAGTGCATGTATGAAGCAGAGTTAGTGTACTAATTGAAGTTTTCCGTAAAATCGGCAAAAATGATAGATTGATCGAATTCTTAGTATAAGTACATGTATATCATACTTTGTTATATATGTTTCTCGAAAATGTTTTGAAAAGTTATATTTCAATAATTACAGAGGGATTGTTATTTATTAGACTCATACATTTACATTCGAAGAATAGCTAATTAAAAGGTTATACAAAACGTATTGGTTAGAGTTTAGGGTATAGGAATTTGCTACGGTCTTGCGAGGCAATCGTCGCAAGTTCGTCGCGAATAGAAGGCTTTGCGACGCAATTGCGACGACTCCCTCGCAAAACAGTAGCAAATGCCTATACCCTAAACCTTTGTGTTAATTACCAATTCTTATTACTTGGACATTGATGCAAATAATTTTATTTATCAATTAGGGCCTCTATGATATGTTTATATTCCAAAAAGGGCCTCTATGATATGTATATATTCCAAATAGAGCAAATTTAAACAATAAAAATAATGAATTGCTAAGTGTATAGGGTAAAGACATTTGCAACGTTTTTGCGACGATTGCGTCGCAAAATCGTTGCAAACGTGCATAATTGCGACGTAATTGCGATAAAAGCGTCGCAAAACAGTAGCAAATGCCTTTACCCTATACCTTTGTTTAGGTTGCAGTCATTTAGTTGTTATTTCGAGTTACGTGGCAAATTCAAGGTTATATCAGATTATTTAGGGACTCGTTCAACGGTGGCATTTGTATGCAACAGTGATCGAGCCCCTAAATAATCCGATCCATCCATGAATTTTGTTATGAAGGTAAACGTGGATTCCAAACCTCTGTTAAAATGCTTCGACAGAAACTTTGATTCCTAACAGTGGATTTAGCCTCATAATGTACTCTGAATGCCATATCCGCCATTATAGTAGATTATAGGGCTAAATCCACCGTTTGGAATCAACTCACTATCGACATATATGAAGAGATATGTGAGGAATGAGCGAGGGATTGGAATTGGTTTTATAGGAAAACCTTTCCTCGCAATTCACTCGTAATTTAGTCGCAAAAAGGCTCGATTTTTCCACCCAATGCATGTACTGTCATTTAATAGAGTTGACCGTAATTGTAGTCGCAAAAATGTAGCAAATTTAGCAACTGATATGCGACGAAATCGTCGCAAATGAGTCGCAAATTTTATAATACCAATCGCAAAATCGTTGCAAACGTGCATAATTGCGACGTAATTGCGATGAAAGCGTCGCAAAACAGTAGCAAATGCCTATACCCTAAACCTTTGTGTTAATTACCAATTCTTATTACTTGGACATTGATGCAAATAATTTTATTTATCAATTAGGGCCTCTATGATATGTATATATTCCAAATAGAGCAAATTTAAACAATAAAAATAATGAATTGCTTAGTGTATAGGGTAAAGACATTTGCTACGTTTGTGCGACGATTGCGTCGCAAAATCGTTGCAAACGTTCATAATTGCGACGTAATTGCGACGAAAGCGTCGTTTAGCTTTGTTTAGATTGCAGTCGTTTAGCTGTTATTTTGATATATGAATTAGGCCCTCTATGATATGTTTTTATATATCTTGTTTAAAATATTATTTTTTAACACCACACTCGAAAATACATAGTTAAAATATACACATAATTAATTTTAAATTTATTCATCTTCTTCATCATGATCAGAAACATAACGTTCTACTCTGCCATCTTCGTCACCATCGTCGTCCTCATCTTCCTCTTCGTCTTCATCAAACTCATCTTCATTTCCTTCTGAATCCTCGAATATCACATCAAGACCACTATGAAGTGGGTCGATTCTTGTCAAATCGGTGGTTACCTCTGTAGGGATCGAAACTTCTTCGGTTCTTGCAGGTTGCACTGGGGGTTGATCATCATCAGCATCAGCTGCTAACCCCCCGACAATTCGACCCCTTGGGTTAACTTTAATCACGGATAGCCAATCTTGATCCCGTCGTCCACGAGTACGAGGGTAAGGAATGAAGACTACTTGCTCTGCTTGGGATGCTAAAACAAATGGCTCAAACTTGTCAGTGTAGCTCCTATTTCCTTTGACATCAACAACTCCAAATTTGCTGGTTCTAACCCCGAGACCATTGGATGGATCAAACCAATCACAGCGAAATAGTACACTTTTCAAGTTAAGCACACCAGCATACTCAATCTCAATGATTTCTTTCAAAATACCATAGAAGTTTGTATCGCCCGGGACATGAATACCATAATTTGCAGTGGCTTTATTTTGTCCATGTTGAAATGTGTGAAAAATAAAGCCGCGAGTACAATACATCTTACTCGTTTTTATGGTTGCAATGGGCCCCAAAACAAACTCATGTACCTATAAAGGCCAACTTTGTCGAGATGTCTTCGCCACCTATTGTCAAATTGAATTAATTAGTATATATATAAGTAATACTAAGATAAATCATGCATGGTTCTTACCTTCTCCCGCATCCAGCCTGCGAAATCACGTTCTAGGTAAAATTGAACTTGGTCATCATTTAGTTCAGGAAATGCTTCTCGTATTTGGCCTTCTAACATTCTGTACACCCGTTAATTAATTAATTAGTTATATATATATTCTCAATTAATATATATATAAATATAAACATATATATATATATATATATATATATATATATATATATACCTCTCATATGGCTGAAAGTAGCTACAATTTAGCATTATATACGTATGGGCAGCTTCCATATGCTTGAAATCACACCACGTTGATTCCTTCACTTTTCCACCCATCCGACCTACATCACAGAAAACATCTGGTACACCCTCCAAGTGATATGTTCGGCCAACCCCACCATCGTCGTATCGTCTACAACGGGTTTTCTTAGTTTGCACGGTTTGGCTAAAGTAGTATGTACAGAAGTTTGATGTCTCTTCTGTCAAATTTCCAGCAATGATTGATCCCTCTACTCTTGCGAGGTTTTTGGCCTTCTTCTTCAAATGTTTGAAGAACCTTTCGAAGGGGTACATCCATCGAAATTGGACTGGACCACCCAAATCTAACTCATGTGGTAAGTGTACAACCAAATGTTCCATCACATCAAAAAAGGAAGGTGGAAATATCTTCTCTAAGTTGCAAATTGTGAGTGGAATGTCTGAATTCAACTTCGAGATTTCGTCCTTCATTAAGGTTCTGGCACATATGTCTCTGAAAAATGCTCCAATACCTAAAACGCCAATACGGTCCGGAGTAAGTTACAAACTAAATACATGTATGTATATATTAATAACCATATATAAACATAACGTCACCTGTAATTGCCTCGTGTACTTCCTGTGGTAAAAGCTCTTGAAAGGCAAAAGGGAGTAGTCGCTGCATGAACACATGACAATCGTGGCTCTTCATCCCAGAAAATTTCCCCCCTTGCTCAACACACCTTGAAAAAGTTGACACATAGCCATCTGGGAACTTCACCCACTCCTTAATCCAGTTAATCAAAGCATCCTTCGCAGCAGGTGATAGTCGGAAACTGGGAATAGGTGCCCTACCATCTCTTGTTAGATGCAACTCAGGCCTTATGCATAAAGCCGCGAGATCCAGACGAGATTTCCGATTGTCTTTTGTTTTTCCTGCAACATTCAACAATGTGTGTATAATATTCTCAAAAAAAATTTTCTCCACATGCATGACATCCAAGTTGTGCCTCAGCAGATGGTCCTTCCAGTAAGGCAATTCCCAAAATATACTTTTCTTATGCCAGTTATGGTATACCCCATACCCAACAGGCATATTTGCTGGATTACTTTGCCAATTACCTCCAACTTTTACAGTTTCCTGCGCACTATATCCATCCATTTGTTCTTCCAACTCCTCACCTGAGAGGTAAACCAAGGGGGAGGTTTTAACAGTTCGATTTCGGAACAACGTTCTACTCTTTCTATAAGGATGACCCCTTGGAAGAAAACGACGATGGCAATCAAACCAGCAAGCTTTCCCTCCCGCTGACAATTGAAACGATTCGGTCTTGTCTAAACAATAAGGGCAAGATAACTTTCCGTGCGTTGTCCATCCAGATAGCATACCATACGCCGGAAAGTCGCTTATCGTCCACATGAGGACTGCCTTCATGTTGAAGTTCTGACGGCTCGACGAATCAAATGTGCGTACACCAACATGCCACAACTGCTGTAGAAGAGGTTGTAGGAAGACATCAAGTGATCTTTTTGGATGCTTTGGCCCTGGAACCAAAATGCTGAGAAATAAAAATTCTCGATGCATACACATTTCCGGTGGGAGATTATAAGGCGTCACTATGACTGGCCACAACGAATATTGCCTACCAGACATCCCAAATGGACTAAATCCATCAGTGCAAAGACCCAAATACACATTATAATACTCCCCAACGGTTTAGTGTTTCCTAATTCTACTAGGATTTGGTTTGTTTTAATAATATTTTGCAACACCTTAAATTGCGTCGAAATCCCAAATCTTTCTCCTCTGAAATCTCTGAACACGGTTGCTAGGTCAAAGTCTCCGGTGGTGTTTTTGCTCGTAACTTGGGAGACAAACTTTAATGAAAAGGGATTTAGACCAAGCTTTTCACTCTTTGTCTCTTGAAGATGAAGCAAAGCAGGTCGAGAAGATCAAACTCAAGAGTCCTGCTTCACAGTGGATTTCAGTCTATACATCACGTCCCCTTATCAAACAGAGGTAACTTCTTTGACCTAATTTGGAAACAAATTTCTGATTTCTGTTCTTGTTTGGTAAATCTATGTTTGGTTTTGTAGATATTATAACAATGTTGCAGACACAAGAGTGTACTTTCATATAGAGAAAGGTAATAAGGATGGTCTTTTCATAAGCTGTGTAGCATCAGCATCTAGTCTTTGGGCACTCATCTTGGATTCTGGAACTGGTTACTCCTCTCAAGTTTGCGATTTGTCCTCGGTCTTCTTGCGCAAGGTAATAATAATCATTAGGATTCACATATTGATGATGATGATGATGATGCATTGACTTAACAATTTTGTTTTTTGTAGGATTGGATTATGGAACAATGGGAAAAGAACTATCATATTACTTCAGTAGCTGGTGCAATTAACGGCAAGTCCTTGGTCGTTATGTCGCAAGGTTGGTTTAGTATTTCTTGATAAATCAAATGTTTTCAATTTGCTTATATACTTGATGATTCATTGAGTGATGTATAATGTGATGTGATTAGGTACTAAATATACTCAACAATCATACAAAACCACTCGTTCGTTCCCATACGCTTGGATAAATAAAAAGTGGAAAGACGGTTTTCATGTAACCTCCATGGCTACCGCGAGGAGTCGTTGGTGCGTAGTAATGTCAACGAATTCATGCTACTCTGATCAGGTTTCCAATCTAAGGCACTTCATAACTTCTATGTTTCTTTTTTTTGGGAAGACTATTTAATATAATTGTATGAATGATGTTTTATTTTGTGGTGTGTATATATAAGGTGGTGGAGCTTGACTCTTTGCATCTAAGTGAAAGAATACAACAAAGATCGGAAAGTGGATACAGAATAACATCAATGGCAGCTACTACAGATCAAACGGCTTATATATTGAGTAAACCGAAACAAAACATAACCGATGAAACTCAAGAGATTCTCCGAACTTCTTCTTTCCCAAGGACTAATGTCAAGGTTTATTGTTTAAGACCTTTCAAGAAACAAATACACATAATAAGATTCTTACTGAGTTTGATGTGGATTTTTGATTTTCAGGAACAATGGGCCAAAAATATGTTTATTACATCGATATGTTACGGCCGGACAATGAGTGGTCAAAATGCGCTAAAGTGTGATGATATTCCTGATTATCTAGCTGCTTTGAATATCTCAAACAATGATCGAAAGCCGGGGAATGAAGGGTCTCATCATGTCACAACCTCTCCTCGCAAGCGCGAGTGTACTTCTCTTAATCAAGGGAAAGAGAGAGTTATTGTTGGTGATAATAAGGAATTAGAGTGTTTTGATGATGTTCCTAATGCTCTAGCTGCTTTACACATCTCAGACAATCATCAAAAGTTAGGAACTGAGGGGAATCATGTAACAAACTCGCCTCAGAAACTTGATTCTTCGCTTCCTTGTCAAGAGAAAGATCAAGTTTTGGTCGGTGATGGAAACGTTCTGCCCATAACTAACATTGACTCAATGGCTGTACCATCAACTTCAGGTACGTTACCATCAAGAGGATGTTTCTTGTTTGTCCTGTTATGGCTAAAATCGTTGTTGTAATCATTGTTTAAGCTTACTGATAATTGTTCTTTAAATTTTTGAATGTGATAAGGTACTTGTGAAGGACAAGAAGATAAAACAGCATGTAACAAAGAGAAATCTACATGAGGGGTTGTATTTATTGGAGAATTAGTCCTCTGTTTTTAACTTTGAATTCAACGAGGCAACGGTTCACTAGTGATGAAATGTGGCATAGAATATTGGGACATACTCAAAGGATCGGAAGGCTTTTCCCTAATTTAAGCTTTTCTTGTTATTCGGCCCTAATTTTTAAATTCTCTTAAGCTTTTCTTGTTATTCGGCCCTCAGATCTAAAATCCTACTCGTTTGTTTTCACGAACCCGGTATCTTCACTAATATATTATAAAAATAATGATATAATATATTTTGAGTTTTCAAAACTTGAGATATTTTTGAGTGGGTATCTCAAGTTTTGACAACCCAACTAGTATAATATAATTACTTTTAGATACTTAATTAACACTATGTTATTATTTGTTTTATTATATTTTGAGAAATTTTGGTAAGAGGAAAGTGCTCTTATTATAATCCCTCATTCAGCCCAGTTTATAGTACTCGTGGGCCTATGTAGTTTGTGAAACGATATTGTTTTTCTGGGTTGGATGCCGTATAGGAAAATAAGAAAGCAATAATTCACCTCAATCCGCGCATCTTTTAACCCTGGTAAGATTTGATTCAACCACAGTTACATAATACATCGCTTCTCGGTATATAAAACCTCCTCCGCCTCCCCTCCTCATGCAAACCCTAATTTTCTTTCGATCTCCTAATTGTGTAGAGCCATGAATCCTAAGGTATTCTTAGATATCACCGTCGACGGTGATTCTTTTGGGCGGATCGTAATCGAGCTGTTCAAGGAAAAGGTTCCACTTGCCGCAGAGAATTTCCGATGCCTTTGTACCGGCGAAAAAGGTCTTGGGAAGCTGAGTGGCTTACCACTCCACTACGAGGGGTCAATATTCCACCAAATTATCCCCTACCAGTCGTTGATGGGAGGCCATATCAGCGGGGACGACTTGTGCCTAATCGATTCCATCTACGGTGGGATGTTCATAGACGAGAACCTCAGCAGGTGCTTTGCTGGTCGAGGTCTTGTCTCAATGGCTAACTGTGGTCCAAATACCAACGGATCGGTGTTCGTCATATGGTTGGAGGATGAGGGACGTTGGACAAACGATGAGTCAGACATGACGTACGTCGTGGTTGGCCAAGTTGTTGAAGGAATGCAATGGGCCATGGGGCTTGGCGCTTTCGGATCTTGGGACGGACCGCCCACCAAGCCTGTGGTCATCGCCAAATGTGGGGAGATTCTTCCTTGACTTTTATTTTCTTGCTTCTAGACCTCTTCTTCTTGAGATGATACATAATGATTTCTTGGAGACATTCTCTTGTTATTTCTTTCCAAAAACTTAGTTTTCATTGACAAGTACTCAAAAGATATAGATGGTTTTTTAAGTTAAAGTAAAATTTCTTCCGAGTCTTCAAAAAATTTCATTAAGTAAGCATCAAGATTAATTTAACGGAACTGAGTTGATCAATGATGTTGGAAAGTAAACAGCTAATGCTCTCCATGAGTCAGAACAAGAAGAAAATCTTTACAAATCTCTAGTTTCTGATTGACAAACAACAACAAACTCTCGCGTAAATTCCCGAGTTTCATCTCCTGGTGACTCCATCCCTAGACATGCTTAGCTTCAGAAATAATTCCCTCAATCCCACAATACATATCACATCTCACGGCCACTTCATTTATCGATTAAATTGAACAATCTTGATCGTTTTGTGCAAGTAAATTGGTGTAATAAAGAAACAAAATATAACACTTATCTATTAATCGTTTTCTTTCTTCAGCCTCCTTCTAATCAAAAACATAATCTTTTTTTTGGTACAGTAGAAAACAGAGTTAAAAAATAACCGGTAAATGAAATGACGTCATCAAAAGTAACAGTAAAAACAGCTGGTTTTAAATACAAGCACAGTCTCTCTCTCTCACACACACACTCGCTTTATTTTCCTGCAAAAAAAAAAATCTCTTTCTTTATCAAAAACGAACGATAATGGCTAATAATACTACTCTTGTGTATGCAGCAATCTTCATCTGCTTCGTCTCAGTCGCACCACGTGTCATCATCATACCAAAAGTCGATTTCAACGACTCCGATTATCCAGCTCCGTCGGGAATGACGTCATCTGCAATCGTAGCCGTTCAGATCTCAGCTCATAGCGTGATTCCTCTGCTCGAATTAGCCTTCCACTTCGCTCTCGACGCGGTTTTACTCGAAGTAGTGCGACCTGATCACGAATACGCCGCGAGACTAAAACGAGCCGCTCTGGTTATTTCATTCCACTGCTTCGTCCTCGCTAACCAGTTTCTGAACTTCGCGAGAATGTTGCCTCTTCATCTTCTCTCTTTCATCTCTGTTTTCCAGGGATTCATGGTGTTTATCACTCTTAGCTCCTTCTTCTATCACTTCCATCTTCTGAGATGAATATAGATCTCTGTAATTTTTCCTCTGGATTAGTTTTTTGAACTTTTCTGGTTTTTGATTTTTTGTTTTTGATTTTGATTTTTGAATTTTTTTGTTTTGTTTTGAGTTTGTTACAAGAACAGTATTGCAGGGACGGTCACGTACGTACGAGGGAATTTTTTTTTCCGTTTTAGGAAAAGACAAAATAAACTTACCGTGGTTAAATGAATGTAGTTTTTTTTTTTTACTATTGCAACGATTCACCATCACAACAACACAATTTTTTAATCAAACGAAACTAAACTAAACCGGGTTTCGTTCAATGTTCGAATAATTACCGGTTTAGATTAACCGAATCCGGTAGAGTGGTTACAGAAAAACCCTAAATAGCCACCTCGCTTCACTCATTTTGCGTCGTCGCTCAATTAAACCCTAAAAACCTTTGATTGAAGAGAGAGGGAGAAAAAAGGCAGACTTTGCGAAAAGTAGCAAAGTAGAGAAAAAATGAGACCACCAATGGGAGGCGGCGGATTTAGGGGAAGAGGAGGAAGAGACGGCGGAGGCGGCCGATTTGGTGGAGGCGGCGGTCGAGGACGATTCGGTGGTGGAGGTGGTCGCTTTGGTGGTCGTGGACGTGAACCCGAAGGTCCTCCTGAGCAAGTCGTTGGTTCGTTTTCTATCTTTTCACTTGTTGTCTATGTTCTGATTTCTGAAAGATGCTTGCTTTGACATGAATGGTCTGATTCCTGAATGTGTAGCTGTAGTAGTATCATAAGAAAAGTTCGTTTTTTTCACCTCTTTGTTATTCACAACAAGTTGTATTTAGAAGAAACTTGTTGCAGAGCTATTGAATTGAATTACTTTACTAAGCTCTCTACAAGTACATGATGATTTTGACTGATATTGGTGTCTTATTGAGCCTGTATATATGTTTGCAATGATTATACTAAACTATTTACAAGTATATGATGATTTTGATGGATTTGGTGTCTTATTGTGCTGAGTAGATATGGTTTTGAACGCAAAGATACATATGTTTGTGATGATTGTAGTTAAAAAGAGACTTGTTTGCTGAGATATGGTTATAATGCAAAGAGAAATGGTGTATATGTGTTGGTGATGATTGTATTCTTTGTTTGGTTGTTTTGACAGAGGTTGCAACTTTCCTTCATGCTTGTGAGGGAGAAGCTGTGACCAAGCTCACAAATGAGAAGATTCCGTATTTCAACGCAGCAATCTATCTGCAGAACAAGACTCAGATTGGGAAAGTTGAGGAAATCTTTGGCCCTATTAACGAATCTGTAAGTTGTTCTCTATCTCTATCTCTGTCTAAACTAGAGATTCCAGATATTTATTCTGTATTCTTTCTTTTTCAGTTGTTTTCAATCAAATTGATGGAAGGTATTGTAGCCACCTCGTATACTCCAGGAGATAAGTTCTTCATCGACCCGTATAAACTTTTGCCGCTCTCCAAGTTCCTTCCTCAGCCAAAGTAAGTTGCACTCTGTATAAGCAAGACTTAGGTACTTCAATGAAAGTATTAGTTGAGATCTGATTAAGTGGTATGGTATGTCTTTGTTCTTGCAGGGGTGCAGGTGGTCCAAGAGGTGGAGGAGCTTCCAGAGGTAGAGGACGAGGTGGAGCACCTTTCAGAGGTAGAGGACCTCCGAGAGGTGGAGCATCTTTCAGAGGTAGAGGCGCACCAAGAGGTCGTGGAGCACCTTTCAGAGGCCGAGGAAGAGGATTCTAGAATAATCCTTATTCCAACTTGTACTCTTTGTTTTATCGAATGACTATCGCTTTCTTTTCCCGGATTCTACTCAGTTTTTGATACTTTGGTTTAACTTTAATCAATGTAGTAAAATAGATTGCATCTACTTATTAAGCTTCCATTGATAGAAAATTTTGAAAGTTTACATTGCAATTGGCACCAAATTCTTATTATTGAGCTTTCAAGTGGATTTTATGATCCCCAGCCTCTGATAACGGTAGCTTGAGCCACGCGGTTAACACCGAGGGTGAAAGCTCCCATTCGGAGGTCACAGGAGTGATTCTTGCACATCTCTTTCAAGTCTTTGAACCCGCGAGTCATGTAAGTTCTTAGCTCCTTGTTCACCTTTTCCTCCTCCCACATGAATCCTTGTATGTTCTGCACAAAATACACAGTTCAGTGTTTGCTTTGATTCGATTGGGTATAGGCTTAGTCAGATTATGCATTCTTGGTTTAGAGTCATACCTGAACCCACTCGAAGTAACTTACAGTGACTCCTCCTGAGTTTGCGTATATATCAGGGAGGATCACAACACCTTTCTTCCTCAAAATCTGCAGAGAAGGAGTATTAAGTCTCCATTACACCGTGTTTTAGGAGAAACAAAGAATCGAATTTTCGAACCTCGTCAGCTTCAGGATCAGTTGGATGATTAGCACCTTCGATGATGTATTTCGCTTTAATCTCATTAGCATTTTCCCTACACAAAAACCAAACTCAAAGCTTCCAAATGAAGTTCGGAGAGAAAATGTTAACTTATGTGACAAGAAACTAAAAAAAACCTGTTGATGACACCACCTAGAGCTGCAGGGACAAGAATATCACAATCCTCGACAAGAATCGAATCAGGATCGATTGAATCAGCACCATCAAACCCTTTGATTCCTCTGTTTTCTTCGGTATGCTCAAGCAAACTCAAGATATCGATTCCATTCTTGTTCTTGATTGCTCCTGTGACATCGCTCACCGCCACAATAATCCCACCTTTTTCACTTATCAACTTCGCAGCCCAAGAACCCACATTTCCAAAGCCCTAAAAAACAGAGACAGTGTGAGTTTCTTCACACGCAAGTAACCTATACAAAAAAACATTTTTGACTTTAATACCTGGATGATGAATCTTTGTCCTGATATGCTCTTTCCATGTTCGTTAAGTAAAGCTTCTGTTGCAAACAACACTCCTCTTCCTGTTGCAGCATCTCTCCCAAGAGATCCACCAAGATCCTGCTCAAAAGATCACATTTCAATCAATTTTTAGCTTGGTTAGGCATATAAATAAACTTAACCGACCTAAAATCGCGATTAACGGTCACTTACAATCGGTTTTCCGGTTACAACAGCAGGCGAATGTCCGTGGAATTTCGAGTATTCATCAAGAATCCAAGCCATTGTCTGAAAAATCCATCAAACAGATTTTTTTTTCAAAATGAATGTTAAATTATATTCAAACAAAAAAAAAAACGTTTTTACAATGTTAAATGATTGTGAAGAAGAAGATTTTAAGATCATGTTTTTGAAACCTGAGGACCGGTTCCCATATCAGGAGCTGGAACATCGGTATGGATCCCGATGAGATCGTGAATCTTTTGTGTGAAAACTCGAGTCAAACGTTCGAGTTCCGAGATACTTAGCTTGCTAGGATCACAACCAATCCCTCCTTTGGCTCCACCGTAAGGTATTTTAGCCACTGCTGTTTTCCATGTCATTAGTTGAGCCAAAGCGTTTACTTCATCCGGTTCAACCTATCGATAACCGAAAACCGGCTTAGTTCATACGAAAATCGAATTTGCTTGGTTTAATTGGGAGAACAAAAGTTAAAAGCAAATTACCTCTGGATGATATCTGATTCCACCTTTCATGGGACCTCTTGCATTGTCGTGTTGGACTCTAAATCCAACAAATGATGCAAGAGTCCCGTCGTCTTTCGGAATGGTACATTCCACCTGCAAAGTTGGTTAACTCCGGTTTAGTGATCTCTAACCAGATTGGTTCCTCAGATCTAGATATGGGACAAAACAGAGGACAAAATCAAACCTTGATCTCTCTGAAAGGAATGAGAAGACTTCTCTCGAGCTTTGAGTCCAAACCAAGAAGCCTTGAAGCTAGCTTGAAGTTTCTGTTGGTTGCTGCTAAAGCATTCATGGTGTTCTTGATTTGGGGTAAGAAAACGTTTGGAAAATGTGATTCTTGTTTATGATCTTGCGAGTGTGTGTTTATATATATAGAGAGATACGTACACACTTTGTGTTTGTGTGTGTATGTATGTATATATAATAAATGTGAATTTGTGTATAAGGAAAATGAATAACTAAATAGCATGATACACATGTTTGACCAAAAGAAAAGATAAATTGATATTGATTCTGAGTAGTCAGAAGTAGCAAGTCTTTGTTGAGTATGAAGTTTTTTAACATTTTAAGAATAAAAACTAATACTAGTTTTAAAATATTGCACTTGTCTTTCATGTGTTTAGATTGAAAATCGAATATTCTTTAAATCTAAACCAAATCCGGAGATTAATTAGCAGAATAATTGTATTCTATTTCATTCCACATGTATAATGACGAGAATAAGAAAACCAAAATTTTATTTAAACAAACATGTTTTTGTCGGATAACCAATTTAAACAAAAATGTTAATTTAAAACCAGAAATAGTGTAAGGAAATGGCAACTTAAATGGCAACTCAAATGGTTAAATATATACATTAAAAATAAGCAATGTTTTATAAATTAAAAATAGTTATTGGTTTGAAATGAATTAGTTTTTTTTTTTCTTAACTATATGATATTGTATGAATATGAAACTATGAGGTGATTTTTAACCATTTGAACATTAATGATTACTATTTGAAAATGTATTTCGTTGTTTTAAACTTTGTTAGGTTTTTTTGTCACTTAAAACTTTGTTAGCTAAATACATAAAATATCATATATATATTTCATATACCTTATCTATAATTTATGATACTTTTAATATTATATTATTGTAACACTTATCGTATATTTTCTATTCATCATATTGTTTTTGTTTTGAGAAATTTTTTATTATGAATTTTGATTAGTAACATTGCTAATATAAAACTATTGGTTGAATCAAAAACTTAGTTATTTAAAGTTAAAAATACAATGTATTTTTAAGGTTTAAATATGTGTGAGTTTTTCATACATCAACTTAGTAAATTATTCTCTATACTTTCCAACATATTATTTGGACTAACAGCACATGATATTTTTTCTCCTCCTATTAAGTCAAGTTTTAGAACTTTTATTTCATCATGCTCTTATATTGACATATATATTTTCTCTTTGAGTTAAAAAGAAAATGATATAACAATTTACCTCCATTTTAGATAACCAATAGTGCGAATTTCATATAACTAATTGTTTGTTTGACAAAAGAAAATACAAATCATAAAACACAATTTATAAATCGAGTTATAAATCAATTTGTATGTTTTTTGGGATAATTTCAAAGCTGCCACTTTTTGAATTATTTTTTGCAAATATACCATTGTTGAATTATCTTCTTACAAAACTGTTATTTATAAAACCTTTTAAAAATCTTATATCTCAAAATCTTCAATCTTAAAAAAGTATGTGAAGTATACATACTTTAAATTTTCACCGCATGTAGGAGGTAAAATATTTTAACTAAAATATTAATTACACCTTCCATCATTTTTTTAGAATATGTTGAACCTAATAGTATAACCAAATATATTGAATATGTGAAATATACATACTTTAAATTTTCACCGCATGTTGGAGGTAAAATATTTTAACTAAAATATTAATTACACCTTCCATCATTTTTTTTTCTTTTTTGTGATTGCTTATAACATAAATTTCCCCTCCACTTATAGTTGTATTTAAAATTTCTTTGTTGATCAAAATAAAATTACAAACCACAACGTTCTTAATTATTTGCATTTATATAATCTTTTTTTGTAAATAATTTCAATATTTTTTCTGAAATAAATAGTTTCTCTTTTATTTTTTTCACTTTTGTTATGTATAATTTTCCTTATTGTTTTAAGGATACCTTCAAATTTTTTATTGGAATTAGTTGTAAGATGTAGCAACTTATGTTTTTGTTGTATGAATTTAGTTGTAGGTGAAGTTATTTGTAAATTGTGACCTTTGTGATAATTTAGTTTTTCTGTAATATTTGCAAATATAATTCAACCTAATTGAAGATATATGAAATGTACAATATATTAGTATAACCAAATATATTGAATATGTTATTAATGTAGTTACAATTTAACCTAATTGAACATTATGACTTTTCAAATTCTTTTCTAATGTTAAAACCACATCTGTAATTATTAATTAATATGTATATTAAATTTTAAATTTTAAATAATAAAAATGAAATAATAAATGTGATGTGGATGATGAGGTGGCTTCATGAGAAGAGAGAAAAGCTAACTTTATATATATATATAGTAATTATAATTACTATATGTATGTATTTTTCAATCATTTACATATATGTGATATTCGATCTGAAATGAATCTTGCATGTTATGAGATCTTTACGTGTTAATAACATATTCTATTCTTTTAGCTCCTACACTTTATATAGCGTATATACTTTTGTGTGTTAGTGACAAAAAAACGTATACACTTAGTGAGGTAGTAGCAAAAGGAACGTATACACTTATTACACTAGACATAATATTCACTTTTGATTGAAAATATTCTTAGCGTAAATATTATTTTAGATACTCAAATCAGAATCTTTTAGAGAATTAGAGGAGGACACGAGAGGATGCAACAATTTAAGAAACATAAAACAATTATAAGATTCCACCATGAAAAGAATCTTTTGGTAAAAGAGATTCCCCATGATTTATGCTTCCACTAAATCAATTGAATTTTTGTGGATTTCCACCAAGATTTTCTTTCTCTTTCAATTTCCAAAAGTAGATATCAATTTCGCAAAGAACATTGAAAGTAAACCTAATGTTTCTATATTTCATCTAACCTCTTTGGTCGAACCAATAAAAACATAATAACTCAATAGAAAATTCGGTTTAGAGTTGCTAATGTCACGGATTTAATATTTTTAAACATTACGCAGTAACGATTTAGCGCTAGTTTCTTTGCTCTTGCTCGGTTGCTTCACTACTATATGCTTTTGAGTATTTATCGATTGATTATGCTTTCATATTTTAATTTTTTTTACCATGAAACCATTCTAGGATTAGCATTTTGTTTCTAACAATTTATAAACCCTATACTTTTCGATTCTGAATAATAATATTTATATTTTTAAGAAAAATAAAAAAAATGGTCTATTAACTGGTCCTTATAATGGGCTTTAGCTAATCAAATTTTCCAAATTATGGACCTATTAATTAGCCCATCAATCTCTAAAATGAAACAACAAAATTCTCCGTGGTGATAATATGCTAACAAGTCTTAAAGTGACCGAGTCACATTCATCATTACCACCACCTCGATCTTCTCTCCAATTGTCTGTCACTCCATCAATGTCGGTTCCCATTTTCCCACTCACTATGACCCTATGGAACAAAGCAAAAGGTAAATAAAGAAAACAAGCTTAAACATAATCTCCCTTCCTTCAAGAATCAGAGAACATTTGAGTCCAAGGTATTATTTTTTAGTCTGTGGTATTCTCTTGGTGGGTTCTTAAATCATGGGTTCTTAGAAAAGATTTGGATTTGTTTAGTTTGTTGTTCTTTCTTTTGGAGCTTTTATGAAATTGTAGAATTGTTTTGGTTGTGATTCTGGAACTGAAACCTATTGCTTTGTGAAAGGACTTGATTTTTTTTTTTGCCACATTATCATTAGTGAGATCATATGATGCAGAAATGTAATAACAAAATATTTGGTTTTCCAGTTTATATTAAAGGAGGAACATAATTACCTTAACGAGTTTACTTTGTTCTGTTTCATTGGAATGTCTTGAAAACTTATTTTTGCTTTATTGAGAAAAATCAGCTTATTTGGTTGTGGAACCTTCTATATATACCTTTGAAAATTTTCAGAAAGACTGGTCATGTTTATATGTTGTGAACGTGTCTTTACAGATTGGATGCAGTTTCTGGTGGTTTTGGTGATAGATCAGAGCAACAGGCAGTGTTTTGAGAATGTCGACGGTGGGAAATTCGACAAACATATTTTGGCAAGAGTCACCCATTGGGAAAACTGAAAGGCAGAAGTTGATAAACCAGAAGGGTTGTGTGGTGTGGATCACAGGGCTTAGTGGCTCAGGTCAATCTTCTTAAAAAACCTACTAGATCTTTCTCAGTTTGATGATTACCTAATATGCCTTGGTATTGTCTAAAGTTCTTATGTTACATAAGTCTCTGTCTATAATTGAAATTCTTAACTTGGAACTTTGTGCAGGGAAAAGCACGTTGGCTTGCTCGCTTAGTAGAGAGCTGTACACCCGAGGAAAGCTAACATATATTCTTGATGGGGATAATCTTCGTCATGGTTTGAACAAAGATCTCGGTTTCAAGGCCGAGGATAGAGTGGAAAATATACGCAGAGTTGGTAACTACATTATTCCATATTATGATTTGACTCTTTTTGATGAGAATATTAGTAACTATGGCTTGTAAATTATCAAAACCACATCAAAACCAACTATATGTTGTAAATGCAGGGGAAGTAGGCAAACTATTTGCGGATGCTGGTTTGATTTGTATAGCCAGCCTCATATCACCGTACAGGAAAGACCATGATGCTTGTAGGGAAATGATGAAGGATTCACCATTTATCGAGGCAAGCTATCTTAGACCAGGCTTTTCAGTTTCGGTCGAAGCTTATAAAAACATCTTGTTTGATATTGTCATACAAACTCTTCAGGTTTACATGAACATGTCTCTACAATTGTGTGAAGCAAGAGACCCTAAAGGCTTATACAAGCTTGCACGTGCGGGAAAAATCAAAGGTAAGTTAACATTAGCTTCCATATAAACAAACGATAGCAAATTGCTTCCGTATCGTTTGAATCTTTAAACAAGTCTATTTTTATTCATTCATACACAGGTTTCACCGGAATAGATGATCCATATGAATCTCCTTTGAATTGTGAGGTATATAATCCATATGAACTCATAATTCTTGTTCAAGAATATCGTAAACTACGCTCGTGTGTGTGAGTATGTTTCTTTTGTATGCTTTTGTTGAACCATAACAGATAGAGCTGAAAGAGAAAGAAGGAGAGTGTCCTTCCCCTGTAGCTATGGCAGAGGAAGTCATCTCTTACTTAGAAAACAAAGGCTTCCTTCAAAACCAGTAAACCTCCACCACCAAAATCCAACTGCTAATATTTGTTTTTTTCCTTCTCTCAAGTATTCTCTGTTCTTTTTCTCTTCATGTTTCTTCACTTTGCAAAAATTCTAAAGAAGTTTGAAGTCAAAGAAAGACATATACAAGCTTTTTCTCATTTGCAACTGGGTACAACGCGGATAAACTATTCAAAATTTTGTTTTTAATTTTATTATTTAAGAATGTGAAAATATGTTGATTTTGATTATTATTATATACATTGTAAATCATATTGTTTTTTTAAATATGAATTTTTAAAATTTTAATTTTACCATTTATTATTTTAAGTAAATATGTATTCAAACTGAAATATATTATTCCTAATTAAATATATTGGAGTGTAAAATATTATATATGTGAAAAATTCTAAAGAAGTTTGAAGTCAAAGAAAGACATATACAAGCTTTTTCTCATTTTGCAACTAAATTGTATTAATTATTGATCAATCTTCCAAATTACTCAAAAAGAGACAAAACCTTGTGTCAGAAAAAGACAAATATAATACAAGATAACTTATCCTCAAGACAATTGATATTTACAGTCAGGCTGGGCACAAATACTTGGTACCCGCCCGACCCGTCCTACCCGCCTCGTATCTGCCCCGTAAAAATAAGTACCCGCCTTGAACAAGCCGGGTAACAAGGCGGACATTGGATTACTTGCAAGTATCAAGCCAAGTACTAAGCCACAATTTTTTTTTCAATACTTGTCCCGTTACTCGCCCCGTACCCGTTACCCGCAAATTACCCGCAAGTACCTGCAAATTACCCGCTATTACCCGCAAGTATCCGCAAGTACCCGCAAGTACAAGCCAAGTACCAAGGCGGCTCAAAAAAGCGGGTACTTGTTTAGGCGGGTACCCGTTCGGAGCAAGGCAAGTATTAAGGCGAAATTTCAATTACCCGCAAGTAACAAGACGGATATCAAGGCGGTCGAAAAAACCGGGTACCTGCCCCGTGCCCGGCCCTAATTTACAGTAGTGAAATTAATCATTTTCAATTACTAGAAAACAATTTAAATAGTTAGAAAAAATAGAGGGTCCTTTTTGTTATTTTCCCTAATTTAAGATCATAAAAGTCCTGCAAATTAAAAAAAAAAAAAAAACACGAAACAAAACTCGATCAGAGGGAAATTTTGTCCGAGAACGAGAGAGATGGTGTTGAATAGTCGATTGGTGGAGACGACGGTGAATCTATCGACGGATCTATGGCAATACGTAGCTTGTAACCCCGAGAGACTTCCACGCGCCACCGTCCTCCGTTTCATCTTCTACATCCCTCTCCTCCAACTCCGTCGTCTCGGATCCTATCTCTGCTTCGATTCGGACGCCGGAGTAAACCGCCGTCGTACTCATTCCGATTAAACTTCCCGGCGTCGTTTCCACGGGATCGTCGAATTTGTTCTCTTTTGATTTTCTTGTAATGTTGTAATTTGTCTGTTTGTAAACCGAAACGGACCAATGTAAAATTTGAATACCATAATAAACCGGGAATTTCGAAAAAATGATTGGAATTTAAACCGGATTATGAGGAACTTGTCGTTCACTGGAGAGAAGAAAGTGGAGGAGACGTGTAAAGCGAAAAGAGAAGAAACAGCGAAGGTTTCGTGAGGAAGAAGATGAAGTCTCTAGTGGCTCATTTCTCTACGCCTTTAATTACTTCTAGATTCTTCCATACATGTCTTCTTCATCGACCATCGACCTCCTCCGTCGCTTTCTCCACCGTTCGCCGCCGGAAATTTTCACTCACCATGGCTTCATCAGCTCAGTCATCTTCTCAGGTAACTTTCCGGTGAATTCTGGGTTTAGTGGTTCTGATTTTGAGATTTAGTTGGTGGGTTTTTGGTGGTTCGTTGATTTGTGTTCTCAAGGAAGAAAATTCTTTGTAATCTCTAATTTCATGTTACAATTTTGATTCAAGATTTCATTTTTGTTGGGGATTTTCATGTATTTGGTAGTTAGATCATACATCATTTTGGTTTTGAGTTCAATTGTTTGAAAAGTTGTAAACTTTGTGTCATATACTTTTTGTGAATCAGGCTGTATCACCGGGGAGTGTTAACAGTGGGACAGATGTTTTCAAATTGATTCAAGCTCACGAGGTAATGAATACTCGCATTTTTTGTATACAATGCTCTCTGAACATATCTATCTATATGATTTGATAAGCATTGGGGTTTGTAAGATTGAAATGATGTGGTCGTGTAATATCCAGGATAAGGCCGCTCGTCTTTCTCCAGTCGAGGAAATCCGAACTGTCCTTAACGGTAGTGTTTGCGGTATGCTTTCCACTTTTTCTCAGGTGAGCAATTTGTTTTTTTTTTCTTTTTCTATGAACATGGTTTCTTAGAGAGGAAATAAAGAGAGTGTGTATATGTACTGAGATCCTTGGATTCTGATTATTGTTCACACATCTCACTTGTTTGTATCTCACTTACCGTAATTTGGATTCTGGTGCAGAAGTATGAAGGTTATCCATCAGGGTCAATGGTTGATTTTGCATGTGATGCTGATGGTTCTCCGATTCTAGCAGTTAGTAGCTTGGCAGTTCATACAAAGGTTTGTTGCCCCCATTGTTAACTTTTACAGATTTAGATGTCTTGAATTTGTAATTCATCTGGAGAATTTATGCCATTTGCAGGATCTGTTAGCTAATCCAAAATGCTCATTACTCATTGCTAGAGACCCAGAGGATAGGACCGGTTTGAGGATCACCCTACATGGCGATGCAGTGTTGGTATGTTTTTCCGCTGTGTTGCTTTATACTTACATTTTAAACACAATGCTTGCTTGAATGTTTTTGTATGTGTTATTCAGGTTTCTGACAAAGATCAAGCGTCGGTTCGAACTGCTTATTTAGCCAAGCATCCCAATGCTTTCTGGGTAAACATCCTTTCTTGTGATGTCAATATACTATGACATTTCGAGAAGTCAACTAAACCTTTTGTTTTTGATTCTCGTAAAGGTTGATTTTGGAGACTTCAGCTTTATGCGAATTGAACCGAAAGTGGTTAGATATGTTTCAGGGGTTGCAACTGCGTTTCTAGGATCTGGAGGTTTCTTTCTCCACTTCGTCTTCTTAATATCCTATCTTACGCAATCAAATTTATGTATTTCCGCTGATTTTTTTCCTTCGCTCTGAAATCTGTATCTTAAGAATTTAGCAAAGAGGAGTTCCAAGCAGCCAAAGTTGATCCTATAGCTCAGTTTGCAAAGCCTGTTACGGTATAGCAAACATATACCTACTCATCAACAAATAGCAGTGGAAGCGTACTAACTACTTCTTTTCATTTCGGCAGTCACACATGAATAAAGACCATGAAGAGGATACAATAGCCATTGTACACCACACAACATCCATACCTGTAAGTAATATGTATTAAGTCATTATCGCTACTGTGCATTTAACTCCATGAGATCTTGTTAAGCTAGCAATGTTTGTCTTTGACGCACGGTCATATTATACATCACAATTAAACTGTAGAATGAGTAAACCTCCATAAATGTCAGGTGGAGAGCGCCAAGATGCTGGATTTGGACAGCCTTGGTTTCAACGTTAAGGTGTGTTTTAAAAACATCAGAGCCCTTTTTTCTCATCCTTTATCTTTCAGTTGGTAAAACATATGTTCTCTTCCTCGTTACAGGCTACTCTTCAAGGGAACACCTTCAAGCTCCGAGTTCCATTCCCAAGACGCGCACAAGACAGAAAGTAAGACACTCTGTTGTTACAGTTTCGTTTCTGGTTTCTGTCTAGAGTTAAAAACTACTGATTCTCCTTAGTCTTCACTATCAGAATGCTCTAAAAACTGATAAACTCTTTAATGGTGGTGGTGTTTCCAGGGATGTAAAGACACTGATAGTGGAAATGCTTCAAGCTGCAAAGTCAGTTTCCAACTAGTTTGCTTATAAAAAGATGGACTAAAAAGCTTCTTCCTTTACATATGATATTCCTTATCTCTTATCAATCAGTTGCAAAACAACACTCTTGTAGTCCTGTATATATCTTAACATGACTATAAACTGAACTCTATACATGAAAAAGTTTTAAATGGAGACTTTCTGAAGTTGTATAACATGGCTTATTTTATCCTACTTTCGTGAGTTAAACGCTGCGTCACGGACATGCGATTAAAAAAAAAGCCTTCACCGCTCCTCCATCTCTGACACTGCCGGTGACGCAGTGTCGCCGGACGTCGCCGGTGACGCAGAAGAAAACAGCGGCAGTTGGAGTCGTCTGCGTCTTGACTTCACCTACTTGCGTCACAAGCAAGTAATAATCACGTCGCTAGCGTCAAACTCACGAACAGGGCTTTAGTTGTATTATAATTTTGACACGGCAAAACTTAGTGAAAATTGTTGGCTTTAAGATTGCAGAAATGATGTTCCAAAATCTGAGCGTCTATTTTACCATCGAACGGTTAACAATTGACGGACAAAAAAAAGGGCCATGGATATTTGGATTTTAAGTTTAGGGCATTTATCTTTGATCATCAGATGAATCCCTAGTTCTCTCATTTGCTTGCTCTGCTTTCAAATATTCTTTCTCCGAAGCGGCGATTCATCCTTCCGATCGGCTCAATTCTTTCACCGGCGGCGACGGTAGTGGCCTCTCTTCTTCGAGACGTTTTTGTTGTGTAATTTTGTTTTGTCTTTCTCCGTTAGCTGAACTGAATCCTCATGTTAAATCGTATACAAGTTTTGAAATCACACCTTAATTCGGTTTGTTAGCTGGAGTTCTTTGTTCATTTCGTGTTCGGATTCGAATCATGGTGTTTATTTGAGTTTCATGATCATCTGGAGCTATCTTTGGTCAGTCATCTGCTAAATTATTCTTTGCATGTCGTTTTTAATCTCTTCTTCCTTACTTTTGGTTGTAAGTGTGCAATGAGGAAGGGAGCAAAGAAAACCATTGGCTCCAAAGCAGGTCAGAACGATGAGGTGATGGCTGAGTCTCTGGAGGCATCGGCCCAGGAGGTGAGTGTAGTAACAACACCGATATCTTTTTCGTATTTTCTTTCTTTACATAAACGAAACTTGGAACACTTTGATTCCTACTACACTATTCAAGTGTAAGGGATCATGTTTCAACATCTCCAAACGTGATGACTTAGCCACTTATTCTTTCGGTTTGGTTTCTTGAAACTCATCAGGAAGAAGTAGCCGAGGAGGGCGAGAAGGTTAATGAGGAGGCCGAGATTGAAACACAGAGGAAGAACCAGCGAAAACCTGATTCCTTAACGCATGAGGATCACAAAGATGCTTCTCCTTCTCAGCAGCAGGAGCACGTCATGGGCGGGGAAGCGAATGAAGATAAGAAGAAACGTGCTCGTCGTGGGGGTAACCGAAAGAGGAGACAAAACCGGCTCCCAGAGCTAAGAAAGCCCGAGTGACCAAACCACAGGAAGAGCCCCAGTACCTGCAGGAGAAACGTAATCTGGTATGCTTTGCTTAAGATTCGTCACTTGGGTTAAAACTACAATGACATACGTTTTAAGAGGAGTTTGTGTATTTGTCTTGTGTGTTTTCAGGAAGATTTGTGGAAGGCTGCATTTCCAGTGGGAATTGAGGTATATTATTATTCTGAGGAATCTATTTGGCTTACAACATTCACTGTCTCCATTTGATAGTCTTTGCTCGTGGTTGTTAAATTGTGATGGCAGTGGGAATTGTTTGATGAACTTTATAAAGACAATTGGGATTTCAGACATCTTGAAGTAAGCTTTTTGTTCCATTTTTGGGGTGTCTACTGTTATTATAGGTCGAAAGTCTTGCTGATTCTGGTATTTACACGTGTAGGAAGCATTGGAGGAAGGAGGAATGCTCTTTGGGAAGAAAGTCTTTGTTTTTGTCCATGCAGAACGTAAGATGGTCTTTTATAGTCCCTTCTTCCTTGTTCTGAGATTTTATACTCTCTTCCTGTTTATTTTGGTCTTTCGTTATTTACAGCTCAGTTTGTCCACTACAAAGGTGTGCAAAAGGTTGTCCCTATCCCGACAGTGGTTGCTGTAAGTTGTTTGTTTTAAATCTCTGTTGTCACTGACCATATATCTGTATTTTTGTCTTGTATATCTGTCTAACACTCCATGTACGTCACAGGTTGAATCACCCTGTCCGCCTTCTGACAAGATAGCAATCGCATCGCTTCAGAGTGCAGATGAAGAAATCATTCCGATGAAGCAGATGAAAATGGACTGGGTTCCTTACATTCCGTTTGATAAAAGGTACAATGAGTTGCTCAGATCATGGATAAGAGACACGGCAGTTGCTAATTACTTTTTGATTGCAGAGAAAAACAAGTTGATAGGATCAAGTTTCAAATTTTTATCACGGCCTGTACGCAGAGGAGGTAAGAAACATGTCTGAATGTTCCCTTTCATATATATAGGTTTGGTTTTTCTTTAGGGTTCTCAATTTAGCTTTTGTACATTATGTGCAGAGCTGCTCTCAGACATCTGAAGGAAGAGCGTGTTAAGAAGTTTAACTATTGCGTTCCTTGTGAGTTTGATACCTCTTGACTAATTTGCAGAGTGGAAATTATGTGGTACGCAACAACAAATTCTGACATCCCTTTTGTTTGCTTTGCAGATTTGAATGACCCATTTAAGGAAGATGTACTTGAGCAGAGTACCGTGGTCCATATGGTGTTCCCATCTAAACAGCCGGTAAGTTCTCGGGCATGCAATGAATGTGGGCATGGTAGTTATTATTCTTTATGATCAAGCTTTTTAATTTTGTGTTTGTGCAGGTTGTATGTGAATATGACTGGGCGTTTGACACACTTGAGGTGTGTGTTTTTGGCTTTGAATTTTATTTTTGTAACCATAAAACGTAAATAACGTGTTCATCTTGTGCGTTTTACCTTGATCTCTCAGGTATTTGTTGATAACCTGATTGAAGATGAAGAATTATGTGAGGAACAAAAGGATGAATTCAAAGTAAGTGTTTGAGGTGTGTAATACAGTTTGTGAGTTTTTGAGTCCCTATTATCTTTTTTGCTTATTATTATTTTCTTCAGGAATTTGTCAAAGATCAGGTTCGAGCCGCAAAGAAAGACAGGCGAGAGGTAAAAAAAATTGTTATGCATGTATGTGAAGGAAGCTACATTACATTGAGTGAAAGTGTTGGCTGAAAAAGTAGGGTCTTATTTTTGCAGGCAAGGGCTGCCCGAATGAGAGCAATAGAAGAAATGAGCGAAGCTGAACGGCAAGCCTTCCAAAGCATCAAGGTGTACAAATTCTACCCTCAGCCTCCACCAGACGTGTCAGGACTCCTCAAGGTAAAATACAAGAGTTAATCATACAAGCAAGATAGCTAACTCAGAAGAAAAGCCTTTTGTTTGCTAAAGCTCTCATCTTTGTTTGCAGGTGTTGTTCATTAACCGATACTACAGGAAAGCGCATATGGTCCTTTGATATGGATTGGAATCTTCAGAACAAACCGATTGTTATGTCTCATGTTGTACTCGTAAGGTGTTTTTATATAGGATAAGTTATAAATTGGAAAGAAAAAAGGGTCGATTTGTTGTTAAGTAGACTATTTAATTAAGAGTATAGCTATGGTGATGGGCTAACTAGACATGTAACCATGTGAATGTGCTTTAAACTCATTTTGTTTTCCAAAATACCTTTATCATCTTCTCTTTTACCATACGCTAGGTCAAGCGTGCGCTTGATTTTTAGTCAGAGAATTATTTGGTTGGTCCACCACAGTCTCCTTATTTGGTTGGTCCACAGATATAAATCCTCTCTTCCTAAATGTAGCCATCTAGATTTCAAAAGCATTGTAATATTTCCAGCTCAAACCGGCTGAAATAACCTCATGGACTTAGTGACATCTACATCTCTAAATGTAGCCACTATCAGAGTTATTATCAGAGTTCTCCAAAACTGATTAATTCTTTAATGGTGGTGGTGTTTCCAGGGATGTGAAGACACTGATAGTGGAAATGCTTCAAGCTGCAAAGTTAGTTTCCAACTAGTTTGCTTATAAAAGATGGACTAAAAAGTTTCTTCCTTTACAAATGATATTCCTTATCTCTTATCTATCAGTTGCAAAACAACACTCTTGTAGTCCTGTATATATCTTAACATGACTATAAACTGAACTCTATACATGAAAAAGCTTTAAATGGAGATTTGTGAAGTTGTATAACATGGCTTATTTTTATCTTTTCTGGTCAAAGCTAGTGAATGATTCTCAATTGAGACACATTTGGAGAAAGTACATTTGTCAAATGTTCAATGTAAACAGAGAAAATGAAGATACTACTATGTCAGAATATTATTGGTTACCACAATACAATATTATTTGATACAATAGACCAAGTTACAAGTTTACAACAAGCACATCACAAGAAATGACAATTCCTTGTGTTCAAAATGCTTAACCAAGTAATTTAATCTGAAATACCTTTTAAATAAGATTGCTTAAGTAAACCAAGCTTAAACCAATACGCAAACACAATTCAAAGTAGATTAATCTCTAAGCTCCTCAATCTGAATCAGTCTCCATATTCCCCATCCCTTTTAACCCTCTTGCTCTCCTCTACAACACAAACACAACACACACACACACATAAATAATCTTAACCAAATCTCAATATCTTTGGAATAAGAAGGTTTAAAAGTGAATACCTTCTTAGAGCTCTTCTTAACCCTAACATCATATCTATCAGGACACAAATCAGCCAACCATGTTCCAGGACTTACCATCTGTATACAAAATCCAACAAAACTATAAATAAACATTTTTCAAGAAGACAATAAAAAAGTATTGAATTGAGGTTTTGAAAACTCACAAGTAAGCTTTTTCGGATAAGTTTAGCTCTCTTCTTAGGCCTATGTGCAGGTTTACAACCTTTCATAGCCATGAAATC
The DNA here is from genome assembly GCA_963576765.1 of Draba incana. Taxonomy (NCBI): domain Eukaryota; kingdom Viridiplantae; phylum Streptophyta; class Magnoliopsida; order Brassicales; family Brassicaceae; genus Draba; species Draba incana. Next base: position 2,232,404 of record OY755207.1, on the reverse strand, counting down.
TTCTTCTTTCTCTTTATTTGATAATGTTATAAACATCTTTGGCCAAATAATCTCTTCTTCTTCCTTGTTCTTATTACTATCTTCTCCATTTTTCCCATCTAAACAAACCTTCCCTATGTTATCCACTACACCTCTTGTACTATAATACCTCTCTTCTTTCTCCGGCGACGTTCTCCGGCGATCTTGTTGTCCAGATCTGAGTATTGTCCCTTCTGATCCTCTACAACATCAAAACCAAAAACCCATTACATAAAAATTGAGTCTTTCGCTTCAATTTTCAATTCCCAAGAGCAAATTTTGTGACTTTATTAACCTGGAGAATCTTGTGGATTGAAGGAGGAAGGTTTCTTGACCTAGAAACCTTGAAGTGTTTTTCCGACGAGGTGAAGAATTAGATTCGCGTGAGATTTGTTGGTCTTTGGCTCTTAAGCATCTCAATCTCTTCTTGTTTCCCCACTGTAAGAAGATTTCTTGTTCTAACGAAGACGACATTTTTGAAGCTTCTCCGATTGTCTAAAGCTGAAGGAGAATCAAATTCAGTATAAAGGGAGGATTTTTTCCGGCGAATCTGGTGAAAATTTGGAAGAAACTGAACAGAGACGTTTCTCTCTTTGTATCGACTCTGTATGAGGGAGGCGAAGATGGGTTTATTAGGGCATAATATCATATCACTTGTATTTTTTAGCTCTCCATGTCCGTCAATGTGGAAGGATCTTTTATTAACCGTTCGATTAGAAAAATTGACGGTTAGATTTTATTGAAGTGAGAAAATTGAAGGGATTGCTTTTTTTTCCTAGTGGCAAAATGGCAATGAATTTTAATATAATAATTTCAGAAAATGTTTATCTATTTTCAGTTAAATACTTTTCTCCCCTAGCAAAAATAAAATTTATGAGAATTAGGAGAAATTATACCCTCATTCTAACAGGTTTTTAAAGCCAAAGAGAGAAGTCTTTAGTCTCTTTTGGTCTTTCGTTTTTATAAGAATCCATAAATATTAAACATGTAACTAAACATGCATGTTATGAAACTTTGGAGGATGTTGCCGACAAAAAAAAAAAAAAACTATGGAGGAAACGGATCGAAGCATGTAAACCTCATACATTTAAGAGGTCGTTTAGTCTTAGTTTGCAAAGCTTTAAGAAATAAGCATGTAATTAAGCTCATATGACCAAAAATAACCATTTGATAATGAACATTATCCTCCAAAATTCCAAAAAGTTCGAAGAGAAGTTTAATCTAATTTCCTTTTTGTTTACCAAACCAGATAAGATGGCGAATTTATAGGATTGGAAATGTCTTTTGTATTGGCGTATAAGTCATCAAACATTAACATACGTTTGGGAGAAAACAATATAAATCAAAATAATACTACTATAAGAAATAAAAATATCATAAGAAGATTGGTCTTTACTAACAAATAAAATTACGTGAAATTTCACAATGAAAAGTTTCAAAAAAAAAAAAAATTTCCACAATGACTATTAACAACACATAATTAAATATGATTTCAACAAATAATATAATTTACAAAACTTATTGACTATAATCATGCATGTCTAGTGGCTAGTATAGACTTGATTTGAACCGTTATTCCAAAATACATAAGTATGGACGGCTGAGATTCAAAGTCCATGATCGTAGTAACCTCCAAATGATATTTGAGCCCTTACGACAGGAACACCTTTCATACCAAAGATTGCATCATTGAGCTTTGTTGCATGATTCACAACTTCCGTCATACTCTGCATTCACCAATACATAACAACAACAACAAAAAAATTTGTATTAGGGGGATTGTAAATAAACTATATTTTTTTTCTTCTAATAAGTTTGACATTAGCACAAGAAACAATAAGAATAGAAAACGTACAAAGATAAAACAAGAACCATTCTTCTTCATATTATAGAGATTGTTCATTTGAGCACGTAAGCTTCACCCTTATCATTTGGTCGGGTTAAAATATTCATCAGAAACTAGTTTATAATGTAATCAAAACTTACCAATCAATTAATCATACGATTACTTGAATAATTAAATAAAAAATCCAATTTGTAACTTTTTCTTAACAATTAGCCAATTAAAGCAGACAAACACCAACAATAATACTCATGAACCACTAATACACCACAAAATAACTACCATTCCTTTCACTATTTTGGTTCATCATAAGTCTTAACAAATATTATTTTTCTCCTAATTCATTACTTTATAACTACACAACTTTATCCAAATCTAACCACTCCCTTATCTTTCACATATGATAATTAATCAATATACAACACACCATTTCTATAACAAGAATATTGTTGTTTATCACTGAATGAAGGATAGTTAAAAAAAATTGTTAGTAGAAATCAATTATCCGTCTCAAGACTAAACTAAACTATAACCAATAAATTTTCATTAATTTATCTAACTAAGAACACTCACAAATACGCAAAAAAAATAATCAATAATTAAGAAATAATTTTCATAACTTAGGTTACCTTATTATCGTCGGAGTGAATCTGAAACTTAAGCATTTGGTTCTTGTTCTTGTTCTTACAAACTTTGATATTGTTGTGTCCGAGGAAGAAGACACACACGGAAGCAGCAGCTGCTGCAATACCAAACGAACAAATTGCTCCAATCCCATTAAGACCCATCTTCCATAGATTCGACTTCTCATCATTGGTCAAATGATCATCATTTTCTTTCTTCTCTCCCAAGTCATCATCTCCTTCTGAATCAGAGGGTTTTGAAACATCGATGCGAGGCATAGGATTCGTGATCCTCACTGGCGGGTCAATTTTCATGTCGGCAAATTCGGTTTCCTTCATTTTCTTGAAGGATAATCTCGGTGACGAAACAGAGTCCGTCAAAAGGCTCTGTTTCGAATCCAGATCATTAGGTATCTTCTTGTTCTCTTGATCCAACAAGGGCTCCCAAGCTATGGGAACTTGTAGAAGCTTTGTGGAGACCACTATGGATCTTGGAGGAGACTCTGTCTTGTGGAGATGATCTTGATTAGATGGGCATAGGAAATAATCCATCATCATTGCTTCGCGATGATCATCGTCTTCATCGAGATCAAGATCCTTGAAGCCGTTCTTGGGGAGTAATTCCCACTCATCAAGATCCATCTTTCCTTGATCCGATCTCGTTGGAGCTTCGGTTAGGGTTTAGAAAGAAGATTTTTTTGGTTGGTATTATTTTGAGAAAGTGAGATCTTTTGAATTATTGGAACGAAGTGGGTTTGGTCTTTTCATGGAGTAATATCTCTCTCTTTTTCTCTCTCATGTGAAATGGTTTCAAGATCCTTTAATAGAAGAGAAGTTAGAAGATTCAAACTAGACTAGAGAATGTTTGGATTAATAATAATTGAGAAGTGTTTCAATAAAAAAAGAATAAAAGATTTGGAGATTTTTTTTTCCAAGTAACACATAACATAAGCTTGCTTATAAATACACACAAAATGCTTTGAAAAAAAAGATTAGATTGAAAATATATCAATGAGCTCTTAATTTTGGAAAAGAAAAAAATATCAGTTTTGTAAATATCGATTGATAGTATTTGAAGTTGACACACATATACAAGACACCTACATAAATTTTATTTTGAAATGAATTATTGTTTAGAAGATGTGGGTGAGGAAAGTGAATTAGAGCTTATCTAACGCAATGAAGTGACAAAAGAAGAAGTGGTCCTTTTGGGACCCATTTCTTAAGAACGATATTGATTTGCCTTCTTTGACAAGGTCCTTAATTCTTCCTCCATGATCAAGTCTTCTTCACTACTTTTGTATTTCGATTTCATCCTCTAAAATCACCAGATTTTCGGTCACACGATCATAATATAATTACTAGTTTATAACAGAAGGTACAACTATATCATAACTAATTTTATCTAATTTTTCTTATTGAATTTGTTATGTTTTTGTAACAAGTTTGACTTTTTCTTCTAAAATTTAATTATATTAAAGTGTAATTACAAATTGAGTCGGTTACATATATCTTTCGTACCATATGATTATATTATTTATTTAGAGTTAGATAGAACGTTGATTAGTTTGGATAAGGTTTAGTTTTATTGATGATATCATGTTGTAGTGTATGGGGATTACGAAGAATCTATAAAAGAAGGGTAAAATTATTGGAATTGTTAGGCAGCTTAGGCTGATAAAACGAACACCGACAAAACATCAGAGAGGTATTTTAGTTTTTATTTTTGCTAAAAATGTAAATCTTATATTAAAAGAAAAACAGTTTAGGTTTATAATCGACTCGATAAATTGTCTTATGGCAAAAAAGATAAAAATATGGAACCATAAAACATTAACCACAATTTCGGTCCATAGCGAAGATATTACCGGGGTTAGATGAAGCATACTAAGTATCTTTAGTTTGCATGGAAACATATTTAGGTATCTGTTAGGATAATTGGCGTGTTTGATATATTTGGATGCTAATTGTGTTTTTTCTTCTTCTTCTTCTAAGTTATTCTCTTTAGATTGTCCTAGAAGAAACAAAAGTGATTATTCTTCTGACCTTTCTAATTCAATTGTAAAAGCTCTGGAAGTTATTCCTTATGTTTCTGCTTTGTTCTTTAACTTTGTTCGCTAGTTTTAATAAATTTTATAAAATGTAAAAGCCCTTTAGTAAACCATGAGAAAGTCATAAAAATGCTATGTCATGCAACATGCACATGATGTAAAAAATTGTTCACATTCCAGGCTTGTTTCCTTAAAAAATATGTATGTTTGCTTTACTTTTGCTTTGTTTTTGCTTTGTTTTTACATTTTTAATGTCTTCATACTCTTTTAGTTAGGATTTTTTTTTTTTACTTCTCTTTACTACAACCAATAATGATTAAGTGTCAACAAAATTTTGATTTGAAGAAAAGAATAGAACGACATAAAAGTCATATATAAAAATATATCTTAGTTATCTTTGTATATTTTTTTATATACAAATTATTATTTTATGTATTAGTAAAACTACATATATTTTACATATGAAATTTTCAAAATTTGTCAGGTTAATCCGTGGTTGGCCTGAGTAAGATGGTCATGTTTTCATAAGCTTTAAATAAAATAAATTAACTTGGACCTCCGTATTAGCAATGTCGATCTTGTTACCGCATAAGACGATAGGTATCTCGTTTCCACATACCCTGTTAATAAGACGATACCAAAACTGAACCTTGGAGTATGAATGAAGCGTTGAGACGTCAAACATGATTATGACGCCTGCTCCACCCAACCTGCATACACAAAAGTAAAGGTAAGATCAAACTACGAAAACAAAGAAGTTAAATACATATGCCACTTTCACCAACAATTAAGAGCTTGAACTTGGAAGTTGACAGTTTCAATTCGCACGATGAAACATCTAAATTGGAACTTCCATACCACTTAAGGGTGGGCAAAAATACCCGGAACCGAAAAACCGAACCGCTCAATGTTGCTGACTTTTATGTTGTTCTATTCTTTTCTTCAAATCAGAATTTTGTTGACACTTAATCACTTAGGGGTGGGCAAAATCATCATGTCTCCACAATAGTTAGATGGTATGAGTAGTTCTTTGTCATGAGAGTAAATAATTAAATATGGTGAGTAGTGGAGTTGAGTTTCACAAAGTTTTGAGATTTTTTTGTCTTAATATGATAAATGAAGGTTTCTAGGATATTCGGAAATAAGATGGAGTTTCTTTTAGAGTGAATTAGGCAGAAAACGTAGAAGAATGTAGTATATTAAGTATTAACCGGACCCAACAACTTAGTAACCGGCGATGAAGATTTTGAATTTTATTTTCGAATTCGAAAATGGGCCCTTGGAGGTTTGCATACAAGCCCCAAAGCATAGATTATACGATGTGGTTTCTAAAAATGGAAATTTTGAGGGTTGTTGGATTTGGTGGGGACATCTTGACTGATTGTTAAATTCTGAACAATTAGTTTTTTATATTGAAGTTAATATGAGTTATTATTTTCACATTTTTTATATAAGATTTTCGATGTCAAAAATGATTAGAAGTTCTTCTTTTTTTCAATTTCATTTCTTTTTATATAACATTTTATATAACTAGTTTCTTTTCTTTAATTTTATAGCCAGCGGACAGCCTAAGTAGAAGTAAATCATAATCTTTTACTCATTTTATTAACTTTTTTTGGAAAAAATCAAAAATCTGGATTGTTGACATTAAATAATGACAAATTTCGTACAAAATATATGGATTCATGAGTATTCAACATTTTGAATATTGTATAAAAGAAACCTTATGAAAAGTTTTGATCGGATGTTCTTATACAAAGAGAACTTACAAGTAACTATCAATATCAACACACATATTGGTATCCCATGTGTTAAAACAGATTATGCCATGATTTGTGAGAAATTCTATAGGATACATGAAATCATCTCCTGTAATAAACGGAAATCAGAAACTCAACATGAAGAATTTAAATTTTGTATTCACAAGCAAGTAAATTATAGTAAATTTACCATCAATCCTCACTCTTTTCTCCACCGCACCAATTTGCCTAGTTAGGAAAGTGGTTTTCCTAATACAAACCACCAACAATCATAACAAAATCTGGTGACCAAAGGGAAGATCAAACTACGTGTGCCACTTTCACCAACGACGAGGAGTTTGAACTTGAAGGTTCGCACTTTGGGTTCGCTCGATGAAGGATTGAAATTGGAACCTACATACAAGTAACAAGAACGTGACAATCGTACGTTTTAAGAACGAGAGAGAGATAGATATCATTGCTTACCCACTGGAGGATCATCTTCTTCTTCTGGATCTTTCTTCTTTTTTGCACGTTCACTTGTGGATTTCTTGCTTATCAGACCAGCTCAGCGATGGATTTACCTGTAAAATTGACTGAACTTCTAGTGTTGTACACCCGCTGGACTAACTTATCATTCGTGGAAGATGCAGCTGCCGCTGAAAGTATATTCACATTCCAGGCCTTATAAGAATATGGCGTCGTTTAAAAAAAAAAAGTGAGAGAGAGAGATAGCATTGCATACCTACTGGATGATCAATCTTTTCAACACCTTTGTTCTTTTCTGCATGCACCAATTATGATGATTTTTTGGTTTTCAGACTCTGGTCAGGCATATTTTTACCTGAAAAATTGACTGAACTTATAGTGCTGAACACCCTCTGGACCGACTCATCCTTCTTGGAAGATGCAGCTACTCTCCTTACGTTCGGGTTTCTGTTTACTTGATCCAGCTCTCCAGATAGGGACTTGTTCCTCCCATGACAAAAACATAGCACCAATTCTGATGAATCTTTCGTGGTCTTTCTTCGAGTTGTTATAGCTGCAGTACGAGAACCACTTGTCTTTGCTACACTAGCTGGGGTTTCACCAAGACCTTGAACCTATTCACAAATCAAATCAAATTATAGAAACATTGGCAAAAGAATTGAGAGCATAATCTTTCAAGTAATCTATGAGGACTCGCAAACAACATTAAGATAAACTGCCAATTCTGATGATTGAGATTCATCTTTCGTGGTCTTTCTTCGAGCTGCAATACGAGAACCACTTGGCGAATTCTTTGCTACAATGGTTGGAGTTTCATCAACCTATCAAAACGATTTGAAGACAGAATCACAAATCAAAACCAGAAAAACATTTGCAAAATAATTAAGCTGGTATCAAGTTATCCATGAGGTCTCACAACAACATTAAGATAAGCTACCAAATCTGAGGACTGAGATGCATCATCTTTCGTGGTCTTTCTTCGAGTTGTTATAGCTGAAGTACGAGCACCACTTGGCAAATTCTCTGCTACACTGGTTGTTCTATCAAGAACTTCAACCTATTAACACGATTGAGAACAAAAGAGAAACATTGGCAAACCAATTAGAGCATAATCTTTCAAGTTATCCATGAGCACTCACAAACAACATGTAAGCTAGGGCAAAACCATCATGGAATATTAACAACACACATATCTGACTCGAAGAGTTTGGTTTCACAGGAGTGAAACACATAATTTAGTTTTAGATACAGAAATCGAGGCAAGATTAACGAAGAAATCACGCATTATCTTTAACAATCAGAGAAATATTCCGATTCATATTCGCAACAACACTCACGCGCTAACCATGGAATTGAAAGAAAAGAGAAGCGAAACGTGATAATCGTTCACGCATTATCACTTACAGCGCGGTAGACTACTCTGGGTTTCGTTTCCGCGCACGTTAGAGTCAAAGAGTGAAGACTCCCCTCACTTAAATGTTTAGCTGACACTGCTCTGTGCCACTCTTCGTTTACTTACTAAACTGAGCTAAATAATCAACAATTCTTTTCATAATTAATTACATAACCAACAATAATAAAAATACCACATTTCATCTGTTCTCTACTTTTTTTTTTGTGACAAATTTCTTAGTTCTTAACCCTATTTCATCGACAATGAATAACATTTTGAACAAATTAAAAAAAAAAGTAGAATTATATAAATAAGCGTTCTCGAATTTTCCACAAAAGAAATAATTACAAAATGGTTTGTTCTGGGTTCTGGAGAATTCATATCAAAGGACTAGATGAGCATCCCCGTAGTATCGGTTAATCATCGGCACCTGCAAAGAAAATTATATACGGTAAATGCGTTACATGTATCAACGTAGCCCGGTTCTATACTTGTGCTACCTGTGCTTATGCACAAGGTCTCCACAAATTTTTCAATTTTTCCTTTGCAAAAAAAGTCTTAAATTACTGAAAATGTTATCAAAAGGGCCCTAAATTTTAAAACACAACAAATTACTCCTATAATTTTGAATGGTTTTTTATTCTGCATAGGGCCCATTAAGAGACTGAGCCGGAGTATCGGTTACTTTTCTACTTACCATGAGGAGTCGTGAGACGTCTGGTGAAGGCCGAGGGTAGAATTTGTAAAACTTGGTTCTTTGAAAGGCTCGCCAAGCATCTTCGCTCAATTCTTCTATCTTTCAATCGAGCAGCTGTTGCCTCTAGCCTGGCTTTCTTTGCGGCTTCAACATGCTCTTTGACAAATTCCTGAGGAATATGTAATCAGCAAAAAGATATACTCAAGCATCATCAACTGACAAATTGTGTTACAGCTCCAACACTTACTTTGAATTCATCCTTTTGTTCCGCAGGTAATAATTAATTGCATTCCTACACATTCATTGCATTCCAGAAAACTTACCGGCGATTCAGATGGGAACAATATTTGGACCTCGGTACTCAGTTCAAGTTCATCTTCCTTAAATGGGTCACAGAAATCTACAAAGCAAAAAAGGAAAAAAAGGATGTCAGATTTTGTTGTTGCATACCTTAACTTGTCCTATTAAGACAAAAAAAATCTTTGTAATGCCACCTGCATGCACATAATGATAATGTACCATACCATGTAACTATTGTGGAGACATGATGATAATGTACCATACCATGTAGTAGTACCGTCTATTGTGGGGGCAAAGCGAACAGTACAATACATAAGTTGTCTAGAAGATTTGGACAAAGCTTGAATTAACTCAAATCAGATTATTCAGTAAAAGAAAAAAATCAGGCCAAAACAGACATTTGAAATTTAAACAACAAAAAAAGTGAGAAAAGATATTCACAAACAGAGAAGCAAAAGCTGTTCCTGGATTTACATGCTTCGATGCATACAAGTAAAACTCAAAAAAAGTCATATAACATTCATTATAAGAGAACTCTCAGATTTCCAGAACACACTTAAAAGCTATATCTCTTTCCAATGCTGCAAGATATTAGAAGGATCTCTAAATGATTTTCATTTGCACCCTTAGGATCAGGATTGGTCTGATGAAGTTTGGCCTAGAGAGACAGATGCCAGCGACGAAGCCCAAGCTTGTGCGTTCTTTGCCCTTTCGCGGAAGTTCCTTGTTTTGACGAGTCTTAGTTTCAACCATAGCCTCCTTACATCAACCATGTGAAGAGCACGGCTAAACATTTGGCTTATCTCTCCGAATCTTCCCAGGTTCAGATTCGGAACGTAAGAAGCCCATAACGCTTTCATGCGTGATTCTGCTATGGGGAAGATTAGGATCGCAATTTGTAGGCATATAAACAAGAGAGAAAGTACCAAGAATGGATCTTGTTTGAATATTTCTCTGATAGATGTCCCATTGCGCAACCATGTGATCAGGTTACCATCGGCAATGTCTAAGCTTGCTGTTGGTTCCGCTTCAGCCACGTACTGGACAGGCTGGAGACCTGGAAAGCCGAAAGAATCATACGGTTATTATTAAAATTTTCAAACTGAAATGTGCTAGCCAAAAGTTCAAACCGTAACAGAGACAATTCAAGTAGATTGGAAGATAACATGAATAATCACCTGTTGATTCCTCATAAAACTCAATCAGGGATATAAGATCCTTTCGACCATGGTATCGCGCATTTATAGTTTGATTTACCATCAAGATTGAAGGTAAGCTATGGATACCATACCTTGAAAAGACACTGCAACAAAGCGAATAACGAAATCAGTTTGTATGACAAAAGATCATAACCAGAGCTAACCTATATTTGCTGGTCAAAATATAGAACAAATGACTTAATGAACTAGAAGATAAAGTAACAGCAAATACACATAGCAACCTTATATGTAAGACTCTGTTAAGAAATTTAAGATTCAAGTAAACTATCCGTACCCGAATTTCTTGACGTGATACTAGATAGTATGAAGATGGAATACTTATGACAGTTAGACTACAGAGACTAAAAAATCACATCACTAAATAGGCTACTTACGATGGTAGTGCTTGAGAATGCTCCACAGCTATGTGCTGAATTTGAGGAAACATGGAGCTCAACATATCAAACTTAGGGCGTACAGCACGTGAGAACGGGCACCACGAAGCATAAAAGAGTACTGACATATAAGCATTTCCATGGCTCAAAGCCATTAACCTGTCCAGTGTGTCTCCATCTACCTGTAAATGTAGACACTACTTTAGTCAAAAAATAAAAAGCTTCAGATCCAACTTCATTCCTTTAGTAGAACCAAATACACATACTTAAAATTTCGCTGTATCATCATTGCACACATAGCTACTACACAATATGCATCCTAAACGTTGCCTAGATGATATGCATCACAACCAATTCACAGTAGAGAAGATTAATAATCCAAAACTGAAGAAAAAGAGAATCTCTGCTCAATACTCATCAAAATCCCCCATTGTTCTTGATTCTTGATTCAATTTCTACACCATCCATGACAATTTGAGAGTACTCTAATCCAATTATTCACAAGAAACCCTATGAAGATCTAACTCATCGAAGCAAAAGCCTCAAATCCAATCGCAAAAAGAAAGCTGAAGTTGAATAAACCACAAACCCTAGAACTAGCTCGTAGAAGCTGAAATTTCTGAAAACGTACCTCGATAGGAGGAGTTGGATAGAGAGAAGGAGGGCATTTCGCGTCAATATCGAACCGGAACAGCTCGAATTCGTAATTGCAAACGGAAAATTCTTCAACTCGTGACGAAGCGAACCCAATCGGAAAGCTTGACACAGCAATAGCGCAGAGGAAGAGAATCGGAACCCGAAAATCCATGGAAACTTGAGAATACCAAAATCCGAGGAAGAAAGCGAAATCAAATCGGCTAGGGTTACGCAACGATAAGGAGGAAGAGAAGAACAAAGACCTAATAATAATAAATCAATAACATTTTTGGGTTAAATTTTTGGGGAATCTTGGATCCGAAAAAAACCACACAAAAATTTTCAACAAGAGATCGAAAAACGCCAAAATCGATTTTTTTTTTGCTTTTGTTTACAAAACGCTATTCGTCTGGTTCGATGTGTGTTTTATCTCTTTCTCTTTGTCCAGCACTATTTGTGAGAGTTGGGTTTAAATACATTTAATTCTGCTTTGCTCAAAAGGAATTATTTTTGTTTTTTATTCAGATTTGTTACTTATTTAACATTATCTTGTACAATGTAAAAGCTGACAATCTATCTTGGTCAGAATCATCATCATCAACATGAAGCTACTTGAGTTGGAGTATCCCGCATTCTTTAATGATCCTGGTGCGAGAGGAAGTGAGCTTGAACTCAAAAACAAGCTCGGTGGAGGAAGTCACCTCCTCTGACATAAAGTCAAATATATAAAGATGGTCCGTTAAAACTTCTTTTAGAAAGGGTCCAGATGATGTACATACAAAACATCATTCTGTTTGGACGTGATCGAACAAGACGTAAAAAGAACCTCATCTTCGCCCTTGTTATCCAACAAGATGCATGATAACGAAATTTAACTACGTATATTGATAAACCGAATCCGCCGTTCGTAAAACAACTAATCCGTACTCATCTCTGGAAATCACCAGAAAACGATGAGATTTGGTGTTCTTAAGCTAAGAACAATAGAGAGAAAAACTCTTGTTTAAGAAATCTAACAAAAATGATCTGATGATTTGAGCTAAACATTGCTCGAGTACTATATCTTCTGCTTATTTCTGCTTATTTCTGCTTATTTCTGCTTATTTCTGCTTATTTCTGACCCGCAACTTCTATGTATTTATTAATTTGCCCCATAATTCTTCAATCCTTCACATTGCACCCACTGACTTCTTTTCCTATAACAATGCAGGCCTTAAATTTTGTCGATGTACGAAGAGGCTTTTCATTCAACTCCATTGTTAGGGAACTCCCATATGCTCTGTGAGTGAAGTATGCAGGCACTTCAACACCGGGTAAGACCGAATAATCACTAGTTGATGTTTTTTTGTGTTGACCTTCGTAAGTTGTGATTACAGAACTAGGATCCCTGAATGATCTCTCTACTCTCTTTTTCACATCACACCAAGATGTTGTGCAACGGTAGTAATTCCTTTCCAAAGAGAAACAAGCCATTTAGATTGTTATTATATATATTGTTTAGATTGTTCTACTAATTACCTTGGAAAAGGGCTGTTTTTAACAGGTTTTTGACCGTATTTTCTCCATTTGTAACCATCGTCTAGATTATCAACCACACTCTTCGTGATGAATGACACTTTTGGCACTTTAATCTTCGCTTCGTCATTACTCTTCGTTGATTTAAACCTATAATAATCCCAAAAGTTACAAAGTCATGTTTACAAAAATGCTAACTTTTCTATTTTTTATTTTCAACAAGAGATCGAAAAACGCCAAAATCGATTTTTTTTGTTTTGGTTTTGTTTACAAAACGCTATTCGTCTTGTTCGATGTGTGTTTTTTCTCTTTGGGTATGAATGGTATGTAGCTTTTTCACGTTTTGAAAACGTGATTCCGCCGAATACATACCATTCACAATAAAACGCACGGGATGATGAAACGTGGAAATTAACAAGTGATTTTTAAATTTATCCCGCATGTTTTAATTTTATAACTAGAAAAAACAAAACTTCATTCATCTACTAAATAGTAGCTTTTTGTTATTCAGCTGTTTTACAATTCCGTCCAGTTTAGATTTTTTCCGTTCCAGTGATTCCGCAATTTCATAATTTAGCTATTCCGCTATTCTGCGATTCAGCTGACATACCATTCAAGCCCTTTATCTTTCTCTTTCTCTTTCTCTCCAATACTAATTGTGAGAGTTGGATTTAAATACATTTAATTCTCCTTTGTTCAAAAGGAATTATTTTTTATTTTATTCAGATATGTTACTTATTTAACATTATCTTTTGCACAATGTGAGATGAGAAATGTCACTTAATAATTTTCCATTTACGAAAACTAAAAATTTATCTTGGATTTTTTTTGCACTACTCTATATTTTGGATGGTTATGATTATATGACAGCTATATGTAAAAGACTAAAAGTAAAAAAAAAAGTATAATTCACCTCAAATTTTTATTTGCGTTTATTAATTACAGATCTTTTGAAGTATATGTAGGCTTTATAACCGATATGGCCTAATGAACATTTAAGGCCTTAACTGATCCCAAAACGGGTCATAGTCTAATCTTCTCTTAATTTTTTTTTTTTTTTTTTTGTAAACATCTTCTTTTAATTGTTGGGTGATTCGATAATCTCAGTTTGGAATAGGTTTTTTCAATTTTCATATGCAGTTTGTGATGAGAACTTTGATTTAATTGTTTGCTAACGAAAAGCTTGATTCTTGGTTGAGAAATTTTAATGTTTATTATTTGCATACTCAAGAATTTCCCTAAAAGATAAATAAAGAAGAACATAAAGATAAACATAAAGATAAATAAAGAAGAACATAAAAGAATTTCCCTAAAAGATAAAAGAGAGTAGAAGCAAAACATAAAGGGATTGAAGTATCCTGCATTCATATATCAACACTATCTCTCTCTCTCTTGTTACAAACTCTCAATGAAAAGAATAAGAAGAAGAAGACGCAACAACATATGAAACAGAGTAACGGCCTGTTTTCATGACAGTCTCACTTACAAGTATGGGCTCATTTGCAGAAGTTGACACAGCTCAGTCACTACTTATCCAACTCGACTTTCTTTTTAGCTCCAACCAAGTCAAAGCTGACAAAATCTCTCTCATAATCACAGTTGGACTATCCCGCATCCTTTTATCTTCCAGTTGTCAGTTTTAGAGAAAGGGTCGAGCTTGAATTCAACAACAAGCTCGGTGGAAGTCACCTCCTCTAACATTAAGTTAAATATACACAGATGCTCCGATAAAACTGGTGTTAGAAAGGGTCCAGATAATGTACATACAAAAAGATCATTCTGTTTGGACGTGATCAAACAAGACGCAAAAACAACCTCATCTTCGCCCATGTTATCCAACAAGATGCAGGCCTTAAATTTTGTTGATGTACGAAGATTCACTGTTAGGGAACTCCCATAAGCTCTGTAAGTGAAGTACGCATGCACTTTAACACCGGGTAAGACCGAATATTTACTCGTTGATGTCTGAATGATGAGATCTCTCGCTTCTTGATTTAGACTGAAGCAGTTTCGAAAGTTGAGATGATAAATATTTGGATTGCGAAATGAGGAATCTAGTCTTTCCAAGGAGATACAATTTTCTGCATTTAGGAACAATAAGGAATCCGGAAGCTGTGAGAGTGATACCAGCTTTCTGCATCCGCTGACATCAAGCATCACTAGACGAGAGCAATCCTTGACCCACAGACCAACCTCTTCTATTTCTGTATTAGTCGAGCGCATCATTGTTATGCGGTCAAAAGCATGCGGGGAATCTCTTCTATTTCAGAGTATGGCATTTCCAATTCCTTAAGAAGAGACCATGAACTGATTGACAAAGGCACTTCTTTTATCGCACTTCCAGTTAGCTTGAGATCTTCAATGTTTATGGAAATCTCAGGAAAACTTTTTAACGAGTAGCCATCTGTGAGATCAAGTGCGATGAGAGATTCCAAGTTGATATTAGTTGGAAGAATCTCTAACTTTGAGCATCCCGACAAATACAACCTCGTCAATCTATGAAGGTTATCGATGGAAGAGGGGAGCTCCACATCATTAACTGAGAACTAGGTTTTGGAAATTAGTTGCATTCCCAACCGAGGAAGGGAGCTCCACCAAACTTAACCATCTACTCAGATTTAATTCTTGGAGATTTAGTTGCATTCCGAATCCACGAAGGGAGCTCCACCAAATTTAAGCATCCACTGAGATTTAACTTTTGGAGATTAGTTGTCCCAATCGAGGAAGGGAGCTCCACCAGACTTGAGCATCCACTGAGATTTAACTTTTGGAGATTAGTTGCATTCCCAACCGAGGAAGGGAGCTCCACCAGACTTGAACAATAGCTAAGATTTAATTCTTGGAGATTAGTTGCATTCCCAATCGAGGAAGGGAGCTCCACCAGACTTGAGCAAAAAGAGAGAGTTAGTTCTCGGAGATTAGTTGCATTCCCAATCGAGGAAGGGAGCTCCACCAGACTTGCACACGATTTAAGATCTAGTCTCTGGAGATTAGTTGCATTCCCAATCGAGAACGGGAGCTCCACCATACTTGAACAATAGCTAAGATTTAATTCTTGGAGATTAGTTGCATTCCCAATCGAGGAAGGGAGCTCCACCAGACTTATGCAATAAGAGAGATTTAGTTTTTGGAGATTAGTTGCATTCCCAATCGAGGAAGGGAGCTCCACCAGCCTTGGGCAAAAAAAGAGATTTAGTTCTTGGAGATTAGTTGCATTCCCAATCGAGGAAGGGAGCTCCACCAGACTTGTGCAATAAGAGAAATTTAGTTTTTGGAGATTAGTTGCATTCCCAATCGAGGAAGGGAGCTCCACCAGACTTGAGCATCCACTGAGATTTAACTTTTGAAGATTAGTTGCATTCCCAACCGAGGAAGGGAGCTCCACCAGACTTGAACAATAGCTAAGATTTATATCTTGGAGATTATTTGCATTCCCAATCGAGGAAGGGAGCTCCACCAGACTTGAGCAAAAAGAGAGAGTTAGTTCTCGGAGATTAGTTGCATTCCCAATCGAGGAAGGGAGCTCCACCAGACTTGAGCATTCACTGAGATTTAACTTTTGGAGATTAGTTGCATTCCCAACCGAGGAAGGGAGCTCCACCAGACTTGAACAATAGTTAAGATTTAATTCTTGGAGATTAGTTGCATTCCCAATCGAGGAAGGGAGCTCCACCAGACTTGAACAATAGCTAAGATTTAATTCTTGGAGATTAGTTGCATTCCCAATCGAGGAAGGGAGCTCCACCAGACTTGAGCAAAAAGAGAGAGTTAGTTCTCGGAGATTAGTTGCATTCCCAATCGAGGAAGGGAGCTCCACCAGACTTGCACACGATTTAAGATCTAGTCTCTGGAGATTAGTTGCATTCCCAATCGAGGAAGGGAGCTCCACCAGCCTTGGGCAAAAAGAGAGATTTAGTTCTTGGAGATTAGTTGCATTCCCAATCGAGGAAGGGAGCTCTACCAGACTTGTGCAATAAGAGAGATTTAGTTTTTGGAGATTAGTTGCATTCCCAATCGAGAAAGGGAGCTCCACCAGACTTGAGCATCCTCTGAGATTTAGTTCTTGGAGATTAGTTGCATTCCCAATCGAGGAAGGGAGCTCCACCAGACTTGAGCAATAATAGAGATTTAGTTCTTGGAGATTAGTTGCATTCCCAATCGAGGAAGGGAGCTTCACCAGACTTGAGCAAGAAGAGAGATTTAGTTCTTGGAGATTAGTTGCATTCCCAATCGAGGAAGGGAGCTCCACCAGCCTTGAGCAATCATAGAGATTTAGTTCTTGAAGATTTGTTGCATTCCCAATAGTGGAAGGAAGCTCCACCATACGTGAGCAAAAAGAAAGATTTAGTTCTTGCAGATTAGTTGCATTCCCGATAGAGGAAGGAAGCTCCTTCAGACTTGAGCAAAAAGAGAGATTTAGTTCTTGGAGATTAGTTGCATTCCCGATAGAGGAAGGAAGCTCCACTAGACTTGAGCAATCATAAAGATTTAGTTTTTGGAGATTAGTTGCATTTCCAATCGAGGAAGGGAGCTCCACCAAACTTGAGCATCTACTAAGATCTAGTTCTTGGAGATTAGTTGCATTCCCAATCGAGGAAGGGAGCTTTTCCAGACTTGACAATGCTGTGAGATCTAATTTTTGAAGATTAGTTGCATTTCCAATAGAAGAAGGGAGCTCCACCAGTCTTGAGCAAAAAGAGAGATTTAGTTGTTGGAGATTAGTTGCATTCCCAATCGAGGAAGGGAGCTCCACCAGACTTGCGCACGATTTAAGATCTAGTCTCTGGAGATTAGTTGCAGTGGAAAGATTTGGAAGCTTCTTTAGGTGTTTGGAATAACTCAAATCTATCCACTTGAGATTTTGAAGCGGCTGTAAAAACAAATATAGATATAATTAATACATGAACATGGTGAAACACTTAAATAAAAAGAACAGGCATAAAACAAAAAAAATACACTTCCATGCTATTAGTATTTAATCAACAAAGGATAAGTTCAGTCTAGTTTTCAAGTTAAATTACGTTTCAAGAAAAAAAATTTTAGATTCGGAAATTTGAGGAAAAAATTTAAATTACTTACTTTAATTCCTTCCCACAACTTCTTAAGCTTGCTGTCAGGCATGTTTAATTCGACAAGGAACTCTGTGTTAATAATACAACGCAAACATGTCATCGGCGAATCCGACCAATCTAGTAATTGAAGTTTTGGAGATATATACTTCAGACGTCTCCGCCAAGACACTATTTGTATATTCCCTTTCAATCTTAAGAATTGGAGATTAGGCATTCCTTCAAAGCCTCTCTTAGTTATATTAAACTCACCCCCCTCACATGAAGATATGCCTATATCACTTCTACTAACCTGAAAAAAAAGGAAGACAGCAAAATCTAAGAAGAGATGATAAAATAAATGCACAGTGCAACGAAGAGTGATGGCCAAACTTACTGCATGATTAGTGAGAACTTCACAAATATCTTTATTGTCAACTAAAAACTGTCGTTGGCTAGGCTCACGATCAGATTGTTTAAGGACAATTTCTTTACCCAGTTGGGCTAGCAAACTATGCATCCCAATCCTTTCTTGATCAATAGATATGAGAGATTTGTCAGCTAGAACGTCAAGCCCGCGACTCACATTCGAGAAACTCAAATCAAGATGCCCTACCACTTTGTTCTTGTATTCATTGATGAAGAAGCAGGCTATATGAAGAATAAATCTCTATCTGTATCACTTAAAGCATCATAACTGAATCTCAAAATACTCTCAATTTTTTTGTCAAGACTACTAGCCTTAACCCTTGGTAGTTCCATTGACCACTCCTGCTTGGACAATCCCTTGAAGTGTGAGCCCATAACCTTTAGTCCTAGAGGAAGGCTACCGACAAGGTCTGTAACTTCCAAAGCAAGCTCGCTGAAACCATCCTTAGGGGAATTCTGACCAAAAGCATTCATGCAGAACAGTTGAAGAGCTTCATTACGTGGTGGCAAAGGCACCGCGTAAATGTGTTTGACCTCATGAGCCCTTAGAAGTTTTTGATCTTGTGTTGTAATGATTATCCGACTCCAAGGACCAAACCAGGAAGTATCTTTCACCATAGCTTCTAGTTGTACTAAGTCGTCCACATCATCAAGTACGACAAGAACTTTCTTGTCTTTCAACCTGTCTTTGGCAATTCCTAAATGCTGAACTTTTATATCCTTCTCCTTGAGTATTTGAGATAGGAAATTTTGCTGCCAATGCAACTTGACATCGTAGTCATCGGAAGAAGCTGGTATTGACATTCTTTTGATATTCGGCATGAAGACACTCAGTTGGAAATATTTGGAGTGTCGGTCAAAAAGAAATCTAGCAATGGTGGTTTTACCAATCCCAGGTGTACCACAAATTCCTATCATCCTCACCTCACCCAAATCTATGCTTAACAACGGTCTCATATTTTCCATATGAGTTTTCATCCCAACCAGGCCTTCAAAATCCATTGATGGTGTGGAATTATTCAACTTCTCTGAAACATCGGTGACGATTTCTTCTATCATCTTTGCTTCGTTATCCCTAAACAAGAGTCCGTTACAAAGTCATTAAAACCTCATATACATTATTCAAAAGTTTATTAATTTCTATGAGTTGTATGTTTATTTAAATGCAAAAGATATTCATAGTTTCATGTGTTCAGAGAGATTAAGAGCAAGAGGAGGAACCAGTTTTTTGAATGGTAACCAGCGAGTGTGGCTACTTCTGCCAAAGCTTGACTCCATTTCCCAATAACATCTTCTGTTTTACCATCACAGGTTTTCTTGAAGACTTCTCCAAAATCTCCGGCCTGCTTTTTTACATCGGATGGATCCACTTCATAGAAAATGACCATCACTGTATAAGCCAACTCTTCATTGCACTCCATAATCTCCACCAATTCATCAAGACACCACGACGAAGAAGCGTAATTTTTCGAGAGCAATACAACAGCGATCTTGGATCCATGGATTGCCTTCTTGAGCTCAGGGCCGATAAATTCTCCTCTAGTGATCTCGTTATCAATGAACGGGTCGATTCCTTTGCTCTTACACTCCTTGAGAAAATGACCGAGAAAGGACTTTCGGACATCTGCCCCGTGGAAGCTCGTGAAGACATTGTGTATCCAATTACGAGGTAAAGGATTTGGAGGAGACGAAGAAGATGCAGAAATTAGATCCATTGCTACGATTGAGAGAATATTTAAGATCACAGTTTTTTTTAAGAAATAGAGAGTAAGGATTAACAAAGAGGCTTTGTCTATCTAGGTGACATATAGAACATTGACTCCATTGGCTGGGAAGGTTCACGAGAAATTTGAATAATGGAAATAAAGTTATCTTTTCATGGATATATGTAAACCACATCCATAGCTATCATGTAGGGTTCCACCATTGTTGGAAATTTTTCTAAACCAAAGTTCTTGGATCTTTCCTATGATTTGAAAATGTTTTTTTTTTCTTAAAAAAATTGACCAACAGTTTGAGTGCAGATCTTAAATGCCACTCTCGGAAAAAAAGTGATCTCACTTGCCACTCCATGATCACAAATGCCACTTTGATAAAAAATTTCTGTTTTACCCTTGCAAAGTCTCTACCAGAAATAGAGGGTTAGGAAAAAATAAAGAAAAATAAAGAAATTCAATTGAATTTCCTTCTTCCTCGTGCGCCGGAAGGGAAGAAACGACGGTGGGGGAGTCCGGCGGGAGAAAATTCGATTGGTCAGTCCGAAAAACTCGAATTCTTACCCCGAAAAACTCGTTTCCTCCGGGGTACGCCTGATTATGGTATTCATGTTTCAATTTCAATTGAAATGTCAATTAGGGATTTGACATAAAATATGTGTTGGTATTCATGTTTGTAGGCATTATTAGGTATGTGCATAGTTAAATCACGTCATAGTTGTGCTGAATCGTGTTGAATCGTTGGAAAACTAGGAAGCCCATAATCGAATGGATTTGAATCGAAAGCTGCAGATATAGTACAACTGGTACAACTGCGTTGGGGGATACTCGATAATAGTTGGTATAAAAGGTACTACTAAATGCATAGTTGTCCAAGTTGGACATAAATATTAGGTACTACTGTAAAAATTTGTGCAATTCCTAATCATTGTTTTGTTTTGTTTTTTTCTTAAGGTGTTGAAGAACATGTACACAGTCGTGCAATTTGACTATGGGGGGTGCTATGCAGAAGATCATGAGTGGATTTCTAGAAATTCTCTATACTCTATAGTGTTTAAGACATCGTCTATGGAGGAGATAACTTATGCGGTGGTAGTAGATAATATATGTAGGAAGATTGGGATAGATGAAACCGCGGGGAAGCTGAAATTGAGTTACAGTGTATCTAAAGCTCGAAGAGAGACATATATTGTAGATGACGTGGAAGTATTGGGTTATCTTATGTCGGTCGATAAAGACGGTCTGAGACCTGTTTTGGTAGTGGAGTTATTGAAGGGTGTGGAAAACAATGGGGTTTTGGACCAAGTTTCAAGAGCAGAGCAAATAAGTTCATTTGGTGTGAATTATTCGGAGCCGGTTGTAAGTGGTATAGGCAATGAAAATGTTGGCATCCTTAGTTTGGAAGAACAACCAAATGAGGCGATTAATGATGAGACAAGGGCGATTTTGGCTTACGAAAATGTCGGTAATGATGATTGTGAGAATGTATCTTGTGACGATTTTGCGACTGTAGAAAGTCCGATAGATAACCATTTGGATGCTATTGTTCATGATATGGTGGACCTTCCCGTAGGAGAAATTGCGACTGTTGAAGAATGGGAAGATGGTACTGGTCTTGTAATAAAGCAAGAATTTAGTTCCAGGCAAGCGGTGCAAGATTTGGTATTGAGAGCTGCAAATAAGAATTGTTTTGCGTATGAAACAGTTAAGTCGGATAAGCATCGACTTATGCTAAGATGCCGACAAGCTTCGCAAGGTTGTAAATGGTATCTACGAGCTGCGAGAGATAAGGATTCACTATATTGGACCATAAGAGTACACAGAAAGATGCATGCATGCTCGCGGGCTGTTGAGAGCACAAGCAGTTTTAAACGGAGAGGCACACAACGATTAGTAGCCAACTTGTTGCATGAAGATTATCCAGGTCAAATGGACACACCTCCTGCTAGAAGTATCGTCGGTCTTGTACAAAATAAGCTTTCTCTAGACTGCTCCTACTCTACCGCTTTGAGAGGGAGAAAATGACACATTAGCGAGATGCGCGGGAGTCCCGAAAAAAGCTACAACTTGTTGTTTTCTTATCTTTACGAGTTGAGGAAGGCCAATCCGGAGACAGTAACAAGTGTGGAATTGGATGGAAAAAAGATGTTCAAGTACCTATTCATCGCGTTGGGTGTTAGCATTAAAGGGTTCAAGGCAATGAGAGAAGTGATCGTTGTTGATGCAACTTTTCTTAAAGGCAAATACGGTGGTATGTTGGTCTTCGCAACAGCTCAGGATCCTAATCATCACCATTACCCCATTGCGTTTGGTGTGATTGATAGTGAGAAAGATGTTAGTTGGAACTGGTTTTTCACGAAGCTGAAAACCATTATACCGGATAGTCCAAAGTTGGTTTTTATAAGCGACAGACATCAGAGCATCATCAAAGCAGTAGAGACGGTGTACCCGAATGCTAAGCATGGGCATTGCATATGGCATTTGTCTCAAAACGTGAGAGGAAAGGTGGCGTATGACAAGGATGGAGCTGCTGAGAAATTTATCATGTGCGCTCATGCTTATACTGAGAGTGAGTTTAAGAAGGAGTATAAAGATTTTGAAGGTAGGTGGCCTACGGGTGCTAAATATCTGGAAGATAGTACAAAGCTTGAAAAATGGACAAGGTGCTATTTTGAAGGAAACAAGTACAACATAGACACGAGCAATGTCGCGGAATCAATGAACAATGTGTTTAGAAAAGCAAGGGCGTACCCGCTATTACCTATGATTGATGCGATTGTTGAAAAGATGTCTGAGTGGTTTAACAAACATAGGAAAACAGCGGCTAGTGCACCGGACTTCAAAAAAGTCGTGCCTTTCGTGGAGAACATATTGCACTCGAGATGTGAAACCGCGAAATCTTTACCCGTGAAGGAGCTAAACGGCTTCCGGCTTGAATACGCTGTCAAAGGAGTCAATGGGAAGGCGTATCTTGTGAACTTGAGATTGAGAAGATGTTCTTGCAGATGTTTTGATATAGACAAGTATCCGTGTGTCCATGCAATAGCCGCATGCAGCTTCTTTATGAACAAAGAAGGGAGAGGAGAAGAGACTATCCACCTCTATGATCTTTGCTCGGAAAAATATTTGACACAGACTTGGGCGTTGGCGTATGAGAAAACCATTTATTTAGTGCCGCATGAGTCTGAGTGGGATATCCCTGCTAACATTAAGGAATTGTACGCCTTACCGCCGGTATTTAAACCAAAATCCGGAAGAAATAAGGAAACGAGATATCCATCCACCGGAGAACGTCGCCGCAAGAGGTTCAAATACAACCATGGTATAAACTTAGAGAGGTGGTTGCAGCCCGAAAATACTTGAATATTGGTACTTTTTATGAATATGTTTATGAATATGTTTGGTACAAGTGGTACTTCTTATTGGTACTTTTTATGAATACTTGATTTGTTTTTTTATTGTTATCAATTTATATGTGGAGATTCTCTTAGTAAAATGATGTGAGGATTCCAAAAAACATGCAATAATGGTTGTAAATGAGTAAAACAAGAATTTCAGAATTTTTGTAAACAATGATGTGATTTCATACAAAACACTCCTATTAGTTTTATGTTTCCTATCTTAGGTTTCGCCCGTTTACTAAGGGGATTATGTGAATACTGTTAATTCGACCACATTATATTGTGGAAACCTCCAAAATGATGATTAATATGGGAAAATTAGAAGTCCAACTCCAAGAGAGTTATCCTTAATTAGGTCCAACTAGAAAAATCGAAAAACTGTCAAAGTACAGCTATGTAGCCAAGTGTACAACTGAACAACTCGGTACAGCTTCGCCCATCTTTTTATAAAAATTTGGAGGGAATTCCAAAAAATTTTAAAATAATTTATTTTAATAATATTGCTTTATTCTCTTATTAAAGCTGCGGTTGGGGAAACGGAACGGTTGCACTCTTCCCCAAAGATATTTATTCTCTTATTTCTTTTCTTTTTCAGATTTTATTTTAACATTTCTTTTCTTATTTCTTCCCCAAAGATTTTGCCGACAGAGAGAGAAAGAAACTTTTCTTTTCTTTTCTTTTCTTTGAAGAGAGAGAGAGGAGATCTCGAATCCGACAGATCGAGAGAGAAGGTAGGAGGGAAATCTTGAAGATGGCGAGTGAATTCGACAAGAAAATGCAAATTAGATATGGTGAGGTGAGGAAGCATGAGAAGGGCGTTCCATGGGCGTGTGATTGCGGTGCACAGATCGTTGTTGCAACTTCGAATGAACCAACCGGAACCAAGGGGATGCGGTACTTCACTTGCCCATACGATTTGTCAGATGTAAGTGAATCGGAATCGGTGGTTTTCAGATTTTCATGGTTTTCAGATTTTCATGGATAGTGGGAAATAATCGATGCTGAAGAAGGTTTTCAGATGATGGTTTTTATGCTTTTTATGGTTTTCATGGTTTTCATTTAGGGTCCTGGTCAAGGATGTGGGTTCAGGAGGTGGTGGACACCTGCAATTCAAGACGAGTTTGAGAAGATTAGGGATGAGAAGAATGAGATGAAGGAGGAGTTGGCCGCTGCGAAACAGGAAATTCTGGATCTTCAGAAGAAGTATAACGAGCTCTCTTTGAAGTTTGAGAGTTTGACCTAGTATCTTTGATGTACTAGGATTGTGGTTGTTTCTTTGTAAGACTTTAGACTATGGTTTTTAAATCTTTGTAAGACTTTAAATTATGGTTGTTTGACAACTCTGTTACGAATTGTGCTAATTGAGAAAAAAACCTATAATTGGTAAAGGTACAACTCTGTTACGAATTGTTCTAGTTGTACCAATACGAATTGTTCCATTACTAAATAAAACATACCAAGTTCAACATACTAAATAAAACATACCAAGTTTCAAACTAAATAAAACATAAACAAATATCACTTTTTCTTCTTCTTCGTTTCCTCGGGTGTAAACCTAACCGGCTCTTTCCTCTTCCTCTTAACCTTGCTCTTCTTCTTCTCTTCTTTGTCCTTCTCTTCACCTTGCACTTCTTTTTGTGTCTTCTCTTCTTTATCCTTCTCAGCACCAAGGTCCCCCTCTTCACAATTATCTTCTTCTTGAGTAGGAGAAGTAGGAACAACAGGGGTACATTCTTCAATAGGAGACATCAAGATGAATGATTTGTCAGAATTAATCCCCTCACCTCTCGACCACCAGATCAATGTAACCTATGCCTTCTTCAGCATCTACCTCAACAATTTGTCTCAACAGGCCTCTCTCTTCTTCAGTAGGCTCCAAGATGCTTTCAATTTCCTGAAATCACAAAAGATTACTCTAAAATCAAATACAAGATTACAAATGTACCAATTCTACCAAACTAATTATGTGTACAAACCTTTGTATCTCCAAGCGCATCGTGTATATGCTGCAACGGAAATCCTTTGTTGTCTCCTTTCACAAACCTCCGCTTGCACATCCTTGGACAACCGGGATGCGCTCCTCCTACATCTTCGCGAAATCTTCGTCGAAGGTTGGGAATACACTCAAAAGCAAGAATCTGCATAATGAGTCCAAAACAGAGTGAAAAACTCTGCCACATATTCAAAAATTATACACTTGAATCTGTTGGAATAGTAAAAGGGTTTACCTCTAGGGGGATAATGAAGGCGGATAATCCTGTTTGCGTTTTCACTGCTCCCTTCATGTTATCAACCACCCATTTCATCCCATCAACGCAATCGTTGAATGTATAACGGCCCCACGGGAACTTCTCACATACACTCAAATCATCGACAATTCGGAGTAAGAATGGGTCGACAGTCGGATCATACTTGTTCTTTGCTTTCAAAACCTTGGCGATGAAGTATAGAACAACCAATTTCATCCTGTCCGCAGCTCGCTTCTTCTTCTTCTTCAACCTCTCCATCTCCTTCTCTATCGTGCTTATCTTTATTCCCTTTGTCTTCTTAAACACCCTTTTAGCAAACGCAAAACTCCCTAGATTCTCCCAGTTGGGGGGATATTCTTTGCAATTCAAACCGGTTAGAAGGGCGTGCTCTCTAATGGAATACCTTATGGGGGTTCCATTAACCACAAACCAACACTCTTTTGTCTCCTGTTTAGCGGTGCGCACCATAAGCATCCACATGCCTTGGACTTGGTGATTAGCCTCCACCGGCATGTGGAGAACGTGCTTGAACTGCTCATTCCGTCTCAACCACCTCAATTCATCCGGATATTCCCCCAACAACTTCACCACTTCTCCCACATTACACCTAGTGCCTATCCTACAACTTTTGGTGTATTCAGTAGGCTTAAAATACATCCCCTCTGGCTGCAGAGCCCTTGAACCATCCTCATCATCAGAGGTATCCTACAAATACCAAGAAAATATTCATTAGAACGTTTGTTCTCAGTTGGCCCACTTGTAAAAAACCACAAATTTGCATAAACGGTTGTTCTAAGTTGAACCACTTTTACTAACACCAAAAAAATACCAACCTTTCCTTCGCCAACATCTTCTTCTTCTACTTCTTCTTCTTTGTCTTCTTCTTCTTCTACTGCTTCTTCTTCTTCTTGTTGTTCTTCTACTGCTTCTTCTTCTTCTTCTTCTTCTTCTACTGCTTCTTCTTCTTCTTCTTCTTGTTCTTCTTCTTCTACTGCTTCTTGTTGTTGTTCTTGTTGTTGTTGTTCTTCTTCTTCTTCTTCTTCTAACACCTTCTTCTTCCCTCCTTCTTTCTTACCTTTTCTACTACTCTCACCGGCCAAACCGTTGCTACTCCCTTCTTTTTTCCCACGTTTAGATCTACGAAGACCCATTGTCCGAACCATTACTCCTTTCCTGATAAAACACAAGAACAAAAGTATCAAAACCCATATCAAAATCAAAATACCTAATATACACATATACCATGGTACAACACAAGCAAACTCGATTAGATTCAAGCCAAGAGAAAGAGGAACACATGGGAGACAAGATTCAATTCGAGATTCCTCAATTCGATTAGATTCCGAAAATTCGATGTCCAATTCGATTAGATTCCGACAATTCGATGTCCAATTCGATTTTAACAAAATTCAAAGAGGATTAAAATTGATTCTTACCCAAAGGAGTAAAACGCCGACAGCAGAGGATTTTGGCCACGATTTCGAACGGAGATCGACGACGAAGCGAGATTGAACCGAGAATTTTTCACCGGATCTTATGTCGGAATCGGAACTCGTCGGAATCGAAGGATCGAAGAAAAAACGGTTGGGGTTTTAGAAAAATTGTTACTTTGGAAATTGTTGGATTCGGTTTGTACTCTTTTCACCCGAATGTGGGAGTCGGGTCGGGTTATCGCGGTTGGGTCATGTAATTACGCAACTCTGTTAAGGTTTTTAAGTCATTTTCTATTTTTCCGGATTTAAAAAAAATGTTTGAAAATAGAGTTAAATATGGGTGGCATTTATGCTCCAATATTTCCCAAAGGTGGCAAATGTGCCATTGTTCCCAACAGTTTAGCTGAAATGTTTACAACTTACATATTCTTGCTTTAAGTTTAACGTGAAGTAAAAGAATATACAGCATGCTTTCAGCCCAAGAATTCTCATAATTAGCTTCTTAAATGTTGTTAGGTGAATTCGTTGAGGCTTTGTAATTATACAGCTGTTGGGATCAGGGGCGGTTCCACATGATGAAAAGGGGGGCACGTGCCCCAGTTAAATTTCAACAATTTTTTTTTGTATGTAATTATGTGAAGGAATTGGTAGTTTAGTGATTAAATTGCTCTAGTGCCCCCACTAATTCCACGTCCAAATCCCATAATGCACCCACAATTTACATATTTTTTACTTTTTGCCTATCACAATTTTGCATTTTTCCATTTTCTTAATTACCTTCTTTATTTGCAATTGTATATGTATCTAGTAAACTTTATTTTTCAAATGCTTTTCCATTTACTAAATCTTTACATCCTTCCAAAATAATCTTTTGCCTTTTATAATTAAAGTAGATCTCTGATTTTTTTTAAGCCACAATTTATGTTTTTCTATATCATAATTTGTTTTCAACACTAAATATCTATAGAATAAACAATAAAATTCAAACGTCTTATTAGAATATATAAAATATAACACAATCAATTCTATATTTTTTAATGAAAAAAAAAGAATATTATTATAACTTTTTATATTTATTTTTTATCATGTTTATTAAAAATATAGTGCCCCCACTGAATTTAGGTCCTAGATCCGCCCCTGGTTGGGATATCAATCTAAGTCCCACATCTGAAAATTAGACAAGATTGGTCTGATATATAAGTAAAGTCCAACCAAATTATTATGAGGCCTTTTTGGGAAGGAAACCAAAGATAAATCCGTGCGGGCTTTAATGCTTCGGTCCAAAGCGGACAATATCATACTAATTTGGGAAGTTGGACATTGAGCTTGAAAAGCCTTTCAACAACAGCAAAGAGATCAATGCTTGGAAAAGTCATGACTAAACATGCTCCAAAGATGCTCTTCTTTCTTCAAAGCTATAGGACCCCTTTTGCTCATATCCATTTGATTAGAAAAGGACAATAACCAATCAAAAACCACATTTGATCCTATAATTCAACCTCATAATGTTGTTTTAACAACAACCAATCGATTTTTATCATGAAGATGCATCGAAATAACATAATCTTGGTGTGACGCTGCAGATAAATAAATTAGCAAAAGATTCAGAGACATATTCAACATGATGACATATTCAAGAGCATTTTATATTTTTCTATTTCCGCAATCACATATTGACCATAACAAAGTTTTTCTCTTTGGCATATTCTTGAAATCGGTTGTCATAAACAATTTCAAGAGTAGAGATGAAAAACAATTATAAGAGTACGGAAGGTTTAATATATTCCGATTTGAATCCTCTGTTTTGATATTCCCCTGGTTACTCTGTTTTTGACTTGGTGACTTCATACCAAACGTTCTCTCTCCACTTTTATGATCTTCCATCTACATTTGAGATCAAAATCCATAAGATAGAGCTCAACGCCATAAGATGAAGAGCTTTCAATTTATGTAGCTGGTTTTAGTTTTTGTCATTCATACTCGGGACGAACCCTAAACTAAAATTCCCAAATCAATTTGGGTGAAGCGGAAGTGATACGTTTAAGAATTTTTAAAATTGTTTTTCGATATTGTGAATTTTTGGAAATGAAAATTAAATAATTGATTTTTTTTTAAACGTCTGGAATTATTATAGATTATACAATCATCACTAGACTAATTTGATCTATTTGACCTAGTTCTATTATGATGATATTCATCTATCTCTTGTCTTATGCGGTTAAGTTGAATAGCTTCAACATTTGCTTCCATGATGGAGCTATCCATGTACGACATCTCCTCTGATGCAACTCTCCATGTGTGACATCCCCTATGATGGACAAGCTCTCCCCGATGAACGATTATACATGTACGACATCTTCCATGATGGACAGACTTTCTCCGGCGATCGGCTTATAGCATGTACGACATCTCCACTAATGAACATGATCTCTGCACTCTAGAACCTCTGAAAAGCGTTTCCTTCATTAATCTGCAATAAACTGTATTATCTGGGGTTCAAACCCCAGATCTGGTGTAGAAGCCTTTAAACACTTGACCATTGGGCCAAGGGGCTTCCACAAATAATTGATTAAATATTAATATAATAGGAGCACTAAAATAAAAAGATAATTAGTTGATTTTTTCTTTTCAATAAAAAAATTTAGTGTATTATTATGAAATTTCTCTTTAGTTCATTAAAAAGTAAGATAAATTTGAATGAAATGGTATTTCTGGTATTCAACGATGTAAATGAAACTCTGTATCAAAATCTGCATTCACACATATGGGGACCCACACATATGCAGTGAGCCAGTGACTAATGTTTGGACTCAGTCAGAATGGAAATAGTTCCAAAAGATTAATCTAAGTTCACAAAAGACTAGGACCATTCCGTTGTCATTATCCTATTCAAACAAGGAAGCAGCAAGGAAAAGCACAAGCAATTACGAGGCAGTGATCAAAGTCAATGCAATTTCACAGCAAAGAGATCAATGCTTGGAAAAGTCATGACTGGACATGCTCCAAAGATGCTCTTCTTTCTGCCAATCAAAAACCACATGTGACCACCTATAATGGTTGATCATCATCTCTCGGCTTTTATTTTCACTCTCACTTGATTTTATAGTGACGTAACATGAAAACATTCTTTTTCCGTAGTTTGAACACAAAGTCATGTTATTTAGCAAAGAAAATGTTACAACAATTCTTGTGGCTCAAGAAATCTCCTTACCTTCTTCAACGTTGCCAGGAAATTACATTGAGGCTTTATGAGCCAAAAAAAAACTGCACTTTTGGTTTGAAAATCGTGAACGGAAGTTTTGATTTCTTCAGATTTTAATAACTATCTTTAAGACAGAGTCCTCTGTTTTGATATTCCCCTGTTTCCTCTGTTTTTTAACTTATTGACTTTATACCAAATCGTTTCTCTGTTCTTCAGCTTCTTGCACATGTAGAAGAGAGATACATTCATGAAGCTACTTGATAATTACGTAAAAAGTTAACAAATAATGAAAACCGTGACACAATGGAAAAGTTATCACAAGAACATAAAATCAACATGGGAGAGAATCACAAAACACCTCCAAGAGTCGTACACCATTACATACCCTTTTTATATCTGAATATTAACTTTTGATCTCAAGAACTAAAACCAACAAGCTCGACATGAAGAGACTTAAGAGAGTTGGCGTAGCCCACATTCTTTTATACCCTATATGCCGGCTTCGAGCTCAAAGATAAGCTCGTCGGAAGTTACATTGTAGACTTCAAATTCAAAGGTGTACAAATGCCCCGGCATAGTGTGATCTCGAGCATAAGCTAAACTGTGTCTTGATGGTCTCCAATGAACAATGCGGCCATGCTGTCAAAAGCATGCGGGGATTCCTTGAGGTTTTCGCAGTAATATGAAATGTATCAAGACGGGACCACAAGCTGATTGACGGAGGCACTTCTTCTATTGCAGTTCCTCTGAGATCAAGATAGCTGGCGTTTGTGGAAATGGCAGGAAATTTTGTCAACAATGAGCAATCAGTGAGATAAAGATCCCAAGTTGATGTTCATCGGAAGAACCTTTAGTTTTGAGCACCTTTCCATAAATAACCTCTCCAGTCTCTGAAGGTTTCCAACTGAGAAAAGGAAAGGTGCTCAAAACTAAAGGTTTGCCTCGCAAGTGTTGTGAGGCATGAAGAAGATATGCGGTAATTTATAGGAGAACAGCGAGGAATAACCAGGTTTGAGCAATCATCAAGAAGCAATACAAAAAGGTAGATGGCTTTCTTTGGTCATACTTAAATTTTGCTTTATCATCATTGCAAACAGAGCTACTACACAATATGCATCATAAGAGCATTAAACCATGAACCTAAACATTGTCTAGATAATATGCAGCACAACCAATTCACAGTAGGGAAGATTTCTAATCCAAATTGAGAAAAAGAGTATCTCAGCTCAATACTCATCAAAATCCCCCATTGTTCTTGATTCTTGATTCAATTTCTAATTGAGCCCAAACTTTGGTCATTAGTCTAATCTCTCGGGTGTTGATGCTCAAATGAGATCTACACTAAATTTGTATTCGGTTCGGGGATTCTTTGATCAATGGATGAAGAAGTATTTTGTGAAAAACAAAGGTTCACTCGGATGAACAGTAGGCGAGTGGGAAAATAGGAATTCGAGTGGACCAGCGTACTTAGAGAGGAATAATAAGATTTTTATGTGGGAGAATGATGTATTCCAACTTAGTTGTACACAAATGATGGTACAACTATATATAGTACAATGAGATTAGGGCTTATGGTACATATGGTTACATATTAACCATATGTTCATAAAGTAACCCTTGTTTTGCATAAAGTAACTATACTAAGATAAAAGATAACCAAGCCTAGTTACTCAAATGAATGAGTTGGACCTTCTTACTTGATGGGCTAGGAGTGGGATTTTGCCTTGGGCCAAATCCATGGTGCAACAGTAGCCCCCCCCCCCCCCCCCCCCCCCCCCCCGAGTCGGCGAATCGAGTGTGCCGAGTTCGTCGAGTTTTAACGAGTAGGCAGGAGAGTAAGAAGGTCGGACTCGTGATTTGTCTTGGGAGTTTTGGCGCGCTCGGCCGAGTTGTTCATCGGGAACGAGCGAGCGGACAGGAAAGTAAAAACATCGGACTTGCGCGTCCTCTCGAGGCTTTCCCACTCGTTCGGTTGATTGAGGCACGTCATCCCGCATCGGCGCATGGATGCGACTGGTCCTTGCGCTTAGCACGTGCTTCCTTGATTCCCGCTCTAGTTATGATTGCGTTTTTCGGCGGTTACCGAGATGAGTCAGGTTTTCGAGGTTGATGTGATGCTTTGGCGTGCCGCCTCTTTGGCTTCCGCTTTTTCCGATGCTTTAGAGTTAATGCATCGCTCCACATTCCTCACTGTTCTCCTATAAATTACTGCATATCTTCTTCATGCCTTACAACACTTGCGATCTTTTGCTTATTCGAAAGAAAATTTGCTCTTTTCCCCTCGTTTCTTCTCCTCTTCTCTTCGACTACCCTACGCCCTTTTATAATCATGTCTTCGACTGATTCTTCTTCTAGTTCAGAAGATGTAGTGTTGGTTCGAAGGAATCAACATGGAACGGTCCCATTGGGTGTTTTGGTTCCTTCTTCTTACTCTGCCGATCCTAATCATGGCGCCGGTGAACCAAGCAGAGACGCTGGCCCGTCGCAACTGCGTACCGGGGAGGCGGGTCATCGTTCCGAGGTTGTCGAATCTCGTAGAAATATAGTGATCACGCTTGATCAACCTTCCCCTCTCCGACTGAGCAACCCTGGTCGGACTGCGATGCCTTCCATTCCTGACTGCGGGGTCGATGCCCCGGACAGGCCTGCTGCTGAGTCGCCGAGGGCAATCGGGATCGTTTCCAGGAAACGGTCGAGGGATGAGAGCGCCCCGGTTGCTTGGTCTGTTGGCGAACCGTCAATCCGGCCCCTGGCATCAGCCCGCGGGGAGGCAGAGACGACGGGGGACGCTCCTCCGAGCTGGATCGATTAGCTCGTAAGAGAGAACATATCTCTGAAGGGTGAGGTGGCCTCTCTAGCGAGGGAGAATGAGTCGCTTAGGGTGCGAGGGGACCCTTCGGCTGAATTAGAGAGGTTGAGGAGGTTTACGGCGGAACGGGAAGCCGTAATAAAGAGGCTCGACTGCATGGTCGGACAGGAGATTGACTTGAGGCGTCTGTCCGAGCAGAAACACGAAGACCTTAAGGCGCGTCTTAAGACCATTGAGCGTATTAATTCCGAGCTGGTTGATCATGTTCAGTCCCAGATGTCTCGTCTGCGCGCATCCAGGTTGGATTACGGGCTTGCTCGTACCAGGTCGGCTGTCGAGCAGGCTCATGCCAAACTCGTTAACCTGGCGCAAGCGTCGCTCTCTAGGGCGCGGGCGCACTTTCTGGAGCAGAAAGACTATCTTAGTCTTGTAAGCCGGGCAAGTCAGGTTAAAACCCAGCTCGATGACATAGATCTGATGGCGGCCCACGGGGTCGCGATCCTGCCGGAGGATAGGGCCCGAGTTCAAACTAAATACGACGGACTCGCACGTCAAATCGGGGAGAGAAAAATGTTGGACTTTTCTGACCGAGAATACACATTCGATCCGGTGCCCTGTCCCCTCCCGAGCAGTTTCGAGTTCGACCGTCCATCTTCCCCGCTTGGACCCGAGGAGTATGGGATCAAAGGGAATTGGTCAGTCGAGGCCTCTGATGATGGTCGGTCTGACTCGTCCGAGGATGCTAGTGACGGGGTCGGGGATGACCCCGCAGATCATTAAAGCTTCTCCTATGAGCAACGAGCCGCAATGGACGGGATGTCTTTCTCTTTCTTGTCTCGTTGAATGTTGTCTTGTTCTCTAGCTGGTAGCAAAGTCTTTCTTTTGTTAAGGTTTAGCCGTATGTGGCGCACTCGATGTACTTATGACTTTTGTTTTGCCCGGAGGCCTGATCTCCGAGTTGATTTAATCGAAATCTAGAATTTTTTGTTCATGCGGTTAAGTTTTTTAGCTTAAGCATTTTCGTATGACCTTAGTGCGGCTAAGTTTTAAAGCTTAGGCACTGATTTGCGCGCATTCAGCGAGTTGATCCCTGGGTTGTTTTGATTTTGATCTGACCGGGTACGCGCGATGGAATGGTCGTATCGAGTCGTCTGCGAGTCGGAACCCGGCTTACGACTAGAGTCCGTCTCGTGGTTAAGCGTGCGAGAAGTGTTCGGCTTAAAGTTCTTACATGTTCTTGGAACTCGTGCGGGACGGGGCCCGGTTTTTATCCTATTCGGGACAGTTGTGGTGGACTTTCCGAGTTTGGATTGTAGATTATTTCGCTACTGCATCTATGAGAAACGCGTGTTGTGATCGCGCTCGGGTTTAGCTATGGTGGGCCTCCCGAGGGGGATCGACCGAGTACTTGATTAGAGTATCGGTGTAAGTGAGCACGGAGCTGTAAGTAAGCACGGAGCTATTCGGGTTTGGACCGATCTTTTTGGTTAAGTAGATATCTTTTATTGATTATAGCTGGACTTCCGAGGAAGCTGCCTACGTACCCGTTAAGTTGGGATCAAGCCAGACATAGTTCATATTACAAAGTAAAAGCTAAAAAGGTCATCTGGAGATGATAAGAAGCGAGTCGTTCAGAAACGAGCGAGAGCGAGTCGTTCGGAAACGAGTAGAAGCATACGATGATTAGTTAGTTTTTTTTTATTTTATTTATTTATTTTTTTTTAGGTGACAAACTTTTGGTGTCGGGACGAGGGGACTTGGATCATGTTGAAACGATCGTAGCGTTTGAGTGTGTTCGCGTTCTATGACCGCTCGATAGCTTCTCCGCTCATTGTCATCAAGCGATACACGCCTGGTCGGACAATGTCGTGGACTTGATACGGTCCTTCCCAATTGGCTCCGAGCTTTCCGGCATTTTTCTCCTTCGTGTTCTCGTATACTTGCCGTAATACAAGGTCGCCGACAGCGAAGCTCCGGTTCTGGACCCGCTTATTGTATTATCGAGCTACGATTTACTGGTAGTTCTGGATTCGGAGGAGTGCCGCGTCGCGTTCCTCCCCGACAAAGTCCAGATTGTCGAGGAGCATTTGGTCGTTGTGGTTAGGATTGTCAGGCATGACTTCCTGACGCAGGCGATGCACTCGGGCTTCGGCCGGGGCCATTGCCTCGAGTCCGTAGGCGAGCGAGAAGGGTGTCCTCCGTGTTGATTCCTGGGGGGTTGTTCGAAGTGCCCACAAGACTCCGTCGAGTTTGTCCGAACAGGCGCTTTTTGAGCTCAGCTAATATAGCTTTGTTCGTGGCTTTGGCCTGCCTGTTTCCCTGCGGGTTTCTCGGCGTAGACTTGTTGAAGCAGATAGCCCATCTGAAGCAAAATTCTTCGAATGTCTTGGAGATGAATTGAGATCCGTTATCCGCGATGATCTCGTATGGGAGTCCGTGCCGGCATATGAGGAACTTCCAGACGAAGTTCTAGACATCGTTTGCTCGTATCATCGCGTATGCTTCGGCTTCGACCCATTTCATGAAATAGTCCGTGATGACTATTA
Organism: Draba incana; assembly: GCA_963576765.1. NCBI lineage: Eukaryota > Viridiplantae > Streptophyta > Magnoliopsida > Brassicales > Brassicaceae > Draba > Draba incana. The sequence goes on along the minus strand of OY755207.1, from coordinate 2,196,674 downwards.
CGAACCGCTTCTGCCTTGACTTTGGAAAGGGACCGATGATGTCCATCGCCCATCGCATAAATGGGTAACCTATGGTGGCGGCCGCGAGCGGCTCGGTTGGCGAGTGGATCATTGGCCCATGGTGCTGACATTTCTCACAGTAACGGATATGATCGGCATAATCCTTGAGCATGGTAGGCCAGAAATAACCCAGCTTTTTGATCTTTAGCACGAGCGTGCGAGAACCCGAGTGGTTTCCACCCCCCCCCCCCTTCGTGGGACTCGAGTATTACGGCTTCGACTTCTTCATTGGCAATGCAGCCTAGCAATGCTCCGGCTGCACTCCACCGGTACAATTTTTTCTCGATCATTACATAATGAGCTGCTTTAGTCCGAAGTCTGCGGGCAGCCCATTTATTGGCCGGTGCTTCGCCTTGTTCGAGATACTGGATGATCTCCTTCCTCCAGTCGAGGGCAGGCTTTGGGGCCACGGATGAGGTCCCCTCTGGGGGCTGGGACCCTTCGTCATCGTTGTCGGTAATGGCCATGATTCTGCTGTTGCTTCTTGGTAGGTATATGCTCGGATCCGAGATTGTTTCCATTGGAATAGTGCGGCTTATCTTAGACTTAGAGCTTGAGGCGAGCGGGGCAAGTGCATCGGCATCGGCATTTTCCATTTATTGGCCGGTGCTTCGCCTTGTTCGAGATATTACGGCTTCGACATCTGGGCTGATGCCTTTCATATCATCTATTGTCCAGGCGAAGGTGTCGACGTTCTTTGTCAGGAAACTGATCAGCTCGGCTCGAATAGGCGCATTAAGCTCGGCTCCGATGCTTATTTTGCGAGTGGGGTGGGCCCGGTTGATGCTTACTTGGGTCGTGGACTCCTACCTAGGATCAGGGGAGCTGTCCTCGTTGATAGGATTGACATAGTAATTGGCCATTCATAGGTGCTTCTTGGCGATGAAACACGTGCGGGCCATCTTTTGGCTTCCTCGGATGGTAAAGACTCTAGTTTCGGTCGGGAATTTGACGCATTGGTGGTAGACTAAGGCTATCGCTCGGAGGGAGGATATCCAGGGGGTTCCCACGATCGCATTGTACACGGCTGGTTTTTCGACGACCATGAACTTTGTGCTTCGGGAGGTGTCGCCCGAGTGCACTGTTAGCTTGATCGATCCAACCGCCATGGTGGTTATGCCGTCGAAGCTCGTCAGGGGCTGAGCGGCTGGCTTGATACGATCGAGCGGGATCCCCATTTTCTCCAGGGTTTCCCTAAAGATTAGGTTGACGGAGCTACCGGTGTCGACTAGGATCCTGCTCACTTCGCAGTCGTCGATATTTAGTGTGATCACGAGCGGGTCGTTGTGAGGCATAACGAGGTGCTCAGTGTCATCCTCGCTGAAGATGATCGGCATGTCTACCTTTGCCCTTTCGAGGTAATCCTGAGTGATTTACGCTTTCTTCTCGTGTTGTCTGAGGGATCTGATGGAACTGTGAACTGAGTCGAATCCCCCCATGATCATCAGGACTCCTTTTGGTGCTTGCGTTTTGGTTTCACTCTCCTCGGAGCGTGCTTGATCTGGGAGCGGGAGTACGGTCGGAATAATGGGCAGATCGTGCTTGTTGTTGGCGGGAGTACCTCGGAGAATCACGGGGTTGAGGTTTCCCTGCTCGGGGACAAGAGTCGCTCGTTGGGCCACCGGAGTGTTAGCACCCAGAGTGCTTGTTCCCGAGGAGAGTGTTCCCATGCTGGCCTCTTTGTTTAAATCCATTCTAGCGTAAAAAGAGATCCTATCGAAGATTGTTGAGAAATCGATAGATGCCCCCTACCTGGCGCGCCAAATGTTGATGCTCAAATGAGATCTACACTAAATTTGTATTCGGTTCGGGGATTCTTTGATCAATGGATGAAGAAGTATTTTGTGAAAAACAAAGGTTTACTCGGATGAACAATAGGCGAGTGGAAAAATAGGAATTCGAGTGGACCAGCGTACTTAGAGAGGAATAATAAGCTTTTTATGTGGGAGAATGATGTATTCCAACTTAGTTGTACACAAATGATGGTACAACTATATATAGTACAATGAGATTAGGGCTTATGGTACATATGGTTACATATTAACCATATGTTCATAAAGTAACCCTTGTTTTGCATAAAGTAACTATACTAAGATAAAAGATAACCAAGCCTAGTTACTCAAATGAATGAGTTGGGCCTTCTTACTTGATGGGCTAAGAGTGGGATTTTGCCTTGGACCAAATCCATGGTGAAACATCGGGGTTTTTTGGGTCTCTATGAGAATGAGTGAGAAAAGTCAAAGTCTTAAGTATCTCTCCGATTTGGTTTCGGAGGAACTCGATGAGCGCCATTTTCGTCAGCTCAAAGCTGGATTAATTCCTCTATCTAAGGGTTTGTCTTCATTTCCTTCGATTGTTCAATTTTTCTCTTTTCGGTTGAAATTTCGAACCCTACGATTGGAAGGCAACTTCTTGTACTGATTTTGTCGGGTGATTCGTGTGGGGGTCGAAACCAACACAACTAAATTTGTAAGAGTTCGTGAGGAGGATTTAGAGAATTCTATGTCTAGCTAGGATCACCAGAGATTGAGAAAGCGTTGTGTTTATTACAGTGTAAAGTTGAGTACAAGGCTTGTGTATCAAAAATCGGATCCCCCAAAAAGGGTTTTTACATTAGCTATATATACTATTCTAAGGCGGCTAAGTCTCCTGATCCTCTGCGGAGTCGGCTGCATCAACATGGGCTTCGTATCCGGACCTGGGCTACCACAATGCTATTGGGCTGAAGACTGTTCTCGGATTGAAGAGGTGATTGGCGACTGGGCCGAACGTGAGATCGCCCTACAAACTTCGAGCCCATGGTCGGCCCAGAAGGCGAACACGCGGTCGACCACACCGACCGAGTGCACGATCGGCCATGGAGCCGAGCACACGGTCGGCCGCAGTGCCAAGCACACGGTCGGCCACGGAGCCGAGCACGCGGTCAACCATGGTGCCGAGCACGCGGTCGGACACGGTACCGAGCGTATGGTCGGCTCGGTAATGAGCATGCAATCGGTACTAGGCCGGTCTCTTCCTGCTTTGCCCAGGTCCGTTCCGCTGTCACATGCTTTTCTTCGCAGGAAGATTCAGGTTCCGTTAGGCCTCCTTTGTCAAGAGTCCGGAGGGCCATCTCTTCTATCGGTTTGTCTTTAGACGTTGATGCTGAGGGGGTGAATACCGACCCCAACAGTTAGCCCCCCAGCTCGGTAGTGTTAGAGATAATAGTGCCGAGTCTAAAGATGTGTTGAATATCAACGTTAACGTTTGAAGTCAAGGCGCTTGTCTATCCTACAGTAGTAGAGAGTGACTTTTTCGCAAAAGGTTTTAAGATTCTGTAAACGTTATGAAGATTTTAAGACTTCGTGCTTTCCTATGGAGATTTTAAGACTCCGTGTTGCGATTGTTAATGTCAATGATGTTCCCGAGTAGTAGCCAAGCCATTTTCGAAGGAAAGAGTGTTGTGTTATTTTGAATGGAGTCGGGCCTCGCTTGGTGAGAGAAAGAGAGAGGATAAGGTTTTGATTTTTTTTTTTTTTACCTTCTTCCTTTCCTTTCTCTTTCCTCCTAATTTTTTTTCTTCTTCTCCTCCTTTCTTTCTGCCGTGACACCACCACCACCGACCGTGTGCTCGCTTGTTACTGACCGTGAGTTCGTTACTTCTCTTCTTACTTGGTAAGTTCCTCCATTGTTTCCCTTTGCACAAGTCCTTCTAAATCCCATAGCTTCATTGAAAATTCAAGCTTGTAGATCTAGATTCCTTTCATGGAGAATCAAACTTTGTTATGTTGAATTGTTGACTGCTTAGGAGAATCCTTGAATCCTTGATTGCCATTGACTTTCAAGTTTCAATTGTTGATGGGATAAAATTGTTGAGATCCTCCTTTGAAATTTGTTCTAGGGATAGATGTGTTCTTGAGATGTGTTCTTGGTGGAGAAGAAAGATGTTGACTTGTGATCTACTTTTTTGACTTGTGTATAGGTAGATTGTGGTTATGGAAACACAAAACCTTGATTCGGTTGATTGCGGCGAAGCAACGCTTAGAACCGAGCCCGTGGTCGTGTCGACCGATCGGGTCGATCACGCGGTCGTGTAAACACGCGACACCGAGCTCGCGGTCGAGCTGCCTCGTCGAACCGAGAGCATGGTCGCATCCGTACGCGAAACCGAACCCGTGCCTGAGCCCTCATGCGAAACCGAGGGCGTGGTCGCATCCATACGCGAGACCAATCCCGCGACGAAGCCCTCACGTGGAACCGAGGGCGTGGTTGCACCTCTTCGTTGGTACAACAACGTTTTCACGTCTCCTCATCGAGTTGACCCCGTGGTCGCAATGTCGTATGGTGCCGAGCCCGTGGTCGCACCATCAACCCAAACCGATCCTACGGCCGAAGCATCCAGCCGGGCCGACCTCGGAATCGCATCATCAAGCCGAACCGACCTTGTGGTCGCATGTCCTGATAATGCGAGCACCAGGATTCGTCTCCGCAGTAAGCTCACCAATCCGAGAGTAAGTCTCGGCGGGTTCGATGAGAGCGATGATGGTGTTTTCGATGACTTAGCGGATATTGAGGATGCGAGGAGACCTAGCGGTGATGATGATTCGATGGCCCGTGATAGGGGAGTTGGACTCTCCTTCTCCCTTAACGATGAGGATTCGGGGCTCCCGGATGGAACTGCCGACGCCGCTTTGTCAGATCCTTCTTCTTCCTTTAGGTCACTTCCCTCCGATGCTGAGGATGGAGATGAGGTTGACCGACCTGTAGTGGTTAGGAAGAAGAAGGCGCGACCAGACCCTCTGGGATCCACTCTCTGCGACGAGGAGTCACTGCAGCTTCTCTGCGAGAAGTGCGAGATTTCAGATGAGATCGTGTTGGTTGATCCTGATCGCACACAGCGAGCTGATGCTCCGTCCCCGGGGTACTTCATCGTGTATGAGAACTTCATCGAGCATTGCTTGTTGTGGTTTCTGGTGCCAGACTTCCTCCTTCGCTTCTTAGATGCGAATAGTATCTCCCTTGCTCAGATCAACCCCAGAGGGTTGAGGCACATCATTGGTATCTATGTGCTTAGCAGGGAGTGCAACGCAGAGATTAGCACCGAGCAGCTGGCCAGCCTCCTAGAGTTCAGGCCTAAGGGCCGCGCAGATGAGCTTAGGTATCTTGTTTCTCGGGGTCCGGGTCGCGCGCTCATCGATGGGTTCCCGAGCAAGGACGATCTTTTTGAGTGTCGATTCTTCTTCGTCAAGATCTTGGAGAGGACCATTGAGGCAGACTGCATCCCCCTTGTCAGGACGAATTGGGGGAAGAGAGGTAAGTCTATACTTAGGAAGATTTTCTTTTGTATAGTGTTCATGCCTTATGTACTGATTTTTGTATTGCTTTGTCTTTGCAGTGAGGCCATCAGTCCAGACAGTCAGCCGGAGTGACGCAGCGGCCATCCACAGCGCTCTCGTCTCTGGGAGTGGTGACTGGGTGAAGTCGTTCACCCGTCAGAGGATCCAGAAGGCGCTTTCCACCAGGATCTTCCCAGGGAAGGTTCTTGGACGGGGTGCTCCCAGAGTCTCGGCCTACCAGCGAGCAGAGAGGGAGAAGGCAGTGTCGACGAGCACCGTAGTCTCAGCGAGGACAAGCTCGCAGACGAGTGCTCTGATGACCATAGTGCCTAAGACTCCTGCTGCACCAGCTCAGCATTCTCGGGTTTCTGATCTCACCCCTGATGAGATTGCTAGGCGGCGTGAGCGGTCGTGGAAGAGAGCCCTTAGATCGGAGGGCTAGGCGGGCGGTACTCCTGACGGGGCGCCTCCGAAGCGACAGAAGGTGGACTCCTCTCCGGCGTTCGTTAGCGACCCGACTAGTGATGGCGTTGCAGCACCGCGCTCCTCAAAACGGAAGGCCAGGATTCAGTTTCAGGCACTTGTTCATGATGAACCTTGATGGTTTCAGTTTCAGGCACTTGCTTTAGATGTTGTTGATGTTGTTCCTATACTTAGGAATTCTTTGAGCTGTTTATGCGTTTATATCATGTGTTTGCAAACATTGACGTTGGGCCTCCCGAATGGGGCTTTGTTTGCTCATGCATGAAGCTTTGTTAAGTAGAGAGAATGCGAATGTGTTTACGCTCTCTATCTGCCAACGTTGCTGTTGGACTTTGTGGAATGGTGCCGTTCTCGAGACAAGTCTGTCCGAGAACAAGTTCACCTTAGATTTGACCAGAGTGTATCTTGGGTTTTTAAATGACACGTTCAGGGTATAATTCGAACGTAGGTCATTAGCAGGTGCATTTTACCAACGACGTTTGTTGGGTTTCTGAGTGATCAGTTGGCATGACCCAATACTGAACACTGGTGATCAGTTGGCATGACCCAATACTGAACACTGGTACTTATATAGCGCGCTGTATCCGTTGTGGATGTCATTGTGTTCGTATTTCTACACTATTGCTGTGGCCAGCAGCAATAAATGCAGAATGACTCTACTCGATTAAAGCTTTGAAGGACAAGCTGTTCGCATGGTGAGTGCTGTGGTGAGTTGTTTTAGAAGTGACGGTGTCAAGGAGTGACGTATGGGTACCCCGCTCCCCCTCCTTTTAGACGAAAGAGTGTACCGAAGTCGACTAGAGGCGGAGGAGATCGTGTGAGCTCGTTCAGAATGAGGCTGTTGTGAAATGAAATCCCCCCTTTTTTGATGGGGGGGGGGGGGGGGGCAACTGAACCTATTCGAAGATAGGCTGCCTACGTACCCTTTGCAGGGATCAAGTCGCCTCGTAGTTCATTTGGTGGAATAGCTTAGCGGTAGTACTTCTTCAAATGCTTAGCATTCCAAGAGTGAAGGATTGGGGTGCCGGACATGGTAGCGAGCTCATAGACTCCAGGATGAATGACTGTTGTGATCTTGTATGGGCCTTCCCAGTTAGCTTCGAGTTTGCCGGCGTTTGGTTCTACTGTGTTCTGAAACACCTCACGGAGGACCAAGTCACCTATGTTGAAACGCCTTTCCCTGACTCTGAAGTTGTAATATCTCGATGCTGCGCTCTGATAATTTGTAACCCGGACGAGTGCTTGGTCGCGACGCTCATCGAGGAAGTCCAAAGCATCAAGAAGCATTGATCGGTTAACTGGTTCATTGCTGGGGAAGAGCTGGCGTCGTACCCCAGGCGAGCAGATTTTGGAAGGGATGACACACTCGGTTCCATAGACAAGGGCGAAAGGAGTCTCGCCCGTCGCTTGACAGGGAGTTGTGCGGTGGGACCATAAAACTCCTTCTAGCTCGTTGGCCCAGCGTCCCTTCTTTGCCTCTAATCGCTTCTTAAGGCCATCAAGGATTGTCTTGTTGATGGCTTCTGCTTGACCATTGCCCTGTGGGTAGCGTGGCGTGGACTTGCTAAGTCTGATATTCCATTTTGCACAAGATGTCTCGAACCGATTGGATATAAACTGCGAACCGTTGTCCGTAACTATCTCATACGGAACTCTGTGACGACATATGATGTTTCTCCAGACAAAGCTTTCCACCTGGACATCCTTGATTGTAGCATATGCTTCAGCTTCCACCCACTTGGAGAAGTAGTCTGTCAGAACGAGTAAGAACCGCTTCTACTTTGATGGGTGTAATGGTCCAACAATGTCCATGGCCCATCTCATGAATGGGTACGGTGAAGTCACAGAAGAGAGCCTCTCTGTTGGTTGATGAATTTTTGGAGCGTGTCGCTGGCACTTCTCACACTTGGCTGAAAACTTTATGCAATCACCGACTATAGTAGGCCAGAAATGACCATGTCTCTTGATTTTGACCGCAAGCGCTTTGCCCCCGGAATGATTGCCGCATGATCCACTATGGACCTCTTCCATTATCCGTCTTGCTTTCTTCCCTTCTACACAGGTGAGCATAGGACCGGAGAATCCCCACCTGAAGAGGTTACCATCAAGTAGAACGTAACGAGCTGCTTGCTTCTGTAACTTGCGGGCTGCCCACTTGCTACTAGGCAGCGTGCCATCGGCAATATACTCTCGTATCTCGCCCATCCATAACTTGTCACAGCCGTATTCTGGCTCTTCGGCATTCGTGTCCATTAGGATCGCTTCGGGATGGTGAGAGCTGCTGACAGGAGAGGTATCACTGACGGGGATGTCATCAATGTGTTCGTCTGCGTCGTGCATGCCAGAGTCTGGGATTTTGGGAGCTTCCACCATTTCTATGTCTTCATTGATGCTTTCAGCAAAGGCGCCCGCTTTTTTCGCTGCTTGAGAGTGTGTTAAGATGGCGAGCGCCAGATCTTCTTGAATGCTGGGGAATTCAATGAACTCAACTAGAATGACCCGCTTCAAAGCCGGATCCTCTGGCATGGCAGTGGCAGAAGCGAGGTTGGCCAATGCGTCGGTGTTCGTGTTCTCACCTCTGGGAATTCTTGTGAGGGTGAATTCCTAAAATACAGAGGCAAGATCCTTTACCATCTTCAGATAAGCCTCCATGCGATCATCCTTTGCGATGTACTCGCCGCTGAACTGACTGGTCACCAGCTGTGAATCGGAGAATGCGTGAACATGCTCGATCTTCAGTCCTTGTGCGAGCCTCATGCCAGCGACGAGGGCCTCGTACTCTGCTTCGTTGTTGGAAGCTTTGAACCCAAGTCGAAACGACTGCTCAAGAACTTCTCCGGTTGGTGATACTAATCGTATCCCAACTCCAGAACCACTCTTCGAGGACGAGCCATCCACATATAGCTGCCAGATCCCGGGTTGTACCCCCTCTGAGTCCTTGTCCTCTGGAAGTTCTATAAGGAAATCCGCCAGCACTTGTGACTTGTTGCATGTGCGCCCCTTATACTCGATGTCATACTTGCTGAGCTCCACAACCCATTTGGCTAACCTGCCAGATTGGCTAGGGCAATGTAAGACTGAGCGCAGTGGGAAAGTACTAAGGACAATAATAGAATGAGATTGAAAGTAAGGCCTTAGCTTTCTGGATGCCATGAGGACGGAAAACGCCAACTTTTCCAATTGGGAGTATCTTGTCTCAGCGTCGGTGAGCGTTTTGCTCACATAGAAGATAGGTCTTTGCTCACCTCTTTCCTCCCGCACTAGGACAGTGCTGACAGCTGTTTCTGAGACAGCAATGTAAAGGAAAAGAGGCTCTCCAGTTACTGGTTTAGCAAGGATGGGCGGCGTTGCCAGATATTCCTTAAGTTGCTTGAAGGCGTCCTCACACTTTTCTGACCATTCGAATTGCTTATTTCCTCGCAGGGTGTTGTAGAAGGGAAGGCATTTATCAGTGGAGCGCGAAATAAACCGATTGAGTGCAGCCACTCTTCCAGTCAATCTCTGCACTTCACGCTTATTCTTTGGTGAAGCCATCTGGATCAATGCATCAATCTGTTTTGGGTTAGCCTCAATGCCCCGACGAGTGACCAAGTACCCAAGGAATTTGCCTGACGTCACAGCAAATCTGCACTTCGCTGGGTTTAGCTTCATGTTGTGGAGGTTCAGTTGGCTGAAGCATTCTTCCAGGTGGGCGATGTGGTCTTTTTCCTCGAGTTGACCTCCATAGTCCTCCCCAACTGGTCCTGGAACATCTTGTTCACCAGTCTCTGATATGTTGCACCGGCATTCTTCAGGCCAAAGGGCATCACCTTGTAACAATAGATGCCTTGGTCCGTGATGAAAGCTGTCTTCTCACGATCTTCGGGATGCATCAGGATCTGGTTGTAGCCGGAAAAAGCGTCCATGAAGCTAAGAAGCTTATTACCCGCTGTTGCCTCCACTAAGCGGTCGATGTGAGGCAAGGGGAAGCTGTCTTTCGGGCAGGCTTTGTTAAGATCCGTGAAGTCTACACAGACGCGCCACTTCCCATTCTTCTTCTTGACCACGACTGGGTTGGCGAGCCAGTCAGGATACTTGACTTCGGTTATCGAACCGACTCGCAGAAGCCTTTCTACTTCGTCATTAACAGCCTTTGCTCGCTCAGGACCTAGCTTCCTTCTTTTTTGCTTAACAGGCTTGAACGTAGGATCAACATTGAGCTCGTGGCTGGCGACATTGATGTCTATCCCAGGCATATCTTCGGCGGCCCAAGCAAAGGTGTTGATGTTCTTTTGGAGAAAGGCCACTAGCTTTGCCTTGAGGGCTTCGTCAAGAGCTGCTCCAACCTTGACACATCTCTCTGGGTATTGTTTGTCGATGCACACAGAGAGCACGGGTTCGCAGGTTGGCCGCTCCTCTTCAGCCCGACCATCGGTAACCTGCAACTGCTGTAGGAGATTGGCCAGGTCTTTCGCCCGACTAGAATTGGTTTTTACCTTCTTCTGTTGCTCCCGCGGGGTCGGGTCATTCTTATTCTTATGATTGCGCAGCTTGTGCTCTGCTAAGAAACTCATGCGTGAATCTCTTTTGCTTCCAAAAATAGTCTTCACACCATCTCTGGTCGGGAATTTCATGCACAAGTGGAATATTGACGGAACAGCTCACATCTGACTAAGCCACGGTGTTCCCATGACCAAATTGTAGATGGCGGGATGATCAGACACTGTGAAGTTTACCATCTGCTTGACGCCTCTAGCCTCCACTGGAAGACGAATCACTCCCATCATCATGGTGTTCTCGCCAGAGAAGCCTGTTATAGGCTTTAGTTTCCCTGTGATGAGTGACAGGTCGATCTTCATCTTCTCGAGTGTATCTCTGAAGATAACATCCACCGAGCTTCCGGTGTCGATGAGGACTCGAGCAACGTTGAAATTGAAGACTGTGAGATTGATCACCAAGGGGTCACTATGCGGATGATTAATACCTTCAACATCTTCTTCGTCGAAAGCGATAGGATTGTCAGCATGCTTCGTCTTCGGGGATGTGATGATGTTAGTGCAGACTTCGGCGCGCCTCTGGTAAGCCTCGATTGCAGTTACGTTGTCATCACAATACTGCGATCCTCCCATGATCATATTGACGATGCCTTCATCGTCCCAGTTCCTATGAAACGAGGACCCTTCACTGCTCCTGCTGTTGCTTGACATCTTCACGGTGTTTGTGAAACCCTAGCTTTCGTGTGTAAGAAACTCTCTGTTCCCCTTAGTCGGCGCCAAATTGTGGGGGTCGAAACCAACACAACTAAATTTGTAAGAGTTCGTGAGGAGGATTTAGAGAATTCTATGTTTATTACTGTGTAAAGTTGAGTACAAGGCTTGTGTATCAAAAATCGGATCCCCCAAAAAGGGTTTTTACATTAGCTATATATACTATTCTAAGGCGGCTAAGTCTCCTGATCCTCTGCGGAGTCGGCTGCATCAACATGGGCTTCGTATCCGGACCTGGGCTACCACAATGCTATTGGGCTGAAGACTGTTCTCGAATTGAAGAGGTGATTGGCGACTGGGCCAAACGTGAGATCGCCCTACCAACTTCGAGCCCATGGTCGGCCCAGAAGGCGAACACGCGGTCGACCACACCGACCGAGCGCACGATCGGCCACGGAGCCGAGCACACGGTCGGCCGCAGTGCCGAGCACACGGTCGGCCACGGAGCCGAGCACGCGGTCGACCACGGTGCCGAGCACGCGGTCGGACACGGTACCGAGCGTATGGTCGGCGCGGTAGTGAGCATGCAATCGGTACTAGGCCGGTCTCTTCCTGCTTTGCCCAGGTCCGTTCCGCTGTCACATGATTCGCTCCGCAGGAAGATTCAGGTTCCGTTTGGCCTCCTTAGTCAAGAGTCCGGAGGGCCATCTCTTCTATCGGTTTCTCTTTAGACGTTGATGCTGAGGGGGTGAATACCAACCCCAACAATTCGTTAATCTCAAGTTTTATATATTTGGATTAGTTTTTTTTTTTCAATTTCATATGCATTTTGTGATGTATTTGATTGCATCTCATCCGTTTTGCTGTTTGAAAATTTCATTTTTGTTCAATTCTGACTGAGATCGGATGTTACAATCTTCTGAAAGAAGTTGTTGTAAATGTTACATAATCAAATCCTTGTCCTGATCATGTCAAACCCGTTTTGTATATCGTTTCTTCTTTTTTCAGCTACTTGCCTTCAATGAGGGCATCATTAGCATCTGGAATTGTAATGCTTCTAATCATCAGGTGAGAAACTCTTTGCGTAAAGAAGAAAACATACACGCTCTCTCAATTTGTCTATTGTTTGATGCACTAACACAACTCAATATTCATTGAAGCATGCCGTGATGGCCCTTAGAGACTTGATCAAGCTGGCATTGAAGCTTCCTCTTGCGTATGTGATGGAATACAAGCCACACGATGCTTCTGTTCATGACAAATCTTCTTATAGAAACACTAGGCTGAGTGGCTAGATTCAAGACATCCAAGTTCTTCTCATCAGACTGTTTTCGCGTGCCTGCAGATTCTGTGTGTTCCTAATTCCAGACATGAGTTTACACAAACAAATCCCGTTTTACAAAGAGGAGATTCTTTTTCTCCTGTCATTGTCTTGTTGCAACTTTGACCTGGTTCTTGGTCGAGAATTTTGATGTTTATTTACACATATACTCAAGAACTTCCCTAGAAGATAAATAAAGAAAAATTGCAGAAAGTAGTAGCAAAACGTACTAGGGTGTTTTTCCTCATCTTCATGTGGTTTTGCCTGCTTTGCTTTTCGTGCAATGTCATTCTCCGAATGCTTGTCTGGTTTTAATGTTTGCCTAGGATCTTGATTTATCCATCTTCATCGTCACCTTTGAAGGAAGCTCTCATTATATTACAGACTCAGATGAAAGGAATCAGAAGAAGACGCAACAACAAACGAAACAGAGTAATGGCTCTGTTTTTATGACTGTCACCAATAATGTTTTTATGGCCTATTCAAGAGTGGTGGAAGAGAATATGGTTCGCTTATGCTACTCCAAAATATGCGTTTCACTCATGGCTAGCATTTCATAACATGATTAAGTGGAATATAGGGGTTGATGGTTCTTATGTGCTATCTCAAAGAGACATGGAAAATCATCTTTATTTCATATGTAGGTACTCCGAAGAAGAATGGTGCAATTTGACTCGAAATCTCTTAAGGTCCAACTACACAGCGGATTGGGCACGCTTGGTGGAGTTGTTATTGGATATATCGAAACAAACGTCGACAAAGGGAGGCACCGATAACGGCTTCGAAACTAGCTCAAACAATTGACAAACAAATTAGAAATCAATTATCTTCCATCAGAGAAATAGGAGATTGTAGATATGAAGGTGGAATGGAAGCATTGTTTGCTTCATTACGAATACAACAGGGCAAATTGCTGTCTTTAACCCAAAATTTCATTTTTTCAAAAAAACTAAACCAAAACTTGAATCAAATGCAGCTCTAACCTATTGGGCGTGGAAAATTACAGTTACCCCCATATGACCAAACAAAAAACGCGAAACCGATATTACCATTTTAACCTTCGGGTGTGTCAGACTTCTTTAGAGGTCAGATATTCGACTCTAACAAAAGTCTGATACTGATTAAATTAGTAAATTTAAATTATAAAATAAAATAAAAATATTTGTTAGCAATTGTTTGGACAAAAATTAAATATTGACGATGTCGATGTATAGAAATTAAAATTTCATAAACTTTAATCAAATTAAACAAGGTTAGTTAATTATGCACATATCCTAAAAATTTCAGACTTGTGGAGAAGTCTGATATTTAATTAACTAGTAAATTTAAATTTAAAAATTGTAAAAAATTATTTTCTCAAAATTACTTGTACATAAATTAAATAGAGACGATTATTGAAGTATTGAAATTAAATTTCGTGATATTAAATCACATTGACTACATGTAAGGTAAAGTATGATGTTCAGCTGAAAACATGCTTTGAAATGTAAGAAACACGTAAGAAGCATTTACCTATAAATTTAGGGTTTAGATTCATGGATTAACAAATTTACTTTTGAAATGTTAAATTTGCACATATGTGCTGTAAGGTGCCTATATTTAACGAATTTGATGGAAAATATAGGTTTGTTTTTAATATCTTCACTGATAAGTGCAAAATATTAGATTTAGGGCTTATCAGACTTCTCCGACAGTCTGACAGATTGTGATAGTAAATTTAAATTATAATATTGAGTTACTCTACTTTTTGTTTACCCCGTATATTTATAGTAAAGTTACCAATTTGTTGCCTCAAACTGTAAAATTTATTACCGACTCTCCGACTCTCTCTCAAACACCACAACTCTATTTTTTGTGGATGTAAATCGTCATCGTCGTGAACTTCGTCTTTGCAAGTAAGATAAGCTCCCTATTATCAAGTTTTTCCTGCAACATTTTGAGATCTGTACGAAAAAGTCTGTTTTAGTTCTACAAGATTTTTCTCTGTTTTTTGCTTAGATCTAATAAAACAAGTAGATTTAATTGTTAATCGGTATCTCCGTCAGACTTTTCCAGAAGTCTAAAATCAGACTTCCCTAGAAGTCTAATATCTCTAATATCAGACTTCTAGAGAATTGTGATAGTATTTAGAAACTGTTATCTCTTTAAGACTAGGTTTGAGTTTCATCAGACTTTGTTATGTCTTTTACACAGGATGGGGCGATTCAGTCAGGTTCCAATGTCGAGTAGTTCATCCTACTGACCCGATCTCTACGGTCGCGATCCGTCAAGTACGAGTACAACAGTTCGACGTCGATCCGGATCATCATACGGATTCCCCAAGAAATGCTTCTGCGGTCTGGACACCGTCATGCGAACATCCCTAACTGCCGAGAATCCGGGAAGAAGATTCTTCGGATTTCGTAACTACGACGTAATGGCCTATACATCGTTTGATTTTTTATTTGGGATCCTAATATGGTTGTACAAATGTGGCTGTGTAGGATGGTGGTTACCATATAATGAAGTGGTGGAATGAGGCCATGACTGAGGAGTTTAATGATGTAAAGTTGTTTGTTGACCAACATGGTCAACGTATTGATGGCATGCTCGTTTCTGATGCTCGAAGCGACAAGTGTTTATCCACCGTCGTCGATGACGTCAAGGTAATGAAGGCAGAGATAGCTCAATTGAAAGAGCAGTTGAAGGAGAAACCATGTGGCCAGATAATGCGTGGCGTCGAGCTGAGGAGTCTGATGATAGTTGGTGCTGTTATTACCGTCCTGGCCATGTCTATCTCTGTTGCTTTCTTCTAATATTTGACAATCTGTAAACAAAAATTCTAGTTTATCTGTGTTGTGTTAACTATGTCAAAATGTGAATGAAGTGTGAACATCATTAAACATCTTCTGAAGTCTGCTAATTTAAAACTTTTGAAAAATTGACGCCTAAAATTTCAGACTTCTATGTGAAGTCTGACGTTTTAAAAATAATTGAAAAAACAAGAATTAATATATATTAGTAAAAAGCCCTAAAAAAGGCGGGAATATTGCCGCCCAAACTTAAAATATTAGTAAAAAGCCTTACAAAAAAGCAGGAATATTGAGAAGTCTGATGTTTTAGAATTCTCGCTCTATTCAGATTTGACCTAAAATATATAAATTTTTTTTACAGGTTTGACCTAAAGTTGGTCCACACAAAATTTTAGATCTGCAAAAAAAAACCAAAAAGCAGTTTCTCTCTTTTTCTTGAAGACTCTTCAATACCTTCACCAAGCTCACCGGCCACCACCTCCCGTCGACTCCCTTCACATCCCGGAGTTGATTGGACCGGCGAGCATGGTGAAGGAATCGAAGAGACTACGAGAGGTTGTTTCCTAAAGATGAAGGTTGGAGAGACACTGTTCCGAGATCCATCCCCTGCAGATTTGGAGAGACACTGTTACGAAAGATGAAGGTTGTTGCGTTTTTTTTTGTCGCCCTCATCATCTCTGTTTGTGTTTTTGTTATGTTTTATTTTATGATTGAAAAATCCTTTGCTATGTAGACATTTTGTCGTGGACACTTATTTTGTAATACGTCGGAGGGTCACTGTTTTTGTAAGTTTGTAATTGGGAAACAGATTATGGACCCTCAATATTTGAATATGATGCCTGGTCTCTCGAAGTATAATTACAACTTATTAATTTGACATTTACCTCGTTTCTTGAAGTGTAAAGACAGATTTATTTGGTTGTTTTAAGGCTCTCAATACAGACTTCTCTGGCAGTCTGATTATAAAAGAAAGAGAAGTATGATAAGGACCGGAACTTTTCGATTTCTTTGACATTTTTTGAATTTCAATTTTTTAGAAATTTTTTGATTTTTGGGAATTTTTAAACCTGTCGTCTCGGACTTGGCGATTACACGTGGTGTTTTCTCCTTAAATGACGGGCCGATTCATTCAGACTTCTATAGAGGTTTGATAACAGATTACTCAAGAGTCTTTTATAGAGGTTGGACTTTTCGTTTTCTCTTAAAGAGTCTTCCGTTTTGAAAATAATTGAAAATAGAAGGAATTAAAATATTAGTAAAAACCACTAGAAAAAAGCGGGAATATTGCCGCCAACAATTTCAGACTTCTTTAGAAGTCTGACGTTTTTAAAATAATCAAAAATACCAGGAATTGAAAAGGCGCCAACAATTTCAGACTTCTTTAGAAGTCTCATGTTTTTTTAACCGCAAATTAGGTTAAATATAAAAGGGTTTTTTTATCCCATCATTTTTTTTACAGTTACCGAGATAAAAAAACCGACACAATTTCTCTCTCTCTCTCTCTCTCTCGGAGAAACCAAACCGACATCTTCGTCTTCATCGTTTTCTCTGGAATTCGTCGCTTTGATCATCCCCTCTGTCTGCGCCGGTAAGTTTCTTCTACTACTCTCTTCCCCTCAATCCGTCACCTTCTCGATACTGATTTCTAGAACGTCAGCAGGATTGAACTCTTGTCTTTTTTGATTCCCAGATCTATTTCTCTCCCTTTGCCGTGGTCACCGAGGATGACGTCTTCGTCGAAGGTCAAAATGGGAGGACCTGAATTCCCTCCAAGGATGTTCAGACCTGGGTATGAGCCTGAACCAGACAAAAGCATACATTATTTCAGCGGTAACAGAGATCTGATGGATGCTCTCCAACAAGCGCTTTCAGGTAGTGAGTGGGAAGAGCTTCGCAACTCAGCCTTCGGGGTTTTGTGAAGTGGCATGAGATGGACTTTGTATGGTGCTCAAGGATGGTGCACTACATGCTGTGTAATCAACTAGAAGTCGATCAGAAGCATGAGGTGTGGTGTCTTATTAGCCCTCAACCGGTGAGGTTTTCGCTCCATGAGTTCCAAGAGATAACTGGTCTCAATTGTAAATACGTTGAGAATCTGGAGTATCCGGAGGTTGAGAACACACCCGCGATGAGTACTATGTGGGTGCTTCTTGGGGTTGGAGAAGATGTAGGGCCAAGTTATAATCAGTTGCTCGAAGCTTGCAAGAGATGTGGAGGCTGGGAACGACAAAATAGGATTTGGTTGGGCTACATATCCATCTACGCGAGCTTCATCGATGCTTAACACTGGACAACTCCATCGAGAACGGACCTGACGAAGATGCTGCTGAAGCCAGGGGCGTTAGAGTCATACCCATGGGGAAGACTCGCCTTCAAAATCCTGGTAGACTCTGTAAAAACAGAGGTAAATAGAAAACTCCAAGAAGGTAAAAACTATCAGATTTCAGGCTTCGCTGAGGTATTGAACGTGTGGATATATTGGGCCTGTCCCGGGATGGCATTTGTCTACGAGGTTCCCTTGCCAAATAACCCAGCCCCACCGCTCTTGGCTTACAAAGGAAGCAGGAATCGCAAGAAAGTCGATTTGGAGTTGCGCAAGCAGGTAGTAGATGCAGACTCAGTCTGATGTTAGACTGAATATGAAGTCTTATTCCAGACTTCAATATGAAGTCTAATTCCAGACTTCATATGAAGTCTGACGTCAGACTTCATTTTTCAGACTTTATATTGTCAGACTTCATTTTTTTTGCAAAACTCATTTAGTTTGTGCATGTTATCTTGTCCTTGCAGACAAGCGTCAACAACTTCGTCCTCAAGGAGTTTGATGAGATGTTCCCCTGGTGGGACGATGGTGAGGATGATCCGAATGTTGTCAACATTGTGAAAGCAATGTTTGGTAAGTTTGAGCGCCCTTGGAGGTTTAGTTTGAAGCACTGGAATGTTGATGGGGTGTACAGTACTGTAGTGCCTCCTGGTCAGAAGAAGACCTTGTCCAAGGGACAGGGTGTTAAGAGGAAGAATTCTGAAGCTGCTGATGGTGGTGGTGATGAGGTTGATGGAGAAGAGGTTGGAGGTAATAAGAAGCGAGCAAAATCTAACGGTGTTGATAATTGTGAGGTTGTTTATTTGATAAAGTCTGTGAGCAATCAACTGTTGGAAGAGATGGGCGATCTTCTTAAGATTGTTAATGAAGGTTTTAAGGAGGTGGGTGAGAGGATTACTGGAATTGAGAAGGAAGTTAGGGTATTAAGGGAGGGAAAGTCAGGGTCTGATGGTTTAGGTGTTGGTGATGGTGAAGGGAATACGCCAACGAAGAAGAATAAGAAGGACAGGAAGAATAAGAAGGATAAGGATAAGGATAAGGCTAATCTTGATAAAGGTGAGAATTCAAACGCTGGTGGTGGTGAGGATGAGGCTGACGTTGGCTTAGATGGTGGATTAGATGGCGGCCTAGATGGTCGATTAGCTTGTGGATTAGATGGTGGTGAAGATGGTGGTCGTCCTCACGGTGGTGAGGACGGAGGTTGTGAGGATGGTGGGGTTGATGTTGATGGAACAGGTAATGATGAAGGAGACACCACAATAGCTGCATTAGCTGTGGGGCAGAAAACCAGAAAGGAAGCCCGCAAGAACCTGAATAAAGTGATTTTGAAGGTTCCTAAGCCTGCTCCATCTACGGTGGATGTCGGGGTTAGTGTCCAAAACCCTATACCAAATAATCAACTAAGGAGAAGTGAACGATTAAAAGAATACCAAGGCCTTGTTTGAGGCCCACATTGTTTTATCACATTTCGCTTTGTTGTTGCCTTTGATATGAACAAATATATATTTCACTTTGTTGTGGTCTTTGATATGAACATGGTTATCTGATATTAGAGTGATGTTGGTGTTGTTTTCGTCTCCGTCAGACTTCTACAGAAGTCGTGTTTCAGACTTATGTAGAAGTCTGTTATTAGAATTCTGGATAAGTCTGGTACACGACTTCTGGAGAAGTCTGACGGAGTTATTTGATTATATCTGACAGTATTTAGATTAATATGAAGTCTGTTGTTTTTTAAGTTTTTTATTTTGTGAATGCAGAGTAGTGTCTTGGGCACCGAGCAGAGTGTTCTTATCGTCAATGAGGCCAACATAGGCATTAACTTCGATGCTGCGTATATGACGAAACAACAAACTCAACACGCAGCTGCTGAAGCATATGTAAAGGCGAAGGCTGAAGACCTCAAAAAGAAAGAGCAGATTCAGAGGAAACAGAAAAAGGGTCGACCCAAGTACAGGTCACACCGAGATATGATCCCTGCACTCATGCAACAAAGAATGAAGTGAAGACACTTACTGATTACCTGAAGAAACAGCCGTATGTCATTACACTCTACTTATATTGTAGACATTATTTGGTCGATGTCTAACACGCGTAATGTATTCACTAGGAATTACCCGAAGAGGGAGGTTAACACAACCATATCTTGGTACTATTTACTGCGCACCCCCAAGGAATGGCTGCAAGACACATTTAGACTTCTTTCAGACTTTCCCAGACCTCTTGTAGACATGTTTTGCAGTCAGACTTTATCAGACATCTTTTAGACATGTTTTGCAGTCTGACTTTATCAGACATCTTTTGCAGTCTCTCTAGACTTTTGTTTCTTCTGTTTAGGTCTAACATTTTTTGGCTCAACGCTGTCTTTATGCAGCACATAGATGCTGGTCTTGATCTGATGAGGCTTTGACAACACGAACACCCAAAATGGTTCAGGTCCGATAGGCTGACCTTTGTTGACACAATGATGTGTAATCTGTGGCGCAAACATTATGCGGATTTTGTGAGTAGCGGCCAAGGAGAAGACGTTCAACCCACGGGAAGGAGGCTGCCCCCTGGTGTATGGGATTACCATAATGGTAAACTTCCCGTTTATCTGAAATCAGACAAGACTTGGGGCCTGGAAATTGATGAAATCTAAACTGTATTGCACGTTGGGGAAAATCATTGGATAGCCATCATGATTTCTATCCCGGATAGGCACATAATCATATGGGACAGCATCCTTGGACCGTTGACCGACGAGTTGGTTCGACCGGCAGTCGAACCGATATGCGAGATCTTTCCCTACGTTATGCATTGTCTAGCCCCGGTAGATGATACTTTTAAGTATACTCTTGAGCGATACACCTTCACGATTGTGAAGACCCCGAGATTACCCCAAAACACCCAGATAGGTGATTGTGGGGTGTATAACTTGAAGTATATTGAGTTCCATTCCCTTGGGATGCCGTTCCCGAAGTGGCTGTGTGATAAGAACATGAAGACATGCAGAGACAAGCTTGCGTATGAGATATTGACTAAGCTCGGCCAAACTGGTCAAGAGGAACGTACTGAGGAGGAAAATCAATTGCTAGACGTCTACGATGATATTCCCCTTTAACTTTTGGATTCCCGAAAACAATGAAACTTTGCATATATGGTGTAATTAAAACTTATCCGACTTGTTTTGCTGTCTGATGTTCTGTTTCTATCTGTTTTTATTGAATTATGTTTTAGTCTTTTTAGACCTGACGATGAAGCAAACACACAAGTACTACAAATTAGGTTTAAGCGAACCTCAACAACCAAAGTTTAAGAAACGAAATACAATACCTTCTCATATACAATATATAGAATAGACTGCGGAAGCCGTCTGATAGAAGGTATCAAACAGACTGTTATGGTAGTCAGACGAAAAAACTATTTTTTGCTCACACATTTTGTTTTTTTGTGGCCTGGTTGATTACAATTAGAACAAGTATATTGCTTGGGAACCTTGCGTGGTTTATGGCCCTTGGGCTTGGCAATTTCTAGCCAACTTTGCCACCTGGACTTCTTCTGTCTTCCAGGAGGACGTTTGTATTCTGGCGGACAGACACGTACGGTGTTTGGCGCTTTCGTAGTAGAGTTCTTCGGAAGGATGCTCAACGCGTATGCCTTAAACAAATAATCTCTTTGATATGATGGGCATGCCAGCGTATATGGGTGTAGTTCAATTTCTGGTGCAGCGCAGATTGCATGTGAGCAAGGTATCTTTTCGTAATCCCATACTCCACATTCACACGTTCGGTTGTGCAAATCGACAACACAATCCCTATGTCCTCCCTTCACAACGAATCGATACCCATCATCGCGTTCCGCCGTCATGTAGTCCGCATAATATTGACGAATAACCATCAAATATTCCACTCCTCGGCTATATCTTGTTGTCAGACTCAAGGCATCTAGCCGCCTTTTACAAAACCACGTCCCTAGCTTCTCTTGAATGAACTCCAAGAGGAAAGAGATGGGATATCTTTTTGCCTTCTTCACTACGGAGTTTATTGTTTCTGCTAAGTTGCTCGTCTTTATGTTGTACCTTTCTCCAAAAAAGTTAACGCGGTCAACCCAGGTGAAAACAAGAAAAGTTACATATCAGACTAAAACTGCAGACTGATAGATATCAGACTTCTCTAACAGTCTGACAATATTAAATCACACTGCACTAGATGTCTGGTAAACCAGACTGCACTAGAAGTCTGGTAATTAAAATGCATTTGATGATTATACCTGTCTC
Organism: Draba incana; assembly: GCA_963576765.1. NCBI lineage: Eukaryota > Viridiplantae > Streptophyta > Magnoliopsida > Brassicales > Brassicaceae > Draba > Draba incana. The sequence continues at coordinate 2,174,939 of OY755207.1, read as the reverse complement.
CAGCGAAATGAACGCGTGACCATAGACTCAGATCCGCGTCCACCAAGTATTTAGCAAGGTCAGGATTTACCGCTTGTATGGAGGCCATGTATCGGTTATAATCATACATCGTATATGCGTACGCTGCGTTTTTCACCAAGTTCAAAAGATGTTTTCCCCTGAAATGTTTGACTATGTTGTTTTGTAGATGGTAATAACAAATCCCTCGATTTTCCCAAGGAAGAACATTTTCAATAGCATTTATGATGGAGGTGTGCCTATCTGAGACAATGACCAGCGGATATTGCTCTGTAATGCAGGCTGCCAGATGATATGGTCAAATTTACCCTAGACCTACTCTCTCAAATTAAGAGATCGATTGTAGTACTTGAGGTTATCGAATCCACATGGAATCAGGGACACAATAGATAATTAAATCCAGACTAAGCTAGGCAAATATAATATAAGAAAAGGCAAATAAAACAAAGCAAGATAGTGGTAAGCTTTAAACAATGAAGATAAAAGCTAGGTTCAGGGAAATCTTCAGGAAAATCAGAATTACAGATGATCAATCAATGAATAGGATTATTAAAGCTCAGTTCATGAACATGCACACGAAAGTAAACAAACCAACTCTCGCTGCGAATAATTTCTATGTCTAAATCCTAGAAAACCAACTGTCGTTGCGAAATCAGGTTGATCTAAACAAGCAATAAATTCAGGCACAATTGTTCACAGAATCCTAGACCAAATCTCTTTGCGAATAGATATTCTGCTCATCAAAAACTAGTTCAGGATTATCAATCAAACTGTCGTTTCTATTAATAAATCCTAGATCAGATTCAAGGTAGCTAATCAAGAATCAGCAATAAACACAAGTTAAGATGAAGAACTTCTAAAGATTTTATCCTAATAAACAGATCAGATCAGCAATTCATTAAAACCTTTGAAAACCCTAAACCTAACAAGAAATTACTCAAACATATTCAATGAAGAACAAAACATCTTTATTAGAGATATCTCTTAAGAGTAATTCTAAACACAATAAAATAAAGCTTCCGCCTAAACAATGGCTGTAAAAATGTATATATAGAGTACAAGGACGGTCATGGGCCCAATTGCAAACATCTGGGCTTTTCTGGCGCGAAAACGGAAATTTTCCAAAAAATAAGAATCTTTCACTTTTTGGTCGCGTCGAGCGACAGGGATAGTGCGTCGCTCGACACAGACTTTTTCTTCACGTCGAGCGACACAGAGTGTCCGTCGCTCGACACAGTCTGCAGATTTTCTCTCCGAACTTGTGACTTTGACTGCTCATTCCGTTAAGCTCCAAAATGCTCCAGTAAACACCAATTGAGTCCAAAGCATCCTTGTACCTAATATTAAACACCAAACACTAGAAAACACCAAAAGACTCTATAAAACGGATATATATCATGGTATAAAAACCGGTAAAAACCATGATATATCACCAGATTTGTGAAAAACCACTCCCACGAAGCATCATTCTCAGAGTCTACAATGCCAAAAGCCAACAGAAAGACTTGAAAATTGGCGTCTTGTGAGGTCGCCACTAGCATAACACCTCCATACGGGCCCGTAAGATGCGTACCATCTACCACAATGACTTTTCTAAGATACTTAAACCCCTCTATACAAGCTCCAAATGCAACAAATAGATATTTAAATCTATTAGCCTCATCGAGTTCTAGAGCAGTTTTCGTTCCCGGGTTGATTTGCTCGAGTCCATGCAATAAATCAGGGAGCCTCTCGTAGCCATCTTCCGCTGAGCCTCTCACCAACTTTTGAGCATGTAACAACACTCTGTATGCGGTTGTGTAGCTCAACTTCATTCCAAATTGCTTCTTCATTGATACTATTACATGCCTTGGTGTAATATTCTCAATTATTCCAAAGGAATCTAGAAACAACCAACCAACATAACGCGGTGTATGACTTTTTTTCTTAGCCTTCCGGTCTGGCGGTGTACATGTATGACATCTATTATAGATCGTCACCCAAAACTTGTTTGGTTTGTTCTTTACTGCCGCTCGAAGCCTCCAGTTGCATTCTTCCACAACACATTCAGCGACAAACAGGCTCTTGGTAGACTTCTCTACTCTAAATGCGTATTTCCTCATTATGGCCGTCAAACGCAGCTCTGTTATAAGATCTTGCTTGCTATCAAAACACTTTCCGACATAGATAGCGTCAGACCAATTCTTTCCTCGGCCAACAAATTGGTCGACCACACAATGCAACTCATACGTCTTATAATCTACATCTTCTTTATCATCTTCATCTTCACCTCTCACTTTACCATACACGCTATAATCTACACCATCATAGTAAGACTCTGCGTGTTTCATGAAATATTGCTCTGGTTCGTCACCACGACCACGTCCAAAAGTGTTGAAAATGTCCTGAAATCAGACTTGTAGTCACTCTAGTGATAGTTGTAGTGTCGAGATTAGACATTCATATGATACTAGGTGGTCATAATGTTTTGCTAGAAACCAATGATGATCAATGAGTTATGAACTCATTGCTAGAATTATATGATCCTTCAGGGTCACACACCTAAGCAATTGGATTCACTTTAGGGGAATGATCATTAATGTAATGACCTAAATGATGTGTATTTGATACACATTATTTAGGAGGTTTTAGAACGTGTCGATCGACACAACCAGAGTGTGTCGATCGACGCGAGGCCTGAACCGAAATAAAGATTTCGGTTTAATGACTCGATTTGAATCGGTTCGTTTACTGGTTCAATTAAGTTTTTCGCATGCCTATAAATAGGTTATAGGGCACGAAAATCAGAGCAGTTCTTCCCTCACAGCCGTTTCTGAAAAATCTAATTTCCCGAGAGATCCGTTCCAGGCACTAGCATCCCTGCCGGATTCCTATTTGCGTGAGTGTGGATCAACTGCAGAGGCACAGCGATTGAGGTGCTGATAATCTCGAATTCCTGAATCAATTCCGCTGCAAAACTCTAGGTATATTCGAGATCTGTTCTTATAGATTGTTGTTTACAAACCCTAGATCCTAGAAAAGGAATTGCACATAGGGTGATTAATAGAGATTAATCTGGTAAAACCTGAATGAATTCCTATAGTGGTATCAGAGCTTTAGGGTTTAACATCTTGATATATAAGAACTGTAAATCGATCTGATAAAATCATATTCACGAAAAACGTTTTCTGTAAAATTTTATTCATGATCGGTTTGATAATTGATCGTGTCGATCGACACAATGGTTGTGTCGCTCGACGCGATCGGCTCTGTGGTTTTATTTGAAAGCCCTAGTCGTGTCGATCGACACAACAGTTGTGTCGCTCGACACGAACAAGTCTGCCTTGCGATTTGATAAACCGGTTCAATTGGATTGAACCGGTTATCGTGTTTGGTTAGAAAATCGATTAAACCGATTAATTTCGGTCTGTTGCGATTTGGTTGGCGTCGATCGACACTAATGTTGTGTCGATCGACACTGACCGATTATCGACCCGGTTCAATTGGATTGACCGGTTATCGCAAAATCGATTCGGTTTAATTTTGTGTCGATCGACACAAAATGGTATGTCGCTCGACATGACCAATAATCGACCCGGTTCAATTGGATTGACCGGTTATCGATCCGGTTCAATTGGATTGACCGGTTATCAGAAATTGAATGTGGTTTGGTCATGTCGATCGATGCAAATGTTGCGTCGATCGACACGAACCGGTTATTGAAATTGGTTAGAGAACCTAAAACAAATAACCGAACCAGGATTAATGAGATTGGGTTCCTGAATGCATATTTGATATGTATTAGGATTAAATGTTCAGTTCCTCGACCAAATATCAAGTGTTCTGGATGTCTTTCCAATCTTGTCAGCTGTCAAGATTTGTGTCATTGCGTGATAGGCTTGCAGTGCAAGGTATCTGCAGTTACATGAATAAGGCAGTAGGTAATTGTGTTGATGGGCTTGCAGTGCATGGCATCAACTGTTACATGACAGAAGAGATTGGTTTACTTGAATGGGCTATCAGAAGTTCTGGGCCCATAGACATCAGGTAGACAAAAACATAAGATGTTTTATCCACAACCAAGAGTCATATTGGATATGATTAGCAAAGTGTTGCTTACCTGTATAGCTGAGATTTGAGTAACAGCCAGTGGCTTGCTCGGGTTTTAGTGAAACATGGATCTTGGATCATTATATTCTTTTGAGGAAACATAGTTTTGAATATAATGCGAGTTTTCTTAATTGTTAAGTTTACTCTTTTGTTGAACATCATAACTAACCCTCTACCTCTTTTGTTTCAGCTATGTCAAGCTCTAACAACACTTTCTCCATAAGATCCGTCCTTGAGAAGGACAAGTTGAATGGATCTAACTTTCTGGAATGGTATCGGAACCTGAGAATCGTTCTCAGGCAGGAGAAAAGGGACTATGTCCTTGATAAGGTTCTCCCCGAGAAATACCGTGCCAATGCCTCGCAGACAGAAAAGAATGCTTGGGATAAGCATTCAAATGATGTGGTCGATGTGACTTGTCTGATGCTGGCTACCATGAACTCAGATTTGCAGAAGCAATATGAGAACGTGGCGTCGCCCATCGAGATAGTCACTAGCCTGAAAGCGATGTTTCAGGAGCAGGCTCGAACTGAGAGATACCAGACGGTTAAATCTCTAGTTGAGTGCAAGCTGCCAAATGGCGCTCCAGTGAGTCCCCACGTCATAAAGATGATGGGTTATATTGATAACTTGGGGAAACTGGACTGTCCTATTAGCCAAGAGTTGGCTACAGACATCATTCTGCAGTCACTGCCGTCAAGCTATGATACGTTCATACTGAATTACAACATGAACAGCTTGACGAAGACGTTGACTGAATTACATGGCATGCTCAAGACAGTTGAGCCAAACATCAAGAAGGGTGCCCCAAATGTGCTAATGGTACAAGGGGGCAATAGGTTTAAGAAACCCGGCAAGGGCAAAGGAAAGGGCAAGGCTGTCCAGGTTGTGAACCAGGACAAACATGCGCCTAATCCCAAGTTCAAAGCTGGCCCTTCTGATGCAGATAAGTGCCATTTCTGCAATGAGCCTGGGCATTGGAAGAGAAATTGCAAGCAATACCTGGATGGTCTGAAGAACAAGAAGAAGACGTACGAGACGACTTCTCCAGGTATTTATGTTATTGAAGTAAATGTTACTTCTACAGGTTCTAACTCATGGGTATTGGATACCGGCTGTGGTGCTCATATTTGTACTAATGTGCAGGCACTAAGCAATAGTAGAACGCTGAAGAAGGGACAAGTGGAGCTGCGAGTCGGGAATGGAGCAAAGGTTGCTGCGTTGGCCGTGGGCACTTATCATTTGTCTTTGCCTTCGGGCTTGGTTTTAGAATTAAACAATTGCTATTTTGTACCTGCGATAAGCAGAAACATCATTTCTGTTTCCTGTTTGGATTTAGAAGGATTTGATTTTGCTATTAAGAATAAATGTTGTTCTTTTAATCGTGATGGTATGTTTTATGGTAGCGGCCCACTAGAGAATGGGCTTTATATCTTAAACCAATCAATGCCCATATATAACATAAATACTAAAAGGTTTAAGTCAAATGACGAAAACCCAACTTTTCTCTGGCACTGTCGTTTGGGCCATATAAACGAGAAACGCATACAGAAGCTCCATAGTGATGGGCTTTTGGGCACATTTGATTATGAATCATGTGAGAAATGTGAATCTTGTTTAATGGGCAAGATGGCAAAGGCACCGTTCAACAAACCAAATGAACGGGCTAGTGACTTATTGGGTCTTATACATACAGATGTTTGCGGCCCAATGAGCATAAGTGCTAGAGGAAATTATCAATACTTCATTACCTTTACTGATGATTTCAGTAGGTACGGCTATGTCTATCTAATGAGACACAAGTCGGAATCCTTTGAAAAGTTCAAGGAATTCCAGAATGAAGTACAGAACCAACTTGGCAAGAGTATTAAAGCTCTTCGATCTGATCGTGGCGGAGAATACTTGAGTCAAGAGTTCAGTGATCATCTGAGAGAATGTGGAATTGTTTCACAACTCACCCATCCTGGAACACCCCAATGGAATGGAGTTTCCGAGAGGAGGAATCGAACCCTATTAGATATGGTTAGATCAATGGTGAGTCACACAGACCTTCCATTATCTTTTTGGGGATACGCTCTAGAAACGTCTGCGTTTACACTAAACAGAGTCCCATCAAAATCAGTTGCGAAGACACCACATGAGATGTGGACTGGAAATGTTCCAAGTTTGTCTTTTCTGAAAATTTGGGGTTGTGAAGCTTATGTAAAACGTTTAATATCCGATAAGCTCGCACCCAAATCTGATAAGTGCTTTTTCGTTGGTTATCCTAAGGAAACCAAGGCGTACTACTTCTACAACCGTTCTGAGAACAAAGTGTTTGTTGCTCGGGATTGTACTTTCCTGGAGAGAGAGTTTCTTCACAAAAGGAATAGTGGGAGTAAAGTACTACTCGAAGAAGTTCGAGAATTACAGGAACCTGCTCAACCTCATCAGGAAGAGCAGCAGGTGGAACCACAAGGAGTTGTGGAACCTGAACCACAAGGAGTTGTGGAACCTGCACCTGTGATGCCTGAAGTTCGCAGATCCGGAAGGATCCGTCACGAACCTGATAGATACTATGGGTTTCTCGTGAATGATTGTCATGAACTGTTGATCATTGACAGTAACGAGCCTGCGAATTTCGAAGAAGCGATGTTGGGCCCTGACTCCGAAAAGTGGCTTGGAGCTGCTAGATCCGAAATGGGATCCATGTCAGAAAACCAAGTATGGTCTTTGGTAGATTTACCCGATGGTGTAAGACCCATTGAGTGTAAATGGATCTTCAAAAAGAAGATTGACGTGGATGGGAATATCCAGATATTCAAAGCTAGATTAGTGGCTAAAGGTTTTAAACAAATTCATGGTATTGACTATAATGAGACCTATGCCCCAGCCGCTATGCTTAAATCCATTCGGATACTCCTAGCAACTGCCGCTTATTATGATTATGAGATATGGCAGATGGATGTGAAAACAGCTTTCCTTAACGGAATTCTGGAAGAGGATGTGTACATGACACAACCTGAAGGTTTCACAGATCCTAAAAATGCTGGGAAAGTATGCAAGCTTCATCGATCCATTTATGGATTGAAGCAAGCATCACGGAGTTGGAATCTTCGTTTTGATGAAGCGGTCAAAAGTTTGACTTTATCAAGAACGAAGAGGAACCATGTGTATACAAGAAGACTAGTGGGAGCAGAGTTGCATTTCTCGTACTGTATGTAGACGACATACTCCTTCTCGGAAATGACGTTCCATTGCTTCAGTCTGTAAAGGCTTGGCTTGGAAGTTGTTTTTCCATGAAAGACATGGGTGAAGCCGCGTATATTCTTGGAATAAGAATCTATAGAGATAGATTAAATAGGCTTATTGGATTGTGTCAAGATACTTATATAGATAAGGTTTTGCACAGATTCAGTATGCAGGATTCCAAGAAAGGTTTCACGCCGATGTTGCATGGCGTTACTCTTAGCAAGAAGCAGTGTCCATCGACACAAGCTGAGCGGGAGCGAATGAATAGGATTCCTTATGCTTCGGCAGTAGGATCTATTATGTATGCTATGCTCTGTACTCGTCCAGATGTTGCTTTTGCTTTAAGCATGACGAGTAGATACCAATCTGATCCAGGTGAATGTCACTGGACAGCAGTCAAGAATATCCTCAAGTATTTGAGAAATACTAAGGACAAGTTCTTGGTATATGGAGGAAATGACGAGCTGGTCATAAGTGGATTCACTGATGCGAGTTTTCAGATGGACAAAGACGATTTCCGGTCTCAGTCTGGTTATGTCTTTTGTCTGAATGGCGGTGCAGTAAGTTGGAAAAGTTCCAAGCAGAGCACTGTAGCAGATTCCACTACTGAGGCTGAATACATTGCCGCTTCGGAAGCAGCAAAGGAAGCTGTTTGGATCAAGAAGTTCATATCTGAGCTTGGTGTGATTCCTAGTATCTTGGAGCCTGTAGCATTGTTTTGTGACAACAATGGAGCAATTGCTCAGGCAAAGGAACCTAGATCTCACCAAAAATCCAAACACATAGAGAGGAGATATCACTTGATTCGTGATATAATTGATAGAGGAGATGTGAAGATCAGTCGAGTTCCCACGGATGAGAATGTCGCTGATCCTCTGACCAAGCCCCTCCCAAGACCTAAGCATGAGAGTCATACGGCTGCTATAGGACTTAAGGAAATTAAGATGTGATCTTGATTTTAGTGGGAGTTGTCTTGTTTTTTAAGTTATGTTTTAATGTTCTTGTAATAACATTTTGGTTATTTTAATGAAATATGATTTCGGTATTATTTAAACTGTGTTTTTAAATAATAAGTCCCAAGATAATTTATGACATTCTATAGGTCATCAAGTTGAGGACTTGATCATGAAACCCTATGAGAATTAAATGTCATAGATTATATTTGTCCCCGGTCGAGGTTGTTAATGTGGGACACTAGCAACCGCGAGAGGCTGGCATGTGAGGTGACTGATGACTAAGTTTCATGGAGTCATTAATAAGAGTATTAAAGTCAATCACATGGATATATGTTGGAGAACATATGATTGGACATGACCCGCTAATGAGAACTCTACAAGATAGCTATACAAGTGTCATAAGAGATTCTCATTACGACTATAGAGTATAGTCCTTAGACCTGAGTTCATCATGATTTCTTACATGTGAATTGGTCCTCTTTGACTTTGTCAAACGTTATCCGTAAAAGGTGACTATAAAGGCATTGATTGGGCGCATCATGAAGTGTGTGAAGGAACAGAGGGATGGAACAAGATGGGATTTGTCCCTCCTGTATAGCAGGAGATAAATATCTCAGGGCCCATCGAAGATTTGATACTAAGAAATGTGTGGCCGCACTCAAGTGAGCTGAAAGTCAGCTGTTTGTCTTGTTAGTATAAATCGGAGTTCGATGAACATGATTTTGGTTGAATAAGGATGACACGGTACTTCCCTTATGCCATATCGGGATATAGCGACAAAGGGATTAAAGGAATAGATGATTCCAGTACAAGTGGGAGATTGTTGGGAATGTCCTGAAATCAGACTTGTAGTCACTCTAGTGATAGTTGTAGTGTCGAGATTAGACATTCATATGATACTAGGTGGTCATAATGTTTTGCTAGAAACCAATGATGATCAATGAGTTATGAACTCATTGCTAGTATTATATGATCCTTCAGGTTCACACACCTAAGCAATTGGATTCACTTTAGGGGAATGATCATTAATGTAATGACCTAAATGATGTGTATTTGATACACATTATTTAGGAGGTTTTAGAACGTGTCGATCGACACAACCAGAGTGTGTCGATCGACGCGAGGCCTGAACCGAAATAAAGATTTCGGTTTAATGACTCGATTTGAATCGGTTCGTTTACTGGTTCAATTAAGTTTTTCGCATGCCTATAAATAGGTTATAGGGCACGAAAATCAGAGCAGTTCTTCCCTCACAGCCGTTTCTGAAAAACCTAATTTCCTGAGAGATCCGTTCCAGGCACTAGCATCCCTGCCGGATTCCTATTTGCGTGAGTGTGGATCAACTGCAGAGGCACAGCGATTGAGGTGCTGATAATCTCGAATTCCTGAATCAATTCCGCTGCAAAACTCCTGGTATATTCGAGATCTGTTCTTATAGATTGTTGTTTACAAACCCTAGATCCTGGAAAAGGAATTGCACATAGGTTGATTAATAGAGATTAATATGGTAAAACCTGAATGAATTCCTACAAAAAGCACCACAAATAGAATCATCTGATACTGAGCCCACATCTTCATCTTCCCAGTCTTCGTCTTCCTCATCTTCATCTTCATCTTCATCTTTTACATCGTGATTCCCCGCATTTTGAGTAGGCAATTCGGATCGCCTCGAGACACAAAGACGGATTAAATGGGCAGTAGCTAACTCGACCATGCTCCTTACTTGCCTATCATTGGTGACATAAATAGGAGGGCTATCCGGGCCGAACTGTTGCAAGAGTGGTTCCGGTAATGGATATGATAAGTCCACCAAGTCGGTTTTCTTGTCCAGCATATAATCATCTTGAATCATCTCAACAAGTTCACAATATGTAGACTCGTCGCCCAAAGTGATAAACCGCCCACCTTTGAGAGGATCCACCACAAAATGCCATATCAAGTCTCTCACAATCCATTCACCAACATTAACAAGTAATTGCACCATTATCTGTCCAAAAAAATCATTTAAACCAAAGTTAGCGATCTCAGTGGAAATTTCAGACATCTAACGAAGTCTTATTTAATTAGCAACATTGCCTGAACTTATGAAAAAATTATTTAAAAATAATTACACAACATAAACATTTGATACTAACACAGGGTGAACATATACAAGTAACACACCTATTAAAAATTTAAAATCAACGAAATTCATCACATATGTACAAAAAAAACGGTTTTCAAAATGTAAAACATCAGACTGCCAAGTAAGTCTGGAAGATTTATACTTCCAGACTTCTATGTCAGTCTGAAGAGGAGTGTATTTTTGCAATTCGATTTTGATGTAGAAGACTGCGGATGCCGTCTGATAAAGTTACCAACCCAGACTGCTATAGTAGTCTGAAAAGACTATTTTTGCAATTGACCAAACTTTGACTTTTCCGTCAGACTGCTCTAACTGTCTGAAAAAAATCGAAAGGTATTTCTGACATTGACCAAAATATTGACTTTTCATGTCAGACTTCTTTTATCGGCCGGGCAGTCTGAAAATTGAGGTGAGGTATTTTTGCAATTGACCGAACTTTGACTTTTTTATTTAGACTTCCATCGCGGTCTGCATAATTATTTAGACTACCAAAGATGTCTGACAAAAATTTGTGTATTTTTTGCGTTGACCAAAATCTGTGAAATCAGACTATCTAAGCCGTCTGACAAAATTCATATATTGCAGACTGCCATAGAAGTCTGAAAGTTTTTCGATCTAACCAAGACTTAACTAGAAGTCTGATATTATTCCCCCCAAATAGGTCAACATATGAAAATTTTCGGTCAATTACAACTAGTACCCTTTTTTTTTTAGATTTCCGATTCCGTCTGAATAGACAGTCAACTTGCGGTCAAAGTGACTGATTTTCCTGCAGACAGAAAATGAAGTCTTAATAGCAAAACTACCCTATGCCTCGATTAAAGGAATTTTCATAATTTTTTTGGTTTCAAAGGAAATTAGCAGACTTCATATTAAGTCTGACTAGTTAAATGTCAATTGCAAAACTACCCTCTCGTTGACTAGTTGAGTTTGAACAGACTTCTAAAGCAGTCTGAGTATACAACTCAGATCTGCAATTCAACGATATGCAAAAATCGTACCTATATCGGTTTCGAGTTTCATTTCGCCCTCGTTGGCCGCCCTGATCATATAATCCCACCGAAATCCCGCCAGCCCTGTCGTCGTTTGCCGTTTTTATGACATTATTTCCGATTTCGGTAGGTTTTAAACGGAAACGCAAAGGAAAATCTGGAGAAATCGGAGAGAGTAGTCGCGAAAAGTGTTGGAGTGCTCTATCCTTGAGCTTTAAAGGCGGAAATAACGTGTAACTTACTGCATTAACTCGTCGACCATGGTGGTTGTCGTGGAGGTTGAGAATTGATGACAATGGCATTTTCGTAAATAAGTTAGATCTGAGAATGCCCTTAGGTCTATTGAAAAAATGGTTAGACTCTAATAGCACTCTGATGAGTGGCATATTCGTTAATACACAGATTCATTAAGGGTAATTCGTGGGATTTTGAAAGAGAGGAGAGGAAGAGGTTAGTTTTAGCTTTGACTTCAAGTTTTGGTCTATTTTTGCAAGTATGCCAATACAAAATGCTACCGTTCATAGTTTCAATTTTTATTTACAATATAAATTTTCATGATGCACTTGTTGTAGAAAGGATTTTTTTGTTTGAATATAATTTTACATTCAATTAAAAAAATAAAAAATAATATAGGCTCATTTGCAGAAGTCAGCTCCTACAAAGTCAAAGCTGAAAACCTCTCTCATAATCACAGTTGGAGTATCCCGCATTCTTTTATATAATCACAGGATTCTGTTTCACAAGAAGTTCCTAGCCAGAACTCAAAAACAAGCTCGGTGGAGGAAGCTTCAATCTCGAATATGTACAGATGGTTCGTTAAAGCTTTTTCTAAGGCGAATTCATATGATTTACCTACACGAGGATCATTCTGTTTGTACGTGATGCTACATTCAACATATAACCATTTCTCATCAACTTCTTCTTCCCCCTTGTAATCCAACAAGATGCAGGCCTTAAATTTTGTTGATGTACGAAACGGCTTTTCATTCAACTTCACTGTTACGGAACTCCCATAAGCTCTGTAAGTGAAGTATGCAGGCACTTCAACACCGGGTAAGACCAAATAATTACGAGTTGATGTCTGAATGATGAGATCTCTCGCTTCTTGATTTAGACTGAAGCAGTTTCGAAAGTTGAGATGATTAATCTTTGGATTGCGAAAGGAGCAATCTACTCTTTCCAAGGAGACACAATTTTCTGCATCTAGGTGGATTAGGGAATCCGGAAGCTGTGAAAGTGATACCAGCTTTCTGCATCCGCTGACATCAAGCATCACTAGACGAGAGCAATCCTTGACCCACGGACCAATCTCTTCTGTTTCTGTATTAGCCAAGTGCAGTGCTGTGATGCGGTCAAAAGCATGTGGGGGTTCCTTGAGGTTTTCATAGTATGATATTCCCAATTCCTTAAGACGAGACCATGAGCTGATTGACACAGGTACTTCTTTTATTGCAGTTCCAATTAGCTTGAGAACTTCAATGTTCGTGGAAATCTCCGGAAAACTTTTTAACGACGAGCAATTAGTGAGGTCGAGTGTGATGAGAGATTCCAAGTTGATGCTGGTCGGAAGAACCTCTAACTTTGTGCATCCCCACAAACTCAACCACGTCAATCTATGAAGGTTTCCAATGGAAGAGGGGAGTTCCACCAGACTTGAGCATCCATCGAGATATAATTCTTGGAGACTAGTTGCATTCCCAATCGAGGAAGGGAGCTCTACCAAACTTGAGCATCCACTAAGATCTAATTCTTGGAGTTTTGCATTCCCAATCCAGGAAGGGAGCTCTACTAGACTTGAACATCCACCGAGATTTAATTCTTGGAGAGTAGTTGCATTCCCAATCGAGGAAGGGAGCTCCACCAGACTTGAACATCCACCGAGATTTAGTTTTTGGAGATTAGTTGCATTCTCAATCGAAGAAGGGAGCTCCACCAGACTTGAGCATCCACCAAGATTTAGTTTTTGGAGATTAGTTGCTGTTGAGAGATTAGGAAGTTCGTTTAGATTTTGCGAACCACTCAAATTCATCCACTTGAGATTTCGAAGTTGCTGTATACAGACAAAAAAAACGAGAGGGTACATGAACCTATTAAAAATCAAACTAATAAAGATGCATTTTCATGTTATTTTTATTTAACTAAAAATTGTGAGTTAATTTTTTAGTACAAGAAAACATATCAAGTTTCTAAGAGGAAAAAAAATTAAATTACTTACTTTGACTCCTTCCCACAGCTTCTCAAGTTTGCTGCGAGTCATAATTAATTCTACAAGGCACTCCAGGTTAACAATAAAAGGCAAACTTGTCATTGGGCTAAGGTTCCACTTTAATGATTGAAGTTTTGGAGATATATGCTCCATGAGTCTCGGCAAAGACACTGTATTTGCATGACCAAGATGATCATGCAATCTTAAGAATTGGAGATTAGACATCCTTTTAAAGGTTCTCTCATTTATATTTATCATGTCACATTCAAGACCAAGATCGTTGCTGCAGAATATGCCTATAACACTTCTAGTAATCTGAAAAAGAGACCCCAAAAATTAATTAGTTGTAATAACCAATGGAACGATAGAATAATAGCAAAACTTACAGCTGTTGGATCACTGAAAACTTCACAAATATCTTTAGCATCAACCAAAAATGGTCGTTTCCCAGGCTTACGCATAGATTGTTTACGAACAATGTCTTTGCCCAGTTGGGCTAGCCGACTATCCATTCTTATTCTATCCTCATCAAAAGATATGAGAGATTTCTTAGCTAGATCGTCGAGCCGTTGCCTCACATCCAAGAACTTCTTTGCAAGATGCTCTTCAACTATCTCAACCTTTTCATAATTGAAAAAGCAGGCTATATGAAGGAACAAATTTTTATCTTCATCACATAAAGCATAAATCTTTAGCTGCAAAATGCTCTCAATTTCTCCGTCAAGGCGACTTTGTAACCTTGGTAGAGCCCTTGTCCACTCCTCCTTGGACATTCCCCGGAAGTAGGAACCCATAACCTTTAGAGCTAGAGGAAGGCTACCGACAAGGTATGTAATTTCATGACACAGTTCAGTGAAACCAACTTTAGGAGACTTTTGGCCAAAAGCATACATGCAGAACATTTGAATTGCCTCAGCATTTGTTGGAAATTCCACCTTGTGAATATGGTTGATCATCCCATGCGCCTTCAAAATTCTTAGATCTTCTGTTGTGATGATAATCAGACTTCCAGAACCAAACCATCGAATATATCTGGCTAAGGCATCTCGTTGTGCTAACTGATCCACATCATCAAGAACGACAAGCACTCTCCTGTCTTTCAACCTTCCTTGTGCGACTCCTAAATGAGGGATCATGGTATCTTTGTGGTTGATCATCAGAGACACCATTTGGTTATGTAGTACCATCCTCACTACATCCAAATCAAGGCGTAACAAATGTTGCATCCTTTTCATATGAGCTTCCATCCCGATTAAACGGTCCATATCAGGTGATGGTGCCAAATGATTCAAAATTTTCGAAATATCAGCGGCTATATTTTCGACCATGGCCGCTTCACCAGCCCTAACAAAGAGAGAGATCAATTTATACATCATTATAATAAATAATCACTAAGAGCTCACATACACAGAGAGATATGAGATTCCCTTGGCTGCATATAGTTGAAAAGCTACAAAGATATATAGAGTTTGATGTGTTAACTTATAAATAATAAGAGCAAGTAAAAATCAAGAGAACGAACCAGTTGCTTGAATGGTAACCGGCGATTGTGGCCACACCCACCAAAGTTTTTCTCCATATCTCAATCTTGTCCTTGGTTTTACCTCGACAAGTTTCTTTGAAGACCTTTCCAAAATCTCCAGTCTGCTTCTTTACATCAGTTGGTTCTAGTTCATAGAAAATGGTCAACACCGTTTGACCTTCCACTTTGCTCATGATCTCCACCAATTCGTCAAGACACCAAGACGAAGAGGCGTACTTCTTGGAGAGCAAGACGATGGCAATCTTAGATTCTTGGATCGCCCGTTTGAGTTCAGGAGCGATGGATTCTCCTCTCTTGATATTGTTATCAATGAATGGTGTGATTCCTTTTCTTTCAAACTCCTTCTGAATGTGACTGAGAAAGCCTTTGCGTACATCTGGACCGTGGAAGCTAGGAAAAACATCGTGTTCCCAGCTTCGAGGCGGAGAAGACAAAGGAAGTGAAAGAGGTAAAGAAGAAGAAGCCATGACTACAATTGAGAGAAGATCTAAGATCGGAGATTTTTGTTAATAAAGAGGATTTGTGTATTTAAAGACATAGAACGTTGACTCAAAAAAATAATAATAATAATATTTTCATGGAAAAAATGTGAACCACAGCCCTAGCTATCATGTAGGTTCCACCATTCTTTGAACTTTCTCTGAATCAAAGTTCCTTGACATTTCCTCTCATAAATTAATGGGTCCTTTAATTAGGAGTCGAAATTTCTTTTTTAATTTATTTGTAAAATGCCTCTGTAATTTACCCTACCGTCTCTTTTTTTTTTTTCTATTTCCGCAAATCATAATTTGACCATAACAAAGTTTTTTTCTCTTTGGCACATACTAAAACCCCCGGTTAATATATCAAAACCAAGTTGAAAATCTCGAGCACCAGTTCAAAACCAAGTTGGTCTCTCAGTTTTTATTTTCATTCTCACTTGATTTTATAGACAGTGAAGTAATATAGGAAAAACTGTCTATTTCCCCACGATAAGTTTGATATATTCGTATAACTCCACGAATTATTTTGCTCTGTCCAGATATTCACCAACTGGAAGTTCCAGGTCTATTTCCCCACCAAATCGAAGTTAAATGTCTATATCTCCACCCGTTCCAATTTTGATTGGTTTGAGTGAGAACCTGACACACAACCGATAAAACCGTAAGTAAACCGAATCGAGATACAAAACCGACCCGATTGAAAAACTCACCCGACCCGACCGTAATCCGACCCGGCATATCTCTTTCTTCTTCTCTGCATCCAAACTAAAATCCCCAAATTTTGAAAATAAGAACCCTAAAACTCTGTTTTTGGAAATTGAAGAAAATTGAGCCACAAAAAACACTCAAATCATGAGCTTTGTTTCACTCTCGAAGACCTCTGTCAAGTTTGTTCTCACAAATATCAGTTTTTGCATATACAGAGTACCATCTTTTTAGCAAAAAAAAAAATGTACTCAAATCTGCTCGGTTTACCATCACAACATAGACAAGAAAGAAACATAAAGCACAGAGAAGAACAATAACATGAAGCAAACTAACAGAAACTTGAGAAGCAAAGTTGAGCAAACCAAACAAGAATTCTATTAACGCAAAATTATTGTTGTGTGTACATTGAGATAATGTGATTATAAGGACAAGGATGCAAAGAACAAAAAAAAGATTATGAATCTCTCCAAGAAAACTAATTTCCTCGAAAAGTTTCAAAAAAAAAAAAAAAAACTAATTTCCTTTTTTTTTTTGCTTTGATCCATCTCACGGCGAAGACTTGGATCGTGTGGAGAGGAGCTCTGGTTCCACCGCGACGGAGACCAACACAACCGTCATGTAACACCGGACTCAAAAAGACGACTTGACTCGGAAAAAAATAAACCCGACACTTCTTCTTCTTCTTGCTGTTAATTCGTACTTGAATATAAAAAAATTGCAGAGAATTTTGGATTCAACAAATTGCAGTCAATTCTCAAATCCAAGACCTAAAAACCCCAATTCTCAATTGTAAATCTGATCTCAAGAAGAAGAAGCTTAATTTTTTTCAATTCATGATTCTATGACAAACGGATAATGAAAACTGGGAATCATCTTCAATCAAAAAGTAAATATAGTGCAATCGTTGCTGTAATTGTGTGATGAAGAAAGAAAAATTGGGTGATGAAGAAAGAAAAATTGAATCCCGTTTCGGTTTACTGTACACCCGGATCATTAACCGTGTTTAGTTGGGTCAAAACCCGTTTAAATTCGGTTAAGCAGGTTTTCGTTGGTTAAACAACGATTTGAGAACAGAAAACCAAACAGTAAATCGACGTGTGGAGAATTAAACATGAAACTTTAATTTCATGGAGATATAGACATTTAACTTCGATTTGGTGGGGAAATAGACATGAAACTTCCAGTTGGTGGATATCTTGACAGAGCAAAATAATTCGTGGAGTTATACACATATATCAAACTTATCGTGGGGAAATAGACAGTTTTTCCCGTAATATATGATAATATTCTTTCAATAGCTTGGACACAATGTCATGTTATGTAGCAAAGAAAATTTACGAAATTCTTGTGTCTCAAGAAATCTCCTCGCCTTTTTCAATGGTGCCGTGAAAATACATTAAGGCTATATAAGCCAAATAAAATTACATTTTTGGTTCAAGATATAGTGTACGGAAGGTTTGATATATTCAGATTTGAGTCCTATGTTTTCCCTTGTTTTCTCTTTTATTGACTTGGTGACTTCATACCAAACGGTCTCTCTCCACTATTATGATCTCCATCTACTTCCTGAGATCAAAATCCTTGAATTCACTTGAATCTGATGCAAAAAAAAAATCATCTTGCCTCAAAACCAGAAGCCCTTCTTGATCCAACCTGTAACCAATTGTTAAGTTTCCTAGGCATCCAACTCAAAACCAATTGGCAATTAGTTGAGAGGCCTAAGTCCCTTATATATTGTTTAATATCATTTCCAACTTCCGATGTGGGACAATTGTCCCTAATACGCCCCCTCGAGATGATGGCTCTTTGGCCGTTAATCTCGGAATGTTTGGGCAAGGATCGATAGACCATTTTCGGTTCAGATCTATTATGGATCGGGTTGGATTTTGTAGATTGTGGGCTCTGATACCATGTTAAGTTTCCTAGGCATCCAACTCAAAACCAATTGGCAATTAGTGGAGAGGCCTAAGTCCCTTATATATTGTTTAATATCATTTCCAACTTCCGATGTGGGACAATTGTCCCTAATAGGCCACACTGGGTAACACCCCACAAAAAAAAAAAATAATACTTTAAAAGTTTAAAGAAATTTCATTTTCCCACATCGGAAGTTGGAAATAATATTAAACAATATATAAGAGATTTATGCCTCTCCACTAATTGCCAATTGGTTTTGAGTTGGATGCCTAGGAAACTTAACATGGTATCAGAGCCCACAATCTACAAAATCCAACCCGATCCATAATCGATCTGAACCGAAAATGGTCTATCGATCCTTGCCCAAACATTCCGAGATTAACGGCCAAAGAGCCATCATCTCGAGGGGGCGTAGTAGGGACTTGATCAACAAGTTACACCACTGTAGAAAACCTGAGATTACCCTTTACAGAAACTTGATCAACAAATCAGTCTTGAACATAACCTTGTTCAACTATTCTGTTACAACAAAACCTTCATCACCATTAGATTTTAACCACTACTAGCAATCCTTATACCATGTCTCAAATCAACTAAAGCCTTGTGACATACCTGAGACACTGTTGTACAGCAAAAACTTCATTGTTTTTTCTCTGAAAATAACAATTATGAAGCTTCATGTTCTCCTGATTATCCAGCAACTGTAGGTTCTCATTACCACCAAGGACTTAGAGATTACACACAGAGACAAAACCTGCAACAGAAACCCCTTTCAAAAACTCCTCTAGGTGCAGGACATAGCTCAAAAAGGGAAATGAGAACCTCAATCAACAATCAAATGCACGATAGAGCTCAAAGCCATATGATGAAGAGCTTTCAATTTATGTAACTTGTTCTTCATACTCGTGACCAACCCTAAAATTAAATTCCCAAATCAATTTGGGTGAAGCGGAAGTGATACACACGTTTTAGAAATTTTAAAATTGTTTTCCGATATTGTGAATTTTTGGAAATGAAAATTAAATAATTGATTAAATATTAGGGAAATTAGCATTAATAATACTCATTGCACCAATAATTAAATATCTAACATAACCTAAATTATAATTAGGTAAATAACATTGAGCATATCTAAAATGACCATTTTAGCCTTATTTTCAGTTACAATATAAATAGTCAACTATATTTTGATCTCTGATAGTTAGCTATTCGCAAATAAAAATTGAAAAAAAAAATGGATAGTTGACTATGTATTCATAAGTAACTAACTATAATCATAGTGAATTAATCACAAAGTAAACTATATTATAATTAGAATAGCAAACACTATTTTACATAAACAATGTTTTACATAGTAATCTATGTTTTCAAATGATAGTTGACTATTTGTAGATAAATGTTAAAAAGAACCGAATAACTGACTATACATGCATAAATAGTCAACTATAAACATAGTGAATTAATCACAAAATGAACTATATTATAATTAAAATAGCAAACACACTTTTACTTAGACAATGTTTTACATAGTCAACTATTTTAATTAACATATAGTCAACTATTTTAAGCAACATAATAACCAACTATTTATAACTAATGAGATAATTAAGGGTATTTTAATCAATTTTATTTAAGTGGGTGTTAGTTACCTAAATTCTATTTAGGTCATTTTATACACCTAATTATGATTTTTAAAACTATTATACACCTAATTAACCCTAAATATTAATATAATTGAACCACTAAAATAAAAAGATAATTAGTTGATTTTTTATTTTCAATAAAAAGAGGTAGTGTATTATTATGAAAATGAAATGGTGTTTCTGGTATTCAATAAAAGAGTGGACCTTTTGATATATTAGGATTTTAGCCTATTCTGTTTATTGTTTTCTATTGTTTTTCGAGTCTTTCTAGTTCTTTTTGTGTCTTTTCAGGTTCCAGGAGGCTTTGGAGTATGGATTAAAGTTGCTGGAGCTATTTGGAGCTAAAAAGATGAATTTGGAGCAAAAGGGCGATTTTTCATAACCGAGCACCTGCTCGCCCGCTTGCTCTGAGCACCTGCTCGCAACTTTAACCTAGACCTAATTCAGAGGAGCTTTATTCCCAGAGGCAGCCGCCCTTAAGAGGGCCCCACACGCCAAATCCACTCCTTAATGGCTCGGTCAAAGACTCCAAATTACTCTCCTATATTCACTCTCCATAAATCATGTGACTTTCCTTATTTTTAGAAGATTTTGATTCTCCCCTTTAAGAGGGGGATCACGACAAAGCACAAAAAGGGGGAGACTTGGGCAAAGACAAGGGAGAGAGGATCATTCTTCTTCTTCCTTCTCACGTTCTTCTTTTGTCTCTTTTGGCTTGAGTTTGTTGACTTTTCTTCACTTCTATTATTTTCCGAGACTCCATTGTTCCCATTTCTTTGATATTCAAGTATTTTTCATTCCATTGGATTTGCTTATAAGATTTGGAGATTTCATTCCACAACATCTGTTGAGAAGAATTCTAAAACCCTTATCTTTTTTATTGTCATTATCAATTCTCTCTTGTTGTTTGCTGCGTTTGATCTCTCCATGGTCGAGTAGTTCCGTAGCTAGATTAGGGGATTTCAATGGTGATTTAGGATTGATTAGTTACTGAGCCAAATAGGATAGATTATCATATGTCTTCATCAATTGGGATTCGTAATGCTTAGGCTAGCGTGGCCGCCTAGTCTATGATTTCAAGTTTAACTTATTCACGACAGTGCTCTAGGTTGCTAGATAAATCATTGGTGAGCAATTGGTGTGCAACCAACGACAGTTGATTGTTGCCATCAATTGTGAACAAATTGAACCTTTTCGATAATGCTTGTCAACATCTCTGAATTCAAACGACAGTTTAGGCATTTAGGTTGTTAGACAAAGATATTGATGCATCACGACAGTGGGGCAATATTACTTTTATGTTTGAGTTCTAGGCCGCGCTTAAATTGAATCCTGAATAGTTGCTCAGTCCTTAATCCGAAATCACCAGCGAATGACCTTGATCTAGTGCTTGTTTTATTGCATTTTATACCGCTTAATCATTTGTCGTTGCTTGTTACAAAAATCACCAACTATATTTTATCTTAGCTTTAAATTAAAATCTATAATTTCATAGTGTAATATTGGTCTCTGTGGATTCGATACCCTTTATACTTCTGCGATTGTCTGTGCACTTGCAGCTTTATTTTGGGTTAAAACTTTACCTACACCAAGTTTTTGGCGCCGTTTCCGGGGACCAATTGCGTTACCTTTGAAATTCGATTTTATTTATAGTCTAAGAATTTTGCTAATTTTGTTTTTGTTTTGCTTTTGCTGTGTGTTTCAGGTGTAACCAAAGTTCTCAAAAAAACTTTTGAATCCAGCCAACATGGGCGATGACACCGACAATCGAGCTGCAAATGGTCATGTAGCTGCTGCTATTCGGAGGATGGAACAACAAATAGCTCAATTGCATCAGCAGCAACAACCACGGCAGCATCGTACCATTGGGGATATGGACAATCCTCACGCTTTCTATCAAAACCGTTCAGCAACTGTTTCTCCAGCGATTCAGAGGCAAGATTATGAGATCAAGCCTCAGATAATCACGTTGGTGAAGCAACATTTATTTCATGGATTGCCAGCTGAGATACCGATGGATCACATCGAGAACTTCGAAGAAATTTGCAGCACTACGAGGTTTAATGGAGTATCGAGTGAGTTCTTGAAGTGCAAGTTGTTCCCATTCTCACTTTCGGACAAAGCTTCTAGGTGGTTAAAGTCTTTACCCGCTGGTTCTTTGAAGACATGGGATGAGGTTAGAGCCGCGTTCTTGGACCACTTCTACACCAAGTCCAAGACAACATCTATGAGGAACAAGATTTCGTCTTTTCAACAACATGCTGGTGAAGCTTTCTGTGAAGCTTGGGAAAGACTGAAGGAGTACCGTAGGGAGTGTCCTCATCATGGTTTCAAGGATGAACAGATTCTGGGAATTTTTTACGATGGAGTTGAATGGGATTATCATAATGCTCTCAACGCTGCGAGTAATGGGAATTTTATGACCAAGACTAGAGATGGTGCTTTTGAGCTGATTGAGAACCTTGCTGCAAGCTCTAACAACAGGGCTCCTGAGTATGATAGGTCTAGGACAGTCAATAGTGTGGACACTCAGAAGATTGATGAGCTGACGGCGAAGGTGAATTTGCTTCTACGCGAGAGTCGAAGACTGGTTAAGTATGTGGAAGAGAATGGGGTTGCGCCTATTTCTCACGCGTTTGAAGATGATGAAGATGCTTGGATACGGGAGGTTAACTTCGTGAGTGGTCAAGGATACCAGAACCGCGGGTTCAACCCCAATTATCAGAACCACCCCAACCTCTGCACTAATGTCAAGAACCCGCAAGACCAAGTCTATCCGCAACAAGGAGGTATGAATCACAGCCCACAAGGTCAGGGATATCAGAAGTTTTACTCCAGCAACACTCAAGAGAATCAGTTCATCCCTAACCAGAATCAGACTCGTTTCCAAGGAGGGAACCAACAACAATTCGCCGCACCACAACAAGATACTTCCGCGCCTACATCTCAGGATGAGTTGAAGAGTCTCATGCAGCAAATGATGGTTAACCAGCTGAAGGCATCCACTGAGATTAGCGCCAAGGTAGATCACATGTACAATGATCTGAATGCAAAGTATGAGGTTATTACCGCGCATGTGAAGAAATTGGATACTTAAGTAGCTCAAACTGCCGAAGCTATTAAGAGACCAGTTGGGTCTCTTCCAGGACATGGTAAGGTTAATCCTAGGAAGCAATATCAGGTAAATGCTATTGAGTTGAGGAGTGGACAGTTGTTGGTGCCGCCTACGATCACAAACTTCCACGTGAAGGCTAAGGAGAAGACTACCGAGCACCAGGCTCAAGAGAGTGATTTTCCTGAGGAAGATAGGCATAAGGAGATTGGATCAAGCTCAGGGACACTTCAGGATTCAGTTCTGATCAACGCTGCAAAATTTTTTCCGAGCACACGCTCTCTGCCAGCGAGCACCTGCTCGCACAGGGTGCTCCCGCGAAAATTTCAGAAACTTCGCCTGAGCGAGTTCATGTACCAAGGGTGCCTTACCCTGAGCGAGACTATGCACCAAGAGTGCCTTACCAATTACCTCCTAAGAAATCTAGGAAAGATTTGGAGGATGTTGAGTGTGAGGAGATGCTAAAGGATTTGACGTTGAAGCCCCCTTTGGTTGATGCCGTGCAAATGAAACCATCACCCAAAAGGTACACGAAGGAATTGGTTGCTGGTAAGATTCTTAAAGAGGAGAGTGTGAAGATGGCTTCTAAGGAGTGTAGTGCCGTACTTCAGAATAAGGTTTTGACAAAGAAGGGTGATCCGGGAAGGTCTACAAAGCTTCCTGTAGGCATTATCGAGGATTTGCACGTCCCTGATCCTGATCCCAAGCCTCCTGAACACAATGAGAAAGAAGTAGTTGAGATGTCAACTAAGGAAGCAGCTACACTTGGTAGTTGCCACAAGCAGAAATTTCATGACATAACACTTCATCCACCTCTCAAGTGGATTAGAGCCGACTCAGGAGCTGCTGTCATCCCCACCGCTGCATACGTGATTGATCCTGGAGATACTTATGGGGTGTACTCCAGAGGACCGAGACCACCACCTGAGCAATGGTATGTTCTTTTCAAACTCCCTTCCTCTCCTATCGGTACACAATCTTACCCAACTAGAGCCAACCCTGCTGTTGCTTGCCTGCCTGATCCGGAGGAGCCGGATCCTGTGTGCCACATGGGACCGCGGCCGCCATAACATTCACCTTGGCGCAAGAGTCAAGCTAACGACTTAAAACAAGCGCTTGATGGGAGGCAACCCATCGGTAAGATTTCTTGTACATAATTCGATTTTTATTTCCTTTTATTACTAACATTTCACTTGTATTTTCAGTATTTGAATTCTAAAAAAAAAAAAAAAAAAAAAAAAAAAAACAAGCGGTGAAGGAATATTCTTTGAGCACCTGCTCAGTTTCGGAGCAGGTCCAGAAAACGCCCCTGGAAACCAGACCGGTCGATCCTACCCCAGACCGGTCGATCTGCATCCAAGTTCCACAACCGATTTTCTCTCTGGAAATCGGACCGACCGATCCAGTATCAGGACCGGTCGGTCCAGTGCACGCGGGCCCACTCCGAATTTCCTTTTTCCTTTTCAAAAAAATAAATAAATTATTTTTACTAACAATTCCTCTTTTCTTTTTGCAGAGAACGAGCACCCCCCCCCCCCCCACGCCGCAACCCTAGTTTCCCCCTTTCACCGAGCTTCTAATCGGTGATATCTTTCCTACCTTTCTATCCATCATTGTACTATCCATTTTATTTATATTGTGTTGCCAATCTCTTGAACTTTTTCACACCGGAGACGGTGTGATTTAAGTCCGGGGGAGCGGTCTTGTTGTTGTGTCTCCTTTTGAGTTTGATTTTAATTTTTCTTGAGTTTGCTTTTGAGTTTATCGAGTCAATAAGAGGTTGTTTGGAAATTGAATTATGAACTTCATCTATTGGATTTATGTTCGGACTAGGGATTACTTGTATGATTCACAGCGTGGCCAAAGTACTGTTTCGAGCACCCCACATCTCTGCCGAGCACATGCTCGTGCAGGGTGCTCCCACGACAGGTTATGGGTAGATTTAAAATTCCCCCAAAGCTCATACTTATCAGAAATTAGGTTGATCCAATGTCTTCTCAAATCCCTATTTGGTATTTAATCTTGACTTTTAATTTCTTTCTCAGGGGTTTGATGTTCATTGGGCAAGACTTTTCCCGACCGTATAAGACACAGCAACTTTCAAACAAGTATACTCTTTCCTCCCTAACTTTTGAATCATTTAACTTTTAAATTCTCCCCTTATAAAAAAAAAAAGAGAAAAGTTAAATAAAGGGGGAGAAATTCAAAGCAACATGCCTAGGTGACCCAAGGGATGATGCGTAAACCTGTATCTCCTTTAGGACTCGCGGAAAGCATGTTGTAAGGGAAACTAAAAGGATCGAAGTGAACCAAGGGATGATGCGTAAACCCGTATCTCCTTTGTGACCTCATTAGATTCGTCCCATAAAAAAAACTTCAAAGCAACATGCCCAAGTAGCCAAGGGATGATGCGTAAACCCGTGCCTCTTTTGTGACCTCACGGAAAGCATGTTGTAAGGGAAACTAAAAGTTTCAAAGTGAACCAAGGGATGATGCGTAGACCCGTATCTCCTTTGTGACCTCATTCGATTCGTCCCATAAATAAAAATATAAATAAATAAATAAATAAATAATAATAATAAAATATTTTGAGAAAAAGAGTATACGGGAGAGGGTCTTGGTTAGGAGAAGTCGGCACCCCTTGAAACGATTCCCCTCGTGTAAGATCACTGTACTTTCATTTTCATTAATTGATTAAAAGATGATATTGAGGATTCCGAAGTTTTGCTGAGTTGTGAGTGAATAAGGTTAGATCGTGGTACATGTTCTAAGGCCAAGTGATGAAAGTATGAAGTCTGAAATCTTTCCAACAAGCGAGTGAATTCCATCCGGTTTTTCAGACACTTTTCCGTTCTTGATTTTGTTTTGTTTGAGGACAAACAAAGGTCTAAGTCCGGGGAAGTTGATATATTAGGATTTTAGCCTATTCTGTTTATTGTTTTCTATTGTTTTTCAAGTCTTTCTAGTTCTTTTTGTATCTTTTCAGGTTCCAGGAGGCTTTGGAGCATGGATTAGAGTTGCTGGAGCTATTTGGAGCTAAAGAGATGAATTTGGAGCAAAAGGGCGATTTTTCATAACCGAGCACCTGCTCGCCCGCTTGCTCTGAGCACCTGCTCGCAACTTTAACCTAGACCTAATTCAGAGGAGCTTTATTCCCAGAGGCAGCCGCCCTTAAGAGGGCCCCACACGCCAAATCCACTCCTTAATGGCTCGGTCAAAGACTCCAAATTACTCTCCTATATTCACTCTCCATAAATCATGTGACTTTCCTTATTTTTAGAAGATTTTGATTCTCCCCTTTAAGAGGGGGATCACGACAAAGCACAAAAAGGGGGAGACTTGGGCAAAGACAAGGGAGAGAGGATCATTCTTCTTCTTCCTTCTCACGTTCTTCTTTTGTCTCTTTTGGCTTGAGTTTGTTGACTTTTCTTCACTTCTATTATTTTCCGAGACTCCATTGTTCCCATTTCTTTGATATTCAAGTATTTTTCATTCCATTGGATTTGCTTATAAGATTTGGAGATTTCATTCCACAACATCTGTTGAGAAGAATTCTAAAACCCTTATCTTTTTTATTGTCATTATCAATTCTCTCTTGTTGTTTGCTGCGTTTGATCTCTCCATGGTCGAGTAGTTCCGTAGCTAGATTAGGGGATTTCAATGGTGATTTAGGATTGATTAGTTACTGAGCCAAATAGGATAGATTATCATATGTCTTCATCAATTGGGATTCGTAATGCTTAGGCTAGCGTGGCCGCCTAGTCTATGATTTCAAGTTTAACTTATTCACGACAGTGCTCTAGGTTGCTAGATAAACCATTGGTGAGCAATTGGTGTGCAACCAACGACAGTTGATTGTTGCCATCAATTGTGAACAAATTGAACCTTTTCGATAATGCTTGTCAACATCTCTGAATTCAAACGACAGTTTAGGCATTTAGGTTATTAGACAAAGATATTGATGCATCACGACAGTGGGGCAATATTACTTTTATGTTTGAGTTCTAGGCCGCGCTTAAATTGAATCTTGAATAGTTGCTCAGTCCTTAATCCGAAATCACCAGCGAATGACCTTGATCTAGTGCTTGTTTTATTGCATTTTATACCGCTTAATCATTTGCCGTTGCTTGTTACAAAAATCACCAACTATATTTTATCTTAGCTTTAAATTAAAATCTATAATTTCATAGTGTAACCTTGGTCTCTGTGGATTCAATACCCTTTATACTACTGCGATTGTCTGTGCACTTGCAGCTTTATTTTGGGTTAAAACTTTACCTACACCACCTTTCTTTATAAGATTAAGGTTCTTTGAAAAACCTATGTAGTTTTACAAATCCACTGAAACACCCATACATTGCCCTTACAGATCGTAGAGTACATTTCCATTCTTCCTTGGGCTTTCCTCGGAATAATGTACCCGCTTCCCTTAGTTCCGAAGGCTCCAAAGAGACTTTACCCACAGTTTTTATAACTTTTCGAGCAAGCTCTTCAAAACCATCATATGGGGACTGTTGACCAAAAGCATACATGCAAAAAATTTGAAGGGCCTCTTCTTCAGGTGGATAATCCACTTTGTATATATGGTTGATCCCATGTGCCTGTAAGACGCTTTGATCTTTTGTTGTGATGATAATCCGACTTCCAGGACCAAACCACTTATTTTCTCTCGCCAATGCATCTAGTTGTGCCAACTTATCCACATCATCAAGACCGAGAAGCACTTTCCTGTCTTTCAACCTTTCTTTGGCGACTCCTAAATGAGTGATCATGATATCTTTGTGGTTGATCATCTGAGACAACATTTGGTTATGTAGTTCTAGTTGTGCTTTGCCCTCATTATGACAATGTTTTGGATAGTTTTCTTTGATATTCTCCATGATTGTGCTTAGTGGGAAATTTTTGGAGAATTCGTTAAACAGAATTCTAGCAATGGTGCTCTTCCCAGTCCCACGAGGACCACAAATCCCAATCATCCTTACTTCATCCTCCAAATCTAGGCGTAACAACTGTTGCATCCTTTCCATATGAGCTCCCATTCCAACAAAATGGTCGAGATCATGTGACGGTGCCAAATGATTCAGCATTATCGAAATATTAGCGGCTATTTTTTCGATCATGATCACTTCATTAACCCTAACAAAGATGGAAAAAAATTTATACATCATTTTAACAAACAATCACAAAGAACCTCACACACACATTCAATAGTTGTGATTTCCCTTGGCTGCATATAGTTCACATGCTACTAAAGAAATATATAGTTTGATGTGTAAACTTATAATCATGAGGACGTACGAGTCTTTTGAATGGTAACCGGCGATTGTGGCCACACCCTCCAAAGCTTTTGTCCAGGTCTCAATCTTCTCCTTGGTTTTACCTTGACAAGCTTCATCAATCTTCTCCTTGGTTTTTTGACAAGTTTCATTGAAGACCTTTCCAAAATCTCCGGTCTGTTTCTTTACATCAGTTGGATCTACTTCATAGAAAATAGTCAACACCGTTTGACCCGCCACTTTGCTCATGATCTCTACCAATTCGTCAAGACACCAAGACGAAGAGGCGTAGTTCTTAGAGAGCAAGACGATGGCAATCTTAGATTCTTGGATTGCCCGTTTGAGTTCAGGAGCGATGGATTCTCCTCTCTTGATATTGTTATCAATGAATGGTGTGATTCCTTTTCTTTCAAACTCCTTCAGCATGTGACTGAGAAAGCCTTTGCGTACATCTGGCCCGTGGAAGCTCAGAAAGACATCGTGTTCCCAGCTTCGAGGCGAAGAAGATGAAGGAAGTGAAAAAGAGAAAGAAAGAGAAGCCATTACTAATGAAAGAAGATCTAAGATTATAGATCTCTTAACAAACAGTCTTTGTGAATTTAACGACATAGAACGTTGACTCCATTGACTCAAAGATTAGGTTTATTGAAAATAAAATTCTTATCTTCTCATGGGAAAAATGTGAGCCACAGCCCTAGCTATCAAGAGCATATGAAATTTCTGCGCCTAATAGGACCAATCCCTTGTCACTGTTACGTCTAAGAAAGAAGCAGTGATCAAATCAGCAAAGAGATCAATGCTTGGAAAAGTCATGACTGAACATGCTCCAAAGATGCTCTTCTTTCTGCCAAGAGTTGGTCCCCTTTTTCTCATATCCATTTGATTAGAAAAGGACAAGAAGCAATTAAAAACCACACATGATCCTATAATTCAACCTCATAATGTTGTTTTAACATCCACCAATCGGGTTTTATCATGAAGATGCATTGAAATAACAAATTCTTGGTACGAAGCTGCAGAATATTTCATAAGATTCAGAGACGGATACAATGACAACATTTACTCAACATGTTGACAAGAGCATTTTTTTTCTATTTCCGGAAATCATATTTTGACCATAACAAAGTATTCTCTTTGGCACATGCTAAAATCTCCGGTTGATTACCATATGAGATTGGACCAAATATAACAAATACACATATTCTTGAAATCAGTTGTCATAAACAATTTCAAGAGTAGAGATGAAAATCAAAACCAGATTTCACATATATGCAGCTAGTTCCATTGGATTAATCTGGTTATAGATTTAAGGTGCAAAATACTTACATGGCTGATCATCATTCTTTTTCCATAGCTTGAACACAATGTCGTGTCATGTTATTTAGCAAAGAATAGGGTAACAATTCTTGCGGCCCAAGAAATCTCCTTACGTTCTTCAATGGTGTCAGGAAAATACATCAAGGCTTTATAATCCAGATAAAACTGCATTTTTTGGTTTAAGAAATCGTGTAGCAAAGGTTTGATTTCTTCAGATTTTAATAACTATGTTTTCAGACAGAGTCCTCTGTTTTCATATTCCCCTGTTTTCTCTGTCTTTTTTACTTGCTGACTTAATACTAAATCGTTTCTCTGTTCTTCAGATACCTGCCTTGGTAGCCGACAAGCTCAACCATGCTGTTTAAAGTAATGTGATAAACTCATAGAATAAGGAGGCAAAGGTTGCTGAAGGTGGACAATAAGATGCAGCCATCAACGGATTGGGAAAATACTTGAAAGAGAAGATGAAGCAGTTTAATATTTAGTATAATGAGATATATAAAGATAATTTGTCGTAGGTTTAGGGTTTGACGAGCAGCTGAGATTGTGTAACTGTATAAGAGTTTTAATAAACAAAGTTCTCTGTTTTCTTACTTGGTGGCTTCATAATCAAGCAAGACCTCCTCAAATATGTTTCACTCATTGTAGTAAATGTTTGAAATTTGAAAACCTTAAGACACAAGAACATATTAAATTTTTATGCAGATATGCAGAGCTTTCTCAATAGAATCGAACACTTCAATGGAATCTCAAATTAGTGAAAAGAACAGTTATGTCTCTGACGCTCTTTTATTGATTCTTGGTTGATAATTTGGCTGTTTATTTACATATTCAAGAAGTACCCTAAGTAAAGATACTTGAATAAAGAAAACTTGCAAAATGTATTAGAACATAATCAATATGAGACAGAATAAAAAGGGAAGTAAGTTGTTACTTAATCAACAAGCTCCTGTGATTTTGCCTGCTCTTTTTCTCCCTGTTATCCTCTGGATGCTTCTTTGTAAAATTTGGTTTCAATGTTAGGCTCATATCTTGATGTCACTATATTCATAGTCACCTCTGAATCTCTCATAATCTTCATCACCTTGAAGCTACATGAGTTGGAGTATCCCGATTTCTTCTATCTCCCAAGGTTGGTAGTCAGTTTCCAGCTTGAACTCAAAAACAAGCTCGGTGGAAGTCACCTCCTCTGCTTCAAAGTCGAATATGTACAGATGCTTCAGTGAAACTGTATTTATTTCTTTAAAATTTGATGTAAGAGCAGTCTGTTTGGACCAGACGGTGAAGCTACAATCCACACCAATAGCTTCCATAAGATTAGCCTCCTCTCCGCTCTTGTTACCTAGCAAGATGCACGCCTTAAATTTTGTTGATGTACGAAGAGGATTTTCATTCAAATTCACTGTTACTGAACTCCCATAAGCTCGGTAAGTGAAGCATGCAGGCAAATCTCCACCGGGTAAGACCACAATACCACTAGTTAGTGCCTGAATGATGAGATCTCTTGCTTCCTGATTTAGTTTGTAGCAGTTTTCAAAGTTGAGACGAATAACTGGATTGCAAAAGAAGCAATCTAGTTTCTCCAGGGAGAAACAATTTTTTGCATTTAGGCTTTCGAGGGAATCCGGAAGCTGTGGGAGTGATACCAGATTTTTGCATCCTGTGACATCAAGCTCCACTAGACGAGAGCATCCCTTGACCCATGGACCAATCTCTTCTATTTTTGTATCATCCAAGTACAGCGCTGTGATGCTGTCAAAAGCATGCGGGGATTCCTTGAGGTTTTCATAGTATGACATTTCCATTTCCTTAAGACGAGACCACGACCTGATCGATGAAGGCACTTCTTCTATAGCAGTTCCTCTTAGCTTGAGAACTTCAATGTTTATGGAAATCTCAGGAAAACTTTTTAACGACGAGCAATCTGTGAGATCAAGTGCGATGAGAGATTCCAAGTTGATGTTGGTCGGAAGAACCTCCAACATGCTGCATCGTTGCATATACAACTTCGACAATCTGTGTAGGTTTCCAATAGAGGAAGGGAGCTCTACCAGACTTGAGCAACGAGTGAGATTTAATTCTTGGAGATTAGTTGCATTCCCAATCGACCAAGGGAGCTCTACCAAACGGAAGCAACAAGTGAGATTTAATTTTTGAAGATTAGTTGCATTCCCGATAGAGGAAGGGAGCTCTACCAAACTCGAGCAATAACTGAGATTTAATTTTTGGAGATTAGTTGCATTCCCAATCAACGAAGGGAGCTCTACCAGACTTGAACATAACTCCAAATCTAATTTTTGAAGATTAGTTGCATTCCCAATCGACGAAAAGAGCTCTACTAGACTCGAGCAATAACTGAGATTTAATTCTTGGAGATTAGTTGCATTCCCAATCGACGAAGGGAGCTCTACCAGACGAATACATTGACTGAGATTTAATATTTGAAGATTAATGGTATTTAAGAGATTAGGAAGCTCCTTCAGTTTCTTCGATCGACTCAAATCCATCCACTTAAGATTTTTAAGGAGCTATACATACAAACAACGAAATAATACATGAATACGTTAATACACTTAGCAGTTGAACACATAAAAAAGAAACGCACAAAACAAAAACAATACACTTCGATGCTGATTTATATTTAATCAAAATAAAGTAAAATAACGGAGTGGTGAATTCGGTCTACTTTCTGCAGCTAAATTACTCCACACCTCTAAAAAAAAACAACTCAAAATGCTTACAATGGCTCTCCTTTCGAAGAAGAGATCACTACCAAATTCAGCTTCTCTTCTCTACAAAGCTGTTTTACATATTACACAAAGCTATGCCACACCATCTAAAAGAGTTTAAATGTGCAATTTTTTTGGGTGAAGCCTCAAAGGTACGATTTGATTCAAAAGTAGTACACAGCTCCTCGTAAAACTTTATATTATCCAGAGATTAAGCAAAAAATAAAAGAAAACGGAGTGGCAAATTTAATTTACCTTTTCAAGCTAAATTACGGTAAAAAAAACATATTATAATTCTCATAAAAATTTATTGGGGAATTTTGATAACTACCCTAAAATTGTATGAAAATTTGAAAACTACACTTAATCTTAAAGAATGTAAAATTAAAATTATAAAAAAAAATCACATTAGACTTATTTTACACATTTGACTTATATTTTAATTATGCCACTGTATTACAATCATGCCACTGTTTGAAAATAATTACCTGCGTACCACTGTTCACTTAAATGAAAAAAAAAAATAGATCTATTTTTCTCTCTCATCTCTCTCACGCTCATCTCCCAGATCTATTTTTTTTTCTCATCCAAATTTTATTTTTTCTATCACTGAATTCGATTCTCGTCATCTATAATTTCACTATCTCTGATCTTTATCGCGATTTCCGCTAGGAAGATTTGAGAAAGTGTTGTTGACAAAGAACATGGATCTTAGATTAGATCGAGAAGAAGAAGAAGAAGAAGTCTCAAAGCAAATTCAAACACAAACGACTGTAAATTTTCGAGTTTGGGTTAACTATTATGCATTTAGGGTATAGATTTTGGGTGGGGGGGGGGATAGGGGTAGGGTTTTGCCTTTACTTTATAAAACTGTAAAAAAATCTTATAAAACTGTTAAAAAAAATTATAAAGTTTTTAAAAGGTTTAGTAAAACTGTTAAAAAAACCTTATAAAACTAT
Organism: Draba incana; assembly: GCA_963576765.1. Classification (NCBI taxonomy): domain Eukaryota; kingdom Viridiplantae; phylum Streptophyta; class Magnoliopsida; order Brassicales; family Brassicaceae; genus Draba; species Draba incana. The sequence continues at coordinate 2,141,636 of OY755207.1, read as the reverse complement.
TTAAAAACCGTGTAAAACTGTTTATAAGGTTTTTGTAAGGTTTTATAAGGTTTTTGTAAAGTTTTATAAGGTTTTTAAACAGTTTTATAAGGTTTTTTTACTGTTTTATAAAGCCTTATAAAAACCTTTTAAAAACCTTATAAAACTTTACAAAAACCTTATAAATTAATAAACTGTTTAGTTTTTAAGGATATGTAAAAAAGTCTTATAAACTGTTTAAAAACCTTATAAAAACGGGAAAACCCTAAAAATATCCAAAACCCAGATTTGGCCCAGAAAATCACCAAAACCCAGATCTGACAAAAAAATAACCAAAATCCAGATCTGAACAAAAATCGAATCAAAAGCTCAAATTTGTAACCCAAATCGAATCAAAAGCTTAGATTCGTGACCAAAATCCAATCAAAAACTCAAATTTGTAACCAAAATCGAATTTTAAAAAAAAATTATAGATTGAACGTGTTCTTCTTCTTCTTCCTCTTCTTCTTCCTCTTCTTCTTCGTCTTCTTCTTCTTCTTCTTCTTCCAATTTAGGAAATCAAAATCGATGGAAAGAATTTACAGAGATTTACAGGGTCGAAAGAGAATCGAAAATCCTAGATCCATAACCCAAATCCGATTTGCAATTTGAAAGAAGAGAATTTTGTGAGAGAAAAAAATTTTGGATCTGGGCGTGAGAGAGATGAGAGAGAAAGTGAGATTTTTTTTTCCATTAAATCAGTGAACAGTGGCACGCTAGTAATGATTTTGTGAACAGTGGCATATTTGATTAATTTTTGATGAACAGTGGCATATTTGCAATTGCCCCTATATTTTATTGGTTGATTTTTTACTTTGTCGATTTATTGAACGGCTGACTTATTTTTTTTAGCTTCTTTGACTTAGTTTTTCAGCTCCGTTGACTTATTTTTAATTGTTGACTTAAATTTCTTTTGTTTGATTTCTTACCTTGTCGACTTATTGAACCATTGACTTATTTTTTCATATCTGTCGACTTAATTTACAATTTCGTCGACTTATTTTCAACTGTTGACTTATATTTTTTTATTTTTTTTTAATCTATCGACTTATTTTAACCATCGACTTGTTTTTTAATTTTTGTCGACTTAATTTCTACTTCGTTGACTTATTATAAAATGTCGACTTACATTTTATTTGCTTGATTTTTTATATTGTCGACTTATTTAAACTATTGACTTAATTTTTTGATTTCGTCGACTTAAACTTGTTTGTTCAACGATTTATTTTAAACGATCGATTTATAGATTCGTTGGTTGATTTTTTACTTTGTTGACTTGTCTAAACCACTGACTTAATTTTTGATGTTCATCGATTTGACATATTATTTTTAAATTAATTAAAAATATAAACTACATAATTAATTGCAATTTTTTAAAAAATTGTATTTATACAATTAATTATAAATTCGTAATTATAATTTACCATAAAAAATATTTGTAATTTTAATTTATAATAATTTTCCATCAAAATAAATTAATCATTTTGTAAAAATTTTAATCATTGTTTTCTGAACGTGATATATTGTTGAACATGATAATTTTTGGACATATTTGATTACTTTATATAAAATATATCCAAATTAATAGTTTTAAAATTCTAATTTAATTTTGTTCAAAAGTTTTAAAATTAAATCATTTTCATAAAAAAATAAATATAATTAATTTGTAAAAATTAGTTAGGGATATAATAGTCATTTTAATACATAAAAGAGGGTAGTTTTCAAATGTTGAAATATTAGGTATAGATTGAAAATTTTTAATAAGTTCCGAAGCCAATTTTCCCAAATTTATATTATATAATTGCTTACTTTGATACCTTCCCACAGCTTCTCAAGCTTGCTGTTATACATTGTTAATTCCACAAGGAACAACAAAAGGCCAACATGTCACTGGCGAGTTACTCCAATCTAGTACTTGAAGTTTTGGAGATACATACTTTGGACGTTCCGGCAAAGACTCTATGTTTGGATGACCAGGATCACCATGCAATCTTAAGAATTTGAGATTATACATTCTTTCAAAAGCTCTCTCACTTATATTGTCCCAGTTCAAATCGTATCCAATTATGCCTATAACACTTCTAATAATCTGAAAAAAATATCCAAGAAAGTAAGTAGAGATGAGAAAATAAACTCCAGTTGTAATAAGCAATGCAACGAAAGAGTAATGGCAAAACTTACAGCTGTAGGATCAGTGAGAACTTCATTAATATCTTTAGTACCAAACAAAAACTGTCGTTTCCAAGGCTCATGATCAGACAGTTTACGAACAATTTCTTTACCCAATTGGGCTAGCAAACTATGCTTCTCTATCCATCCCCATTCAATAGATATGAGAGATTTCTCAGCTAAAATGTGAAGCCCTTGCCTCACATCCAAGAACTTGTTTGCAAGATGCTCTACCACTTTCTCCACATATTCATTGTTGAAAAAGCAAGCTATATGAAGGAACAAATCTTTGTCCTCATCACATAAAGCATCAAAACTGAACTTCAAAATGCTCTCAATGTCTCCGTCAAGGCGACTCCTTAACCTTGGTAGCGCCCTTGTCCACTCCTTCCTGGACATTCCCCGAAAGTAGGAGCCCATCACTTTTAGTCCCAGAGGAAGATAACCGACAAGGTATGTAATTTCATGAGAAAGTGTCGTGAACCCATCTTTAGGTGCCTTTTGATCAAAAGCATACATGCAGAACATTTGAAGAGCCTCATCATTTGATGGAAATTCCACCTTGTATATATGATCGATCCGATGTGCCTTCAAAACTCTTAGATCTTCTGTTGTGATGATAATCCGACTTCCAGGACCAAACCATCGAATATCTCTGGCCAAGGCATCTAGTTGTGCTGGCCGATCCACATCATCAAGAACGAGAAGCACTTTTTTGTCTTTCAACTTTTCTTGTGCGACTTCTAAATGAGGGATCGTTGTATCCTTGTGGTTAATAATCTGAGACAACATTTGGTTCTGTAGTTGCAGTTGTGCACTATACTCATCGAGACAAGGTCTTGGATAGTTTCCTTTGATATTCACCATGATTGCCCTAAATTGGAAATTGTTGAAGAGTTGGTAAAACAGAAATCTAGCAATGGTGCTTTTACCAATCCCAGGAGGACCCAAAATCCCAATCATCCTCACTTCATCCAAATCAAGGCGTAACAACAGTTTCATCTTTTCCATATGAGCTCCCATCCCAATTAAACGGTCCATATCAGGTGATGGTGCCAAATGATTCAAACTTTTCGAAATATCGGCAGCTATATTTTCGATCATGGCCGCTTCATCAACCCTGATAAAGAATGAGATAAATTAATAATGAAAAACTCACATACACATTATGACTTTTCTCAATGCTGTATATTATTTAAATGCTCTTAATGTGTTGAGAAAGATTAAGAGCAAGTGGGAATCGAAAATGACAAACCAGTTGCTTGAATGCTAACCAGCGATTGTGGCAACCTTTGCCAAAGCTTGTTTCCATTTTCCAACAACCTCCATTGTTTTACCTTGACAAGTTTTTCTGAAGACGTTTCCAAAATCTCCGGTCTGTTTCTTTACATCAGTTGGATCCACTTCATAAAAAACGACCATCACTATTTGACCCAAATCTTCCCTGCATTTGATAATCTCCACCAATTCGTCAAGACACCATGACGAAGAAGCATATCTTTTAGAGAGCAAGACAATCGCGATCCTTGATCCTCTGATAGCTTCTATGAGCTCAGGGCCGATAAATTCTCCTCTCTCGATCTCATTATCGATGAAAGGAGTGATTCCTTTGCTTTTGAATTCCTTCAGAACGTGACTAAGAAAGGATTTGCGGACATCTGCACCGTGGAAGTTAGGGAAGACATTGTGTATCCTATTACGAGGCAAAGGAGATGGAGGAGGCGAAAGAGATAAAGAAGTTGAATTCTCTGTTTTGTTATTTTCACGGATTCTGAATTTTTTGAAAAACATGAAAAATAGTGCAGCAGCACACGTCGTGTAGAAAAAAGAAGAATCCATTAGAGTAAAGACCGAGAGAAAAATGAAAATATCTTACAGTGGATTCCAGAAAAGAATACAGAAATGGAGAGTGCTTTGATTGGTCAATAGATGAAAACAGCTTTGATTATGAGAAGAGAAGAGAAAGACTTGTTCCATTTCATTAATTGTTTATGTATTTACAAAAGTTGTTTCCCTTCACGAATATTAAAAAACCAAACTTCATCATTTGGCTTAAAGTCAAACAATAAAAAACAATTAAATAAGCTAAGTTGGCCATTTCCGCTACACTCAAGATGTTTCCTAAATAGAAAAATATGCTAAAAACTTGGTCGCCCAAATGAATAAATTTCAAAGCCAAAATGAAATTCCAATATAACATGAATCGCTTTGATATGACTTTTGATCAAATATTGAAATTCAAGTACTGATTTGTTTTATGTATTGTAAAATAACTTGAGTAATTTAATTACTCAGAAATTGTCTGTGTCACTTCAATTAGAAGAAGGAAACAGCAAGGGAGAACACAATTCCAACCATGTAAATGAAAGTCTCAATCAAAATCAGAAATTCACATATATGCACTTTTAAAGCAAAGACGTGTTCAATATTTCAATGAAGGTTTCGACGGACTAAAATAATCTAAGTACGGATTGAACGATGATTGCAAAAAATACTTACATTGAATCTGGATAAAAAGGAAATCACATTAAACTGTTTCAATCCATGAACAGGTCGATTCGCAAGATATAGACTTTGTATATCTTATGACATAGAACGTTGACCTGTTACAGTAAATAGGAAATGGGGTTGAAATGTGAACGTTGAGAAGTTGTGGGGTCGATTTGTGAAGAATGAGAAGTTACTGGTCAGAAGTGGGAAATGATAAAGAATTGAAGGACTATACGAAAGAAGAAGAACATATATACGATTACGAGCATTGTTAGCTCAGATTAGATTGTGTCTTTGATAATTCTTGTTGTAACAAACTCTCTCTAGATTTTCTGGGAACTTCTCTCCTCGTTTTGCTAATTCGTTTCATGAATCGGGGAATTAGCAGGTGAGTTTATGAATCTTTGTTTCATCGTATACATTGGTTCAATATTGTGAATAACACTGGTATATCCATCGTCAACATGACCCCATTGACTGAGAATGTTCACACTAGCAAGAGAGAGAGATAAAGTTATCTTTTCATGGAAATATGTGAACCAAAACCCTAGCTATCATGTAAGTTCTTGGAAGTTTTTCTAAAGTCAAGTTCTTGGATATTTCCTATATTTTGAAACTGATTCGTTTGTTTAAACGACTTGATCAACAGTTCAGGTGAAATGTCTTTTCAAAACAACTTACATACTCTTGCTTTAAATTTAAAGTGATGCAATACTCTTGTTTACTAGCTGGAACACATTGTTATATTTTGTAGGAAATAGAATAGAAAACATGCTTGCAGTCCAAGAAATCTCCTAATTAGCTTCTTAAATGTTGTTTGGTGAATTAATTGAGGCTTTGAAAATCACAGTTTTCTTTTTCGTATTGTGTAATAACTCTAGATGAAGTAATAACTCAGGAAATGATTGTGGTACTCCAATTATAACAAGGGAACAAGGAAGTACACAAGAAATTTCAATGATGTAAATTAAACTCTCCATCAAAATCTGCATTCACACATGAAAATTTCAAAATTTTCTACATGAAGAAAATCTTTGGAAAATACCAACATGGCTCATCATCCAAGTTTTTTTTTTCCCCTGTGTCCTTGGAATGGCAAAGGTCTCTCATCATTTATTTTCATTCACACTTGATTTTCCAGTGACCTAATATGATAATATTCGTTCAGTAGCCCAAATTCTTGTGGCCCAAGAAATCTCATTACCTTCTTCATTTCTGTCAGGAAAGCACATTAAGGCTTTATAATCCAATTAAAACTGCATAAATCTTGTACGGAAGGTTTGATTTCTTCGCTTTTAATTAAACTAGGCCTTGAACCTATGAAGTGTGACTTAACTGTCTGCAATGTGTAGAGAGTGTGACCAATTTTGTTAAAGACTACCCATTTTCTATGAATTATGAAAAACGAGCAAAATGTGTATCATCTTGGCTTCGAACCAGAGACAATGATATTGATGTTGTGTGTATGTAACCGGTGTGCTGTGTATAATGATATGATTGATCTCATTTTTCTAACCACTATATACGTAATAAAGATTATTTAGTCTGAGCAAAAAGGAACACAAATATTGTTCATTTTTCACCCTTAAAGGAACACAAAAGCCACACGATTCAAAGTGAACAACAATTCTAATCATAAAAAACAGTCTTGAATAAAACACAAACTTCAATTTACATCATTCAAATACTGAAACCATGGAAATCCTATCGAAAAAGAGAAAGCTAAATCAGTCTAACTCCACAACTGTACCATCAGTACGTGGAGTAGGCGGCACATACTTCGACATACGCTCAAGAAAAAGAGGATCATGTGCGGCTAGAAACAGATCAACTGCAAGCTTAAATCGAGCCAATGAAATGTTTTCATCACTAAGCAAAGAGAACTTTAATCCAAGCACGTGACACTCGATATACTTCAAAGCATATGGGCCGCATTGAGATTGATTCATATTCAGTCTCGCATGCATTTTTTCACGCTTGAGTGTATATTTCTCGAGCTTGATATCATTGCCAGCTTCTGGTGACTGAATAGCTTTAACAATGCGCGGGATCATGGTTTGGACTGCGTCTATATCCCTGAAACGACTCCCATTATCACAATCAAAAAGTGTAACATCCATGTCTTTGAAGTTGATGCACAATGATACCCAGTGAACACCACGGACATTGAAGGGCAAGTATATACGATCCACGTCGACACTCCATACTTTTTTGGTCCTTCCGTGTGCTGGTAATTCACCTCTTCCATAATCTAATAGCACATCACTCAGTTTATAGTTTTCCTTCTCGGCACAGAATTTTTTGAATTCTCTAATGAGATGGTTGGACAAGTTGCAGCTCATAAAACCACAACGGTCTACTCTAGGTACGTTCCAAAGTCCTAAAGATGTCTTCTCGCTTAAATAGTACATCACTGCATCCATATCCTGTAAACATGACATTTAATTACAATCTACACATTTCAGAATAATTTACAAACATGTAAGTTATGTTTGACTAACCATTGTTAGCAGCCATTCCTTGGATTTAATAAACCTGTTTGCTACCTCATAATTGAAAGTCGTTGGACCCATATAGATTATAGGGTTACTGCAAATTAATGACAAAGTTAAATTATTAACCAATTATCCAAAGGCAAATGCAAAAACATAAACTCTTAGACTTACTTTAAACCGCGTCCCCACTCTAATAAAGCATCACAATCTTTGTCTTTACTGAAGACCAGTGGAGCATCAGCTTCATTGTAGGAATCATTGTCAATATCTTTCAGAACTAACTTCTTCCATTCTTCTCGATCTTTTGATGAAACCGGTGCGTTACCGAAACCGTTAACTACTGGTTGTTCTGAGCTATTGGTAGTGTTAATAACAGAAGACTGACTTAAACCGACGTCATAAAGATTTTCAAACATATCGTCAAAGTCTGTCGACGTGTCTACTTTGTTCACCTGCTAGTGAAATGAAAAACAAACAATTATATAACCAAAGCAACACCAAGTACAATACAAACAAAGTTTACAAATACAAACACAAGATACATATTACTTCACAAATTTAAATCCAATTTTACACAGGTACTTGTTACAGCCTTACAAGTTCAAACACAACAAACATTAAAGTGAAAATCAAAAGACATATTTAAAGGTTGTTGTTCTCAGTTACCTTTTTAGTTTTCCTCGGAGATTGCCTTCTTGCACTCGCAGTAGCTGCTTTCGTGGTTGTTGAAGCTGCCTTTGTGGGTGCACCTGGTGCTTTAGTGGTTGCATTGGCTCCTTTATTGAGTGCAATAGCTGCTCCACTGCTTGTACCTGATGCTTTAGTGGTTGTAGAGGGTTGTCCTCTGCTTGCAGCCATCTTAGAAGTAGTGACCACATCTCTTAACTCTGTATCAACTACGCTTAATCGAGACGCAACTTCTGTCTCAATCTTCCCAATCTTTTCCTCCATAGACCTGAAAGAAGTATCTATCAAGTCTTTGAAGAATCTCTTCATCTCATCATTCATAGTAGCCTCTTTTCCCCCTGACTGTTCACACAAGACTTATGCTTTCTTTCCTCTACACTATAGTCACGAACTTTGTTCTTACCCTTTCTAGAAGTAGAGACAGAACTGACAGCCGGTTTAGGAGTAAGAACATCATCACCCTCAGAGACAGTCTCATCATCTATCTCATCATGAAGCACATGAGTCTGCCTTCCCACAATAGCTTGCCACACATTGTTACTCCAGACTTTTTCGGTACGGAGGAGTTGATAAATGCGCTCAATACGTTCGTCTCTCCTTACACCTTTCCTCATATACTCTTCAGCACTAACTATGTCGTTATTTCCTTTCCAAGAAATAAATGGATGCCACACAGCCTGCAAGGAAAATGGAAATAAAATGTTAGTCTATACACACAGTAGCAAACTTAAAACCTAAAGCATAAAGAAGGATATTTTACTCACCTCTTGTGCAAAATTATTCTCAAGTGCTCTTATTTCATGATACTTAAGTGCACAGAAACCTTTCCAGTTTAAACATCTAGGAAACAAAATCTGATTCTCTATTATCTTCTGTCCCATCATTCTCCCAAAATCCGGAATTGCCTCCATAATCCAGATTTGAAAAGCATAAATGAAACCATGCAAAGGATAGTTTAAAGGCCGACTAAGTTTCGGGGTAGCAGCCTTCATCTCTCTTAGCAAATGATCATATGAATCAAGACCCCAATGATACGCTCGTAAATTATCAAGATTCATAACCAATTCAATGTATTTGCGTGGTATAGCAGTTTTCTCATCCATTGCCAGTATCACACCACCAATAACACACACATACACCAACCGCAACCTATCCTCACGCGTCCACTGATCACATTGAAAAATATGCGTCGACCTAATTTTTTTAATACTAATCGATACGCGATCTTTCTCTAGCAGTGAACTCCAGAAACCATTATCATCAACATAATTACCAAAGTCAGGATCATCACCTTTCTCGTACTTTAAACCGGTGACTGCATGAAACTCCTGCATCGAAAACCGAAGAGGTCTCTTAGCAAAGACAAACCACATCTCATGTTTTTTGCTTGTGTCAAGCTGCCTACACATTAAGCTGTGTATGAGTCTCGCCGAGTATCCCAAATTGTTCTCATTGAGCGTCATTATGTGTCAAAACACAGGATCTCTTCTGACTTCTTCATATTCACTCTCTATCTGTGTCTTTAATAAGGCCATAATAGAATGCCTACAGCTCTTGTTCACCTGTTCAACTTCTGGCTCAAGGTTCTCACCAAAAATCCTTTTAGGCAGCTCTCCTTCCATCACTGGTAATACAAAGAAACAAACAAATTAATGTATGTTTACAGTTTATGTATGAAGAAACACACACAACAAGAGAACAGACAAGAATGAAAAGACAGACCTAAACCATATCAGGAACACCAACTAATTTTTTGCAAATCCAAAGGGTTAATTGACTAAATATGACCTCTAGTGAACTGATTTGAAGTAAAAAAAAAAAGACGAGATTCAACGGAAGTTGAGATTTCAAGTAAAAAATACCAATTTTGAACCAAAGTATCATTAAACTCAAGTTAAAGTCCCAAAATTAGCTCAAGAGGAATAATCAATAATCAAACTTGGTTGTTCAAAATGTCCCAAAACTTTGTTTACCTAAGTTTTGTTGGTTTAATTAACCAAACATGCAAATCACGAACATGCAAATTTTGAGAAATTAAGTTACCTTTGAGGAATCAGTATTCAGAAGACAGTGAAGCAGAGGTAGAAGGAACAATCGATCTATAGAACCTAGAGAAAACGACGGAGATTATAATTTCTCCGGCGAAAGCTATATACAAAAATTCTTCCGGCGGCACCTAAGATAGCAGAAGCAACAAATCGTCGGAGACGAGGGAGATGACGAGGCGAAACAAAGTGGTGGAGAACAGAAAGTGAGAGAAGAATGGATTTTGCCCAGAGATATACAGTCGGCGAAGAAGATACGGAGAAGAAGAGATATACTCTTTTTAATATCCGTCGGCTGGAACATTATCTGTTAATGTTTTTAAATATTGTTTATATATTTTACTATAAAATATATATTAAATCGTTTTAGATTTACTTAATATTAATGTTTCCTAATATAATTTCGTATTATTGTTAAAAAATATAAAAAACTGATATTAAAGGTTAATTTTGGACTTTATATTTTGGGAAATCCTAATGGACCTTAATTGGGGAAAAATAGTATTAGTGGGACATTTTACCACGAAATGTTGTGCAGCAATTCTCTCTAAAAATAAACGCCCTACGTCGTACTCCACCATTTTTAAATTGAAAAAGAAAGATCAAATGTCGTTGATTTACCTTTTATCATGTACTGGGTATATAGTTGGAGAAACACCAAACACCCTCCGTCGCACTCCACCACCATCGACGCCGATTGATCTAGAAACTTCCTAAATTACACAGAAACACTTATACAGAATTTTCCTAAATCATAAAAAGAAATTCGTTCTAAAGATTTTATTCCTATATATATTTAGGGGAAATTGTCAAATCAAGCCACTTTTTTTTGGAAAATATCCCATTAAAATTTTATGGGCCTAAAAATGTCCCATTAAGATTTTGCAATTTCCAAATTCCAATTTTGACCTTAAAATATTATTATTCAGCATTTTTCAATATTTGTAATATTAGAAAAGGAAAGAAAATCTTTAGGTAAATCTTTTAATTATATTATTAAAAGTAATGAAAAATTTACAGAACTTTAATATTATTTATATTATTAAAAAAATATATAAGGGAAATGGATATGGTAACAACATATTTGATCATTTATGTATTTTCTATAGTACAGTATTTGAAATTCTCCTAACACATTCTTGGTGGATTTCGTAGGCAAATGACTCAGGACTCGCATCGTACGTGGCTGGACAAATTGATCGTACCTTGAGCTGGAAGGTAAAGCAAATACAAAATCAATTAATTGGAAACTATTATAAATTACAAAACAAAACAAAACTTGTTCTGATTGATCTTCTTTGGGTTTACATGATACAGGATGTTAAATGGCTTCAGACAATCACAAAGCTTCCTATTCTAGTGAAAGGTGTCCTCACAGCTGAGGATGGTGAGAAAACCCTAAACGAAAATGTAAACATAAGCCCATATACAGAATTTTATCAATGAGAAAGAATCACACGAGATTGTCACGTGTAACACCACCTTCTTCTCTCCTTCACGATGAGAGCAACCACCGCTTGAGGAAGCATCTGGAACTCCGGAATCATCAAATACACCGCCGAATCAAACTCCGATGGAGCTACATCTCCAGATCAAGCCTACAGTTTTCAAAAAATAACTAAAACTCCTAACAAGCAACAAGATCTAATTATGATGAACATCGGAAACCTTCCACATTCGTTACAAACTCGCCGCCGCCCATTCAATCTCATGACATTGATCACCCACAACATTTTTCAATCACAATAGACACATATTTTAGCATCAATTTCAATAACGTATATTATGATTATAAAATAACCCTGAACATTAAAAAAACTATAGCTCAAATGATCCACCCTTACAAGGGTACATGATAGGTCGTGAGTTCGAGACGTAGGGTGGGTATATTTTTGGAAATTTTCAATTTTACAAATTTTTAATAGAAAATTATTCAGAAAAAAATTAATTAATTATAATTTCGAAACAAAAAACTGTAGTTAAATAACTGTACAATATATTGAAAAAATCATTTTAGAAAACTAAAATATTCTCTCTTTGATTTTAGGATCTAATAACTAATTTGGTAGAAAGTAGATTCTACAAAACGGTAGATGGTAGTAATGGTAGAACTTTAGGTAGAAAGAGCTATCTGCGCCTGGTAGATACCAGTGTAAGTGGTGGAAATAGTGCTCTAGGAAGTTGTAGAACGTTGGTATACAGCAGAAGCATGTTTCTACACAACGTAGAATTATGTTAATAGCCAGAAACCGAATTCTACTTCTACCACCACCCGCAGAATGGAAAACTAAATTCATTTTACATTCCAATTTTGAACTTGAAAATTAAAACTTTTATATAAAACCACTATTCATCACTTGTTTATAACTATCAAATTTTTCAAATATTTAAAAACTTTTTATTTGAATTAATTGTAATATTGGGCAAAACATTTTCCAAAAAAAGTGGCCTATTTTGGCAATTCCCCATATATTTACGTATAAACACACATACACAACTTTTCGTTTCAATTTTAAAAAATCACGATTCTTGATTTTAATTTTGAAAGATCACAAATAGCACAACAAACGACCCTTCATATGTGATCTCGGGATTTTTTTCATTTAATTAAAAAAAAAAAAGACACAACTTTTCATCTGGTGAATCGTTTTTTGGGATTTTAAAGAGACCTCTTCGTTAGAAGAGAAGCAAAGTATCTCTTATTTAATCTTGACCATACACTAAATTTAAGAAATAGACTACATCCGTTAGAATTTTTTTTCCTATAAAAAATTATGATGTCATCAAACACAAAAAAGTGGTTTGCTATTATATATAGATATGTTTCAGACAGAGTCCTCTGTTTTGATATTCCCCTGTTTTCAATAATGCATAACCCAACATCACAGGATGATAATCTTACAAAAATACATCATATAAATTGCACATTAACTAAATTTGATGTTCTATCATCATGAAGAGACTTCAACTATAAATTATAGTTTAAAATATACTAGTGAAAAGTGGTCTGCTTGTATAAACTTTTAGAGACTTGATCAAGCGGCACTGAAGCTTCCTCATGCGTATGTGATGGAATACAAACCACACGATGCTTCTGTTCGTGACAAATCTTCTTATAGAAACACTTGTCTAAGAGGCTAAGACATCCAAGTTCTCATCAGACTGTTGTCGCTTGCCTGCAGATTCTCTGTGTTCCTAATTCCAGACATGAGTTAACACCCTTAGGCTTTAACACAAACAAATCCCGTTTTACAAAGAGGAGATTCCTTTTCTCCTGTCATTGTCTTGTTGCAACTTATGACCTGGTTCTTGGTTGAGAATAATGTTTATTTACACATATACTAAGAACTTCCCTAAAAGATAATAAAGAAAAACTGCGGAAAGTAGAAGCAAAACGTAGTAGGGTGTTTTTCCTCATCTTCATGTGGTTTTGCCTGCTTTTCGTGCAATGTCATTCTCCGGATGCTTCTCTGCTTTTAATTTTTGCCTAGGATCTTGATTTATCCATCTTCAGCGTCACCTATGAAGGAAGCTCTCATTATATTACAAAGGAGGAAGAAGAAGAAGGCGCAACAACAAATGAAACAGAGTAATGGCTCTGTTTTTATGACAGTCACACTTACGAATATGGGCTCATTTGCAGAAGTTGACACAGCTCAGTCGCTACTTGTCCAACTCGACCTTCTTTTTAGCTCCTACGAAGTCAAAGCTGAAAATCTCTCTCATCATCACAGTTGGACTATCCCGCATTTTTTTATCTTCCACTTGTCAGTTTTAGGGTAAGTGTCGAGCTTAAACTCAAGAACAAGCTTTGTGGAGGAAGTCACTTTCTCTGATTCAAACTCGAATATGTACAGATGGTTCGTTAAAGCTTTTGGAAGTGATGCTACATTCCACTTGTAACCATTTCCCATCAGCAACTTTTTCTTCCCCCCTTGTAATCCAACAAGATGCTTTTCATTCAACTCCACTATTAGGGAACTCCCATAAGCTCTGTAAGTGAAGTACGCAGGCACTTCTCCACTCGGTAAGATCGAATATTCACGAGTTGATGTCTGGATGATGAGATCTCTCGCTTCTTGATTTAGACTCAAGCAGTTTTCAAAGTTGAGCTGATTAATAATATTTGGATTGTGAAAAGAGCAATCTTGTCTTTCCAAGGAGACACAATTTTCTGCATCTAGGAACAGTAGGGAATCGGGAAGCTGTGGGAGTGATACCAGATTTTGAATTCCACTAAGTACAAGTCGACATAGACGAGAGACTCCCAAAACCCATGGACCAACCTCTTGTATTTCTGTATTAGTCAAGTGCAGCTTTGTGATGCTTTCAAAAGCATGCGGGGATTCTTGGAGATTAATTGCATTCCCAATCATAACAGACTTGAGCAAGAAGAGAGATTTAGTTCTTAGAGATTAATTGCATTCCCAATCGAGGAAGGGAGCTCCATCAGTCTTGTGCAATAAAAGAGATTTAGTTCTTGGAGATTAGTTGCATTCCCAATCGAGGAAGGGAGCTCCACCAGACTTGTGCAATAAGAGAGATTTAGTTTTTGGAGATTAGTTGCATTTCCAATCGAGGAAGGGAGCTCCACCAGACTTGAGCATCCTCTAAGATCTAGTTTTTGGAGATTAGTTGCATTTCCAATCGAGGAAGGGAGCTCCACTAGCCTTGAGCAAAAAGAGAGATTTAGTTCTTGGAGATTAGTTGCATTCCCAATCGAGGAAGGGAGCTCCACCAGACTGCAACTATAGAGATATAATTTTTGGAGATTAGTTGCATTCCCAATTGAATAAGGGAGCTCTACCAGACTTGAGCAAGAAGAGAGATTTAGTTCTTGGAGCTTAGTTGCATTCCCAATCGAGGAAGGGAGCTCCAGCAGACTTGTGCAATAAGAGAGATTTAGCTCTTGGAGATTACTTGCATTCCCAATCGAGGAAGGGAGCTCCACCAGACTTGTGCAATAAGAGAGATTTAGTTCTTGGAGATTACTTGCATTCCCAATCGAGGAAGGGAGCTCCACCAGACTTGAGCAATAAGAAAGATTTAGTTCTTGGAGATTAGTTGCATTACCAATCGAGGAAGGAAGCTCCACCAGACTTGTGCAATAAGAGAGATTTAGTTCTTGGAGATTAGTTGCATTCCCAATCGAGGAAGGGAGCTCCACCAGACTTGTGCAATAACAAAGATTTAGTTCTTTGAGATTAGTTGCATTCCCAATCGAGGAAGGGAGCTCCACAAGACTTGTGAAATAAGAGAGATTTAGTTTTTGGAGATTAGTTGCATTCCCAATCGAGGAAGGGAGGTCCACCAGACTTGAGCAAAAAGAGAGATTTAGTTCTTGGAGATTAGTTGCATTCCCAATCGAGGAAGGGAGCTCCACCAGACTTGAGCAATAAGAGAGATTTAGTTCTTGGAGATTAGTTGCATTCCCAATCGAGGAAGGAAGCTCCACCACACTTGTGCAATAAGAGAGATTTAGTTCTTGGAGATTAGTTGCATTTCCAATCGAGGAAGGGAGCTCATCAAGACTTGTGCAATAACAGAGATTTAGTTCATGGAGATTAGTTGCATTCCCAATCGAGGAAGGGAGCTCCACCAGACTTGAGCAATAAGACAGATTTAGTTTTTGAAGATTAGTTGCATTCCCAATCGAAGAAGGGAGCTCCACCAGACTTGAGCAAAAAGAGACATTTAGTTCTTGGAGATTATTTGCATTCCCAATCGAGTAAGGGAGCTTCACCAGACTTGTGCAATAAGAGAGATTTAGTTCTTGGAGATTAGTTGCATTCCCAATCGAGGAAGGGAGCTCCACCAAACTTGCGCACGATGTAAGATCTAGTCTTTGGAGATTAGCTGCAGTGGAAAGATTAGGAAGCTTTTCCAGGTGTTGAGAAAAACTCAAATCTATCCACTTGAGATTTTGAAGCGGCTGTACAAACAATAAATAGATATAACACATGAATATTGTGAAACATTTAACAATTAAACACATAAATAAAAAGAAGATAAAATTGTAAAATTACCCCACATTAAACTTTTATTTGTTCCACTACACTTTTTTCTTTATATCTTTGTCTCATTAAGATTTTATTTTATAATAATCCGATTTTACCCTCATTATTTGTTTAAAAATTGTTTTACTTAAAGTTTAAAAATCAATTAAATCAAAATAATGTAACAAAAAAAGTTTTTGATATAAAAATAAAATATTTAAATAACAAAAATAGAAAAACATCTTGTTCGTGTAATGTGGTAGTCAAATTGGGAGAAAAAGGAAAACAATGTTTTAAAATATGTTAAAAATATTTGTTTTAGGAAACTAGAATATTCACTTCCTAGATTTATGCAAATTTTGAACTAACTTGCAGACAATATATTCTACCATAGCCGTAGAAGGTAGTTAATGTGGTAGATTCTATGTGCTGGATATGGTAGACGATATAAAGAATGCTGGACTCTATGTTCTGCATGCGGTAGATAACATACCAAATCGTGGAAGAAACATTCAGAGGAAAGGTAGAACGCAGGCCATGTAGTAAAACTAACATTATACGGATGATAGATATAGTCCAAAAAACAGAACAAATATTCTACCGCCTCGTAGACGCAAAAGATGAAATCATATAGGCGTAGAAGGAAACAAAATATCTTTTTAAAAAATTACTTTATACGATATTTTTTTCCACAACATACATATAGACTGTTTAAGATGATTTTCTAATTTTCAGATTTTTAAAAACATGAAAAACCATTGATTTTAAATTTTTAACAATTACCTAAGGTTAGTATTGGAAAAAAATGATCAAAAATGAAAATAATGTAGTGTGACAAATTGAAGTTCAATGTGGGGTATTTTTACAAAAAGATAAAATTACTTACTTTAATTCTTTCCCAAAACTTCTTAAGCTTGCTGCGCCTCATGTTTAATTCGACAAGGGACTCTGTGTTAGTAATACAACCCAAACATCTCATCGGTGAATCCGGCCAATCTAGTAATTGAAGTTGTGGAGATATATACTTCAGACGTCTCCGCCAAGACTCTATTTGTATATTCCCTTTCAATCTTAAGAATTGGAGATTAGGCACTCCTTCAAAGGCTCTCTTAGTTATATTAAACTCATCCCCCTCACATGAAGATATGCCTATAACACTTCTAGTAACCTGAAAAAAAAAGACTGCAAAATCTAAGTAGAGATGATAAAATAAATGCACAGTGCAACGAAGAGTGATGGCCAAACTTACTGCATGATTAGTGAGAACTTCACAAATATCTTTGCCATCAACTAAAAACTGTCGTTTTCCAGGCTCATGATCAGATTGTTTACAGCCAATTTCTTTACCCAGTTGGACTAGCAAACTATGCATCCCTATCCTTTCTTGATCAATAGATATGAGAGATTTGTCAGCTAAAACGTCAAGCGCGCGACTCACATTCGAGAAACTCTTCTCAAGATGCCCTACCACTTTGTTCTTGTATTCATTGTTGAAGAAGCAGGCTATATGAATGAATAAATCTCTATCTTCATCACCACGTAAAGCATCATAACTGAATCTTAAAATGCTCTCAATTTTTTCGTCAAGACAAGCAGCCTTAACCCTTGGTAGCTCCATTGACCAATCCTGCTTGGACAATCCCTTGAAGTGTGAGCCCATAATTTGTAGTTCTAGAGGAAGACTACCGGCAAGGTATGTAACTTCCGAAGCAAGCTCTCTGAAACCATCCTTAGGGGAATTCTGACGAAAAGCATACATGCAGAACATTTGAAGAGCTTCATTACTTGGTGGCAAAGGCACCTTGTAAATGTGGTCGATCTCATGAGCCTTTAGAAGTTTTTGATCTTTTGTTGTAATGATAATCCGACTCCAAGGACCAAACCAGGAAGTATCTTTCACCATAGCTTCTAGTTGTACTAAATCGTCCACATCATCAAGTACGACAAGAACTTTCTTGTCTTTCAACCTGTCGTTGGCTAGGCTCACGATCAGATTGTTTAAGGACAATTTCTTTACCCAGTTGGGCTAGCAAACTATGCATCCCAATCCTTTCTTGATCAATAGATATGAGAAATTTGTCAGCTAGAACGTCAAGCCCGCGACTCACATTCGAGAAACTCAAATCAAGATGCCCTACCACTTTGTTCTTGTATTCATTGATGAAGAAGCAGGCTATATGAATGAATAAATCTCTATCTGTATCACTTAAAGAATCATAACTGAATCTCAAAATACTCTCAATTTTTTTGTCAAGACTACTAGCCTTAACCCTTGGTAGTTCCATTGACCACTCCTGCTTGGACAATCCCTTGAAGTGTGAGCCCATAACCTTTAGTCCTAGAGGAAGGCTACCGACAAGGTCTGTAACTTCCAAAGCAAGCTCGCTGAAACCATCCTTAGGGGAATTCTGACCAAAAGCATTCATGCAGAACAGTTGAAGAGCTTCATTACGTGGTGGCAAAGGCACCGCGTAAATGTGTTTGACCTCATGAGCCCTTAGAAGTTTTTGATCTTGTGTTGTAATGATTATCCGACTCCAAGGACCAAACCAGGAAGTATCTTTCACCATAGCTTCTAGTTGTACTAAGTCGTCCACATCATCAAGTACGACAAGAACTTTCTTGTCTTTCAACCTGTCTTTGGCAATTCCTAAATGCTGAACTTTTATATCCTTCTCCTTGAGTATTTGAGATAGGAAATTTTGCTGCCAATGCAACTTGACATCGTAGTCATCGGAAGAAGCTGGTATTGACATTCTTTTGATATTCGGCATGAAGACACTCAGTTGGAAATATTTGGAGTGTCGGTCAAAAAGAAATCTAGCAATGGTGGTTTTACCAATCCCAGGTGTACCACAAATTCCTATCATCCTCACCTCACCCAAATCTATGCTTAACAACGGTCTCATATTTTCCATATGAGTTTTCATCCCAACCAGGCCTTCAAAATCCATTGATGGTGTGGAATTATTCAACTTCTCTGAAACATCGGTGACGATTTCTTCTATCATCTTTGCTTCGTTATCCCTAAACAAGAGTCCGTTACAAAGTCATTAAAACCTCATATACATTATTTAAAAGTTTATTAATTTCTATGAGTTGTATGTTTATTTAAATGCAAAAGATATTCATAGTTTCATGTGTTCAGAGAGATTAAGAGCAAGAGGAGGAACCAGTTTTTTGAATGGTAACCAGCGAGTGTGGCTACTTCTGCCAAAGCTTGACTCCATTTCCCAATAACATCTTCTGTTTTACCATCACAGGTTTTCTTGAAGACTTCTCCAAAATCTCCGGCCTGCTTTTTTACATCGGATGGATCCACTTCATAGAAAATGACCATCACTGTATAAGCCAACTCTTCATTGCACTCCATAATCTCCACCAATTCATCAAGACACCACGACGAAGAAGCGTAATTTTTCGAGAGCAATACAACAGCGATCTTGGATCCATGGATTGCCTTCTTGAGCTCAGGGCCGATAAATTCTCCTCTAGTGATCTCGTTATCAATGAACGGGTCGATTCCTTTGCTCTTACACTCCTTGAGAAAATGACCGAGAAAGGACTTTCGGACATCTGCCCCGTGGAAGCTCGTGAAGACATTGTGTATCCAATTACGAGGTAAAGGAGATGGAAGCGTATAGGAAAAAGAAGAATCCATTAGAGTAGATGAAAATGATCTCACAATGTTTTAAAGAAGCAATACAGAAATGGAGATGGCTTTGTTTGGTCAATAAATGAAAACAGCTTAGATTATGAGAAGAGAAGAGAAAGACTTGTTCCACTCCATTAATTAGTTTATGCATTTCGAATACACAAGTTGTTTTTCTTCCGAATATAAAAAAATGCTAAACTACGTCATTTAGATTGAAGTTAAACAAAAATAGTCAATTAAATAAGCTAAGTTGGCATTTTCCTTTGATGAAAACTTGGGGAACGTACATGTGGGGTGTGTATTTCATCAAAGGCTAATTAAAACCTCTACGCTCAAGATGTTTCCTAAATAGAAAAATATGCTACTATGTTCCACTCTATATACACAAGTTGTTTATCTTAAGACATTTTGGTGTGTTCTTAAAATATAAAATTATTAAAATTTGAGTAAAAGAAAAAAAGAGAGTGTTTTTGTGGGGTATTTTGAAATATAAAATTAATAAAATTTGAGTAAAGAGAGTAGATAGTGAGTGTGTTTAGGAAAAGGAAAATAGAGAATGTCTAATATTGAATATTTTTTAGAGTGTTAGGAAAAGGAAAAGAGAGTGTTTAAATATAAAATTAATAAAAATTGAGTAAAAAGATGAAAGAGAAGGTATAAAGTTGAGTAAAATGATGAGAGAATGTGTGTTTTAATAATTTTCTATTATAAGAATAGTGTTTTTAGACACTTAAGTGTCTCCATTGTTTTTGCTCTTAGGGTTTGATTGGCAAAGCATAATAGAGGAGGAGAATCAAGTACCATTACCATAATGCTCTTGGAACAGTATGCTCTACTTAAAATGCACATTTTAAGTGATTGACAGAGCTGTGAATGATTATGTATAAAATTAAAATAAATTACATTATATTTTTATACATATTCATATATATATATATATGTCATAAATTATAACATCAATTTTTAAAAAATTGGTTATTAAATGATTATTTTATTATAATACTATTTTAACAAAAATTATGACAACTAAACTAATGATACATATTAATTTTTAATGTTAATATAAATATGTTTATAAATAATAAATTTGAATATGTTATTACTCAAGTTATATTTGATTAAAAATTTTTAAAACGTAATAGAACATAAAAATGGTACATTTTAATATATATATATATTTATTTATTTATAATTACATAAATAACATATATTATTTCTAGTGAAATGCATTGTGTATATATTATATTTTTATAGTCTTTTCAAATTTAAATTATATTTAAGTGACTTATTATTTTATTATATATTATTTCAAAATATAGAATATATAAAATAATGATAAATATGAACTAAAATAATTAAAAAAATTGTATATATAATTTTTTTGTGTAATCTTAAAATAAATTAGTTATATAATTTTATTTTAAGTTTTTTTATATATTTGAGCTCAATGCTTTCAAATAGTCTAGAAAATCTCTACCTGAAAGTATTGAGGGTGGGAGCATTTGAGAGCATTAGCATTTACTAAACGTTCTGCTTAATGCTCTGTCAACTAAATGTAATTGAGTAATACATAGTATGATGCTCCTCCAAATGCTCTGCCAATGAGACCCTTAGTCATATAAAAAAAACCAAAATTATCTAAATTTTATCATTTAGCTTAAAGTCAAACAAAAAAAAAACACAGTTAAATAAGATTATTGGCCATTACTTCCAAGATGCTTCCTTAATAGAAAATTATATATATAGATATATACTTGGTCGCCCCAATGAATAGATTGCAAAGCCAAAATGAAATTTCAATATAACATGAATCGCTTTGGTATGACTTTTGATGAAATATTGAAATTCAAGTACCGATTTGTTTAAGTATTGTAAAATACATAAAACAAATCAAGTAATTAATTACTCAGAAATTGTCTGTGTCACTTCAATTATGAGAAGGAAACAGCAACGAAGAACACAATTGCAACCATGTAAATGAAAGTCTCAATCAAAATCAGAAATTCACATATATGCAAGTTTCAAAAGCAAAGAAAAATATTTCAATTCAATCAGAGTAGGAAGGATTCTATGGACTAAAATAATCAAGTATGGAATAAATAAAATAAGAAAAACATGAACTAAAATTTGTAACTTTTGATATTTTTTTACATACTCAAGGATATCTCCAAAAGATAAATAATGAAAAACTGCAGAGAGTAGAAGCAAAACATCAAGGGATTGAAGTATCCCGCATTCATATACTTTCCAGGTCACAGACTCGATGAAAGGACTAAGAAGAAGCCGCAACAACGAACGAAACAGAGTAACACTTACGAATATGGACTTTGAGCTCATTTGCAGAAGTTGACATAGCTCAGTCACTACTTATCCAACTCGACCTTCTTTTTAGCTCCTACCAAGTCAAAGCTGAAAAGTCCTCTCATAATTACAGTTGGACTATCCCGCATTCTTGGAACTCAAAAACAAGCTCGGTGGAGGAAGTCACCTCCCCTCCTCGGTTCCGTGATTGATGAATGCAAAATTTAACATTATTACCAAAAAAAAAAAAGTCACCTCCTCGGCTTCAAAGTCGAATATGTACAGATGCTCCGTTAAAACTTGTTAAAGATCAGGTCCATATGGTGTACATACAGGAAGATCATTCTGTTTGGACGTGATCAAACAACGCACATAATTAACCTCAACTCTGTCCTTGTTATCCAACAAGATGCAGGCCTTAAATTTTGTTTATGTACGAAGAGGCTTTTCATTAAACTTCACTGTTACGGAACTCCCATAAGCTCTGTAAGTGAAGTATGCAGGCACTCAACACCGGGTAAGACCGAATAATCACTACTTGATGTATGAATGTTGAGATCTCTCACCAAATATAATAGATACACATATTCTTGAAATCGGTTGTCATAAACGATTTCAAGAGTAGAGATGAAAAACATATGCAGCTATTCCATTGGACTAATCTGATTATAGATTTAAGGTGAAAAATACTTACATAGCTTATCATCCAATCGATTTTTCTTTGTGTCCTTGGAATTCCAAAGGTCTCTCAGATTTAATTTTCATTCTCACTTGATTTTACAATGACGTAATATGATAATATTCTTTTTCCATAGCTTGAACACAATGTCCATGTTATGTAGCAAAGAAAAGTTACGAAATTCTTGTGGCGCAAGAAATCTCCTTACCTTCTTCAATGGCGTCATGAAAATACATTAAGGCTATATAAGCCAGATAAATTTGCATTTTTGGTTCAAGAAATCGTGTACGGAAGGTTTGATATATTCAGATTTGAGTCCTCTGTTCTGATATTCCCCTGTTTTCTCTGTTTTTGACTTGGTGACTTCATACCAAACGGTCTCTCCATCTACTTTTCCACTATATCAACTTTGAAATGGGAATGAATCGCATATTTAACTTTCATTATTTTTCTGTTATTCTTTGTCTCTCAACTGTCATGTAATCATCTCCATTATACTTCTCATGATCTATCATTTCAGGCTCTTCCAATTTCATGCGATGATCAAAGTCAAATGAGAAGAAGAGGTTGACGTGAACTCCTTGAACCCACAGATTCATTCCAACACAAATCTGCACGATAGAGCTCAAAGAGGGAAATGAGAACCTCAATGAACAATCAAATGCACGATAGAGCTCAAAACAATAAGATGAAGAGCTTTCAATTTATGTAGCTTGATATATCATGGTTTTTACGGTTTTTAAGTCATGATATAAGTATGTTTTCTAGAGTCTTTTTAGTGTTTTTCGAGTCTTTGGTTTTCTTATTAGGTACTTAGACATTTGGAGTAGCATTGGTGTTTACTGAAGCTTTCTGGAGTATTTTGGAACGAGAAGTTGAAGTCAGAAGTTCGGATTGGAAAATCAGGCACTTTGTCGATCGACACAGACTGATCTGTCGATCGATGTGAAGAAATGAAATCATGTCGAGCGACACACTTACCACGTCGCTCGACACAACCCAATTTCGGACCAGATCATTAAATTAGAAGATTTCCAATTTTAACCCCAGAAGTTTCAGATGTTTGCAGTTCTGCCCCAAATCGTTTTAGTTCCTTATATATAGTTATTTTAGACCATTGTTACGGTCACGTTTTATTCTTCATAGAGATTTTAGCAGAGAGAGATTCAGAGTTTTAGGGAGACAAGTTCATACTCATCAGAGATTGCTTCGAACCCTTTTGTATCTCTTACCCTTATCTTTTTAATGCAATTTTATTCAGTTATCATGTTTGCATTAATTATGTCTGAGTAATCTGCTAGTTAGGCTTTAGGGTTTTCAAAGGATGATGAAAGATTGATAGAATTTATTTACTATTGGGATTGCATCATATCTACATTCTTCACTTTGATTGCATTAACTCTGATTTAAGATTGATCACCTTAGGTTGGATATTTTAGGTTGTTTAATAGATACGACAGTATTATTGAATAACTGGAACTGAATCATAAGTGAGCAAGGATTCGATTCGCAACGACAGTTGGCTTTGAATCCTTGTGAACAATCAAACTTGAACTTAATGCTTGTTTAAATTAATTTGATTTCGCAACGACAATTGGTCTTCTAGGATTTAAACATAGATAGTATTTGCAACGACGGTTGATTTACTTTACAGTAGTTTGAGTTCTGGAATTGCATTTCATAATTATCCCGATAGTAAGTTTATTTTGCAATTTGGAATCATTCCCGCGAATTTCCTAAGGACTAGCGTTTGTCTCTTATTGAATCCAAATCGTTAACATTCACTCCTGGTTTACTTTACTGCAATTGTTTTTCATTACAATCATATCTGCTTAGCATATTTCGAACATTTAAATCTATTGCGTTTAATTAATTCTCTGTGGATTGACACCCTAAATACTGCATACGATCTCTTAATTTGAGAGAGTAGCTCTAGGGAAATTTGAGCATATCAAATTTTGGCGCCGTTGCCGGGGGAATTAATAAACCATTAGATTTCTATTATTAGGAATTTGTCTAAGTTTTCTTTTTCTAATAATTACTAACTAGTTTCTTTCGTTTTCTTCTCTGTTTTGCGTTTCAGGTTTATGCCTAATCACAACACAAGAAGCAAGAAAAACAAGGAGCTAGTTGAATTGGATCTTCACTCTTTGGGACTTCTAGAGCGTACCAACAGAAAAGCAACAAACGAAGCTAAGAAGATGGTCGCTCATAAGGTTTTGTTTCAGAGAGACGGTGGTTTCTTCGATAGAGAAGGAAACCAATACAATGAGGATGGTGAGAGGCTCGACGCAGAGGGAAATGTTGTCGAGGAGCCTATCATGCAACAGGCTGCTGAAAACGCTCAACAAGATGAGCTGGAACGTTTGGCTCTCGAGGAACAGGAACGCGTCGAGCGACGCGAGGAGCAAATCGCTCGACGTGTAGAAGAACGTCGTGTCGAGCGACAGAATGCTTTAATCGCTCGACATGAAGAAAATCAACGTGTCGCTCGACACGGAGAGCCTGTCGCTCGACAGGCAGGGCATAATCAACCGATGAACGTAAACGCTGCTCAGAGACGTACACTCGCGGATTACAACAAGCCAGAGCAGTACTATGCCAACCGTTCTGCAATTTGCCCACCTCCTTTTCAGCGAAACGACTTTGAATTGAAGCCTGCCTACTTCGCTTTTGTGTCTCAGAACCCTTTCTGTGGGTTACCTCATGAGCACCCAATGAACCATCTAGAGAGCTTTGAGGACATCGTATCCAGCATTAAGGCTAATGGGGTTTCTATGGACTACTTGTACTGCAAGCTCTTCCCCTACTCTCTCCAAGGGGAAGCTAAGAATTGGCTTAGGATGCTTCCACCGGGTTCCCTTACTACATGGGAGGATACTAGGAATGCCTTCCTTGCTCATTTCTTTGACGATGCCAGGTCTGAAGAGATTCGATCTAAGATTGCTACATTCAAGCAAGGGGATTTCGAGGCATTTAAGGCTGCATGGAACCGGTTCAAGAGCAACCAGATCGATTGTCCGCATCACGGGTTCAACGAGGATCAGCTTCTAAGCATCTTCTTTAGGGGGATATCAATGTAGTACTCAGTCACTTTAGATGCTGCAAGCAGTGGGAATTTCAAGACGAATTCCCCAGAAGAAGCTCTCCGTCTCATAGAGAATCTGGCTACTAGTAACAGCACCAAGAGCGTCGACTACGAGAGGAGTCAACTCGGTCAGAACATCAACCGGAATCAGCTCGCGGAGGTCACTAAGAAACTGGACAACATGCATGATCTTCTAGATGGGAAGAAATCAGTTCAGTTTGCTAAGGAGATTGAGACATTTGAGCCAAAAGCGCACCCTGAAGATGAGGAAGTAGCTTATGTCAATGGGACTGGTTTTCAGAAGTATGGTAATCAGCAAGGGAACAAAGGCTACAACAGCAATTATCAGAAGAGTTCTTTCACAGGAGCTCCAAGTTCGCCTGTTTTTACTCCTAAGCCGCAGTATCAGAAGGTTGACTACCAGAAGAGCGACTATTAGAAGCCATCTCAAGGGAACAGCTACACAAGGAACTACGGATCGTCTACTTATCAGTCTCCACCTCCCCCATCTGTGACTAGCAATCTAGAGTCCATGATGGAGCGTCTTCTAGAGGGGCAACAAAAGATGACCGTGGATTTCAATGGGAAGTTTGATTCGCTCTATACAGACCTGAATGGGAAGATTGAAGCACTGAACACGCACGTGAAGAAGCTTGATACTCAGGTTGCTCAGACTGCAGAGTCCGTGAAGAGGCAAGAAGGATTTCTTCCATCCCGTACGGATATGAATCCAAAGAATGGCAACGCAAGAGGTGCTATGGCCATTGTTACGCGGAGTAGAAGCAAGCTGGAACCAGTTCAGAGCAAGGAAATCACTCAGGATCCAGTCCACAAGCCATTTGAAGACGACGAAGATGAGGATTTCGAATCAGGCAGTCACGTCGAGCGACACTATGGGGTACGTCGCTCGACACGAACAGAAAATTCCGATGGAACAACAGACGGTAACGTGTCGATCGACACGACTGAAAAATCGATCGACTGCCCTAAAATCAACGTGTCGAT
The DNA here is from genome assembly GCA_963576765.1 of Draba incana. Taxonomy (NCBI): domain Eukaryota; kingdom Viridiplantae; phylum Streptophyta; class Magnoliopsida; order Brassicales; family Brassicaceae; genus Draba; species Draba incana. The sequence goes on along the minus strand of OY755207.1, from coordinate 2,115,008 downwards.
CGACACAGATAAGGCCGTCGATCGATACGATGCTCCTGCAGATCCGAAACTTGCAGATTCTTCCGTTTCTCCGACCGTAGCTGCTTACAAACCAAAGCTCCCTTATCCTAGGAAGCAGAAGAAGTCTAAACAGGAGCTGGATGAGGCTAGGTGCAAGGCAATGATGGATAAGCTTGTCATTGAAATACCTTTGATCGACGCGATTAAAACCACTCCAGTTATCAAGCGATATGTGAAGAAGATGGTTACTAGGAGCTTAAGTCATGAAGAGGGGTGTGCTATGATCAGTGAGCAAGTGAGTGCTATGATTCAGAACCGTGTTCCTGAGAAGCTTGAAGATCCGGGAAGTTTTGTGCTGGATTGTTTGATTTTTGAGAAGAGGTTTCCGCGGTCTCTCCGCGATTTGGGTTCCAGCATCAATTTGATGCCTTTATCAGTGGCAATCAGCCTTGGGATGACAGATTTTCAACCCACTAGGATCTCTCTTATCCTAGCAGATAGATCGGTGAGGATTCCAGAAGGTATTCTAGAAGACGTTATGATTAAGATTGGAGACTGCTTGATTCCTGTTGATTTTGTCGTCTTGGAGTACGAATTAGAACCCAAAGATCCTCTTATCTTGGGTAGACCCTTCTTGGCTACAGCTGGTACCATGATTGATGTGAAAGGAGGACGCATTTCGCTTACTGTGGGTGATCTAGAGATGAAATTTGACATGGATAAGCTGATGCGTAAGCCTACTATCGATGGACAAACGTTCTTTGTGGATACAATAGATGATCTTGCTGAGGAGTATTCACATGGGAGCAGTTTCAAGCATCCTTTGAACCGAGATTTGAACGATTCAGCTGCAGAATCAGAGTACTTGGATGAGACTGCTAAGGGCTATGAGACACTGCTAGATGCGAGTAAGACAGTGCTAAGCGTGGATACTTCCAAGGAGCTGGTTCATACTTCAAAGAAAGCTAAAAAGCTTAGCGATTGGAGCGGGGAGAAGGCTCCTAAAATCGAGTTGAAACCACTTCCTTCAGGGCTCAGGTACGCCTTTCTTGGTCACAATTCTACTTATCCAGTTATCGTTAGTGCTTCTTTGAATAACGTGGAACTCGCGTTACTACTAAACAAGCTGCGCAAATTTCGCAAGGCTCTTGGGTATTCTCTTGATGATATTGCAGGGATCTCTCCAGATTTGTGTATGCATAGGATCAATCTTGAGGATGAGACTAAGTCATCAATTGAGCATCAGAGAAGACTGAACCCGAATTTGGCTGAAGTGGTTAAGAAGGAGATCATGAAATTGCTAGAAGCTGGGATCATCTATCCTATTTCAGACAGCGCATGGATTAGTCCTGTTCATGTAGTACCTAAGAAGGGAGGAGTAATAGTGGTTAAGAACGAGAAGAATGAGCTGATTCCGACGAGAACTGTGACAGGACACCGGATGTGTATCGATTATAGGAAGCTAAACGCAGCAACAAGGAAGGATCATTTTCCCTTGCCGTTACTACTGCTTCCTCGATGGATACTCAGGTTTCTTTCTGATTCCCATTCATCCGGATGATCAGGAGAAGACCACATTCACTTGTCCCTATGGCACTTTTGCATATCGCAGAATGCCTTTTGGACTGTGTAATGCTCCTGCTACTTTCCAGCGCTGTATGATGTCCATCTTCACTGATATGATTGAGGATTATATGGAGGTATTCATGGATGATTTCTCTGTGTATGGGTCTTCTTTCAAAGACTGCTTGGATAATTTGGAGAAGGTTCTAGCAAGATGCGAGGAGAAACACTTGGTGCTGAACTGGGAGAAGTGTCATTTCATGGTTAAGGATGGCATTGTACTTGGTCACAGGATTTCAGAGGCTGGTATAGAAGTGGATCATGTGAAGATAGAGGTCATGTCAAGTCTTCAGCCACCAGAGAATGTGAAAGCAGTGAGGAGTTTTCTTGGACATGCTGGCTTCTACAGGAGGTTCATCAAGGACTTCAGTAAGATCACGAGACCATTGACTGCTCTTCTTTGCAAGGACGTGAAATTCGAGTTTTCTGCAGATTGTTTATCGGCTTTTGAGCAAATCAAGAAAGCTCTAGTGAGTGCTCCTATAGTACAACCTCCGGATTGGGAATTGCCTTTTGAGTTGATGTGTGATGCAAGTGATTTCGCTGTTGGAGCTGTCCTGGGACAAAGAAAAGACAAGAAGCTACATGTCATTTACTACGCGAGTCGTACACTTGATGATGCGCAAAGGAACTACGCAACCACGGAGAAGGAATTGTTGGCTATAGTGTTTGCCTTTGAGAAATTTCGTCCCTATCTCATTGATGCCAAGGTGATAGTGCATATTGATCACTCCGCGCTCAAGTACTTGATGCAGAAGAAGGATGCAAAGCCAAGGTTGTTGCGATGGATTTTGCTTCTTCAAGAGTTCGATATCGAGGTTAGGGACAAGAAAGGAGCTGAGAATGGAGTTGCAGATCATCTTTCAAGGATCAGAATCGAAGATGATATCCCGATTGATGATTTCTTGCCCGAAGAGAGCATCAATCTGATCGAGAGTAGCAATCTGGAGTACGTGTCGAGCGACACACTCACAACGTGTCGATCGACACGACAGAAAGTTTCAAAATCTGAGTGTCCAGATTATGACGTGTCGATCGACACGAGAGGCCATGTCGCTCGACGCGGCTACCAGAGAACACCAAGTCTTCCGGATTTTGTGAATGAGATTCTTCGGGAATTCGCTTACGCTATCACTGATATTGATCGTCCTTGGTATGCTGACATTGCCAACTACCTTGCTGCAGAGGATGAGCCTGATGATCTTAAGGGATATGAGAAGAAACAGTTCTTCAAAGAGCTCATGAGGTATTACTGGGATGAGCCTTATCTCTACAGGCATTGTTCGGATGGAATGTACAGAAGATGCATCACTGGTTCAGAGGTTTAGAGTGTGTTGTTTCATTGTCATGGGTCAGAGTATGCTGGGCATTTTCCTACTTTCAAGACAGTTGCTAAGGTTCTGCAAGCAGGATTTTGGTGGCCAACCATGTTTAAAGATGCTCATGCTTTTGTTTCTAGATGTGACGCTTGCCAAAAGAAAGGGAAGATTAGCAAGAGGAATGAGATGCCACAAAACTTCATCCTGGAAGTTGAAGTTTTTGACTGCTGGGGCATCGATTTCATGGGTCCTTTCCCGTCCTCTTATGGGAACAAGTACATTCTGGTAGTTGTGGACTATGTCTCCAAATGGGTTGAAGCAATAGCTAGTCCAAAGAACGATTCTGCTGTGGTTCTTAAGCTGTTTAAGACCATCATCTTCCCAAGATTTGGAGTGCCTTAGATAGTGATAAGTGATGGTGGTCTACACTTTATCAATAAGGTATTTGCTAATCTCCTAAGCAAGTACGGTGTTCAGCACAGAGTAGCTTCTCCTTATCATCCCCAGACCAGTGGACAAGTCGAAGTTTCAAACCGACAAATCAAGGAGATTCTGGAGAAGACAGTGGGCACTACTAGAAGGGACTGGTCTGTTAAGCTAGATAACGTGCTTTGGGCATACAGACTGCATTCAAGACACCTCTTGGGACTACACCGTTTCATCTGCTTTATGGGAAAGCATGCCATCTTCCGGTTGAGCTAGAACACCCAGCAGCCTGGACAGTGAAGAGGTTGAACTATGATATCAAGAGCGCAGCAGAAAGGCGTTTAATTCAGTTGAACGAGCTGGATGAGATTCGCATTCATGCCTATGACAATTCCAAGATATACAAGGAGCGTACTAAGGCATATCACGATAAAAAGATCGTCTCTAGGAACTTCGAACCGAACGACCAAGTCCTGCTCTATAATTCACGTTTGCACTTAATCCCTGGAAAGCTCCGTTCTCGTTGGTCCAGACCTTTTACTGTAAAGGAAACTAAACCACATGGAGCAGTTTTGTTAATAGGTTCTGATGGAAGAGAGTTTACTGTCAATGGTCAGCGGGTGAAGCATTATTGGGTGCAAGCCAAGATTCCCGAAGGAAACGTCATTCCTCTGGAAGATGCACCCGAACCATAAACTCAGACTCAGTCAAGCTAGTGACTGTAAAAGAGCGCTTAGTGGGAGGCAACCCACTTGTAAGTGTAAATACTTATTTTTAATTTTAGTTTTTGGTTTTATTTTTCAATTTTACGTTTGGTTTTTGCGTTTTTTTTGTCTTTCAGGTTATCGAAAAATCGGATGGAATTTAACACGTGTCGATCGACGGAGTTACTCGTATCGCTCGACATGTAGACAATGTTCATGTCGATCGACAGTGTATAACGTGTCGCTCGACACGACTTATACACGGGCCCAGGTAAGTCCATTTATAACCCGTGTTCTTCATCTTCTTCATTCTTTAAAACCAAAACTCGACAAACACCCTTTCAAAATCGCTCTCTCTCTCAATTCTTCACTGTTTTGGAAGATTTTTGGTTCTAAATTCATTAGCTTTTCATCCTCCTTCCGATTATCTCATCCATTTGTCCGATCTACGAGGTATGTACCCCTAATTTCTCGATTTTTGGTTCGGCCCAAGGTTTGAAAATCCGAAATTTGCTTTGTTTCACTCGTTTATTTGCATGCATCCAACTTGTTTAGATTGTTTTAGAGCAATTTCGGCTACCCCATGTTATTGAATTGAATTAACTTTCCAAATTTGGAGAATTTGTTTATTTGGGAAATTTTAATGAATTCGGATTTAGCATGATTTAAGAGCAAACTTGGTTTGTAATTGATGTTGCTAAACGTAATTGGGATGATTTGTGATGATATTTTGAGCATGCATTATCAATTTGTTGAGTTGATTTTTCAAAAAAAATTCTCGCGCCTAATTTCGGATTTTTGTGTTTTTGGTTGGATTTTTGGATGTTTTGCAGATGACTTCGCAGAGAACTTCTAGCATTCTACCTGAACCTACGCTACTTGAGTTTGAACGCAAATCCGACATCCAACGAAACTTGGAGAATGAGATTGAATGCGCCTTACAGTGGCCCTGTGTCGAAAACACGCCAATTCCGTTCACTAATCCATGGGATCGGTCACTTAAGGAGGTAGCAACTAGCGGCGAATCTGAGACGCGACCATTTTCCGATAATTGGGATGATTATGATACGATGTTCTACAATGGATGGTTGAACGTCCCTTTGGAACCGACTCGTTTTGCTGATGCACATGCATTGAGACTGTTGGGGATTCACGAAGACGTGGTGAAGCTGCTTAACAATGCTGGTTTGGGCAACATGGCTACCAAGTTTTATCGACATTACCCAGATTTAGTGAGGCAGTTTCTGGCTACAGTGCGCGTAGACTATAATAAGCATCCTAATTTTACGCCCGAGCATGGTGATATTACTTTCAGGATTCGAGGTGTTCGCTATCAGGTTACTTTTGATGAACTCGCAGAGATCTATAGATTTGAGCAGGGCCGTTCGCTTGGTGCCCTTCCTTCTGAGTTCCCTGAGAAGGGAAACTTCTGGTCCTTGTTTGGTTCTCGCGGTTTCAGTGTTGGGTCTACACTTACGGATATTCGGCATCCAGCTCTTCGTTACTTTGTTCGTCTTCTTGGTTCGTCGTTGTTGTACCAGGTTAAGGCAAACAAGGTCCGGTTATCTGAGCTTGTCATCCTATACTACGCTCTCCAGCCTTTTCTCCCTGATTTTAGTACGGATCTTCAGACAGATGTGCACATGGGAGTTGTTTTTGCTCACCACTTAGTCTCTCTGAAGACTATTCCTTTTAAGAAGCGGGGCTCTAAACCGGTCACCATCGGGAGCATCCTTACTCCTATCTTTCGCTACCTTGAGATTAGCACTGCCGGGTTTGAATTTGAGAAGAAGCCGTTTCTGATTGACATTACAGCTTTACAGCAGTACACTTGGCTCAAGGTCCCAACTACTTGGATTTACCGGCCTATTACAGGAGGGCACCGCCGGGTTCAGTTGCCAATTCCAGCTCTTATGGATATTGAGAGAGATCCCGCTGTCTTGCATTTTGAGCCTGATGAGAGGACTGTTTCTGAGTACTCGAGACGCAAGACGACTGAGGCTTCTAGTTCTGGAGCTGGTCCTTCTACAAAAAGAGCTCGTACTCTTCCAGATATGCCACAAGACCTTCCACCACTTGAGTTCCCTCCAGAGCCAGAGGATCCATCGGATACAGCAGCTGTTCTCCAGTTTCACACCACCGCGCTTAAGCGGATTTGGGATGCCCTCGTGAGGTCTACCACTTGTGGATGTGTTCGTCCTAGATCATTCCCTCCTCGTGCGCCTACTGCTGATTCAGATGCTGAGGAGACACTTTAGTTCATCGTTACTATCCCGGTTTTTCATTTCTTTTTCTTAGACTTTTAATGTTTTTTTTTCTTTTCTTTGAGTCATTTTCTTCTTTTGTTTGCGTCAGTTTGTTGCTTTATTTCCTTGAACCGTTGTTTTAAACTTGTGTTCTTATGACTATTTGGTTGCGTTTAACGTGTTTTGTGTGAGTGATCTAACAGTGTGAGAAAGAGAGCTAACTACACTTTTGAAGAAAGTGACAAACGCTACTGCCTGATTTTGCACCATTTCTGTCGAGCGACACAGTGATCCACGTCGCTCGACACGAGGAAAAAAACCACCATGTCGATTGATGTTTTAATGACGTCGCTCGACGCGACCATGAAATTGATGTCGATCGACATGTAAGTCGTGTCGCTCGACACGACTGCCATGTACCACAAAACACTTGTTTTTCTAAATGGTTCATTTTATATTTATTTGTTTTACCTTCCTCCGATTTAAATACACTGGGGACAGTGTAGTTTGAGTCTGGGGGAGGTGGTTGCTAATTTCGTTTTCTATTTTGTTTCTATTTTGAGTTTTCTTGAGTCAGTCCGTTTTTCGTTTTTGTTTTATTTCGGGTCAAAAACTCCCTTAGAATTTTCTTTGAACAGCACTCGACGAACTATTTCCAATATAAGTTGATCAGCGGTTTTACAAGGTGGGTAACTGGAAAGGGATCGGTTTTCTGGAGCGAGTTCAGGTTTCTGGAGAACTCAGAAAGGATGTCAAAGACCCCGCCTTTAATGAACTTTAATCTCTTGTCAAGGGCGTTGGAAATCGCAAGACTTGATTCAGCTTCCAAACATTTGAAAGCGAGGAAGGACTGCTCTTGAAACTTCTTCCCGAATGACGAATTCAACTGTCCTAGATCGGAAAAAAAAGAAAGCCTCATGACCCTGTCTCCACAAGAACACCAGTAGTGAGAGCTGATCTAGTGATCATAGAGATGCCAAGGAAATCTACAGAAAAATGCAAGCCTGAATTAAGAAAAGTCAGAATAAAACGCAGAGAAACAACGAAAAAATGTAGCATCTAGCTCTGACGGTAAAGGACCCTCAGCTGAGGTACCCGCTATCACAATGAAATAAGGCACTGCATCTCTATGAAAATCCTTAATTGGATACAGTTTCAGAGGGAAGAGAGAGGGTGAAACGCAAGAAAGTGTTAAAGAAGGTGAAAGAATCTAGAGGGTCCAGCGATCGATGTTCCCTCGATGAGACCGCACCTAATTTAACTAAAGGGGTCTGCGACTGAGAGTCTGAATTTCTCTAAGGGATTTGGAATCGAACTGGAAAACTGCTAAATTTCTAGGGACACATCGAAGTATCACCAGGTATTAACTTTGAGGAATGTGGTTTCTAAAGGAGTGGTTACAACTGTTTTGCTTAGGGACAAGCAAAAAGCTAAGTCTGGGGGAGTTGATATATCATGGTTTTTACGGTTTTTAAGCCATGATATAAGTATGTTTTCTAGAGTCTTTTTAGTGTTTTTCGAGTCTTTGGTTTTCTTATTAGGTACTTAGACATTTGGAGTAGCATTGGTGTTTACTGAAGCTTTCTGGAGTATTTTGGAACGAGAAGTTGAAGTCAGAAGTTCGGATTGGAAAATCAGGCACTTTGTCGATCGACACAGACTGATCTGTCGATCGATGTGAAGAAATGAAATCATGTCGAGCGACACACTTACCACGTCGCTCGACACGACCCAATTTCGGACCAGATCATTAAATTAGAAGATTTCTAATTTTAACCCCAGAAGTTTCAGATGTTTGCAGTTCCGCCCCAAATCGTTTTAGTTCCTTATATATAGTTATTTTAGACCATTGTTACGGTCACGTTTTATTCTTCATAGAGATTTTAGCAGAGAGAGATTCAGAGTTTTAGGGAGACAAGTTCATACTCATCAGAGATTGCTTCGAACCCTTTTGTATCTCTTACCCTTATCTTTTTAATGCAATTTTATTCAGTTATCATGTTTGCATTAATTATGTCTGAGTAATCTGCTAGTTAGGCTTTAAGGTTTTCAAAGGATGATGAAAGATTGATAGAATTTATTTACTATTGGGATTGCATCATATCTACATTCTTCACTTTGATTGCATTAACTCTGATTTAAGATTGATCACCTTAGGTTGGATATTTTAGGTTGTTTAATAGATACGACAGTATTATTGAATAACTGGAACTGAATCATAAGTGAGCAAGGATTCGATTCGCAACGACAGTTGGCTTTGAATCCTTGTGAACAATCAAACTTGAACTTAATGCTTGTTTAAATTAATTTGATTTCGCAACGACAGTTGGTCTTCTAGGATTTAAACATAGATAGTATTTGCAACGACGGTTGATTTACTTTACAGTAGTTTGAGTTCTGGAATTGCATTTCATAATTATCCCGATAGTAAGTTTATTTTGCAATTTGGAATCATTCCCGCGAATTTCCTAAGGACTAGCGTTTGTCTCTTATTGAATCCAAATCGTTAACATTCACTCCTGGTTTACTTTACTGCAATTGTTTTTCATTACAATCATATCTGCTTAGCATATTTCGAACATTTAAATCTATTGCGTTTAATTAATTCCCTGTGGATTGACACCCTAAATACTGCATACGATCTCTTAATTTGAGAGAGTAGCTCTAGGGAAATTTGAGCATATCATAGCTTGTTCTTCATACTCGTGACCAGCCCTAAACTTAAGTTCCCAAATTGATTTGGGTGAAGCGGAAGTGCTACACACGTTTTAGAATTTTTAGAATTGTTTTTCGATGTTGTGAATTTTTGGAAATGAAATGAAATTATTGATTAAATATTAATATAACTGGAGCACTAAAATAAAAAGATAATTAGTTGAATTTTACTTTTCAGTAAAAAAAGTTAGTGTATTATTATGAAATTTCTCTTTAGTTCATTAAAAAGTAAGAAAAAAGTGAATGAAATGGTGTTTCCGTATTCAATAAAAGAGTGGACCACTTTAGGAACTTTCTTTATAAGGCCTGTTCAATGGTAACTTCCTAGTGTCTTATGTGGTGTTCTTATAATATAAAATTATTAAAGGGTTAATTAGGTGTATAATAGGTTGGGAGTCTTTAATTAGGTGTATAACATGCCCTAATTGAAAATTAGGTATATAACATTCATTAAAGAAAAATGACTAAAATACCCTTAATGATTTTATTAGTTATAAATAGTTGACTATATGTTAATTAAAATAGTTGACTATGTAAACAATTGTCTATGTAAAGTGTTTCTTATTTAAGTTATAATATATTTTACTTTGTGTTTAATTCACAATGATTATAGTTGACTATTTATGCATGCATATTTAGTTATTCGTCTTTTTTTGTTACATTTATTTGCGAATAATCAACTATCATAGTGGATTATATAGCACATTTTCTATATAAACAAGTGTTTGTTATTCTAATTATAATATAGTTTATTTTTTTATTAATTCACTATGATTATAGTTAATTACTTATGCATGCATAGTCAGCTATCCAATCTGCGTAACTGAAAATTAAAATAAGGGCAAAACGGTTATTTTAGATATGATGCATGTTATTTACCTAAATATAATTTAGGTTGTGTTAGATTCTTAATTATTAGTGCAAAATGTATTATTGATGCTAATTTTCCATTATTAAAATGGTTGTAAAAAGAAGAAAGAGAGTGTTTTTGTAGAGTATATTGAAATATAAAATTAATAAAATTTGAGTAAAGAGAGTAGATAGTGAGTGTGTTTAAATATAAAATTAATAAAAGTAGAGTAAAAGGAAGATGGGCAAATTGCTGTTTTTAACCCAAAATTTCATTTTTTCAAAAAAACTAAACCAAAACTTGAATCAAATGCAACTCTAACCTATCGGGCGTGGAAAATTACAATTACCCCCATATGACCAAACAAAAAACGCGAAACCGATATTACCATTTTAACCTTCGGGTGTGTCAGACTTCTTTAGAGGTCTGATATTCGACTCTAACAAAAGTCTGATACTAATTAAATTAGTAAATTTAAATTATAAAATAAAATAAAAATATTTGTTAGCAATTGTTTGGACAAAAATTAAATATTGACGATGTCGATGTATAAAAATTAAAATTTCATAAACTTCAATCAAATTAAACAAGGTTAGTTAATTATGCACATATCCTAAAAATATCAGACTTCTGGAAAAGTCTGATATTTAATTAACTAGTAAATTTAAATTTAAAAATTGTAAAAAATTATTTTCTCAATATTACTTGTACATAAATTAAATAGAGACGATTATTGAAGTATTGAAATTAAATTTCGTGATATTAAATCACATTGACTACATGTAAGGTAAAGTATGATGTTCAGCTGAAAACATGCTTTGAAATGTAAGAAACATGTAAGAAGCATTTACCTATAAATTTAGGGTTTAGATTCATGGATTAACAAATTTACTTTTGAAATGTTAAATTTGCACATATGTGTTGTAAGGTGCCTATATTTAACGAATTTGATGGAAAATATAGGTTTGTTTTTAATATTTTCACTGATAAGTGCAAAATATTAGATTTAGGGCTTATCAGACTTCTCCGACAGTCTGATAATTTAACATCTTCTGAAGTCTGATAATTTAAAACTTTTGAAAAATTGACGCCTAAAATTTCAGACTTCTATGTGAAGTCTGACGTTTTAAAAATAATTGAAAAAACAAGAATTAATATATATTAGTAAAAAGCCCTAAAAAAGGCGGGAATATTGCCGCCCAAACTTAAAATATTAGTAAAAAGCCTTACAAAAAAGCGGGAATATAAAGAAGTCTGATGTTTTAGAATTCTCGCTCTATTCAGATTTGACCTAAAATATATAAATTTTTTTTACAGGTTTGACCTAAAGTTGGTCCACACAAAATTTTAGATCTGCAAAAAAAAATCGACACAATTTCTCTCTCTCTCTCTCTCTCTCTCTCTCTCTCTCTCTCTCTCTCTCTCTCTCTCTCTCTCTCTCTCTCTCTCTCTCTCTCTCTCTCTCTCTCTCTCTCTCTCTCTCTCTCTCTCTCGGAGAAACCGAACCGACATCTTCGTCTTCATCGTTTTATCTGGAATTCGTCGCTTCGATCATCCCCTCTGTCTGCGCCGGTAAGTTTCTTCTACTACTCTCTTCCCCTCAATCCGTCACCTTCTCGATACTGATTTCTAGAACGTCACCAGGACTGAACTCTTGTCTTTTTTGATTCCCAGATCTATTTCTCTCCCTTCGCCGTGGTCAACGAGGATGACGTCCTCGTCGAAGGTCAAAATGGGAGGACCTGAATTCCCTCCAAGGATGTTCAGACCTGGGTATGAGCCTGAACTAGACAAAAGCATACATTATTTCAGCGGTAAGAGAGATCTAATGGATGCTCTCCAACAAGCGCTGGAAGATAGTGAGTGGGAAGAGCTTCGCAACTCAGCCTTCGGGGCTGTGTGATAAGAACATGAAGACATGCAGAGACAAGCTTGCGTATGAGATATTGACTAAGCTCGGCCGAACCGGTCAAGAGGAACGTACTGAGGAGGAGAATCAATTGCTAGACGTCTACGATGATATTCCCCTTTAACTTTTGGATTCCCGAAAACAATGAAACTTTGCATATATGGTGTAATTAAAACTTATCCGACTTGTTTTGCAGTCTGATGTTCTGTTTCTATCTGTTTTTATTGAATTATGTTTTAGTCTTTTTAGACCTGACGATGAAGCAAACACACAAGTACTACAAATTAGGTTTAAGCGAACCTCAACAACCAAAGTTTAAGAAACGAAATACAATACCTTCTCATATACAATATATAGAACAGAATGCGGAAGCCGTCTGATAGAAGGTATCAAACAGACTGCTATGGTAGTCTGACGAAAAGACTATTTTTTGCTCACACATTTTGTTTTTTTGTGGTCTGGTTGATTACAATTAGAACAAGTATATTGCTTGGGAACCTTGCGTGGTTTATGGCCCTTGCTATCAAAACACTTTCCGACATAGATAGCGTCGGACCAATTCCTTCCTCGGCCAGCAAATCGGTCGACCACACAATGCAACTCATACGTCTTATAATCTACATCTTCTTTATCATCTTCATCTTCACCTCTCACTTTACCATACACGCTATAATCTACACCATTATAGTAAGACGGATTAAATGGGCAGTAGCTAACTCGACCACGCTCCTTACTTGCCTATCATTGGTGACATAAATAGGAGGGCTATCCAGACCGAACTGTTGCAAGAGTGGTTCCGGTAATGGATATGATAAGTCCACCAAGTCGGTTTTCTTGTCTAGCATATAATCATCTTGAATCATCTCAACAAGTTCACAATATGTAGACTCGTCGCCCAAAGTGATAAACCGCCCACCTTTGAGAGGATCCACCACAAAATGCCATATCAAGTATCTCACAATCCATTCACCAACATTAACAAGTAATTGCACCATTATTTGTCCAAAAAAATCATTTAAACCAAAGTTAGCGATCTCAGTGGAAATTTCAGACATCTAACGAAGTCTTATTTAATTAGCAACATTGCCTGAACTTATGAAAAAATTATTTAAAAATAATTACACAACATAAACATTTGATACTAACACAGGGTGAACATATACAAGTAACACACCTATTAAAAATTTAAAATCAACGAAATTTATCACAAATATACAAAAAAAAACGGTTTTCAAAATTTAAAACATCAGACTGCCAAGTAAGTCTGGAAGATTTAAACTTCCAGACTTCTATGTCAGTCTGAAGAGGAGTGTATTTTTGCAATTCGATTTTAATGTAGAAGACTGCGGATGCCGTCTGATAAAGTTACCAACCCAGACTGCTATAGTAGTCTGAAAAGACTATTTTTGCAATTGACCAAACTTTGACTTTTCCGTCAGACTGCTCTAGCTGTCTGAAAAAAATCGAAAGGTATTTCTGACATTGACCAAAATATTGACTTTTCATGTCAGACTTCTTTTATCGGCCGGGCAGTCTGAAAATTGTGGTGAGGTATTTTTGCAATTGACCGAACTTTGACTTTTTTATTTATACTTCCATCGCGGTCTGCAAAATCATTTAGACTACCAAAGATGTCTGACAAAAATTTGTGTATTTTTTGCGTTGACCAAAATCTGTGAAATCATACCATCTAAGCCGTCTGAAAAAATTCATAAATTGCAGACTGCCATAGAAGTCTGAAAGTTTTTCGATCTAACCAAGACTTAAATAGAAGTCTGATATTATTCCCCCCAAATAGGTCAACATATGAAAATTTTCGGTCAATTACAACTAGTACCCTTTTTTTTTTTAGATTTTTGATTCCGTCTGAATAGACAGTCAACTTGCGGTCAAAGTGACTGATTTTCCTGCAGACAGAAAATGAAGTCTTAATAGAAAGTCTATTTTTCGGTCAATTGCAAAACTACCCTATGCCTCGATTAGAGGAATTTTCATAATTTTTTTGGTTTCAAAGGAAATTAGCAGACTTCATATTGAGTCTGACTAGTTAAATGTCAATTGCAAAACTACGCTCTCGTTGACTAGCAGACTTCATATTGAGACTGCTTTAGAAGTCTAGACTTCTAAAGCAGTCTGAGTATACAACTCAGATCTGTAATTCAACGATATGCAAAAATCGTACCTATATCGGTTTCGAGTTTCATTTCGCCCTCGTTGGCCGCCCAGATCATATAATCCCACCGAAATCCCGCCAGCCCTGTCGTCGTTTTCCGTTTTTATGACATTATTTCCGATTTCGGTAGGTTTTAAACGGAAACGCAAAGGAAAATCTGGAGAAATCGGAGAGAGTAGTCGCGAAAAGTGTTAGAGTGCTCTATTCTTGAGCTTTAAAGGCGGAAATAACGTGTAACTTTCTGCATTAACTCGTCGACCATGGTGGTTGTCGTGGAGGTTGAGAATTGATGACAATGGCATTTCCGTAAATAAGTTAGATCTGAGAATGTCCTTAGGTCTATTGAAAAAATGGTTAGACTCTAATAGCAGTCTGATGAGTGGCATATTCGTTAATACACAGATTCATTAATGGTAATTCGTGGGATTTTGAAAGAGATGAGAGGAAGAGGTTAGTTTTAGCTTTGACTTCAAGTTTTGGTCTATTTTTGCAAGTACCCCAAGGAAGAGAGAGTGTCTAAAATTAGATATTTTGGAGAGTGTTCTTAAAAGGAAAAGAGAGTGTTTAAATATAAAATTAATAAAAATTGAGTAAAATGATGAAAGAGAAGATATAAAGTTGAGTAAAAGGAAGAGAGAGTGTGTATTTTAATAATTTTATATTATAAGAACACCACATAAAACACTAGGAGGTTACCATTGAACATGGCCTAAGATTAAGGTTCTTTGAAAAACCTATGTAGTTTTACAAATCCACTGAAACACCCATACATTGCCCTTACAGATCGTAGAGTACATTTCCATTCTTCCTTGGGCTTTCCTCGGAATAATGTACCCGCATCCCTTAGTTCCGAAGGCTCCAAAGAGACTTTACCCACAGTTTTTATAACTTTTCGAGCAAGCTCTTCAAAACCATCATATGGGGACTGTTGACCAAAAGCATACATGCAAAAAATTTGAAGGGCCTCTTCTTCAGTTGGATAATCCACTTTGTATATATGGTTGATCCCATGTGCCTTTAAGACGTTTTGATCTTTTGTTGTGATGATAATCCGACTTCCAGGACCAAACCACTTATTTTCTCTAGCCAATGCATCTAGTTGTGCTAACTTATCCACATCATCAAGAACGAGAAGCACTTTCCTGTCTTTCAACCTTTCTTGGGCGACTCCTAAATGAGTGATCATGATATCTTTCTGGTTGATCATCTGACACAACATTTGGTTCTGTAGTTCTAGTTGTGCTTTGCCCTCATTATGACAAGGTTCTGGATAGTTTCCTTTGATATTCTCCATGATTGTGCTTAGTGGGAAATTTTTGGAGAATTCGTTAAACAGAATTCTAGCAATGGTGCTCTTCCCAGTCCCACGAGGACCACAAATCCCAATCATCCTCACTTCATCCTCCAAATCTAGGCGTAAAAACTGTTGCATCCTTTCCATATGAGCTCCCATTCCAACAAAATGGTCGAGATCATGTGACGGTGCCAAATGATTCAGCATTATCGAAATATTAGCGGCTATTTTTTCGATCATGATCACTTCATTAACCCTAACAAAGATGGAAAAAAAATTATACATCATTTTAACAAACAATCACAAAGAACCTCACACACACATTCAGTAGTTATGATTTACCTTGGCTGCATATAGTTCACATGCTACTAAAGAAATATATAGTTTCATGTGTAAACTTATAATCAAGAGGACGTACGAGTCTTTTGAATGGTAACCGGCGATTGTGGCCACACCCTCCAAAGCTTTTGTCCAAGTATCAATCTTCTCCTTGGTTTTACCTTGACAAGCTTCATCAGTCTTCTCCTTGGTTTTTTGACAAGTTTCATTGAAGACCTTTCCAAAATCTCCGGTCTGTTTCTTTACATCAGTTGGATCTACTTCATAGAAAATAGTCAACACCGTTTGACCCGCCACTTTGCTCATGATCTCTACCAATTCGTCAAGACACCAAGAAGAAGAGGCGTAGTTTTTGGAGAGCAAGACGATGGCAATCTTAGATTCTTGGATCGCCCGTTTGAGTTCAGGAGCGATGGATTCTCCTCTCTTGATATTGTTATCAATGAATGGCGTGATTCCTTTTCTTTCAAATTCCTTCAGCATGTGACTGAGAAAGCCTTTGCGTACATCTGGCCCGTGGAAGCTCAGAAAGACATCGTGTTCCCAGCTTCGAGGCGAAGAAGATGAAGGAAGTGAAAGAGAGAAAGAAAGAGAAGCCATTACTAATGAAAGAAGATCTAAGATTATAGATGATCTCTTAACAAACAGTCTTTGTGTATTTAACGACATTGAACGTTGACTCCATTGACTCAAAGATTTTTTGCTCGTTTATTGAAAATAAAATTCTTATCTTCTCATGGGAAAAATGTGAGCCACAGCCCTAGCTATCAAGAGCATATGAAATTTCTCCGAGAATCTTATATGTGTCTAATAGGACCAATCCCTTGTCACTGTTACGTCTAAGAAAGAAGCAGTGATCAAATCAGCAAAGAGATCAATGATTGGAAAAGTCAGGACTGAACATGCTCCAAAGATACTCCAAAGATGCTCATAATGGTTGTTTCTGCCAAGAGTTGGTCCCCTTTTTCTCATATCCATTTGATTAGAAAAGGACAAGAAGCAATTAAAGACCACATATGATCCTATAATTCAACCTCATAATGTTGTTTTAACATCCACCAATCGGGTTTTATCATGAAGTTGCATCGAAATAATAAATTCAAAACCAGAGTTCACATATATGCAGCTAGTTCCATTGGACTAATCTGATTATAGATTTAAGGTGTAAAATACTTACATGGCTTATCATCTCTCAGCTTTTATTTTCACTCTCACTTGATTTTATAATGACGTAATATGATAACATTCTTTTTCCGTAGCTTGAACACAATGTCATGTTATTTAGCAAAGAAAAGGGTAACAATTCTTGCGGCCCAAGAAATCTCCTTACGTTCTTCAATGGTGTCAGGAAAACTCATTAAGGCTTTATAATCCAGATAAAACTGCATTTTTTGGTTTAAGATATCGTGTAGCAAAGGTTTGATTTCTTCAGATTTTAATAACTATGTTTTCAGACAGAGTCCTCTGTTTTCATATTCCCCTGTTTTCTCTGTCTTTTTTACTTGCTGACTTAATACAAAATCGTTTCTCTCTTCTTCAGATGCCTGCCTTGGTAGCCGACAAACTCAATGATGCTGATAACATATGTGAAGGAGTTGTTTAAAGTAATGTGATAAACTCATAGAATAAGATGCAGCCATCAAGGGATTGGGAAAATACTTGAAAGAGAAGATTTAATATTCAGTATAATGAGATATGTAAAGATAATTCGTCGTAGGTTTAGGGTTTGACGAGCAGCTGAGATTGTGTAACTGTATAAGAGTTTTGATAAAACAGAGTTCTCTGTTTTCTTACTCGGTGGCTTCATAATCAAGCAAGACCGCCTCAAATATGTTTCACTCATTGTAGTAAATGTTTGAAATTTGAAAACCTTAAGACACAATAACTTCACAAATATCGCTTGCATCAAACAAATACTGGCGTTTCCCAGGCTTATCAATGGAATATTTCCCAGGCTCACTACCATATTTTTTCTGCACAATTTATCTTCCCAGCTTGACTAGCAAACTATTTAGCACACTATATGCCGCGAGTCATCCCTTATCGGGATAACAGATATGAGAGATTTATCAATTAAGACGTCAACTCCTTGCCTGAAGTCTGAGAACGTCTTCCCAAGATAATCTTCTAGTGACTCATTATATGAAGGAATAAATCTTTTTCTCTCTGAGATAAGGCATATCGTAGCTGAACTTTAAAATACTCTCAATTTTCCCATCAAGACTGCTCCTTAGGCTTGGTAGTGCATCTTCCCACTGCTGCTTGCTGATTGGTTATGCAATTTGTGGTCAGCTCAAGGACTCATTCAAGCTTGGCAAGGAAGAGAATGCAGAGTCAGCGAGTTCATTAGGCATAGAAACCTCTCAAGGAGAATAACACCAACAACAACAATCAATCACTACTAAGGAGCAAACATTATTTGGAAAATTGGAGTCAAGCATCTCTTCGCTAAAGGTGTCCAAGGGGGTTCACAAACTGGACGAACTAAAGCCTTCTCACTTAGCGAAGAAGGGATTTGACATTGTAGAAGAATAGAGATGTTGATTACGCCAACAAAATAGCTGGTAGAAAATGGTAATCTATTAAAGAAAAGGCTCTTTCTTATTCAGTTTTAAAGGCTCTTTCTTATTCAGTGTTTCTTTAACTTTATTTTACATGCATGGTATCATGTATTTAAATGACTAAGCGAGATTAGTGAGCCTATTTTCAACAAGAGCGAAGTGGCAATTAAAAACTTCTCTTTACTCATTTCGTTAGAATGTCTTTCCCTGCCATAATCATCTCTTCTCATAAATTACCTTTTTACTTGTAAATTAGCTTACTTATTCAAACTAATATTATATGTGCACCCTTTTGTTTTTGTGGCATGGATGAACAGATTAAGCATCAACTTTCAAAGAGATATGCAGCCGATCGATATCCGTAAGTTATAGTGGCTGATTTATTGGTTTCAAATCGTGCCCGTAATCATACTTTGATTTCTTTCATGGTCAGACCGTTTTACTTGCCAGACTTTTCTGTAGAAGTTTTGGAAGCCATACTATTAGGGATTCGATATTATTGACGAGATATTATGTTACCTTATGTGAATATATGTAATTAGTTGTGATTGTCAATCCCTGGTTTGTAGGGATTTAGCTTGCTTCTCAAGGCTAGAGTTTGTATATAATAGAGGTTTTCTCTACGATGAATAACACACAGATTTCCCATCTTAGCATGGTATCAGAGCAGAAAAACACAAATTAAACACATTTTTTTCCTCTCTATTTTATCACGATGGCGACTACGAATGATGGTGGAAACAAGTCCTCAACTTCTGATGGAATCATTTCACCGTATTATCTACATCCTTCGGATAATACGAGTCAAGCACTATCTCCAATTCTTTTTAATGGAGAAAACTATGAACGATGGGCCAAACTCTTTCTCAACTCTCTTCGAGCAAAGAGAAAGGTTTGTTTCCTTGATGGATCTTTGAAAAGGCCGTCCAACAACTCGATTGATGCCGAGAAATGGGACATGGTCAATTCAATGATTATTGGCTGGATCTACAGCAGTATTGAACCACGTTTGCATCCGTCAGTATCTCTTGTTGACAGCGCAAAATTAATGTGGGATGGCATTCAGAGGCGATTCTCTGTGAGTGATGGAACGCGTCATCATCAGCTCCGTGCGGACTTGGCGGCGTGTAAACAAGATGGTCAAACGGTTGAAGCTTATTTCGGTAAGCTTAAGGTGATTTGGGATATCTAGAGATTACTACAATTCAGAGAAGATCTAGAGATTGTACATTTTTTAACAAAGAGGCTTTGTGTATTTAACGACATAGAACGTTGACTCTATTAACTGGAATATAAAATTAAGGTTATTGAAAATAAAGTTTGTATCTTTCCATGCAAATTAATTTTATTAAGGATATCCTCTTAGTTCAAATTAATTTTAGACCATGAACATCGGTAAATTAGTTCAAAGAGTATCAATCCAAATATAATATTGTTAATTTATTCTGTCTAATTAAATTTAAATTATAAAAAGAATTGAGTCAATCACATCATGACATTTGTCACATGGGTATCTCAAAAGAGTTATACGTATCAATGGATAGAGACTAAAAATACGTATCATTCCCAAATTGTTTATTTTTCTAATTTTTTCTTTTTTTTTAATTAGATGATATTGGTTAAAGTATGACGAGTAATGATGCTCTAAGGACATCCGCATTGGTGACCCTTTGGGGTCTAATGTGGTGTTTTTATAATATAAAATTATTAAAATGGTTGTAAAAAAAAGAAAAAAGTGTTTTTGTGGGGTATATTGAAATATAAAATTAATAAAATTTGAGTAAAGAGTAGATAGTGAGTGTGTTTAGGAAAAGGAAGAGAAAGAATGTCTAAAATTGGATATTTTGGAGAGTGTTTTTAAAAGGAAGAGGGAATGTTTAAATATAAAATTAATAAAAGTTGAGTAAAAGGATGAAAGAGAAGGTATAAAGTTGAGTAAAAGGAAGAGAGAGATTGTATTTTAATAATTTTATATGGTCTTAAGACACGATGGTGTCAGCAATGCGGATGCCCTAATGTCACTTGTAGTGTGTGACGTGTTCATCTGCCAATGATATTACTTCGAAGTTAAAGAAACCTATATCTGCAAAAACTTAGTCGCCGAGAAAAGCGCCAAAGTTCTTCATTTAGCTCTACCTCATTTGTTGAAAAAAAAAAAAACTCTACCTCATTAAAATATAAAAAGGCATTTAAATAAGATAATTTGTGAAAGTCTTTTGATCTAGTGGTTAAAAGTTTAAAGGTTGAGAGGAGCATGTGGGCAAGTGGTGCTCTACCTCTGTTGTCATCTCACCAAAACTAGGCTTCGAAGCTAGTGAACCTTTAGTAAAAAGGTTGAAAGAAAGAACTTAAAATGGCCACTGTGCCATGATGACAAAAAAAAAAAAGTTAAAAGGTTTTCATATTAAATATGAAGTACAAATTGTTGCCACATTAATGGTAAAAACTTTTCTGGAAAATTATAAAAAAGTGCACAACATGTTAAACCATTAATCGTCTAGGTAGACCATGTCCATCATCGGGGAGAGTCTGTTCATTTTGGAAGATGTCGTACATGCACAACCGTTTGTTGAGATAGGATAACACATAATGGGAGATATCGTACATACAAAACTACTTCATGAAAGTGTATATGGAAGTTGTTCACACTAATCACATAACATTGTATAGTTGGATATCATCATAATATAATTAGATCAAATATAATTTAATGATGATGTAAACAAATAGAAAAAGATAATTTGGCCAGTATAAATACTTCTACATCAAAGATGTTTTCTTAATTGAAAAATATATATGTTAAAAAGATTATAAACAGTAGAAGTTCAAATTTTTGATTCATAATCTTTAATCTCAAAATAATAATATAATTTGAACCCAAATACAAAGAAGAATCTACTAGAGTGAAGATCCAGAGAGAAGAAAATATTTTACAATGTTTTGAAAAGAAAATACAGAAATGATAAAAAGTCGATAGTTCAACTGGTAAAAATTTTAGACAAAGTGTAGAAGTCGCCGGTTCAAATGGTACTTGGAACAAAAATAATATTATATGTTTATGATTTTGGGTATGAGAAAATTACGGATTTTTGGCAAAACCTTCGGATAATTAAAAAAAAAAGTCAACTTTTTTACCTTTCCCCTACCATCAATGAGGGAGCAAGAAGGGAAAGACTGGTTCCACTTCAATAATTACAAATAATTTCCCCTACCATCAATGTTCATTGTATTAAATACAAATGCTAGACTTCGTCATTTAGCTTGAAGTCAAACAAAAAAAGAAACAGTTAAATAAGATAACATTACCTTTCCATCCAAGATGTTTCTTAAATGGAAAAATATACTCTCTCCGTTCCGTTTTTAATTGATGTTCTAGAAAAAAAAATTATTTCTAAAAGATTGATTTTTTACATTCTCAATGCATTTTTAATGAAAAAATAATGATGAATTGTAAATTTCAAGGCACATTAATTGATTTTATTGAATTACTATTGGGCTAAAGTTATAAAAAATTGTTTAGGGCAATTGCAAATATGTCACACATGACAAAAATTTAATCAAATGTCACTGTTTACAAAATCATTACGAGCGTGCCACTGTTCACTGACTAAATGAAGAAAAAAAAACAGATCTCACTTTCTTTCTCATCTCTCTCACGCTCATCTCCCAGATCCCAATTTTTTTCTCTCACAAAATTCTCTTCTTTGAAATTGCAAATCGGATTTGGGTTATGAATCTAGAATTTTCGATTCTCACTCTGACTCCATTGGACGCAAACGCAATGAGCATAGATATAGGATTTTCGATTCTCTTTCGTCCATGTAAATCTCTGTAAATTCCTTAAATCGATTTTGATTTCCTCGATTGGAAGAAAAAGAAGAAGAAGAAGAGGTAATCCATGAATTTTTTTTTAAATTCGATTTTGGTTACAAATTTGAGTTTTTGATTGGATTTTGGTTACAAATCTAAGCTTTTTATTCGATTTGGGTTACAAATTTGAGTTTTTGATTCGATTTTTGTTCAGATCTGAGTTTTGGTTTTTTTTTTTTTTTGTCAGATCTGGGTTTTGGTTTCTTTTGGTCAAATCGGGTTTTGGTTATTTTTAGGGTTTTTTCGTTTTTATAAAGTTTTTAAACAATTTTATAAAACTTTTTTACATGTCATTAAAAATTAAACAATTAAATAATTTATAATGTTTTTAAAAGGTTTATAAATTTTTTATAAGGTTTGTAAAGTTTTTAAAAGGTTTATAAGATTGTTTAAAAACCTTATAAAACTTTTCAAAAACATTATAAATAGTTTTACACGGTTTTTAAATAGTTTTATAAGGTTTTTTTAACAGTTTTACTAAACCTTTTAAAAACATTATAATTTTTTAATAGTTTTATAAGATTTTTTTAACAATTTTATAATGTAAAGGCAAAATCTTTACCCTAAATGCATAATAGTTAACCCAAAATCGAAGAGATTTCTTCTTCTGCCTCGATCTAATCTCAGATCCACGTTCTTCGTCAACAACAACACCTTCTCAAATCTTCTTATCGGAAATAGCAACAGAGATCAGAGATAGTGAAATTAGAGATGACGAGAATCGAATTCAGTGACTATAAAATTTGATCTCATGATGGTTATCTGGTAGAGAGAGAGAAAAAAACGAAATTTGGATGAGAGAAAAAAAGTTCAGAAAATAGTGGCACGCTGGTAATGATTTTAAAACAGTTGCATAATTGAAAAGTGGCATGCAAATAGTGGCATTACTCAAAATTTCTCAAATTGTTTAGTTAAAAAACAAGCATTTATAACTAAAAATTAATGTGTTTTCTTAATAAGTGTGAAAATTCTAAAACACCAAACAAAAGAGAACGGAGGGAGTATATGTAACGCCCCGACCGCCCCTCTCATGGGCTCCCGTCCACTCACAGGCCCGTGGGCCCACCATGTCCGACGGTCTGTGCATTAGTCTGGGATGCTCCGAAAGTCATGTTTACTAACCCTGCAAATCACCACGCGATCTTTTCTCGTGTTTTGACCTCACTCACACGATACTGAAAATCACTTCCCAGTAGGTCATCCATCCTGAAACTACTCCAGCTTAAGCACGCTTAACTCTGGAGTTCTCTCAAGACCTGTGACCGAAAAGATAAGTGCACTTTGGTGATATAGGTAGCCAAATCAATTCTTTTAAGCCTCTCCGCATATACGACATATGCCCTGAAACCGGGGTGTCACAGTATATGTTAAACTTGGTCGCCCAAATGGATGTCAATTAACTTCATTATTCAGCTCGAAAATTCAAAGTCAAAAGATGTAAAAAGAATAAGAAAGAAACGAAAAATTGTCTTTGCTTATATGATTAAGCGTTCATCTCTGTGATCTTTTCCATGAAAATTCGATTTATCTATCTTTTTTTCAATTTGTTTTTGTCTAATGAAACCTGCCAATGTTGAGAAAATGGGTGGTTCCTTTGAACAATAAAACCCCTATGGGTTATACAAAAAAACACTTACTTTGGAAAACTACATATCTAATAGAAACTACATATAAATTTCGAAGTCAAACAAAAAAATTCACTAAATAAAGATAACTTTGTTAATAGCTGCACTCTTCACAAGATGATGCTATGGAATTTACTAATAAATTTCCAGGTCAAACAAAAAAAAAGCTACTCAGAAAGATGTTTTGGTCAATACCTCTAATCTTCTCGAGAGAGAGGAGACATAAAAACATAGCTCTCTAAAAAACGTGTAGAAGCCTATTGCAGAAGCAACAATGCTAAGGGTAAAAGAAGAAGACATTAGTATGGTGGAGAAAGTATCACTATCACAGAGCTTTCCAAAGAGTTATCTGAATGATAAAATAAAAAAATCATGTACGGAACATTTGACTTCTTCAGAGTTTAATAACGGTGTTTCAGACAAAGTCCTCTGTTTTCATTAATTAGTTTATGTATTTACACGAGTTGTTTCTCTTCACGTATTTAAAAAAAACAAACTTCATCATTTAGCTTAAAGTCAAACAATAAAAACCAGTTAAATAATCTAAGTTGGCCATTACCGCAACAAACTACACTCAATATGTTTCCTAAATAGAAAAATATGCTACTATGCTAAAAACTTGGTCGCCCAAATGAATAAATTGCAAAGCCAAAATGAAAATTCCAATATAACATGAATCGTTTTGATATGACTTTTGATCAAATATTGAAATTCAAGTACTGATTTTTTTTATGTATTGTAATATAACTTAAGTAATTTAATTACTCAGAAATTGTCTGTGTCACTTCAATTAGAGGAAGGAAACAGCAAGGAAACAGCAAGAAAGTCTCAATCAAAATCTGAAATTCATTGAATCTGGATAAAAAGGAAATTACATTAAACTGTTTCAATCCATGAACAGGTCGATTCGCTTGTCCATAATCGAGCTTTGGTTATAGACATAGTAGCTTCTTTGCCAAAAAAAAAAAAAAAAAAAAAAAACATAATAGCTTCTTTTTCTGGGTAAAATCTCTTTTCTACCCCTTACAGCTTCAGGATCGAACCGGAGAGGGGACCGGAGAGCAAAGGGTAAAACTGGAAATAACAAATAAAAAAAATTTCCGGAGTTATTTTCGGGGAGTTTGAACCCGACGTGAATCGAACACGCAACCTTCTGATCTGGAGTCAGACGCGCTACCATTGCGCCACGGATCCGGATGCAATGTTTACACTTAAACATGATTATGTACTGATTTTTGTCTAAAAGTTTAAACAAGAATGTTTTTTGTTGAAAATGCTCTGCTTTTCAATTGATATGATTTGTGAAATCTGATATTTTAATGGATAAGATCATCAACTCCACATTGTGGGGACATGAAGTTGTTCACCAGCAGAACAAAGAGTATCTGTCACTAGTTAAGTTATTCTCATTTCTCAACAATATCGAGAAATAAGATCACATAACAATGCTACCTTCATGTGATGTTGATGTGATGCGAAGTTGATTTATTCCATCTTCGTTCTTAAGCCAAACTGAGTTTTCAAGATATGTTGCAAATGTTAAAATATTTTTAAGATTGATATTTAGATTGCTAAGTCATTAAAGTGATTTCTTTTTTCGTAATTGTTGAATGATTGATCAAGCAAAACGTTTCTTGAACTTGTAATGAATTGATTTCTGTTATACAAAAAATGGCATTTACATAAGAAATTTTCTATTCCTGTAGAACAAACTCTACCAAGAATGAAAGAGGAGGAAAATTGTCATATATTCACATCCTCCATCTCTTGTCTTGAGTAAAAAAAGAGAAATGTTAGTGCTTTTTGTTGGATATCATCTTCATCCTTGGATCTGAGAAGTCACAGTGAGGAAAATATCTTCAGGGCAAGGGATCGTCAAGCCGCCCATTGGATGATCAAACCCAAAACTCTTCTTCGGATTTACTTAGAAGAGCTTGAAACAAAGGTTGGTTCAAAAATGAGACTGGCACAAGGTGTCTATGCTTCTTCTGGCTCTCACCGACGTACACCGCAATAAACCCTTTTGGTGCTTTGCTTGTTCTTGCTAAGGAACCACTAAGAATCTTCTTTGCACTAAAGAGACTTCTCGCCAACGCCATTTTATTGTATGGAAGTTTGGTTCTTGAAGCTTTTGAATATGTATTGAAACAAATGGAAGAGATTCAAGTTTTGGATTGCTAGTAGATTGATGATGGTAATAGAATTCGTTTCTTGTGTATATATAGATCAAATTAATGAGCTGAAACATGTCTACTACAAGTGTAGGACATACAAGGACAAAATTCTTCACATGGTTCTGTTCTCACATTTAAAGCAGAGCTATTACAATCTGTACTCATATAGGACCTAGAGTACAAGATCACATGTTAAGGCCATAGAAGAAGTTCCTCTATATTGATTGATATTGGATCCATCTAACTAACCATGTCACAGTCTGTCTGCAAAACCTTGAACATATAAAACATAATAAGAAAATAATGAATATATGGGACCGGATTAGCTAGGCCAAAGAAACTTCTAATCTATATAGCATTTGTCATGTGCTATTTTCTTGAATTAATTGTGATAGAAACTTGTTGTTTTATCAACGTTATTTGATCTATATATTGTTGGGAATGTCCTGAAATCACACTTGTATTCACTCTAGAGATAGTTGTACTGTCGAGATTAGACATTCATATGATACTAGGTGGTCATGACGTTTTGCTAGAAGCCGCTGATGATCTATGAGTTATGAACTCATTGCTAGTATTATATGATCCTACAGGGTCACACACCTAAGCAAACTGGATTTACTTTATGTGGGAATGATCATTAATGTAATGATCAAATGATGTGTATTTGATACACATAAGAATCATGTTTTAGAGGAGGTGTCGATCGACACTATAGAGTGGTGTCGATCGACATGTGTATTTGATACACATTATAATCGTGGTTTAAAGAAGAAGTCGATCGACACCACTCTATAGTGTCGATCGACACGGGCCAATAATCGAAATAGGGATTTCGGTTTAATGACTTAATTTGAGCCGGTTTATTTACTGGTCAATTAGGTTTTTGGCTCGTGCCTATATATAGGATATGAGGCACGAAAACCTAATAAGCCTGAAGTCCATAGCCGCCTCTGAAACGCAGGATTCCCTAAGAGATCCGATTCCAGGTACTAGCATCCCTGCGGATTCCAGTTTGTGTGCGTGTGGAGTATCAGTAGAGGCGCAACACTTGATGCGCTAAAGATCTCGAATCCCTGTTCTAATTACGCTGCAAAACTCCAGGTATATTCGAGATCCGTTCTTATAGATTCATCGTTTACAAACCCTAGATCCTAGGCTAAAGAATTGTCACTAGGTTGATTTAATAGAGATTAAATCCGGTTAAACCTGTGCAATTTCCTTCAGTGGTATCGGAGCCTTAGGGTTTAACTAATGAATCTAAAAGCATATAATTGAATTAGAGAATTCAGATTGAAACATGTGATTTTTAGGATGCTTGCTAGATCAAATTTTCACTGAAATTGTTTTGTTAAAGTTGATCAGAACCGATCGTGTCGATCGACACAACCATTGTGTCGATCGACACGACTTTGCTAAAATTTTAGGGTTTTCGATCGTAAGATCGAAGTTCCAAAAACCCAAGTGTCGATCGACACAAATGGTTATGTCGATCGACACGACCTTGCGATTGGTTAACCGGTTCAATTGGATTGAATCGGTTATCGCGCTTGGTTAGAAATCGATTAAAACCGGTTTATCTCGGTTAATGCGATTTGGTTGGCGTCTATTGACACAAACGTTGTATCGATCGACACCGACCGGTTATCGACCCGGTTCAATTGGATTGACCGGTTATCGATTCGGTCAATTGGATTGACTGGTTATAGAAAATTAAATTTGGTTAGTCAATGTCGATCAATACAAATGTTGTGTCGATCGACACTGACCGGTTATCGGGCCGGTTATCGAAATCGGTTCAATTGGATTGATCGGTTGTCGAAGAACTGTTACAGAGAGGTGAGTGTCGATCGACACTAAGGTAGTGTCGATCGACAGCCTACGAAAATTGTGGGTTAATGAACCTACAATCAAATAACCAAACCAGATTTAATGAGATTCTAAACCTTCCTGAATGCATATTGGATATGTGTTAGGATTAAATGTTCAGTTCCTCAACTAAATATCAAGTGTTCTGGATGTCTTCCCAATCTTGTCAGCTGTCAAGACTCGTTTCATTGCGTGATAGGCTTGCAGTGCAAGGTGTCCGCAGTTACATGAGTAAGGCAGTAGGTAATTGAGTTGATGGGCTTGCAGTGCATGTCATCAACTATTACATGACTGGAGAGATTGGTTTACTTGAATGGGCTATCAGAAGTTCTGGGCTCATAGACATCAGGTGGACTAAACATAAGATGTTTTATCTACAACCAAGAGTCATATTGGATATGATTAGCAAAGTGTTGCTTACCTATATAGCTAAGATCTGAGTGACAGCCAGTGGCTCGCTCGGGTTTTGGTGAAATATGGATCTTGGATCATTATATTCATTTGAGGAAACATTGTTTTGAATATAATGCGAGTTTTCTTAATTGTTAAGATTTCTCATTTCCTGAATATCATAACTGAATTTTTCCTTTTCTTATTACAGTTATGTCTAATCAGAACTCTTTCTCGTTGAGATCCGTCCTTGAGAAGGACAAGTTAAATGGATCCAACTTCCTTGATTGGTATCGAAGCTTGAGAATCATTCTCAAGCAGGAGAGAAAGGACTACGTCCTTGAGAAAGTTCTCCCCGAGAAACTAAGGTCTAATGCCTCACATGCAGTATATGATGCTTGGAATAAGCATTACTATGATGTGGTCGATGTGCGTTGTCTGATGTTGGCTACCATGAACTCTGAATTGCAGAAGCAATGTGAGAACGTGGCGTCGCCCATCGAGATGATCACTAGCCTGAAAGCGATGTTTCAGGAGCAGACTCGAACTGAGAGATACCAGACGGTTAAATCTCTAGTTGAGTGCAAGCTACCAAAGGATGCTCCAGTGAGTCCTCATGTCATAAAGATGATGAGTTATATTGATAACCAGAGGAGACTGGATTGTCCCATTAGCCAAGAGTTGGCTACTGACATCATTCTGCAATCACTGTCGTCGAGCTATGATAAGTTCATCAAGAACTACATCAAGAATGGCTTGACGAAAACGTTGACTGAGCTGCATGACATGCTCAAGACAGCTGAGCTCAATATCAAGAAGGGCAAAAGGTTTGAGAAACCTAGAAAAGACAAGGGTAAGAGAAAGGCCGTCCAGATTGTGAATCAGGATAAGCCCGAGTTTCTCACTCAACCCAAGTCTGGCCCATCTGATGATGATATATGCAGCTACTGTAGGGAGCCAAGGCATTGGAGGAGAAAATGCAAGAAATACATGGAAGATACTATGGAAATAATGAAGATGTATGAGACTTCTTCTTCAGGTATTTATGTTATTTCAAGTTCTATCTTAAGGATATTAGATACCGGTTGTGGTGCTCATATTTATTATATGAAGGGCCTAAGCAACAATAGAACGTTGAAGAAGGGACAAGTGGATATGCCCAACAGGAATGAAGCAAGGGTTGCTGCATTAGCTGTAGGAAGTTTCCATTTGTAGTCGCCTTCAGGCTTGGTTTTAGAAACTAAATAATTGCTATTATGTACCTGCTATGAGCAGAAATGTCATTTCATTTTCTTGTATGATTTTGAATGATTTTATTTTGATAAAAGACAAATGTTGCTCTTTTGATCTTAATGATATATTCTATGGTAGCACCCCATTAGAGAATGGGTTTTATGTCTTAAACCAATCTATGCATATCTATAACATAAATACAAAACGGTTCTCTAGCATTGTCATTTTGGGCCACATCGGATTCTGAAGCTCCATAGTGATGGGCTTCTGGACTCACTTGATTGTGAATCATGTGAGAAATGTGAATCCTACTGTTGGACAAAATGACTAAGGCCCATTTTATCAAACTAAATGAAAGTACAAAGAATTATTGGGCCTTATACATAAAGATGTGTGCGGCCCGATGGGCACAAGTGCTAGAGGAAATTTTCAGTACTTCATTGATGACTTCAGTAGGCATGGCTATGTTTATCTAATGAGTCACAAGTCGGAATCCTTTGAAAGGTTCAAGGAATTCCAGAATGAAGTACATAATCAAATTGGCAAAAGTATTAGAGCTCTTCGATCAGATCGCGGAGGAGAATACTTCTTCGATCAGATCGCGGAGGAGAATACTTAAGTCAAGAGTTAAGTGATCATCTGAGAGAGTGTGGAATTGTTTCACAGCTCACTCCTCCTGGAACACCCCAATGGAATAGAGTTTCCGAGAGGAGGAATCGGACCTTATTGGATATGGTTAGATCAATGATGAGTCACAAAGATCTTCCATTATATCTCTTTTAGGGATACACTCTAGAAATGTCTGAGTTTACACTAAATAGGGTTCTATCACGATCAATTGAAAAGACACCACATGAGATGTGGACTGGAAATGTTCCAATTTGTCTTTCCTGAAAATTTGGGATTGTGAGGCTTATGTAAAATTTCATATCTGATAAGCTCGCACCCAAATCCGATAGGTGCTACTTCATTGCTTTTCCTAAGGAAACCAAGGCATACTACTTCTACAACAGTTCTGAAAACAAAGTGTTTGTTGCTACGAACTATGTTTTCTTGAGAGAGATTGTCTTTCCAAGAAGAACAGTGGGAGTGAAGTACAACTCGAAGATGTTCGAGAGTCACAGGAGATTGCTCAACCTATTAAGGAAGAGCAGTAGCTGGATCTACAAAGAGTTGTAGAACCTACACCTGTGGTGCCTGAAGTTCGCAGATCCGAAAGGATTCGTAATGATCAGAGAAATAGGGATTTCTCACGACCGATTGTCATGACTTGTTGATCATTGAAAATGACGAGCCTGCGAATTTTGAAGAAGCAGAGCGCCGCAGCCTCTCCCACGACCTAAGCATGAGTTTCACCCTCATGCTGTAGGTATTAGATATATTAAGATGTGATCTTGATTCTAGTGGGAGTTGTAAAGGAATGAGTTATATTATGATATTCATATAGACATACTTTGGTTATGTCATAATGAAATTGTTTCATGTATTATTTGATTATTGGATAATTGAATAATAGTCCCAAAGTAATTTATGGCATTCTTATAGGTCATCAAGTTGAGGACTTGATCATGAAACCCTATAAGTGATAAATGACATAGATTATATTTGTCCCTGGTCAAGGTTGTTAAAGTGGGACACTGACAACCGTGTGAGACTGGTATGTGAGGTAACTGATGACTAAGTTTCATGGAGTCATTAATAAGAGTATTAAAGTCAATCACATAGATATGTGTTAGAGAACACAGGATCGGACATGACCCGCTAATGAGAACTCTACAGGATAGTTATATAAGTGTCATAAGAGGTTCTCATTACGACTATAGAGTATAGTCCTTAGACCTGAGTTCATCATGATTTCTTGCATATGAATTGGTCCGCTTTGACTTTGTCAAACGTTATCCGTAACAGGTGACTATAAAGGCATTGATTGGGCGTATCATGAAGTGTGTGAAGTAACAGGGATGGAACAAGATGGGATTTGTCCCTCCTATATAACAGGAGATAAATATCTCAGGGCCCATCGAAGATTTGATACTGAGAAATGCGTGGCTACGCTCAAACGAGGTGATTGTCAGTCGTTTGTTTTTTATCAGTATAAATCGGAGTTCGATGAACGTGATATTGGCTGTAATAAGGATGACACGGTGCTTGCCTTATGCCATATCGAGATATAAAGACGAAGGGATTATGGGAATAGTTGATTCCAGTACAAGTGGGAGATTGTTGGGAATGTCCTGAAATCACACTTGTATTCACTCTAGAGATAGTTGTACTGTCGAGATTAGACATTCATATGATACTAGGTGGTCATGACGTTTTGCTAGAAGCCGCTGATGATCTATGAGTTATGAACTCATTGCTAGTATTATATGATCCTACAGGGTCACACACCTAAGCAAACTGGATTTACTTTATGTGGGAATGATCATTAATGTAATGATCAAATGATGTGTATTTGATACACATAAGAATCATGTTTTAGAGGAGGTGTCGATCGACACTATAGAGTGGTGTCGATCGACATGTGTATTTGATACACATTATAATCGTGGTTTAAAGAAGAAGTCGATCGACACCACTCTATAGTGTCGATCGACACGGGCCAATAATCGAAATAGGGATTTCGGTTTAATGACTTAATTTGAGCCGGTTTATTTACTGGTCAATTAGGTTTTTGGCTCGTGCCTATATATAGGATATGAGGCACGAAAACCTAATAAGCCTGAAGTCCATAGCCGCCTCTGAAACGCAGGATTCCCTAAGAGATCCGATTCCAGGTACTAGCATCCCTGCGGATTCCAGTTTGTGTGTGTGTGGAGTATCAGTAGAGGCGAAACACTTGATGCGCTAAAGATCTCGAATCCCTGTTCTAATTACGCTGCAAAACTCCAGGTATATTCGAGATCCATTCTTGTAGATTCATTGTTTACAAACCCTAGATCCTAGGCAAAGGAATTGTCGCTAGGTTGATTAATAGAGATTAATCCGATTAAAACCTGAGTAAATTCCTTCATATATACATCCGCAAAACATAACAAAATTTTCATAAGCATTAACAATAAGCAATCTAAAAGACTCATATAAGCTTCAAAAATGAAGACTTTCAAATACAAATGGCTTTTGTTAGGCCATCCTCATTGCAGACACCATCGTGTCTTAAAGCCATATAAAATTATTAAAACACACACTCTCTCTTCCTTTTACTCAATTTTATACCTTCTCTTTCATCCTTTTACTCAACTTTTATTAATTTTATATTTAAACACTCATTCTTCCTTTTAAAAATACTCTCCAAAAAATCTAATTTTAAACACTCTCTCTTCCTTTTAAACATTCTCTACTCTCTTTACTCAAATTTTATTAATTTTATATTTCAATATACCCCACAAAAACACTCTCTTTCTTCCTTTTACAACCATTTTAATAATTTTATATTATAAAAATACCACTTTTAGACACCATCATGTTACCAATGAGGATGCAATGGAGACAATGGAGTGTCTAAAGACACTATTCTTATAATATAAAATTATTAAAACACACACTTTCTCTTCCTTTTACTCAACTTTATACCTTCTCTTTCATCCTTTTACTCAACTTTTATGAATTTTATATTTAAACAATCTCTTTTCCTATTCCTAACACTCTCAAAAATATCTAATTTTAGACATTCTCTCTCTTAAACACACTCACTATCTACTCTCTTTACTCAAATTTTATTAATTTTATATTTCAAAATACCCCACAAAACACTCTCTTTCTTCCTTTTACTCAAATTTTAATAATTTTATATTTTAAGAACACACCAAAATGTCTCCATTGTACATGCTCTTAGAGGTATCTTTGGTGCAAAGAAGATTCTTGGCCGCTCTATAGTAGATGCAGCGGCGGGGTCTGCGCTGAAAGGGTTTCTTGCGGTGTACGTTGGCGAGAGCCTTAAGAAACAAAGATATATTGTGTCAGTTTCTTACTTGAACCAACATTTGTTTCAAGCTCTTTTAAGTAAATCTGAAGAAGAGTTCGAGAAGAGAGTTCGGGTTTGATCATCCGATGGGCGGATTGACGACTTCTTGCCGTGAAGATACTTTCCTCACCGTAACTCCTAGGATGATCATATCATCTAATGAAACTAATTTAACATTTCAACCCTAAATTAGAGTTTTCGTTTAGCTGTAAGTAGATTAACAATTTGTCATCTTTCTTGTTGAAAGACTTGTTCAAGAGTATATATGAAGTTACTATGTGTGTTCCAGTTTTTTGTAATGATCGATTGAATTATACTTAAAATCCATATTATTTTCTCGGTTTTTTTTATGTGATGTTTTAAGCTTGAATGTTGAGCAGAGGAGGGTAAAACTGGAAATTACAAAAAAAAAATTCCGGAGTTATTTTCGGGGAGTTTGAAATCGACGTGAATCGAACACGCAACCTTCTGATCTGGAGGCAGACGCGCTACCATTGCACCACGGATCCGGATGTTAATATTATGCTTAAATATCATTATGTATTGAGTTTTTATAAGAAAGACTAAACAAGCATGTTTTTGTTGGAAAATGGTCTGCTTTTCAATTGATATGATTTGTGGAATCTATTTTTATTGATAAGATCATCAACTCCACATTTTTTTTTCTTCATCCAGATTTCAGTTTGATGAATCCACACCATTACCTCTGTGTATAAATCCGGTTTGGGTATTTGCTTTATCATATTTCTCTGATATTGTAGAAACATGACAAGAACTTTTGGATTTTAGACTATGTGATTGTTAATAAACACATTATATAAACAAATCTGAGAAATCTTATCTTTTGTTTGATACCATCATTTATAATTAAAAAAACTGGCATTTACATTGGAAATTTATATCCTCTAGATCAAATCTTTCATTAAGAAAGATGAAAAAGTTGTCATCTATATATCTACAATTAAAAAAAAAGTTTCTTGAAATGATGATGATCATCCTTGGATCCGAGAAGTTACGGTGAGGAAAGTATCTTCAGGACAAGGAATCGTCAAGCCGCCCATCGGATGATTAAAACCGAATTCTTCTTCTGCTTTAATGAAATGAAGGCTGGTTCAAATAAGATACTGGTACCAAGTATCTCTGCTTCTTCGTCTGGTTCTCACCGACGTACACTGCAAGAAACCCTTTTGGCGCTGAAGTTGCTTTGTTAGTTCCACCAAGAATCTTCTTTGCAGCCAAGAAACTTCTTACCAAAGCCATTTTATATTTTTAAAATTGAAATCTTGATTTTTGAAGCTTCAAGTTCTTGGATTGCTTGTTGTTATTGATGATATGAAGATGTGATTCTGGTTTGAGTCTGTATATATAGATCTACGAAGTGTTTTGTGGGACATAGATGAATAGAGTTTCACATGGTTATGTTTTCTGGGAAAAAAAAAATAGAAATATTGGCATATGCTCTTGTTTTTCATGTTTTCACAAGAAATCTCTCTGGTTGAAATTGATTTCTCATTTTAAAATCTTTTCTATAAGAACAAATTTATGTAGGGACATGAAGTTGCTCACCAGCAGAACAAAAATTGTCTGTCACTAATTAAGTTGTTCTCATTTCTCAACCATATCTAGAAATATAATCACATGACAATGCTATAAAGGAAATGTCTATGACTAAAATTTCTTCATTTATTTCACTTTGTGGTTATGATTTGATTGTCACTCTTGAAGACAAAGTCATGTGGTTGAATTGATAAGGAACAAAGACACTTTACATCATCAAGGGCACAATTTAAGCTATTTGTTTTCATAATAAAATAGAGTAAAATAAAAAGTTATTTAGCAATAAAATGTTTAGGTCTTAAACTGTTTTACTTTGGAGATTCAAAATGGTTAACTAATGTCGATATTCAAAGGGGTTAAACCGTTTTACGTTGGATAGAGAGACATAACAAGAGATTCGTTGTTCAATAGTCGTTCTTTGAGCCTGGTTCAGTTTCAAAATTTGATGCAATGAAAGAAATCTTCTAAGACTTTTTACAATCTGTTCGTTGAGTGATCTTTAAGCAAAAAGGTTTCTGCAACTTGTATTGATTTGATTTTTGTTATACAAGATTGG
Organism: Draba incana; assembly: GCA_963576765.1. Taxonomy (NCBI): domain Eukaryota; kingdom Viridiplantae; phylum Streptophyta; class Magnoliopsida; order Brassicales; family Brassicaceae; genus Draba; species Draba incana. The sequence goes on along the minus strand of OY755207.1, from coordinate 2,079,611 downwards.
GATTTACATTGAAATTTTCTGAAACAAACTCTACCAATAAGAAAGGAGGAGAAAAAATGTTATCTATTCACATAACAAATGTAATCTATATCTCTAGTTTAAGAAGGAAAAACAAATGAATATCTTTTTTTTGTTGGTATCATCTTCATCTTTGGAGATGAGAAGTTAACTGATAAAAGTATCTTCAGGACACGGGATTGTGATCAAGCCTCCCAACGGATGATGAAACCCGAATTCTTCTTCTGACTCTCACCGACGTACACCGCAAGAAACCCTTTTGGTGCTGAATATGCTTTCCTGGTTCCTAGTGAAGAGCCACCAAGAACCTTCTTTGCAGCCATAAAACCTCTTACCAAAGCCATTTTTGTCTGAAAGTTTAAGTTTGTTTTTAGATTGCTTATTGTTTGATGATTATGAAGATATTGTTCTGTTTTGGGTCCTTTATAAATAGATCAATATGAAAGTTGAAACTTCTCTTTGGATCTTTGGAAAATGTGGGGACATGTATGAATAGAGAGTTTCACATGGTTCTGTCTATTTTCAACCAAATATTAATACAATAAATGAAATATTGGGCCACTTCTGTTCTATAATGTTTCGTTGGTTTTCTGTTTCTTGAATTTAAGATGGGAAATGAATCTCTGTGGTCAAGAATCCAGTTTCTTATGGCCAAACCTATTCACAACAAACTATGGTCATGCCAGGTTTCAAGTTTCTATCACAATTTATTCAAGAACAGATCACATGACTAATGGTATACAAGTTACTTTGGCCTAGCTAATCCGGTCCCATGTATTCATTATTTTCATATTGTGTTTTATCTCACCAAGGTTCTTCAGACAGATTGTGACAGGGTTGGTTAGATGGATCCACTTATATATCAATCAATATAGAGAAACTTCTTATGTGACCTTAACATGTGATATTGTCCTCTTGGTCCTATGAGTACAAATTGTAATAGCTCTGCTTTAGATGTGAGAACAGAACCATGTGAAAAACTTTGTCCTTATATGTCCCACACTTGTAGACACCATTGTTTTAGACATTTTTCAACTCATTCATTTGATCTATATATACAACCATGAATAAGAAAGAATATCATCAACTATAAGCAATCCTGGTCCTTTCTTTGATCTCATACATCTTCAAGAGCTTCAAGAATCAAACTCAATTCAAGAAAATGGCTTTTTGTGAGAAGTACTTTCAGTGCAAAGAAGGTTTTTGGAGGGTCCTTAGCAACAACAAGCAAAGCACCGAAAGGGTTTCTTGCGGTGTACGTCGGTGAGAACCAAATTAAGAAGCAGAGATACTTAGTGCCAGTTTCATACCTAAACCAACCTTTGTTTCAAGATCTTCTGAGTAAATCAGATGAAGAGCTTGGATTCGATCATCCGATGGGCGGCTTGACGATTTCTTGTCCTCAAGATACTTTTATCAGTATAACTTCTCGGATCCAAGGATGATCAATGATGAAAAAACTTTCTTAACACTTTTTATTGTAAATAGATTGACAAATTTTCTTCTTTCTAACCAAAACATTTGTTCCGAAGGATACTAATTTCGATGTGAACACCAATTTTTGTGTCAAACATGTAATACATAAAAGGTTCTCAAATTTTGTTCATCTAAGATGTTTATTAACAAGTTATATATATATACTTTTGAATCCAAAGAATATCATTTTTTCTAAGATCATTATCACTGATAATTTATTATTAATAAAACATTTCTTATTTATTCGATAAAACATGATAAACTAAAAATTAGCATAAACAAACACAATGAAATTCCATTTGAAGGGGATAACAATATAAATTGCACCCTTTCCTGCAGCTAAATTCTTGGGGTTTCACAGACGAAGCTTCATGATGCAACGCAGTCTGGAGAGTTTCTTCAGGTAATAAACGTTTTGCATCAACATTTTGATCAATTACAATACTCATCACTGCAAAACCAAATCAATATGTTGTTAATTATGAATAATAATTTGCTTGTAGAAAATTGTTTCCCGTAGATATGAAATATAAAACTTACTGGCTGTAAATGCTAAGAAGACAACCAAAGCATACTTCAATGATATTTTCTCCATTGTTTTGTTTGTAGAGAATATCATTACAGAGGTGGAATCCTTTTTATAACATCCAAGAGTTATATAATTTTAGTAGTATACTTAATAAACGTTGCTTTTGTCAACAGTCAGACATTATATAGTTTTATTAGTATACTTGTTTAAACGTTATTTTTGTCAACAGTCAAATACTTGTGTACCTATAAGTAGAAAATTATAAATTCTATTTATTTGTTACTAGATTTGATAAAATAGATAAGACTAAATAGATTTTTAATTCAATAAAAAAAATAGTTAAGACCAAATTAGGACCTTGAAATGGAAACCAAGTTAATACATTTGACTAAAAAAATGGTGGTCGAGCAATGACCAATGTCTTTAGGAATGGGGGAATTACAAACATGTCATCTTTGAAAATATTTTTTCAAATATATTACATTTGAAAATTTATTGCAAACATGTTACTTTTTATATAGAAAGACAAAATCATTAAAAAAATTCTCTCTCTCGAAAACTCAAACCAAAAATATAAAAGTTAAGTTTAAAAAAAAAGATGGCATTCTTGCAAAGATTTTTAAACGTTGATATAATTGTAAAGTAGTATGCCAAAAGTGATATATCATAAAAATCTAAGTAAGATTGACAACATCTTAGATCTAGAAGGAGGGGGTAAATATAGAAAGGTTTCGCAACACACTATTTGTATTGGAGGAGTTATCCAATCAATGAATCAAATTAGTTCTCTGTTTTCATAATATCTAAGATTTAGAGCCTTGATAATATGTGTGAAATTCTAAAATTTGGATGTTGTATTTGGAACTTTTTTAAAAAAAAGTTTATTCTAAAATATTTTGAAATTCATTTCAAATAATTTGATAATTCTATAACTATTCGATTTAAAAATGTAAATTTCTTTTTCTTAAAAAAAAAAACATGCATAGTCTAGAGGTCGCTGGTTCGAGCGGGGCTGGACAAAACTAATATTACATATTGTATTAAGTATGTTGAAATGAAAAATCATTTTTTTCTTTTCAATGGACCCAACATACCGTAATTTCAGTAAATGTGGATTTGAAATTCATGAAAAATAACATGGAGATGTTTTTTTAAACCATTTTAAAACTAAACACACCATTTTCACAGAAAATTATTTTAAAAAGGTTGAACAACATTTTATTTTCAGATCAGATCATTAAAAATTTAGCTAGGGAATATCACTTCTTTTCAATTTTTTGATTAAAACCAAAAATATTTATTGAATAAACAAAAGTCTAATAAACTTCAAATGTATATATTTTGCTTCTTAGATATGTGTGGGAGTTTTCCCATACAATTTCAGATATAATGATTAATGTATAACAAACATGTCACAAGCTTACTAACAAGTTGAAACATATATCTTAGCTGTTGGATTAAACGAAATGATATTAAAATTTAGCATTGACAAAAACATTGAAAAATAAATGGATTGGGAACACATGTCCAATGACACCCTTCCTTGCAGTGAAAATCTTGTGGTTTTACAATCTTCGTCGAATCTTCATGATGCAACACAATACGTGAAGTTTCTTCAGGTAATAAACGTAGTGCTTCAACGTTTGGAATTGTTACCATATTCATCACTAAAAATCAAAAAGTAAATATGTTATTATAAACAAAATTTTGCATCTAGATTTCTCTTTACATACGACATGTAGAACTTACCGGATATAAAAGCTAATAAGATAATGAAAGCAAACTTCATTGGTATCTTTTCCATTGTTTTAAATTTCGAAGATATGGTATTGAAGCATTGTGGAGCCGTTTTTATAGCATGGAGAAATGGTTTTTTCTTAGTCAAATAGATTATCTAATTATTATAAAAATAAAAATAAAATCATTAAAATGTATTATAATTTATTACTTCAGTTACCTAAAAATTGATTTTCCTTTTTACCAAATCTAGTTAAAATACATAAGACCAAATCCTTTTAACCTTAAAAATTTATTACTTAGATTCTTTAAAACTTTAATACAGTTTGACTAAAATAATGGTTGAACAGAGACATGTTAGATCTGAAAAGCCTAAATAGTCTGCTCGATTTTCATTTAAAGATCGTCTCTTTCTATCTACTCATATGTTAGGGACGAAATCCATGCATGGTTAACAATTTGATTTAAATTGAGTTGCTTAATGAGGAAAAGTTACGAATTAGCACATATTTTAATATAATGTTATGGTGTACTTGAAGATAAAGCTTCTCTCACTCATACTCCATCCGTTTCGTTTTAAAAAATGTATCCGGTTAGGATTTGGATGTATTTAACTCCAAACACATCCAAATACATTTTAAATACATTTTATTAAAATGACGCTTAATATGAAACGGAGGGTATAAAATAAAAATTATTGTGTTAATATAAATTGGTACATGTTTTATCAAGTGCTTATTTTGAATCTCTGATTCTTGTTGGCTTTACGAAGTAGTTTAAGTTTATGCAAACAGATTCACATGGCTGTTACATGTCAATATTTTAAGAGTTTTAATTTATGGCCTTTTACATATAAACTGACGCTTCAACATCTGTTTATAAGTAATTTTCTTTTCTATATATGTATGGATTAATCAATTAATAATATAATTTTACAAAAAAAATGTTTAAACTATATACTAGCGATTATATATAAAACCAAAAATCTGACTAATTTACTCTATTTTAGCTCGACTTGGTTCGATTTGGTTTGGAATTATCACTTAAAACATCCATTTTGACAATCTTTTCACGAGAACAACAAAAACCTTTTAAAAAAGGCAATTAGGTTTCAAAGTATCGACTGAAGCCAAAAAATATTTCTAAATAAACAAGAGCACAATAATCTTCGGTATCTCTTATATAGATATAGTTATATTTGTCTTTTAGATATTCGTGTGAGTTCTCTATTTAATTCCCAAATATAATAATTAATGTATGAACAAACGTCAAATAAAGTTTCAAAAAAAAAAAATTAATGTCAAATAAGTTTTATTTATTCGTACATAAAATCATATCTTTTTTATTCGATTAAACAAGATAAACTGAAACTTAACATAAACACATACAACGAAGAAACCCTTGAATGAAAATACATTGCACTTTACACCCTTCCCTGCAGTTAAAACCTTGTGGTTTCACGACTTGCGATGAAACTTCATGATCCAACACAATCTGAGGAATTTCTTCATGTAATAAACGTTTTGCATCAACATTTCAATCTGTTACGATACACATCACTAAAAAAACAAATCAATGACAATACTATATATATAAATACAATTACATCTAGAATTCAACATAAATGTGAAATGTGAAACTTACTGGCTGTAAAAGTTAAGAAGACAACGAAAGCAAACTTCAATGATAATTTCTCCATTGTTTTGTTTGTAGTGAATATTATCACAAAAAATGTTGAAGATAATGGTATACGAACTGGAGAATAGACAGTTTTTATAAAGATGTAATCACAAAAACATTTTTACAATTTTTTTTTTCTTTGGGTAGAAGTCTTGTTCTATTCATTCTCATATGATCACCTTTTATACAAGACGTAGCAGCTAGGGTATACACAGACTTAAATGATAGTATATTTAGTATACATAAATAGCTCCTTGACATATGCAATCATGGATATGATCATATCCTTATAGTTTTAGTCATATACTTGTCAAGTGTCTTCTTTTCTTTTGGTCAACGGTCAAATTCTTGTCCAATTATAAATCATATTAATTTGTTACCAGATTCAATAAAAATAGTTAAGACTAGACTGATTTTTTTTTAAAAGATCACGTTCAATAAAAAAAATAGAAGACCAAATTAGGAGCCTGATGTGGAAAACAAATCAATACACTTTGACTAAAACGGTTGTCTAGAAGAGAAAAAAGGGCGTTAGGGTTGACAATACACTTCTGTTAGAGGAACCAGAACAAAAACTCAAAGATCTTAAACTGCTTGATGTGTTTATTAAAAGAGAAGCCTCTGTCTCTTAAATAGACAAAAGCTCAAAACAAACTTGATCCTAAAAAGTCTCCAACTACTAGAACTTGATTCGAACTCAAGACTTATTCAAATTGACCAAATCAAATACGACCAACAATTAATTCAAACTAACTTCATACTTCAAATCCTCCCCTAAACTGGAATGTCTTCTTTTCCAGTTTACTCTTCTTTAAGACAAACTCCCAAGCTTCCTCTAAGTCTCTCAAACGTTTCAAGTTTCACTGCCTTTGTCATGATATCCGAGAACTGAACTTGTGTGGAACAATACTCCAAACTAATGACTCCATCATTCACCAAATCACGAAGAAAGTGGTACCTCACATGAATATGCTTGCTTCTTCCATGGAGGATTGGATTCTTTGACAATTTGATAGTAGAGCTATTGTCACAGAACATCACCGTACTCTCTCCTTGCTTCACACCAATCTCCTCCAAAATATTCCTTAGCCACACCGCTTGACATGCTCCATTAGCCGCAACCACAAACTCTGCTTCAGTGGTTGACAAGGTGACTATTGGCTGTTTTTTCGACGCCCAAGACACAGCTGCTCCACCAAACATAAACACAAACCCTGAAGTGCTCTTTCTATCATCCACATCACCCGCGTAATCACTATCTGCATATCCCACCAGCTTCATATCTCCTTCTCTTCTATATTGGATTCCATAATTTGTAGTCCCTTGAACATACCTTAAGATTCTTTTCACCGCTAGCCAGTGTTGTTCATTCGGTGTTTCCATATAACGAGAGACCAAATTGACTGAGTATATCAAATCAGGTTGTGTAGCCGTCAAATATCTCAGACTTCCCACCATCTGTTTGTACACCGTAGCATCCACCAATGATCCATTTCCATCTTTACTCAGCTTCTGACCCGGTATGATTGGATTTCGAACAAAGTTACAGCTCTCCATTCCAAACCTTATCAAAATATCTTCTGCATACTTCTTTTGCCCAATGAATATACCATCTTCATCCTGAATTACCTCAACACCAAGAAAGTACTTCATCTTTCCTAAATCAGTCATAGAGAACTCTTCTTTCATCGAAGCTTTGAAATCTTCTAGCATCTCTTCTGAATTTCCTGTGTAAATCAAGTCATCCACGTAAAGACTTACAATCAGAATTCCTTCTTGCTCTGCTTTCACAAACAAGGTGTGCTCGCAATAGCACTTGTTGAAGCCCTTTGAGAGAAAGTATCCTTCAATTTTGCTATACCAAGCCCTCGGAGCCTGCCGTAAACCATATAACGCTTTATTAAGCTTATACACCTTACTGATTTCGTCTCTTCTCTCAAAGCCTGGAGGTTGCTCTACATAGATGTCTTCTTTGAGGTCTCCGTGCAAGAAGGCACTCTTAACATCGAGCTGAAAGACGTTCCAGCCTTTGCTTGCAGCAGCTCCAAGTATCACCCTAATCGTATCCCATCGAGCAACAGGAGCGAAAACTTCATGAAAATCAACACCCTGAGTCTGATGAAAGCCTTTGGCTACTAACCGGGCTTTATACTTGTCTACTTCTCCCTTCTCGTTAAACTTTGTTTTGAAAAACCCACTTGACTCCTATTATTTTCGCATCCGCAGGTATCTCAACAAGTTCCCAAGTGTTGTTATCTTCTATTGACTTGATCTCACTTTCCATCGCTTTTCTCCACTTCTATGTTTCACAGCTTCATCAAACTTGTCTGGATCATCTTCACCAACAAACATGGCCAAAAATTCATCACCAAATTCTTCTATGAACAAACTCATACCTTCGCATACGAAATCCTTCATCCATAACGGTTTTTTTGTATGTTCCTTCTAGGTCTTGAAGACACATTCTCCGTGGTGATTGTTGGCGCTTCGGGTGGTGTTTCTTCTTCAACGGGTGACTCATTGTTTTCTTCTTCAACAGGAGACTCGTTGGTTTCTTCTTCTCTTGCCTCTCCATTGTTTTGAGATTCACCCACAACTTCCTCTTCGTCATCAAACATCTCTACCCAAGGTACCTCTCTGTTTTCGCCATTCACTTCCCAATTCCAGGCTTTATTCTCATCAAAGACCACATCCTTACTTGTTATAACCCTCTTGGTGACTGGATCATAAAGGCGATATGCCTTAGACTCTCGACTTACACCAAACATTACGCATTTGGTGCTTTTCTCGTCTAGCTTGATTCGTTTCTCATACGGAATCAGAGCAAAAGCAACACATCCAAAGACTCTAAGATGATCCACCGTGGGTTTTTGATCACTCCACTTCTCTGTTGGTGTCTTGTCCCCCAAAATTGATGTTAGGCTTCGGTTTAGGATGTAAACCGAGTACTGGACCGCTTCTGGCCAGAACCGTTGTGGCACCTTCATTCCCATCATCATGCATCTCGTCATATTGAGAACACTTCTATTCTTCCTCTCTGCAACTCCGTTTTGTTGCGGAGTATAGGCAGTGGTGAGCTGCCTCTTTATCCCATGCTCTACACAATAATCTTGGAAAGCACCTGAGTTGTACTCTCCTCCCCTATCCGTTCTCAAGCACACCAATGCTTCTCCCGTCTCTCGTTCGGCTGCCATTCTAAACTCCTTGAATTTACTTAGAGCCTCTGATTTTTCAGTTAAGAAATAGGTCCAACACTTCCTACTATAATCATCGATAAAGTTGATGATGTACCTTTTTCCTCCTTCAGAAACGGGTGAGATAGGTCCACAAATATCACTATGGACTAGCTCAAGTCTTCTACTAGCTCTCCAATTGCTCTCTTTTGGTATGTTAGTCCGTATTTGCTTCCCCTTCATACAGATTTCACACACTCCTTCTTTGAGCACAATACGTGGCAGCCCCAACACCATCTCTTTCTCTCCTAGCATTTGTAACCCTCTCTGACTTAAGTGACCATATCTCTTATGCCACATTGAGTCAGTCTTCTCCATTGTGGTTTGAAGACACCTAGTCTCCATTTCTTTCTTCTTCTCTACCACAGTTGCGAGTATAACAAACATCTTGTTTGTTGACATCGAGGAGTACATGATTACCCTTTGTTGTTCCTTGTGCCAAATCTCACAAGCATCGTCTTCTATGGTGATTCGCAACCCCTTTTGTTGCAATTGACCCACGCTCAACAAATTGTTCTTCAAGCCCGGTACATAGTACACAGAGGAGATGACTTGTACTAAGCCATTAATTTTCAACAAGAGATTACCTTTTCCTTCTACTACCATTCTCCGGTTATCTCCTAGTTTGACATTCTGTCGAAACGTATCATCAAACTCACTAAACCACGCCTTGGTTCCACACATATGGTTGCTGCACCCAGAGTCAAGAAACCATACATGCTCATCCTCTGTTTTAATCTGCTCAATGTACGCCATTAGCAAAACATCTTCTTCCAACTCTGCGTAATTTGCATTCTTATCCCAGCTTGGACATTCATTCTTGAAATGTCCCATCTTATGGCACTTAAAGCACTTTATCTTGCTTTTGTCGAGCACTCCTCGACCTCTGCCTCCTCTACCAAAATGGCCTCCTCGACCTTGGCCTTGGTATCCACGGCCTCTTCCACCATCCCATCTCTGACCCTCAACCTTCAACGCATGTTCTTCTCTCACATGCTTCTCATGTTTGGTCATATTTCCCTCATGACACAACAAAGAACTCTGCAGCCCATCCACCGTAAGTTCTTTGATATCATTTGATTCTTCAATAGCACATACCACGTATGTGAACTTCTCCACCAAAGTTCTTAGGATCTTCTCCACCACTTTGGAATCCGGCATGTCTTCTCCTAGATTCCGCATATCATTTGCAACAACCATGACTCTTGAGAAGTAATCTGTGATTGTTTCACTTTCTTTCATCTCAAGAATCTCGAAGTTCCTTCTCAGTCTCTGAAGATGTGCACTTTGTACCCTCTGGTTTCCTTGAAACTTCGTCTTCATAGAATCCCAAATATCTTTAGCAGTCTCCTTCTTGGCAATCGTCTTGAGAATAGTCTTATCAAGAGATGCAAAAAGATAGTTTTTTACCTTGAGATCCTTGAGAGTCATCTCTGCAAGTTCGGTTCTTTGAGCTCCGGTCAGTATCACGCCTCTCTCCGGCCTTGTGATGGCTGACTCAATCAGATCCCACCACTCTCTCGATCTCAACATGTTCTCCATGAGCATTGCCCAATGCTCATAGTCTCCATCAAATTTTGGAATGCTCAACGACAAGTCTCTGTCACTCATTCTGTTTTTTTTTTCTTTCACTTTGCACTGATTTGTAACAAGCTTTTTAAGAACCGCTCTGATACCACTTTGTTAGAGGAACCAGAACAAAAACTCAAAGATCTTAAACTGCTTGATGTGTTTATTAAAAGAGAAGCCTCTGTCTCTTAAATAGACAAAAGCTCAAAACAAACTTGATCCTAAAAAGTCTCCAACTACTAGAACTTGATTCCTACCAATCAGGAACTCAAGACTTATTCAAATTGACCAAATCAAATACGACCAACAATTAATTCAAACTAACTTCATACTTCAACTTCATACCTAAATATACGAAGATCTTCAAATCCTAAGTTGTCGGTTCATGAACCGTTTCTGGACGAAATCGCCAAGAGAGATAGAGAGATCGAGAGAGAGAGAGATCAGACAAAGATTTGTGGTGTTTTTTTTTGTTTGATCGCGATGAACGGAGTGAGAGAAGAGAGAAAATGAAGAGGTCGAGTTTTGGTTATGAATTATTTTGTGTTTTTTTTTTTTTTGACAACCAATTAATGCGTGACACGTAGCTCCCAGAGACGAATCTTAAATCTCTGGATCGAGAAACGTATCTCGTTTAATTCAGGCCATTTTCGATTAAACAATTAACTTTTCCCCCTAGAAACCCATCTACATACCCCATTGAAACTGCTCTTAGATATGAAAAAAAGAATGAAACGAGATATTTTTCCTCAAACTTTGTTTCATTTTATTCCTTTCCTTTTTTTAAGAATAACAAATCTAGAGAAATTTTTCTTATTTTTCATCTATTGGATGAAACTTCCTAAATTTTAGAAGAAAACAAATTTATCCCAAATGGTAGAATTATGGAGGAATGGAGAAGAATAACATATCCCACCAAATTTTATTCTTCTAATGAGTCAACCATTTACACCCTAAATAGACAACTTTGGCATCACAGTCTTCGATTTATTAGGGGTTATTTGATGTAGTCTTCTATATAATTTTTATAATCCTCTAAACTTAATTTTTTTAATTTTTAAAAGAATTCATGTGTGTGGATTCTAAAATTTGAGTGTTGAACTTGATTTTGTTTTTAGGCATATAAAATTTACTGGAATTCATTTTAAATTATTCAATATACATCAAATTTTAACGAACTATTTTAAACATTTTCTTCAATTTATATTTATGACCGAAAATTTGGCATCAACTGAGTATGTTACAACGGAAAAAACAACTATTCTAACAAGGTTGAATAACAACGGACACATTTTATAAAAATAAAAAATCTAACTAGTGAATATAATTAGTATTCATTTTTTCAAATTTGTGATTAAAACCAAAAGTATTTTTGAATAAACAAAAGTCCAATAATCTTTAAATATCTTGCATATATATATATATATATATATATTTTAGACGTATCTGGGAGATTTCTCCATACAATATTTCAAGATGTGATGATTAATGTAAACAACAAATGTCAAATAAGTTTTCTAATCAGTGAAAACATATCTTATTTGTTCTATTACACGTGATGCTATTAAAATTTTTCGCATATACACAAACATTCGATAACAAATGGATCAGGAAGGGGAATACATTGCACCCTACAGGGTTTCTTGCAGTGAAGACGTTGTGGTTCCACACTTTGTGGCGAAGCTCCATGATGCAACACAATATCTGAAGTTTCTTCAGATGATAAACGTTTTGCTTCAACATTTGGAACTGATACGATACTCATCGCTACAAAACAAAGACAATATGTTGTTACAAATAAAAAAATTCATCTAGAATTTTTTTTTGTTGTTTATATTTTACACAAAAAATATGATATTTACTGTAGGGGTTAAATCTCCCCTAGAAGAATCGATAAGCCTAAATCGACTAAGAAAACGTTCAATCGGCCGAGTAGTCAAGCCCAAAAGATGAAGATTTATTAGAAGCCCATTAAAGACCCGCTACTATTTGTCTCAACCGACTTATTTGTTCATAAATAAGCATGTACCCCCTCATTTGTGAGGATCCGAAATTTCTTATAAAAACACTGTTTACAGCTCTGATCTTGATTAATAAGAACAATCTCAAGAACCATAATTCTATCTCTTTCTAAGTGTTTGAAACCCTAAAGAAGCTCTATTTCGAAGAATCTTCACAATTTCTATTGTGTGTAAATTCCAGCACGCACAATTTGGCGCTAGAAGGAGGGGATCTACTCGCAACACTAGCTTCATACACGAAACGAACACTTAGACGAATTCGCAAGATTTCAAAAACAAACCAGCAAACCACAGCAAGTACGCCTTCAGCTCGCGGGGTCGCAAGGATCATACGCCTCTCAGAGATGGGACTACTCCCGTCGCGGGCGCGACTGACGGCATCATCGAGATCGCAGATAATCTGGAGGAAAACATTAGGGAAAGACATGAAACGCGCTGGAGAGGCCTAGACGGCAGCTCTCCTCATCGTCTTGCTGCTCGCCTCGTCGACTAGCCCCACGCCTCGTCGACCGGCAGCTCTCCTCATCGTCTTGCTGCTCACCTCGTCGACTAGCCCCTCGCCTCGTCGACTGGCAGCTCTCTTCATCGTCTTGCCGCTCGCCTCGTCGACTAGCTCCTCGCCTCGTCGACCGGCAGCTCTCCTCATCGTCTTGCTGCTCGCCCAGTCGACTAGCTCCTCGCCTCATCGACTGGCAGCTCTCTTCATCGTCTAGCTCCTCGCCTTGCTTTCTGGCAGTTCACCTCGTCGACTGGGTCAATTCGCCAAACTCGCAGATTTGCAATAGACACAAGCTCTCTCTCCCTCTGTAAGAGACTACTTTGATTTTTCACTCTGAGACTAGTTCCTCAAAGTCTTTTGACTTTTGAGTTGTGAAAAACTTCAAAGTGCGCCTCTTTGTGCGATACTACTTTGTTAAAAGCTCGCAACCTCGACGGGACTCGGTGACCTCGCAAGCTCGACATCATTTGGTCAGCTTTCCAACGCCGTTTGATTCGCATCGTTTGGAGTTGTGGTTGGGGAGATACGACTAATTTTCTAACGACACGTCAACCTGGCGACCTCACCCTCTCGTCGACTTCGTCTCCGATCCATCAAAAATCTTGTGAAGTCACCTCGTCGTCTTCTCCATCCAAAATCGCCCTCGCGGCAAAGCACAACGATAAGAATCAACACGCTTCACGTTGCCACCGTTGACGCATCGATCTCGGCCTCGCCTGCTTCACCTCGTCATTTCAGATGGCAGAAGTCGCCTCGTGGCCTCGCCGTAATCACTCATGAGCTCGCTTATTCGCCATAGTCAAACTCGTTAGCTCGCCTTCACCACATAAACACAGCACGAGCTCCTCTCTGTGGTCAGTTCATGTTCACCTCGCGAGCTTACGGACGAACCAAACTACCTCAAGATAACCGCGATGTCTTCTTAATCATCTCGTTCCTTCAAATTCACCTAAAGAGCTTACAGAATCAAGTCGCTTTGTCCAAATTGACAAGATCACAGGATGATGAGAAGAGACTCACGAGCGTTTTAATCAAAGAGGGAAATGGGCTCTCTGAGGCCTAGTTGATTTTCAATTGACGATGGCGTCTTCTTCTTTGGTCGAGCTCGCAACGCCGCCACAATCTTCCCAAATCGAGCTCCTCTCTCGTTCTCAACCACCTTGCGGCGTCTCTGTCTTTTCAAAGCTTTACCTCGCTCGTCCAAGCACAAGCTTCACCAGAGAAGCTCGCTCACCTCATTACTAACGCGGACAACAAAATGCCACTAAGCGAGCTCACCGCCACCGGAGACGTAACCTGCGATCTTGTTTTAATTCCAAAATCTGCGAGATCAACTCACCACACAATTTTGACGAGCTCATCTTCGCCTCCACTGAATCGACCATGTGAACTCGCGAGATTGGTGGAATCAACTCGTCAAGTCAACTAGTCGACCTAACAACATTGATTTCAACATCACTTCGCCGTCTCGCTCAATATGACTAGTCAACCTCCTCGTCTAGAAGACAAGGTAGAGTCCCAGTAACGGTGAAGAAATCCAACAAAAATAAAAGGTCACTTCGCTTTATCCTCGCCTCGTCGCCATAGAGCTTCGGTTTGACTTAGTGGACCTCGTGTCACCACAATTAGAGAGACTAACCTCGGCGTTACTTCCGTAAAAAGAACTCTACTTCAGACCGTGATTGAGCCCGCAAGATGAGAAGGAACAAACCAAAGTGTAACAGATGTGTTGATGGGCTTGGAGAAACAGTGACGGGCCCAAATTCAGCCACCTTGTTTGATCTCTACCTCAATTCACCTCGTGTCTTCACAATGATAAAGGAACTTGGTTTTGTCCTATCCCAACGAAGCAGCTCCGCATAAAGATCTTCATCAAGTCACACCTTGTCGCACCACACATGCTTGCAAGAGCTAAAAATTCACCTCGTAGCACCAAGAGTCTGCTCTTTACGTCGCAGCTCTGGAAATCGACTGAGTTAACTCGCCTAACCCGCCAAGATATTTTCTCTTGTCGCCAAAAGTTCTTCTCCACCGAGTTAACCCTGTGAGCTTGAAAGTTGGCTGCAAACAATTCGTCGAGTCACCTTGCAAGATCTCTTTACCCCGCAGCTCTCGGGCTCGCAACAATAAGAATCGATCTCGTTTCAAGTCAACTCAACATCGACGGTGGTAAACTCGTCCAACTCGTTGTGATTCGACTCGCTCATCTCCTCCGACTCAGCGCCGCAAGCTTTATTCTACTCAAATTCCACCTCAACAAGCTCGCGGTTTACGGTTTGGAGCACAACATATCCACCTTGCGAGTTCACGGACGAAGCAGTCTACCTCGCAATCTCTCTGACCCGACACACGGCTCGCAGTCTCTCCAATCTCTTCAACATTGGCCTCGCGAATCTCAGTCTCTGAGACACGAAGATTTTGACCTCGCCGAAGTTTTGTTTCTTCACCAAGAATCAACCATACTTTAAAGCCGAGCAACGAATCAGAAGAAGAGCTCGCGAGGTGGTGGAGAACAAAAATAAGTAAATGAAATGATGGAGCATGCCCGTACTAAAAATGGGCTTGGAAAAATGGAGTTCGTGGCCCAAATAAGTTTGATTTTGTTGGAGCACTTCGCCACTCAATAATCGTCACTCACTCGGCTCACCGAGTTAAAGATCAAACTTTGTCAATGGGCTCGCCGTTATCGTCAACCTCACCTCGCCGGATCAACTATCTAGCCAACCACGATCCTCACTCGAGGGTACGTAAGCAACTTGTTTTATAACGAGTTCCGTTGCCTCCTCAAAAAGGGGGGGAGTGGGTCTGTATATTCATACTCCCACTCACAGTATGTAACGACTTAAGGTTTTAACCAAGTCTTGTTACGATTCGATTCAGCTCGCAAACGACTCCGGTCTAAACACGACAATCGATAACGACTTAAGGTTTTAACCAAGTCTTGTTACGATTCGTTTAGCTCGCAAACGACTCCGGTCTAAACGCGACAATCGATAACGACTTAAGGTTTTAACCAAGTCTTGTTACGATTCGTTCAGCTCGCAAACGACTCCGGTCTAAACGCGACAATCGATAACGACTTAAGGTTTTAACCAAGTCTTATTATGATCAATAAAAATTCGGCGTCATTATGCCATAATGGCGACCTGATTAAAACTTCATCATCATTATGAAGTATACTTATACATCCTCAACGGATAAAGCGCGCTATATAAAATTAGAGTTCATTTCTGGGATAAACATATTCAGTGTGAGTATGTCCGTTAGTCGGGATGTCCATCTCGCGAGTCCATCTCGGGATAGACACATTCAGTAGAATGTGTCCGTTAGCCAGGATGTTTGACTCGCAAACCCAGTTTTTACTTAACAAACTGGTCGAACTTAGCAAATATAGTCGGTTCAGAGATTCTGTGGAACTCTCTGCACCGATATTTGCCTGGATAAGATATGTTCAGTAGAATATAACCAGGATGTTCGTCTCGCAAAAACCCAGTTATCATAACAACTGGTCGAATCTAAGCGTCTTAAAACCGCATTGAATCTAAGCGTCTTAAAACCGCATCGAATCTAAGCGTCTTAAAACCGCATCGAATCTAAGCGTCTTAAAACTGCATCGAATCTAAGCGTCTTAAAACCGCATCGAATCTAAGCGTCTTAAAACCGCATTGCCAAACCGCATTGCCTCTAAGCGTCTTTAAACCGCATCGCCTCTAAGCGTCTTAAAACCGCATCGCCGCTAAGCGTCTTGAAACCGCATCGCCGCTAAGCGTCAACATGTCTGCGGAACAGTTCGCCAACTAGCATTTTTGGATCAGCTCGAATCCGAAACATCGTTAATGAGCTCGCCGTCATCTTTGGCGAAACTTGTCGCTCAGCTCGTCATTATCTTAAGCAACACATCATCGCCTCCGGGCTCGCCAAACTCGAAGACAAGTCTTTACCGCTGGGCTCGCCATTTTTCCTCAATCATCATGATTCTTTGGAACTCACCCAGTCCGCTATTATCCACACCATAAGACGTCTTCGAAGCAGCTCGCTGCAAGATATCTCCATCAGTTCGACCACCTCGCTTAAAGACTATTATTGATCAGCTCGCAAAAATGTCATTGGGCAGATCACAAGTTCAGTCAGCTCATTGAGAGAACTGATCAGGACCAAGCAGGGCAGCTGTCACCGTCTCGACCGGTCCGCAGACAAAATGCTCTGAAATCATGTCGACCCGGTCGCATTCACATCCTCGGACCAGATCGCCACAACGTATTTTTTCGACCACTTCGCCCAAAAACTTGAAGACGAATAAGCTCGCCGAATATCTTCATTAAAACGCCTTCGATCGAATCGCCGCAAGATATATGCGATCATCTCGCCACTTGGTCGTCAAACATTGGGCTCGTCAATAAAAACATCACGCTCGGTGATATCGCTACAAAGCATGCGCTAGTCACACGATTTAAGTTCAGCTCACGGTCAAAACTTGGACACCTCGCCGACCAGGCAAGCTCGTCCTTAACGGAATCAACGATGCGAGCTAGTCCCAAGCTCGCAAAACCTCAAGTCCGCATCACAGTTGAGCTCGTGTCTTCAACATTGACCTCTCCGATTCAACTCGAGCTCGTCGATTCGTCCTCTCGACCAATACTAACGAAGCTTTGTATCTAGACTTTCACGAACAAGCACCTCTGATTGGCCTCGCGTCTATCTGACTCGACTAAGTCGACTCGTCAAATCGCATAATCTCGCCAGAAGACAAATTAGAGGTGGTCACGAAAAGAGTGCAAAAAAGAAATGGTTGTTCTTATGGGCTTGGAAATAAATCAATGGCCCATTGACTTCGCAAACCCATAACATCACCTCGTCGTGTCTCTCTCTCTCACCACCTCGCTGACTTCGTTTCACTTCGTCAATAGAAAACAACAGACTTGTTGCTTCAACTAAGACGCAAATGAACCTTGCTGCTTCAGAGATCAAGCTTGTTACTTTGGAAGTCAAGTTCGCCGGGCTCGATTAATCCTCACCACTCACAGATTTGGAATCAAACCACTTCTCCACCTCGCGGGCTTGAACCAAAATCCAATCGACTCGCCGCAGCTCCTACAATTCGCCATCTGTGACTCGACTGAGTCATCCCGCGAGCCATTTTTCCTTCGAATCGGCCTCGCTTTCAACGCTATAAGCTCCGCTTCGCCTCACATAATCGTATCGCTCAACTCGCTCACCGAGCCAACTCACAGGTGAGCGAGTCGATTTGGCGAGGTAGGCAAGTCGACTCCAACGAGTTAGACGATTTGACTCCGGTTATGTACATCACAACATCATCACGCAACTCGACCCTATCTTCGGCGATGCATCTTTATCCAGCTCGCCATTTGTTTGTCTGGGCTCGTTGCAATCCGAGCTGAAAGTTGGCAACCTGAAATTTCTTCACAAGATGACTCATAATGTCGAGCTGAACATATCAGCTCGCCGCGATTGAACCACAAAACATGACGAGCTCGTCGTCTTCTCCACTCAATCTCGACAAGCATCTCGCTTCACCAGTAGCGCCGGACTCGTAGCCAAAGCTGGAATCAACTTCCCTAGACCAGCTCGCGACTCGCAATTTCAATCTGCCTCAAACCCACTTCGCTGGCTTGCAATTTCAACGACGATAATTCGACCGAAAACTTCTCTCTCGACCTGCTCGCAAACTTGTCGAGACAACGCAAATCAAATTTGCTCCGAGTCAGCAAACTCAACCTTGTCGCCACTTTGTCTCAAACAGATCTTTGAAGAATTAAGTCTATTTGGGCCTTGCAAAGCCCACTATGAAGTCCAAGACATCCACGCTACTCATCTTCTCCTCTTTGGTTCACCTCATGGACTCATGTTCACCTTGATGTCGCTCTGAGTCAATCACCGAGCACACCTCACCATCTTACAACTCATTCATCGAATCAACCTAGACATGCTCGCGGTTCGTGATGCAACAAATCAACAAGAATCAACATTGTGCCGAGTCAACTCATAACCGGCATGGATAAACTCGTCTGACTCGCTCACCTTCTCCGATTCAACCTTGCAAGCTCTCTACCTCGCATTTTCCCCAATCCAACTCGGAAACACGACAATGCGACGAAGGAGCAGCTCGAGCACTATTCAACGAGGTAATTTTGAAGACTGACCAAGTAAGCTCGAGCTCGATTGAATCGTACCTCGCAAGCTCGCGTGACCTCATATTCACCTCGCCCTACTCGCAACCACCGTTCCGGTCTCGCGAGCTCCACGACATGACGAACCAACTCCGTTGGCTCAAGAACTTGTTGTTAACCTAAGAGCTACCTCGCGAGCTTACTTCCTCTAACAAATCGACCTCGTAAGCTTACCACGACAAGAATCAAGTTTATTCCGAGTCAACTCGGTGTGAGTCAACTCGTTTAACTCGTTCTGAGTCGACTCGCTTACCAAGCAAATCAATCTTCACCTCGCCGAACTCAATGCACCTCGCCAATGTCGATTCACCTCTAAAGACAACCTCGCCGCAGCTCCTCTACTGAATCAACCTCGCCGAGTTTGATTACCTCGCC
Source organism: Draba incana (assembly GCA_963576765.1). NCBI lineage: Eukaryota > Viridiplantae > Streptophyta > Magnoliopsida > Brassicales > Brassicaceae > Draba > Draba incana. The sequence continues at coordinate 2,060,286 of OY755207.1, read as the reverse complement.
GACCTCGATATATCTTTGCTTGACCTTGCAGAAATGGAGACAGACAAAGAAGAAGATGACCGCGGTCTTGAAACGCTATCTCACCCACCAACTTTGCGACAATAAGGATCGATCTTATTTCAAGTCGATTCAACATCAACACGAGTGAACTCGTCCGACTCGTTGTAATTGGATTCGCTCATCTCCTCTGATTCAAACGTCGCATTTTTCTCCAATCCAACCCCGACAACGCAAGCTCTGAGCGAGTCGACTTGATCACTTTGCAATGAGTCCGCTCGGTCACCTCGTCCGCCTCACAAGCTTGTTGAAACGACCAAGTTTCACTTCGCCAAATCAAGCTCGGAAATCCAAAGTTCACTACAACAAGCTCGTTGTATCACCTTGCGACCTCGTCACTATCAAGTCGAGCCCCACCGAGTCAACTTGTCCACTGAGTCGACGTGTTCACCTCGCGGCTCGCGGCACAATGACTACCTTGACCTTGCAAGCTCGAGCTCGACGTCTCCAAGTTTAACAACTATACAAGATCGTCGATTCAAGCTCAAATCAACGCTCAAACAGCCTCGCAATCTTGATCTCCGTTAGCAAGAACAAGCTCCTCCAAGTCTACTCACTTGTTTCCTCTTCGTCAACTCGCCCACTTCGCCGTCTTCTTCGACTCGCACCTCGCGAATTTGAAATCACCTCTCGGGTTCGCAACAACAAAAATCAACCTTTGAAGTCGACAATGACGAATTGAACGAGTGTGTGACTTGTGCTCTTTTTCCCTTGATCTGGTTTTTCCCATCGGGTTTTCTAGACAAGGTTTTTACCGAGGCTTGTTCACACACTTATACGTCGTCATCATCTTCGAGCGGCTCGCATATTTGGAACATCCATCTCGTCGCCTCGCATCTTCAAGCGGCTCGCGGATTACTAACGCGATCAGCTCGCAACTTCGCCAGACCGAAATCGACTCGCCGCTAAGCGTACTCGGTCAGCTCACCGAGTTGGGTGCAACCAAGTCATTTGGGCTCGGCAACGTTGGTCAACACGTTAACAGTCTAACGGAAATCGATTCTTCGTCTGGACACCCTTACTTCAACACTTTTTAATTAAACTGTTGAACTGGGGGGCTAACTGTAGGGGTTAAATCTCCCCTAGAAGAATCGATAAGCCTAAATCGACTAAGAAAACGTTCAATCGGCCCAGTAGTCAAGCCCAGAAGATGAAGATTTATTAGAAGCCCATTAAAGGCCCGTTACTATTTGTCTCAACCGACTTATTTCTTTATAAATAAGCATGTACCCCCTCATTTGTGAGGATCCGAAATTTCTTTTAAAAACATTGTTTACAGCTCTGATCTTGATTAATAAGAACAATCTCAAGAACCCTAATTATATCTCTTTCTAAGTGTTTGAAACCCTAAAGAAGCTCTATTTCGAAGAATCTTCACAATTTCTATTGTGTGTAAATTCCAGCACGCACATTTACCGAATGTAATAACTAAGAAGATAATGAAAGCAGACTTCATTGTTTTAGATGTTGATGATATGGAGCAATTATGGGTCCGTTTTTATAGAATGGAAAAATTGTATTCTTAGTCAAATATTATATTAAGTTATAAATCGACTGAACGTGGACTTTGACTAAAACTTGTGATTGAACGTAGACATGTTAGGTCATCTCCATCCATGTGTCTTACTAAATTCTTATACCAAGTTCTTAAATATAAAATTATTAAAACACAAACTCTTTCTTTCTTTTACTCAACTTTATACACTCTTTTTCTTCCTTTTATTCAATTTTTATTAATTTTATATTTAAACACTATCTTTTCCTTTCAAAAACCACTCTCCAAAAGTTCTTATCCCTCCATTTTAAGATCTCTCTTTCATCATTTTCTTAACTTTTATTAATTTTATATTCAAACACACCCACTATCTCTTCTCTTTACTCAAATTTTATTAATTTTATATTTAATATACCCCACAAAAACACTCTCTTTCTTTTTTTTTTCCCCTAAGAACCTCACTAAGATACATGGATGGTGATGCTCTTAAGATCTGAAAAACCCTAAGATCATCTCCATCAAAGGATCTTAACAAAGATTCTTCAAATTAAAAAAAATAAAAATAATGGAAATGGGAGAGAGAGAAAGGAGATGAGATCTTAAACAAGACTTGTAAGACCCAAATCTTAGACTAACTTTGCCAAATGTTGTTGTACAATTGGTTGGTGTATTTTTAATAAATTAAAATTTAAATAAATAATTAAATAATATTAAAACTAAGACCTAAAGTTTTTGGGGGATTTTATGGATGGAGATGGTCTAAGTAGTCAGTTTTCATTGGTCTTAGGCCAAAAATAGGAAAAACGCAAGAAATGTTGTATCTTGTCAATTTCATCAGTTGAATCGATAGTAAATATTTGAAACAAAGACAATAGTTGATGATTATCTGGAAACCTCAAGAAAAAGTTTGCTTTGTCAACAAAACTAGGAGTTTTTAGATCTTTTACTATTCGCTACAAAGGTGTATTTATATATATATATATATATATATATATATATATATATATATATAGTATGGTCTACTTGAGGATAAGAGCATGAACAACAATAAATCTTATGCATTAAGCAGATCTTAAGATGTTTTTAAGTAAAAAAAAAAATTAAAAAAAATTGATTTTGGTAAGGTCTGTTCTTATTCAGAGTCTATGGTTGATGATATTCTCTCCATTGTTTGCTCGTAGAAAATATTATAGCAAAAAGATGTTCAAGTATAATGTGTACCGTGTCCCTTCTTTAGCTATCGTGGAATCGTTCTAAACTTCTAATAGAATAGAAATGGTGTAATTTTAGTTATATATTTATTAATTTTTTTCCTCGGCAGTCAAATTGTCTAATTATTCTAAATTTTATTAATTTGTTACCGATTTCGATAAAAATAGATAAGACTTGGACTATTTATTCTATTATCAAATTCAATAAAAAAAAATAGATAAGACCAAATATATCAAGACTCTAGAGCCTGGAGAATGGGAAAAAATAATACACTTTGACTAAAATGGTGGTCGAGAAGAGACAGATGGCCATGGCGTTAGGGTTGACTTGACAACATGTTAGAACTAGAAAGAAAAAAAAAACTAAATAGAGAGCTTTGGCATCACAATCTTCGATTTATGAGGGGTTATCTAAACAATGATTCAAAAATATTTTTTTCTGTTTATGATCATAAAGATTTGGAAGTTTGATAATTGGTACATGTATATTGATTCTAAAATTTGAAAGTTATACCTTGATTCTTAAACAATTTATATATACATGATAAACAAAGGGATTTTTGGTTAGTTAAAGTCACAAATACAAATTTTGTTTCATAGCTATATGTAGTTTTCTACTTCACCAAAAAAAGATATATGTAGTTTTCTCCATGCAATGTTCAAAAGCAATAATTAATGTGAACAACAAATGACAAATAAGTTTTCCAATCACTGAAAACGTTTTTTATTTGCTCATTTAAACGAGATGATATTACAAACTTTCGCATACACAAAGACATTGAATAACAAATGGATCAAGGGGAATGCATTGCACCGTACACGGTTTCTTGCAGTCACGTTGTGGTTTCACAGTTTGTGGCGAAGCTTCATGATGCAACACAATATGTGAATTTTCTTCAGATAATAAACGTTTTGCTTCAACATATGGAACTGTTACGATACTCATCGCTACAAAACAAAGCCAAAATGTTGTTGTTATAAATAAAAATTTGCATCTAGACAATTTTTACTGTTAATATTTTACACATAAGTATGAAATTTACCGAATGTAATAACTAAGAAGATAATGAAAGCAGACTTCATTGGTTTAGATGTTGAAAATATGGTACCAGTTCTGGCTCCGTTTTTATAGAATGGAGAAATTGTATTCTTAGTCAAAAAAAATTATCAAGATATAATAAGAAAATCACTATAAAATTCTATAAAAAATGGTTTTTGTTTTACCAAATTTATTGGCTTAGTTTGGTCAACTTGAAGATAAGGCTTCTTTGGCTCATAACAAGATAAGACATTAATGTATAAATACGCATTAGCACATGTATTTGTCTAGGTGATTATTATGAGTCTATGGTCATTACATGCGATATTGTAGTTGGACGTATAAAAGCATGATTGTGTGTAAGGGATTTCTTGTTCTCTTGGTGAACAACTTAAGGTCCCCACTAAAGTTTCTTAATGAAACAAACATTTGTGTCCTACTCTGTCATCTATCATATTTATATCCAGATTAGCAGCATGCAAAAACACAACCATGTGATAATTTTGTTTCATCTGTGTCCCACACTTGTTAATCATTTTTCAACTCATTCATTTGATCTATATATACAGCCTTCAATATCATCAACCACAAGCAATACATAACTTGAATCCCCTTAGTCCTTCTTTTGACCTCATACATCTTTCAAAAGCTTCAAGTATCAAACTTCCAAACAAGAAAATGGCTTTGGTAAGAAGTATATTTAGTGCAAAGAAGATTCTTGGTGGTTCTTTAGTAGGAACAAAGAAAGCAACTTCAGCACCAAAAGGGTTTCTTGCGGTGTACGTCGGTGAGAATCAGAAGAAACAAAGATATATTGTGCCAGTCTCATACTTGACCCAACCTTCATTTCAAGCTCTTCTAAGTAAAGCCGAGGAAGAGTTCGGGTTTGATCATCCGATGGGCGGCTTGACGATCCCGTGCCCCGAAGATACTTTCATCAGTATAACTTCTAAACTCCAAAGATGAAGATAATCCAACAAAAAGACATTAACCATTGTTTTTTTTTTCTCAAATTTGAGATACATAGTTACTATGTGAATAGAGAACAGTTTTTTTTTTCTCAAATTAGAGATACATAGTTTGTTACGGAGGATTAGAAAATTTCAATGTAAATCACAATTTTGTATAACAAAGATCAAATCAATACAAGTTACAGAAACGTTTTTGCTTAAAGATCATTCAACAAATAGCTTGTAAAAATGTCTTAACAGAATTATTTATGGCATTAAATCTTGAAACTGAATCAGGCTAAAGAACGAATATCGAACTACAAGACAGGATCTCAACATTTTATTTCTATCCTGGAAAATAGCTTTTTCTTTTACTATTGTGTGTGTATTTTAATTACACTGTTTTAAAATGAAGACATGCAAGAACTACTTCCCAAACCTATGCTGTCTCTTGGATTGCAAGTATGTAATATGATCATGGACTCATTATAAACTTTATTCTAGTAATGAAAATGTTGCCCACAAATAAAAAAATAAAAATAATTAAAGACAAAAAAAGCTTTAATTGTGCCTTGATTATGTGAAGTAACTTTGTTTCTCATCAAATCAACCATATGACTTTTGTCTTCAACAGTGAAAATTGGGACCCTCTATTGATACGTTATGATTGTGTTCATCATCATATCATCACCACAAAGTGAAATAAATAAAGAAATTTTACCCACTAGAAATTTCTTCTATAGCACTGTATATTTGATCCTATTTCTCAATATGGTTGAGAAATGAGAACAACTTAATTAGTGACAGATACTTTTTGTTCTGCTGGTGAACAACTTCATGTCCCTACATAAATTTGTTCTTATAGAAAAGATTTTGTAATGAGAAATCAATATCAACCAGAGAAATTTCTTGTGAAAACATGAAAAAACAAGAGCATATGCCAATATATCTACTTTTTTCCATATTATACCATCTGAGAAAACATAACCATGTGAAACCTCTACTCATATATGTCCCACAAAACACTTGGTAGATCTATATATACTGAATCACATCTTCATATCATACATCAACAACAACAAGCAATACAAGAACTTGAAACTTCAAAAATCAAGAATTTGATTTCAAATAAGAAAAAACAAAAAAATGGCTTTGGTAAGAGGTTTCTCGGCTGCAAAGAAGATTCTTGGTGGAACTAACAAAGCAACTTCAGCACCAAAAGGGTTTCTTGCAGTGTACGTCGGTGAAAACCTAAAGAAGCAAAGATACTTAGTGCCAGTTTCTTACTTGAATCAGCCTTTGTTTCAAGCTCTTCTTAGTAAATCCGAAGAAGAATTCGGATTCAATCATCCGATGGGTGGTTTAACGATCCCTTGTCTTGAAGATACTTTCCTCACTATAACTTCTCGGATCCAAGGATGATCATCATCATCATCTCAAGAGAAAACATTTTTAACATTTTTTACTGTAGATAAATGACAATTTTTTCATCGTTCTCAATGAAAGATTTGATCTAGAGGATATAATTTGTTTTTGTAATGCATGATGAAATCAAACAAAATATTCAGAAAGATTTCTCAGATTTGTTTATATATATTGTAAAATCCAAAAGATTTTTCATGTTTCTACAGAATTAAATAACCCAAACTGGGTTTATACGCAAACCACCACCCGGTTTGTTGTTTTTTAAACCAAAATTTTTCAACCAACATAGTCGAAGCCATAAACAACCTGTTTTTTAACCGGCAATACAATTTTTCATTTAGTTTCCGGTTAGAGAATAAGTTCAAAACGGGTTTACACATACACAGTTACACACCACAATAAAACCGATATCCGGTTTGTTGTTTATTGGTCCTGCTTGAGATGTGAGAACAGAACCATGTGAAAAACATTGTCCTTGTGTGGAGACTGCTTGTGTGTCCCACACTTGTAGACACCATTGTTTTAGACATTTTTCAATTAATTCATTTGATCTATTAATTCAAGAATCAAACTCAATACAAGAAAATGGCTTTGGTGAGAAGTATTTTCAGTGTAAAGAAGTTTTTTGGAGGGTCCTTAGCAACAACAAGCAAAGTACCGAAAGGGTTTCTTGCGGTGTACGTCGGTGAGAACCAAATTAAGAAGCAGAGATACTTAGTGCCAGTTTCATACCTAAACCAACCTTTGTTTCAAGATCTTCTGAGTAAATCAGATGAAGAGCTTGGATTCGATCATCCGATGGGCGGCTTGACGATTTCTTGTCCTCAAGATACTTCAATGATATTTTCTCCATTATTTTGTTTGTAGAGAATATCATTACAGAGGTGGAATCCTTTTTATAACATCCAAGAGTTATATAGTTTTAGTAGTATTTAGTAGTATACTTAATAAATATTGCTTTTGTCAACAGTCAGACGTTATATAGTTTTATTAGTATACTTGTTTAAACGTTATTTTTGTCAACAGTCAAATACTTGTGCACCTATAAGTAGAAAATTAGAAATTCTATTTATTTGTTACTAGATTTGATAAAATAGATAAGACTAATAAATTAGAAATACATTTGACTAAAAAAATGGTGGTCGAGCAGTGACCAATGTCTTAAGGAATGACAACGTTTCGCAACACACTATTTGTATTGGAGGAGTTATCCGACCGATGAATCAACTTAGTTCTCTGTTTTCATAATATCTAAGATTTAGAGCCTTGATAATATGTGTAAAATTCTAAAATTTGGATGTTGTATTCTGAACTTTGTTTTTCAATAGTTTATTCATAAATATATTAAAACTCATTTCAAATAATTTGATGATTCTATAACTATTTCATTTAAAAATGTAAATTTTTTTTTCTTAAAAAAATTCTCAGGCAAAGTCTAGAGGTAGATGTTCGAGTGACACTTGGAACGAAACTAAAATTACATAATAAATTTTTCAAAAAAAAATGAAAATTTTTTAATTAAGAATGTTGAAACGAAAAATCATTTTTCTTTCAATGGATACAACGACATACCGTATTTTCAGTAAATGTGGATTTGAAAATTATTTAAAAAAAGTTGAACGATAGTTTTTTCAGATCAGATCATTAAAAATTTAGCTAGGGAATATAATTTCTATTCAAATTTTTGATTAAAACCAAAAATATTTATTGAATAAACAAAAGTGTAATAATCTTCAAATGTATATATTTTGCTTTCTTAGATAATTTCAGATATAATGATAAATGTAAGAGAAACAAAAATGTCACAAGCTTACTAATCAGTTGAAACATTTCTTATCTGTTGGAATGATATTAAAATTTAGCATTGACAAACATTGAACAATAAATGGATTGGGAACACATGTCCAATGACACCCTTCCTTGCAGTGAAAATTTTGTGGTTTTACAATCTTTGTCGAATCTTCATGATGCAACACAACACGTGAAGTTTCTTGGGAAATTTATAAAATTAGGATACTTTGAACTTGTCTTTGTCCCATTATAATTTTAATAATATGGCTTTGCCCCATTAGGTTTTAATTTTTCAATAACCCAAGATTACCATTAATTTTGATTATATATATATATATATATATATATGTTAAATTCATTTCCAAAATTATAAAAATCAAAAAGGGAAATTCTGTTTTTTAAATTATTTAATGTCTTTCAAATGAAGTTTCAATTATTGGATTTAAAATAAGGAAAATTTTAAATTAATATATATTGAAATTTAAATTAATATATATTAATAACGAAATTTTGTTTTTTCCTTTATTGAATACTAGATTTTGACCCGCACCAAGTGCGGGATCATATTACATATAGTAGATAAAAAAATATACGATTTTTTATCTAAAATATGTAGACAATAAATAGTTTCACAGCTTTGTTCTTGAACCATCTATTGAAAAGAAATAATCAAATATGTAACTAAGATAGATTCCATAATAACTAAAAAACCAACGCCAAAATGTCTAATAAATGTATTAGATTCAGTATTTTATTCAAATAAATGTATAATATTTATGAATATTTACTATCGGTAAATATGTTTTCGGAAACATATACGAATAAAGATTTAATATTGTTTTTTTTCCTAAAGTTTGAAAAATATATTTAATTGTCATTAATACAATAACTTTTACATTTAAATAATATCTTTAACCCATAATTTTACATGTAAGAAAATGAGATAAAAAAATTCACGTGAAGGTATTATTTTTTCAACATATTCATAGGTCCACATATAGTTTCTTTAATTTGTAATTTGTTACATTTAAATTTACAATTGTAAATTGTAGCCAAAAGTTGTTAAATCTGTTATTTCTTTGCTTTGCAAGAATGATTCATAGTAGGAAAAAATATTCAATTATTTCTTGTAATAATAATTTAATCTTTCAAATGAGAAAGAAATTCTGAATCAATTGAGTTGACAAAAATAAAAAATCCTAATTTATTACTCATAAATAATAAGGATTCCATCTTCAGAAGTCTTCTGCCTAGGTGTCCAAGTTTTCTTTTTGTTGGACCAGACAAACTGCGCAGAGTAATTGTAGTCGGAAAAAAATGCGTATTATATTTCCTCCAATTTTGGAACAAAGTCTTGTGGTCTTTAGCTTGAACATTCTTTTCATCATGTTTACCATAGCAATCTTACTTTTCTCGGTTGTGGGTATTACTTGATTTTGTTCTTTTTTAATATCGTCAAATAAGTACTTTATAGCATCGGTTTGGTCGCACACATCTACAATAAGAGATGGAGAAAAAAATTAATACATTCTTGACATATTATTAATCTATTTATGTGATTATAAATAAAATAATCTAATTTGTACAATTACTTACACACACCATTGTTGATAGTAGAAGCACAATCTTTAAGATCATTTGACTTTTTCATAGTGCTAATGATATAACTTTTCCTATAATCACATGTAAGATAATAGGGTAATATTTAACATCTAACAATATTGAATAAACAAAAACAAAGGAAAAAAAATATAACATGTGTTAGAATAAGTTCTAATATCTTCGTAATCATAAACAATATTCTGGTATATATTCCTATATAGTAAGTAAATGTTTTTCAAAATATGGAAAAGTAGTTCCAAAATAAGTTAGGAAATTTATTTCTTTCGGCAGAATGTTAGGAAATTTAAAATATTTAACTAGATTTTTGGTTTTTTATTACACACAAATTTATCTAAATCAAATTTAAATCAAATCAAAATCTTTCTAGAACTGTACCCGTATTTAATACATTTATTTCGGCAGAATGTTAGGAAATTTAAAAAATTTACCTTGATTTTTGATTTTTTATTACACACAAATTTATTTAAATCAAATTTAAATCAAATCAAAATCTTTCTAGAACTGGATCCATATTTAATATTTTCCTTTCAGAATAATATTTAAATTGATGCAAAATGTGAGAAAATGTGAGGAAATGACACATAGGAATTTTTACTTAGAATGCCTACATGAGTGACACCTAGGATTTTTAACTTCTAGTGTCTCCTCAATTAATATATATATAGGATATTGAATATAAAAGCAAATTAAATAATATCAGGGAAAATTTAAATATAATTAGTTAAGGAAAATTTAAATATAGTTAATACTTTAAAAAATATTAACATAACATAACAATTAATTAAGGAAAATTTAAATATAATTAATTATGGAAAACACGTTCTACAGATTTTAAAACATAGAGCATCTAGTATAACTAAACATCTACAGACCTGTAGACGCAGAATGTCAATTCTGCAAGCCGTAGAACAAAACAATGTAATTAATTTTAAGCATTGTTTTGAAGTTTTAAAAATATTCTCTTGATTTTCAGATTTTTAAAATTTTTTAAAACCCATTATTTTGAATACTTTTTATTTTTATATGGGTGTTTTATGTAAAAATTGACAAAAATATAGGAAAAGGTATTGAGACAAAGTCAAGTTCAATGTGGCATATTTTTCCAAATTCCCCAAGTTTCTTGAGGTAATAAACGTAGTGCTTCAACGTTTGGAATTGTTACGATATTCATCACTAAAAATCAAAAAGTAAACATGTTATTATAAACAAAATTTTGTACATAGATTTCTTTTTACATATGACATATGTAGAACTTACCGGATATAAAAGCTAACAAGATAATGAAAGCAAACTTCATTGGTATCTTTTCCATTGTTTTAAATTTCGAAGATATGGTATTGAAGCATTTTGGAGTCGTTTATATTGTAACGCCCGGTTTTTTTTTTTTTAAATGCGGAATTTCTTATAAAATAAATTCATAAATAATAAATCAATAAACCAATAATTCAATTATCCGGAAAAGAAATAAATCTAGCAATCTAGCCGGGTTCACTAGAACTTAGCAGAAAACAGGAAAACAAATAACAACCCTAATCATCATCCCCCTAAAGCCATGATCCCGCGGTCACACTTTTCCTTTTCCTTTACCTGCAACACAATTGGGAAAAACGAGTTACCTGCAACATAACAACCCTAGTGAGACTGTCTTCCCGTCTACAGGCTAAGTATGAAAATGCCAGAATATCAATAACACATGATTTAAAAGACTAACGCAAGAATTACATGGTTGTCGATCGACACATCGCACGGTGTCGATCGACGCTACAATTTAACTGATGTCGATCGACGCGACAATTTAACTGGTGTCGATCGACACGTCGCACGGTGTCGATCGACGCGAGAACAACAGTAGCGTCGAGCGATACACCATAAGGTGTCGCTCGACACGACGCTCGCAGAATCAAACAGATCGCAAACTCACTTGATTCCACAATTCAATCATCATTTTCACACAAATCATCCACAGATTCAACACCAAACAACCAAGAAATCATCACGCACATCCCTAAATCAAACCGCTACGAATTTCCTAGCAAAATCAAGCCTACGGTCGCGCACTCACCTCGGGTTTTCGACGAGAACGACGAAACGACGAAGAACGAGGGAGAACAGTGACGCAACAGCGACTGACGGCGAATCCCCTTCACTGGAATCACCACGGAACACGGCTCAACGAACTCACGAATGGAAAGGATCACTCGAGAGGATTAACCCCACGAACGGATCACGAAAACAATCGAAACACTCGAAACTCACGATTTTTCTCTCTTCTTTCTCTGCTGAAGGCTAACACGCGGCTACAGGGTTTCACGCAACCCTAGGCATTATATAAGCCAAACCGAGCCTCGAACCGTGATTAAAACCTTAATTAACCCGGTTCTGCAGCATGCCGTGTCGAGCGACACCAATCTGTGTCGATCGACACCCACATTTCCTTCGTGTCGATCGACACACCCTGTGGTGTCGCTCGACACAACCAAAAATCAACATTTTCGGATTACGGTCGTTACATATATAACATGGAGAAATGGTTATTTCTTAGTCAAATATATTAGGGAAAATTGGACTTTTAGCCAAAAAATTTTGGATTTGGTCATCTAAACCTCTATTTTTTTAGATTGGTGACATATATTTTAGTTGGAATTAGAATCCTATAATACCCTTTAATTCATTAATTGTATGATTTGTTTTCAAAATATTATAATTGAATTATTCCATTTCCTTAATTGTAGGATTTGAAAATTGATTTTCAAATTTTAATCTGATTTTATTTTTATAACTAAATTTTGGATTTATTTTAATTTTATTAAGAAAATTCATTTATTTGTTAATAACATTAATTGAAATTGTCGCATACACAAAGACATTGAACAACAAATGGATCAAGGGGAATGCATTGCACCGTACACGGTTTCTTGCAGTCACGTTGTGGTTTCACAGTTTGTGGCGAAGCTTCATGATGCAACACAATATGTGAATTTTCTTCAGATAATAAACGTTTTGCTTCAACATTTGGAACTGTTACGATACTCATCGCTACAAAACAAAGCTAAAATGTTGTTGTTATTATAAATAAAAATTTGCATCTAGACAATTTTAACTGTTAATATTTTACACATAAAAGTAAGAAATTTACCGAATGTAACAACTAAGAAGATAATGAAAGCACACTTCATTGGTTTAGATGTTGAAAATATTCACTACAAGAGAACAGGTGGTATTCCGACGGCCAAAACCGTCGGAATACCCTCGGAAAAGAGCCTATTCCGAGGGCATTCCGACGGGACTGGTCCGTCGTTTCTACCGCGTCGGAAAATAAGTTCCGTCGGAAATTCGTCGATCCCTTGCGACGGAATTCTGACGTATTTATTTCGGAGTTGAAAGGGAGACGGAATTCTGACGGTTTCGGTTTTCCGGCGATAACAGACGGAATTCCGACGGTTTCAGTTTTCCGGCGATAACCGATGGAATTCTGACGGTTTCAGTTTTCCGGCGATAACCGACGGAATTCCGACGGTTTCAGTTTTCCGGCGATAGCCGACGGGATTCCGACGGTTTCAGTTTTTCGGCGATAGCCGACGGGATTCCGACGGAATGCCGACGGCTATCGTAATTTTAAAACAAAAATTATAATTATTTAATTTAAAAATAAAATATAATAAAACATTTTAAAATATATTAAAAATTAAAATTAAAAACTAATAAAATTAAAATTGTTTTAAAAGTATTTTAAAGTTTTACAATCAATTTTACAACTCTAAAGGGCCTATTCCCGCCTACCGGTACCGAAGAAGTTGGTCATCTTCTCTTCCATCGCTCGAAATCGTGCATCGGCCTCCGCCTTATCTCTCGCTCTCGCTGCCTCGGCCTCCTCCTTATCCTTCTTTCTCTCTTCCTCCATTGCCCTAAGCCGTTCGTGCAGGTCTCGGTTTTCCGCCTCCAACCTGCTAGCACCGCCATATCGAACCGTCAAAACAGACGAGCAACTATCTTCAGGGAGGCCGTACACACGGCCTCTGGTATTGGGAGTAACCTACGAAAAAAAAAATTTAATTTTATAACTTACTTGTATTAAAAGTGATTTTGAAATTTATTTAAACGTGACACGGTTACTAACCTCGTAGGTGTACTGGTTGATCATGTCGACTGGAACTTCGGTCGGCGCCGGAGTTCCTTCCTCGATCGGTTGTGATTGGAGGTACTCCTCCTGCCGCCTCTCCACGGCTTCCACGATTTCACGAGCAATCGGATCTTGAATTTCACCGGTCTTCTTGTTGGTGTGCGAACGTTTGACCAAATCATGATTGGAAGGAAACACACTGGTCTGCTGAAACTGTTAACATATAAAATTTCGTTAGCGAATTTAAAAATTTATTGAATTATTTAACTACTTACCATTTGCTGAGCAGCTGAAGCCTTGCTCGTTGCTCCGAGGTTGTGGGTTGTGCTTCCCTTCGCCTTCCGCTGGCTGTTGCGGTTAGTTGAGTGTTTCTCTGAATCCTCCCGAGTTGCCTCTAGTTCCCAATGTCGAACTAGTCCAGCCCAACACTCATCTTTATATTTAAAAACCTTAGGCACCTTCCCAGTTTTATACCACGCATCTTTCCACGCGTTCATCTTCCACGAGTACTTCCTCGCAGCCTTTGCGTCGAATGCCTTGCGGACCATCGAAGTGAGCGGTGGGTCCCACGTAAAATCTTGCTGCAAAAAAACAACATTCCAGCATTAGTAATTAAATTGTGAGTCATAAATACATTTTAAACAAATAAAATAAAATCATACCGCAAATTGTCGGAACCAAGTGTCCCGGTCCTCCGGTGGCATGTCGGAGTATGTGGGATACGGTTTAGATACCATTTCATTCATCATTGTGTTGAATGAACCCGTAATCCCGTTTCCAGAGAATTGGAACCTATTAAAATATTTAATTAAATATTTATTTAAAATAATTTAATCCACTACATATTTAAATAAGACTTACCAGGTCGTGTTAGGTGGCGTGTCTGGATCTAGACGAGTCAACCTATCACGTCCGGGTTGCGCCACAAACTGCTCGATGGTCATGGACGTGGGAGCTGAGTAGGCGGTAGGCGGGGGCTGAGACGTGTATTGGGTCTCCAAGTCGGGACTACTCTCGGGCATATCCGTCTCAGTAGCAGTCCGACCTCCCCTACTGGAACTCGCATCTACTCTAGAACGATGAAATCGCCCATAATCCCTACGATTTCCATAATTCTAAGATTTAGAGATTTCGGGATTTATGGAATTTTGAATTTAAAGGAATTTAAGATTTTGAGATTTTTTTATTTAGTTTATTGGAAATTTAGGATTTTGGGATTTAAGGATATTGGGAATTTGAGTTTTATGGAATTTAATGCTTTTATGTAATTTAAGTAATTAGGGCTTTTATGTATATTGTTTATTCTGAAACCGAAGTTTATGGTTTTAGGTTTTGTGGGGGAATTGATATTTATAATTTGGAAAATATTATACAAAAATTTGGAAGACTAGTTTTAAAATTTTAAAGGTTTAAAGTGTTTTATTAATGTTATTAAAGTTTTATAATGTTATAGATTTTAATTGATTTTCTTAAAATTTTGTATAGAATATATAGAAATTAAAAAAAATTCATATTAATGATAGAATAAATTATAAAAAAACCCTAAAAATCAAAAAAACATATGAAACTCAAATTCTTACAATTGGAAATAGTTAATTAATTTTCATTCTATAACAATCCCTAAATTGGTAAATTACTAAAATTATCAAAATACCTAAACCTATAAATCTCTAAAACTTTAAACTCACAAATATTTCTAATTTCCTAAAATTCACAATCCAAAGTTTATGGATTTAGGTTTTGTTAGGAAATTGATATTTATAAGATGAAAATTTTTATAAAAAATTTTCAAAAACAAGTTTTCAAATTTTAAAGGTTTAATTTTTTTTTTAATCTTATAAAAAATTTTAAATTGTAAGGATTTTAATGGATTTTCCTAAAATTAAAAATTTTACATATTAATCATAGATTAAATTTTCAAAAATCACTAAAAATAACAAAACCATATGCAAATCAAATTCTACAAATTAGATATATTTATATAATTTTTGTTCTATCAAAATCTTTAAATTTCGACAAAATTCCTCATGAACCCTAATTTTTTCATTCCTAATTCCTAAATTCCTTAATTCCTCAATTTGTTCATTCCTAATTTACTAAAATTCTCATAACCAACAACGAAACCATGATTCACAATCTATGTACCTACAACTTCAAGAACAATTTCGCAAAATCTCTGTTAAATTGAGTAAAACTTACATTTGGTTTTGATGTGGTGAAGGATTGTGAGGATTCATGAACAAACGGCGGTGGAACGGCGGGAAATCGGCGGCGGAACGACAGTGTAACGGCGGTGAGCGATTTGAAGAAAAAAAAAGTTTCAGATCTGTGTCAGGGAAGACGAAGACTGTGGATTTATTAGACTACCTGACGGCATTCCGACGGCATTTAAAACTCCCACGGTTTTCCCGCTTTGACGATGATCACGAGGTTGTTTGGCGGCAAGTCAAATTAGGGTTTCCGTCGGAATTCCGTCTTAATTTCAGACGGGATTCCGATGGTTTTTTTTTTTCTTTCATGCTGTGGCCATAATTCCCGTTCCGTTCTGACCCGTCCCGTTCCGTTCCATTCCCGATCCTATATTCCCGTTCCATATTTATTTGTACAAGTGAGTGATTCCCGTTAAAGAATGGGACAAGACAACACGGAAACGAGAATTCCATAATTATTTGTCCCGAAGTAAATATTGACTTGTATAAAATATATCTTAGTAGATATTAGTTTCTTAGTTTTTCATATATGTAACAATGTGACTAATTTTTGTTTGTATGCTACAAATCATTTGTAAGAAAGGATTGATCCCTAATTGTTTTACCTGGTCAGATTTATTTATTGCAGGGTGTTGGTTTTCTTAGAATTTTAATTTAGTAAGAAGTTAGTTTATTAAGTTGCATGTGTTGGTCTACTTCAGAATATATTTAATAAGATTTTGGTTTTTACGCCGAATCAATTGTTTAAAAAATAAAATTGGAAATAAAATTTGAATAACCGTCGGTATTCCGTCTGAACTTAAGACGGAATTCCGACGGTTGTAATAAAATATATATGTAATAAAATATAACAACCGTCGGTATTCCTTCTGAACTTAAGACGGAATTCCGACGGTTGTAATAAAATATATATGTAATAAAATATAACAACCGTCGGAATTCCGTCTTAAGTTCAGACGGAATTCCGACGGTTATTAAAATTTTATTTCCAATTTTTTTTTTAACGCGGTTTAATTTTTTAATAAAATTACTTTGGTAATAAATATAAACTACCGTCGGAATTCCGACGGAAGTGTAATTTTATTACAAACTTTATTAAAGAAACAATTTATTAAAAACAATTGTCTTATTAAATAAAATAATATTGAACAAACTAAAGTCTTATTAAAGCGTACATTACACATTCAATATGAATTTAAATACCAAAACCACACATAACAACATTATTCTTCATCGGAGTCTGGAACTGTTTCATATTCGTACCCTGTAGTTCCTTCATCTTCCTCCTCTCCGGTGCATACTTCCGTTGGCTGGTATTCAGCAATCATCGAATTAGCACCGATTATCTGTTTCAAAACTGAATATAGTTAACCATTCCCAAAAATATTTATGAACGTATGGTGTAACTACCTTAACAATGTTCCGCTCTGTGATGTTTAGGTACTTTGGGTTCCTATCAAAACGGCAAACGGTAACATTCTTCAGGATGAATACCGCACCTACACCAGTCATGAGTCTGTACTCGTCATTCTTGAAGATGTTATGGTGCATGGTTCCATCGATTTTTCCCGTCGGATCTTTTAAGGTTACAAGCAGATCTCCCTGGTCATTGGGGGTGAAAGAAGAGAGCATAGCCACAATCTGATAATTAAATAGAATATACTAGCTTGTCAGATAAATTGTGTCTCTAAACGTTAATAAAATTGGACGGAAACGTAAACCTTTTTTATTTTCACAAATTGTGAACACGGGGATTGAATTTCTGCAACCTGGGTCCATAATGGTGTGGTCCTATTAAGATAAGAACCTACATTTATGAATAATGTATTTGTCAGCTACAGTCATTATTGTAAAAGTAAAAACGGTAATTATATATATATACCTTCCCGGATTATGTAATCAATAGTAGAAGTCCACCGCGGACTTACAAAATCATGGTCGGCTTGTGGTGCCTCGTTAATGACCTCAGAAATAAAATCTTGTGTTGGGCGTGTATGAGAACTTTCACCTCGCCGCACTTTTGCATCATGAGACCTCTTGCGAAACAGTCCTCGCCGTATCACTTGGCCAGGTCCCGGTATTAGGGGCGTTTGGTTCTAGGATTGTTGAGTTGGATGGAGTGAAATTGTAGGTTCAGCATCAGTAACATTTAAGTTATCGTAAGGAGGACTTGAAGGAACAAGAGTTGTGTTTCGAGGGTTTAGACCAGGGGCTCGGTTTTGCATATAGTAATTCCATAGATCTCTGTTAGCCATTACGGAAATGAATAATTTTCGTTTATGATTCTGTGTTCAAATTATTTTATGAAGGAATGCAGAGATGTGAGGCTTATATAAAACTAATTTCCGTCAGAAATCCGTCGGAATTTCGTGAAAATATCCGACATATCACCCCACCAATTCCATCGGCCACTGCAGACGCTTTATTAACCACTTAAACTTTGCCGACATCGGATTCCGTCTGAATGAAGTCGGAAATCCGTCACAACTTTTGACGGATTTAGTGCGTCGGAAATCCGTCCATACCCACTGACCAATCATACTTGGCCGGCATTGTGCTGTCTGAATTCTGTCGGTATTCCGTCGGATGTCAAAAGATCCGACATATCACCCCACCATCCCATCAGCCACTGCAGATGCTTTATTAACCACTTAAAGTTTGCCGACATCAGATTACGTCTGAATGAAGTCGGAAATCCGTCACAACTTCTGACGGATTTATTGCGTCGGAAATCCTTCCATACCCACTGACCAATCATACTTTGCCGACATCGTGCTGTCTGAATTCCGTCGGTATTCCGGCGGAAAACGGCTGTTGTATACCGACGAAATACCAATGGTTTAGAAATATAACGTCTTCTATAAATACCCCCTATGGAGTGTTTAATGTTATACACCTTCAAATTACAAAAATATGTCTTCTACCTCTCCTAATGAAGACTCAAACACAAAAGCCGTGGATAATTTTTTCCATGTTCCAAAATACTCGTGGGAAAACGAATCTCATTGCGACGAATTCACCCAAGAAATTCTCACTTACTCGTGGGAATTTGATACGTCCTCACCAATCTATAATGCAGAGTCTACATCGACAATAGTGCCTGACAGCCAGTGCTTGGGAAACATCCACCACATTTACGATAGGCAGCCAGAATATCTTGATCAGAAGCGGGTTATCGAAGCCGAACAACCATGGCAGTTGATGGAAAAGTCAGAAACTTACGCTGCAAGTACTTCAAACGTATGTAAGGATGAGTACTATGGATATGAATTCGCCCAAAGCCCAGAAAAGTAAAACTTAAATTTAGATGTTGATGCAATCAAAAGTGAATTGTGCGATGGATTTATAGATTCTCCAGCAGAGGATCATTACTATGATTTCGAATTCGCCCAAAGCCCAGACAAGGCAAACATAAATCTAGATGTTGATGCAATCCAAAGAAAATTGTGCGACGGATTTGTAGATTCTCCATAAAAGAAAAAAAGTGAAAGAACATCACCAAATGGTTCTAAGAAATGGTCAGTACGGAGTGGAAACTGACATTTGATTGTAAATTGAGAAGTTTATCATGTACTTGTACCTTAACATAACCGTCGTGTATTAAATATTTGCAAGTCTGTAAAGTACCTGTTTAAAAATGTGTTTTTAATTTTATGTTTTAGTAAATGTATTAAGGTTTTATTGGAGTTGTAATACAAATATTTATCGTTAATTTATCATCGAACATGATTATATATATACTATTAAATAATTTGATATACAAGATTTGGGATAATGAAAGGCAAAATATTATAGTGAACACACAAATGTGAGAGAACAACATGAATAAGCAAGCATTTATTGACAACTAATTATTATTCAGAATCTCCGAATGAACCGTCACTAGGGATGGAGTCTGAATCGTCGTCAAATTCTCCACGTGTTTTTTCTTCGTCCGAATGCACTAGATCATTCCCGACATGTGTCACATCAACGACAAAGTCAATGTTATCCATCTCCTCAACAGGTGACATTTGTACACTTCTCGATGGTTGTAGAGCATCATGTTCTGGAACTCCATAGATTTTGCCTCTCGGGTTTATTGGAGTTACTGTGATCCACGGATCTGTACGGTAGGCAACTCGAGGATATGGAATGTAGCAAACCTATTATTAATTAGTGGGTATTGTTAATATACATGAACAAGAAATCTTAAGTATGAGTACGTAGGTAAACATATTAGTGTATTGATACCTGGTCAGCTTGAGACGCAAGGATAAATGGATCGTAATACTGTAGATTCCGGCTTGAATTTATCGAAATAACACCAAAAGGGTCAACTCGAACCCCTCGACCATCGGATGGGTCATACCAATTGCACATAAACACAATGCACCTCAAGTTCAACATTCCTGGATAGCGGATTTCCAAGATTTCCTTTAAAATCTCATAGTACATTGTATCACCGGATTGCGCCGAAATACCATAGTCCGAAGTTGATTTTTTACGTCCTTCCTCACGGATCCCGAACGCATATCCCCTAGTGCAAAACTTGGGATATGAAGTCGCGGTGCTGCGTAAACCATGAGCAACCTCCACTAACCATGTCGGGAGTGATTGACCACTTACTATACTTTCGGAAACCTATAAATGATATACGTAAGATATAAGTAACATATGAACGTGAAAACATATATGGAAAAGTAAGAGTAAGTAATTATATTAAACTTACATAACATTGCAACCAGCCCGGAAATTCTTCATCTTTCAATACAGCAAGTTCGGCATCTGTCTTACCATAATGGTAATCACGTGCCAGAGACATGTACATCCTGTAACATAACAGTCGTTAGTTGATGAAGGCAAATAATTCCTTAAATGTAGTATAATAACTGATATACCTTTCGTACTCCAACATTTCGTCACAGTTTCTGAGGATATACGTATGCAAATGTGTGACCTCTTGTTCTGATAGAATGCGTTTCTTTCGTTTACCACTTGCTCGACCAACTTGGGCAAACAACTCAGGAACAACCACGTCATAGAATGCTTTCTCACCTCTATCATCATGTCGTGCAGGACGTCTCGCCTTAGTACGAACTTCCGATGGGAAATAAGATTCGGCAAACTGTGAGACTTCCTCGTTTAGGCTTTGTGCGACAATAGATCCCTCAACCTTGCTCAAGTTTTTAACCTTTTTCTTTAGATGGAACATGTAACGCTCGAACGGATACATCCATCGGTACTGAACAGGACCTCCTAAGGCTGCTTCTCGTGGGAGGTGAATAGGTAGATGTTCCATAACGTCAAAAAAAGAAGGTAGAAATATCTTCTCAAGATTACAAAGGAGAACCGGGATATTGGCCTCCAAGTTACGTATCCCGTGGACGGTAAGCGTTCTTGAACATAAATCTCAGAAGAATGCACCAACTCCTATAAACGAAAATTAAACAAGTTAGTACATATATAGTAATATTATGGTCCGACGGAAATGAATGGGAGTAAGAAATATACCTCCTAGTGCTTGGTGGATAGGTTCTGGAAGAAGATATGCAAATACAAATGGAAGAAGACGCTGCATCACGACATGACAATCATGACTCTTCATTCCTATAAACTTCTCTTCCGTCGAATCCACGCAACTACTTAGGTTAGATGCGTAGCCGTCTGGAAATTTAACAAATTTTTTTAACCATTCAAAAAAAACTTCTTTCTGACGAGCATCTAACCGGTACGCAGGCATCGGCAATCTACCGGCCGAAACATGAAGAGATGGCCTCGTACAAATCAATGGCAAGTCGAATCTAGACTTCCAGTTGTCTTTGGTCTTTCTGGGGACGTTTAACATGGTGTTCATGATGTTGTCGTAGAAATTATTTTCAACATGCATGACGTCTAGAATATGACGAAGTAGATGGTCTTTCCAGTAAGGCAAATCCTAGAAAATACTTTTCTTGTGCCAATTGTGATATTCCCCACAACCGTCGACGGGGTGATGGCCATTACCCCCACATTCCGGAGTTCGCTCTGCACCAAAATCACGTAACTGTTCCAAGATGCTGCGACCATCTATCTCAGGAGGTGGACCATGAAACACTTGTACATTCGTCTTGAAATGTCTTCTAGACGGACGATATGGATGATTATCCGGCAAAAAACACCTATGGCAATCAAACCATGAAGTCTTCCTGCCGTGCTGCAATTGGAAAGCTGAAGTATTGTCTTGGCAATAAGGACACGCCAATCTTCCATGCGTTGTCCATCCAGATAACATACCGTACGCCGGAAAATCACTTATGGTCCACATAAGAACCGCACGCATGTTGAAATTCTGCTGCACTGAAACATCATATGCTGTAACACCATGCTCCCACAACATTTGCAACTCACAGATCAATGGTTGGAGGAATATATCGAGTGACCGTTTTGGATGATCTGGCCCGGGAACTAGAATTGAGAGAAACAGGAACTCTCGTCGCATGCACATAGATGGAGGCAAATTGTAAGGTGTTACGATGACCGGCCACAAAGAATATTTTCTTCCATGCTTTCCAAACGGGTTAAAACCATCAGTGGATAAGCCTATGTATACATTCCGTCGTTCATATGCAAAATCTGGATATACGGATTAGAAGTGTTTCCACGCTTCCGCGTCAGAAGGATGCGTGATGTCTCCATCTTGACTATGCTTTGCATGCCATCTCATAGCCTTAGCTGTGCGCTCTGATTCGTACAGCCTCTTGAACCTCTCCGTTAAGGGTAAATACCACATCCGTTTGAATGGAATCTTCACCCTGCCACTTGTCGCCTCGAACCGGGGTTTGCTGCAAAATTTACATTTCTTTCGGTTCTCGTCCTCTCTCCAGTATATCATACAGTTGTCGATGCACACGTCTATAACCTGGTAGGGCAAACCAAGACCGGCGACAAGTTTTTGGACCTCGTAGTATGATGCTGGGGCAAGATTATCTTCGGGCAAAATATCTTTCACGAACTCGGCGAATGCATCAACACATTTTTCGGACAAATTGTGATCAGTCTTTATGTTCATCATCCTACTAGCAGAATATAGCGGTGAATGACCTTCCCTACAACCGCTGTATAGTGGTTGGTTTGATGCGTCTAACATATCGCGAAACCTTTGAGATTCTAAATTACGTTCTTCAGCCCTATCACCCTCATACCCACCCGACTGCAAATTCTCTCTAAACGCATCGTTAACCATCGCAACCGTACTTACCCCAACATCTACTTCCGCTGTAGGTTCCCCTACGCTATCCGGAAAATAAGGTTCATTGCTACTAGTACTACCATATTCATAATTCCTTTCTCCATGTAAATACCAAACTTTATATCCCGGCCAAAAACCATATCTATATAAGTGAGTCCAAACATTATGAACGGCAACACTAATTCTATTACAGCAATTAGAACAAGGACATTTGATATCCTGACCTTTTTTAGCTGCTTCTACATTACTGGGTAAATTCATGAACTCCCATAATCCTTGAGCGTACTCGTCCCTTAGTAAGTCCGAGCCCTCATCTGTCATTGGCTCGTCCATCCATGCCCGAAAATATGAACTCATCTTTATAGTTTTTTTTGTTTCTTGAAATTTTGTGATGATGGAATGCAGCATTCTGCAAACTTATGTAGATTGAATTTCCGTCGGATATCCGTCGGAATTCCGACAATACCTCCGACATAACACCCCACACATCCCATCGGCCACCGCAGACGATATGGCAACCACTCAAACTTGCCGACATCGGAAACCGTCGGAATGCCGTCGCAAATCCGTCCCTCCTTCCGACAGGTTTTAACCGTCATAATTCCATCAGAATTTTTTGACGGGGTTCCAACGGAAAGGTGATGCCGTCTGATGATGCAGACGGCATTCCGACGGAACGGTTTTATTCGGGAAGTCGTAGGAAAACCGTCAGAATTGGGTGACGGTTTTCCATCGAAAAATAACAGGCCGTCGGAAAAATACCTTTTTTGTAGTGATTGTACCAGTTCAAGGTCCGGTTTTATAGAATGGAGAAATTGTATTCTTAGGGCATCCTTATTGGAGACCCTAGAGGGTCTAAATGCCATATAAAATTATTAAAACACACACTCTCTCTTCTTTTTACTCAACTTTATACCTTCTCTTTCATCTTTTTACTCAACTTTTATTAATTTTATATTTAAACACTCTCTCTTCCTTAAAAAAACACTCTCCAAAAAATCTAATTTTAAACACTCTCTCTTCTTTTTAAACACTCTCTACTCTCTTTACTCAAATTTTATTAATTTTATATTTCAATATACCCACAAAAACACTTTCTTTCTTCCTTTTACAACCATTTTAATAATTTTATATTATAAAAACACACACTCTAGATCCTCTTGGGTTTTCAATAAAGATGCCCTTAGTCAAAAAAAAAATTTGTCAAGATATAATAAGAAAATCTCCTTTTAATAAAAGGAGAAGATTTTCTTGCCTTTAAGAGCATCCACGTCACCAAAAATAATAGAAGAAATAATCAACCAATAGAAATCCATTGTAGTGACATGTCATCTTTCAATAATAACAAAACGTCCTTTCATCTCCTCTTCTCTTTTTTTACCTTGCCGTCTACGGTTTTAAACCTCTTCAAATCCTTATATCACCCGTTCCTCTTCATCGATGTTAGATCATTTGTCGTCTCCGCTCTTTTCCTCTCTCTGATAAACTGATAATGTGTTCCCTTACCATCTTTAACCAACAAACTAAGAAATTTAAATTACAAAAGCTCACTCAACATTTTCGCTTTTTAGTTTTAACAAGACCAAATGGAGAAGCATTAGTCACTTTCATAAGCGGAAATTACTAGTCTTTCACTGCAAATTCATCCTTTTATTTGGGTTTGCATAATTTTATCTCTGTAGTCAGTATTCTCCATAATACTCAAAGTTTCATTAATTATTCTTTGAACAAAGCTCAGTCAAATGACTTTCCAACGTCTCTGATGTTACTGTAGGATACCATGGATGCTTATAACTGCTTCGGCCATGGATTATCATCGACGTCCAAATGCTAAGGTAAATCTCGATATCCATCTCACACGGAATACTTAAAAGGTCTCTGATTAGCTTGTCACTATCTGGAAATATGTACTAGGTAACAAACTCTGCTAAATTCAGTCAAGATGAAAATAGAACAAACAAAGCATTATATTTGTGTGCTTACCAATTGATTTTCAACCATTTTTCTGATGTTGATTCTATCTGCAAGTTTTCAGCAGTTGACGGTTGCACATGTGCGTTGCTGATTTGAGGCTTCTTAATTTACTATTCCTAATTTTCGTTTTTCGTTAGGGTTAACCGTAAGCTTCTTCTCCTATGCTCGGCGCGGCTAACGACACATTGATTATGTTGAGATCCATGGTAAAGAAACACATCCTTAGTCACGCTTGGATATTTTTACAAATCATGGCTTTAGGCAATCTGAAGTTATTTATAGGCAAGCTAATTCATTACTTCAAGAAAAGTTTCCAAAGTTCATCTCATACGTAAGTTTCCCTGCTTGATTTCCATTTAATTTTAATTCAAAGTGTTGTTCTAGCTTAATCCTATGATATGCATAACAATGTTGCACACAATTTGAAACTCAAAGAAAATATATCTCCAGCCAAATCACTTGCACAAACTCTCCAGTCTCATCTGAAAAATGAGCACAACGAGAACTTTCCACTATTGGAATATTTTCAAGGTAAGCGTGAATGATGAACATATGGCAGTGTCCGCAATGGTGGGGAAGACCGAGGTATGCGTTAAACCATTCCAAATTTCCAACATCTAATCATATTATAGCTATCATACATACAGTCAAAGATAATTTCCAATTACATTATTTTTCGCTCTCATTTGGTGGGTAATACATTTTGTTTGTTGTTTTACACTATTTTCAACTAATCTCAACAAGAACTCACTGATGCTCTCGACCACTGTTAAATTTCCTTTATGTACCAACTTAGTTTTTAAAGTTTCCTAATGTTCTTAGTAACTCACATTAACATCACTTAAAAATATAGTGTCGGGTTAGAGATATGAATTGAAAAATGAATGTCTCAATTGGCTTTAAAAAGACTTTTTTAGACACAAAATAAAATAAAAATGGTACAAATAAATTTCGAATGATTTTATTAACTACTACATACACAGATCTTTACATGAACCACTCTATATGTAAAAATCATTTTAGTCATATGTTTGATTCTAAAAGTTGGAACAAAACAAATGTTTACAGGCATCGTAAAAAAGATATCATATTATAAACCCAGAAAAATAATAATATGTTTTAGTAATCATATTGAGTTTAAATTTGGATTTAGTAGTTGTGCTTAATATAGAATTCATGGTAATAATAAAGCATGAAAAGTTTAAATCATGATGAGAAGAAAATAAGTATGAAGTGTTGAATAGCCACCGTGAATATTTAAGAATGACTCAAAGTGGAACAAGAGGAGAGAGATTTTAGACAAATAGATATTACATGAAAATGTCGACCAAAAAAAAAAAAAAAAGATATTACATGAAAATTATTTTTACCAACCTATAAAATTAATTGTTCTTTGCTAGTAAGTACCAATGCAAATATATAATTGCGGCCCTCAAGAATGGTATGAGCAAAAGAATAAGACGTGATGTGTCTTGATCTCAAGAAATATGTTTTACGTCATGTAGTAGATAAGGGGGCACATCATCACACATCCCAAGCTCAAGACTCTTCAATCAATTTCTACAAAAAAAAAATGAATATTTGAATTAGATTTATATTTTGTTTACTATTATCGTAATGTGTCCAAATAATTAAAATGTTACATTTTATAAAACTTAAAGGATTCTTTACGCACTATATATAAATATAGTTTAACCAGTTCTTTCTTGATAACTAAAGCTTTAATTTCGTTAAGGTAATTTGTAATCAAATTATTAAAAAGTAATACTCCCTCCGTTCCTCGGAGATTGATTTTCTAGCATTTTTCACACAAATTAAGAAACAATAAATTATATTTAGTTATTAATGTAACTTTTTGTAATAAACACTTTTTCATAACAATGAACCAATAGTTATTCTTTATATTCAAATAGTCTCATTAAATATTTCTTGGAACTTACAATTTATGAAATCTAAATTGATTAAAAAATAAAAAAAAATCTAGAACATCAATCTTTGTGGAACACTTAAAATATGCTAGAAAATCAATCTCCAAGGAACAGAGGGAGTAATGATTTAGCTATAGAATAAACTTTGTTAACATAACTAAGAATCTCTAAGAGCCTCCACATTAGCAAAAATAATCTGGAACTTAATTAGCCAACAAAAATTGTTAATGTAATGTTTCAAAAAAAAAGAAAATTTTGGCAAACCCAAAAAAAACAAGAAACCCCAAAAAACAAATTGTTAGTGCATTATTTCAAAAAAAAAAAAATCTCTTCCAAATTGAATGTTACAACATATAACCAAAATTCAAAAGAAAACCAGAATTAAACATCTACTAAAATTCGGGGAAACAAAGACAAAATAATGATAAACCCAAAAAATCTCACTGAATATAAATGCTTGCCTTACAAAAAAAAAACCATCCTCTAAAAAAGCAACAAAATAAACAAATAAGCAAAACAATAAGTAAATACTAAATTCTAAAAATGGTTTTTGTTTTACCAAATTTATTGGCTTAGTATGGTCAACTTGAAGATAAGGCTTCTTTGGCTCATAACAAGATAAGACATTAATGTATAAATACGCATTAGCACATGTATTTGTCTAGGTGATTATTATGAGTCCATGGTCATTACATGCGATATTGTAGTTGGACGTATAAAAGCATGCTAGTGTGTAAGGGATTTCTTGTTCTCTTGGTGAACAACTTAGTGTGTAAGGTCCCCACTAAAGTTTCTTAATGAAAACAAACATTTGTGTCCTACTCTGTCATCTATCATATTCATATCCAGATTAGCATCATGCAAAAACATAACCATGTGATAATTTTGTTTCATCTATGTCCCACACTTGTTAATCATTTTTCAACTCATTCATTTGATCTATATATACAGCCTCAAATCAGAATTCAATATCATCAACCACAAGCAATACATAACTTGAATCCCCTTAGTCCTTCTTTTGACCTCATACATCTTTCAAGAGCTTCAAGAATCAAACTTCCAAACAAGAAAATGGCTTTGGTAAGAAGTATCTTTAGTGCAAAGAAGATTCTTGGTGGTTCTTTAGTAGGAACTAAGAAAGCAACTTCAGCACCAAAAGGGTTTCTTGCGGTGTACGTCGGTGAGAATCAGAAGAAACAAAGATACATTGTGCCAGTCTCATACTTGACCCAACCTTCATTTCAAGCTCTTCTAAGTAAAGCCGAGGAAGAGTTCGGGTTTGATCATCCGATGGGCGGCTTGACGATCCCGTGCCCCGAAGATACTTTCATCAGTATAACTTCTAAGTTCCAAAGATGAAGATAATCCAACAAAAAGACATCAACCATTGTTTTTTTTTCTCAAATTTGAGATACATAGTTACTATGTGAATAGATAACATTTTTTCTCAAATTAGAGATACATAGTTTGTTTCGGAGGATTAGAAAATTTCAATGTAAATCCCAATTTTGTATAACAAAGATCAAATCAATACAAGTTACAAAATCGTTTTTGCTTAAAGATCAGTCAACGAATAGATTGTAAAAATGTCTTAACAGATTTATTCATGGCATCAAATCTTGAAACTGAATCAGGGCTAAAGAACGAATATCGAACTACAAATCTCGACAGGATCTCAATGTAAAATGGTTAATGTCTTTGAGAAAAAAATGAAGAAATGCAATGGAGACATGCAAGAACTACTTCCCAAACCTATGCTGTCTCTTGGATTGCAAGTATGTAATATGATTATGGACTTATAAACTTTTATTCTAGTAACGAAAATGTTGCCGACAAATAAATAAAAAAATAATAATTAAAGACAAAACAAGCTTTAATTGTGCCCTTGATTATGTGCACAAACTTTGTTTCTCATCAAATCAACCATATGACTTTGTCTTCAACAGTGAAAATTGGGACCCTCCATTGATACGTTGTGATTGTGTTCATCATCATATCATCACCACAAAGTGATATAAATAAAGAAAAACTTTAGCCACAAAAAAAATTTCCTTTATAGCATTGTCATGTGATCCTATTTCTCAATATGGTTGAGAAATGAGAACAACTTAATTAGTGACAGATAATTTTTGTTCTGTTGGTGAAAACTTCATGTCCCTACATAAATTTGTTCTTATACAAAAGATTTTGTAATGAGAAATCAATATCAACCAGAGAGATTTCTTGTGAAAACATGAAAAAAACAAGAGCATATGCCAATATATCTACTTTTTTCCATATTATACCATCTGAGAAAACATAACCATGTGAAACTTCTACTCATCTATGTCCCACAAAACACTTGGTAGATCTATATATACAGAATCACATCTTCATATCATACATCAACAACAACAAGCAATCCAAAAACTTGAAACTTCAAAAAATCAAGAATTCGATTTCAAACAAAAAAAAAAAAAAACAAAAAATGGCTTTGGTAAGAGGTTTCTCGGCTGCAAAGAAGATTCTTGGTGGAACTAACAAAGCAACTTCAGCACCAAAAGGGTTTCTTGCAGTATACGTGGGTGAAAACCTAAAGAAGCAAAGATACTTGGTGCCAGTTTCTTACTTGAATCAGCCATTGTTTCAAGCTCTTCTCATTAAAGCCGAAGAAGAATTCGGATTCAATCATCCGATGGGCGGTTTAACGATCCCTTGTCCTGAAGATACTTTCCTCACTATAACTTCTCGGATCCAAGGATGATCATCATCATCATCTTCTCAAGAGAAAACTTTTTAACATTTTTTACTGTAGATAGATGACAATTTTTTTCATCTTTCTCAATGAAAGATTTGATCTAGAAGATATAATTTTTTTTTTTGTAATGCATGATGAAATCAAACAAAATATTCAGAAAGATTTCTCAGATTTGTTTATATATCCTGTAAAAGTCCAAAAGATTTATTCATGTTTCTACAGAATTATACAATCATAATCAAATTTAGTAAATAACCCAAACCGGGTTTACACGCAAACCACCACCCGGTTTGTTGTTTTATGAACCAAATTTTTCCAACCAACATAACCGAAGCCACATAAACAACCTGTTTTTGAACCGGCAATACAATTTTTCATTTAATTTCCGGTTATAGAACGAGTTCAAACCGGGTTTACACATACACAGTTACACACCACAATAAAACCAATTTGTTAGGATAATTTCGGTCAAACTAGTCGTACATAACCGAATCTTAATAATACCAAACTATGAACCGGGAAAATATAAAATCAAATCTCGATAATATGATTAAAGTTTTGCTAACCGAGAAATGTAAACCGAAATCTGAGCCGGTTAGTGTACTGTATCGTCGAGTGTTCATAATATATGCAGGCTTTGTCTGTTAAACAAAGCAACCCTCGCAGGGAAAAATATACTTTTTTTGTTCTTTTGATTTTCTGGAAATCTGTCAGTGACTTTGTCTCTTATTAGTCTCTATCTCTCTCTTTCTCGATCTGACTCTGAATTTAATTCAACTACTTCTTCTTCCTCTGCACACTGCACGGGTTTTTGTTTGTATTCTCCTGGAAACTTCGATTGTTGAAGAAGATGCGAGAGAAAATCTCCAGTTTTTGAATTCATCAGATCCTAATCGTTCTTCGTTTCTCCTCGAATTCGACCCTGGATCTCGCCGTTTTGGGTAAAAAGCTCGTTCTCGGGTTTTTGTAATTTCCGCAAATTGGGATTTTGATGATTTTGAATTTGGATTTTGTTTAGTTGAGGAAAGAGCTCGATTTGTTCGGGCTTTGTAGAAGAAGAAGAAGAAGAAGAAGATGGTGTTTAAATCTAGAATAAAATGGATTGCGTTGTTTGTGATGATTTTATCAGTGGGATCTCTTGTTGTTCATCTTTCGATGACGAAGTCATCGAGTGGACAGTTGGTTTCTTATGCAAGAGATACCCTTTGGAAAGATTTTGATTCTTTGTTAGGTGCACAGGTAAAGAAATCAAATTTGGATTCTGGAGGTTTTGATTTGAAGAATGTTGTTTGCCATTTTGATGTGTTTTGTTGTTTGCAGGATTTTAGAAATAAGCACTTATGGCGACCTGTCAAATCGTTGGAGACTTTGCAGCCTTATGCCAATCCAAGAAATAGTTATCCTGGTACTATGTCTAACTTTGTTTGCATGTGCAAAAATGGATTTGAATTAGTTTTTAGATAACAAAGTATACATTTTTATCTACTTTTGATGTGGAATGTTGTCATTTCTGCATTGATCATTGCTGCAGTAGTGTTATGGAGTATGTTGTGTGTGACATTTGTTTGAACATGAAAAGTCGATTGAGATCTTTTGTGAAATCTGTTCTTTCGAATCTATCGGTTTTGTTAATTTTTCTTGGTACTGTCTCTTTGCAGCACTCAGTTCAAAAAGCAATGGATTCATTTACGCGAAGATATTTGGTGGATTTGACAATATAAGATCTTCAGTATGTATCAGCTGACTCGATAATTTAAGATTCCTCTATTTCTGTTTGTGTTATGCATTTTGATAACGTCTTTGCAAATTTTCTAGATATGTGATCTTGTCGCCATATCCAGGCTTCTAAATGCTACTCTTGTCATTCCAGAGTTTCAAGAAAGTCTTCGCTCTAAAGGCATTAGGTGCGCCCAGCTCTATCCATTATGTTTTGCTTTTAATCTTCTTCGCTTGTTTCTCCATTATTTACTGTTAAAGCAAATTTCTTTGCCTTTAATATCAGATTCTTCTTTACTCTAGTTTATGTTTACATGCTGTGCAGCAACAAGTTCAAGAGTTTTTCCTATCTTTATGATGAAGAGCAGTTTATAGCTTTTCTTAAAAATGATGTTATCATTGCAAAGGCCCTCCCTGAGAGCTTGAAAGCCGCAAGAAAAAGGAACGAGTTCCCTCTTTTTAAGCCCAAAAACTCTGCATCACCAAAATTTTACCTCGAGGAGGTATTGCCAAAGCTAAAGAAAGCTGGTGTTATTGGGCTGATCATCTCTGATGGGGGATGCTTGCAGGTACTGTGTTTTTTTCTCCTTTAGAGTGTTATATCTTGTGTGCAGTAGCTTCTAAGTCTATAGAGATCTCTGAGTACTTATCTTTGTGCCTGCAAACTACCATCATCACTCGTCATATCATGTTCTGGTCATTTTGTGTATAAACCTAAGAAGAAGTTGTTCAATTAGTTAAACAAGGGTTTTTACCATCAACAAATTTGTCTTGTTTTCAGTCAACTTTGCCAGCTTCAATGCCTGAACTTCAAAGACTAAGGTGTAGAGTTGCCTTCCATGCCCTCCAGCTTCGTTCAGAAATCCAGGTGCTGGGCAAGAAGATGGTTGACAGGTACTTGTGATATTTGTTATCTAAAATAGCTTTGGATCTTGAGATAGTTATTGCTTTGAATTATTAATGGCAGTAAAGAACATTACATGCTAAGCTTTTGTTTCTTTGGTCATGAAGTACGTAGCTGAAAACTATAATAAATAAGTTTCAGTTGTGGCCATTTTAAATTTAGCTTTAGATCTTGAGGTGGAGTACTACGTAACAAGAAATGACTTTACCTATGTGTCACGGTTTTGTCGCGTCCCTGAGAGAATTGAACTATATCTTTTACCTTTTCCAGGTTACGTAAATCAGGTCAACCCTTCCTAGCTTATCATCCTGGCTTAGTGAGGGACAAATTGGCATATCATGGTTGTGCTGAGCTTTTCCAGGTAAAAATTTTCGACGT
The DNA here is from genome assembly GCA_963576765.1 of Draba incana. Lineage (NCBI taxonomy): Eukaryota > Viridiplantae > Streptophyta > Magnoliopsida > Brassicales > Brassicaceae > Draba > Draba incana. The sequence continues at coordinate 2,027,518 of OY755207.1, read as the reverse complement.
TCTCCATCCGTATTCTCTGGTAGAACAAGTGTTTATAGCAGATATGTTTTTTTAATGTCTACCCTTGCTCCTCAAGTTACACAGTGAATTAATTTTGAATGGTGGAATCGGTTTCTGATACTACTCATCGTTTCAATTTTGAAAGGATGTTCACAGTGAACTCATCCAGTATCGGCGGGCTCAGATGATCAAGCAGAAGATGATTTCAGAAGAACTTATTGTAGACTCACGTTTACGCAGGGACAATGGCTTATGTCCTCTTATGCCAGAAGAGGTGAAATCCATAGCTTCTCTCAAGTTATGCTAAAAACGCTCTTCTCTCAAGTTATGCTAAAAACGCTTATATGTCCTCCTCTTATACTAAGACTGATCAGAACTGAAATTTTGCAGGTTGGAATTCTTCTGAAAGCATTGGGATATTCTCAAAAAGCGATTATATACTTGGCTGGTTCTGAAATGTTTGGCGGCCAACGTGTTTTGATCCCTCTGCGTGCCATGTTCCCTAATTTAGTGGATATGACTTCTTTATGCAGCACAGAAGAATTATCAGAATTGGTTGGTCCTGAGACACCTCTTCCAGAAAATAAATTTAAAATGCCTCCTCGAAAAAGCGATAAGCAGCTCAAAGAAGAGTGGAACAAGGCAGGTCCTCGGCCTAGACCTCTCCCTCCTCCTCCTGAGAGACCTATCTACCAGCACGAAAAAGAAGGGTGGTATGGTTGGCTTACAGAGAATGATACAGAACCAAGCCCTTCACCTATGGATCTTAGGCATCAAGCACATAGGTTACTATGGGATGCACTTGATTTTGTTGTCTCTGTAGAAGCTGATGTGTATTTTCCTGGTTTCAACAACGACGGTAGTGGGTTTCCAGATTTTTCAAGTTTAGTAATGGGTCAGAGGCTCTATGAAAGACCCTCGTCACGAACATATAGACTGGACAGGTAAGCAAGCTTACTCGATAGTTAATGATTGCATTTGGAAGGTGAAATTGATCTAGAGCTTGTTAGGTTGAATGAGCATATATTTGGCCTATCTAGTTGGCTGATACACAGTTCTTTTATTTCACTACTTTATGGATATCTGTTTTGCACTTTAATTATTGACGGATGTTTACTAATTTTATCGAACAGGAAATTTATTCAAGAACTTTTCAACATTACGCGCGAGGACATGTACCACCCCAAGCGTAACTGGACACTTCGTGTAAGGGAGCATCTTAACTCAAGTTTGGGTGAAAGTGGGCTTATCAGGCAGTCTATGCTATCGAAACCAAGGTTGTTTCTTTCGCATCCACTTCCTGAATGCTCATGCAGAACATCTGCCCTTGAGGATTCCATGCAAATACGAAGTGATGATGGCAGATTTCTCTATGGAGGTGAGGATGAATGCCCGAAATGGATAAAATCAGCAGGGGTCGAAAAGAGTAAACCTGATGAGAGTGATCAGCCTGATTATGAACATGACCTTCTCACTGAACAGTCAGAAACTGATGAAGAATTTGCAAAGAGTAAGGTGGCTTCAGCTTTTGACCAGGATGAAGAATGGGATCCTAATGACTAGCGTGACAACGATACTGGCGTGAGGCGTCATTTGATTTTTCCCAGATTCTTTCAGGAAAGGCGAAGAAACAAATATACGGAGGTTCTTTTCTTGTTTTCTATAGTTACCGGCTTTTTTTCCTTTCTGAGAATAAGCTTCTTAGTGTTATTCTTTTGTTAGTAGTTCCTTGCAAATTAGTTTCATACTCTTTATACATCAAAAGCTTCTCAAAGATATTGGTATTGCCTCCAAGCGCCCCGATGCAGCAAAGGACGATCATTGTGCTTCATCCTTCTCTATGGTCTTCCCTTGAAGCAACTGTGAAGCTGGAGGTATCTTTTTTTCTTTCTCTCATCATTGTAAATCTGATAAAGGTTAAAATTCAGATTCTTTTATCCCTTTTTTCTCCAATAGTTTTTTTTCTTTTCTGGATTTGTTTTTACACACTACAGATATGAAAGATAAACGTAAATTTCAATAGAGTTTTAATATTCACTTGCTCTCTCCTGATTCTATCCACATTCATGTCATTAGAGTAAGATGTTCACTAACTTTGGTCTTTGTCGAATAAGTTAATTCATTGATCCAATCAAAAGAATACATCATTTTTATAGTGACAGTGGAAGGATGGTCATTGATGATATGATACATGTATGTATTTGCAATTTATGCTGTTGTTGTATAGAGAAAGCTCCAGGAGCAGAGCAAAGCAGAGAAAAGGCAACTCTAGGCACCGTTTTTATGTGTCCATGGTTTGACAACAGAGACAACGGTAATGATGATGATGATAAGAAGGATCAAAATGGCAATGCACATCCATTTCCTTGAACTCTTCTGGCTTTTTATTGCCTTTGTTAGTTGGTTGTTCCCGGATTGAACATGATCCACCGCGCTCGAGACCTGTCGAAACAGAAACAGACCATGAAAGGATTTTGAAGAAATCTAAACTCAGGTAATGAAAAAATTGTTACCATATTCTCTATGTTGTCTAGCATCTCTCCCTGTGCATCCACCAGCACGGCCATATCGAGAAACACCTACAACCGAGACGCAGATGGTGAATCAATTTGAAATTCTTGAGAGGTTTTTGGTAAATCGGATTGAAGTTTACCTGTTGTAGGTCAAGGAGTTTCTTCTCCAAATCTCTGACAGCGTCATGGCGTTCTTGAATCTCAGCCAGTGTATCCATTACCTGCACAGAGCCGACGAATAAGCTTTAACTTGAGATGCATGTAATAGTGGTTTTGTTGCAGAGGTAATCAGATTAGTGCAGGAACATAAGTACCGACCTGACCTCGTCCTTGCTCCATAATTGCTTTCTGGAAAATCTGCTCACTGTCTCCGGTTTCAATCAATCTCTCAACCATCTACACACCCGAAAACTATTATCATGAACTGACACTAAAACCGATTCAATAGATTTAGGTCGAGAAAAGCAGAGTTTAAGTCCTTGCCTCTTCATCAGCTCGTTGGCCAGTCACTAACCATTGTGAAGGATCAAAACAATTAGCTATCAAAGATCACTAATAGAACAATTGAATATTTAGACAAAGTCTCAGTCAAAACCTGTAAACACACGCCTTTCTACAACTTCTCTGTATTCTTGATGAATGTTCTGTCTTAGAGCCTGCACATAACAAAGGTAAGAGCTTAAGGAACTACTTTCTTAAAAGAGTTCTTGCTTATCAGAATTTGCTAAAAGCCCTTACTTGGAATTCAGCTATCTTGTCCTTAAACTTCTTCTTTACCGCACTGCCGATATAAAAAATCGCGTTAAGGAAGAGCGAATCTTGAAGCGTATCGATAGATTCAAGAAAGAAAACTCACATAGTTGTGGCTGTTCTTGTTCTGTCTACTCCAGTTCCTTTCCCACAACCCGGTTTAGTCCGGTTCTCCAGATTCTGAAACAATCAAATCGGATCTTGAGTCTTAACCAAGATAAAAAGATGCAACAATGTATTCATCTCTAAGCCTAACCTCTCGATCCAGTTCTTCGATCTTTCCTTTAATGAAACGAGAGATTCTTCCCACTTCATCAACATCTCTCTCCATCCTCTGTTTGATTGCTACATAACAAAACAAAAAAAACAAAGCAAAACCAAACTTCAATTCATATAATTTTCAAGAACTTGTTTCCGAGTTTTGAAATCGAATTCGTTATGGATTACATTTCATTGCAGGAGCCTTAGTGACGGTTTTAGTATCCTCATGTGCATCCTGAAGCTTCTTGAGATGCTTATCAAGCTTCTCATATTGCTTTTCGATTTCTTGGACCTAAACAGTTAATATAATCTCAATACATACATACATACATTTTGACACTAATCAAGAAAATGTGCAAATGAAGAAAAACTATACCTTTTTGAAGAAACCAGAGAGCCCGAGATCTCCAGAGTTACCGGGGCCATGTCCTGACTCGATATCGCTTCTATTAGATCGATCTCTGGAGAACTCTAACGAACCCTGTCCAAGAAAAATATTTGTCACATCATTTCATAAAAATCCTATATAAGCTTTGACAATATTGAATCTTCGGTTTATCTCATTATATATAAATCATCCATTAAATCCCACATAAATCTCAAGATTTAATTTATTATTCTGCTTCTATAAACAATTGTTTGAATCTCTCATCACCAAGGGAAAAAAATTTTGAACTAAAGAAACATCATCTCGTAAAAATCTTGTAACGCAAGCAAATAAGCACTAAGGGTTTCTAAGTTTTACACGTAAACGTTGTTAGATTAGAACAAAAATCGTCGTTATCACGAAATGTCCAAAGCGAAACAGAGAAAATTTGAAGGAAAAGATAAGACAAACCTTTAAGAGGTCGTTCATTGTCGGAGAACTGAATTAGAGAAGAAGATCTATGACAATGAAATTAAAAAACTTGTTGAACAATCAAACAAATTCCAAATCTTGTGTAAAAAAGAAAAGGATGTAAACCTAAATATACATAAATTAGGATTTAAAAGGAAAGCAAACCTGGTTTTATTAATAAACCTAGATCTTTCTTGTTCTCTTATGCCTTTTTAAAATCCTAAAAATTAATAAGAAAGATAATGCAAAGAGAAGAAAAGAGAAAGGAGCTTTCTTACCCTATAAAGCATAGCAAAAATATGAACACGTACGGTTAGGGATTTATTTTTGATAATTTATGTTCTTCTTAAAACAGCAACAAAAATGGTAAATCTTGTTGTTGACAAATCACTAATAAAATCTCTAGTCAAATTCTTATTTTTGGGACAGTATCTTTACTTGAAGAATCAAACCAAACCAAACCAAACACAAACACATGCTTTCTTGCTACACAAGGAAACCTTAACCACATGTTACACAGAACAATTGTGATTTGGGATTTGAGCTAATAATTTGTATACATAAGCTTAAGGTAAACTGAATCATCTAATCTTTATTTTATTATTATTAAGAAACAACTCAAATCTAAAATGGCTAATAAAGACATTGAGGTACACCAGAGATGTACATGAGCATCTCTTTGACACTAAAACCAAATAAAAAAATATGGCTGACCAGTAAAGAGAAGATATATGTACACTTTACTACTACTACAACACTTTTGAGAATGAGACTTCTTTAAAGGTAATATCTCATTCAGTCATCACTCATATCAGGGCTGGTTCCTGACTACCTTCACATTGCTGTAGAATCGGCGCAGATCCTTCATGGCTTTTTCTTCGATCTGGATCGAACGGATTGATGAAGGAGAATCGATCTCTGGTTTGAACCAGCGGTTAGTTCCAGGCGAATCTGACGGAGATCCTTGTCCGGTTGTGACAGTAAAGCCTGATGTCTTTGTCTTTGGACTGTGGGATAAAGACTGTTGCTTCTTCTTCACCTAGACAGACACAAAGAGTGAGCTTTCAAACACAAACTGATGCAATAAGCATTTGCTTAAACAGAGGAAGGACGTACCTGCTGCATCTGGATATCTCGGAGAGAAGGACGAGAGAGGTGAGGAGGAGTTCCAGAAGCAGCCCAAGGAGGAGTTCCTTTTTCTACGTCGGATTGCTGCAGATTTCTGGTTGGTTCAACAGGAATCGGTTTCGAAGTCAAGAAAGAACTCAGTAGTATCTTTCCTTCGGTTTTGCCATCATCAAATAACTTATTTTTAGAAGTCCTAACAGGTTCATGAGACAAAATCTTGCTTTGTTCGTCTTGAATAGCTCGAAGAGAGGAAGATCCTTTTGAAATTTTAGCTCCACCCCATGCAGGACCTTCGTTCTTCGGCTTTGGTGGAGGAACAACAACAACAGGTTTAGGTTTATCGTCAAGCGCACCAGTCAAGAACATCGAAAGCCCTCCCTTTCTATTCTTTTTCTTGTTTGTCGTTGCAGCTCTCTTGCTTCTCGGTGACTCGGGTGGATTTTCTTTCTTCTGCGATAGTGAAACAAAGTCTGATTCTTCCGCAAACCCACTAATCACCGTCACATCCAAACTCTCAACCTTTGGCTTGATAGCTTCAGAGATTTCTTCGGTTTCTTTATTCTCCGTTGTATCTATTACGACGTTAACTTCACCAAAATCAGATGCAGACCTCTGTTTTCCCTTCTTCTTCTTTTTTCTTAAACCGTCCGCTTTCTTGTTAGCGGATGATGATGATTTCGCCTCGGGAGATTCTTCGACAGGAATACCAAGTTCTACAAGTGAACTTTCGATATCTTCTTTCTTTTGAAGTTTTGCTATTTGTTGACCATCAAGAAGTTGTCCTCTTGATTGTTTGGCTTCAAGAATCTCAATCTGTTGCAACTTTTTCCTTAAAGCTCGGACTTCTTTAGAATTACGTTGCGCCAGCTCATCTTCCGGTTGTAAGAAAGATCCTCCCTCATAGGAAAAATGTTTCACATGATTGTCACGAGTTCTTAAAATATCGCTCTCACTTTCCTCCTCTTCGCTATCTATAACAACAGGAAACGTAGCTGTTGGCGTCGGAAGAGGTCTAGAGCTCCACGGCTCCGAGGATCTGTCATCGAGTAGTTTTTCAAGATTGGCAAGAACATCAGGTGACGTATTTGCAATTGATTGCGGAGAAGCTGTCAAGATAAAGTCAAGGTTTCTGATCACAATGTCCTGCATCAAGAAAATACGGTGTAAGGTAATCAACAGAGAGAAACACACATAAACTTCTCTCGTTTTGTATATATACGGTTAAGCATACCTCGCAGTATTTTTTAAGGTCTGCTGCTCCAAGTGAATCTGCAACTTCAAGCATTTGAATAGCATTTCGAGGCTCGACTATACACTCAGCTGCCACTTTCTCACATAAGCTTTTCAAGCTAGGTACTGTCCTCTCCTTCGGATTATCGTGTTGCGCGGATGGTAACACGGTAACGGATTCCACATCATCAAACATAAAACACTCGTCCATTTCTTCTTCCGCTTGTAAAGTCGGAGACTTTTTAAACACATCAGGAGCATACACAGGATGATATAGAGAAGCCACAACCATAAGATGTGTTTCACCAACTGCAACCGTGGTTGCCCTTTTCAAATTGTGGAGACGAGAAAGAGTCGGTGTCGTATCTTTACCGTTCTTCCCGTCACACATGTAAACTTCACCTGTACTAGTAACAGCAGATGCCCAATATTTACCCGCTGATATGCTTACAACAGTTCTCCCGTGCAGCGAATGCAACTACAGAAAATTTTATTATTATTACTACGCAAAAGATATTTAATTTATCGAAAACAAGAGAAGGATGAATCTAAAACCTGTTGGCATTTAAGATTGGAATCAGAAGAAACCCAAAAAAACAATGCGCCGTCTTCTGCTAAAGCCATGCTATGTACCATTCCTGCAGCTATTGCAGTTATTCGAAGAGGTTTTCTTCGATGAAAATTCAGTAAAGTGTTGCCAGCTTTCTTTAAATTCCGAGAAACATTAACACGTCTAGGAGTCACCATCCGATGACCCCATGTATACACCTAATCACAGAAGAAAGAAAAAAAATACTAAAGAAAAAATAAATTTCTATCCACATTAACTTCTCACACAAGTAGTAGTAAGAAATTTCACCTCTCCATCTTCACGCAAAACTAGAGTGTGGTATTTTGCAGATGCAATAGCCGTGAAGTTTTTTCCTTTCAAGTAATCAACCAATCTAGGAGAATAGTTTGATGCAGAGTTGGAGGTTCCATAACCAAGCTGACCTTCCTTGTTGCATCCCCAAGTAAAAACTTCACCGTATTCAGAAATTACGGCGGTATGTTTGTTTGCTGCAGAAACAGCTACAATCTTCGCCTTCAATGAATTTACTTTACGAGGTGTTGCCTGAGTATCCACAGAGGTATAACCAAGCTGACCCTCTACAAAGAACCATCACAAACAACATCAGACTCTACAAATTAAGATATAGGAAGGCTAATAAATGATTTACCTCTATTGGAACCCCAAGTGTATACGGCGCCTCCTTCTGTAGCGATAACAGTGTGGTGTTTAGCTGCTGCAACTGCCCTTACACGGCGAGATCCTAAACCAGATATTACTTGGCGGGGAGTTATAACTGCAGCTTGACCACTGAGATAGTAAAACAAACAAATTTAACTTAATTGTGGTTTATCTTTGCAAGTTACCGTATTAGAGAATTAACAACGAATTCATACCTGTGAATGTCGAATTCAGGATGTCCAAGGCGGCCACCTCTTCCAAAACCCCACGTGTAGACTTCTCCATGAGAACTAACGGCAACACTATGAAACTTTGCAGCAGAGACCAGTTTAATCAAACAGCCATGAAGTGAATCAACTCTGCCAGGTAGCTTCTGAACATCTTGATTACCAGTTCCAAGTTGGTAGTTTGCACCGTTTCCCCAGCTAAAAACCTCCGTAGCCACTGAGAAAGAACGATAATGAACGAACACAACATTTCAGCTTCTCAAAATTTGTGTGAGAAGAGGCTTGTTACCTGAACTCTGTTGCTCACCAATGACCTGAGCCACAGGACCTGAGACCAAATCAACCGGTGTTCGCGATTTTATGTCTTCTAATGTAAAAGAAGCACCCGAGTCAATTAGTACACTAGCAACCGCGAGATGGCCAAAATGCAACGCTCGGTGAAGACTACTCCAACCAGATTCTCCATCCTGAAATGGGCATTTTACAATAATAAGCATTACGAATACAAAAGCAAATATGAAGATATAAGCAGAGGATAGGTTACGAACCCTAGCATCAGGATCAGCACCAGCATCAAGCAATCTCCTAACAATAGGAATGTGATTTCTCCATATTGCAATATGCAACGGAGTCAAACCATATGCATTCCTTAGATTAATATTCCCACCGCTCTTCTTCAGTACGGTTAGCGCTGATTCAACGTCAACCAATGATCCTTCCCGTATAGCAACCCACAAATCTTTCTTAGATACCGAAAGTGAGCTTTTACGAGGAGTTTGCAAACTCATCTTCTGCGTTTGAGGAGAAACTGACATTTCCATGTTCTAGACAGCAAGAATTCTCACAAAACTAAAACCTTATTCCCAACAAATATTGTGCCTACACTACACAAAACTTTTCATCGTCGAAGAAATCTCTCAACTCTTGACAGTCACTTCACAAAAGATCCTGATCATAAAACACAAATTATATCAGATTAGTAATATTCATTTAGCTTCTGTGAGAACTATAGACAAGAAAGAATCAATAAACAAGTTAACCGGACTTATGGAAAGCATTGCTACTTTTCTGAATATGTAAGAAAAGTATGCATCTAAGAACATCTTAAAGAGAGTAATACTTCCACCAAACACAAAGCAAAGAATCTCATTTTGCCTTTACTCAAACAAAGACTAAAGAGGTGTTTCAACAGTAAAGTACATTAGACATTGAACCTAAACAAGGATCCACGAATTAGTAAAAATCAGTCCACGAATGATATAAGATTCCCAATGGCAAAAATCGCACCGGAACTCATAATTCATAGAGAAAATTCCAAAAATCACAAGAATTGAGAATGAAAAACAGATAAACTCGATCCCAAGACAATAAATCACGGAACCCATCACTAAAAATCAAGACTTTAATTAAAATTTGCCTCATTTACAATAACCCATCAAAGCAAATAAAACCGTTTTTCGGAATAAACTGACATTGAGTTTAAAATAATCAGACAGAAGAGAAGAAAAAAACTGATTTCCGTTACCTGAAATCGAAGTCCGAAGAATTAGACAAGAGAGAGGAGGGATCAAAGACAGGTATTTATTACATATAGAGAAGGATAAATGAAATGAGCACAATGGAATCTTCTATTGAAAAATTCAATTGTGTAAGAAGAAGAAGCGAATCAAAACAGAGAATATACCCTTCATTAGAAGAAACAGAGGCTGAATGAGCGAGAGAGAAAGGAGGAGAAGAGAGATCTCCGATTCAAGGGTAATTCAGTAATTTAGTTAATATTTAAGGAAAATGACTATAAAGTCCTTGAAGTCGAAAGCTTTTTTGTGTGACGTGCTTAAGACTCAGAGAAGAGATTAGGCATTTGGAAAAAAGAGTGTTTTTTAAGGGTATATTGAAATATAAAATTAATAAAATTTGAGTAAAGAGAGTAGAAAGTGTTTAAAAAGGAGAGAGGGGATCTAATATTGGATCTTTTGGAGAGTGTGTTTAAAAGTAAAAGAGAGTGTTTAAATATAAAATTAATAAAAATTGAGTAAAAAAATGAAAAAAAAGGTATAAAATTGAGTAAAAAAAAGAGAGAGTGTGTGTTTTAATAATTTTATATGGTCTTAAGACACGATGGTGTCTACAATGCGCATCGCCTAAAACTAGAGAGAAAGGTTCTTGCTGATGACACGTGCGGCATGTCATCAGACGTTAGAGACGAGGTCATACACAAGTCATCGAAATGTCTGAAATTGAGGATACTTCTCTCTACCTCTTTTTTAGATAACAAAGAATATTAAAGCTTTTTTAGAGCCTTTCAATTATTCAAAAAATAATTTTGTGAATTTTCTGTGTCACCAGATTTTTTCTGCAAAACATTTTTTTGTTTTTTGCAAGTAATTTGTTGACTGAAACAAATCAAAACTGAGGGACAAAATCGTAAAAGATGCTAACTCATAGCCTCATAGGAGATGCTAAATCAAAGGCATAACGTGACGCGCCAGCTATCCTGACAAATTTTGATGACGTGGCTCTTTGTGATTGGATCTCATGTATTGTCTTTTCTAGCCAAAATGTCAACTAATACACAGGGATTTTTTTTATTTTTTTACAAATTTTGATGCATTAATTTCAAAGTAACAAGAGTTTACAATTATTAGATAGAACCTTACAATTGAGAAAGCATATGTTTAAAGCAAACATACAAGAAAAGAAAGTAATGGAACTTGAGAATAGGCTAAGATGGAGGTTAGTCGTCAGATTTACCACAACATCAAGGACCACAATGACGAGAAGGAGAACATTGGATCTCTGAGTTCTAAGACAGCAGTCCGCGACCGCCACGACCCTTGTTTCTTCCCCCTACCGTCGTAGTCCATTGCATCTCTTACACTTTTTGCGTCGGTCTAATTGGCCTTCCTCCTCTTGTCCTATGAGAGGTATCACCCATCTCATACCCTAAATCGGAGTCTAAGGCGGCAAAAAAAATTGCGTTAAGGAAGAGAGAATCTTGAAGCGTATCGATAGATTCAAGAAAAAAACTCACATAGTTGTGGCTGTTCTTGTTCTGTCTACTCCAGTTCCTTTCCCACAACCCGGTTGATATATCATAGTTTTTATCCATTTAAGACCATGATATGAGTCCCATATCTAGAGTTTTTTTAGTGTTTTTCTAGTTCTTTTAGAGTCTTTACAGGTATTTGGACGATTGGAGCTTAAAAGATGTTTACTGGAAGTTTTGGAGCATTGCGGAATGAAGTGGCGAAAATCGAAGTGAAGAATCTGATTTTCAAGTCGGTGTCGATCGACACCACTTTGAGTGTTGATCGACACCCTGTTCGCAGAAGCCCAAATTCTTATCTGGAGAAGTCCGTTCGAAGCCCGAAAGTTCCAGATATTTACTTTTAGGTTTCCAGTCGGTTTTGTACCTCTATAAATACGTTTTTACAGCCATTGTTTAGGCTTACGCTTTATTTTACTTAACTCTTAGAGATATCTTTTAATAAAAACATGTTTACATCATTCGATATGTCTAGGTAGTTTCCTTGTTAGGTTTAGGGTTATTCGAAAGTATTTGATGAATTGCTAGATCTAATTTCTTGTTAGGATAATATCTTTAAAATGTTCTTCATTTTGACTTGTGGTTATTGCTGATTTTTGTCACCCAATACCTAGAAACGTGAAAGACATCTATAATCACCATTAGAAAAGTGACAAACTCAATACCTAGAATTATTTTCAATCAATTGCAAATAATATCTTTCATACCCCCTATTCCTCTTCACAAAGCTTGACTTCAATTTTTTTTTTGGAAATTCTCTATAATAGCATATAACCTTATAAAGATAATTCTAGAAGAAGAAAAACAAATACAAAATTCATAATAATCCACAACAATCCATAATAATGTATCACAATCTATCAAAAATATTGGAAAAGAATCTTTGAGATATGTGAAATTTCACAAATCTACACAAATTACTCAATTTTAAAATCTACAGAAAATCACTCTAATAACACTTCAATATGTTTTTTTTTGTTCTCTCTCTTCATTTAGTATTTTTTTCATTTCTCTCTCTATATACCAGTGATGAAGATGCCCTTACAGCTATCACGCTGCGCCTTTACAACAACTCCAACAATACAAACATGGGCGGATCCAGACATTTTTCGAAACAGGTGCACCATATATTAGATTTATCAATAAATATTAAAAAATATAATATACTAAAATTAAAATAACATTTTACAACACCATTCTACGTCGCTTGGGCTCGGTGATATATCATGGATTTTACCCAGTTTAGACCATGATATAAGTCTTATATCTAGAGTCTTTTGGTGTTTTCCAGTTGGTTTTTAGAGTCTTTACATGTACTAGACGTTTGGAGCATAAAAGATGTTTACTGGGAGTTTTGGAGCATTGCTGAATGAAGTGGCAAAGATTGAAGTGAAGAATCGGATTCAGATGATAGTGTCGATCGACACCACCCTCTGGGTGTTGATCGACACCCTGCTAGACCAAAGAAAAAGCCCGGTTGCGAAGAAGTTTGTTCGAAGCCCAAAAGTCCCAGATGTTTACTTTTATGTTAATGACGGTTTAGGAACCTTATAAATACGTTTTCGCAGCCATTGTTTAGGTTAATGCTTTATTTTATCTTTGTTAAAGAGATATCTTCAATTAATATAATGGTTTTTGCTTCGATTATGTCTGAGTAGTAACCTTGTTAGGTCTAGGGTTATTCAAAGGTGTTTGATGGTTTGCTAGATCTGATCTGTATTGCATAGAATTAATATCTTTAGAATGTTCTTCATCTTGACTTGAGTTTATTGCTGATTTTAGATTCATGTCATGAAATCTGATCTTAAGATAATTAATAGAAACGACAGTTTTATTGATTACTTGATCTAGACTTGGATGAGTAAAATTCGTTTTCGCAAAAAATCTGGTCTTCTAGAATTTTAGCTTGAACTTTAATGGTTGTTTAGATTGTTATGATTCGCAAAGAAATTTGGTCTTCTAGAATTTAAACATAGATAATCTCTGCAGCGAAATTTGATTGATTTTATATTCGTGTTCATGTTTAAGAACTAAGCTTCATAATCCTATTGTTAATTTATCATCTGCATATCTCATTCACCTAAGAATTCCAGGTGCCTAGCTTCTTTTTAATTGATCTTTATAAGCGTTCATCCTGCTTACTTTGTTTACTTGTTTTTGCATTCTCACTATTTCTGCTTAGTTTAATCCAAATTTATTAGTCTATTGTGCAACTGATTCCCTGTGGATTCGATCCCTAAATACTGCAGTTGATCTCATAATTTGAGAGAGTAGCGTAGGGTTAATTTGAGTTTATCAAATTTTGGCGCCGTTGCCGGGGAGTCAACGCCATTAGATTTATTTTATTAGGATTTTGTCTAGGCTTTTATTTTTATTTTTGCTTTGCTAGTTTCTTTTGTTTCTTTTGTTTCTTTTTATTTTCCGTTTCATGTACATGCCTGATACTAGAAGCAATCAAGACAAGGAGCTAGTTAACTACAATCTCGAGGAGTTAGCACGTTTGGAACGTGAGGACATGAGAGCAGTCTGAGAAGAAAGGATGGCTACTATACCACCCGTCATATTAGCTCCAGGAGATGATGGAGTTCTGCGTGATCCGGCAGGACTGAAGTATAATACGCAAGGACAGAGGATCAACGACGACGGAACAGTGATCGTCGAGGATAATTTGGCGATTCTACCGCAGGGTGTCGCTCGACACCAACAACCTGTCGAGCGATACGAGGAGATACAGGGTGACGATCGACACCACCCCCTGGGTGTCGATCGACGCCAAGCCCGAAATCAGCCAAATGTTTTGAGGAACGAAGAGAATGTTGCGCGAGGAAGGACGCTAGCGGATTTTAACAGACCAGAGCAGTTCTATGCCAATAGATCTGCTATTCGACCACCTCCATTCCAGCGAAACGACTTTGAGCAAAAATCGACATTCTTCTCACTAGTTGCTCAAAAGCCTTTCTCCGGTCTTTCTCATAAAAACCCCATGGACCATATAGAGCAATTCGAGGATCTCGTATCAAGCATCAAGACAATCGGAGTTTCTGAGGACTACCTATTCTGCAAGCTTTTCCAATACTCTCTACATGGGGAAGCTAAGTATTGGCTCAAGACGCTTCCACCGGGCTCGTTAACTAACTGGGGAGATACAAAGAATGCTTTCTTAAGCAATTTCTTTGACGATGCAAAGTCTGAGGATCTGAGAGCAAAGATTGCCTCTTTCAAGCAAGGAGATTTTGAGGCATACAAGGTTGCGTGGCACAGGTTCAAGGGCTATCAGAGAGACTGTCCTCATCACGGCTTCACAGATGTTTAGCTACTTAGCATCTTCTACAGAGGGATTGGATTGAGATATGCAGTAACTTAAGATGCAACAAGCAATGGGAACTTCATGACAAATTCACCAGAAGCTGCCTTGAGACTGATCGAGAACTTTGCTTACAGCAATAGTGTTAAGAACTTAGACTACGAGAGGAGCCAGCATAAGCAAGACATCAGTGGTAACCAGTTTGCAGAAGTCACCAGGAAGCTTGACTCGATGCATAGTCTTATAGCTAGGAAGAAGTCAGTCTAGTTTGCTCAAGAGGTTAAGACATTTGAGCCAGAGGATGTCAACTACATCAATGGGACTGGATTTCAGAAGCAAGGCTATGGTTCGTCCTATCAAATGCCATATCAGAGCAACAACTTCAACAGGAACTATGGTTCCTCTTCTTATTAGAAGCCTCCTGAGCAAGACAATGAGATGACGAATATGCTGGAGCAGATCCTAGAGGGCCAACAAAAGATGACTGTGAACTTCAATGGGAAAATGGACGCAATGTATTCTGACTTAGATGGAAAGATTTCGGTGCTAAGCACTCATGTGAAGAAGCTAGATATTCAGGTTGTTCAAACTACCGATTCTATCAAGAGGCAAGAAGATTTTCATCCAGCTATGACTGATGTTAACCCAAGGAGCGCTTGCAATCCCGTTCAAACTGAAACGGAGGATTATTTTGCGGAGTTCGACGAAAATTTTGGGACTGCAGAGCAAGTGTCGATCGACACTGAGCCCGAGCATCTATCGACACCACTCGCGAAGTCAACACAAAAGCTTAGTGTCGATCGACGCCCACAGAAGAGTGTCGATCGACACCCCTTCCAAACTAAGCCAGATTTTGCGACAATCGCGATTGCTTCAGAGGAAAAGGTTTATGATATGCTCAAATTAACCTAGAGCTAACTCTCTCAAATTAAGAGATCAATGTAGTACTTTAGGTATCGAAATCCACAGGGAATCAGAAAACACAATAGATTTATGAGTTCGAATTATGTTAAGCAAGATTATAAGAATGCAAAAACAAAGCAATAAAAACTGTTGTAAATCAATTAGAGAAAAGCGCTAGGCACAGGGAAATCTCCAGTGAATCAAAATTGCAGATAAATCAATTGATAGGAATATTAAAGCACAGTTCTTGAACATGAACACGAAAGTAAAACAAACCAGCTTCCGCTGCGAATATTATCTATGAATAAATCCTAGAAAACCAAATTCCTTTGCGAATCCTATGAATCTAAACAAGCATTAATTTCAGGTTCAATTGTTCACAAAACCCTAAGCCAAATTCCTTTGCGAATAGGAATTTTGCTCATCAAAGACTAGATCAGGAAATTAATCAAACTCTCGTTTCTATTAATTATCCTAAGATCAGATTTCAGTTCATGACGCTAAAATCAGCAATAAAAGCAAGTCAAGATGAAGAACATTCTAATGATATTATCCTAACAATCAGATCAGATCAGCAATTTATCAAACACTTTCGAATAACCCTAAACCTAACAAAGGAAACTACTCAGACATATCAAATAATGAAAACATGGTTTTATTAAAAGATAAATCAAAGAGTTAAGTAAAATAAAGCGTGAGTCTAAATAATGACTCTAAAAACGTATTTATAAGGTTACAAAGTCGGCCAGAACATAAAAGTAAACATCTGGAAACTTCAGGCTTCGAGCGGACTTCTGCGATTAAGAACTGGGCTTCTGCGAACAGGGTGTCGATCGACACTGATAGTTGGTGTCGATCGACACCAATCTTCAAAATCGGATTCTTTGCTTCACAAATGGTCGTGTCGAGCGATGCTCAGTGATGGTGTCGCTCGACACAGACTCCAAAACTTCATTCCATGATTGCATCTTTGCCGCTTCATTCCGAGATACTCCAAAACTCCCAGTAAACATCTTTTAAGCTCCAATCGTCCTTGTATCTGAAAAGACTCTAAAACCAACACAAAACATAACAAAGACTCTAGATATAGGACTTATATCATGGCTTAAACAGGGTAAAAATCATGATATATCAACTCCCCCAGACTTAGCTTTTTGCTTGTCCCTAAGCAAAACAGATATAATCACTCCTTTAGGAACCACATACCTTTACAAAGCAAATCCGGTGATACTTCGATGTTTCCCTAGAAGCTTAGCAGTCCTCCAGATTGAATCCAAACCCCTTAGAGAAACTCAGACTTTCAGTCGCAGGCCCCTTAAGTTCAATTAGGTGCGGTCTCATCGAGGGAATATCGATCGCTGGACCTTCTTGATTCTTTCGCTTCCTTTAACACTTTTCCCGCGTTTCACCCTCTCTCTTCCCTCTGAAACTGTTTATCCAATTAAGGATATCATAGAGATGCAATGCCTTTCTGTTGAACTTTTTTTCTTGTGATGGTGGGTACCTCAGCAAAGGGTCCTTTACCACCAAATGCCTATATGAATTCGGGCTTGCACTTTTTTGCAGATTTTTTATTTCCTTGGCATCTCTATGATTTCACTAGATCAGCGCTCACTACTGTTGTTCTATGAGGCTTTTATGATGGCGGGTACCTCAGCAGAGGATCCTTTACCACCAGATCTAGGACAATTGTACTCATCATACGGGAAGAAGTTTCAAGAGCGGTCCTTCCTCGCTTTCAAGTGTTTAGAAGCTGAATCAAGTCTTGCGATTAGCCAACGCCCTTGACAAGAAGATTAAGATTCGTTAGGGCGGGGTCTTTGACATCCTTTCTGGCGTTCTCCAGAAATTTGAACTCGCTCCGTTAAACCGATCCACTTCCAGTTACCCACCTCAGTAAAACCAGCCAACTTGCATTGGTAATGGTCCTTGAGTGCTGTTCAAAGCAAGTCTAAAGCAGAGGTTTTGACGCGAAAATGTTAAAAATGACTCAAAAACACCAAAAGAAAACACAAAAGTTAGCGACTACCTCCCCCAGACTTAAACGACACTGTCCCCAGTGTTATTAAGCCTAAGATCGGTGAAACAAGATAAACAGGAATTGAAACGAATGAAAAATCAAGTAAGAATTCGTACCTGGGGACCGTGTCGATCGACACAACATCAGTGTCGATCGACACTCACGTTTCTGTCCCGATTCTGACTATGGATTTTCATGGTGTCGATCGATTCTCCTGTTGGTGTCGATCGACACCTTCAATTGAAGTTCATTCTCACTTTCAATTCGAACGTTTATTTTCCTGAAAATTGACACCAAAAACAAAACCAAAGCGTAAAACTGAAAAAGAAACATAAAAAGAAAACATAAATATTAAACTTACAAATGGGTTGCCTCCCATTAAGCGCTTGTTTTCAGTCTTTAGCTTCACTGTGATGGAACTCGGAACTATGGTGGATCTTTAGGAAGTATCAGACTTCTTCTATCCTGAACGGAACCGGCAACTTGTTTCAAACGGACCTTCTGGATAGCTCCCCCAGACTTATCAGAAACAGTCTCAGGAAAAAGTCTCATCGTTCTCTCCATCATTTCTTGAAGAACTGCTTCTCCTTGATCTTTAAGCTCCGGAGGAATGATGATTTGCATCTTTGCGAAAGGCTTTGAACTCCTCTTAGGTTTCACCTCATCTTCTCTTTTTCCTGCAAGTTCATTAGAAAAACCAAGCTTTCGAGGAACTCGAAGCTTGCATGAGCGCGTAACTGCCTTTTTAACACTAATGAAATCGGAAGATATCGAATTAAGTACAAGGGGTTCATACCTGGGCTCTTCCGGAGGTGTTTCAAGAGATGGTTCTGCGGTGACTACTTCCTCAATGATCGTAGCAGGTATGTCTTTCGAAGGCTCCTTGATTGGCTCGTCTTCCAGCGATGTATCCACAGAGAAAGCTTGACCATCTATGGTGGGTTTTCTCCTAGTACTGTCCATGTCAAATTCCATGACAACATCACCAAGGTCAAGCTTGATCTTTCCTCTTCTGCAATTGATATTTGCTCCAACTGTTGCTAAGAAAGATCTTCCCAGAAGCAAAGGATCTTGAGGCTCTTTATCGTATTCCAAAACGACAAAGTCTGTTGGAATTACGCACTCCTGAACTCTGATTGGCACATCCTCTAGAATACCTTTCGGGAAACGTTTTGAACGATCAGCTAGGATTAGAGACAATCTTGTCTTCTTGAAGTCCGTCATTCCTAGTCTTTCAGCAACGGAGAGAGGCATAAGGTTGATTCCAGAACCCGTATCGCAGAGAGAGTGAGAAAAACTTTCACCAGAGATAGAACAGTCGAGCACAAAATTTCCTGGATCAGGCACCTTCACAGGAATCCTGCTCTGGATCATTGCACTAACTTCTTCTGAAAGCACTATGTCCTTCTTCTTTTTCTTAGGCACTGGGACTGTGTTCAGAAGAATAGCTCTGATATCTCGGGTCAGCAATGCTCCTTCCTCAGGACTAATACCATTTGCCACCATTCTCTTGACATATCTCCTTATCGCAGGTGAAAGCTTGACTGCATCAACCAAAGGCATCTCAATCATGATCTTGTCAATCATCTGCTTGCAGAACGCTTCTTCAATCTCCTGCTTGGACCTTTTAACTCTGGGGAAAGGAACCTTGGCCTTGTGGACGTTCTCCTCTGCTTGAACTGAAGAATCTGCGATTTTAGCACAAATCTGGACGAGGTGTCGATCGACACTCACGACGAGGTGTCAATCGACACTCACGTCAGTGTCGATCGACACTAGCTTTATCTCCTCAATCCGAGATGATGATTCGTGAGGTGTCGAGTGATGGTCATCTGTAGTGTCGCTCGACACCGGCTCGGTAGTCCCAAAATCTTCTTCTTCTTCAGTCTGAACGGCATTACAGGCGCCCCTTGGGTTTGCATCAGTCTTCGCAGGAAGAAAACCCTCTTGTCGCTGCACAGAACTGGCGGTTTGAGCCACTTGAACGTCCAGCTTTTTCACGTGAGTGCTTAGCTCTAAAATCTTTCCATCCAGATCAGAATACATTGCATCCATCTTTCCGTTAAAGCTCACAGTCATCTTCTGCTGGCCTTCTAGGAGTTGCTCTAGCATACTTTTCACCTCATTGTCCTGCTCAGGAGGTTTCTGGTAAGAAGAGGATCCGTAATTCCTTTGGTAATTGTTGCTCTGGAAGGGCTTCTGATAAGACGACCCATATCCCTGCTGATTTTTAAACTTCTGAAATCCTGAATCATTGATGTTGTTCACATCTTCCTCTGTAGCCTCAACTTCCTGAGCAAATTGTACAGACTTCTTTCCCACGAGGATGCTCTTCATATAATCCAGCTTCGCGTTCATCTCAACCAAGTGCTTCCCACCATCCTTGTTGTCACTCATCTGCTTTCTCTCAAAATCAGCGTTCTTCGTGCTGTTGCTAGAAGCTAAATTCTCGATGAGAGTGATTGCATCTGCTGGGTAGTTTGTATTGAAGTTACCACTACTCGCTGCATCCAGTGCCATCTGATATCGCCAGTCCACTCCTCTGTAGAAGATGCCTAGCAACTGAACATCTGTGAAGCCGTGGTGAGGACAATCTCTCTGATATGACTTAAGACGCGTCCACACAGCCCTGAATGCTTCTGTTGGCCCTAGACGAAATGTAGTGATCTTCGTTCTAAGGTCCTCTGATCTTGCATCATCATAGAAGTAGTTGAGGAAAGCGTTCTTGGTGTCCCCCCAAGTAGTCAATGATCCCGGTTCTAGCTGCTTTAGCCAGTAAGAAGCATCCCCACTAAGAGAGTATGGGAATAGCTTGCCGAAGAGATAATCGCTGGACACTCCATCGGCCTTTATGCTAGAAGCTAAGTCCTCGAAGTTCTCGATGTGGTCCATCGGATGCTCATGGGGAAGACCATGGTAAGGATTCTGTGCGACAAGGCTGAAGTAAGCAGGTTTCAGCTCAAAATCATTCCTCTGGAATGCAGGTGGACGAATCGCAGCTCGATTCGCATAGAACTGGTCCGGTCGGTTGAAGTCTGCTAAAGTCCTTTGCTGGTTTCGGACAGGGTGTCGAGCGATGCCGGGTAGGCGTCGATCGACACCAGCTTCTCCATCGCGTTGAGCAATCTGCCCTCCGTGACGCTCGACAAGTAGCTCATGAGGGTGTCGAGCGACACCGTTGTGGTGTCGAGCGACGCCAGCTGGATTTTCGAACACTGCTCCTTCGTCAACTGGCTCGACAATCTCCTCGATGATCACAATACCATCGTCGTTAATCCTCTGCCCTTCGGCGTTGTATCTGAGACCTGCCGGATCACGCAGAACTCCATCCTCTCCAGGAATCAGTATAATACGTTCTTGAGCAGCCATTCTAGCTGTTCTTCTGTTCTCACGTTCCAAACGCGCAAGTTCCTCGAGATTGTAACCAACTAGTTCCTCATGTCGATTGCTCCTGGTATTGCGGTTTCGCATGTACCTGAAACGCAAAACAAAAAGAAACTAGAGAAACAAAAATAAAAACAAAAACCTAGACAAAATCCTAATAAAATAAATCTAATGGTCTAGACTCCCCGGCAACGGCGCCAAAATTTGATATGCTCAAATTAACCTAGAGCTAACTCTCTCAAATTAAGAGATCAATGTAGTACTTTAGGTATCGAAATCCACAGGGAATCAGAAAACACAATAGATTTATGAGTTCGAATTATGCTAAGCAAGATTATAAGAATGCAAAAACAAAACAATAAAAACTGTTGTAAATCAATTAGAGAAAAGCGCTAGGCACAGGGAAATCTCCAGTGAATCAAAATTGCAGATAAATCAATTGATAGGATTATTAAAGCACAGTTCTTGAACATGAACACAAAAGTAAAACAAACCAGCTTCCGCTGCGAATATTATCTATGAATAAATCCTAGAAAACCAAATTCCTTTGCGAATCCTATGAATCTAAACAAGCATTAATTTCAGGTTCAATTGTTCACAAAACCCTAAGCCAAATTCCTTTGCGAATAGGAATTTTGTTCATCAAAGACTAGATCAGGAAATTAATCAAACTCTCGTTTCTATTAATTATCCTAAGATCAGATTTCAGTTCATGACGCTAAAATCAGCAATAAAAGCAAGTCAAGATGAAGAACATTCTAATGATATTATCCTAACAATCAGATCAGATCAGCAATTTATCAAACACT
Organism: Draba incana; assembly: GCA_963576765.1. Lineage (NCBI taxonomy): Eukaryota > Viridiplantae > Streptophyta > Magnoliopsida > Brassicales > Brassicaceae > Draba > Draba incana. Next base: position 2,005,874 of record OY755207.1, on the reverse strand, counting down.
TTCGAATAACCCTAAACCTAACAAAGGAAACTACTCAGACATATCAAATAATGAAAACATGGTTTTATTAAAAGATAAATCAAAGAGTTAAGTAAAATAAAGCGTGAGTCTAAATAATGACTCTAAAAACGTATTTATAAGGTTACAAAGTCGGCCAGAACATAAAAGTAAACATCTGGAAACTTCAGGCTTCGAGCGGACTTCTGCGATTAAGAACTGGGCTTCTGCGAACAGGGTGTCGATCGACACTGATAGTTGGTGTCGATCGACACCAATCTTCAAAATCGGATTCTTTGCTTCACAAATGGTCGTGTCGAGCGATGCTCAGTGATGGTGTCGCTCGACACAGACTCCAAAACTTCATTCCATGATTGCATCTATGCTGCTTCATTCCGAGATACTCCAAAACTCCCAGTAAACATCTTTTAAGCTCCAATCGTCCTTGTATCTGAAAAGACTCTAAAACCAACACAAAACATAACAAAGACTCTAGATATAGGACTTATATCATGGCTTAAACAGGGTAAAAACCATGATATATCAGTTTACAAGCCCAAGCTTCCATTCCCCAGAGATAGGCGGTCCAAGTAGCAGATTGAAGAGGATATTTGCAAGAGGATTATTGATAAGATCATGGTGGAAATGCCTCTTGTTGATGCAGTTAAACTTTCTCCTGCGCTTAGAAGATATGTCAAGCGGCTTGCAGCGAATGGTATTAGTTCTGAGGAAGGAGCACTGCTGACCAGAGACATCAGAGCCATACTCTTGAACACAACTCCGGTTCCGAAAAAGAAGAAAAAGGACGTAGTGGTATCTGAAGAAGTGAGCGCAATGATCCAGAGCAGAGTCTCTGTTAAACATCCAGATCCAGGAAACTTTGTGCTTCATTGTTTTATCTCGACAGGGCAGTTTCCTCACTCTCTATGCGATTTGGGATCTGGTATCAACTTGATGCCGTTATCTGTTGCTATCAGACTTAGGATGACAAACTTCAAGGCTACTAGGATGTCTCTTCTGCTAGCTGATAGATCCAGGAGATTCCCAAAAGGAATTCTAGAGGATGTTCTAATCAAGATTCAAGACTACATAATTCCTGTGGATTTTGTGGTTTTGGAGTATGATGATGAGTCCTTAGATCCTCTGATTTTGGGAAGATCGTTCTTAGCTACTGCTGGTGTTCAAATAGATGTGAGGAAAGGAAAGGTCAAGCTTGATCTAGGCGATATTGTCATGGACTTTGGCATGGAGAACACAAGGAGAAGATCCACCATTGATGGTTAAACTTTCTCTGTGGGAATTCTAGAGGATGAAGCTTCAATCTAGGAGTTAGAATCCGGTCCTTCATCTGTTACTGAACAGATAATTCCACAACTCCCCGCCCACGATCCTCCCAAAGAAGAAAGGTACGCGCTTCCTGAACTTATTTCTCACTCTCCTGATTTAAAACTTCACAAGGCTGTTACGCGCTCACGCAAGCATCGAGTTTCTCGTGCAAGTCTTGGTTTTTCCTTTGATGAATATGCAGGACCACCTAAGGCGTGTAAAGAAGAGGCTAATCCATCTAAGGATAAAAAGGTGTTCTAAACCGTTTGCAAAAATGCAAATTATCATTCCTTAAGAGCTTAAGGATAAAGGCGACACGATCGTTCAGATGATGCTGCAAAAGACGCATAAGTTTTTCCCTGGAATTATTCCATGGAAGAGTGCAGATCCTCCAGATATCTGAAGTTCCTCAAAATAGTCAAGCTAACAGACTAAAAACAAGCGCTTAGTGGGAGGCAACCCACTGGTACGTATTATATTTTCGTTTTAAATTTCTTTTATTACTAACTGTCAGTTTAATTTAAGTGTTTCAGGTTTTTGCTTTAAAAAAAAAATTGCGGATGAACGGTGGATCGACCAAATGGTCGATCGGACCAAAATCATGGGTGTCGATCCCGGTGTCGATCCCAGTGTCGATCGACACCACCCCCAACAGGTAACAAAATCATTCGTTTTTCAATTTATTCTGTTTTCTATCTATTTTATCCACCTTCTACAGGCTTAATTACACTGGGACAGTGTTGTTTAAGTTAGGGTCAATTTTAAAATTTTCGGGTCAAAATCTCCTTTTCACTTGCTTTGAACAGCACTCAAGGACCATTACCAATGCAAGTTGGCTGGTTTTACTAAGGTGGGTAACTCGAGGTGGATCGGTTTAACGGAGCGAGTTCAAATTTCTGGAAAACGCCAGAAAGACGTTGCAGACCTCGCCCCTAATGAACTCTAATTTCTTGTTTTAGGCGTTGGTAATCGCGGACTTGATTTCTCTTTCAGCACTAGCAAGATACCGTGCGGGTCCGGAGCCGAATTGCGTCGCCTTTCCGGAAATAGGTGACCGTGGAGTCGATCAGGTGGTGACTCCATCGGTGCTTTATCTTTCCTGATCTCGCTCCGTGAAGCTCCCCGGGAAGAGCCGATGTTACCAGAGAACTGGAGAGCATCTCGCTCCTCTCCTGTTGTCTAGACACCGACGTCTCTACGATCTTCTCCAACCTCTGATTCATCTTCTTCATAAAGAACAGGATATGCGGCATCATCGGTAAGTCACTCTCAGACGCGACATCAGAAACTTCCGTTATCGGTGACAACAGAGGTGCGTCACGATCTGCAGCGTTGGGGTGAGTGGAACTGATCGGTATAGAATCCATAGCCGAAGAATCGATTGGCTCTTATACCACGTTGTTAAAGTTTGTAATCTAGAACTTTGGACATCAATACAAAATACCCTTATTTATTGATCAAAAAAATCTTCCAAATCCAACCCAAAGAGATATCCAGAAATTAGAAGAGAGTACAAAGATGAACACAATGAAAAGAAAAGTTCACTGAGAGGATCTCCCACACCACAATGATCAACCACTTGATAAGCAGAAATGATCCTAACAACCAAATCTTTATAACCTCTGCGCACATGCCTTGTCTCCCATGTGCCTTTTTCCTCTCACCGACGTGACGTGTCATTATCCTAAAAAACACGTGATCCATGATGAGTCACACTCTTAAAATGGCCGTTATTCTCACCCAGTCCAACCTTTTCGGGCCTCCTGCGATATTGATAGAGTATTGGTTCTCTTTCATCGACCATTGTAACAAACACAAACTGATGCAATAAGCATTTGCTTAAACAGAGGAAGGACGTACCTGCTGCATCTGGATATCTCGGAGAGAAGGACGAGAGAGGTGAGGAGGAGTTCCAGAAGCAGCCCAAGGAGGAGTTCCTTTTTCTACGTCAGATTGCTGCAGATTTCTGGTTGGTTCAACAGGAATCGGCTTCGAAGTCAAGAAAGAACTCAGTAGTATCTTTCCTTCAGTGTTGCCATCATCGCCTAACTTATTTTTAGAAGTCCTAACAGGTTCATGAGACAAAGTCTTGCTTTGTTCGTCTTGAATAGCTCGAAGAGAGGAAGATCCTTTTGAAATTTTAGCTCCACCCCATGCAGGACCTTCGTTCTTCGGCTTTGGTGGAGGAACAACAACAACAGGTTTTGGTTTATCATCAAGCGCACCAGTCAAGAACATCGAAAGCCCTCCCTTTCTATTCTTCTTCTTGTTTGTCGTTGCAGCTCTCTTGCTTCTCGGTGACTCGGGTGGATTTTCTTTCTTCTCCGATAGTGAAACAAAGTCTGATTCTTCCGCAAACCCACTAATCACCGTCACAGCCAAACTCTCAACCTTTGGCTTGATAGCTTCAGAGATTTCCTCGGTTTCTTTATTCTGCGTTGTATTTACTTCGACGTTAACTTCACCAAAATCAGGTGCAAATCTCTGTTTTCCCTTTTTCTTCTTTTTTCGTAAACCGTCTGCTTTCTTGTTAACCTTCCCATCTAATGGCACAGCTGATGATGACTTTGCCTCTGGAATACCAAGTTCTACTAGCGAACTTTCGATAACGAGTTTCTTTTGAAGTTTTGCTATTTGCTGACCATCAAGAATACCAAGTTGTACGAGTGAACTTTCGATATCTTCTTTCTTTTGAAGTTTTGCTATTTGCTGACCATCAAGAAGTTGTCCTCTTGATTGTTTGGCTTCAAGAATCTCAATCTGTTGCAACTTTTTCCTTAAAGCTCGGACTTCTTTAGAATTACGTTGCGCCAGCTCATCTTCCGGTTGTAAGAAAGATCCTCCCTCATACGAAAAATGTTTCACATGATTGTCACGAGTTCTTAAAATGTCGCTCTCACTTTCCTCCTCTTCGCTATCTATAACAACAGGAAACGTAGCTGTTGGCGTCGGAAGCGGTCTAGAGCTCCACGGCTCCGAGGATCTGTCATCGAGTAGTTTTTCAAGATTGGCAAGAACATCAGGTGATGTATTTGCAATTGATTGCGGAGAAGCTGTCAAGATAAAGTCAAGGTTTCTGATCACAATGTCCTGCATCAAGAAAATACAGTGCAAGGTAATCAACAGAGAGAAACACACATAAACTTCTATATATACGGTTAAGCATACCTCGCAGTACTTCTTAAGGTCTGCTGCTCCAAGTGAATCGGCAACTTCAAGCATTTGAATAGCGTTTCGAGGCTCGACTATACACTCAGCTGCCACTTTCTCACATAAGCTTTTCAAGCTAGGTACTGACCTCTCCTTCGGATTATCGTGTTGCGCGGATGGTAACACAGTAACGGATTCCACATCATCAAACATAAAACACTCGTCCATTTCTTCTTCCGCTTGTAAAGTCGGAGACTTTTTAAACACATCAAGAGCATAAGCAGGATGATATAGAGAAGCCACAACCATAAGATGTGTTTCACCAACTGCAACCGTGGTTGCCCTTTTCAAATTGTGGAGACGAGAAAGAGTCGGTGTCGTATATTTACCGTTCTTCCCGTCACACATGTAAACTTCACCTGTACTAGTAACAGCAGATGCCCAATATTTACCCGCTGATATGCTTACAACAGTTCTCCCGTGCAGCAAATGCAACTACAGAAAATTTTATTATTATTACTACGCAAAAGATATTTAATTTATCAAAAACAAGAGAAGGATGAATCTAAAACCTGTTGGCATTTAAGATTGGAATCAGAAGAAACCCAAAAAAACAATGTGCCGTCTTCTGCTAAAGCCATGCTATGTACCATTCCTGCAGCTATTGCAGTTATTCGAAGAGGATTTCTTCGATGAAAATTCAGTAAATTCAATAATGTGTTTCCGGCTTTGTTTAAATACCGAGAAACAATAACACGTCTAGGAGTCACCATCCGATGACCCCATGTATACACCTAATCACAGAAGAAGGAAAAAAATACTAAAGAAAAAATAAATTTCTATCCATACAAAAAGTTCTCAGACGTATAGTACTATAGTAGTAAAGAAATATTTACCTGTCCATCTTCTCCTAACACTAGAGTGTGGTATTTTGCAGATGCAATAGCCGTGAAGTTTTTTCCTTTCAAGTAATCAACCAATCTAGGAGAATAGTTTGATGCAGAGTTGGAGGTTCCATAACCAAGCTGACCTTCCTTGTTACATCCCCAAGTGAACACTTCGCCGTACTCAGAAACTACAGCGGTATGTTTATTTGCTGCAGAAACAGCTATAATCTTTGTCTTCAATGAAGTCACTTTACGAGGTGTTGCTTGAGTATCCACAGAGGTATAACCAAGCTGACCCTCTACAAGAACCACCACAAACAACATCAGACTCTACAAATTAAGATATAGGAAGGCTAATAAATAAATTACCTCTATTGGAACCCCAAGTGTATACGTCCCCTCCCTCTGTAGCGATAACAGTGTGGTGTTTAGCTGCTGCAACTGCCCTTACACGGCAAGTTCCTAAACCAGATATCACTTGGCGGGGAGTTATAACTGCAGCTTGACCACTGAGAGAGTAGAACAGACAAATTAACTTGATTGTGTTTTCAAGTTACCGTATTAGAGAATTAACGACGAATTCATACCTGTGAATGTCGAATTCAGGATGTCCAAGGCGGCCACCTCTTCCGAATCCCCACGTGTAGACTTCTCCGTGAGAACTAACGGCAACACTATGAAACTTTGCAGCAGAGACCAGCTTGATCAAACAACCATGCAGCGAATCAACTCTGCCAGGTAGCTTCTGAACATCTTGATTACCAGTTCCAAGTTGGTAGTTTGCACCGTTTCCCCAGCTTAAAACCTCTGTAGCCACTGAAAAAGGAAGATGATGAACACAACATTTAAGCTTCTCAAAATTTATGTGAGAAGAGGCTTGTTACCTGAATTCTGTTGCTCAACAATGACCTGAGACACAGGACCTGAGACCAAATCAACCGGTGTTCGCGAATTTATGTCTTCTAGAGTTAAGGAAGCACCTGCATCAATTAATACACTAGCCACCGCGAGCTGGCCAAAATGCAATGCTCGGTGAAGACTACTCCAACCAAATTCTCCATCCTGAAATGTACATTTTACAATAATAAGCATTATGAATACAAAAGCAAATATGAAGACATAAGCAGAGGATAGGTTACGAACCCTAGCATCAGGATCAGCACCAGCATCAAGCAATCTCCTAACAATAGGAATGTGGTTTCTCCATATTGCAACATGCAACGGAGTAAAACCATATGCATTCCTTAGATTAATATTGCCACCGCTCTTCTTCAGTACGGTTAGCGCTGATTCAACGTCAACCAATGATCCTTCCCGTATAGCAACCCAATAATCTTTCATAAATACCGAAAGTGAGCTTTTACGAGGAGTTTGCAAAATCATCTTCTGCGTTTGAGGAGATACTGACATTTCCATATTTCTAAACGCCAAGAAAAACCTTGTTCGCTCTACACTAGACTATATAGCTCCAAACAGTAAAGACTCGGTTTTTGATAACTTAACTAAAAGAAGAATAAAATAGAGATTAACGCCATTCGAATCATCGTGAAACTGAACCGAAGAAATCTCTCAACTCTTGACAGTCACTTCATAAGAGATCCTGATCATAAAACACAAATTACATCAGATTAGTAAACCGTAATTATGAAAAGCATCACTACTTTTCTAAAAACTAAAAAATATGCATCTAAGAACATCTTAAAAAGAGTAATACTTGCACCAAACACAAAGCAAAGAATCTCATTTAGCCTTCACTCAAACAAAGACTAAAGAGGTGTTTTAACAGTGAAGTACAATAGACATTGAACCTAAACAAGGATCCACGAATTAGTAAAAATCAGTCCACGAATCATAAGATTCCCAGGCGGAAAAATCGCACCTTTCATAAGGAACTCATAATTCATAGAGAAAATTCCAAAAAGCACAAGAATTGAGAATAAAAAACAGATAAACTCGATCCCCAAGACAATAAATCACGGAAATTTACCAGTTTTGGAAGAACCCATCACTAAAAATCAAGACTTTAATTAAAATTCAATTGTGTAAGAAGAAGAAGCGATTCAAGGGTATTTCAGTAATTTAGGAAGAATTGTGTAAGAAGAAGAAGCGATTCAAGGGTATTTCAGTAATTTAGGAAGATTTAACGAAAAATGACTATAAAGTCCTTGAAGTCGAAAGCTTTTTTGTGTGAAAGGTTCTTGCTTCTTGGTGATGACACGTGCGCCATGTCAGAGGTTACACACGAGGTCATACACAAGTCATAGAAATGTCTGAAACTCAGGATACTTCTCTCTACCTCTTTTTTAGATAAATATTAAAACTTTTTTTAGAGCCTTTCAATTATTCAAATAATAATTTTTGTGAATTTTCTGTGTCATCAGACTTTTTTTGCAAGTAATTTGTTGACTGAATTTTTCATATATTTATAGAAATGAAAACTGAGGGACAAAATCGTAAAAAATGCTAACTTATAGTAGATGCTAACTCATAGGAGATGCTAAATCAAAGAATCAATATCTCAAAGGCTCCTCTCTGACTGGTCATACTCTCAAACACTCTCTTTCTAAAATGATTTTCTTTTTCAATTATTTTTAAATTAAAACTGTAGTAGATTACAATAAAACCAGACATTGTTTGATATATTACAGAGATCCACCCGAATATTGACCCAATAACATCTAACCCAGATTAGAAGACAATTGGATTACAAAACGAGAAAATTATCAATCTTCATCAATTTTCTATCACAACTGAATTGAATTGTTTCAAAAGAATAATCGAATTCAAGAGTTTCATATTCTTAACTGATTATTAAAAATGAACCTTTCGATTCCAATTTCTCCTTTTAAAGTCTCATCGGTCTTCCCTTTTGCAAATCGCCATGGCCCTCCATCGATCCTCCAGCTCGCCGCGCATATACCGAACCAGCGTTGCAATTTAACAAGTCTCGTCAAAGTATATGGCTATTTCTCATCGATTAGCTGAGCAATCGAGGAGGAAAAAGAAGAGTACCAAAAGGCATAAGTTTATTTTCATCACTCACGCTCATACCTGGTCATATTGTAAGTTTTCTCTTCCTCTCTCTTTCTATTTTGATTAACTTTTGTTCGATGATTAAAATGTATAAGAATTGGAATTTTGCTATAAAACCGTATGTATCTATTAGATTGTATATATTCTAATTCTATTGTAAATAATGGTTTAGTTGGTTTAGTTAAATTAAGAGTGGTTTAGTCTTTGGTTAAGTTTCCTTTTGCTTGATCAGAGTTGTATATATGTAGTGTCTTTGTTCATTGAACATTCAATGAGAATCAATTCATAACAAACTTTTCTATTCACCATTCTCTCTCCGATTCTCATCGCTAATATGGTATCAATGGTATCAGAGCCTTCTAAGCTCAGATTCTTCTTCGTTTCTCTTTGATTTCATCATTTGAACCCCGATCTTACTTCGCGATCGTTTTCTCGTTCTAATGGTGGTCGTACGAGGAAAATCGGCTCGGTTAAGCTCTGCGAAAGGTTCTCCTTCAATCCGCAATCGGCGATCTGCAAAATCCACAACCATGGCTGTCTTTTCTCCGAAATCTCCTCCGGTAGCTGCGATTCAAGCTTCTGGAGCTTCGCGAGCAGTTTCCATGGTGGATTCTCCAGATCCAACTCTCTCCCCTTACTACATGTCGAGCTCTGATAATCCAGGTTTGACTATCATTTCTCTCTGCCTTGATGGAACAAACTATGATGATTGGAAAGCTGCGATGTGTATTGCTTTAGATGCTAAGAATAAAACTGGATCCATAGACGGAACTTTACCTCGTCCTCTTGAAACAGATAGGAATTTTCGTATATGGTCTAGGTGTAATAGCATGATTAAGTCCTGGATATTGAATACGGTTTCTCCTTCAATCTATCGTAGTCTACTCCATATGAATGATGCTACTGACATTTGGAGAGATCTTCTTGGTCGTTTTCATATGACTAATCTGAAGGAATTCGCACAGGTTTTACAGGTTTAATCTCTATTAAACAACCTACAGACAATTCCTATAGCCTAGGATCTAGGGTTTGTAAACAATGAATCACAGAGATCTCGGATATACCTGGAGATTAGCAGCGGAAGATTGTCAGGTTATCGAGATCTGTAGCACCTCAAGTGTTGCGCCTCTACTGATAGTCCACACGCACACAAACTGGAATCCGCAGGGATGCTAGTACCTGGAATCGGATCTCTTAGGGAACTTACGTTTTCAGAGGTGGCTATCAACTAAGGCTCTTCTCAATTTCGTGCCTTATATTATATATAGGCATGTGAGTAAACCTAATTATCCAGTAATTAAACCGGTTTAATTAAGTCATTAAACCGAAATCCCTATTTCGATTATTGGCCCGTGTCGATCGACACAACTTATTTGTGTCGATCGACACACTCTTTAAAACACGAATATAATGTGTATCATATACACATGTCGATCGACATCACTCTGTAGTGTCGATCGACACCTCCTTTAAAACACGTTATTTTGAGCATTACATTAATGATCATTCCCACATAAAGTAAATCTAATTTGCTTAGGTGTGTGACCCTGTAGGATCATATAATACTAGTAATGAGTTCATAACTCATAGATCATTAGTGGTTTCTAGCAAAACGTCATGACTACCTAGTATCATATGAATGTCTAATCTCGACAGTACAACTATCGCTAGAGTGAATACAAGTGTGATTTCAGGACATTCCCAACAATCTCCCACTTGTACTGGAATCATCTATTCCTATAATCCCTTCGTCTCTATATCTCGATATGGCATAAGGCAAGAACCGTGTCATCCTTATTACAGCCATTATCACGTTCATCGAACTCCGATTTATACTGATTAAAAAACAAACGACTGACAATCACCTCGTTTGAGCGCGGCCATGCATTTCTCAGTATCAAATCTTCGATGGGCCCTGAGATATTTATCTCCTGTTATATAGGAGGGACAAATTCCATCTTGTTCCATCCCTGTTACTTCACATACTTCATGATACACCCAATCAATGCCTTTATAGTCACCTGTTACGGCTGACGTTTGACAAAGTCAAAGCGGACCAATTCATATGCAAGAAATCATGATGAACTCAGGTCTAAGGACTATACTCTATAGTCGTAATGAGAACCTCTTATGACACTTATATAACTATCCTGTAGAGTTCTCATTAGCGGGTCATGTCCGATGATATGTTCTCTAACATATATCTATGTGATTGACTTTAATACTCTTATTAATGACTCCATGAAACTTAATCATCAGTCACCTCACATACCAGTCTCACGAGGTTGTCAATGTCCTACTTTAACAACCTTGACCAGGGACAAATGTAATCTATGTCATTTATCACTTATAGGGTTTCATGATCAAGTCCTCAACTTGATGACCTATAAAATACCATAAATTACTTTGGGACTATTATTCAATTATCCAATAATCAAATAATACATGAAACAATTTCATCATGACATAACCAAAGTATGTCTATATGAACATTATAGTATAACTAAATCCATTACAACTCCCACTAGAATCAAGATCATATCTTAATATATCCAATATCTACAGCAGGAGGGCGAACTCATGCTTAGGTCGTGGGAGAGGCTGCGGCGCTCTGCTTGGAACCCTTTCCAACAAACCGCAGGCTGCGGTGCTTTGTTTGGAACCCTTTCCAACAAACCGCACCGCCATATAGACACAAGACATAACCAAAATCCAACCGGAAATCGTCTTTGTCCGTCTAACCACTCTTTACAAACACCATTACTTCCTCAGTTCACCAAGCTCCTATCCTTAGTATTCCTCAAATACTTGAGAATATTCTTGGTAACTGTCCAGTGACTTTCACATGGATCATATTGGTATCTACTCGTCATGCTTAAAACACAAGCAATATCTGGACGAGTGCAGGTCATGGCATTCATGATAGATTCCACTGCATACGACTGGGAATCCTACTCAAGCGTTCTTGCTCAGCCAGTGTCTAGAGACATTGCATCTTGCTAAGATTAATGCCATGAGACATTGGTATGAGGCCCTTCTTGGAATCATGCATACTGAACCTGTCCAAGACCTTATCACCATAAGCATCTTGACACGATCCAATTAGCCTACCCAATCTATCTCTATAGATTTTTATTCCAAAAATTCACGCTGCTACTCCCATGCCTTTTATTGAAAAACAACTTCCGAGCCAAGTCTCTAAAGACTAAAGCACCGGAACGTCATTTCCGAGAAGAAGTATGTCATCTACATACATAACGAGAAATGCAACTACACTCCCACTAGTCATCTTGTAAACACACGGTTCCTCTTCGTTCCTGATGAAGTCAAACCTTTTTACAGCTTTATCAAAACGAAGATTTCAACTCCGTGATGCTTGCTTCAATCCATAAATGGATCGATGAAGCTTGCATTCTTTCCCAACATTATTAGGATCTGTGAAACCTCAGGTTGTGTCACGTACACATCCTCTTCCAGAATTCCATCAAGGAAAACTGTTTTTCACATCCATCTGCCAAATTTCATCACCATGATAAATGGCAGTTGCTAGGATAATCCGAATGGATTTAAGCATAGCAACCGGGGAATAGGTTTCTTCATAGTCATACCATGAATTTGCTTGAAACCTTTGGTCACCAATTTAGCTTTGTATATCTGGATATATCCATCCACGTCAATCTTCTTCTTGAAGACCCATCTACACTCAATGGCTTTTACACCATCGGGTAAAACTACCAAGTACCATACCCGATTTTCTGACATGGATCCCATTTCGGATCTAGCGGCTCCAAGCCACTTTTCGGAGTCTGGGCCCAACATTGCTTCTTCAAAAATTTGCAGGCTCGTCATTGTCAATGATCAACAAATCATGACAATCGGTCACAAGAAATCCATATCTCTCGTGATTGTTACGAATCCTTCCGGATCTGCAAACTTCAGGAACCACAGGTATAGGTCCTACAACTCTTTGTAGATCCAACTACTGCTCTTCCTTAATAGGTTGAGTAGTCTCCTATGATTCTCGAACATCTTCGAGTTGTACTTCACTCCCACTGTTCTTCTTGGAGAGACAATCTTTCTCAAGAAAACATAGTTCTTAGCAACAAACACTTTGTTTTCAGAACGGTTGTAGAAGTAGTCAGCCTTGGTTTCCTTAGGACAACCAGTGAAGTAGCACTTATCGGATTTGGGTGCAAGCTTATCAGATATGAAATTTTACATAAGCCTTATAACCACAAATTTTCAGAAGAGACAAACTTGAAACATTTCCAATCCACAGCTCATGTGATGTCTTTGCAATTGATTTTGATGGAACCCTATTTAGTGTAAACGCATACATTTTTAGAGTGTATCCCTAAAAGAGATAATGGAAGATCTTTGTGACTCATCATTGATCGAACCATATCCAATAAGGTCCGATTCCTCCTCTCGAAAACTCCATTTCATTGGGGCGTTCCAGGAGGAGTGAGCTGTGAAACAATTCCACACTCTCTCAGATGATCACTTAACTCTTGACTTAAGTATTCTCCTCCGCGATCTGATCGAAGAAATATTTTCCTCCGCGATCTGATCGAAGAGCTCTAATACTTTTGCCAATTTGATTATGTACTTCATTCTGGAACTCCTTGAACTTTTCAAAAGATTCCGACTTGTGACTCATTAGATAAACATAGCCATGCCTACTGAAGTCATCAGTGAAGTACTGAAAATTTCCTCTAGCACTGGTGCCCATCGGACCGCACACATCTGTATGTATAAGGCCCAATAATTCGTTGGCCCTTTCATTTAGTTTGATAAAATGGGCCTTAGTCATTTTGTCCAACAGCAGGATTCACATTTCTCACATGATTCACAATCAAGTGAGGCCAGAGGCCCATCACTATGGAGCTTCAGAATCCGATGTGGCCCAAAATGATAATGTTAGAGAACCGTTTTGTGTTTATGCTATAAAAAGGATGGTTTAAGACATAAAACTCATTCTCTAATGGGGTGCTACTATAGAACATATCATTAAGATCAAAAGAGCAACATTTGTCTTTTATCAAAATAAAATCATTCAAAATCATACAAGAAAATGAAATGACATTTCTGCTCTTAGCAGGTACATAATAGCAATTATTCAGTTTCTAAAACCAAGCCTGAAGGCGACTACAAATGGAAACTTCCTACAGCTAATGCAACAACTCTTGCTTCATTCCTGTTGAGCATCTCCATTTGTCCCTTCTTCAACGTTGTACTGTTGTTTAGGCCCTGCATATTTCAACAAATATGAGCACCACAACCGGTATCTAATACCCATAAGATAGAACTTGAAATCACATAAATACCTGGAGAAGAAGTCTCATACATCTTCATTATTTCCATAGAATCTTCCATGTATTTCTTGCATTTTCTCCTCCAATGCCTTGGCTCCTCACAGTAGCTGCATGTATCATCATCTGATGGGCCGGACTTGGGTTTAGTGGGAGACTCAGGCTTATCCTGATTCATAATCTGGACGGCCCTGCTCTCACCCTTGTCTTTACCAGGTTCTCAAACCTTTTGCCCTTCTTGATGTTAAGCTCAGTTTTCTTGAGCATGTCATGCAGCTCAGTCAACGTCTTCGTCAAGCCATTCTTGATGTAGTACTTGTTGAACTTATCATAGCTTGACGGCAGTGACTGCAGAATGATGTCAGTAGCCAATTTAGCCAGTCTCCTCAGGTTATCAATATAGCCCATCATCTTTATGACATGAGGACTCACTGGAGCATCCTTTGGTAGCTTGCACTCAACTAGAGATTTAACCGTCTGGTATCTCTTAGTTCGAGCCTGCTCCTGAAACATCACTTTTAGGCTAGTGATCATCTCGATGGGCGACGCCACGTTCTCACATTGCTTCTGCAAGTCAGAGTTCATGGTAGCCAACATCAGACAGCGCACATCGACCATATCATTGTAATGCTTATTCCAAGCATCATATACTGCATGTGAGGCATTGGACCTTAGTTTCTCGGGGAGAACTTTCTCAAGGACATAGTCCTTTCTCTCCTGCTTGAGAACAATTCTCAAGTTCCGATACCAATCAAGGAAGTTGGATCCATTTAACTTGTCCTTCTCAAGGACGGATCGCAACGAGAAAGAGTTCTGATGAGGGGTTTTAGACATAACTAGTAAAAGGGAAAGAAAAAGTTTTAGTTATGATGTTCAGGAAATGAGAAATCTTAACTATTAAGAAGACTCACATTATATTCAAAACAATGTTTCCTCAAATGAATATAATGATCCAAGACCCATACTTCGCCAAAACTTGAGTGAGCCACTGGCTATCACCCAAATCTTAGCTATCTAGGTAAGCAACACTTTGCTAATCATATCCAATATGACTCTTGGTTGTGGATAAGACATCTTATGTTTTATCCACCTGATGTCTATGGGCCCAGAACTTCTGATGGCCCACTCAAGTAAATCAATCTCTTCGGTATCAATCGACACAACATTTGATGTCGATCGACACGAACCAAACCAATTCGATTTGCGATAACCGGTCAATCCAATTGAACTGAATCGATAACCGTTCAATCTAATTGAACCGGGTCGATAACCGGTCGGTGTCGATCGATACAACGTTTGTGTCGATCGACGCCAACCAAATCGCATTAACCATAATAAACTGGTTTCAATCAATTTTTAACCAAGCGCGATAATCAGTCCAATCCAATTGAACCGATTAAACCATTCGCAAGGTCGTGTCGATCGACACAACCATTGTGTCGATCGACACTTGGGTTTCTGGAATTTATCAACATTCGCAAGGTCGCATCGATCGACACAACCATTGTGTCGATCGACACGATATGTTCTGATCAATTTTAACAAAACGATTTCCAGTGAAAAATTTGATCTAGCAAGCATCCTAAACATCACATGTTTCAATCTGAATTCTCTAATTCAATTATATGCTTTTAGATTCAATAGTTAAACCCTAAGGCTCTGATACCACTGAAGGAATTCGCACAGGTTTTACAGGTTTAATCTCTATTAAACAACCTACAGACAATTCCTATGGCCTAGGATCTAGGGTTTGTAAACAATGAATCACAGAGATCTCGGATATACCTGGAGATTAGCAGCGGAATATTGTCAGGTTATCGAGATCTGTAGCGCCTCAAGTGTTGCGCCTCTACTGATAGTCCACACGCACACAAACTGGAATCCGCAGGGATGCTAGTACCTGGAATCGGATCTCTTAGGGAACTTACGTTTTCAGAGGTGGCTATCAACTAAGGCTCCTCTCAATTTCGTGCCTTATATCATATATATAGGCATGTGAGAAAACCTAATTGTCCAGCAATTAAACCGGTTCAATTAAGTCATTAAACCGAAATCCCTATTTCGATTATTGGCCCGTGTCGATCGACACAACTTATTTGTGTCGATTGACACACTCTTTAAAACACGATTATATTGTGTATCATATACACATGTCGATCGACATCACTCTGTAGTGTCGATCGACACCTCCTTTAAAACACGTTATTTTGATCATTACATTAATGATCATTCCCACATAAAGTAAATCCAATTTGCTTAGGTGTGTGACCCTGTAGGATCATATAATACTAGTAATGAGTTCATAACTTATAGATCATTAGTGGTTTCTAGCAAAACGTCATGACCACCTAGTATCATATGAATGTCTAATCTCGAGAGTACAACTATCGCTAGAGTGAATACAAGTGTGATTTCAGGACATTCCCAACATAATCTCCCAAGAACTTTCAACCTTACACAAGAAATTCAGGAATTCCGTCAAGGTTCCTTATCTCTCTCTCTGATTATTACACCAAATTAAAGACTTTTTGGGATCAATTAGAGAGCACAGAAGAGCCTGAAGATCCTTGTACTTGTGGCAAAGCAGCTAGGTATTTACTCAAGGCTGAAAGAGCTAAAACTGTTAAGTTTTTAGCTGGCTTAAATGAATCTTATGCAATTATTCGTAGACAAATCATTGCTAAGAAGGTTTTGCCTAGTCTTGCTGAGGTGTATAACATATTAGACCAAGATGATAGTCAGAAAGGTTTTGCAGTTAGTCTCACTCCTCCAGCTACTGCATTTCAAGTCTCTGACCTTGGTTCAACTGCTGGCATTTCCCCTTTGACTTGCTATGTGCAAAATGGTCCTCAGAAAGGGAGGCCTATTTGTTCCTTTTGCAATAGGGTTGGCCATATAACAGAAAGATGTTACAAGAAACATGGATTCCCACTAGGATTTATCTCTAAGAACAAGTCATTTTAGAAGTCTTCTACTGTTCAGTCTTCTCCTGCTCAGCCTTCTCACTCTGTAGCAGCTCAAGTGGCAGTCACTCTTCCTTCTGAAAAACAGTCTATTGGTTTGGAATCTTTGGTTGGGAACCTCTCTAAAGACCAGATACAAAGCTTCATTGCCTACTTCAGTTCTCATCTTTAGAATCAGACTTTGAGTAGTCCTCATGAAGATCCTGTGTTTGTTCTTCCTTCTACTTCATCATCAGCTCCCTCTAGTATTGAATTTTCTGCCTCTACATTCAGATTTGTTGGCATTCTCACTGTTTCACAGAACTGTCTTTCCAAATGTTCATGGGTAATAGATTCAGGAGCTACACATCATGTGTCTTATGATAAATCTATGTTTTTATCCATGGATACAACTGTTCACAGTTCTGTGAATCTTCCTACTGGAATTTTGGTTAAGATCAGTGGTATTGGTGTTATTCGGATTAACAAGGACATTACTCTTCAAAATGTATTGTTTATTCCTGAATTTAGATTAAATCTCATCAGCATCAGTTCTTTGACCACTGATTTGAACTCCAAAGTGATCTTTGATGTCTCTTCTTGTGAAATTCAAGACAGTACCAGGAGTTAACGATTGGGAAGGGTAAAAGGATTGTTAATCTCTATGTGCTAGATGTTCCAGATTTTCAAGTTAATGCAGTGGTGGATATTGGAGTTTGGAACAAGAGGCTTGGACATCCTTCTTTTCAACGTTTAAACAAGATTTCTGATGTGTTGGGCATCTCTAGTCATAAGAATAAGAAATCTGCTCATTGTCATATTTGTCAGTTGGCAAAGCAGAAGAAGCTTTCTTTTCCTTCTCCGAATAATATGTGTAATACAGCCTTTGATCTATTACATATTGATGTCTGGGGACCTTTCTCAGTTGAAACTGTTGAAGGTTTTAAGTATTTTCTCACCATTGTGGATGATTTTTCAAGAGCAACATGGGTTTATCTATTAAGAGCAAAGAGTGATGTTTTAGTAGAATTCCTTGCTTTTCTTAATATGGTTGAGAATCAATACAAGATGAAGGTTAAAGCTGTCAAGACAGATAATGCACCAGAATTGAAGTTTACAGAGTTGTACAAGTCAAAGGGAATAGTGTCTTATCATTCTTGTCCTGACACTCCTGAACAAAATTCGGTTGTGGAGAGGAAACATCAACATTTATTGAATGTTGCTAGAGCTTTAATGTTCCAGTCACAAGTTCCTATTACTTATTGGGATGATTGTGTTCTTACAGCAGTTTTTCTGATAAATAGAACTCCTTCTAAGCTGCTCCAGCACAAGACTCCTCATGAACTGCTGACTGGAAAAACCTCCTGATTACTCTCAGATCAAGACTTTTGGATGTTTGTGCTATGTTTCAACTTCTCCCAAGAACATACACAAATTTGAAGCCAGAGCTAAAGCTTGTATTCTTCTAGGGTTTCCATCTGGTTACAAAGGATATAAATTGTTGGATGTGGAGACTCATAACACATTTATTTCCCGAAATGTTGTATTTTTTGAAGATGTATTTCCTTTGGCTAATGGTCGTGCATCTGAGGTATGTGATATTTTTCCCTCTCTGGAACCCTTGCCTTTAGTTATTCCTTCTCATATTCCTTCTCCTCCTATTTCTTCTTCTGATAATTCCCCTTCCATTCCTTCAAACACATCACCACCTGTCCCCATCTCTAATCAAAGAATCAAGAAAACTCCTGCACATTTGCAGGATTATCATTGTTACAATCTTGACTCTGATATTTCTTATCCCATTTCATCTTACTTATCTTACTCTAATTTATCACCTTCTTATCTCTCTTTTATCAATTGTATCACCAAAATTCCTATACCTTCTTCTTATGCTGAAGCTAAGATTTCCAGAGAGTGGTGTGAGGCAGTTGACAAAGAACTTGGTGCTATGGAGTATACTAATACATGGGATATCACTACTTTACCTCCTGGAAAGACATCCGTGGGTTGTAAATGGGTGTTTACTTTGAAATTTCTTGTTGATGGAAGCCTTGAGCATCACAAGGCCAGATTGGTTGCTAAAGGTTATACTCAGAAAGAGGGTTTAGATTTCAATGAGACTTTTGCTCCAGTTGCCAAGTTGGTTTCTGTCAAGTTGTTATTGAAAGTCTCTGCTTCTAAGAAATGGTTTCTTAATCAACTGGACATCTCAAATGCATTTCTTAATGGAGATTTTGATGAGGAAATCTATATGAAGATTCCAGATGGTTTTGCTGAAAGACATGGCACTCCTTTGCCTAAGAATGCTGTTTTGAGACTTAAGAAGTCTATATATGGTCTCAAACAAGCATCTAGGCAATGGTTTCTGAAGTTCACTGAAGTTTTACTCAAATTGGAGTTTGTTCAAGGTACTGGTGATCACACTTTATTCATTCGCAGTTGTAGTGATGGGACATTCATTGCAGTGTTAGTCTATGTCGATGACATTGTCATTGCCAGTACAGATGAAGTTGTGGCTACTAAGCTCACAGAGGATTTGCAGTCTTATTTCAAACTCAGAGTGCTTGGTCCTCTCAAATATTTTTTGGGATTGGAAGTGGCCAGAACTAATGGTGGGATCTCTCTGTGTCAACGTAAATATGCTTTGGAACTTCTTACATCTACAGACATGTTAGGTTGTAAACCAGTGTCTACTCCTATGATTCCTAATTTGAAGATTTCCAAGTCTAATGGAGAGTTACTGCCTGAGAAAGAAATATATCGCAGCATTGTTGGTAAACTGATGTACTTGATATATACTCGGCCTGATCTTACTTTTGCTGTCAATAAGTTATGTCAGTACTCAGCTGCTCCCAGAACAACTCATCTATAGGCTGTATATCGTGTGCTTCAATACATCAAGGGTACTGTGGGACAAGGATTGTTTTATTCAGCTGATCCTGATCTTCATCTCAAAGTTTTTGCTGACTCAGACTGGTCCTCTTGTCCTGATGATAGAAGATCCACTACTGGTTATTGTACTTTTCTTGGCTCTTCTCTCATTTCATGGAGATCCAAGAAGCAAGATATTGTTTCCCATTCATCGGCAGAAGCAGAATATTGTGCTTTATCATTGGCTTCTAGGGAAATCACTTGGGTCAATAAGCTGCTTATGGACTTACAGGTTCCTTCTCCTACTCCTATTCTCTTTTCGGATAGTACTGCAGCCATTTACATTGCTACTAATCCAGTTTTTCACGAGCGCACTAAACATATTGAGAATGATTGTCACTCTGTTCGTGAAAGATTGGATCGTGGTCTGCTCAAAATACTTCATGTCAATACTGAGGATCAGATTGCAGACATCCTTACTAAACCTTTATTCCCAACTCAGTTTGAATATCTTAAATCCAAGATGAGCCTTCACAACTTATATGGTACATCTTGAGGGGGCTATTAAATTGTATATATTCTAATTCTATTGTAAATAATGGTTTAGTTGGTTTAGTTAAATTAGGAGTGGTTTAGTCTTTGGTTAAGTTTCATTTTGCTTGATGAGAGTTGTATATATGTAGTGTCTTTGTTCATTGAACATTCAATGATAATAAATTCATAACAAACTTTTCTATTCACCATTCTCTCTCCGATTCTCATCGCTAATAATATCATATTTCGTGACGTTTATCTTTAGTGAATTATGGGTTTTTCGATTATCCTTATGTTGCCTTGATTCAGATGATAAATTGGTTACTTTATGTTTAGCCTTACAATTGAATGGATTATCAATTCGATTTTCAATCACCTTGATTTTAATTCGATTATGCAGTCCAGCCACGAGAAATATTTGTGCCCCCATCAATTGAAGAAGATGTGGAGGAACTCCTTGAGATTAACATGACTGTGGGTTGAATTGATTACACTTGATGTAGATATGCAATTGTGATAATTTTGGACTAGTTTGAGGAATATTAGGTTTGATTTCAGGTAGAAACAGGGGTTGATCGGCTCCAGCGGTGATTAGAGAAGAAAAAGAGGAAGAAACAAAGGAGGATCAAGAGACGAATATGAAGAAAAAGAAAAAGAAAGATTTGTATGACAGAATTGGTGAGAAGCTAGTTACATCTGGGATATTTGAAATCTGTATGGGAATAGTGTCGTCGGTTGATATAATTACTTCTGGATTCAAGTCGAATTAGGGAATTTAGCTTGGGTTGGTTAGCCATTCAGGTACGTTTAATAATTGCTTAAGTTCCTTTAGCTTGGGTTGGTTAGCAATGGAATAAATGTTATGTTTCAACCATCAGTTCGCTCTTCTTTTTGACTAATATATGACTATCTTTGTTGTAAATCAGTTCATGTATGTATGACTCGTTCGAAATGCAGGAGTTTATCGACATCGCTCCAGTCTTAAAGCAAAATAAGAGCATGCTTCACTTCTTGACGACTTTAGAGAATTTGATCGGACTAGATTAGACTTAGAAGCTGGGAATGGGTCTACAGAACAAACCTTGCTCAAGGAACATGTGGGAATCAATCGCAATATAGCGCAGGTGGATGATGTCATTTCACAAGCTCAAGCAACTCTTGGTACTGAAGAAGAAGAGAAGATGATCAGAGATGAAAAGAGCATAAAGATTCTTCCTAGATTATTTGCTTTGAAACAAATATCATGGTTGATGTGTGTTTTGTTTCTTTCATGTTAAACACAATCCAAGGTTTTTAGTTTAACGGTGGAGAAATTTTTTTTTACTTTAGTGCAACTTGATTTATTAGGTACAACAAAGTATTAATATTAATATACAACTGAGTTTTATAAGTATTAATATCCTTATATGCAATGGGATTTGTTTCTACTCACATACAGTTCTTCTTATGATTTTCCACCATGCAAACAAAAATTTAACAAAAGTGAGAACATAATAGAAAACAAGAAGAAGAAGATGAAGAAGAAGAAGATATGAATACCTTCTGGCTATAGTGGATCACTTATCAATTTCCCAGCTTCCTTCTTTAATGAATCCTCAAAATTTTCAATTCAATACCAAATTCGACATGACGAGTTCGAATTTGAACGATGATGAGGGCAAAAACCACAGATAACCATCACAATATACTATCACATGTAGAAATTTGAGAAAAAATCATCGAGATCTTTCCGAATCATACACAAGAACAGAGAGCAAGAAAAATTTTCATTGGTCTATTTTTTTCTAAAATCTGATTGGCCAACTTTTATAATAATTTTCATAAGAAAAAATGGTTCAGTAAGGGCAATTTCGGTTTTGCTAGTTTTATTAAAGAGAAGAGTATTTTAGATTAGAGAGGAGTAGGGTAGAGGGTGTTGAGAGATAGTAGTGTTTCAGAACTTCGTCCTAAATCGTGACGCGTCAGCTATCCTGACAAATTCTGATGATGTGGCTCTCTATGATTGGACCTCATGTATTGTCTTTTCTAGCCAAAATGTCCACGTCATGGAGATTTTTTTACATTTGGTGAGAGAAGTGTGTATAGAACTCGCCAACTAATACACACAGGGATTTTCAGCTAACGTTGCAACGATAGAGCAAATCCTTAATTTTTCATTCATCTCGTGAATCAAAAGTTAATTTTTCAGTTATTTTCATGAATCAGAACCTTGGTCTACATAAACTTTAAACAATATTCTACTGATGTAATTCACCAAAAAAAAAATATTCTACTGATGTATAATAGGAAAGATGAATTTGTAATACAGTCCTCATTTTGAAGCTTATGTTTTCAACAAATTAATGATCCCAAAATTGTAGTGATATTGAAATATTTAATTTTTCCCTTTCTTGAGCTTTGTTCTTTGTATATATAAGATAAATTTTCGTTCTCATTCAAGTAACCAAAGCAGAGAAAACAAAGATACAGATAACATTGCAGCAAAAGCATGATATAAAGATGAAACAATACCATCATCTTCAACGAAAGAGAGGCTCTTTTCATCAAAACCTAATTTTTGGCTAAGAATATTTTTCTTGGAAGAAAAGTTATTGAAACAAAAACAAACACAAACCATGAAGAAAAATCCCGGAAAATAGAAAATAATATCTTCAAGCTCTTCACTTGGAACTAGAGAGCTGGGAGCGGATAAGCTTAGCCGCATCAACCATGTTCTTAAGTGCCGGTTTAACCTCAGTGTACTTCCTTGTCTTTAGACCACAGTCGGGGTTAACCCACAAGACGTTCTGTTCAAGCACCGCGAGCATTTTGTTGACTCTGTCCGCGATTTCCTCCGTGGATGGTATCCTCGGAGAGTGAATGTCGTAAACTCCAGGACCGATTCCTGCACCGTACTTAACTCCTTCACGGAACACAGAGAGAAGCTTCTCGTCTGAACGAGAGTTCTCAATTGTGATCACATCAGCGTCCATGTCGATGATCGAGTGGATGATGTCGTTGAAGTTTGAGTAACACATGTGAGTGTGAATCTAGAAAAAGAGAAAATTCATTAGATACACAAACATCGATTACGGTAAGATTTTAGAAGTGTATGGTGTTGTTACCTGAGTGCTGTCTACGACGCCACAGTTGGTGATTCTGAAAGAGTGAACAGCCCAGTCCAAGTAGAAAGAGTGTTCGGCTTTCCTTAGAGGCAATCCTTCTCTAAGAGCGGCTTCGTCGATCTGAATGACTCCAATACCACCTTTCTCGAGGTCTTCCACTTCGTCTTTGATAGCCAAAGCGATTTGATAACAGGTTTCGTGCCTGGGTTGGTCGTTTCTGACGAAAGACCAGTTGAGAATTGTGACTGGGCCTGTAAGCATACCCTTCATAGGACGCTTGGTCATGCTCTGAGCTGTTGAGGACCAGAAAACTGTCATTGGCTTCGGACGGCTCACGTCACCGTAGATGATCGGTGGCTTCACACAGCGAGATCCATAGGATTGCACCCACCCGTTTGCTGTGAATGCAAAACCAGACAATTGCTCTCCGAAGTACTCAACCATGTCGTTTCTCTACATTGTCGTAAAAGCATTGCTCGAGTCAGAAACAGAACATTGTGATTATTTTATGGGTTTTGCGGATTATTAAAGACTCACCTCAGGCTCTCCGTGGACTAGAACATCGATGTCAAGATCCTCTTGGATGTCGACAACTTTCTTGATCTCTTCCTTGATGGCCTTGATGTAATCCTCCTCAGAGATTCTAGTAGAAGAGAGAACAAAAGATTCCAGTTAGCATCATAATAATCTTAAGAAAATTGCTTAAATGATTAATGCCAAATGACTGTTTTTAAGAGACTAACTTCTTGGCCTTGTATTCACGGCGAACCCTCCTGAGTTCCGGGGTTTGTGGGAAGGATCCAATGGTGGTGGTAGGGAGGATTGGAAGGTTGAGCTTCTTCTGCTGAGCATCTAGCCTTGCGCTAACTTCAGTCGCACGACGGTGGTCTGATCCCTTCAAAGCAGCAGCCTGGGATAATAGGAATTACAAATAATCAGTATTAATATAAATATCATTGTAGGAATGTGAATAAAGCTTGAGTTTTGACGTGAGAACTTACAGCCTTCTGAACAGACTCGTTGGTGACTCTTGGGGAAGATCTCCTTGAAGACAAAGCCTCAGCGTTGGCAGCGAAGAAACCCTGAAGAGATAATGAATATTAGTGAATTGTAGTGTTTTCCAAATTAAGGGATCACTAGAGAAACATATTTGTAAATGCAATACCTCATTTGTCTGACCAGCCAAAGCCTTGGCCAAAGCGTCAACTTCAACAACCTTCTGGGCGGCAAAAGCTAACCACGACTTAATTTCAGCATCGAGCTTAGTCTCGTTCACAAGATCAACGGCGGTGTGGAGAAGAGAGCAGGAGGTTGAGACCACAAGCTTGTCTGCACCAATGCACAAAGAATATAACCAACGAGTTAGCGAAAGACAACAAATAAAGGTTTCTAATTGAGTAATACACAAGTGACTGGAAAAACATAATACCTTTACCAACAACACCCTCAAGTGACTGCAAGGTGATGAGAGATGCAGCAAGGTCATTGGCCCAGATGTTCCTTCCGTCAACAACACCAGCAAAGAGGTACTTTCCCTCGGGGAAACCGGATTTGATCAAGTCAAGGGTTTTGGAGCCACGGATCAAATCAAATCCAAAGGCAGTCACACCCTTCAATGAAGTAAGGGTCTTGTATGCTTCAGCAGGGACATCGGCAAAGTAAGTCTCCACAAGAACATTCAAACCAGATAGAGTTGATTCAAGCTCAGCGTACGCAGCGCTAAAAGCCTGTAGTTTGTGACCCTCGAGATCCATTACGAAAAGAGGCTCATCAAACTGAATCCACTTAGCACCAGCTGCCTTAAGCTCCGCAATAACTTCCTTGTAGATTGGGAGAATTTTGGGGAGAAGGGAGAGAAGATCAAATGACTTCTCAACTCCCTTTGCAAGCTTTGAAAGAAGCAAGTAAGACACTGGACCAACAAGTACAGGGACAGTCTCAACACCAAGCTACATAAAACAACAACACCACATTCTCATATTAGAAACTTTCAATACCAAAACCAAAAAAGTGGGTAGTATTAGTGACTAATAAATGGTACGTACAGCCTTAGCCTCCTTGTACTCATTCACAGCTTTGTGAGAAGCGTAAGAAAATTTCACTTCAGGGCCCAACTCTGGCACGATGTAATGGCTACGAAAAACAAATATATGTTAACCACAACCCTCACAAACTCGATAACAATGTCCACAAGATAAAAAGAGTAGAAAAAAACTCACTAGTTGGTGTCAAACCACTTGGTCATTTCCATGGCTGGAACAGAGGCGTTACCTCTAGCCATAGAAAAGTAAACATCGAAACCGATTTCGCCACTGTTCCATCCGTATCTCGGAGGAACAGCACCGAGCATAGCCGTGGTATCAAGAACCTGATCGTAGTAAGCAAAAGTGTTGCTTGGAATATACTTAATCCCAGCTCCAGACATTTGTTTCCAAATATCCGATCTGATATCAGCCGACACTTTCTGCAATTCGTCGGCACTGCTCTTACCGTCCCAGAACGACTCCATTGCGAATTTCAGCTCTCTCTTAGGTCCCATACGAGGATATCCAACAATGTGTGAAGCCATTTTTGATATTATTTTTTTCACTACATACCATAAAACAAATCTAAATCAGCCACAATATCACAAAATGTACATGATGATACTATAAAAACACGAATCGCAAAAGCCATAAATGTTATAAATCGGGATCAAACGCAGAAAAATCCAGAAACTGAATCATTTTTCAGATCTACGAATTTGAATCAGATCAAAACATTTCCAGATCTAATGATTCACGATTTGAAAAAAAAACTCACTCACCGGAAAAGATCTAAGTACTGAATCACACAGAAAAAAAAAGCGAAATCGAAACGAAATTAATTTACAATTGAGGAGAGGAAAACGAAAACGAAAGAGGATAAATAAGAGAGTGAAAGAGACGCGAATAGTTATGAGGAAGCCATGGAAATTCGGAAGCGTACCTTACGGAGATTGGAGAAGAAGAAGAAGAGAGCGAAGATGGAGAGTGGCTCTCTTAGCTTATTTATAGCAAAAGCTAATTAATAATCATCGTTCGTTTATTTATTTATTCTCTCTCACTCACTCACTCTCAAGGTTGTTCGATCTCGTGGTGGCTGATTAATTTTCTAGTATTAAAGTGAAATTTATGCAACTTTTTTGACGGCAAATAAATATACAATTTATACACATGTATAAATACTGTATATTTGTGTATTTGATCATTAAAATATCATTATACGACCTTATATTTGTGAATTATTATAATCATAAATTTCATTAGAAGATTAATGTTGTATGATAATAATATTATTAAACATAAACAAAAGTACTAATTTTCAAGCACGTTTTAACTTTAGAGCATCACCATCCATGTATCTTAGTGAAGTTCTTAGGGGAAAAAAGGAAGAAAGAAAATGTTTTTGTGGTGTATATTGAATATAAAATTAATAAAATTTGAGTAAAAAAAGGAGATAATGGGTGTGTTTGAATATAAAATTAATAAAAATTAAGAAAATGATGAAAGAGATCTTAAAATAGAGGGATAAAACTTTTGGAGAGTGGTTTTTGAAAAGAAGAGATAGTGTTTAAATATAAAATTAATAAAAGTTGAGTAAAAAGAAAAAAGAGAGTGTATAAAGTTGAGTAAAAGAAAGAGAAAATGTGTGTTTTAATAATTTTATATTTAATAACTTGGTATAAGAACTTAATAAGACACATGGATGAAGATGGCCTTAGGTTTTTGTTGTAGCTTGAAATTTTGTATGCGTGAATGAAGGCTATAGTCAAATTTGTACAACTTTTTGAAATTTATACGGGTTAGATAAAAACAAATGTATTGATGGCATGATTTTTATTTGGTTTTTATATTTTTTTGTCGATAACAAAAATGCGATAACAAATTTATACAAAAGTATATATATATATATGATTAATTAGAGGGTTAATTCGGGAATGAAAACGTGAAGAGGGAGGAGAGTTGGTGTGTACACAATACATGAGGAGAAGGAAGTCGCGGGATTGGTGGGTGGAGCCCACAATGGGGTTGGTGAGATTCACGATTTAATTTTTTTGCTGCAAAACGACAACGTTTTTGGGAGTCAGTACCAAATGTATCACAGAATTTGAGATTTGTTTGGGAAACAAAGTAGGTGAAGGATATTTGTTAGGCTTACACATATTTCATATATTTATATTTTAATCAAAATGTATTAGTAGTCTACTCTAGTGGTGAATCACTTTATATACAAATTAGATCATTCATTGGTTAAACTCACATTTTTACTACGTATAATAATATACTTCAAAAGTGTATATTATCTACCCAACAAAAGCCGATTAGATCATTCATTGGTTTTTTTTTTTTTTTTTTTTGATAACCGTGGGTATCCCAAAAACTGTCTAGGTCCAAAGACTAATCCCATGAGGCCCGCTTCACTGCCATTTTAGTCTGCGGTGGCCGGGGATCGAACCGTGGTGGCGGTGCCCACAGCTCTGGGTCATTTACCACTGGGCCACGATCACCCAGTTTAGATCATTCATTGGTTAAACCCACATTTATACTACGTAGAATATACTTCAAAAGTGTATGTTATCTACCGAAAAAATGAATAAATTAATTTCACACTCTAGACAAAGTATTGGTAGACTGTACTTAAATGACTTTTGGGACTAAAAGATTGACATATTGAAAACCGTATTGATGTATCGTCATCCAAAAGAGCAAAATTCTCTAGATCACAAGTTGTTATTCTTTTTGGTCTAGTGAAATTAAGAAATTCTCGTATGTTTTTCCAAACATATAATTGCCATGTAAATAGAAATAAGCATATATATATATCTCCACATTTATATTTGTAAAGAAAAATGTAGACAGTGACAAGCAAAAAAGTTGGTAATTCTCTTGTTTGTTGAATGGTTTGGTTCGTTTGGACACCAAATATTGAAGTTTAAAACCCACTAACCTTAAACATTGGATAACTTGTCACAATATCCACCTTAATGAGGATTTTAAAATGTATAATTCATTATGCTTGTAAAGTGGTCTGATAATTTTAAGTCAAGAATGTTACTTGCTATTGTGAGCGACTAATACGAATATTCTATGTTTATTTTACCCTCCGTTGTTGTATGTTTTGTTGCAAAACACTTCTTTCAAGTATCTAATTTGTGATAAAGTCTTTTGTTTTGCTATTGACAAACACAAAAGTATTTCAAACATCGGTCAAACTGGAAGCATTAGTAAAATGCACATGCCTTGCAATGGTACTTTGTCCCCTGTCGGTGGATCTACAATATTAAAACACACGAGCATTTAATAAGATATTGATTTTTTCATTCGTTTCTTGCTAAACGCCTACGTAGCCAAACCCGAAATGACGGCAAATAATTAGACAAAAATATTCGGACTAATTAATACTTTACTCCATAAAAATTTCAAACACAAGCTTCACATTAACAAGAAGTACAAATTAACCGAACCATGTAAATAGCATACTAGTGAGGAACTTAACTAGTATATGGTATTTAGAGTCCAGATTTTTGTTAGACCACATCTTAATAGCCCATTAAGTAGGCCTATAAGTTAAAGTTAAATAAGAAACCCTAAACCTAAATCTTACGTAGCTTCCAATCATCACGTTATTGTTGGGAATGTCCTGAAATCACACTTGTATTAACTCTAATGATAGTTGTATTGTCGAGATCAGACATTCATATGATACTAGGCGGTCATTACGTTTTGCTAGAAGCCGCTGATGATCTATGAGTTATGAACTCATTGCTAGTATTATATGATCATACAGGGTCACACACCTAAGCAAACTGGATTTACTTTATATGGGAATGATCATTAATGTAATGATCAAATGATGTGTATTTGATACACATGAGAAACGTGTTTAAGAGGTTGTGTCGATCGACACAATAGTGTGGTGTCGATCGACATGTGTATATGATACACATTAGAAACGTGGTTTTAAAGATAGTGTCGATCAACACTAAAGAGTAGTGTCGATCGACACAGGCCAATAATCGAAATAGGGATTTCGGTTTAATGGCTTAATTT
Organism: Draba incana; assembly: GCA_963576765.1. Lineage (NCBI taxonomy): Eukaryota > Viridiplantae > Streptophyta > Magnoliopsida > Brassicales > Brassicaceae > Draba > Draba incana. The sequence continues at coordinate 1,976,647 of OY755207.1, read as the reverse complement.
GAACCGGTTTATATCCTGGAAGATTAGGTTTTCTCACGTGCCTATATATATAGGATATGAGGCACGAAAACCTAGTGAGCCAGAAGTTCACAGCCGCCTCTGAAAACGTAGAATCCCAGAGAGATCCGATTCCAGGCACTAGCATCCCTGCGGATTCCAGTTTGTGTGCGTGTGGACTATCAGTAGAGGCGCAACACTTGGGGCGCTCATAGATCTCGATTCCCGTTCTAATTCCGCTGCATAAACTCCAGGTATATTCGAGATCTGTTCTTATTGATTCATTGTTTACAAACCCTAGATCCTAGGTAAATGAACTTTCGTTAGGTTGTTTAATAGAGATTAAACTTGTGAAAACCTGAGTAAATTCCTACAGTTTTAAGCCGTTTTTGATCAAAGAGGAGCCCTGCTCAAAGCAATATAGAAACGAGCCATCAAAACTTAGATGTTGCAAAATAAATGAAACAGTAGTAGGCAACTTTGCACAACCACCTTAGGATCAATGAAGTTCTATGTCCATGGTTTCTTCAGCAGCGATGTGTAAAAGACCCTCTCCCTTTTCAAATTCAGTTGGACTCAAGATGGAATACTTTATCCATACGACCTGACCTTCTTAGCGCCTCATCAAGTCTCTTGCAGTCTGAACCCTGACATATGCTGCACTTTGACCAACCCAATAGGGAAGGCCAGTGACGCCATCTCTCACCCTCACCCACAACAAGAAGTCTTTACAATGTAAATAAGCATAAAGACCTCTCAAAATAGCTCTTAACCCCTTTCAACGTAAATTAGCTCCCCTAACCCAAAACTCAATCTTTGTTGTATATGGTATCATCAACAGGTCCGGCCCAGAGGACAAGCCAGTGAATCCACCGCTTAGGGCCTAAATACGTTGTAGACGGAGTCTATGCGATACAAACCTTCACGTAATATCGGAATCTCAAACGCGTTTTCAGGTCGGAAGAAAGCCCCTGTATTGAAGAGCAACTCCACTGACCAGGAGTAAGGAGGAAGGGGAAACATCTACACAAGAAGATTATAAACTTTTTCTACAATTAATAATATTCGTAAGATTTTGTTTTTCAAATGTTTTTTTTAATGTTTATAGTCTTCTCTAAGCAAACATGTTAATTATTCATTTCAATTTTTTTTTGTTGAAATTATTAGTTAAAATTCGAATTGAAGCTGATAACAAAATTATTTGCGATCTACCATGTGAAAAAAAAAATTGAATGGGTTAGATTTATCATCTATTGAAACATACATGGTTGAAAACTCGACAACGTCAGTTTAATTAATGATTTTGCAGCAAAAAAAAACAACGAGAGCAATATTTCAAAAATAAATTCTATTTTGTAGTTTTTCTTTGATTTTTTACTAACGATTTGGAATTATAAACGGTTTAATGGAGTTTTCATGTGTTTTTTTATTTAGATTACTATTTTTACGATATTGGAAAATGTACGAAAATGACACTTTTTTACATATACGCATAGGACATCCAAAAAAATTGGACTGGCACTGATCATCAATTATTCGCTTCAATTTCTCCCTTGAGTATCTTTCTTCAATCCAACGGCCTCATGAGTCAATTGCAACCCGGACAATAATAATATACCAAACAAAAAACTCAAGTTAATTAGTCGTCAAAATCCGATATATTATCATACTACTTTTCTCCCCCATAAACTATAGTTAATAATAATTAACCCCACCACAGATAACAAAAAAACAAATCAAACTCTTGATGCAAATCACAACCTAGAACCACATATGTGTAACACCAAATTACGAAAGGATAACACATAAATACTATATATAGAAAGACCAAATCGTAATTCCCTATATACATCTATTGGCCTATTCCTGTTGCTCTGGAAGCTTCAACGACTTTTCCCACATGCATAACCTTGCCATTATCCGCACATTTTTTATGGCTTTATATCCTAAAGGGTAAAAAGAATGTAAACCAAATTAATTGAAGAAACAGTAGATTATAAACACCATTTTTCTTCATCGGCATTGGCATGATCGAAACATTCAGTAAACAATTTGAGATCCAAGAAATATTTTTTTGTTTGCTAAAAATGTAAATATTTAATTTAAAAAAATCCAGGTTTACAAAATGCATTATAAATCTAAGAGATGGTTCCATTGCAAAAAAAGTTGAAAACATAAATCTTGAAGCGATTTTCACGTTACACTCGACATTAGCATAAAGCTAATGGAGTTAAACGAAGCGATGACGATGTTTCCATTGTAAGGGCAATCCAAGAAATATATTACATAAGGAAACAACCCATTCCAACGCGAGTTTCCATTGTAATAGCGTTTGAATTTTCTTTATAGAACGAGTATAGATCTTCAACATTTCTTTTTAAAATTGAAGAGTAATCACCCAACCTTGACTTCAACACGAGTGCAAATAGGGTTTTAGCGAAGGCTTTAGAAAAAAAGCAATTAGATGTGTATGATATTGCTAAACATTGACTTATCCTTGTTTCCATCTCATGAGTTAAGGCCCAAGCGTTTTACTTCATCCGACCGTAACCGAAAATTAACCGGTCTATCACATACCAAACTCCAATAATTTGCTATGGTTTCACTGGAAAAATCATATTACCTCTTGATGATGTCTGATTCCACCTTTCATGGGACCTCGTGCATTGTCGTGCTGACTCTGGATCGTTGTTACGACAAGAACACCTTTCATAGTCGAAGAAGAGCCAGAAGTGAACTTGTCTCTGATACCATAACAACTTTATTGTGAAATAATACTTTTCTCATTAGACCAAAACAAACTTACATTGTCTACTATATATACACCTGTGAGCTAAGCTAATGGAGACTTATCCTCACATAACCAACTCGTAACAAACTAATTAATAGCTTAATATGTTTTTGTCTAAATGTGTGCCGACACAACCTCTAGCTAAGGCTCTAAACTTTTAAGCATCAGACTTTTTAGGTAAACTCAAGTTCCCTTTACCTAAATTTGTGGATAAATTTTTACCTATATTTGTGGAATTTCCATACTTGGGCACCAAAATCCGAAAGGTTGGACTTTTCTGCAACATACAAGTTTATAAGAATCAATAATCAACTTTTCATGGATAACCATTTCCTTAAACTGCAAGTATGTTCTATTAATAAGTGAAATGTATCAAAAGTATCAACCAAAACCAAAAATAATAATTCTGGTGGTTTACACAAAATAATTTGCTTCTTCTTGATGGATGGTATGTCAAAACGTTTTCCCTTGGAAGAAAGGAGGTTCTTCTGAAGTCGGTCGCGATGGCTCTTCCGGTGGATCATATGAGAACACTTGAGCGATTTTAATTTTGAGTTTGATTATGTTGGCCGATTGATGGGAAGTAGACAAGATTAGTTTATAATCAGACCAAGAAAAAGTTTAAACAGTCTTCCCTAACTAGATTAAAAAGACATATAGTAGTATCTAAATTGTATTAGAGTCCGGTCCGTACATTAGTTACTAGTTCACTACGCTTGGTAGAGTTCACATATTGAACCATAACCGGACCAAACCTAGAAAACTTGAAAACCAGAGACAACTAAAGCTGAATCCCTTAAGAAACCTAAATAAAGACGTAAACCACCGCAGAAACCGAAACAAACCGTATCATCCCAAAACCAGTTCTTGCATTTTCTTCAGCTTCTGAAACAGAGTTGGTTGGTTTGTTGGTGGTTAAGCTACTTGCTTCTAGCCTTTTCCAAATCTGGAAGATCTGATCAAACAAAATGTTTTGTGTAAGTACATCATTGCAGTAATAAGATGATAAAGATTGTAGAAACTTACATAGCAATCCGTCGTCGTCGCTGCTTTCACAATCTTCATCAACAAACTATAGAAACAAAAGAGAGAAAGTAAATCAAAACAGAGTCGCTTTACTAAACCACAATACAAAGAAATAAGCAATTCCGAGAAAACACTTACTTCACTCTCATCATCGGAAGCCGTTTCAGCTGAAACCAAGCAAAAAATTAGTGTAAATCTACTTAACCATGTAAGAACTAGACAACTTTGGCTTTTGAAATGAGTTTTTTACAGACTTACAATCGCCCTCTTCATCTTCATCGCACCATTTGTTCCAGTCGACTTTTATGTAAGGCGCAGGTTTCTCTTCCGACTTCAAAAGTCGTGGCCACCAACTTCTCTCTTCTTTCTGAATCGAAAATATTATGTTCCTTAACCCAACATTCTTTCGATATTCCTGCATCATACATGTTACATAACATTAGACGTTTTGTTAAAAGAAGTATGCGTAGATAGAAAGAATCTCTACTCAAACGATCGGTTCAAATTCATAACAGCGATAGTCTACTAGGAGCGTAAGATCTCAAGTTTATATACTTGATAGGAAGGAAAGTAACACTTACTGGCACAATCTTGCCATAGAACTCCAAGCTGAATTCAAAGAGCTTGCTTTGGGAACCAAGAGCAGAGAAACTAAAGAGACCCTGAGGCTCACATGTGGCTGAAATTTCCTTGGCATCAGGTAAGGCGACGGTTAGGTAAACCTTATCAGAACGTTGAGCCCAAAGAACCTCCGACTTACGACTGCACACAAGTCGAAACAACGGTTTTATTATACTCATTACTCAGAAGACATTGTGCAAAACAACCACAACAAAAAAAGAGAAGATTAAAGACTAACTAACTTGGTACATCATCATATGACAAATTCTAGCACAAAGAAATTTCACAAGTAAACCTAAAATTCAATGCTTTTTTATCAATTCTATACATGAATGATGAAACCAATCATAAACCCTAAGGTATAATTGTAAGATCAATGCAATAAACTATCTTATCATCACAAAACTAAACCAAGATAAGAACTTTCTTCTAGGAGAATTACTCTTACATACTAAAACAACATGAAAATTTTCTTCTAATGAAAAAACCCATTACTAAACTAACTCAAAGATCATAACTTTATATCTAAGAACACAAATTACGATTAAGCAAACATAAACCAAATCGAACCAGGTTATATCTTCGAAACTTTCAATAAATCTCAAAATCAAAACCAAGAAATCCAACTTATACCTCATGGTTTTGCAGCCAAATGTAAATTGAATAGACGGTGGTCGGGGGATAGAAGAACGGCGAATCGATTTCAAGAGAAACGAGTGAGCTCGAAGTTGAGGGAGGACTTGAACAAGGTAAAGCTAAAGAAACTGGATTTAGCCCAATAGTTTTTGACTATTTCATATTAGATCCATAACTTGTAGTGAAATCACGAAATAATTCAAAAAGACATAAAATGTTTACAAATACAACCAATTGGCCACAAATCGAGTACCGAGATTTTACAATCTTAGTCCTTAGATTTTCTATTCAACGAGAAGAAAAAACTACTTTGCCAACTTCTTTCGCCAAATTCTATTTATTAAGCATATAAAAAATCTAAATAATACATATATAATTTTCTTTTAACTAAATTCTATCAAATTTTCAAACAGAAAATACATATCTAAGTTTAACTTAATGCTATCAAATGACAAAAAACAGCAATTTATAAACAAAAGTTTTACAATATTACGACAAATCTTCCATCTTCATTTTCATTTAAACTTTCAGTTATTATAATTAATTAAAAGTACACTATAATATGTTTTATTTGCCGGCAAAAAAATATGTTTTATTTAGTATGATAGTAATTTACTAATTACTAGTGGACATGTTCTAGATTTGAAACATTTCTTTATAGTTAAATCCATACATATAACCTATAGATTTCCCTCTAGGTATGCAAATTTCCGTCAGTTTGTCAGTGTTTTTAGTATTATGATAGGTTGACTAATTTGGTTGACTCAAAGACATAGAAGAAGATCTCTCCTTGAGATGCTCTCTAAACTAATCGATATAATCAATGACTTCTTCTTCTTCTTCCACTACAAGAAAATTGTCTGATTTCCGACGGTTTTGACGGCCAAAACCGTCGGAAATCCGTCAGAATAAGAGTGTTTCCGACGGTTGTTGACCGTCGTTTCTAACTCGTCGGAAATTGAAGATTTCCAACGGACATTGGTATATCGGAAATCTGTTACAAATCCGTCGGAATACGTATTCCGACGGATTTGTAACGGATTTCCTACGGATTCCGTAACCATATACGGATACCGAATCCGTTGGAAATCCGTCGGTATACGACACCGACGGATTTAGATTTATTTAAATTAAAAATTAATTTTAATTGAATATTTATATAAAATTAAAAATTAAATATAAATTAATATTTAAATAAAAGAAAAATTTAAATTATAAATTAAAATGAAAATAAAAATTCTAATGATTAATTAAAATGAAAATAAAAATGTTTTAAAACAAAAGAAAAAGTTATACATAAAAGTTTAAAAGTCTACTGTGGACGATAAGTACGGAAGAACTCGTCCATCCGGGTTTCCATGCCACGAATGCGCTGTGCATCTGCTTCGCGCTGATCCTCCAACTCCTTCACCCGCTTGAGAAGCTCATCGTTTTGTGCCCGCAACCCGTCATCACTGTGAAATCGGAATGAAGAAACGGAAGAGCTGGAACTGTCCTCCGGAAGACCGAAGACACGACCTTTGGTCTTCCGAGTAGTCTACCATAGAAAATAAAACTATAAATGTTAAAACGTATAAGTGTTATAAAATATTTTAAATTCGTTACTACTTGAAATTATTACTAACCTCATTAATCTCGTTGATCGTCTCGAATGGAACTTCGGTGAGCGGTGGAGTTCCTTCAACGATCGGTTGGGATGAGAGGTAATCCTCACCGAGCCTCTCCACGGTTTCCACGATCTCACGAGCAAGTGGATCTTGAATTTCACCAGTCTTGCGGTTCGTATGCGCATCTCTGAGCAACTCCAGATTTGAAGGACGCGTACCTTTCTTTTGGTACTATTAGCATTAAAAAATAAACAACTACGTTAGCGATTATCAAAATAATTATTGTAAAAATTTTACTTACCAGTTGTTCTGCACGAGTCGCCTTGCTCGTTGCTCCGAGGTTATGGGTCGCTTCTCCCTTACCCTTCCAGTCGCTCTTTCGGTTCGAAGACTGGGTGGCAGAGGTCGCCTTAGTTGTATCTTGTTCCCAATACGCAATGAGTTGCTCCCATAACTCGGTCCGGTTTTTCATATCCCGAGGAATCTTACGGTCTAGCCACAAGTCCTTCCACTCGTTCATCTTCCGCGAGTACAATCGACCAGCCTTGGTGTCGAACTCCCGTCGAACCCTACTGGTCATATGTCTGTCCCAATTAAAATCTTGTTGTAAAAAAAAAACCTTTAACAATTTAGTAATTATAATTATAATGTAATAAAACCAAAAATTGTGTAAATTACAAAATTAAGAAATTACTGTAAATTGCCGAAACCAGCTGTCACGGTCTTCTACCGGCATCGATAAGTATGTGGGATACGGCCGAGTTATCAAACTATTAAGCATAGTGTTGATAGACGTCGATATTCCGTTACCCGAAAATTGGAACCTAACCAAAAGTAAGGACACATATTTATTATGTTAAATAAATGGAAAACATTTTTAAATAAAACTTACCATGTCGTGTTGGGAGGCAACTGCAGATCTAGGAAAGGCATACGATCCCTTCCGGGTTGTGAAACAAAATCCTCGATGCTCATAACTGTGGGAGCTGAGGTAGTCGGATTTGGAGACGGTTGTTGTGTTTCCAAATTGGGAGTGGCGGGGTTCTGCGACTGACTAGAACTCCGACGCCCCCGAGTGGAACTACCGTCTCCAAAACTCTGCTGAAATCGGTCGTAATTCCTACGAATTCCAAGATTTATACGGATAAATTTGAAATATTTTTCAACATATAAAATTACTGTCACTTTTAAATTTTTAAAATTTAAATTTATTTTCTATATTAATGATTTAGGGATTGATTCATTTTCATAGTTATGAATTTTGAGATTTACGGGTATAGGTAAATAGAGATTTAGGAATTTAGGTATTTAGGGTTTTAGGGGGTTTAGGGTTTTAGGGAATTTAAAATTTATATATTTTGGTATTTAGGTATTTTGGAAATGTGAGATTTATAAATTTATGGATTTAGGATTTAGGGATTTTGGAAATTTGGGATTAAGAAATTTAGAGTTCTGAACACGATTAATGATTTTAGGAAAAAAAAATTTACGTCTCACCAAGATTAAGGATTTTACAATAACCCAATAATGATTTTACACAAATATCTTTTCCTAAAATCCCTATAAAGATTAATAATTTTTATAAATTTATAATAGTTTAAAATTTTTGTTCCAAAGTCTTCAATTTTAAAGATTACTATTATTTATAAATTTATAATAGTTTTAAATTTTTTGTTCCAAAGTCTTCAATTTTAAAGATTATTAATAGTTTAAGGTTTAATTTTTGCCAATAATTCCTATTAAAATCCTAATATTCAAAAAATTCCTAATTCCCATATTTCATATTTCTCTAACTTTCTAAAATTCTTCAAATACCTAAATATCTAAATCATCAACAAATTATGTTTATGAAAAAAAAAAAATTTTTGATGAACAAATTTTTTTCTCAAGAACACTATTTTTTTCCCTATAGAACACACTTCAATTCCTATATCCCTAAATTTCTGAAACCCTAAAATCCTACAATTCAATAAATCCATACTTTCCTAAATCCAAATATCCCTACATTCCTAAAAAATCAATAAATCCATATATATGAAATTGAAGAACACAATTTGTTTTATGAAGAACAATTTTTTTTTATGAAGAACAAATTTTCTTTTTCAAGAACAAACTTTAAAATCATTGAAAACTTACATGTTTATGTTGCCTAAGTGATGGAGGAAGTGAATCTAGTTGATTCCGGCTGTTTGTGAGTGTTTTCCGGCGGGTTACGGCGAAAATCGGAGGTTGGAGAATTTTTTTGTTTCGTTTTCACGGTTGTTCTATCGGGGAAAAAGAAGAGGCTTAATTATACAGAATTTCCGACGGAATTCCGACGGAATGGGTGTTTCCGACGGATTGTGGCGCCTTTTCGATGTGCACGAGGTGTTCGGCGGGAGAAAAATTAGGGTATTCCGTCGGAAATTCCGACGGATTTCCGACGGATTATGTTTTTATTAATTAAAAAACAAACATGGTTTTAATTAAAAAACCAAAATCCTATATTTCAAAAAGTTTATACTATATACCCATGTATTATATCCAACTACTTTTCTATCAACAACATGTATTATGATTTGAATCGGGATGGTGACTCATTAACGACACTAACACAAACCAATATAGATATTCCAAATATACTAAATTTAGATAACTAAAAAAAGAGTATATTGGATTTGTGTGATCTTGAAAGTAAGATCCATAAACAAAAAAAGAGTATACACAAACGTCGTCATTTTGCAATAAATTTAGATAATTAAATTTTATGCTCATCCACTTTTGATAGAAATGGATCTACCATTTTAACAATTATATATGCTTAAGTTTCATAATTGAACATATGTTATCAGGATATCTCAAAGATTTTTTTTTTTTAAGCGTATCAAATTTTATTTCATTTTTGTTTATTTTTTTACTTTTTGCTTATGTTTTGCTTAATTTTGGCTTATTTGTTTACAAATGTTACATAAATAAACAATCTGAATACAAAATATTTTTCTTGAATTTATATTAGTTGATTCTACTATAGTCAAATTCTTTATAAACCCGTCACAAATTCGAGACATTACGATTTTTATGAAATTTGAAACAACGTTTTTCAAACTTTCCTTTTGATAAGATCTCTTTTCAATAAGACTCATATAAAACTGTAAAAAAAAGGTTTGAATTCACATGAATTCAATTTGTGATTAGAAGTTCCAAATTGATTCATATCTAGAAGTTCCAACCATGCTTTGTTTAAAATTTTTCTTTTTTTTCTCTCATCTTGATTCCTACTCAATCTAAATCTCCATGGCAGACTCTCAATGGTAGTACTCTCTTTCTTCATATCCTTTGATTTTCGCGAAGCTTTTATTGTTGGTTTTTTTTTTTCTATTTCATTTTGGTTAATGGTTAAATCTGCTTTCTTTGATTATTGTGTGTAGGAAACGCTCCTCTTGTGATTTAGATTTATATGATGGTGTCACAAGAGGTTTCTTGCGCCCGGATGGTGTCATTACCTAAGACGGTGTCATTACCTCCAGATTATCTGAAAAAAGGGGAAGGAATCAAGAAAATAGGTTTCTTGCGCCCGGAAAACGTAGTTTGAAGAAGAAGAGATCGTCGAGTAACAAGTGTAATCCAGGAAGAAACTTGGGTGAATGGTTTGGACTCTCAAGTTGAATTTGATCATTATGTTGTAGTTATTTATTTTTATCATTGTTGTTGATCTTCTTGAATTTGAGATTTTTGTTATGTTTTCAAAGTCTTTGTCTCTATACTACTACGATGTACTGGTATTACAGTTGTTTATGAGCTTGTTGAATTTGGTTTTTTGATTATGTTTTAATTCGTGATGTGTGTTGTGATTTTTGTTTATGACATTGACTCAAAAAACAAACAATAATTAAAGGACATAAAGATATGTATAGCCATTAAAACGTAAATTAATAGAACCATGCTCCACCTTTCTCAACTAACATCATATACTTATATTGTCATTTTGAATGTTAATACCACCTCATCATGCGAAATATGTATGACCAATGTATTTTCACATATTATTACATAGAATTTTTTGGGCAATACACATAACTCTATATGTGGTGTGTACAACTAAGTAACTAAAAAAATTCCTTGGTATAACTAACATAAATTAAAAATATCAAAAATACATTTTAGGTACAACTGACAAATAAGAACAACTGGGCAGTGCAACTATATGTATTTGGAAGGATTAATTTTGGCTCCAACACGTTTTGCACGTTTCTTATAACTATTATGATTTCTTTTCCGCTAAAAACAAAACATTTTGCACGTTTTCTCACTTTTCCTTTCATTTCTCACTAGGCCGATACCCGCGGGTTGTTTTCCAGTAACAAAAATGTAATGGTATATGAACATATTTTAAAACAAATCTTACACATTCATTAAACCTCAAGCATTTAGATCTTACATTTTAAGCTTTTTAACGTCTTGAAGAAGAACATAAGATTGTCTAGCATCGGGCATTTAGAGAGAGCAACATATTCGCAATTAATTTGTTAGGAAACTTAGAAAATTTAATGTGTTGACATGCTTTTAACTATGCACACCCACATTAATTAAAATTTGTGGAATTTAAATTAGTTATAAAATTAGAATATTGAGCATATTGTTTGAGGTTCCGAAAAGTTGGGTGCCAAAGTTTTAAATCAATATTTATTTTTCCTTGCATTCTGGTTTAATAATTTAAGTTTGTAAGTTGTATTTTTTGTTTATATTTGATAATGTTTTTTGAACTTCTTTGTCGCCGTTGTGTAATGTATAACTTTGACACTCGGTTTTTGGTGATCCTTACACTGGTAAATATAGCTGACGTAATTTAATTATTGGTTATGTTGGAGTAGTAACGGTTATGTTGGAACCAGAAGAAATGTATGGTAATGAAATGTTTAATAGAAGGTAAATTAAGTAAGGAGATGTTCACACGTGGCACATAGATATCAAAAAGGGGAGGAAAGTGAAACCCAATGGTAAATGGAAACGATGAAATACATTATTGTCTTATGCGTACAATTGCAAATAAAAACTTGGGAGGAGAAAAAAATTTCTTCGAGGTTATCGTTTTTATGCCATCTTAATTGCATCTTGGGCAATTATTTCCCCCACCTGGGTTTATGAATAAAAGCAGTGGTTTCTTGTTCCATTTTTCTCGACACTATTCACCATCAAATCGTCTGATTCTCCACTTGCCACCGATTGAAGATTGTTTAGAACGATCCTGTGGACATTGGGATAATTGTGAAGATCTATTGGGCAGATTAATGGGATCGGAAGAAATTCAGAGCATTTGTCCACTAATTTTCCTTGTGTGAGAAGAAGTAGGAATTCATTGCATTATTGTAGTTTTTAATTTTATTTTGTGGTGGTGAAATAGCAAATTGTTTACAGAAATCAAATATTACGTACCGTGTGTGTTGAGCACATGAGTTCTGTGGCTAGATATTATTGTGATACTTTCGTTGGTTGTTGAATCGTCTTCTCCAATGCAGATCTTCAGCCCTTCCATCGATGTAACTCGTGACAGAGCCACATACAGTTGGCCATGGCTGAATACGGGTTTAGGTAGAGACAGTCCGACCCTTTCTAGACTTTGGCCCTGACTTTTGTTGATTGTCATACAATAACAAACTCTTATTGGGAATTGACGTCTCTTCATTTTGAAGGGGCATTTGGTGTCAGCTGTAGTCATGACTATTCTTGGAATGAGGATTCTCTTTCCTATGTTTGTTCCAGTAAGTACCTCAGCTTCCACCACTCTCTCTCCTAAGCGTGTTATTAACAACCTAGTGCCATTGCAGAGACCTTCTTTCTGGTTTAAGTTTCTCATGAGTAGGACTGGTGCGTTGATCTTGAGGTGGAGTTCATGGTTCGGTAAGCCGGAACATTTGACCTCGTTCACATACTCTTGGGTGTAAAAGATATTTGTATCGTCCTCTGAAGTATCGTCAGCTGCTATAGAATCGGCGCTTAGGTATTCCTTTACTTGACCTTCTAGTTGGGAGAGGATATATGCATTTATTTCATCAACAGTCTCATTTCTCGGTGTGAGAATTGCTCTTGCTGTGAGATATTCTTTTGTTTTGAATGATTTTTCGAAATCTGGATAAGTGTTTTTAAATATCTGTTCAATGGGGTTTGATGTTGTAGGTAGTAGAAGTTTTTCGTCCACTCTGATTTCATCGTAATCTGAACTTCGGGAGGCAGATGATGATGATGTTTTTGCAACTCCATTTCCAACTTGTAAAATCCAGTTTGTGAAAATCTTCTCTTCTTCTTTTACACGCATGTTCTTTTGAAGTACGTAGATGTTCCGTTTATCCCAAAGGTATGACCGATTAATAATTGCTAAGACTGTATCTTGTCTGCTGCCTTGAGTTATTACTGGCAAGATTTGTCTAAAATCGCCACCCAAAAGCACTGTGATTCCTCCAAATTCTTTATCTGCTGCATCAGGGTTTTTGATGCTCATGATATCTCGGAGTGTACGGTCCACGGCTTCAAACGTATGTCTATGTGCCATCGGTGCCTCGTCCCAAATTATTAGTTTTGTCTGTTGGATCAGTTCAGCGAGCATTGTCCTTGGTTTGATATCACACATTGATTGTTCGTGTAAATCAATTGGGATCTTGAACCGGGAGTGAGCAGTGCGTCCACCTGGGAGAAGTGTTGCAGCAATACCAGAACTTGCCACAGGTAATACGATTTGGCGTGTTGATCGTAGTTTTGCGATAATTGTCTTGTAGACACGTGTTTTACCGGTACCTCCTGGACCATGAAGGAAGAAAAGCTTTCCTTTCGTATTGTCAACTGAGTCCATCACAGCATTGTAAACCGACTCTTGATCTTCATTTAGAGAAGCCAATAGGGTCCGGTGGTTTGTTGCCTCCTTGTTGATGTTGTAGTTTTTCTCTTCCATGAGTAAGGAGTTTGCTAACTCGTTCATTATGCTCTTGTCCGGCTTCGGCATGTCTTTGAAATCGTCCAGAGATTTATTACTTTGGATTAGAAGTTTCTGCAATTCTATTAGTGCATATTGTTGTATTTCGTGGTCGGTTAAGTTCATCTGGGTGAATCCAAATTTTTGGCGTTGCTTGTACGTAATATCATCTGACATAACCTGCCAGAAATTACTCCATAATTTTCCGGGTTCTGTTACTTCACAATAAATCAACAGTGTGACAAACAATTCTCTTAACTGCACAGCACTTGCCCAATGAGAGAACTCGTCTAATGCTTCGTGCCACTCTTTATCTCCGTCAAGCAAACCTAAGGCATTGCAAGCCTCTTTAGAAGTTGGGTAGGTTATGCCACCAACCGTACGGATATCCTCATAGCTTGTGGCCCCTTTGCGACGATTAATTATGAGACGTAAGTAGTATAGTTCTTCTGCAGTAGGGTGAATGTGGACAACTCTTCCAATAGATGTTCCATTTTGCCTTAGCGTCCAAATTTTTTGGGATGTATTCCATACGAATCTTGTTGGAAATTGAGCATATGTCAGCTCGCGTGCTTCTGGGTAAATCTTGTTAGCTTCCAAATAATGGGTAAACATGGTGCGCTCAATTGCTATCCTTGATACAACATCTTCCGGTTACTGCGATTCCTCAAACACTATATTATGTTGACCTTCCAAATGTATGGTTAGCTTCATGACTGCTGGGCGTTGTTCGTGTATTTCAAAACCAAATATGCGCCAAGCTGCCTCGCACGCGGATAGATACCGACATTCTTGGTAGTTTTTAATTTCGTCAACCTCAACTTTTTGCTCGATTGCTTCTATTCCTGATTGTGTATGTTCTCCTTTTTTCTCAACGACAAATGTTGCTTTGTCAACACCTTTTGTGATATACTTGAACAAGTATTTTATAGCTTTCGAGGTACAACACCACTCAACATTGATGTGGGCTTTGTACTTTTTTAGGAGTTCCATGTTGTGCGGAATTACGTACCGGTTGTCCAAAGTTGTATCTCCTTTTACGACAACCTTTTTATCATCATTTGGACGTTTGTCAATAATGTAGCCATCTGTGTCGCAGGAGGTCTCTTCGGCATAGTCTCGTGGATATTTTTTGGTGCATATGCCGTTTTCATGCATGGAGATTGAGGTCGCTCTACACCACAAGGACCGTGCATCATGTGTTTCTTGACCAACTCATATCCCTCTTCATCCTGGTCCTTATCCGGTATTTCTGCCGTTATGATTTGGTCAATCACATCTGGTGGGGGATTCTGTATGGAGTCTGCCAACCACAGAAGTATGTGGGCATGCGGTAAGCCTCTTTTTTTGGAATTCAATTGTGTAGACTCCTGTTACATGAAGTTCGATTTAATATTTATTCAGCATCGTTTTAATATGGTTAATATTTTGTAATATTGTATTGAAAATACTTGTTTATAAATATAATTACCTGCTCTTAGGTCACCGAAGAACTGTCCTTCTTTGAAGTCTGACATCATTTCGTTCAGTTTCATCCTGAACACACGAGAGGCAATGTCTGGTCTGTCATTACATGAGGCATCTCCGTATCGTTTCAGATGTTCCTCTATTTCAGGCCAACCTGGGTTAGCTGTAATTGTAATGAACAGGTGGGGGTTACCATAAGCTTTGCAAATTGCCATAGCGTTATGGTAGTTTTCAGCCATGTATCTGGGGCCTCCTGTAAACGATGATGGTAGAACAATCCTAGTTCCAAGTGATTTGGAGTCGGTGTCTCCTCTTGCTATTGCGTCGCATACGTTGTTGTATAGGTCGGCACGGAGTTTTTTTTGGTTGTTTCTATTGAATCTTAGTCGATTCTCTTCAACTGCCGTGTATGCGTCAACGATAAACTGATGCAACAACCTTCCTCCTAGGATAAGTGTTTTCCCTTCGGATAACCTTGTTTGAATCTGGTACGCATAGAACTCACGTATAGTGATATTTTTCCTCTTTATTTTTGGCCCTTCAGTTGGTCGATACGGAATCCCCAAGTGGTACCCCGTTTCTCCATACGGGAAAAGCAACGGGTACTGCAAAGCCATGTAATGTTGGTGGGTTTATTACTCTTTGTATTTTTGTAACTTGTGTAACATAGTTTCTGTTTCGTAACCAATTACTTTAAAATATTTTTTTTGTATAATTTATTTATAAATTACATGTGCAATAGTTTTATCGAAATCAGTGTTAAATATTACGACATTTTTAAACATTACTTAAATGTAGATAATATATTAACATGAGCTTTCAATAAAATATTGTCGTTTTATTTTAAAGTTCTGTTGCATTAGTGATTACGATTATGATTTCAATTTAAATATTTTATTAGATTTTACAAATCTATTTCTTGATATTAGTGGGTACATATAGTTGTTATATATTTCAGATCACTCTAAAACACTATAATATGTATTTATTATTTGTGATAGATAATAAATATATATATGTTGGTTTAATACTTTAGCTGCACTAAAAACTATTTATGTCATTTACCTTTGATTTTACGTAGAGCATCCAACACCTAACAGTCCCAATACTTCATATCACTCATGTATTCAGTTCTTTTGGGTTTATTGTTAAAAAACATTTAGCTAACAGTTTTGTTTTGTTTGTATTTAGTATGAAGCCTCTTTAATGTTAGTTTTCTTTGGCTGATTTAATTTAAGCTTATTTTGCGATTGTACTTACTTTTGTGTTTCAATTATAGAGTTTCCAATTCTTTTCTTGTGGTTTTTTTTATGATTTCATCATTTCATCAAGCTTCTTGAAGCTAAGTTTTGTAGTGAATTGTGTCTTAGATAAATTTTGTTCTTTGCTCTATCATCTTGCTTTTAGTTTCTAGCTAATAAGTTGTTTTATTTCCTGTAGACATTTGTAGATATAATTGAAACCACATTGCATGTAAATCTTGCTAGCTCTTTGATGTTTATATAATGGTATATAGAGCACGGCATGACTATTAAGAATTGTAAGACTATCACATCCATGTATATCAACAGTAAATGTTTTATCTAATTTAGTGGTAATGGAGGTTTTGTTATACAATATGAAAAATATAAATTAAAAATTATCTTAAAATTTGATTACCCAGTCCTATAATCTACGTCATATATTTTATGAAATTTAATTATTGTAGACAATGAATAAAATCTTATAGATTTTATGGTAGTCTTATGAATATATGTTTTCTACGGTTTAGTCAAATTCTCTATGTACACATTTTCACTAATATTTCTTTCATCATGTTTCAACCTATATTCGTTTTTCTCCTATATCTACTTTTGTTTCGTCTTCCTATATAATTTCATATTTTTGTATATATTTTTTTTGGTTTTGTTTTAATCTAATTTTAATCTCTAATAATTATAAGTAGAAATAAATGTAAATAAACATGAATTCATGAATTTTTATTATAAATTATACCATTTTTTGTTTTGATGATGATGATACTTTATATGGAGTGAGAATGTATATATTGACACAATGAATTTTATTTTTCATGTTCATATAAATTTATCACATGTTATTATTCTTTTATCTATTAGCCATTTGAGGTTTTTTGGGAAAAAATAAAATGAACTTTTTATCTAATTTATTCATTAAAAAAATTCTACTTTATAAATTATTTGTTTTTTTTTCATCAAATATGTATATATTATCTTCTAAATCTACCATATATTCGTTTATCATAGAAAAATAATTAAGATTTTAGAATACTATTTTGTAAATGTTGTTGTACCTAATAGGGTCAAAAATCAAGGAGCTAAGTTAATTTTTAAGTATAATGTGTGGTTGAAAAAATGTAAGTTGGATGTAATGTGAGACGTTTTTTTTAAATGGTGAAAAATAAGAAATACACTTTTCATATATTATGGAATATATAAATATGAAAATTAAGTTAGAAAATTTAATTTTTGGTTAATTAACTTCTTAGAAATATGGTTATCTCATTTTATATTTTAATGTATCACTTAACTCATAAGCATATTATATTTTGTTTTAATATGTGTAATATATATTTTTCCGTAAGAAATAAATTCATATTACCATTGCTTATAAAATCTTGAATATTCTTATATAAATAAATTTTCATTTTCATTTAGTTTACTTAGTTATTCACGTTTATAGTTTAATTCAATGATTTATTAGTTCTAAAAATATTTAATATGATTTAGCATGTATTTAATGAACATAATATAAAAATTAAATAGCTTAAGAAATTGTTTTGCCTAGGTGGACACTCTAGATGGAAAGAGAACTCCCTAATTATATATAAGATTTAAAGATTGTAAAATTTTAAAAGCATATCTCATCGCTTCTATATATATATATATATATATATATATATATATATATATATATATATATTCTACATATTCATAAAATTAAAAAAAACGTACAGCAGGTGGTTATTTATTATTCAGCAGAAAATTATGGTGAAGTAATTCTTTCTGTATAAATTTAAAAATTGGAAATTTGTTACATAATTTTTTTTTTTTTTTGGTCACAATTACATAATTGTTATTTGTCTTCGTAGACATTTTGTTTGTTTAAGGTTTTAAGTCGTTTGTCTTTTCCAATCCGTGTTCAATAATTTTATTGTATTGTTCCTAGTATTTTACAAATTGTTTATTATTTTATAGGTACGACAAGAGTAGTGCTATGTTAGGCTTGGTTATAATACTATGAATGGATTGGAGCTGAATGATTGCGAGATTCTATTTCACACATATGAACTAATGTGCGTTTTAAATACCTCTCCGTTCTTCGATTGTCTGCGATAGGTGTGGTTGTGGTGTAGGAGATAGCGGCATGGAAGTTCCTATAGCATGAGAAGCAGTTTGGTTGTAAACATCTTATGTACTATATATGTTTTATTTCTTTTTAAATATTATATATGTTCTACGAAATTTTCTATTGACTATGGAATAATTTGGTAATTAAACCTGTTGCGGCCGTGCATTGTAATTTGTGCGATATTTATGAATGTTTTTTTTTATGAGGTCTAACCTTGGTTTCTGGGGTCCATGATTCGTTTTCTTTTTGGCCGGTTTTGTCTTGTTTTATGTTTGTTTGATGGAGGAGGGTCATGGTTGTTGTCCTCCATTGCGACCTTCGTGGTGATCTGTTTCCTGCAACAAGTGGCACGTGTAGTTTTGCGTAAACAGTCATTAGGTTAATTGTGTTTGGAAGCGTACAACTATCGTGACCGTGTGATGATTGTAAGGTTAAGTATTACCTTTATCTTTGTGTTTTTTTTTATATGTAATGTTGTTATGGTTAACAATGGATGATTTGGAGATTATTGTTAACGGCTATGTATGTGGTTGATTACTCTTAAGTGATGCCTGCTTAGCTGTGAATGTGTTTGGTGATTCTTTTGGGTGTATTTATATTAGTGTGGGTTTGTGGTCGTTTCTGTTGGTGAATGAGTTATGTATTTATATTGGATGTGGACGTTTAGGTTCTGTTCATGGGACCTCTTGACGTTATATATTATGCAGGTAGAATCTACTATGCAATGCATTACATACACTTTAGCCCTGAAGATACACATTTAAATTTTGTTTCCGTTTTCATTGAGTCAGTTTTGCCTTAAAAATTCGTATTTAATTTTGTTTCCGTTTTATTGATGCATTGCGTTTCCGTTGAATCTTATGCATTGAATGGGACATCTTTCAATGACGGCCGTTTGGATTTACAGTTGTGGGTAATTTATGATTATTTTTTCTTGTGAATAATTTACGTTTCAGTAAAGATTGTCCTTGGTGATGTTTCGTTTTATCGTACGTTTACGTTCGAAATAACGTGGGTTGTTTTAATTGATTTTCGGATTAGGAATTTTCTTTAATATAGGCCGAGAGACGAAGTGGTAAATAAATTATATTGTTTGAGGATGATAATATATTGGGGGAATTTGAGAAGGCTGTTTAGATTGCAAATGTTGTGAGTAATTAATTTGAAGGGAAGTGCGTCTTATCGGGTTTAATTTATTATAGTTTCGTGTGTTGTAGGCCCTGTATATTTATTATTTTCTCTGTTTTAATTTAAGTGCAATTTTAATTTTTTCCACACAAAGTAAGAAAGTATATTAAAAACTCTATTATATCCCTTATACATAGTTCAACTATTGAAATTATTTTTCACTATTGGTTAAACGTCGGGGTAAATTAAATATTTTACACTAAAAACTGTATTTAAACCATAAAACGACATTTATTTTAAAATACAAGATTAACCTTAAAACGACATTTAGAGTAAAACGGAGGGAGTTAGAATGATGGCTGATGACTCTGTTTTTACTACTTCATCCGTTTGATAATGTGAAAGTTTACTATTGAATTTTGGGTTGCCTTAGATCCATTTTTAAGTTATCTGATTTTGTTTTATAACTTGATATTAATTGCTTGTATGGTATTCGTAATGGTAGTAACCTATATTTGTCAAAAAATATGAATGAAGATTAAATTAAAGTATGAACCTTGTTTATTTTTTTTTTCATATATTTTTTTTTTTAAATAACCTTTAATTATGTCATTTGGTTTTAAATGACTTAGTTTATGTTTAATTAATAGTAGAGCTAATAAAATTATAGGCCTATTACTTTTTCCGGGGAAATGGACCACAAGCCAATGCTTCTTTTAAGTGGTCATAGCCACGGGCCTGGTGTTATGGTGAATTTGGCGGAAGCCTTACATACATGTTGATGGTCCGATGGTGGGTGCCGTTCTTTTGCTTCATGTAAGTTGTGATGCATACAAGTGCGAGTTGAATCAAAGAATTGTGTTAATTTTTTCCCATAGGTTTTGCACCAAAAGTTTTTTATATCTTTATCTTAATTTGACTATATAATTTTGTGTCCCCTGAGATCCATTTTTCACTTATTTGAATTTTTTTTAATAAGTTGATATGAATTGCTTGTATGGAATTCGTATTGGGGGTATAGGAATTAATAAGTATTTGGTGTCTTTCATTATTTAATTTTTTTATAATATGGATTGTTAATAAGGTTTTGATATGTATTTATATTTATATTGGACTGTGCTTATACGTTTCTAGTCGATCGTTAGGGCGAGTAAATGTGTGTTAATTTATTAACAATTAAAATTATGCCGTCTTGTTAATTTCAGTTGTGTTTTGCGGAACCGTTGGTAGACATATGTAGGATTTGAGAATTATTTAATAAATTTCATATAAAAGAAATGACAATCATGTCGTTTTAAAAAAAAATTCAAGTTTTAAAATGATGTTTTTCCCTTTTTCCAATAAAATCATTAGCCGAACTTTAAAAACATCATCTTTAAACTAAATTTTTTTCCAATAGATATAATAGTCATAACATTTAATCTCTTGTAACATATTTGAGTGATAATAAGACTAATGTTATTTTGAACATATGTAACTATTATAATTCTATACTAAATATTTAAATATAGTATTTTCTTAAGTAAATTTCTAATCATGTTTGGGTTATTTTTAATCAGATAAAATAATATAAAGTAATCTTAGATGAACATAATTATAGCAAATAAATTACTTATTATTTGGTTTTGTTCTTGTTTGTAATAGAGAAGTACAAAAAATATGAATCAAGAGAAAATGAAAATATCAACCTAGATTTCTTTTATTTATTTTTTAAAATTTTATTTTGAACGTCTAATTAATTATTTTGTTTTAATAACCCTTAAGTATGCCATTTGATTTAAAAAGGGCCATATGCAAATATTACACTATTGGGGTGTAATTTATTTTGGAGAATTCAAAATAAATAATGTTTTAATTTCGGTGAAGACGGTGTTACGTACTTTACTTTGTTTAGGTGTTGTAATGTTTTTGTATTACAGTTTATTTGTTTTGGGAAATCACAATGCATACTGTTCAAATATATACCGTTAATAGTGGTTAATTAGTTACGAAATTGTGAAGAATGATCAATTTCAAAATAAAATTGTTTGTTTATTTATTTGAATAATAATAAAGGGAAACTGTGCGAACCAAATGGTCGAACATATAAAACGTAGGAATAACGTTGGAAAAACAAAGCAAAGAAATTGGGAAGTATGAAACAAAAGATAAAACGGTTTTTCAACACAAAGTAAAAAAAAAAGCAGAGATAGTATGAAAACAGAGGAGTTTAGAAATTGGAAAAGATTGTCGCCATGGTCGCCACTGCTTGATACATTCTGTTTTGGTAGAATTAAGCTGTACGCTGCTTCTTCGTACTCGTATCTGATGGTGATGCCGAGTTACTCTCCATGTCTTTCTTCTTTTTTTTGTTGATCTTCTCAAGTACAGTTGCTTCTTGTTTGTTCTTCAACGACCAATCAAATAGCAAATGATTGTTAAAGGAAGGTGTTATTGTAGGTGTGTGTTATATTTGTTATGCATGGGGGTTTCAATACCTTTGTTAGGTTATTTTGTACATGTTGATCTCCATCATCTGGCGGGCCATCGTCTCCCATGTTGTTTTCCAAATTTGGCTGTAGTTTGCGTTATTTTATGTAAATTTATTTGGTGTACCATATGTTTTGTAATAGCATTACTTAAAGTTATGTAAGTACCTGAGGGATTTGGTCATCTATTTCTTTTAACACCCTAGTGACGGTGAACGTTTCGTAGGAAGATGAGAAGTTGTAGCTTGTTATTTTGATATGGAAAACCATTGTTTTCCCCACTATATCACGAATGCACTCTGGTATATCTTCTTGACGTTTTCCATTGGTGTTATTCGTTGCCTGCAATATTTACAATGTTTAATAAATATTTTCATGTATCTATTAGTGAGTATTGGTAAGTTGGGTTGTTGGTGTGTTTGGACATTCGTACTTGAAGTGTGGTTAGTTCTTCAACAGTTGTGTTTGTCAATTTCTTTGCATCTCTGGCAAATATGACAAACTTTGTGCTCTCATCCTCGTTCACAACAACGAGCTCCGCTCTAAATCTGTACAAGTGATATGCATTCTTTAGTTATTTTATTTATATTTGTTATAGGTGCCTAGTATAGAAAATAGTAAATGCAAATTTAGTAGTCTGGCGTTTGTTACTTAAGCACTCCAATTGCATTGCTATTGATGCAGTTTGTACATGTGAAAGATGTTTCACCACGGACAAGTTTTTTGGAACATTTTCCGCAGGAGACATAACACCAGCCGCTGCGAGTAGAGATGGCGTTCACTGTAGCTCTGCATATAACTTCTTTTGTCTATTTTTTTAATTATGTGAATATTAGTGGTTGTTATTATATGATTATAATTGTGAAAAAAAATTCCCTAAAATTAAATTGACATGCCTGTTTAACATTGGAAGAGATGTAGTCCTTGAGGTTTTTGAGAGTAAATGTTTCGAGTGTATTTTTAGGGTTTTTCTCGTCCTCAACAATTGGGTTGTTGGTTGCGTCATTTATTCCCATCCTGGTTTAACTGAAATATGATTTTATTAATAATTGTTATAATTTGGTACTGGATGTAGTTGTGTGTAGTAATGGGGTTTATAAGAACTTACCGTAGCTTGAAATCCTTGACGACTTGAAGGGTTGATTCAAAGTAGAACTTTGTTGCTCCAGTTGAATTCAAGTATAGTGTACCTATTCGTTTGCCATTTTTGTGTGAGTTATTTTGGGGAATGTCGCCGAAAACGAAAGTTAGTTACTATACTTAAATGGTAGTTGTGAAAATATATTGTTTACCGGCAAATAGTTTAGGGTTCATGCATGTGCAAAGAAGGACAACATTATTCTCCACAATTGATTGGTATTTCGAGCGGAATTGTTTAGCTTGGTTATCCCATATTGTTAGCCTTACAGTATTTCCCCTGTTGACGGTTGTTGTTACTTGGTAGGTGATATGCAAACAAACTACTACACACTCACATATCTTTCAAAAATATTCTCACAAGTATTTAGTATTAACACTCCCACTCTGTTGACAAATTACAATCTACATACAGATCATTAAATAACCTTGTAAAACCTCAACATTAAGGCCATGTTCAATAGTACCACCATGGTGTCTTATGGGGTGTTCTTATAATATAAAATTATTAAAACACACACTCTCTCTTCCTTTTACTCAATTTTATACCTTCTCTTTCATCATTTTACTCAACTTTTACTAATTTTATATTTAAATACTCTCTCTTCTTTTAAAGAACACTCTCCAAAATACCTGAAAATAACCCCAATCATATTTGCTTAAATACATATTCGAACTCCATACTTGACTGACCCTATATTATTACGCCGGTTTCAATTTGTGACAAAAAAAAAGGGTGATTAGTTTTCACAGAATTTGACTACACATGGAGAGCAACAATTCACATGAATATCAAACGAGAGATCTAAGTATAGGATTAAAAATCTAATTAATTTCATAAATGAGATACTTATGAAACGAATCAAGAACACTTTCTTCCATTTTTCAAACTAGTACGGTGGACTTTCTATGATGTCCACCACATTTTCTATCGGACTATCCGGGATAATTTCTTCAATTGAATCCATTTATCTGTTATTCATAATAAACTAGGTTTTTAAGTTAAGAATTTATGAAAAATACAAATCCATTTCTTCCTCTAAGCATGTTTTCTTTGGTGCAGAATAGAAAACATGCTTGCCACAATTTGTTTGTGGTATGTTATTGCCACTTCTTTAGTTATTAGTAATGTGTGATATGATCCTAGGAAGCTTGCTCAAACAATTCGTGGGTTACTAGAGGAATTTTGGAACAAGAAGAATAAATCAAGCCCAAATCCAAATAACAAGTCTGATTTTTAAGCTCATCAAGGGATAAATTCGATCATGCCTTTATGCAAGAGAAATCAAGTGTCGCTGCTAGCTTACAGTACCCCAGACGACGATCTACATATGGATCTAAAGCCCCGTGAGTCTAGTTTCCGAAACTATCAAGAACTCTCCAATCGGCCCAGTAAGTCGCTCAGAAAAGGCCCAACAGTGGAAGCGCGTCCAAGGCATGGAGACAAGGAGTTTAATCCAAGTTTGAGTTTCAAGATGTGTTTAATTTTATATGTTGTTTTTCAAGGAGAATTATTGTTTTCTCTCTCCTTCATGCAAGTCTTTGTTTTCTCTTTAAAAACTCATGTAACCTCATTATCAAAATTATCTAGTCTTTTGAATAAAAATCTTTCTCTCATTTTCTAGATCAATCTCGTTTGTGAGTAATATCAAACGAAATCCTTTGTTTATTTTTGGTGAGTCATATCCAAAAATATCAAAGTGGAATATCAAAGGCCTTCCGCAACCTTTGTGAGACCAATCGATCCCCATCCTTTGAAGCGATTCGTCGTTTGCAAAGTTATCTCGTTCCCTTTTACCAACTTCGAGTGAGAGTCCTTGGGAGGAGTCTATCAATGTGTTGGTTGTTTGTTATTGCACTATTATCAAAGTTGTTGTTTGTGTCAATCAATCCGGTTTAATTAAATGGGTTTTTGAAAACCAAACCTGATATGAAATCTCCGAGATCTCTCTCTATATGTCCTCTTCTTCTAATCAACTAAACCTCGTTAGCCAATTCTCTCTTTTACAGCTCCAAATACAGAAAGTGAGAGAAAAACTAAAAATAGTTGGTTTTGAAATCAATTGATCATGAGTTCTCGGAGGTTGTTGGAGACAGTTTCGGCTCTATTGAAGAGTGTTGAGAAGGCCAGGAACAAAAATGGAGATGTTGCTCAAGTGGAAACCGATTTGGATGCAGATTAAAAATTGCAATACTAACAAATATTCTATATGTTTCTCTATATAGGATGTTTTAGAAATTTTTGTTTGTTTCGCAATATAAGATATTCTAATATTTAATATTGTTTTTATGATTAATATGTGGTCAATAGTATTTTGCAGTCTTTGTAATGATTGGCTGAATTACTTTTAGTTTATATATTTATTTATAATTTTTTAAGAGAAAAGATTTTTTTTTAATTTTTGTGTTTTAACCCAAAACATTCAATATAGAGAAACGAGAGTATTAAGAACATTTATAATCTTCACATTTCCAAGACTTAACAAAAAAAATGAGCCATTTAAAAAGACATAGGGGATGATTGGTTGGGCTTTAATTTAGTCTATAGCCTTGTTTTTAAAAATGTTACAAATATTTACCAATAATGTGGTAGCTTTCTTCCTAAAACTAAAGTCTTGTTTATAATTTTTATCAATCATGACGTAGCTTTCTTTTCAAAATTACAACCCAAAAAATAAAAACTTATATTTTTCTAGCAGTAACTTGTCAAAAACCTAAAGCCTTATCTAAATTGTATTAGAGTCCGGTCCTTACATTAGTTACTAGTTCACTACTCTTGGTAGAGTTCACATACCGAACCATAACCGGACCAAACTTAGAAAACGGATCCCCTAAGAAACCCAAATCAAAGGTAAACCGCATGAACAAAAACAAACCGGATCATCCCAAAACAGATTTGGTTGGTTTGTTGGTGGTGGTTAAGCTACTTGCTTCTTGCTTTTTCCAAATCTGGAAGATCTGATCAAACAAAACGTCTAGTGTAAGTTCTTCATCATTAATAATCCATAAATCATCGAAGTAAGTTGATAAAGATTGGTTGAAACTTACATAGCAATCCGTCGTCGTCACTGCTTTCACAATCTTCATCAACAAACTATAGAAACAAAAGAGAGAAAGTAAATCAAAAACAGTGTCGCTTCACTAAACCGCAATAGAAAGAAATAAGCAATTCCGAGAAAACACTTACTTCACTCTCATCATCGGAAGCCGTTTCAGCTGAAATCAAGCAAAAATTAGTGTAAATCTACTTAAGAATGTAAAAACAAGAGAACTTTGGCTTTTTGAAATGAGTTTTTACGACTTACAGTCGCCCTCTTCATCTTCATCACACCATTTATTCAGAAAGTTGGGCCCAAAGAACCTCCGGATTACGACTGCACACAAGTCGAAACAACGGTTTTATTATACTCATTACTCAGAAGACATTGTGCAAAACAATCACAACAAAAAGAGAAGTTCAAAGACTAACTTGGTACATCATATGACAAATTCTAGCACAAAGAAATTTCACAAGTAAACCTAAAATTCAATGCTTTTTTATCAATTCTATACATGAATGATGAAACCAATCATAAACCCCAAAGTGAGCTCGAAGTTGAGACGAGTGAACAAGGTAAAGGTAGAAAAACAAATTGCATTTAGCCCCAATAGATTTTGAGTATTTCATATTAGATCCATAACTTGTAGAGAAATCACGAAATCATACAAAAAGACATAAAATGTTTACAAACGCACCCACTTTGGGCACAACTCGAGTCCGAGATTTCACTTACCAACTCAATTTATTTACAATATTAGTCCTTAGATTTTCTAGCTGTTTCCATATGATCACAAAAACAAACGACAAGATATGTTTTTACTTTTAATTGGCCTAAACATAAAGCGACATTTGCTATTTTTAATTTAGAGTAGATAGAGATGATAGTCTAAAGAGTAAAATTGGAATATGCAGAAAATGTATTTGGGAGATTTATGAGCCAGGCCCTTGTCGTGCTATACTTAATAGTACTAATCTTAATTGTTTTGATTGGGATTCTATACCGCTCTAAATACTTATTGATATTCTTATTTTATGTAGTTTTGATTTATAATAGTAATAAAATGAACAATATTTGGTGGCTGATATTGTATACATTTAGTTTCTCTCGCGATAATATATAGATCATATATTAGTTCTCTTATAACCATGAAATTCCAAAGTTAACAACTTTTTACATATCGGTTAGTGATAACCTGCTAGGACGAGCTCCAAAAGTTTTAGAGAACTTCACATGTATAGATCCCTAACTTTTAGAGAAATCACGAATTTATTCGAACAAGTGAAACATCCTTTCAAACACCCCATTGGCACAACAAAAGATTCCATTTAACAATTACGCATTTTGCAATATTTCTCGAATTTAAATATTGTGTACATAGTCGCTTTGGCTTAAACTATCTAGCCTAATTTATTACACCGCAAGGCGAAAATGACACATACCTCTAAGGCTCTAACGTGCTTCTTAATTAACCTAATGTATCATGTTATTTTATTTTGCATTCTAGAAATCATTTTCTTTTGATGTCTTTATATATGTGAAAAAGCAGTATATAAAATAATATTAATTAACCTAATATATCATGTTTTTTATATATTTTTAAAATGTTATTTTTTTAAAGTAAAAGTAGTTTCTTAATATTTGTGTTTTTTGTTAAAACATCTTATATTATGAAATGGAGGGAGTATATCTTGCTCGACTTTGCAAAGAAAAATTGGTATTAGTTTTCTATTCTGTGTACCAAAGATCAATCTATTTAATTAATAACCACATTTTATTTCGAGTACACTAAAGTTGGCCAGTCGATTCTAATTTAGCTGCACCAGCAAGTTTAAATTTTGTATACCCCTTGATTGAATACGACATTGACACGTAACTAATAGAAACAAAAACTAACCAACAAACAAATTACTTTAACAAAAAAAGAAAAGAATACACATATGATGAAAAAATAAGAGAAAGTCTAAATTCAAAAACTTATTCGAATATGATACACAGAAAAAATCTAACATACGAAGATGTATGTACGTATAAAACTAGGTGGACAAAATTTTGTCCAGATATTGTGAAAATTTTGTGTTCTTATGTTTGTAAGTATTCACTTTACATGCGTTCTCATTCATATGTCCAAATATAAATCACAAAACCACAAGAAACAAAAATATGTGAATTAAAACGTCGGCAAAAAACAAAAACGAAATATGTGGAATCGCTTTGCTTCTGCACATGAGTAGTCAAGAGATTAAAACATCATGTATAAGCTTTTATAAAATAAAACATCATGTCTAGAATTAAAATATAAATATGCAAATATATTGCAGAATGTGGATGTAGTGTTTTCAAAAACTGAAATTAGTGACTTTGTTTGTAGACTTTTTTTACATACACAAATGATTAGATATGTACATACTCCCTCCATTCTTTGAAATTTGATTTTCTAACATATTTTTGTTGTTCCACAAAGATTGATGTCCTATATTTTTTTTAATTTTAATTTAATTTATATTTAACAAATTATAAGTCCAAATATATTTAGTGGGACAATTTAAATCTAAATAATAACAATTGGTTCATTGTTATGAAAAAATATTTATTACAAAAAATTACATTAATAACTAAATATAATTTATTGTTTTTTAATTAGCCTGAAAAATGTTAGAAAATGATTCTTTATGAACAGAGGGAGTATTAGAATATACACAATTCTATGCATATAAATTAGTATTGTTGTGTTGGAAATTGTAAAGGTAGAAGTGTAGGATCCACGTGTGCCACTATAAAAATATGATGTGACCTTTCTGATGGAGATGCCATTGCCACCGCGCGAAAGATTACACTTTAGTCTGTGCCACAACTTCACTTTCTATCACCTTAATTATTTATTACTTTCTTGATTTGTTTTCGATAGGTCTCTGGTTTATTTGTTTTTCTCAGTAAATTAATTTTCATAAACTGAAATTTGAAAAGATATAAAAATTTAATTTATGTTAGAAAGACTTTTGTTTGCCTCGACTCGTAGTGTTTGTAGACCATCCATCACTCTAAAGCCCTAGAGAATATTGTCCCTATATCTTTACTCTTTTTTGGGTCTTTTTACTTTTTCTTGGCCACAGCTTTAGCCCCGAGTGGGTTTCTTCTCTTTGGTCCCTATTCTTTCGAAAGTGATAATATTATATGAACATAAATATTGCTTGGAAATGAATTTAATTTGTCTACTGTATTAATAGTGATTGTAACAAAATAAAATATCAGAAAAACGTCGGCCAAAGCCGCTGGGATTCCCTATTTTAGCATTAATGCATGTGAACAGTTTCAAAAAAAATGCAAAGATTCTATTTTTCCTAATTTTTTTTAATAATTTCTTGTGTTTTTTTGTTGTGTTTGATAAAGAATAATTTCATTGTTGTTGTCTTCTTCTCGTGATAGAGAGGAGGACCAGGCTCTCTACCGTCAGCTAGTGACAGTTTACTTAAAATCGTATGGTTGTTTTTACTCGATTTAGCTGAAAACATTATTTATCTTTTTGACAGAAAAATATATTTTGGTGAGTTAATATTGTTCTCATAGTATTCTCTGTTATATCCTTATAAAAATATAATCACTCGTGAAGGAATCTTGAATGTTTTTTTTCTTTTCTTTAGAACGTTTTTTAAGCTCCTTGAGGAATTTTCCATTGTTACAGGGGATTTAATCTTTCTTTCACATTTTCTCCTTTAAATCAAGTTGCTACTTTTTTTCTTAAAAATAAGAATCAAATCTTTCCCTTCACAGTTCCTTCATAAGTTTGCAGGGGTATTTCTTCATCTTAAAGGAAACTATTTGTCTTTTTATTTCCCATTCTTCTTTTTCTCTTATGAAACTGATTTTTTTCCAGGAAAATTATATTCCAAAAGCTATCTGCATTTCATCTTCCTGCAAGGTGTCTTAAGGGGGAAAGATTCTATAAACAGGTGGTGAGTTCTTCCTGTTTTTCAGGAATTCACATGCAATTTTGTTTTTCATTTTTGATCACTTAGCCTTGAAATTTGAAGATTTGTTCATCTAGCTTCTCTATAGTTTAATGCATTAAGAAGAAAATAATTAAAGATTAGATCTTGAGAGTGGACCCAATCCTTAGTTCAAAATTCAAGTTTTTCTTTTTTTAGTACATACATAAATGTGATTCTTGAAATTTAATGTGTCTCTCTTTGCAGGTCTTGATGATAATGATGATCCCTATGTGATTTTATTGTGTTTGTATTATGGTCTTGTGTGTGACTATGGAGAAACTCTTTTGTGGCTTTCCATTACTGGTTATAGTTCTGCTTTTAGCTTCCATTGATGGGTCAATACAACTTCAATCATCACAATCTCAAACTCTTGTGAGGCTTCAACAACTTCTTCATTATCCTAAAGTGTTAAGCAACTGGAACAACTTTACAGATTTCTGTAATTCAGAGCCAAACCCTTCGTTAACCGTTGTGTGTTACGAAGATAGCGTAACGCAGCTTCACATTATTGGAAACAAAGGATCTCATTTGTTACCAAAGAGCTTCTCTATAGACTCATTTGTTACTACTCTTGCTAAGCTCCCTGATGTTAAAGTACTCACCATTGTGTCACTCGGTTTATGGGGTCGGTTACCGGAGAAAATCAACCGGTTATCGTCATTGGAGATTCTCAATGTGAGTTCTAATTACCTTTTTGGAACCATTCCTCATGAGCTTTCGTCGCTTGTTAGTCTTCAGACGCTTATACTCGATGAGAATATGTTTTCCGGTGAGTTACCGGATTGGATTGGTTCTTTACCGAGTTTAGCGGTTTTAAGCTTGAGAAAGAATGGGTTAAATGGTACATTGCCTTCTTCGTTGAGTAGTTTGTCTGGTCTTAGAGTTCTTGATCTAGCTAAGAATCGGTTTAACGGAGTTTTACCTGATTTAAGCAGTTTGACAAACCTTCAAGTTCTTGATATTGAAGGAAACTCTTTTGGACCGATGTTTCCTCGGTTAAGTCACAAATTGGTTACTCTTATACTCAGCAAGAACAAGTTTAGATCTTCAGTTTCAGTTGAAGAAGTGGGTTCTTTGTATCAGCTTCAACATTTGGATCTTTCGTTTAATACATTCGTTGGTCCATTTCCTACTTCTTTGATGTCTCTTCCCGCGATAACATACTTAAACGTTTCGCACAATAAACTCACCGGGAGGCTTTCGGCAAATCTTTCTTGCAACTCCCAGCTTCTGTTTGTTGATCTATCATCAAATCTTTTAACCGGAAGCTTGCCTACTTGTCTTAAACCGAGTTCCGGTACTAGTAGAGATGTGGTCTACGCTGGTAACTGTTTGGCTACTACAATTGAAGAAGATCAGCGTCCAGTTTCATTTTGTAGCAATGAAGCTCTTGCTGTTGGAATACTACCACAGAGGAGAAACAGAGTTTCCAAATTGGGTATTGCTTTAGTCATAACCGCAGGCATTCTCGGAGTAATTCTCCTCACCGGTGCATTATTTGTGGTTATTAGAAGATATAATGGTAAGAGAACAGCGATGAAATCTTCGCCAAGATTGATCAAAGAAAATGCTGCAATGGGGTACACATCAAAACTACTATCGGATGCAAGTAAGAAGATTAATTTTTTTTCAATATAGTCTCTCATTTGACATATACCATGGAGTTTTAATGATCACTTGTGGTTTCTGAAATATTTTGAAGGGTATATCTCACAAACAATGAAGCTAGGAGCACTTGGTCTTCCAGCTTACAGGACATTCTCACTGGAAGAGCTCGAGTATGCGACAAATAACTTCGAATCCTCTGCTTTTATGGGTGAAGGTTCTCAAGGACAGGTATAATTCAAGTTTTCTTTTGTTTTCCAAGTTCTGAAAATGTGATTTCTCATCTTTTGCTTATTTTTTTCAGATTTATAGAGGGAAGTTGAAAGATGGATCTTTTGTGGCGATTCGATGTTTGAAAATGAAGAAAAGTTGTAGCACTCAGAACCTGATGCATCACATCGAGCTCATCGCTAAACTTAGGCACCGTCACTTGGTTAGTGTGCTAGGGCACTGTTTCGAGTGCTACTTAGATGATTCAACAGTTAGCAGAATTTTTTTCGTCTTTGAGTATGTCCCAAATGGAGAACTCAGGAGCTGGATTTCTGGTATTATACATTTAAACATGTATACAGAAAACAAATATTATCATTAATCTTGTGATAACTTAAACCGGAATGTTCTTCTCTTTTTATTTGTGTTAGATGGGCATATGGGAAGATTGCTTACTTGGGAACAGCGCATAAGTGTAACGATAGGTGTTGCAAAAGGGATTCAGTTCTTGCATACCGGTATTGTGCCGGGTGTTTATGATAACAACTTGAAAATAACAGACATTTTGCTTGACAATAACCTTGCGGCGAAAATCAGTAGTTATAACCTTCCATTACTTGTGGAAGGTCTTGGAGAGGTAAATGTTGTCAAAGTTTGAATATTGTTTGTTTCTTGAACTCTATGTTCAATCAGTTTTGCTTTCTGTTTTAAGGTGGGGCAAGTATCTCGAACCGGACCCAATGGCATTCCAAGGTGTGTAAAATCTTCTTCATTCTACCAAGAGATACCCAATATAAAAAAATGTCGGTCTTTAAACCAACTTACATGGTTTAATCCTCTGTTTCTCATCAGCATCAAAGACGAAGACAAAATTGATATCTATGACTTTGGAGTGATCTTGCTTGAACTTATAGTGGGAAGACCATTGAGAGCAAAAGGTCAAGTTGATGTTCTAAAAGAGCAGGTAACGACGATTCACTATATATAACTAGAAACGAAATCGAGATCTTCTACTTCAATAACTATTTTTTTCTTTTCTTTTTGGTAGTTACAAGCGAGCATTTCAGCGGATGATGGAGCACGAAGGAGCATGGTGGATCCAACGGTGCATAGAGCATGTTCAGATCAATCATTGAAGACAATGATGGAGATATGTGTAAGGTGTCTCCTCAAAGATCCTTTAGAGCGGCCTTCCATTGAAGATGTTATGTGGAATCTTCATTTTGCTTCTCAAGTTCAAGAAGGTTGGTTACAAAACAGTAATTCCCCAAGCATGCGTGGCTCGCCTTCCCCTACACCTTCATCTCTTCCTCCTCCCTCTCGTTTACACGTAAAAACACTCGATTCTCCCCGAGATTCAGGTAGTTTTATGGTACCAACTTTTATGATCAATTGATTAAGGAAATATATAAGATTTGGAAAAGATTTCATATTGAGTGAGTTATTTTGCTTGAATCGGAGATTTATATTGTGTTTGTGTGGTTTGTATATTGCAGGCTGTGAAGAACATGAGAGGTAAAGAGAAAAGAGTTTGTGTTTGGTCCGTTGTGTGCTTTATTACCCTTTGTAATGAAATTTACCTTCTATCTTATTGTATACATGGAACCAATAGTTTTTTTTGTTGTTGTAGATTTTTTTTTATATAGTTTTTGTTTGTTGGAAATAATCAAAACTGTCAATAGTATTAGACTAGTCAATAACCAGTAACGACTATATTAGAGCATCTCCATTGGAGAAATTTAGTGAGGTTCTTAGGAGAAAAAAAAGAAAAAGAATGTTTTTGTGGGGTATATTGAAATATAAAATTAATAAAATTTGAGTAAAGATAGGAGATAGTGGATGTGTTTAAATATAAAATTAATAAAAGTTAAGTAAAAGGAAGAAATAGTTTCTTATTGAAGAACTTTTGGAGAGTGTTTAAATATAAAATTAATAAAAGTTGAGTAAAAGGATGAAAAAGAAAGTATAAAGTTGAGTAAAAGAAAAAAAGAAAATGTGTTTTAATAATTTAATATTTAAGAAACTAATTAGAAGTTCTCCAATGGAGATTGTCTTATCTTATGGTAATACCAAGTAGTGTAGAATAAACTAGAGTTTGTTACCTGTATATACACTTTTTAGAAAAGTATTTATTAATCGATATATTTTTTAAATTGGAACACTTTTTGCAATGTAGCAATTTTAAAAACCCAAGACTACATCTGTACTGTAGACATACAAAGCATGGATAAGTAATCACTTTTGAACATTTCTTTGCTACTAAGTAGAAAAACAATAATTCACTATAATGGATCAAAACCATCATGTTGGCTCCGAATGGTAACCTTATTTGGACGCAAGTCCATTTGCAACCGCCCCAATTATCAAACGGGCATTTGTATTTTTTTTTTTAAATAAAATATTTTATTTTTTGTTTCTGAAAAATATATATATACTTAACTTTAATATAAATATATAAAAATCAAACTAAAATTTTAAATTATTATTTCTATTTTAAATAATATATAATATTTTCAATCAAAAATTATTTACTATTTAACCGCTCCGTTTAAACGGAGTGACCAATCTGACCCGTTATGTTATGTAGTCACGCACTCATGCTATGATAATTTGTCCATAAAACATGTCAACATTATAAAAAATATCCATCTCTATTATATTAAAAGAGAAGTCATTTAGAGTTAATGTCCAAAATCCTATCTAATATTACTAAAATTGCCATTGGTTTTATACTATAGAAATTCAATTGAAATGGGTAATTTTGGAATTTTTCAATGGCAATTTCAGTAATTTTAAGCTCAATTTCGGACATTTTTTTGGACTGAAATCGGTAAAAAACGCGGATCCTGGGTGATGACCCGGTTCCGACCCGTTTCATTAATGGCATTATGGTAATTTTTCATAAAAAAAAAAAAAACCCTTCAAATTTTTTTTCTTCTTCTCCGATAGAGAAGAATAGATTTCAAAGGCCGCCTCTCTCGATCTCAGCTCTGCATTTCGATCTTTCAGAGTAAATAAACAAAGACTTGCCTTGACTACTCTCTTCTCTGAATCTCTGATCTCAGCTTCCTCTGAAACTTTAGGATTTGTTTTCTCCAGTTTTACAAATCCGGTTTCAAGGAAGAAGAAACAACAATGGTGTGTTTTTTCAATTTCAAGGAGATGAAGACGAAGAAGACTCTAATCGGACTTGGATTGGGACAGATTATCTCTCTTATCTCTACTTCTAATTCGTTTATATCCTCTGAGATCGCTACAAAATCAGGATCGGGATTGTGTGATCTCAAGAGGGGGGATCGGGATTGAAAGAGGTTTTTTTTTGTGTGTATATATGGGATCGGGATTGTGTAATTTCTTGATTGTTTACAATTCTTTCTCGAGTATTTGTATTGATTATTATACTTCGTCATCATATGATCGATTTTTTATTTGGGTTTTCTCTTTTGTTGTTGCAGGACTCATTCTGTTGATCGATCATACTCCATATGATTACGATTTTTACGGATGAGGAACTCATAGATATGGCTATGAAGGAAGCTTTTCCGGTACAAAGCTTAATCCTTTTCATTTTACCTCTCTCCCTTATTTCGCCGCTTATTTGTTGTTTTCCCGACAATTCCACAAAAACTTTATGGTAATTTTTGGTGAAAATCGTTGCAAATTTCTTCTCTATTTATATTTTCGTTCTTGGTGAAAATTGCTTCAATAGATGTATGTAAAAATATTTTGAATACGAGATTGTTGGTTCTTGATTGAACATGTGTTTACAGACCACTGCTAGAGTAGAACCAGAGGATGTGGCCAAGCGGCTAATGGACTATGGATTCAATGGACGTACAATGTCTTCGCCTGTTCCAAGACACCTCAGGTGATTTATGTGGTCGTATCCATTAGCTTTTAGTTTAAGCAATCTTTCGCACAAGTCTTAAGTCTTGAATAAATTTTAATGCTCTAATATTGATCAGATGGTTTTGGTTGTGACCAGTCCGAACGTTTTGTTCAAACCGATGATGTATGAACTACTCTTCGGAGGTAAGAGTTAGTTTTCTATCTTTCTGAGTTCATCCTTGCTACCTGTTGTGTGTTGATTTGATCTCTGATTCA
Source organism: Draba incana (assembly GCA_963576765.1). NCBI lineage: Eukaryota > Viridiplantae > Streptophyta > Magnoliopsida > Brassicales > Brassicaceae > Draba > Draba incana. The sequence goes on along the minus strand of OY755207.1, from coordinate 1,940,511 downwards.
TTTACTTTGCAGAAGTCGATGTGTGGGAGATTGCTCCCAGTTTCTCTGATTTGCTTTCATACACCGGAATCATTCCGTGTTGCTCGAAAGCAGGTTTCGTATAAAATATGTCTCGGCATGTGCAATCTTTATTCAGCAAGTCTCTCTTGAAATGTTAGTTTTGTTTATGTTTCTGTATTCAAGTTGTCTATTTACAAAAAAGTTTTCCCATATGTGATTATAACAAATGATAATCTTTTACTAATTAAACTCTCTTATGGGTCAAGAACATTAACCCAATTAAGTGCAGAATCGTGATTGAGCAAGTTGCAGGGGGAGGAAGAGAGAGGTCACTTCTCAAGGCTTGAAATCCATACCACTAGAGAGTATGTATGCTCTGCCTCCAATGTTTGTAGTTGCTTATTTTTAAGTCATTTTCAAGATGGTCATTTCTCATTTGCGTTCATGGTTTTAGAGACCAATCAGTGATTTTGTGTCACATAGCTCTTGGTCGTTTATGATTGTTTCTCTTTTTATGGTTTCTTTGGTGAAAAAAGCTTATAGTGGTCTTATGAAAAATCTTATCTTTTTCCGTTTTTTTGCTATGTGGGTTAATACTATATCGAGCCACATAGATGACAGACGCTTTACTCGAGCAGGAGGAGTCTTCTTCAATGATAACACAATGATAACACAATGATAACACAAGGGTTTATGAAGGATCCAAAACCAATCAGGTACTCTTGAAGTCTTGATCTTAGATTTGAAATTGCACAAACATATGGTACATGGGATTAAAAAAGCTTAATCACTGTGTCATTCTTTTGTGAAACCATCGCAGTGTCAAAAATACCTCGAAGAGTTTCCGTTTGCCTGAAGGATGGACCTATGAGGAGTTTCCGAGGAAAAACTCTCATCATGTTGATAAGGTACTGTATGTTGAGCTTATGTGAGTTGACTAGAGAAGAATCACCAAGTTATCTTATCTTGGCTAGGTCTTTTGGGTCTCTGCTATTTCTAATGTAGACTCTCTACAAAAGTTTATGACTTGCATGAGCAAGATGGATTGTCGAGAAGGTGAGATTTTTGTAAGTAGAATCAGGAATTTCTGTTCTTTATGATTAAGGTATGCGTTAAAACTTACAAGTCATGGGTTTTGTTTATATGTTTGTTTCCATGTTTTAATATCAATTTGATGAAAGATTTCTGGTTCTTTGCACTTATAGGGACTCGAAATTGTAGAAAGTTGGGAATGGGCTTGATTTTGAAGAATACTCATGGACACATAATCTGCAGGAGGTCATTGTTAACATTCTATTCCAGTAGCTAGCGGCCCTAAATCACGCTCTGTTACTCTTGGTTTTCGTTTCCTCTCACATCAATCTTTTTACCCTTACAAAGAGTTCATGACCTCTGCTTAATTTTAGTCTCATTTACTAATGTTCAATTTATTAATCATTGGGCCGACTGTCTTTTATAGAACTGCGTCAATGCTTAACTCTTACAAAGTTACAATTAAATCATCATACTGTGTCAAGTGTCAACAACATGAGAATGAAAAGGTAAAGTATTTTCCATTGAGAATCTCTATGACTATTACGGTGAGTTGATGAGTTTTCACATTCCAGTTTAAACAATGGTTATTTACTTGATTTTTTGCAACCTTGTGTGGAGCCTTATATCAAATAATGGGTTTACACGATACGTTACAAAAGAAAAGATACAAAAGAAAAGATACAAAAGAAGGGAGATATTGAAATCCATTAATATGGTTGGAGTTAGAATTGATTATACTTATGTTTAGCAAACTTAGTCTTAAAAACATTTTTTGGTAAGGGCATCATGGAAACTAATGTGAAAGTCATTTCTGGATACTTATATGTAACCATTCTCATGTAAAATGTAAAATGTTTTCTATCGGTAACCATAAATTGAATTTCATAAGGCGGGTATGATGATAATTGATTGGGCCGTTAGAGAAAAAGAGAGGCTGCCAACATGTTTATAAATATAATACATAGACAAAAGAAAAATGGATTTAGAGGAATTATTGGGATATGAGATGTGGAATATAGATTGGTGATCGCAAGACAGAGTAACATGAATAATGCGTGTGAAGTTGGAAAAAATTCAACACACATAAAATAAACGTCACAATAGAGAACTGGAGAGAAATAATGGAAGCGATCATAGTTTTGGTAAAGATAGAGATATGTAAGTTCTCACTTTCTTTATGTTTTTTTATGTTGCTTCCTTAATAGATTTTGTTTATGTCATTTTGGAAAGAACAAAAAGTTGTTTTTGTAAATAGTTTTACAATTAAAGTTTATATTGTATTTGAACTAATATTTTTTTAATCTATATTATAATACAAGTATAACTAATATAAGATTGATGATTTCTGCTACAAAATGTTTCTTGGTTATTATTTAGCTTTGCAAAAATATGTACAACAAAATCAAAATAGTTTTATGTAACTAAAATCTTTCTTTCCTAAACCAAAATTTAGATGCTATATAAACAAAGCGGCAAACCTCATTAAATATCGTAATTGAAACAAAAAAAAATGAAAGAATTAAGAAAGTTAAGTTCCCTGGTTTCAGAGAATAGAAAATTGTAGAAGAGAAATTGGAATGGAAAAAAAAATTGACAGCTTATGCATTTGAAGAAGAAGAAAAGATTAACTAACACACAATGTTATTTATATTTCATTCTATATAAGATACACAATGGTAAGAAATCAAAATATTTAAACATAAAATACATGATTTAACTACCAAAATCGAAATCGTAACTACAGATTAAGGACAATTGTTATATTTTCGTCACATTTTTTTTTATCATCAATAGTCAATAATCTTCAAACTTAGAATTAAAAAATATAGTCAGGATATAATAGATATCATTAACTAATAATAGTCTAAAAACATTTGGTATTTTATGTAAACAACATACCCGGACGTAGTCTCTTCTCTGAATCTCTGATCTCAGCTTCCTCTGAAACTTTAGGATTTGTTTTCTCCAGTTTTACAAATCCGGTTTCAAGGAAGAAGAAACAACAATGGTGTGTTTTTTCAATTTCAAGGAGATGAAGACGAAGAAGACTCTAATCGGACTTGGATTGGGACAGATTATCTCTCTTATCTCTACTTCTAATTCGTTTATATCCTCTGACAAAAATGACAATATTGTACGACTTTATGATTGAAGCAAGTGTTATTACAGGAGACAATATTGGTCGAAAGGTTTTGATTCCTAGGTTACTGATTACTCCTTCAGACACAAGATTACCTTTCAAAATGCGTCGAAGACAGCTACCTTTATCCGTTGCCTTTGCGATAACCATCAACAAAAGTCAAGGACAGTCTCTTAGAGAAGTTGGGTTGTATTTGCCTCGACCAGTGTTTTCGCATGGTCAGCTATATGTGGCTATTTCTAGAGTGACTTCGAAGAAAGGTTTGAAGGTTCTTATTGTAGATAGCGATGGTAAGACTCAGAAGAAGACTATGAACGTTGTTTTCAAAGAGGTTTTCCAAAATATTGACTCGCAATTGTTGTGTGATGAAGGTATGGATATTCATCTATTCAACTTCTTTCAAATTCGTCTCTTACAACAAGTACTTCATTTTTTAAATATTATTTTTTCTTTTTTTTAACAGATTAGTTTCTGAACCTGATTAGAGAGTTTGATCAATCTTCGGCGATGGAGACTCTCAAGTATTATTTTTTTGCATTTTCGATCAAATCTTCGGGGTTACACCTACAATTTATGTTTTGGTTTATTTAACTTATTTTATATTTGTTTTATTACATAGAGATTAAGTACGTTTGCCATATTAGAATCCATTTTTATTCCATAAGTAAATACAACAGACATACGTACATGCACAAAACTAAATAATTGATACGACATACATACGTACATGCACAAAACTAAATATTATAATTTATGTATACCAACTACAATGATTATTCATTATAAAAAAAAATCAATATCACAATTTGAAAATATTATATAAGACACAATCCGAAATTTTACTTTACAACATATAAAGCGTATATTCCCGCACAAAGTGCGGGTCAAAATCTAGTATATATATATATCTGTTACCCAACTTATTTAGATGATACTTTAAAATGTCACCGAATATTGTATCTAGTTTTACACAGAAACACTAACAATTTTTTTTTTTGGACTAATTATATAATCTAAAATAACCTTAAGAATTTATAACTTAAAATGAAAATTTCTGTTAAAATACCAAATTACAACATTATAATTATTCTCTTTTTCAATTTCATTAAGAAGGAAATATATCATAATTAATTAAAGACATATATGTTCATCTCCGGGGAAACACATCCGCTGGAAATATAACCTCCGCCGCAGCTACTGCCGTCGAACCAACAGGCGCCGAAAAATCGGCACCGCTCTCTTCTTCATCCTCATGCTGATCTCCTCCTCTTCCTTGCTGATGCGGTGGCATTTGCTGCAAGGAATGTTCTAAGTTAGCCGGAGCCATGACGTCATAGCTGACGGCTGCTGCCTCTGCGGCGGCGGCAAAGCTGTTCATGGCAGCTCCGGCGAGAGTGGTGGAGGCGGAGGAGTTGTTGGAGTATTCTGGTTGTTGCATAACGACTAATTGTTGTTGGTGGTGATTTTGTTGTTGTTGTTGTTGCTGCTGCTGCATAACGTTGGCCATTGCGACTCTACTGTTTATTAGTTGTGATTGCACCAACGATAACTCCGCTTGTAGTGAGGCCACCTAATACATTTATCGTTACAAAATTTTATTTTATTATATGTGATCATCAATTAGCGTTACATTCTTAAAAATAACTTGGGAAATTCGTATATAATTAACAAAAGAACTTTGAGAAAATTTATGAAAATAATTGGTTCAAGTATATATGCATTTATAGGTGGTGGGAAAAAACATCGATATACATTTGCTATGAAAGAAAGAAATGAAAAAAATAACCAAAAAAAAAAAAAACTGAAGAGAAAATCAAATTAATGGCAACCAACAAATTATCGAATTTTACGACTAGGTGACGAAAACAGCATGCTCCTTTCTCATATTTTTTAGCTAAAGAAATTAAAAATCTAATACAAAATCAAATTCAAGAAGCTAGTTTTCATGTTAAGCAACAAAAATAAATGAAATTTTGGATATTTCACTTTATATATTTGTGAGTTTGTGACTTGTGAGTTTGTGAATATCACAGTCATATGCCATCTTTATTGCTACGTTTATATTTTGTTATTATCTCAAACTTTCGAATATGTCCATACTCGATTTAACCGTTACAAACTTTACTAACTAACAAACAAAATTCGGACACCTGAATAGTATTTTTTATTAAAAAAAAAAGGAACAAATCTTAGACACATATTTTTATATAATATAACCATAATTAATATATAAATAACCTGTTGTTGAAGAGCAAGGATGGTGGAGACGCAACCATAGACAGGATCAGAGAGTCTAGCTTGAGCCTCATAAGAAATCGTAACCACCGCGTCGTGACGACGGTTCACCGGAATATGATGCAATAATTTTGACACGTTGCTAGCTCCAAAAACCTTATGGACCGCCGCGAACCTAGCCGCACCTTGGTCCGACCCAAAATGTGGAGCAAATATGCATCCACTCACACACTTCCTTCTCAAGAACTTGCAAGCCCCACACGGCGAGGCAGTCCCTGTCCCGGTCGTTGTAGCCGTGGTCATGGCTCCTCCGCCACCGGAAGTTAGTGATGAAGTCGTCGGAGTATGTCGTTTTCCGGCAGATGATTTCCGGCGAGAATCTGAGGTGTTGTGGCCTCTTTGTTGATCAGCCATCACCAAACAAACATTAATTAGGTTTATTAGAAATTTTTTTTGTGAAACAAATGATTTATGTAGATGTAAGTTAACTAATTTATATATGAGTGTGTTTATGTACATGTGTGAATGTGTGGTATATAAGTAAAAGAAAAAACGGAAGAGGCCACGTTTGTTTCATGAAGGAAGTCGCGAGGTGAATGTGGTAATCTTTTCTTTTTTCTCCTTTTAAATTTTTTACCTTTTATATTTTCAAATTGAATATAAATAATTTTTTTTCTTCGTAATTTTGGAATACCATCAATAATATATTGATAACGTAATATAATAGTAGTAAGTAAGAACAACAAAGTATATTTGTTTTTATTGTAAGTTACATTGCCATGCTATTTCCCATTAATGCGAATTCATTAGTTGTCACACTAATACGTTTTTTATAGAGTGAATTTGTTGTATAGCCAAAAAAAATAAATATATAATTCAAATCCTAACAAAAACTCCTAAATTTAATGGTTGAGATTTGACCACATATAAGGGTGTTTTGGTTAGAGTTTTATTTATGATTTGTTTGTGTGTGTTTTTTTTTTTTTTTTTGGTAAAGGTTCTTCTATTGAAGATGCAAAGTAACAAGTAGTGCTAAGACCATACAGTTCATAGAGTAGTTTTAGAGAGCAAATAAGCAAAACACATAGTGTAGATAAGGAAAGAGGGAAAACATAGTGCTATGATTTGTTTGTGTGTTATTTCACCTAATTTTTCTTTTTTATATAGCTTTGATACGTTATACTTATCAACTTTTTCACATTGTTCTCATCATTCTACTACTTACAAATACTATATGTTACTCGCAACTAAACTTATATAACGTATGAAATTAGTCAAATGAGAGAAAACTTGTAAAACATTGTTGACTAAAATAAATGTTGGAAATGAAATAAGTATGGCTTGTGTTAGAAGTGTAATACTATTTATCTATATATCGATAACACAAATCACATACTTTGATTTTTTTCCCCAAAGTTAATTTTTTTAATTTTGAGTGGCATACTGATAAAATAATAGAATGATGAAAAAGCACTAGAGTTAAATAGCGTTTAAACTGTTTTTGAAAAGATAGAAAGATGTTTTAATTGAATTAGTTTGAAACGTTCAATATAACTTGCAATATAAGGATATTTCTCACCATTATATGTATATGTACGTAGAGATAGTATGGTTGGTATTGGTAGGTACAAGAAATAGAGTATAAATGGGAAGAAGGTGTGATGTGAGGTGCACGGGCAAAGAGTGTTTGAGTGTCTAGTTTTCTCTTATGTCGTCTTTAAAAATTTAAAATTGTAAATATTAGTTATGGTTAGAACTTAACTTACAAACATATTGAAATGCCAACATGAGATATAAACGTCTTAAAACATAGCAATATATTTGATATATTATAATCACAAAGGTCTTGACTCTTGAGTACGCTTATAAAAGAAAACACTTATAAAAATTTCCAAAAGAGGAAAACTTTTGGAAGTTGTATAAATGAGATAGATGAGAGTATATTAAATTATGTTAATTATTGGGAAAGGTTAAAAGTAAGTGAGTATAACCCAAAAGTATACTCAATTGGTAGGAAAAGAGTAGATAAATAAATCTTCCATTTCATTTAAAATACATGAAGTACACGATTTCTCTTTTGTAAACTCAATCATATACATCAATTTGAAGTTTTAAGTCTACAACACGTTGATGCAATTTAAACCATCAGTATTTGGTACAGTAAATCGTTAAGTATAAAAAATTCAAATAAATTTGATGATGCAATGTATTATTATAAAAAAAACAACAATCTATAACGAATAACAAAAACCAGTGTACGTAGTTATATATTTGTGTATCATTATGTTAGACTCCAAACAAAGATTAGTGATGCATCGTGCATGTGTTCACATTATTTTTTATTTCTAAGAAAGAAGATTAACCAGTTCAAATTATAAGATAGGTTCGTTTGTCTCAAAAGGTTAAACAAAATATCTGATACTATAATGATTATACAATAACAAATTATGTAGTACGTATAGCACCAGCTAAGTACTGTATTCGTATGGATACATTAGTATGTGTACGTATATACATTATCTGTGTTATGTCTGAGGGATGAGAGGCACAAGAATCGTGTTGACCGTTTCGTGTGGAGTTCTCTGGAACCTAACCAACCTTTCATGTACGTCGTGCTCCTTTTCTTCACAACATTCTTCTCTTTTCTTAATTTTCCTTACTTTGTCAAATTTATTTAAAATATCAGAAACCATTTTATACCTTCTAAAACACTGATTTTGTTTATTTTCGTAAACAAATTCTATATTTTAAGAGTTTTTTTATAAAAAAAATCCTTTTTAAGTGGGGAATAATCTTTAAAACCCTAAATTCCTAAACAAAATTCTTAATACCCTATCTAAATCATTAAAACCCCTCCTTCTTTTGTTCTCTTTTTCTCTCTTCTTTACCCCTCTTTATTATATTCTTATTTATTCAATCCTAACTAAATATTACAATAAAAATTAGAAACTTAATTAATCAATCTTCTTCTTCCACGTCACCTCTTTCTTCTTCTTCTTCTTCTCCTTCCTCTCTGCTCTTTAACGAAACAAAAAACAGAGCCACTTTTTTTTTTTTTTTGCAAGCTTCAACGTTCTCTTCTTCCAAATATTGTCTGCTCTTCTTCTTCTTCTTCTTCTTCTTCTTCTTCTTCTTCTTCACAAGACTGAATCGTCACTTAGAAGGATGAAGCTTGTCATCTTCTTCCTCTCGTCGTGGTTCTTCAACTCGTCCGGGAAAAAAACAGAGCAAACAAGATTAAAAACTTGTTCCCTTATTCTTTAAACCGTTGAATCTTCAAAATAAATGTTACATATTTCCGTCTTTTGCATTTTTCGTGTTGTAATCTCCTCTTTTTCAAGGATTCTTTTAATTTTGAAAATTTGTTTGTAAATTAGAAATTTTGTTATTTTTGTATGAGTTTTTGGCCACTCGACTTGTTTTGGAAGTATTTTAGGGCAATATGATAGTTTTTGTGCTAAAAAAGCAGCTTCATCGTTCTGAATCATACATAATAGGAGGTAAATCGAAACTGCAAAGGTATAACTGATATAACTGGTACTACTGAGAGTAAGTGGTAACACTGGAATAACTGATACTAGTGAGAGTAAATGATATTTGTTATTTTCTTATTCTATTGCAGGCGAAAATGAATTACACAACCATTTTTGATTATGGAGGATGTTACTCAAGGGAATGTGATTTCATAAAATGGAGCTCCGAATGAGATCAAACTCGCATTTAGCGATACGGACTACAATGGAGGAGGTGACTTATTCGGCGTTGGTTGAAGAAATTTGCAGGAAGATCAACCGATAAATTTAGCTACAGCGCAACTGAAACTCGGTTTTTTTTTCCGATGATTAGGAATATTATGCAACCATTGATGTCTCAAATATAACTGATATAACTACGTATGACTATGTGTTTCTTATTTTGTAATTCTCTCTGTCATATACTACTATGTACTACTACGTATAACTGTGAGACTTTTTTGTATGTTCTTGATGAATATGTTTTCTTTACTTATTAGTTCATTTATGCACCTTTTAATCACTTGTTAATGTGCGTGTAATTGATACTTAGGTACATATCATAAAAAATTCAAGAATTACAGTGAAAAATATTTTTTACTAAAACTACACCTTATATATATGTTAATGTATGAATAGAAACACTCATTGTTATGTCAAATAAACAAAAATTATGTTTTCCGACATTTTAATATACTAAACTATAGTAAATATGCTTAAATGGATCAATTGGATCAATACTACTAGAAAAATTATAATTTTACGTAGTTACTACTGATTATACGTGAAAACTGCCAAAATATAACTATGTGTAAAACAATACTACTAGAAAACTAAGTATGACTATGTATAAAGTTTTGATATTTTTAAATTCGTTTGATGGTACACATGTTAAATATGGTTTTTTTTTATGCATGTGTTTTCTAGCTTAATACACAGTAATATCTAGTAACATTAGTAGTACCAAACTCAATTTAACATTTTATTGAATTTTAAACATTTTTGTTTATTAAGTTAATCTAGTAGTTATACCAGTAGTACGAAAAACAAGTTTGGTCATAATGATATGAAAATCAACATTTCATTTGACCCAACATAAAAGCCATCATTATCATGATCCCAAGTACCTAAAAAGTAAAAACACATCCGTTTATCATTTCATATCTTTCACTACATAGAACATCAATTCACCATTACAAAGGTAAAATAATTCACTCATGTCGCCTCTATCCCTTGATGACTTGACAATGTCGATCGAGTAACATAATTCGGCTAGATTATTCTCTCCTCTATCTTCTTCCTCATCTACTATGTCGTTTTCCGCTACGCTCGTCTCCCTCGTCAAACCTACAACGGTCGAACCATCAACAGAAGTCCGAAGCTAAAGCTTTAACCACAAAACGTTTTCCAGATTTAACAAAAGTTGTTCTACTTTGGAATTTTCTCTAGAATTGTAGAGACGAGTTATGCTACAAATAAAGAGAACAAATTTAGATTACTATATATGAAATCAAACCACTATTAGTTTATTAGTTATGAGGCTTCTATAAAAAATAAATCACTTTTCACAGAGAAAGTTTCTATAGAACATCAAACACACAATATCTGATTATGAGGCATTTCCAGGTAGATTAAGCACAATATCTCATTAATACATTTGCCAGAAAAATTCCACCAAAACCCATCAATAACACTCACCAAATCATACATTAAGCCTAGTCCTTAACCAAATCTAGTAATCACTGGATGGTATTTCTAAATAGGCTTCTCAAGAATAAACTACAATATAAGGAAAAGATTGATTGTCAATCAAAGGCCTTGATTTTATACCGGAGACTTCAACTGAAGCGGCGAGATCGAATCGGTCACTTACCTATGAACCGTGGAAAGTCCAAGAAGTGTCGATCACCCGTCACTTTGCTTCTCGAAAAACCAACTAGATTCTTATCTCCTGTGCTCTGCACAAGAGCGACATCCCCGTCGGCACCGCCACCGCTTGGAGCCACCATCGCGGCGGCCAAGGAATCGTACTCGACGTCGTAGTTTTTCTTATTGTCTACTTCCTTCACTTCTTCGTCATCTATATCGTACTTGTCCGGTCCATTTATGTCGATGTGGTCTATGAATTTTCATGTATAAGGAGGAGGAAGTAAGAGGAGAAGGAGGAGATGGGAGAAAAAACAATTTTGGGATTTTTTTTTTTTTTTTGGAGCGTTGAAGGGGAGAAAAAACAATTTTGAGGAGGAGGAGATGCTGAGATTGAGAGGGAGGAGAGATGATGATGAAGAATCGTGAAGAAGAGAAGATGAACCTAACAAATTAGGGATTTGAGATTTTTTTTTTTTTAAAGTTAAAATTGTGGAGATCCAACTTGGTTCGGATTCGGGTGGATAATCCGATGGATCTATGGTTGGGTTGGGTAATTAGACAGATTCATTAAGGATAGTTTTGTATTTAACCAGTTTTTGAATTAATAAAAAATCAGAATCAAAAACAATTTTTGGTGAGGGGCTTTAAAGAATAAAAAGTCCAAAGAAAAAGATTTGATACATAAATTTCACTATTTGAAATCAGGTGATCTCACAAGGCAACGTTCCAAAACAACAAGAACTACCACAAGAGCAATTTAACTTTTTGTTGTTGTCTCCTTTCTTCTTGTCAGTGACACTGACCTCTCCATAACTGAAACTTAACTCTTCCTCTGCAACTATGTCCCTTGCTGCAAAGAAACAGAGACGAGGAAGCAACGCTCCTGAGCTTCTCAATAGGACGGTGGAGAGATTTCCTCCGTCGCAAGAATGGTTAATGAATCTAGCAACGTTCCCGATCCTTGTGGCGTCGATGTTTATTCTTAAACAAGCTTGTCCTGAAGGGAGGTGTTCGCGTATGACCAAAAGAGCTGAAGCAAAGGATTGTGTTGATCTGAGTTTGTCGTAGAGATTTTGACGTCTACGTGCTTCATCCGTTGTCAATAGCTCACCTATAAGAAGAGAAAACCTCTTCTTAAACACCTTTTCAGTTTGCGTAAACCGGTCTAAACCCAGTGTGAAGGCTCAAGTGATGTACAAATGCTCATAGGGACAGATCACAAAATCACATTCAAGAAGAAAGATTTGCTTTTAATCTCCAAGTTCAATATCGTGTTACTCTCAAAACGATTGAAACAAAGAACATATCAAAAGATCAAATCTTTCATTTAATTTGTGGAGACCACTATAATACAATGCTAGAATCTTGTCCCAATGCACCGAGCTAACTCTTCAAACTCCTATGGTTTTGAAGTTAAATAGCTAATAACCAATGCTAATGCACGTCTAATCACATAATCTTGAGCTTGATTTTCAACTTCATACTTCAACTATTGCAATATAACATATCAGTATCATTACACTATTCTGAAACCGAAATGATTCTAGCATTTTGAGAGTCTTAAAGTAAAGTTTCCTAATGCTAATATTTCTCTAATCATGTCATTGAGCTCGATATTCAACTTCCAAGAATAAATCATCCAAAACCAATAAACTTTTTTTGCAGTAAAGCGATCATTATCCTGAAATCGAAATGGTTCTTGAAATCGAGATTAATCTTCATACTCCTATGGTTTCAAAAGTTTGCCTAATCATATAATCTTGAGCTTGATTTTCAACTTCCAAGATAAATCTTCCAAAAACAATAATCTATTGCAATATAACATCATCATGACACTATTTTGAAACCGAAACGTTTCCTAATGCTAATGTTCCTCTAATCATGTAATCTTGAGCTTCACATTCAACTTTGAAAGTAAAGCAATCATCAAAACTATCTTAAAATCAAAATGGTTCTTGACATTTTGAGTGTAATGTTATGATGTTACCTGCATATTCACAAATGAATTGGCCTTTCTTGATGAACTGATCAGTGTACAAGCACCAACCTTTCTTCTCATCTCTTACAATCTTCAAACGAACCGAAACCCCCTTTTGACTCACCCGGTTCGAACAATCCGACCCGCAACCACAACCCGACCCACATTCGTTAGCTATCTCCTCCATACCCACTAAGCACTGGCAATAACCTTCCTCGCACCTCTCGCACTCACATCCAAACTTCCTCTCTCCTGACTCGTCCATTAAACTCACCCCAAATCGTCCGAACTCACTCACTGAGTCAAGTGACGCGTTCTCCGATTTTGACCTAATTCGATTCACTGGATCATCGCGATCTTCGTCGGATCCTTCCCACCATTGACGCGGCGGAGGAGATGAAGCTGGGATATGAAACGGTGTGTAGATGAAATAAGCGTATCGTTGAGAATCGATGGAGTTGAGAAACGGGATTGGGAGGTTTTCGAGAGATCGTGCGGCGTCGAGGGATCGCCGGGAAGTGATGGATTTTGAAATTCGGGATAAGGTTTTGCAGGTTTGAGAGACGACGGCGAGTTCGATAGGGTTTAGCCATGGAAGAATGAAGTTAGCACATCGGAGGAATTTATCGGTGGCCGGAATATTGTGGTGGGCTTCTCCGCGACGACGCTTCTCCGGTGGTAGTGACATTTACTAATGACTTTTTATTCTTTTGCATTTAACATTGTTACAAATATAGCGGGTGGGCACGGAGCGAATATCCGGAATTTTGACGGTATTCGCGATCCGCTCTACTCCATCCGGATCAACATATATCCGATTCGTATCCATTCCGCTATATTTCGTATCCGATCCGTATTCGTTTCGTTAAAATTCGGATATTTGTCGGATATCCGATCCGATCCGTTTTAATTTTAAAATAATTATAAAAATTAAAAAGGTTTAAATTTAACAAACATTTGACTATTTGTCATTAAAAATGATATTCTCTTATTAATTTATTTATTTTTAATATTAAAATATTATTTTGATGAATATAAATTTGTAAAATTTACATATAAAATATAATTATTATACAATGTATATATGTAATTATGTATATATACATATATATACACATAAACGGAGCTGAGCGGATATCCGTTTTTAAAATTTTAATATTTGTGATTTGCTTCGATTATAACGGATATTGATTTTTAATATTTGCTTTGCTTTGTAAATATACGGATATCCGGATTTTTCGGATCAAATCGAAAAGGATCACGGATCGAAGCGGATCTAACAAATATTTTGCCCAGGGGAATAGCGAAATAGAAAAAAACGACGTCGTTACGCTAAGAAATTAGAGAATTTTTTACTAATAAAGTGAAAAATCTACAAATCTTTTTTAACTAGGGTAAATTTGTTTACTAGAAAAAAAAAATATAGTATAACGTATGCTTTATTTATATAAAATGTCTGAGCAGTCCATTAAAAAGTTAATGGCAAAGTGTTCCCTTCATATTATTTATATAAAATGTCTGAGCAGTCCATTTGTCAATAAGATGTCTTTCTTAACATTTTTAGTTTAAGTATGTATTTGTTTTGCTTATCAACATTTTAACGTTTTGAGTGTTTGAATTTTTTTTTTTTTTTTGAATTAAATGTCAAATTTATTCAAATAAAAAAATGTTTTTATATCAAGTGCTCACTTAGTTAATGTGAAGAAAAAATCGAAATTTTACATAAAAAAACTATCTTGTTGCGAACCATGCTTCCATTCCGCCGTCAAAATGACGATCTCCCATTTCTCGAATCGTTGATAGCCTATTTCAGTGTTTGAATTCAGTTTGATAGTAGATAAAGATAATAATAATGTTTATGTTTGGATCTTGTAGTGACTACTCTTTAGTTTTTACAGTATCCGGATTTTTTGGATTCGTAATGATTTTTAATGTTTTTTACCCTTTTTATGCAAGTTCTTGTAGTGTCCTTAGCAAATAAAAAGTTCTTGTATGTGCTCCAAAATCAGCTATGATTCTTATTTTTGTAAATTAAGAATAACTTTATAGAATTTTAGTCAATTTCCATGATATATTTGATTCCTTATTATTTGATGCCATTTCCATATATTAAAGAAGTGTTTTGTTCTTATATAGTAGGGAAAATTATACAGGGAAACTAATACGTATGTCAAATGTAATAGAAATACAGGGGAACCACCGCTCCCTTGACCATAGCCATAGTCACCACTCCCTTGACCATAGCCTCCATAGCCACAACTTCCTTGACCACCGACATTCCCGCTTCCTTGACCGTAGGAGTTTCCATACCCACCGTAGGAGCCTCCATAGCCAGTGCCGGTCCAATGTTTTTGGGTGTCCTATGCAAGTTTTGGAAAATGTGTCTTTTTCGTATATCGTAAACATAGCAATATAAGTAAAAAAAAAACTAAAAACTTCGTAAACCCGTTCAGAATCCAAATTAGTTTGTAAGAAAATAAAAACAACAACAAAATAAAAATTTCTTTTTGGAATATTGCCCTCTATGCATTTTTGCTTGCAAAATCATTCATTAAACTCACATAGTCGAGTTTTTCAACCATTTTTGTTTCAATCGATAAATTTTATTTGTCAAATGTCGATTTAGAATATTTTTTTTACCTTGGCCACTTACAAAATTGAAAACATTTACTTGATACTCTATGACACTTGTGAAACAGTGTAATAGTCAAGAAGAGAAGATCAAAAAGTAAGAGTCGATTTGTTCACTAAGAAATTAGAGAATTTTTTACTAATCAAGTGGAAAAACCTACAAACCTTTCACCTACTAATCAAGTACTAATAAAATAACAGATAATTTAATGTTGTTTGATGTTATGTAAGAGTTTATTAATTTTACATAGTTTCAATACAAATCTTTTAAGAAAACTAGTGGAATTTGTGTGTTTAGCAGTAATATATGGTTGTTTCTATTGTTCCATTAACATATCCAACACACACAAACATAAATTAATGTTAAAACTAGATCAAAACATTTCTTTTGCAATTTGTCAATTTCTATTAAGTCTTGTGTAAGTAATTCTTCACCTTCATTTTTTCTCATAATTAACACGGTAAAACAGTTTTAATTACCGGCAAGTAAAAAACCAAATTTCGTTAAAATCAATTTCTGTTTAATTACTACCGTCGGTGAGTTTCTCTAATCCAAATCCGACCGTTCGTATCCTCTCCGCGTTGTAGAAAAAACAACCCAGAAAAGTCTCCTTCATTTTCCCAGGAAAATCTCACCAGGAAAAAATTCCCCAGAAAATGCCATCGCCACCGACGACGACTTCCCTCTCCGTAACACAAACCATAAACGGATCACACAGCTTCACAATCAAAGGCTACTCATTAGCCAAAGGAATCGGGATCGGAAAACACATCGCATCCGACACTTTCACCGTCGGTGGTTACCAATGGGCAATCTATTTCTACCCAGACGGGAAGAATCCGGAGGATAATTCCGCTTACGTTTCAGTTTTCATCGCTTTAGCTAGCGATGGTACCGATGTTAGGGCTCTTTTCGAGCTTTCGTTGCTTGATCAGAGTGGGAAAGGGAAACATAAAGTTCATAGTCATTTTGATCGTGCTCTTGAAAGTGGTCCTTATACACTCAAGTACCGTGGAAGCATGTGGTTCGTCTTCTTCAATTTTTGAATTAGCTCTTTATCTAGGGTTTTTGTTTGATGAAATTAGCTTCGATTTTGGGGGGAATTTAGAGAAAATTTAGTGAATTTCACAATTTGTTTAATTTTGGATATGAAATTGAAAGATTTGGTTAATGTTAATTAGGGTTTATTTGATTACAGGGGATACAAACGATTCTTCAATTTTTTTGATTAGCTCTTCTCTAGGGTTTTATATGATGAAATTAGCTTCGATTTTGGGGGAATTTAGAGAAATTTGAGATAAATTAGCTGTGAATTTCACAATTTGTTTGATTTTGAATATGTTATTAGGGGTTATATGATTTTACAGGGGATACAAACGATTTTTCAGAAGGATTATGTTGGAAACATCTGATTTTCTCAAGGATGATTGTTTGAAAATCAATTGCACTGTTGGAGTCGTGGTCTCGGAGATCGATTGTCCGCGGTTACATTCGATTCACGTCCCTGCATCCGATATCGGGTCTCATTTCGGGATGCTTCTAGAGAACGAAGACGGTTCAGATATAACATTTAACGTCTCGGGTGAAAAGTTTCGTGCTCATAGGTTGGTATTGTCTGCTCGGTCTCCTGTATTTGAAAGCGAGTTTCTTGATGTTGCCGGAGAAGAAGAAGATTGTGATATCGAAGTTAATGACATGGAACCTAAGGTTTTTAAGGCTTTGCTTCATTACATATACAAGGATGCTCTTATCGAAGATGCAGAGTCGGCTTCATCGTCTGGTTCATCTGCTTCAGACACGTTGGCTGCTAAGCTGCTTGGAGCCGCGGATAAATACAAATTGCCTAGACTTAGCTTAATGTGCGAGTCCGTTCTCTGCAAAGATATATCAGTAGAGTCCGTTGCAAATATTTTGGCGCTTGCTGACCGTCACAATGCTTCAGCCTTGAAATCTGTTTGTCTGAAATTCGCAGCGGAAAATCTCATTGGTAATAATGATCTTCCTGTTTCATAATTGTTGTTACGGACACTGAACTTTAAATTGCGTAAGCTTTTGTGTTTTTGATGCAGCTGTTATGAGGTCAGAAGGGTTTGAGTATCTAAGGGAACACTGTCCATCACTTCAATCTGAGCTTCTGAAAACAGTTGCGGGATGCGAAGAGGAGTTAAGTGGAGGGAAGACGAGAAGCGTGTGGGGTCAATTCTCAGACGGTGGAACCGATACAAATGAGAGAAGTGTAAGGCAACAACAAGCTTGGGGAGAGATTAATGGAGGAGGAGGAGCAGAGAGAAGCCAGAGTGTTTGGGTTCACGTCGTGAATGCTAATGCAAGCGGTAGAAACAGTAACGAAAACAACAATAACAGTGATGATCCCATGGCCGAAGATTGAGCGAAAGGAGAATCCGAGTAAGCTGAATTAGGATCAAACATGTGTGTTCTTACATCATTGATGCTGATATATCTTAGTGTTTCCAGGGTTCGAATGCTGTGGCTGAACATAGGAGACGGTTTAGTGTTGTTGATGTTGTATTGCTTTTTTTGTGTGTAATAATTGGAATCACTCTGATAAAACTAAACATTCATCATCAATATAAAACTCAGCAAGAAATGTTTTGTTTTGTAGAGATGAAACCAAAGCCTTTGGCAAAATAGTAAAGTAAAGTTGAGAAATAATCCTTTACCAAAACAAAGAACTTGAGAGCTTTAAAGCAAAACCATTTGCCACCAAAAGTTGGGAAAAACCAACGAGCATCCTTGAAATGCGTTGACGATGAAGCTGCAAGGTGTTGAGGCCATCGAACAACCTTCTTGGTTCGGATATTGTAGATGCAAGCACTGGTTTCATCGCATAGTCTACTCGCATTGCATCTCTGAACCTGATCGTTACTAAAATATATGCAATTTTTTTCAACTCCATCTTTAGCTGCAACTGTTGTTCCTAGATCCAAAACCAATGCTTCATTCCCTATAGACTGCATTCGTATCCACTTAGATGATTTTGGATGTATCATGTACACGTTGAAGTAGCATATCTCCGGGGGTTTCACTCTGCTCTCGATGACCAAAAAGTCTCCTGACAAATTTAGAGCAAGATTGTTGAAATGCTGCTTGTTGTCCAAATTCGGAAATGGGATACTTGCAATTTCCTCTGGAGAATTGTTACGAGAGAACTCAAAAACAGTTATGTTTCGACTTCGACTAAGCACGTAAAGTTTGCTTTCTTTAAACACCATATCGACGCATCCTTGATTCTTTAAAGGTTTAAACACTTTCCAGCTCTTGTTACTATCTCCACTCTTGTAATATGCAAAAAAGCAATCAATGTTCCAAACAACAAAGTAATCTCGGCTTTTTTCATCTAGCCACAAAACCGCACTTCCTATTTTAATTTCTCCGCATCTACCAGATGCAACATTTCCAGTAGCTTCATAAAAGAAAGTCACCAAGAAATCAGACTCACCAATCATCTCAAACTTCATTTGACATCCATCGATTGATTCTAGAGACGGAAGACGAATCCTCTCTCGAGTAAAAAGATTCAAAATATGAATATTTATTCTATGGTCTAACATCAAGAACCAGCTACCAGAATTCGCTAAACACCGACTCTTGTGAAAATTAACCCCGAAATCTCTTACTATGTAGGGTTTATCTTCACAAGGATCAAACAACTTACATGAATCATTGTTTGAAAAGAGAATAAGCCATGGAGTTGGGTTTTTTCTAATGCATAACTCCGTAGTGTTATACCAATCCGAAGAAATGGACCTCGCTATATGAAACTCCGCAACGTTCAAGCGTTCCAAGACCAATCGAATCATGTCAGGGACAAGCATTTGCTTCTTTGAGGCTGATACTAGTGGTTGATTTATCACTACTGCCCTAACTTTTATCTCTTTGGCATTAACCGATTTTTTTACCGGTATTTGGATTCTAGAAACTTCCACACAAGATTTCCACCGGTCCAAGGATATTTCTAGTCTCTCTATCTTGCGTCCACTCCCTTTGATAATTATCTGCCAAAAAAAAATAGTGAATAAGCTCGTATTTGTTTTTTGGTTTAAGGAAATTATGCGATGAAGTTCTAACCTTTCCTGGTTTCACCATGTTTACGTCCTCCAGAGAAAATATTGTGCTCTGTTGACAATTACAAACAAAAAAAGAGAAAATTATGTTTGATTCAAATTTGATAATGAGATACTAATTTTACATCAAATACGAACTAGATCGGGGACAAGCTTAGGATATTTTGAATCGCTCGAATTTTCGTCGGCATCGATCATTTCCTTTGTGGCCGACATTGTGATAGTCAACTTTAATTAGGGTTCATGCTTTGCTTATTTGTCACCAAACTAGAAAAAAAAAATGAGGATAAAGTTTTCCAATTTATTACAGTGAAATTAACACATACTTATTAATAACCAACAATTTTTTTTTTAATTCAATAACTAACTAATTCACTAATAATCCTACCTTGGTTATTACCCTATTAATTATTAATTATATCCTGGGGGAAAAAAGTGAAACTTGACGTGGAGCATAAATTACAAAATTGAAAAGGTAAAATGTTAAGTTGATAACACATGATAAAGACTATTGGGAATCAATATAATAAGACATAAATGTGATAGTTTGACAAAAAAAGTATACTGCATTTTTTTTTTTGGATCATTGGGCATTGTTAAAAGAGAATCTCTCCTTTTCATTAGGGTTTCGGCCTAAAAAATGGATAAGCTTACTTGACCATGACATGGAAGGCACAAAAAAGGTTTGGCTACAAAACATGATTATTATTTTTTTTTAAAATCCTAGAAGTTCCGGGCCTTAGGCCCATAATCTTTTTGGGTCAGGGATAAGAGCGATTGTTAACTCTTCCCCGCAACCAGTAGGATTCAAACCTGGTAATGCCCTTTCGGTCACATGGTTCAACCAGTAGAGCTACTGGCTCCGGATAACATGATTAAATTTGATTAGGGTTTTTCGTTATTTTACAATTTGCTTTCTTTTCTGTGATCATCGTATCTGTGGATACAAAACATGATTTGATTACGGTTTTGTTTTT
The DNA here is from genome assembly GCA_963576765.1 of Draba incana. Classification (NCBI taxonomy): domain Eukaryota; kingdom Viridiplantae; phylum Streptophyta; class Magnoliopsida; order Brassicales; family Brassicaceae; genus Draba; species Draba incana. The sequence continues at coordinate 1,920,048 of OY755207.1, read as the reverse complement.
GCATTTAGCAACAAATATCTCCTTTTTGTTGATAAAAAGAAATCAAGGAATGTGGCTTTTGGTTTTCTCTCCTTTTGCACCCATCACACATCTTTTACATGGGTTTAAGAGTTATGACTAGTGTTGATCAGGGAGTACCAAATATCATGTTAAATATCCAAAGTTTGAAACAATCAAGAAAGGAAGCTTCAACCGAACTTTTTTTTTTCGCATTAAACAAAACAATCGACCAACAAGATTGTGAACAACCAAGTGATCTTGTTCTTAAAATTCACGCTGTTAATTTGAGTGTTTTTAACCTAGCTAGAAGCCCAGAACTAACTAGCTAGAAGCCACGCTACTTGAGTTTTCTTAACCTAGTTAAGCCAGAACTATAAAATCAGAAGAAAAAATAAACCCTATAATCGAGACATCGAAATGACGACAAAGAAAGAGATGATGATCGATTTTAACAAAAAGGCCGATTCAAACGACGATTCGAAGCAGCCGATACTTGCCTTCGACCTCATTAGATCGATCTTGGAACGTTTGAGCTTTGTCGATTTCCATCGAGCTAGATGCGTTTCTTCAGGATGGTATTCCGCTTCGAAATCGTGCATCGGAGGAGTCATAAATCCAACAAATCCATGGCTCATCCTCTTTCCCAAGGAATCTGTGGAAAGCAACAACAAGAGTTCATGTAAGTTGTTCGATCCTAGTGGTAATAATTATTACGCAGTTAGAGATCTTGGGATTCGTCTCGCTAGGAATCGTTGTTTGGCGAGTTGCGGTAACTGGTTCCTCGTGTTAGACTGTAGAACCGATTTTCATCTTCTCAATGTTTTTACTCGAGAGAAGATCTCTCTTCCATCTCTAGAATCAACCGATAAAAAGGGAATGACATTTAAGAGTGTAAGGAAATTAATCCCAATTAGCTACTTCGATTCTGTTCTTGGTGAAATTGTTTATGCAGAAAATAAGAACACAGAGAGTCGAGCTTCGGGGCCTAGTGCCAGCCCCTAACTCGCCGGTGAACAAGTCACCGGAAACACTATAACACGGTGGAATTAACCTCACCGGATCTTGTTACAGTTACAATTAGATTTCAACAAGACACTACTCTAATTGTATAATCTGCTTATCTTTGCAGCTTTTACAGGGGTCTCCAAGCTAGGATAGCTCGAGAGGATTTCTTCACGGGAAGATCTGATCCGAGAGACTTCGGATCAACTCGGAGACGCAGAGCAACTACACGGAGGAACCGATCCAGCTCCCGCCGTTAACGATCGGAGAAGAAGCCTCAGGATTCCGATTCACCGGAACTCTTTCTCTTAGACTTCTCTGTTTTCTCTGTAACAAACTCTCTGATTCGATCTATCTTTTTTGTAACAACTTCTCTGTTTCTTTATGAAGAAGACGACGTTGACCATAAGAGCTTTGACCAGGCTTTTTATCACACACTCGTAATGGGCCTTTTTTGACCAGCCCAAACTTGAATTAAGCCCACACTCAAAACGACAACACATCCACAAAGAGAATCGGTGATTCTGGCTTCTTTTTGACTCTCCATTACAAACACAAAACATGTGGAAAAAATTCGTATAGAGGAAAAAGTACTAGTATAGGCAAAGCGGTTTTGTGGGTCGATGAAAAAAGCAAAGATTACTTGGTAGTTTGGAGTTATGATAAATTTTTTATATATCAAAAGAAAGGAGATCATAACAACAATGTATGGAAAGTGCTTCAACCTTTGAAGAATGAAGGCTGCGTCGACATGGTGTTTAGAGAAAGCAAGATCTACGTTCTAAGAGAAGATGGAGTCATCACTGTTTAAATTTCTACGGTGGTGATTCTCCAATGGAATATGCAACTTTCCAATCTCCAAATTTTCCGTATAATAAAAATGATTACAACAAGCTCGCTGTGACTTTGTCTGGAGAGGTTTTGTTCATTACAAATATGGGGAATAATTACTCATACCACTTCCCCCTCTTGAAGATGGATACTAAATCATCTGAATGGATAAGAATCGAGTCTCTAGGTGACGAAGCGTTGCTTCTGGATCAAGGAATTACTGTTGCAGCCAAAGATGGAGTTGTAATTAAAGACCGCATATATTTTAGTCATGATCAGTTTCGTAGATACGCATACAGTGGGTTTAACATATGCAATTATGATATTTACGTCTACAATATTCAAACCAAGAAGGTGGTCCAAGCGTTTGAACATCTTGCTGCAGCTTCCTGGCGAATACCTTTCAAGGATGCTCATTGGGTTTTCCCTACTTTTGGTGAAAATTAGTTTATTTGGAAAATCTATATCAATTAGTTTTCTCTTTTGGTAAAAGTGGATCTTTTACTTTTACATTCAAAAATACAAACATGATGTGTCAAATAAAGAAGAGCATCATGACATAGGTCAAAGTGACAGTGGTGAGGGTGACCTTGATTCATGTCTTTGGTGTTTTTTTTTAGTTTTGTATTAGAGGCCTTTTTTCAATTAATTCTATGGGGACAAAATCAAATTAAAGATCTCGGGTTTGACTCCGCTACAAGTCATTGTTTGGCGAATTCCGGTAGTTGGTTCCTCAACTTAGATCGTAGATCCGATTTTTATCTTTTGAATATGTTTACTCGAGAGAGGATTCCTCTACCGTCCCTGGAATTAATCGATGGATGTTAGATCGGTGATTTCGATTTCGCGTTCGAGAAAAGCAGAATAGGCAATGCCGTTTTGTGGTTGGATGAAAAAAATAGTAATGATAATTCGATAATATGGTATATTTTAGTAATGATAAATTGTATATATTTTAGTAATGATAAGCTTCAAAGATACAATGGGACTAATCTATGCGAGGATGATAACGGTATTTGCGTCTACCATATTCAAACCAAGAAGGTGGTCCAAGAGTTTAAACATCTTTCTGATTCGTCGCCATTACCTTTCAAGGATGGTCGTTGGTTTTACCCAACTTTTGGTGGGAAATGGTTGCTTTAAACCTATCAATTTTTGTTTTTGTTAAGGGTGGATTGTTTTTTTTTTCATTTAAATTGTGGAACAAGAGTCTTGGTAAGTTCTTCAAATCAAAAGGGTTTAAAACCGTCCTCGAAGATCTACTAAATTTATAAATATAAATCTTCTTGTGTGTGTGTGTGTGTGATCTTTAACATCAGACACTTCATAGAAAATTTATTAGATTTATCATAATTAACTCTTTACGGTTGGCACATTATTATAAGTTTGCCAAAATCTACTAAAATAGTGTATATATGTGTGTGTGTGTGAGAGAGAGAGTTTAGAACATATAGTTATCTTCTTTAATCTTTATAAATTAAATATCATTTTTTGCCATATGGTAACTATTTCTCTCTTCAATCCTTTCATAATTCAATTGATTTCAATTTTAAGAAATGAACCTGCTAATATTCAATCTTATAGATAAAAAAAAATGAAAAGGTATAGATAGATTTCTTATAGGTAAGAAAGAGTTATGACAAGAGTTTTTACTGTGGATCCAATAGGTAAGAGATGAGGATTAGCTTTATTTTGGAAAAGTAATGTAGAGGTTGATATTTTGTATTATGACAAGAATCTAGTGGATTTGAAGATTGCTTATGACGATAACATCTTTTTTGTTTTTTTGTGTCTATGGAGACCGTTCTGGGGTGGCGCCTAGAATGGTTATTTGGGAAAGACTATCCCGTATAGGAGTGAACAGAAAAGAAAAATGGTGTATCATGGGTGATTTTAATGACTTACTTCATGGAGGTGAAAAGATTGGGGGGCCAGACAGGAATGATGGAATCTATGGACCTTTCAACGATATGATTAAGTCTTGTGGGATGATGGAACTTCCAAGCACGGGTAACAACATGTCGTGGGGTGGTAAAAGAGGAGAATTATACATTCAAAGCAGATTGGATAGGGGTTTTGGGAATCAGCAGTGGTTCTCTAAGTTTCCAGCTTCAAACCAGAGCTTTTTGGTTAAAAGAGGGTCGGATCATAGACCGGTTTTAGTCAAGTTGATCTCTTCATCAGAATCTTACAGAGGTTGCTTTCGATTTGATAAAAGGTTCTTAAATAAACCTTTGGTTAAAGAAGTTATTCTTGAAAGCTGGAACGGTCCTAGTTCCAGTGGGAATTTGAGCAACTCAGTGGCTGATAGATTGAGAAGGTGTAGGAAGGCTCTTAGTAAGTGGAAGAGAGAAAACAACACCAACTCAAGAGATAGGATTGTGCAGTTTCAGATTGCACTGGAAGTAGAACAATCTAAGAGCTTCCCTAATTCCTTCAGGTTGAACAGGATAAAGAGAGATTTGGTTTTCGCCTATAGAGAGGAGGAATCTTATTGGAGCCAAAGAAGTAGAGATAAATGGTGTGTGGAAGGAGATGGTAACACCAAATTCTTTCATGCTACTGTTAAAGCAGCTAGGGGAAAGAAGAGAATCACTAAGTTGAAAAATGCAAGTGGAGTTTTTCAAAGTTCTGAAGCATCTAAAGGGGAAGTGGCTGTAAAGTACTTTCAAGAACTTTTTAAGTCGTCTAATCCTTCAGATTTTAGGGAATTCTTCCATGGTTTTGACCCAAAGGTGACTGAGAGTATGAATAGGATGCTGATTAGAGATGTGACCTCGAAAGAGATCTACAAGGCTGCCTTTGCGATTAGAGCTGACAGTGGTCCTGGACCGGATGGCATGACATGCCTTTTTTCAGAAATACTGGGATATCATTGGTCCACAGATTTCAGTTGAGGTAAAAGGTTTCTTTGCTTCAAGCATCATGCCTCCCGAGTGGAATTATACTCAGTTGTGCCTTATTCCAAAAATCTCTGCCCCCTCGCAGATGAGTGACCTGAGACCCATAAATCTTTGCTCGATAAGCTACAAAATTATTTCCAATATCTTGGTGAAGAGACTGCAACCTATATTGCCAAAACTGGTGTCCCCTTTTTAGTCTGCTTTTGTCTCCGAAAGGCTTATTTCAGACAATATTTTCAGTCTAAGAGCTCTATGGCGATCAAAACTGACATGTCAAAGGCGTATGATAGGGTGGAGTGGTACTATTTAAAATCTATGCTTCTGGCTCTAGGTTTTCATCCTTCCTGGGTGTCTTAGATAATGAGTTGTGTTACCTATGTCACCTTTTCGGTTTTGATGAATAATCAGGCGTATGGTGCTATTACCCCATCTAGAGGTCTAAGGCAAGGGGATCCCCTTTCTCTTTTCCTTTTCGTCCTATGCTCTGAAGGGTTATCTTTCCTTATTAGTAAGGCGGCAGCTGCTGGTGTAATAAATGGGGTCAGTTTTTCTCCTTCTGGTCCTGCTATTCACCACTTATTATTCGCAGATGACAGTTTATTGATTTGTAAAGCTGATGAGGAGGAAGTTAAAGCAATTCAAGCGATCTTAAAGTTATATGAGGAGGCTACAGGTCAGATCATAAACATCAATAAATCTGCCATATCTTTTGGAAGTCAAATCGATGGAGATGTCAAGTCAAAGATAAAAGAGATCACTGGTATTACCCAAGAAGGAGGAGTAGGAACATATCTTGGATTACTTGAGTGTTTCAGTGGCTCCAAAATAGATATGTTAGCCTACATTCATGAAAAAATGAAAGGGAGAATGTCAGGTTGGTTTGCTCGTATGCTATCACAAGGAGGTAAAGAAATTTTGATCAAGCAGTGGCATTGTCTCTTCCTGTTTATGCTATGTCATGCTTCCAACTGCCCAAAGCTACTTGTGCTAAGCTTACTAGTGCTATGGCTAATTTCTGGTGGAACTCCAAAGAAGAGAAAAAGAAGATGCATTGGGTAAGTTGGGACAAGTTGTGCCTATCTAAAACCAATGGGGGAATGAGTTTCAAGAATATTCCCGATTTCAACCAAGCCCTTTTGGCTAAACAAGCTTGGAAGTTTGTGCAAGACCCTTAGTGTCTTTTGGCTAGATTCCTAAAAAGTAGATACTTTGATGAAACGGAATTCCTTAAGGCTGAGACCGGAGTTAGACCATCTTTTGGATGGAAAAGTATCCTCCATGGCAGAGAATTGATTAAAATGGGTTTACATAGGAAAATTGGAAATAGAAAGGATACTTGGGTGTGGACAGAGAAATGGATAGAAAGAGAAAGGATGAGGGCTCCTTTGATGAAAAACTCCCTGGTAAACATAGATATGAAAGTGGAGGAGTTGATAGACCCAAGAACAAGAGATTGGAATAGAACCAAGATGAAAGATCTGTTTTTCCAAGAAGATATCAATAGGATAATCAAAATGAAGCTGGTAGTCTTCATGAAAGATTTCTGGGTATGGGGGGTTTAATAGGAGTGGAGCGTACTCTATTAAATCAGGTTATTGGTTGATAAACAAGACTAATAAGGAGAAGATTATTCAAGAAGCAGAGATGAAGCCATCTATCAATGAGTTGAAAAACAATATATGGTATCTCTCTACTTCTCCAAAAATCAAAAATTTCCTATGGAGGATGTTGAGTGAAGCTTTATCTGTGGTAGACCTCATATTGAAAAGAGGAATGGTGGTGGACTCAAGATGTCAAGTTTGCGGTTTAGAGGGGAAATCAATAAACCATGTGTTGTTTGCTTTCTCTTTGGCTAGGCAAGTGTGGGCGATGTCAAACATTCCCTCTCCGAAAAATGGTTTTGATGGCAATGCCTTATTCCCTAATTTCTCTTTCTTGATGAAGGTTTATAGAGACAGAGACATTCCATATGCGAATCGAAAGCTTATCACGTGGTTGCTATGGTATATATGGAAAAACAAGAATAGTTTGTTATTTGAGAGTGTTCTTTTCTCAGCTTTTGAGGTTGTTCAGAAAGCTAGTGAAGAAAGAGACCAATGGCTAGCGGCCCAAACTGTTGAATCAACAATTCAAAGTGACCTCTGTACTTCAAATGCTACTAGGGGGTCTAAATGGGCTAGACCTCCTGAATCTTGGTTCAAATGCAATATTGGTTTGTCCTGGTCAAAGAAGAAGCGTATGATTGGAGGAGCATGGGTCATAAGGAATGATAGAGGACGAGTTATACTTCATAGTAGACGTTGCTTTAATTTCCAAGACAGTTTTGACCATGCCAAGCTTCTGGTGATGTTATGGGCAATGGAAAGTGTTGCACAACACGGATTGGATCAGATTATCTTTGCCATTGAATTTTCAGAACTGATAGGTGCTTTGGAAAGACATATGGCTTGGCCATCTTTTTGTTATCAGGTGGATGAATGATATACTCCATTTTTAGCGTATTCTAACCAGTGTTTTGTAGGATTTTATCGAGTCTTTCTCCTTTGCGTTGAGTCTTTTTAGGTCTCAAAGTGGCTGGAATGATGAATTGGAGGCTACAAGGGCATTTGGTAAAAAGGAAGGAAAACACGATCTTTTGGAGGTTTTTGATGCAGAAAAGGGAGCCTGCTCCCCGGGAGGATTTGTCTGCTCCTCCCTATAAGATTTACAAAAGGAAATATTCACCAAATCAAATATTCACCCATAAGATTTACAAAAGGGGATATTCACCAAATCAAATATCTACCTAGAAGATTCGCCCTAGATTTGCTCCCTTATTCGAGCCGCCGCAGCCTTTAAAAAGAGGAAGACACAGAAAGTTCACACACGCTTATTTTTCATCACCAAAAGTTTACTTGTTTTTCACGCTTTGGCCGAGAACCTTAGAGGAATTTTCGCTTGCACTTTGCTTTGGATTTCGAGAGTGTTCATCTACTTGTTATTGAGTTTTCTCTTGAACCTTATCTCTTTAATTTATTCCATGAATTCTTTCATCTCTCTTTGTGTTTTTCGTTCCATGATGTGCGAGTAATCATCCTTGTTAGATTAGGGTTTTCAAAGGGAATTTAGAGATTCATGAACTAAGCATAAATAGGACTTCATATATTTTGATATCTTCATCTAATGTTGAACTTAACGCCTAGACTAGCTTGATCACCTAGCCTTTGATATTAGGTTTAATTTACTCATCAAAAGTGTAGTGAGTTGCTTGAATAAACTTAGATGGGCGATTTGACCCTTAGCCAACGACAGTTGAAGTTAAGGCAAATCGTGAACTTATCAATCTTAATCGCTAATGCTTGTTAAACTCTTTAGGCTCAAACGACAGTTTAGGGTGCTAGATTGATTGATAAAGTTGTTGATGCCACGACAGTGGATCCTCATAAAATCGTGAGTGTGTTCTAGATTGGTGCTTGAATTTATATCCTGAATAATTGCTTGGTTATTGATGATCTATTCCCCGAGATAATTGCCCTAGTCTAACGCTTTTAATATTATTGCTTACAACCGAATTTACTTTATTTGCTTATTGAAATCGTGACAACTTAAACCACTTGAATCGCTTAGCTAGATTTGTGTTTAAAGGAATTAAAGTGTATTGCCGCTCCCTGAACGAACCTAAAGCTATATCTACATCGGATTAGTAATTTAGGATTTGAGTTCTTAATATAGGGCAAAAGCCTTTCATCAATGAAATAAGAAAGTTGATGGAAAGGTTTTGTTGGGTAAAATTTCTTTTTGAATCTAGAGAAACCAATAGAGGAGCTCATCTCATTGCACAAAGTGTTACCAAAGACGAACGGACTCAGTCTTACGTGGCGGTAGGTTATCCGGTTTGGCTTGAGGAAATCTTTGTAACTGAGAGTGTTTGATCCTCTGAGTGGTTCCCTCGTATTTTGTTGTAAATAGGGAAGACCTTGACCTTAGTGGTCCGGTCTATTTTTTTAGTTAGGAAGGTTATAGTTTTTGGACTTCCTTTTGGTAAAACCCTCGGTTGAAGGGGATTGTTTTTTGTCCCTGGATCTCTGAGTTTTGTAATGTCGTTTGTTCCTCTTGTGATTTAATGATGAAAGCAAAGGAATTTCAGATGAAAAAAAAAAAGACAGATTTCTTAGTACTGTATCATTATTAATTTAATCACTTTTTGGCACTATATCATAACTATATTTCTCTTCATTATTAACACTATTCAGCAATGTAAAGAAAGAATCATGACAAATTTCATAAGATAAAAAACTCATTAATCAGAAGTTGTGATAACACCAACTAGCCCAATTGTGTATCGAAACAAACAAATCACAAACAGGTACCTAATCTTTTCAAAGAATCTTACCAACAAGAATCTTGATTTCCCTCAAAAGTTAGAATCGTGCACGCCTCTCTAAGTATCTCCATCTCCGAAACCTTATCTGGATTCAGAGATTGTGTAAAGCGAAAAAAGTTTCAATCTTTATTGGATTTGCCCTCATGGGTTCGCTCTGAATCGATTGGAAAAGTCAAAATCAAATCCGTTGTGGAGTCTTTTTGCTGTTTGTTATCTTCACGTTGGTTTGAAATGAACAGTCTTGTGAGAAGGAAACAAGTTGATTCTGTTCATGTGACAAATAACGATGCAAATCATCAACTTGCTAAGAAATTAACCGCAGTTGATCTTGTTGCCATTGGTATGAAGCAAAAGATCCAAACTTTTCCCATTTTTGTTCATAAAGTCGAGAAATTTCTACACTTTTCTTCGTATAGTCGTTGATTGTGTTGATTTTGTTCAGGAGTTGGGACAACAATTGGTGCAGGAGTGTATATTTTAGTGGGAACAGTAGCTAGAGAACACACAGGACCAGCTCTTGCTGTATCTTTCTTCATTGCTGGTGTAGCAGCTGCTCTCTCTGCTTGTTGTTATGCTGAGCTTTCTTCTCGTTGTCCTTCTGCTGGAAGTGCTTATCATTATGCATACATTTGTCTTGGAGAAGGGTAAAATTGATGGATTCTAATGTTGAGATCACTGAGTACTTGTTGTTCGTCTTAAAGCTTGATACTTTTTGATGTTATTGTGTACTAGGATTGCTTGGTTGGTTGGTTGGGCATTAGTGTTGGATTATACAATCGGTGGATCCGCGATTGCTCGAGGGATAACTCCGAATCTGGCGTCTTTTTTTGGAGGTTTGGATAAACTTCCTGTGTTCTTAGCGCGACAAACGATACCTGGACTTGGTATTGTGATTGATCCATGTGCAGCATTGTTGATTATGATTGTCACTGTACTACTATGCTTTGGGATAAAGGAGGTACTTCATTGAAATGTTTCTAATGCAATTCGTTTCAGGATTGTTAGATCGTTTAACAGTGTTAGTGCCGGTTTTGTTTCTGTTGTGACAGAGTTCATTAGTACAAGCAATTGTAACATCAGTGAATGTTTGCACATTGGTTTTCATCATAGTAGTTGGTGGATATTTAGCTTGCAAGACTGGTTGGGTTGGATACGATCTTCCGAGTGGGTAATGAACCTATTCTTCTTCTTCTTCATCGTCTTCCATTGAGCTTAGTTTTGTGTCATGGAACTATTTTAAATGTCAATGTCTAATTCTTGTCTTTACAGGTATTTTCCTTTTGGATTAAATGGAATACTCGCCGGATCTGCTGTAGTGTTCTTCTCATACATTGGATTTGATACTGTGACTAGCACGGCCGAGGAGGTACACCGATTATTGAATTATACTTTCATACTTCACTTTGATAATTCTGTATAGAACTAGTAATAGAAGAGGACCTTTTGTCTTAGTAGTATTGTCAACTCTTTCTTCCGTATTTCCGCCAATTTTCGTAGTGAAACTCTTAAAACTTTTGGTATTGCCACAACAGGTTAAAAATCCTCAAAGAGATCTTCCACTCGGCATTGGGATCGCGTTACTGATATGCTGCATTTTGTATATGCTTTTATCAGTAGTTATTGTTGGATTAGTCCCATACTATTCATTGAATCCTGATACTCCTATCTCCTCTGCATTTGGAGACAGTGGAATGCAATGGGCAGCGTAAGCATGTTACATCTCTGAAGACACACATACTTCCTTTTGTCTCTGATTTGTTTCTCTCATGATTCCTATATATTTCAGGTACATCTTAACAACTGGGGCAATAACTGCTCTGTTTGCAAGTTTGTTGGGTTCGCTTCTGGCTCAGGTACTAACCATTTCTTATTGTTTTGAAAACACCAAGTTCAGTTGATTTCGTAACTGAAATTTCTTAGTTGTGAAAGTAGCTCAATGCTAAGTTTTGTGTGGATTATGGAATTGCACACTTGTCATATTGACAGTGCTTTGTGATTTTTTACTAGCCACGAATCTTCATGGCAATGGCTAGGGACGGATTGTTGCCGGGTTTCTTTGCAGAAATTAACCCACGAACTCATGTACCGGTGAAAAACACAATCGTAATTGGTGTCCTGGCCGCTACATTGGCATTTTTCATGGATGTTTCACAGTTATCCGAGATGGTAAGCTAATCTTTTCCTACATTACATGTGTCAATGTCCCATGGAAGAATTTTCACCTACAATTAGTTGCAAACAGAAAATAGATGCTTCATTGATTAGTATAGTTATTGATATTGTTGTGGCAATTGGCGGTTAAAACTCACTTCTATTACGGTAAAAGTCTTTCTCTATCTAGCTCACATTGGAATTCATTCAACAGGTAAGTGTAGGCACTCTGATGGCATTCACTGCAGTAGCAGTTTGTGTGTTAGTTCTTAGATACGTACCACCAGATGGAGTTCCCCTACCATCTTCGTCTCAAGCTTGGACTGATACTGATCAAAGTAGAGCTGAAACTGAAGAACTTCTTGTGGATACTATAGAATCTCCTGATTCCCCTCTACTTGGTGATGAAAAAGCTCAGGGTACTAAAATGTGCTCAGTCACGTTACCGTTTGTATATGTTATTAAGATGTCTCTGTACTGATAGTTGACTTTTGCTTTATTCTTTCTGATTGAACAGATGAAAAGTATTTCGGAAAGAGAAGAAAAATTGCTGCATGGAGTATAGCTCTTGTGTGCATAGGTGTCTTAGGCCTTGCTTCCGCAGCTTCTGCTGAACGTCTTCCAAGGTCAGTTCAACCGCTATGTTGGAAGATTATGTTTTTTTATCTTTGTAATGGTTATATCCTCTAATGAGTTTTCTTCTTAACCATGACAGTTTTCCTCGGTTCACTATATGTGGTGTGAGTGCATCAATCTTACTTGGCAGTTTGATTACTCTTGGTTGCATCGATGAGGATGACGAACGGCACAACTTTGGACACCAAGGAGGTAAGACCTTGAAGCTTATGCCTTTTGTTGCCTATTCATACTCACGAACATTCTATATTCGATGATGTGTCAGGGTTTCTCTGCCCATGTGTACCATATCTTCCTGTTCTCTGCATTTTGATCAACACCTACTTGATCATCAACATTGGGTGAGTGATTTTCTGATGGACATATGTGTGACTCAAAAATATAGGAATGTTTTCTAAAACATTGTTCGGTGTTTGTAATGGCAGAGCTGGGACATGGATCAGAGTCTTGATATGGCTGTTTTTTGGAAGCCTAATTTATCTGTTCTATGGCCGATCACATAGCTTACTGAACAATGCGGGTTACATTCCAACGACGACATGTACAGGGAAAACAACAGATCACATTGCTTGAGATCGGTGGTTCAATGAAGCAAAGCTGAAGGGACTCGGGCTCAAAGCTTTGTTGTTGCTGAAGTAGCATTCATAGAGAGTTAAACAGAAGCACATGTCAATATTATACAAACAAAATTTTATGTACATACCAATTCCATATATCAAATGCCAATTTCATTCAGTTTGCGCCAAATGATATTTAAATTGCAACATCAACAAAAATGGGGAAACTTTGACAATATGCTTAGGAAAAGTGTAAAACATGTATACATACACATAAAAACGTTGGACAAAAATCATCTAGATAACAAATTTGGTCAATAACAATCAAGTATAATATAACCTAAGTGGGGGCTACAGAAGAACGACTAAGGAGTTTGCAACAAATATGAACACTGATCCTGTTTGCATTCACTAGCTGATTGTGGCTTCACCGTTAACTAAACTGCTCCTCTCTTCTTCGTTGCTACTGCTATTGCTTTTCGTTGGCTTGTCACCACCGGATGCTCTCCTGACATCTTTCTTCTTCAGGACAAGTTCATCTCCAGATGCAACTTTTGATGCTCCTGTAGATGCACGGTCCTTCGATGAAGTGTTTACGTATTTCCTTGGTGAACTCTTTTCTTTGGTAGAATCACTCGTCGGGGGTGGTTTTTGACTGTCTTTGTCTGTCTCTGATTCGGGAAGTAACGCCCGTACACTAAGCCGAAGCTGACCCTTTTCGTTCACCTGCATTTTTGTTCAACAATTCATCTAAATTATGATTTCCAATTAGTTATAACATCTCTATGAGTTAAGAGACGCAAGAAAACTCGCTGACCTCTATTAGTTTGACGTCAATGCGGTCTCCAACTTTATAGGCCTGAACGGAGAAGAGTAATATGGATGAGCACATGTGAAAGCCTAAATTAAAGATGAATAGAGGAAGGGAATTAATGGGTAATGCTCACATCTTCAGGTTTTGCAAGCCATTCAGCACTCAGCTCACTGATATGGCAAAGTCCTTCACGTCCAGGCGCAATCTCTACAAAGGCACCATAAGGTGCCATTGATTTGATTTCACAATTCCTGATAAGAAAGAAAGGTCAGAATCCAAATCCATTTACGCTTCTTGGTCGAACATGAAGGATACATACCTGTAGATATCACCAACAGAAGGAACCATTGTCAATCCACTGATAATCGATTTCGCTCTTTCCAGACTCACCACATCGTTTGCCATAATTTTGACCTTGACAAATCATAAAAGGTTATGATGATGAACAACCATAATGTAAATTTTAAGAAGAATGAAAAATAGAATCTGTAAATCTCACTGTTCCATCATCTTGCATATCAATGGCCTCAACTCCAGATTCTTCAATAATACTCTTTACTTTCTTCCCACCAGAACCAATAAGAAAGTATACTTTGCTTGGATGGACCTGCAGCACATGAAACACCAACAATCTTGAGTTCAACGCAATAAGGTCTTAAACCGGGTAATTCCGAGAAAATGAGTTGAAGCCAAACCTGCATAATATGTATCAACGGAGCGTATTTTGAGAGACTCAACATAGGAGGCGGTGAGCACTTTGCCATTTCAGCTGCACAGAAAGAATAAAAACTAGTAAATTGCATCTTAAACGGTTCTAAGAATATCCAACTAAATCTCCCACAAGTCTAGTTATCGAGACGACTAGTCCATGAATATCTCAGAATCACTTACCAAGTATATGGCGACGTCCAGCTTTTGCCTGTATCAGAGCCTTTTCCATTATTTCCAAAGTGATTCCTCCTACCTAGTTCATGTAAAAGACCACAAGATGTAAACTACAGATTTATCTAAATCAAGAAACAGATAATAACCTTTATGTCCATTTGAAATGCAGTAACACCATCTTCATTCCCAGCAACCTATTGATAAACAAATCAATACATCAGCACTCAAGTCAATGCAATACAATGACTATGAAGGAGAATCCTTTAATTTTCTGACCTTAAAGTCCATATCGCCGGATGCATCTTCAGCTCCAGTAATGTCAGAAAGAATAAGGGGAGATCCATCACCGCCAAATTCTTTGGTATCCCAAACCATTCCCATGGCTATGCCAGCAACAGAACATTTGACTGGAACTCCAGCATCTTGCAAAGCTAAGCAACCACCGCAAACAGATGCCATGCTGTTACATTTTCATATCAACATAAGAAGCAAACACAAAATTTGTCATATAAACAAACTAGGCAAGTGCAGCTCCTATAACCAGAAGGAAAAATGAAAAACTGACCTTGAAGAACCATTGCTTTCAGTTATTGTACTTTCAACACGTATTGTGTAAGGAAAATCACCATAACTAGGTAATATGGTCTCCAATGCTCGTTCTGCTAGTGTCCCATGGCCTACTTCTCTTCTACTGGGTGCTCCAATTCGTCCAACTTCACCAACAGACGATGGAGGAAATGTGTACTGAAACATCAAAAGGAGTAGCTTACCTAGTGAATATTTCAGTTGGATGCTATAAATGGTGTAAAAAAAAAAACTTCAATAATAATAATAGAGGAAGAGAAAATATTGAAGAGACCTGAAGATAGAACCTCTTGTATTCATCATTACCCTCAAGGTTATCAATTCTCTGCGCCATTTGTTTATCACCAAGAGTAACAACTGCCAGTGCCTGAAAGAATCATACAATAGTGTTCCTTATCTAAAACATGAGAATAACTTACTTCCTTAAAATATATGGCGATCCTCTGTTACCTGTGTTTCACCACGAGTGAAAAGGGAACTGCCATGTGCCCTTGGAAGCAATCCACATCTTGAGTTAATTGGACGAATCCCATCCAGAGTTCGACCATCACTTCTTTTACCACCCTATGGATAGGGACAAAGAAAGAAGAAAGATATATAATGGAATCAATAAAACATAAAGTGGTTTCACTTTAGTTCATAAGGAAATACAAAGAAATCAGATGTTATACCTCAACAATTCTCCTTCGTAGGATCTTTGACGATACTTCTTTGAAGACCAGCTTCACATCTACTTCAGAAAATAGCTAGACATGGGCAATAACTAGTTTGTTAGCAATTGAATAAGAGAAAAGGTAGGTCAGTTTCAAGCTACCATGTAGAAAAAGGTTAAGAGACTCACTAAAGGGATAGGTTTCCGAGGGATGGGCCTTATGTGAACATCTCCTTGGTCCACCTCGCCTTCAGGAACAACTTCCTCATCCTCGTCTTCATCTTCCAATAGTTCTGGTTGTGCTTCTGTGGTTCCAAATGCTTCCTCACCAATGACATATCCCTTCTCAGTCATTATTGTTATGACTTTTTCTTCCAGAGAAGATAACGCTTTCCTTCTCGGAATTTTGCTCTTAATCTGTAGCGCTTTGGTCAATTCCTCACCCGCAAGTTCCTGTGTACAGAAACCACATGATTTACGAGTTAATATCACTGTGATCTCATTCTTGACCAAACAAACTTTATCTAACATACTTTCACATGCTTGTATAGGTCAGGAGGTGGTAATCTGATAGCGTCGAGCATTTTGGCCTTTCCATGTTTCTTTGCTAAAGCTTCAATAGCAGTGCATGTAGCCTGTACAGCATCCTGGTAAAAGAATGAAAAAGCCTCAACATTTAGTACCTAATCAAGATTTTTGAAAATTGAAACAATAACCACATAAAACTTGAAATACCTGTCCAATTTTAACAGCTTGGACCAGCAATTCCTCTGGAAGAAAATTACTATAGCCCTGCAATACCAGATATATTTGCAATGAGCAAGGGCTAAGTCAGATAAAACATAACAAGAGGACATATGCAAATCTTGCAAACACAGGTAAAGATTAAATTTGACCTCTATAGTTAAAATTGCAGTATCTGTTCCAGCTAGAAACAAATCAAGCTGTGATTCTTCCATCTCCTTCACGGTCGGATTAACGATAAATTCGCCCCCAATAAGACCAACCCGAACTGCTGCAATCGCTTTTGAATTTGGTACTTCCGAAAGAGCTCTGTGGCATTCATTTCATTACAAAACCATGTCAATGTCGCCAACAACAAAAGTTTCACTCGTATAAAAACGGAAATGAGTTGACCCTACATACACAGCTATTCCAGCAGATGTAACAGCTAAAGCATCCGGTGCGTGTAACCCATCGTAGCTCAAAACCTGAAACCACAACCAAGAAACGGTTCAATGACAAATGAGAGAAGATAAATACAACCATCTTCATATATGTTTAACAAATCCATGGAGAAGGACCATACCCAGGATAATATCTGAGTTTCGTGGTAGAAACCTTTAGGCATAGTGGGGCGTAGAGGTCTATCGATCAGCCTACAAATCAGAACCTGCAGAAACATCAAACATGTTAAAAAAGATGAGAAAATAGACAAAACCAAACATCGTTTAGCATTAGTACACACCTCGTGATCTTTGGTTTTCCCTTCCCGCTTAAAAAATCCACCACTGTACCATAACAAGTCTCATTTAGATCACCATTAAGGCTACCATCTAGATTCCAAGATTGCAAAGGATCGAAAAAAACGCTTACCTAGTTCGACCTACAGCTGAGAATCGCTCCTGATAATGAACATAAAGAGGAAGAAAATCTGATGGCTCACTAGGAACATCAGCTAAACAAACAGATGTGTAGACAATCTACAGTGACAAGTAGATAACAAACCGAGTTAGAGATAAAAAAATGAAAGAAGCAGGAAAAGAGCTAAATTTTTTGATATTTGTATGAAGCAGACTCACAGTTTCTCCATCTGTCACCGTTACTGCAGAACTTGCTTGTCTCCCCATAAGACCAGTCTCTACTAAAATCTACACAATACACAAAAAGAAGAAGAAAACTTAAGCTTTCACCAAAAAGAAACTAACAAAGCTAAACACAAACATCTTAAAGCAGCAAGCTTTAGCTAATATACTCTCAGGGGTCTCAACTAAAATCTATACAATACACAAAAAGAAAGAAAAAACTTAAGCTTTCACCAAAAATAAACTTACAAACACAAACATCTTAAAGCAGCAAGCTTTAGCTCAAGGGTCTCAAATTCTATCACTTTACAAAGCCAATCAAAATCAAACATAAAACGCAAATTACCTCTCTATTTCCGAAAGGGATTTTGACAGAAATGTGGTTAGGAAAAGCCAGAGTTCCAGAGTCAGCATCATCGGAAACATCAGGTCTAACTAAAGCTCTCACACTAAACCTACTCGACCCACTTCTTCCGGAGAGAAGAGAAAGCGAACACAATTTTCCACCGCCGGTACTTTGGGCGCCGGAGTGAAACCTGGGGAAATTCCGACAAAATCTGCTCCGGCGAAGAGGCCAGAAGTGTGGAGTACTGTGAAGCGCGTTACTAGGACTCGTCAACATCTTCTTCGAGAGACGAACCGAGAAAGAGAGAGAAAAGGTGAGAAAGAGAGAGACTTTATCCGTTCATTGCAGACGCGGGAGCCGTGTCTGTGACTGTGCAAGTCTTCCTTTCAGTCGTAGCCACCAGCGAAACGGTTTAAAATCGAACCGGGCATTTAATTATAAACCGAATTGGTTTTTAATTTCAAAACCAAGAGGTATTATGTACCGAGTAAATTGCTTTGATTGTTTGATTTAGTTTGAAAATACAAATATTTTAAGAAAAACTACTATTGACGAGTAATAATTTAATATACTGATTTTTTTTTTGTGATTAATACATTTGAAAACAATACAAACTGTAAAGTTTGATTTTCATGATTATACAATCCACTAGATTAGCCATCTTTTCGTGAGAAGTTTGACTCGTTCAAGATGTTAAAACAACACTTTGTATGTTTTAGTTTAGTTCATATCTCAAAGTGGTAAATATCTGTGCCGATTCCCTTGGAAAAGGAGGTCGAGCACGGTTATGTATTTTTTCATGTTAGTCAGACATTTCTATTTGGGATTATCCATGAGAGAACACTAGCACTTAGTTTATTATATGGTGATTGTTGACGGAAAAAAAAAAAAAAAACAAAACAATACAAATTGTAACATGTCTTCAAGTTTATTAGTTACAAATCTAACCCAACATATGATACTAAAATGGATTCTTAATGTTTATTATCTCGAGTCTTAACTTTAAGAGTACAACTAGAAAGTGACCCGTGCTATGCACGGGATAAGTTAATTTGTAAGTTTTTGTGTGAAACAAATAAATTGTATTATTAAATGGTAAAACAAATTACGACATGGAATAATAGATTACATATTATTAGTCGATATCCGATATATTCTCTTTGTTCATAAATATTAGGTGTTCTAAGATTTTTTTTTTTTTTTTTGTACACAAATATAGGATGTTCTCACTTACCTATGTGAAAAATTAATGTTAAAATATCTAACATTTGATTTTCATGTTATGAATAGATTTAATGCGTAATTACGTAGGTTTTTTTTTCTATATATTCAATTTGTGTGTAATTAGATTCAAAGAAAATTTAAATGATTCAATGTAAATATTCATAACTTAATTGGTAATTCAATCAAATTGTGAAAATAATAAATTCACGTAATTAATTTGAGTCAATTAGAAAACAAATCACGTAATTGACATATCATTTGTTCCAATTTACATGGTTTCCTTTCTAAATATTCAATTTATGTATAATTAGCTAGATTCAAAGAAAATTGAAATGATTCAAAGGAAATATTCATAAGTTAATTGATCATTCTATCAAATTTAGAAGACAATAAATTCACGTAATTAATTTAAATCAATTAGAAACAAATCACGTAATTGATATATCATTTGTTCCAATTTACATGACTTCCTTTTAAAAATTCAATTTATGTAATTACATCGAAGACAAGAATGTTTGATTTGAATCAATCTCTATATTTGATTAGTTAACGATATTTTTTATATTGATTGATGTAAATAGTAAAAAAAAATTTGTATGACGATATTAAATGATTTATTTGTTCAATTTTTGTTATTAACAAAACTTATGTTAATTTATTAAACGAATGTATATGTAAAATATTTTTTACTAAAAAATAATGTATACAATTATAATATATAATATATATTTGTATACTAATGAGATGAAGTTACAATGGGAGTATATTAAGTTGCAAAAAAATAATTCTCAAAAACAATAAATATTTTCACATTTAAAAAAAAAATTTGTTGATCACATATATAGTTTGTCATATAACCTATGATAATTGGTATATATTGTGAGTTTTATATATAAATTTTTATTGCGAGTTCTTTTTAATTTGATTATTATATATATACTGTAAAATAATTTTTTGGTTTGTTAGAATGTTGGAATATTAGTATAGTAGAAAATAATGTGATTGGATAGTAAGAATTAATTTATTAAGTAGAAAAAGATGAGAATGTGTTTGGTTATAGAGATTGTGCTATTATAAAATGTTTGGAGATTAGTATAGTAGGAAATATAATGTTTGGATAGTAGTATAGTAGAATTAATTTATTAAATAGAAAAAGATGGAAAAAATTGTGGGAGTGACACATCATCAATATTCTCCCAAAATGCTTCTCTTTTAATATATAGGATATGAAAAAAACTAGCAAAAATTTGTCCCACAATTAAAAAGAAAAGAATCCACTCTTATTAGAAAAGAACACTAATTGGTATTAGCTATTTTCCACCAAAAGTGGGGGAAAACCAGCGACCATCCTTGAAAAGTAATGGCTTGGATCTTGTTGCTTTGAAAATAACCGACACTGCAAATACCCCTAAACTCATTGTGATCAAACCGATTGAATGAGTATCTACAATACTGATCATTACTAAAATATATGTAGTTTTTTTCCACAAAAGCAATGCTTCGTCCCCTAGAGACTCAGGATCCAACTTGTAGGCGTCGAAAATGTATCCCTCCGTAATTCTAATTACCAAAACTTCTTTGAGAATCACCTCCGTAAAAATCAAAAACAGTGACCCCTCCAGTTTCTTTAAGAACGTAAAGCTTGCTTTCTTTCAACACCATATCCAAGCAGCCGTCATTCTTCAAAGAAGAATTTTCCAAATATTGTTGTCATGATCTTCTTTCTTTTGATATGTAAAATATCATAACTCCAAACAACTAAATAATCTTTGCTTTTTTCATCGACCCACAAAACCGCTTTGCCTATACTAGTAGTTTTTCCTCTATACGAAAATTTTCCACAAGTTTTGTAATGGAGAGTCACACAGAAATCAGAATCACCGGTTCTCTTAAATATCATTTCCTTTTTATCGGTTGATTCTAGAGATGGAAGAGAGATCTTCTCTCGAGTAAAAACATTGAGAAGGTGAAAATCGGTTCTACGGTCTAACATGAGGAACCAGTTACCGCAACTAGCCAAACAACGACTCCTAGCGAGATCGAATCCGACATCTCTAATTGTGTAAGAACTAGTGTCACGGGGATCGAAAAACTTACATGAACCATTGTTGTTGCTTTCTACATTTTCCTTCGGAAAGAGGATGATCCATGGATTTGTTGGATTTATGACTCCTCCGGTGCATGATTTGGAAGCGGAATACCAATCTGAAGAAACGCATCTAGCTCTATGAAAATCGACAAAGCTCAAGCGTTCCAAGATCGACCTAATCAGGTCAAAGGCAAGTATCGGCTGCTTCGAATCATTTTTGGAATCGGTATTTTCGTTTGAACCTATCGCCATCTCTTTTTCCGTCGTCATTACGATGTCTCAGTATTAGGGTTAAGAAAACTCTAGTAGCGTGGATTTTAAGAACTACAAGATCATTAGAGCATCACCATCCATGTATCTTAGTGAGGTTCTTAGGGAAAAAAAGGAAAAAAGAAAGTGTTTTTGTGGGGTATAGTGGGTGTGTTTGAATATAAAATTAATAAAAAATTAAGAAAATGATGAAAGAGAGATCTTAAAATGGAGGGATAAGAACTTTTGAAGAGTGATTTTTGAAAGGAAGAGATAGTGTTTAAATATAAAATTAATAAAAGTTGAGTAAAAAAAAGAAAGAGAGTGTATAAAGTTGAGTAAAAGGAAGAGAGAGTGTGTGTTTTAATAATTTTATATTTAAGAACTTGGTATAAGAACTTAGTAAGACACATGGATGAAGATGACCTTATGGCATGTTCAATGCAGATTTCACGGGATCTTATGTGGTGTTCTTATAATATAAAATTATTAAAACACACACTCTCTCTTCCTTTTAATCAACTTTATACCTTTTCTTTCATCGTTTTACTCAACTTTTAAACACTCTCTCTTTCTTTTCCTTTTAAACACACTCTCAAAAGATCCAATATTAGATTCCTTTCTCCCTTTTAAACATTATCTCTTCCTTTTACTCAACTTTTATTAATTTTATATTTAAACACACACTTAATATACCTCACAAAAACACTCTATTTCTTTCTTTTACAACCATTTTAATAATCTATTATATTATTAGAGAGTTAACTATGCACCAGAATGAAAGTTGAGTTTTTATTACATAGTAATTTAAAGTTGTCTTTTATATTTGTTTTGAACGGATATAGTCTATAATTTATAATTTGGTTTTTACATGATTTTAATTTTTAACAGATATATTCCTGATAGAATAATTATGGATATATATAGATAGATATCAAATTTGATGATATCAAATTAATTTTCAATCTTATCTATTCTTTATACGATTCTTATAAATATATTCGTATACCTTTTTCATGTCAAACAAATCACCACATTCTCTCTCTTTTTTTCATAGTTCCACGTTCTGTTTTCTTAGATATTCATGTTTTTTTTTTCTTATTTGTATGTTCTCATGTTCATATAGTCCATTTGTTTTACTATTTTCCAGATTTTCAGAAATATAACTTCGGTTGATAAAGTATGGTTGATAAGGTATGGTTTCGTGATTTGTCTTTATTATAACTTTAGATTGCTCTTTACTATAAGATTTTTTTGTGTGATGTTTTGTACTAACTATGTTTTGTTATTTTTTTGATGTTTCGTAGGTTTCGCATGGTGATGCGTAAGAAGGTACTTATATGTTTCTTCTTCTTTTATAGTTTTGTTAGTATATTGCTTTCTTACCAATCGTCTGATCTATTTTGTTATAATAAATTGTTTGTTTTTATTTTGTTTATGAGATTGTTTCGTTATATAGTTTATTTTATTTTTAATATTAAAATTATACTAATGTCATTTTTTTGTTTTGTCCAAGTTGGTTTCGCTTCGTAATTTGAGTCTTATGGTTTGTACTCTTTAACGTCTTTTTTTAGTTTAGATTTCCAAACATCAATCGATCACGAATGTATGTTTTGTTTTTGTTTGTGTATATTCTTCAGCCTGGTGTTTTGATTTTTTTATTGATTTTGTTAATTTTTTCTAACATTGTTTTTTGTATTTAGCGTTTGAATATTCGATTAATAGATAAGTGGTAAAATCTAACATGATGATTAGTCTCACCTTTATTTTATATATATATACACTATTTTTTTACTTATCAAATGATATATCATATGCAGTTTTTCGAGTATGTGATATAATATGAGTTATGTGGTGGTAATGGAGATAATGGCGAGAATGATGTATCTAACACTGTTCCAAAGAAAGAAAATCAGTATAACCAAATAATGTTTTGTTTGCATAATTCTTAATTTTTAGGGGTTTAGTTTTCTTTATTTCTTATATTATTCTTTGGTTAAGACAAATATTAAATAGTTTTTAATTACTCTACTTTAACTTCTATCGAAATTGTTTTAGCATCCTTATTTTTTAACTGGATTGATTCTTTTGGCATATGAGTAGGATGGACTCAAAA
This sequence comes from Draba incana, assembly GCA_963576765.1. Lineage (NCBI taxonomy): Eukaryota > Viridiplantae > Streptophyta > Magnoliopsida > Brassicales > Brassicaceae > Draba > Draba incana. Next base: position 1,896,840 of record OY755207.1, on the reverse strand, counting down.
AATCTGTATATTTAATTAACGATGCATTGGTGTTGAAATTGTTGGGATTATCGTTATGCAACAAAATTGTGGTTGTAGATAGATACCTAATTCGGTTGCATAAAAAAATTGTTTGCTTCTTTTGTTTAAGGTATTATGAATATTATAATTGTTTAGATTTTGATCAGGAAAAATGTATATTGTAGATTAATGAGTGACTCGGGTATTAAGGTGAGTGACCTTCTACCAAACCTGTGTTGGAAATTGGTCGAGGATTGAATTGTAAGAGAGATACATGTAACGATGATTAACAGACTTGAATAACCATTATAACAAAATAATTCTGAGAGATATAGTCTCTCTTAGCGGTACAAAACAGAAGATCCCTTTTGATATGAACTTTGAGAAACTTTTCAAGGGCTACATAGCAATGAAGTTTTCGATGTGATACAAACAAAATTATAGAAAACCTTGACCTCATGTATTATACAATTGATTTCTTAGCGAAGAAGGCTATACATAAAATGTATTGATGGTCGAGAAGAAAAAACACATACATCATATCTCAAAAAAAAAAATTGAAAGGGTTTTTAGACCAGAACTGACCATCAAAACACACACACACACACACACAAAATTACGATGCATGACCGAAGAAAGGCCAGAAGAACCATGCAATTTGTTCAACAAAGTGCCAAAGTCCTCGAGACTCTCTGCAAAAAAAAAACAGCAAATAAATTAAAAGAAAATGGAAGGCGACAATTATTACATCACATTGATCTTATATCAACTTTAATTTATGGTCAACTAACTTAATGGAATTAATATTTTTATGAGCATTAGAAAGCAGTTATGGTCACTTAAGTGGTGGATTATGCAAAAAGAAACACATGGGTTGATCCAATCGTAATAACTCTATGTAATATTATAGATGGTTTATAAGTAAACAGAGTTACCTAAGAAGCGATGAGCTATCCCATGAAAGGTATCCTTGAATGTGAGTAACTCTGATTACTAATTACATTGTGCCTTATTTTTGGAAATGTTTCTCTACATGGATACTAATCTAACTATTTGTTCATCTACATATGGTGTTTTAAATCATACGGAAGTTATAATTAGTTTAGAGTTATAATTTGTGATTCTAATTTTTTTTTGTAGCATTCGTTATGTTCTCACTGTTAGTTATGCTTTTGTACGATTTTTATGTTTTACAGATTTGTTTCCTATAAGATGGGAATATGTCGGGTTCTATATATACTTTGTTTTAATCATTTGGGTCTGTGTCGAGTAATACTGATAGATCGATTCATTGTTATGAAACTTTTTGTGCTTTCGTAGATTAACTATGAAAAAGGTATGCATCTATATGGTAATCTCTTATGTCTGTGTTTTTCTTTAGGAAACATTTTATATAACAAGTTTTATGGGTTCTCCGTGTCGGTTTACTTGGGATCCTGCACTTGAGATTTGGAATGTGCGTCATTTGTTGGATTTTTTTTTTACCGAGAATCATCGTATAATCATGACACACATACATTTTTCATGTGTATTATGAGCTTTTTTTGAATAGTACTTATATTACTCCATGAAAAGAACTTTGTCGAATTCATCCCATTCTTTCCGTTTATCATTTTACTTGACAAAAGGGAGAGAAATATCCAAAATCATGTTTTTAATATCTATATTTGGTCGTAGCGTTTTTTATGTAAGAGTTTAGGCTCTCTGATTATCGTTTGGTATTCCTTAGATTCTAGATATTTAGCCTATCATTAATCATTTCAAATCATTCCATGTTTTGTGTACATGTGTGTGGGTTTAGGCTCCCATATTAGAGTTTACTATCACTAAAATCCACATATTTAGTCAATTCAAGCTGACTTAAATCCATATATTTATTCAAATCGCTATGTTTAAATCATTTCATACTGTAAGTCATTTGTGAGGGTTTGGGTTCCCATATTTGAGTTTAGTACCACTTAAAATCCGTATACACAGTCATTTCAAACTGATTAAAATCGAAATAGTTATTCAAATCAATTTGTTTAAACCATTCCATACTATAAATATATTTGTGATGGTTTAGGCTCTCATATTAGGATGTAGTACCACTTAAAATCCACATTTGTAATCAATTTGAACTGATTAAAATCAATATATTTATCTAAATAGTTCTATTTAAATCATTTCATATTGTAAGTTCATTTGTGAGGGTTTGGACTCCCATATTAGGGTTTAATACCACTTAAAATCCAAATACTTAGTCATTCAAACTGATGAAAATTCGGTTCGAATCCGGTTTTATCTGAACCCAAACATAAATATAAAGTCATTAATGCCACTAAACATAAAGCCTAAACATAAAAAGAAAGCACACATTCAAATATAAGACCAAAATGAAGAAAAAGCGAGTTTTATCCATTTAATAAGGTTCAAATTTCAAAAATTGTATAAAATGTGAAAGAAAGAAAAAGGAACTTAAGTAGAAGATATATATTGTTTCTATATAATTGGTTTGTTGGGTTATTATTTCGGTTATCGGATATATCCAAAACCGAACCGAAATCCAAAGTAAAACAAATTGAAAACCATTCGGTTATATAATAATAACCAATATAGATCTAACCGCTTAATTTCAGTCGGGTTCGGTTTTGGATTTCGGATTCGGATAATTTGTCCACCCCTAATTGTATATCTACATTTATGAGGGTTTAAGCTCCCATATTAAGATTTAATACCTCTTAAAAAGTTAAAATAGACGATTTTAGTCAAATCATTCATTTATTATTATTAAATATTTTACGCACATTTATGAGCATTTAGGTTTCAACCTTAGGGTTTATTCCTCTTTAAAATCAATCAATTGGATCTGAATAAAATCAATATATTAATTCAAATCTATTTGTTTAAATCATTTCATACTATAAATACATTTGTGAGGTTTATGCTTCCATATTAGAGTAAGTACCACTTGAAAGCCACATACGTAGGCTATTCGAATTGATGAAAATCGATATATTTACTTCAAATCGATTTGTTTAAAACTATTCCATAGTGTAAATACATTTGTGAGGGTTTAGGCTCCCTTAAAAGGGTTTGATACCACTTAAAATTCTCATACTTGGTCAATTTGAACTACTTAAAATCGATATATTTATTCAAATTATTATGTTTCAATCATTCCATATTGTAAGTACATTTGTAAGTATTTGGACTCCCTTATTAGAGCTTAAGTTCCCTTATAATAAATTATAATGCCCGTGCAAGAGCGCGGGTAAAATCCTAGTTTGATATTATAAGAACACCCCATAAGATTCCAAAATGTCACCATTGAACATGCCCTTAGGCGGTTCGCAATTTTACCGGTTGAACCGGATCATTTTTGAATCATTGGTGGGTCGATTGTTTTATTTAATAACGAAAAAAAAATGAGTTATGAGTCGGTTACTATTAATTTTTTTCAAAAAAAAACTTTGATCGTTCTAGTGATCCCCTTGTTAGGCCAAGTTCAACATCGTTTTAAAAAAGCGAATCAAAATTATTCACACTAGATTTTCTTTGCATCACCACAAATTTATCACTTTTTTTGTCACCACAAATTGATCACTATTCCACAAACTGAAGGGTGAGTTTAAGCATTATTTTTTTTTTTACATAATATATATGGATTTAAGTACCTTCGGATCGGTGGATCGAAACGGTTGACCATAAGTCGATAAATTTCTTATTTAAAATGATGAATACATAGTTTATATTCTATAAATCAGATAAAAATTGGAGTATGGGTTTTCAAACCCTTTCGATTGGAAACACTTAAATGTAAAAATCAGCAAAACTCTTTGTTCCACAATTTTTAAAAAAAAGCACCCTTAACCAAAAAAAACAAAACTTGATATAGCTTTAAAGTAACCATTTTCCACTAAAAATGGGGGAAAACCAACGACCATCCTTGAAAGATATTGGTGAGGAAGCAGTAACATGTTTAAACTCTTCCACCACCTCTTTTGTTTGAATATCGTAGATGCAAACATTGTTTTCATTGTGGCGTAGACTAATCCCATGGCATCTATAAAACTGATCATTACTAAAATATATGCAATTTTTCTCAACTCCATCTTTAGCTGCTATTGTTGTTCCAATATCCAAAAACAATGTTTCGTTCCCTAAAGAATGGACTATGCTCCATTGTAATGACTTAGGATCCAACTTGTGCATGATGACTAAGGATCTCAATTTACTTGAAATCAACAAAACTTCTCCGGACAAGGTCATAGCAAGATTTTCGGAGTACTCTGGATGATGCCAAAGCGGAGATGGGAAACATACACATTTCTTTGGAGAATCACCACAACAGAAATAAAAAACATTGATCTTTCGGCTATCACAAAGCACGTAAATCTTGCTATCTTTAAACAGCATATCGACGCATTTGCTTCCTCTCTTTAAAAGTTCAAACACTTTCCAGCTTTTACTACTATCTCCTTTCTTGTAATATGCAAAAAAACAGTCAATGTTCCACACAACAAAATAATCTTTGCTTCTTTCATCTACCCACAAAATCACACTTCTAATTCTAACATTTGAGTATCGACGTTGATTACGAGATCCATAATAGAAAGTCAGAAAGTAATCAGACTTGCCAATCATCTCAAACTTTGTTTGACATCCATCAAGAGCTTCCAGAGACGGAAGACGAATCCTCTGTCGAGTAAACAGATTCAGAAGATGAAAATTGGTTCTATTCTCTAACATCAAGAACCAACTACCAGAATTCGCCAAACAACGACTCCTAGTGAAATCATATCCAAGGTTTGTTACTGTATATGATTTATTTTCACAGGGATCAAACAACTTAGATGAACCGTTGTTTTTGTTTGGAAAGAGAATAAGCCATGGAGTTGGGGTTTGTCTCATGTATAACTCCGCAGTGGAATACCAATCTAAAGAAAGTGACCTTGCTTTATGAAAAGCTACAAAGTCCAAACGTTCCAAGATCAATCGCATCAGGTCAGGGACAAGCATCTGTCTCTTTGAATCGGATCAAGTCTTTTCGTCGGAACCGATTATCATCGCCTTCTTCGGCGGCATAGGTTTTTTTTTTGGAACCGGGTCATGATGATAGACTTTAGGGTTTATATATATGAGCTTGTTTATTTGTCGCGTAAAATAAGGAAACAGATATATTCTTATTATATAAAGGAGAGTTATTATAACTGTAACTCACGAGATCGCGACACGTGTTAAGTAGTCGTTTAGATTGTGACACATATCAATTATTTAAATATGTAAATTTTTCAATACTAAAATTGTTAGTTACTCAAAAGGAAGAAATTAAAATAGAAAATAAACAATATATAAAGGAGAGTTCTTATAATTGTAACTCACGAGATCGCGACACGTGTTAAGTAGTCGTTTAGATTGTGACACATGTTAATTATTCAAATATGTAAATTTTCTAATACCAAAATTGTTAGTTACTCAAAATGGAAGAAACTAAAATGGAAAATAAACAAACATAAAATAAAGATAAAGAAATTTTGGTTAGTTGTATGTTTAGTTTACGAAATAACATCAAAGGAGAATCGTCAAAACATGTACGAATGGTTTAGTTGTTATATCAAATTATTTAATGATTTAAATCATATTTATATATATCAAGTATGTATACTTTAGTAATTTCCAAATTCTTCAAACTATATGAGTTATGAAACTATATTTTTCAAATTACATATGAACCTATAATTTAAATATTGCATTATCTAAATTTTTTTTTTTGTCAAAACATTACATTATCTAAGTTAGGATTTGAATTAAGAATATATATATAATAAGTTAAGGTTTAAATTAAGAATATGGTATGTTTTTCTCTAAAATATTTTAAGCCATAATTATTTACAATAAATCAATTAATCTTCGCATCGCGAGGGGTTTAAATCTAGTTAAAAAATAAAGAGAATAAAATTTCTCTAAAATAACACAAAGGTTTGAATTCGAGAGTTACATTTTTTTGGAAACTTAGACGAAAAAAAAAACTAAAATTGGAAAAACAAAATATCCCTCTCAAGTATGACGTGAGAGGGAGAAAAAAGAAGAAGATAAATTTCCGTTTAGCTTTACTCTTTCATTGTCCATGGGCACAATGAGTTTGGGAGTCAACGCCATTATCTCAAGTTTCCGTGGCTAATGTTCACTCAATGTTAGACTATCTTACGGCAACATGCCGTACTCCTGTACTACCGCCCACAGGGATCACTATGGCATCTCTAGGATCTTGGATTTGCTGGAATATCTGGACCGCCCGTAATCTTCTCGTTTTTGAACAAACACAAGTCTCTGTTGAGGAAATAATAGCCAAAGCCATTAGAGAAGCCAAGATATGGGAAGTAGCTCAAGAGGAGTTACAAACACGAAGACAAGGTGTAACATCAAGCCCGGAAGAGGAGTTACCCACAGACCGTATTATATGTTACACGGATGCAGCATGGTCTCAAGAGAAGTCATTCGCCGGTTTAGGTTGGTGGTTCCATAACGTGACAGAGCCGACCAGAGAAGAGTTCTCGGAGGCGGAACCGAACGTATTTTCGGCGATCTCAGCCGAGACTTGGGCCATAGTCAGGGCTCTTAAGAAGGCTCAAGAGAAGGGAGTGGAGAGTCTACACATTTGTTCTGATTCACAAGTTTTGATTAACTTGCTGAGGAAGAAAGAATCAAATTCTGAACTACACAACCTTCTTTTCGAGATTAACATGCTAGCTTCTCATTTTAGAAAGCTCTCCTTTTCTTTTGTATCACGAGAAGCCAATATGTTAGCCGACTCGTTATCTAAACGAGCCTTAGCGGCTTGTCCTTTGTCGACGGTTTCGACTTAATAATATATCTATCGTTTTGAACAAAAAAAAAATCCGTTTAGCAGATTGCCTCTATCGTATTTTGAAGGTATGTCGCAGAAAATGCATTATGTTGATATGCTGTAGTGCAGTACCATCATACTCGTCGTAACGACTAGCAAAGCGGTGTAAAACCAAATCGGGATTCTTTACCGAATTGATTGAATTTTTTTTCTTTCAAAACCAAGAGTCACTCTGTCCCGAGCAATGTTTTTAAACCTGACCCAGACATCGAACCGGACTACCTATCAGATCACCAGGTCACTGGTCCAACCGTGGATCAACCGCGAGTCACTAAGTTATTAAACTTATATATAGATATCTTTGTTTTGTGAATATATAAATAAACAAAATCATACCCTCAATATAAAATAAGGTTAATTTAGTATAGCAAAGAAAAAAAATTATATCTATTAAACTAGCCAAAAGTGATATATGTGGTCAAACGAAAACCATTAATTTTAGGGTTTTTGCTAGTTTTTAAGTCATAATTTTTTTTGTTAGAGCATCATTATAGATAGTAAATAGGGGTAAATATAGTAGGTTGTTAAAATATAAAATTATTAAAATTTGAGTAAAAGGAAGAAATAGAGTGTTTTTGTGGGGTTATTGAAATATAAAATTAATAAAAGAGAAGAGATAGTAGGTGTAAGCAAATATAAAAGGAAGAGAGAGTTGTTAATTTTGTATTTTATATTTGGGAAAACGGTCATCAAAATACTGAACTGTGCAAATTGCGCCAGTTTAAGTACGAACTTTGTCTTGAGCCAATTAAGTTACAGAGGTGAGTTGACTGAGTAACATTAGACACAAAATTAGTCAACACTAACTTCCGTGTTAGAGGTGTTAAACGGCGTTTACGGTGTCTGTTAATACAAAACGACGTCTTTTTGTATTCAGAAAAAAACACGATTTTAGAGTAAAAATCCCCAAATCAAAACTCAAATCCCTAAAATCCCAAATCATGTTCTTACCCAAATCAATCGTGACAATCTTTGAGAGAACCCAGAATGAAAATCAATCATCTTCTTTTAGCAAAAAAAAAAAGAAAATCAATCATCTTCTTCTTCTAACTCTGTTGCAGTTAATGAATACGGTGCGGTTGGAAAACAGTCCTAATCCAAATTTCTAGATCCGGGAGGCTCATTTCCGTCGTATTCGATCAATAACGGGGCCGGTCGTTCTCCGCCGCTTCCGCTTCCTCCGGGTCAATTCACGGCGGCAATTCCGTCGTCGTCTTCATCAATTCCGCTTCCTCCGGGTCAATATACAGCATCAATTGCGTTGTCGTCTTCATTGATTCCTCCCGGTAGTGAACCGTTCAATGGTGTGGAATCGGATCGATGGTGGCTCCTTCAAGTAAGTATAAACGTCACAGTAACTAATATCTACACAAGTAGTGAATGATTCTTGTTTCTTATGCCTTATATTTGTTTCTTGAATTAGCTTTGATGGTGATCTCATGGAGGCTGTGTTTGGTTACATTAACAGAAGGCCATGAAGTTGAAATTGATACAGAGAAGCTCTGTGGAATAGCTCCAACGCCAGAAGAACAGACAGAGATCTTAGAATTCAAACACGCATTCACAAATGTAAACAACACTAATCTGCATTCAAAAAAATCAATAAAGTCTCAAAATTTCCAGATTTCAACAATAACACATGAATCGGATCAAAGAAACAAAAACTGGGTTAATTCGAAAGAATAAATAAGAATTTTTTTTTTTCAAATACCTGATGAAAAATCGAGGATTGAACAAAGAATAGGGTTCCCTTTTTTCACAGAATTAGCCAATCTTTTGTGGCTTGAGGTTTCAAGAACTTTTGTTTCCTGAAAAAAATTTGGCAAAACGAAGAAGAAGAAACTAGGGGTTTCAGATTTTGATTTTGGGATTTTTACTCTAAAATCGTGTTTTTCTGAATACAAAACGACGTCGTTTTGTATTAATGGACACAGTAAACGCCGTTTAACAGCTCTAACACGGAAGTTAGTATTGACTAATTTTGTGTCTAATGTTGCTCAGTCAACTCACCTCTGTAACTTAATTGGCTCAAGACAAAGTTCGTACTTAAATTGGCGCAATTTGCACAGTTCAATATTTTAGTGACCGTTGTTGGGGTCGGTTTTCACCCACTCAGCATTAACGTCCAAAGACAAGTCAGTAGAAGAAATGGTATTCCAGATTCTCGACGAGGCAAGGCATGACAGCACCTAGATATTCTTGCGGAGCGACGCATGTGGCAGCAGAGAGAACCTGGGAGAAGCACGAAGAGACTGGGGCTTTGGCCAAAGGAGCGACCACGGCCTCGCCCGGTGAGACCGAGCCTGACTTCGGCCAAAGGAGCGACCACGGCCTCGCTTGGTCCGACCGAGCCTGGCTTTGGCCCATCTTGCGACCACGGCTTCGCCCGGTGAGGCCGAGCCTGGCTTCGGCCCATCTCGCGACCACGGCCTTTCCCCGACGATCGATCACGTCCTCAGTCCCATATAATCTTCAGCCCAGTAAGGCGAAGCCCACGTAGATGCAGCCGACTCCATAGAAGCTTAGGAAACATAGCCGCCTTAGACATAGTATAAATACCTCTTTGTACAAACCCTAAAGGGGATCCGAAATTTTATACACAAACTCTCTACCAAACTTTTACACAGCAATAACAACAACTCTTTCTCAATCTCTTGTGATCCCTAGCTAACCTAGAAGTCTCTATCTCCTCAAAACCCTTACAAATCTAATTGTGTTGGTTTCGACCCCCACAATTTGGCGCCGACTAAGGGGAAGCAGAGAGTTTCTGACACAAGAAAGCTAGGTCTCGCAACACCGTCAGAATGTCTAGCAGCAATAACATGAGCAGCGAAGGATCCTCGTCTCACAGGAATGATGAGGCAATGGAGAACTCCGTGGAGAACACTGCGCCTCGCGCCGCTGACAAGCCAGCGGATATCACGGAGATCAAGCAGATGCTTAAGACGCTCGTGAAGAAAGCATTGGATCAGGAGAAGTACAACGAGACTACGACAAGCGAGCTACAAGCGCTCAAGCAAAAGAAGTGCAAGAGGTCTCGTGTCCGTCCAACACGTCTCAGCTTTAACACGCCTTGAACCAATCGAAGGGATCGAAACGAGGAGCTGCCGCTTCGGACCAATTACACGGCTCCAGAAAACTTTCCTCCACCACCGCCTCGTCGGGAATCTGACGAAACTCCCGAACGTGTGGTAGAGGAATCGGATGAAGACCAACCTCCTCCTCGGAGACGTGCCCGAACAGACACTGTTGGCGACAACAGCAAATCAAGCAGTAACGAGGAGCCCTCATCTCGGAGGAGTAGCGAGAAGAAAGAGAACTCTATCAAAGCTCCCGTAACCAACACCTCCACCTCGGGCCCTCGTCTGTCAAGCCAACGGAGAGATTAGCATCAACATCATCAGACCCGAGAAGACGATGCAGCGAGGTAGTAAATTTGATGTCGAGTACTCAAAGCCAGCGGCAACGACTTCAGATCCGCCCCAGCATCAGGCCCCATCAGGTCGTCGCCCTGATTTTTCCGTCACCATCGGATCCTCGCCCCGATCTTCCTTTGCCATCGGGCTCGTGCCCGCGATATCAGTCGGCCCGAAGCTGCCATCGGTTCCCGTTGCTTTCGCCATCAAGACATCGCTCTAGGCTCACGTTCTCGTCGCCATCTGGCCCCCGGGATAACCCATGTTATCATCGCCTTCAGATCAGAGACGGCAGTGTCCCAAGGCTTCGGCATCATGGCATGAAATCCTCGGGTCAACCATGCCTTCGGGTCCATCGAAATCGAGGCGACCCTCGTCACGGTTGAGCCTCGGTTCCATATTCCTTTGTTCCATAAACACTGCCAAAGCTGCCGTCGGGTCACCTCCCAAAGACGTCGTCTTCGAGTTCACCTCGACGTCAGACCTCATCAGGACTTCAGCACCGCGAAAAGAGGACCTCGCGCCCTTGGCACCCTCGTGCCCTCGGACCCCCTTACGCCCTCGGCACCCTCGCGCCCCTCACGCTCGGCGCCCTCGCGCCTTCGGTACTTCTCGCGACCTCGAGTTGACAGGGATCATCGGCAACACTTCATCTTCTTCTCGAATTAACTCGGAGCACCTCCGATTTACCTCATTAAGTCGCCTCCGGTCACGTCGCAGCAACAACAATACCTTGTTTCTGACCGAATAATAAGCTTTGCGAGCCCGATGTGTCTAGAACTCAACACGCGAGCTCGCCTTTTCCGATTTCACAATCAATCTCAATTTCCAGACCCGTTTCGCCTCGTCGCCGCCTCTAATCGACCGTCTCATATCACCTGTTCTGGTTCACCTCGTCAACATGCTCACCTCTCTTGACATCACCAAAAGAGCTTGCCGCAGCACGAATCAACCCCTTCCGAGTTGATTCACTTACTTTATCGCTTCCACTTCGCAATGCAGTTTATCCTGGCCTCATCAATTCAAATAAAAACCTCTGTGAGCTTGCCGTCTGTAGAGTTAAGCTACCCGCGAGTTTGTCCTCTTTAATCAACTTGATCCTAATCCTGCAAGCAACTCGTAACTTAACGTCGTGACTTCCGGTGAAGATTCAACTCTCCATCTCTCGAGTTTATTTTCTCAAACGGGTCGATCTCGCAAAACCGAAGTACCTCGCCTAGTCAGCACCCAATCACCATGCTTCTACTCTCTCGTTCACCTAATGAACTCGGTGTCACTATCTCTCAGGTTCACCTCATGGATTTGGTGGATCGTTGTTTAATCACCGAAGGAATTCAATTGTGTGAAGAGTTATAGATGGGCTTGGAGAGCCAAATTGTCGGCCCAAATAAACTCTTCGATGAACCTTACCTCATGGTCTTCTTTTCCCCGAATTCATCTTGCCGTTTTCTCTTAAGAGGGGCGTGGTCGCCTCCTCTCAATCTCACTTTGGCATTACCTCATCGTCGAGTGCGAATAAGATTAACCTCGCCGTCCACACTTTGGGACCTCATTGTGTCACTTAAATCAACTTCGTGTACAAGGAGAGAAGGTGAAGTTTTGGTCTTGATGAAACAAGAAATTTCAAGAAAGGAGACGTCAGACAAAGATTTTATGAGCGTCACAAATACCACATCGCGGTCACTTTTTCTTGCCGACCTCGTGGTGAATTGAAAGGGATTCATGAATCAAGTGACCTTATCACTACGTTGAAGAGACATCGTTTCTACTTCTCTAACAATTCACCTCGCCATCAAAGACAACCTTATCATCTTAATTTATCATCGCCGACCGCGATTACCTCGGTGACCTCGTTACCTTCTCTGATTTCATGAACCACTTCAGCCTCAAGACCTCATTTCACCTCGTCACCGCAAATTTTCTTCTCCAAAGTCAGCCTCTACCTTGCAATCGGACCGAATCAATGAGTTGGGGTTATCTTGTCGCACCTCGTAAGCTCGTGGGAGCTTAGAGTCACCTTGCAACAAGACGGCTCGTTTCTTCTCCACCTTGTCTCGATCTGCCGTACACGCGACCTTGCTAAGCTCATAGAACCAATCAGGGCAGCTCGCCGGAGGAATGCCACATGTGCATCATGGATAAGTTCGCGGAGGAGCCTGTGTTATTTCGACCAGTCCGCTGATAAGACCGTCTGTCTCCATCTCGACCAGTCAACGGATAGATTATTTTGTCTCCGTCTTGACCGGTCCGCTGACAGAACGCTCTGTAATCATATCGACCAGATTGCAGTCACATCTTCGGACTAGCTCGCCGCAAAGCATTTTTCGATCGCCTCGCCCAAAAGCTCAAAAGCGGGTCCTTACAAAAAAAAAAAAAAACTCATTCAAGATTTTATTCTAAATATGCTAGACTTGCGACGTGAAAAAGAAACGAAGAAGAAGACTTGTAATGTTGTGAGGATGGGCTTGATGCTGAAAGTCAAAGGCCCACTTACAAGTTTGACTTCACAACACACTTCGCCGGTTTCGTTGTTACTTCGATGCTCACTAAGTCTCTTGTCAAATCCGCAAATGAAACCATACCAACTCAAAACCAACCTCGCACCTCGTTGGTTAAGTTCACGAGCTAATCGCAACGTCGTATCAACTAGTCGCGCCTCGCAAGTTTTACTGAGTTGACTCACCCACTGAGTCAACTCGCTAACCTTGCAGATCATAACAATACATCACATCAATTCTGCGAGCTCAGAGACAAATCGATCAACCACCTCGTTGAGTTCGTCTTCACAAGCACCTTATCACTCACGATTCGATTAGCTTCATTACGATCTCGCCTCTCCGTCTCTTCACTTCGTAAGCCAGATTGAATTGAATCGTCCACTGAGTTCACTCGCTGCACCTCGCCAGACTCGTAACCAAAGCTGGAATCGACCTCTCCAGACCAGCTCTGCGAGTTTGACGTCCCTAAAAATCTGCGAGCTCGTCCTCTCCTAATCAACCTCCTTGATTGAATCCCAAGTCTGCGAGCCCAATCCTCCAACGTAAGCTCGCAGCACCCGTTCACCTCGCCCTCGGCATTTCACCTCGAGCTCGCACTCGTCTTCAACTTACACCGCGAGCTCGTGCTCGTCTTCATCTTACTCCACCTCGAGCTCGCACTCGTCTTCAACTTACACCGCGAGCTCATGCTCGTCTTTATCTTACTCCACCTCGAGCTCGCACTTGTCTTCAACTTATACCGCGAGCTCAAGCTCGTCTTCATCTAACTCTACCTCAAGCTCGCGCTCGTCTTCAACTTATACCGCGAGCTCGCACCTCACGATTGAGCTCCTAACCTCACACCTCATGATTGAGCCTGCAACCTCACACCTTACGATTGAGCTAGTAACCTCACATCGCCGAGTCCACTCGCGGAACCTCACACCGAGTCAACTCGCCCACTTCGCCAATTGAAAGCAACCACCTTGTAATCTGATCTCCAAATCAAATCGTGCACGAGAGCTCAAGCCTCTCCACAAGCTCACCTTGCGGGCTCGCTTAAGCACGAGGTTGACCTTCGTTAAAGAAGGGATTCACCAACCTCAAAATCGAGCTCCATCTCCCACCATCTTGACTTCTTCACCTCATGGGCTCGTCGACACTCAAGTCCACCTTGCAGACTTATCGATACGCCTATCTCACTTCCTGGATGCGAAACGCATCTGCAGCGACTACGGCACCAGCACGGCAAAGACTCAGAGCGAGCAAAGCTCTCACCTGGAGCGGCGACGCCACGGTCAACATCACCGCCGTGTTTGTCGTGTTGCATTTTTCCTACAAGGCCAAGTCTGTTGTGTCACCTACATACAAGTCAACAATGAAGGCTAAGCAAGCAAGCAAACGAAACACCCAACCAGACTGCGACGCCGCCACCTTTTTCGAAGCACAAGCCTCATCTCCGGATGAGCTCCACATGATCTCCTCCGCCTTCGGGGGGGGGGGGGAGTGAATGTTTTCACTTAAGCCTCGTTCCGTACGAGCTCACTTGATCTCCTCCGCCTTCAGGGAGGGGAGTGAGTGTTTTCATCCAGTCTCTAGACGACTTCAGTTCCCTTTTTCGTCTAAAAAAGGGGGAGTGGGGTACCCGTACGCCACTCCTTGACAAAATCATTGACAACATCATCGTCAATCACAAACACTCGCCACAGCACTCATCATGAGAACAGCTTGTCCTCTATGGACTGATCAAAGCTTTATTCGAGTAGAGTCGTTCTGCATTTATTACTGCTGGCCACAGCAATAGTGCGGAGATACGAACACAATGACATCCACAACGGATACAGCGCGCTATATAAGTACCAGTGTTCAGTATTGGGTCAAGCCAACTGATCACTCAGAAACCCAACAAACGTCGTTGGTAAAATGCAGCTGCTAATGACCTCCGTTCGAATTATACCCTGAACGTGTCATTCAGAAACCCAGGATACACGCTGGTCAAATCTAAGGTGAACTTGTTCTCGGACAGACGTGTCTCGAGAACGGCACCATTCCACAAAGTCCAACAGCAACATTGGCAGATAGAGAGCGTAAACGCATTCGCATTCTCTCTACTTAACAAAGCAAACAAAGCCTCATTCATGAGCAAACAAAGCCCCATTCGGGAAGCCCAACGTCAATGTTGGCAAACACATGACAAAAACACCTAACAGTCCAAGGAATTCCTAAGTATAGGAACAACATCAGCAACATCTAAAGCAAGTACCTGAATCTGAAACCATCAAGGTTCACCATGAATAAAAATTACAAAGTCATCCCGCATTCTCCGCAATGCAAGGATCCAAAATAATAGCAAGGATACAAACCATCTAATGCTACAACCGATATTATCAAATACAACAAGAGTTTTCAGAAACAAGAAACTACAAATAAACTAAGTCATAATCACAGAGCAACGGTCATGCCTCCTCATCAGCTACATCAGCATCCTCTGTGATCTCCAAGGCTTGCCTCACGCTAGAGACAAGCTCATCAAATCTTTATCAACGTTAGGCCTCCTCTCTTCCTCAGCATCCGCTAAATCATCAAAAAACGTCCTCATCGCCCTCATCAAGTCCTCTAAGGCAAGGCCAAGGAACAGTGAGCTTGCTACGAAGACAGATCCTAGAACCGGCATTCTCATGACGCGCTCATCTTCGCTCAAGGCCGCGACCTTGGGGTCGGTCCTGCCTGACATTACGACCACATGGTTGGCTTTGGGCGATACCGCGACCGCATGGTCGGCCTGGGATGACGTCGCGACCACAGGATCGCTTATACTCAAGGACGTGACCGCGGGGGTCGATTCCACCCGAAGCCTTGACCTTGGGGTCGGTTCGGTCTGACATCGCCCCGATGTCTTTGGCTCGATGCGACAACGCCGCCGGTTTACAGCAGTCAATCGAACCGAGCTTCGTCTTATCCATAACAACGATTTCACCTACAACAAATCCACAAGATAAATTAAAAGTCAAGAATTGCCATCATTCACCAAGAACATATCTCAAGAACAAGCTCCTTCTACGAATAGTCATCAAAGAGAAATTCTTACAAAATCAAAGACTATCATTCCTAGAAACAAGGCCTAGGAACTTGAATTCCCAAACCAAAACTCAAGGGAATCAAGAGGTACATGGATTTGTTCTTCCTAAAATACTAGATCCAAAAGCTTGTCTCCTCAAACAAAAGCTCATGGGACTTAAAGCAAAGACTTAGGAAGGCAATGAGGGAAGCTTACCAAAGAAGAAGCGTGGATAATGAGGACCCGAGCTCATGATTGGCTTTGCAAAAATCCGGCGGCTCCACACAGTCGGCGATGGCAAGAAGAAAAAAATATATATATCAAAACTTTATCCTCTCTTTCTCTCACCAAGCGGGTCCCGACTCCATTCAAAATAACACAACACTCTTCCCTCCGGAAAATCGCCTAGCTATTACTCGGAAACGTCATTGACATTAGCAATCGCAGCACGAAGTCTTAAAACCTCCATAGGAAATACGGAGTCTTAAAATCTTCGAGAGAAAAAGAAAAAATCCTTTCCGCAGAAAAAGCAGCAGCTTCGACAAAGGGAGCACGAAGTCTTAAAATCTTCACAACACCTACAGAGTCTTAAAACCTCTTGCATAAAGTCACTCTCTACTACTGTGAAAGAGGATAGGCAAGCGCCTTGACTTCAAACGTTAACGCTGATACTCAACACATCTTTTAACTCGGCACTATTAGCTCTAACACTACCGAGCTGGGGGGCTAACTGTTGGGGTCGGTTTTCACCCACTCAGCATTAACGTCCAAAGACAAGTCAGTAGAAGAAATGGTCCTCCAGATTCTCCACGAGGCAAGGCATGACAGCACCTAGATCTTCTTGCGGAGCGACGCATGTGGCAGCAGAGAGAACCTGGGAGAAGCACGAAGAGACTGGGGCTTCGGCCAAAGGAGCGACCACGGCCTCGCCCGGTGATACCGAGCCTGACTTCGGCCAAAGGAGCGACCACGACCTCGCCTGGTCCGACCGAGCCTGGCTTCGGCCCATCTCGCGACCACGGCTTCGCTCGGTGAGGCCGAGCTTGGCTTCGGCCCATCTCGCGACCACGGCTTCGCCCGGTGAGGCCGAGCTTGGCTTCGGCCCATCTCACGACCACGGCCTTTCCCCGACGATCGATCACGTCCTCAGTCCCATACAATCTTCAGCCCAGTAATGCGAAGCCCACGTAGATGCAGCCGACTCCGCAGAAGCTTAGGAAACATAGCCGCCTTAGACATAGTATAAATACCTCTTTGTACAAACCCTAAAGGGGATCCGAAATTTCATACACAAACTCTGTACCAAACTTTTACACAGCAATAACAACAACTCTTTCTCAATCTCTTGTGATCCCTAGCTAACCTAGAAGTCTCTATCTCCTCAAAACCCTTACAAATCTAATTGTGTTGGTTTCGACCCCCACAACCGTTTTCCCTTTTATATTTACCCCTATTGAAAGGAAAAGAGAGTGTTTAAATATAAAATTAATAAAAGTTGAGTAAAATGATGAAAGAGAAGGTATAAAGTTGAGTAAAAGGAAGAGAGAGTGTGTGTTTTAATAATTTTCTATTTTATATTTACCCCTATTTACCATTGATAATGATGTTCTTATACATTAAACTATCCCTATAAAATACAACAAAATTTTAAATTTTTCATCTTTGATTCAAAACCAAAAATAAAAAACTTCTAAAAATAAAAGTAGTTGGAAACTAAAAAACCCTATATCAACTAGTCAAAACGCATCTTTTAATTCAAATTTTAAGATTGCTTCAAAACCCAAACCGCCTGTTCGACCAACCGGTTCACGGGTTAATAGCGGATTTTTCCGAATTTCTACTGGATTTTAAATAGTCGGTTTTACCATCAAACCCAAACCATAATATTATCGGGTCGTGGTTCAACCGGGTGGACCGAGCGGTCCGTTCCGGGCCTGAAAACATTGGTCCCGAGCAAATTAGTCTGATTTACATTGAAAATACAAATGTTTTTTTTTTTTGATAAAAAAATACAAATGTTTTGAAGACAACACACATGATAACAAAATGGATTCTTAACTTTTATTATCTCAAGTTGAAAAATGCGTTGTGTAATGCGTTGTGTTAATAAAATGGACACAGTTCAACACTTTTATACAATCCGTTTACTTGCTAAAATATGTTTGAACCGAACTGAAAAACTTTTGGATCACTGGATCGAAGCATGAGTTAATAAATTTATGACTTTCAAATCAAAATGATAAATATAAAGTTTATATTCTATAAATCAGATAAAAAATGGAGTATGGTTTTCAAACCCTTTCGATTTGAAACACGAAAATATAAAACTAACAAAACTCTTGTTCCACAATTAAACAAATAACAATAATCCACCCTAGAAAACCCTTATTTCATATAAAAAAAAATAATAATAATCCACCCTTACCAAAGTAGAATTGTTGATAATAGCTTCTTAAAGCAACCATTTTCCACCAAAAGTTGGGAAAACCCAACGAGCGTCCTTGAAAAGTAATTGCGACGAATCAGAAAGATGTTGAAACATTTGGACTTTTTTATTGGTTTGAATATTGTAGATGCAAATACCACTATTATCGTGTTTCATCCAAGATTTTTTATATAACGGAGGCTTACTACGATATATGCAATTTTTCATAGCTCCATCATTGGCTGCAACCGTTATTCCTTGATCCAAAAGCAATACTTCGTCGCCAAGAGACTTGAACATACTCCATTCTGATGACTCGGGATCCATCTTAGCGACGTATAAGTAATATCTTGAAACGATTAGAACTTCTCCGGACAAAGTCACAGCAAGATGATTATTATTAGTGTCCATAAGAGTATACCAAGCGGGAATGTTGAAGCTTGCACATACCATTGGAGAATCACCACAGTAGAAATTAAAAACAGTGATCGTTCGACCACTAAGCCTGTAAAGCTTTCCATCTTTGAAAACCATATCGGCACAACCTTCATTCTTCAAAGGTTTAAGCCCTTTCCAGCTTTTATTATTATCTCCTTTCTTGTGATAATATGCAATATAGTCATTAAAGTTACAAACAACTAAGTAATCTCTGCTTCTTTCATCTACCCACAAAACCGCTTTGCGTATTCTAACTCTGTTGCTTTTACTAATAGAATTTTGACCAAAGATCACCACCAAATCAGACTCCCCGACCCTCTCCACCCTCATCTTCTCCCCTCCATTGATTGTTTCTAAAGAGGGAAAATTAATCCTCTCTCGAGTAAACAGATTCAAAAGATAAAGACTGGTTCTATGGTCTAACATCAATAACCAGCTACCGGAATTGGCCAAACAACGACTCGTAGCGAAATCAAACCCGAGATCTCTTATTAAATAGCTTTTTTTGTGATGAGGATCGAACAACTTACATGAACCGTTGTTTTTGGTTGGAAAGAGAATGAGCCATGGAGTTGGGTTTTGTCTGATGCATGATTCAGCAGTGGAATACCAATCTAAAGAGATTGACCTTGCTTTATGAAAAGCTTCAAAGTTTAAGCGTTCCAAGACCAATCGAATCATGTCAGGGACGGGCATGTTCCACTTTGAATCGGTCTTTTCGTCGGAACCGATCATCTCCTTCTTCAGCGGCATTATGATGATAGGGTTTTTTTTTTTGTGACTGCTCGTTATGATGTTAGACTTTAGGGTTTATGTGTGTGCTTGTTTATTTGTCACGTAAAATTAGGATCTATATAAAAAGGAAAATTCAGTCAAAATAAACACACTAGAGTTTAAATTCAAGTTAATGTTATAAATCATAGTGGATTGTCATAACTAGTTCTGGTCCGTTTACGGCCCATTAACACTTAGTCTTTAGGCCGGTTTAATGAATCCTAATTGAATTAGGATTTTCCTTTTATGTACTTTCCTTTTCCCATTAGGAAAAGGAATTTTCCTTTTCTCTCTTGTAATAATCCTATATAAAGGATCTTATGATTAATGAATAAACATAATCTTCCCCATTCGTTCTCTTGATTCACAACACGTTATCAGCACGAGTTGCTCCTTAAACCCTAAAAACACAAAAAACGCGATTACTGTTCATCGTTACTATTCATCGTACTGTTCATCGCGTACTGTTCATCGCGCACTATTCATCGCGCACTGTTCATCGACGATTACTGTTCATCGACGATTACTGTTCATCCGGCGTTACTGTTCAAATCATAGTTCATACAGCCTTTAAGGTTACGGCGAACTAGAAGAAAGTTCATACAGCCTATCAACGGTTACGGCGAACTAGAAGACTCACGGAGGTTAAGAAACCCTAACTTGAAACCCTAACCTAATTCAATTAAAATCCAAACCGATTGCATGATCTGTACCCGTGTCGATCGACACTGGTTTTATGTCGATCGACACGTAAACTTCTGCCTGAATTTGTTGTTTGAATTAAACTGTGTCGATCGACACAAATCACCCGTCGATCGACAGTAAACACTCTGTCCAAATTTGGTTGCATATTTATTTGAACTCGTTTGTTTGTTTGCTTGTTTGGATTGATTCGTTGATTGATAAACATGAAACTGAAACTGATTGCATCATATAGACATAACATGCTTGATTAAAATCCGGTCATATCATCATACGGTTTTGAATTTGAATACTAGGCTTGCATCATGAGCATATAAAAACATTATGTTAGGTTGTTAAACATAAAAATCTGGTTTCATAAGCATCATGCATCCGTACCCGTTTATATAAGCACCCATGACCTATTTTGCATCATATGCATAAACTTTAAAATCTTATAGTTCTTAGAGAATAGGATGAATGTTTTCAGATGTCGAAAATCAACAATTTGGATTATGCTGCCCTCAATCTCTCTGGAGACAATTACTTACAGTGGGCGTTGGATACTAAGATAAATCTAAAGTCTAAAGGACTTGGCGAATGTATCATTGAGGATAATAATGAGAATGAAAGGAATCGATACAGAACGATATCGATCATTCGTCATCATCTTGTTGAGGGTCTCAAGGATCAATACCTAACCATTGAGAACCCTTTGGACCTTTGGAAAGAATTAAAGATAAGATATGACCACCATAGAACGGTGTTGTTACCAAAGGCCAATTATGATTGGAGGAATCTCAGGTTCCAGGACTTCAAGTCCGTGGAAGAATATAACTCGGCTATGTTCAGAATAGTTTCTCAATTGAGACTATGTGGTGAGAAGGTAACTGAGAAAGACATGTTGGAAAAGACCTTCTCCACCTTTCACACTAATAACGTGTTGCTTCAACAGCAATACCGTGAAAGAGGTTTTGAGACATACTCAAAGCTTATAGCATGTCTATTACTAGCCGAGGAGAATAATACACTGCTAATGAGAAACAGTGAGATGAGACCTCCTGGATCAGCCCCACTTCCTGAAGCGAATGTGGCCACAGATGAAAAGAAAGAAATTAACCACGTCCAAAGTGATTATAGACATCGTGGTCGTGGACGTGGGGGTAGATGGCAAGGACGTGGCCGTGGCCATTTTAATCCATACGGCCGAGGTCAGGGCCGAGGCCACGGATTCCATAACGATTATTCTAACCGCGGGCGAGGACGAGGACGCGGATACCGAACTGACTATGATCGTAATAACCGTGGTATTACTTCTCAACCACGAGAATCAAACCCAAAATCAGTTTGCCATCGATGTGGAATGAGTGATCATTGGGCTAAGACATGTAGGACTCCCAAGCATCTGGTTGAACTCTATCAAGAGAGCCTTAAAGGGAAGAATCCAGAAACTCATATGATCCAGCATGATAATGAAGGAGATTTCGATCATGAGCAAGATGACTTGATGAATTTTGAAACCTCAGATATACTTAAGTGATTGATTTTGATTTTCTGTTTTGGTGTTTTGTGTTTTGCTTGTTTTACGTTTTACACTTTATACTTTGGTTTTGTGTTATTGCTTTCTATTAAACTTTATGGAATGAAAGAGTGTTATTTAAAAGTATCTATTGTTATCTCTTTTGAAGTATGAACGATATGGATGTGTTCATTGTGGATAGTGGATCAAGCCACTCGATATTAAGAGATAAGAGATACTTCATTGATCTTACACTTAAAAAGGCAAATGTAACCACAATTGCGGGTATAGCAAATTTAATTGAAGGCCACGGTCAAGCCCATATTTTATTACCTAAGGGCACGCATCTAGAAATTTCTAATGCGTTATATTCACCTAGTTCAAAGAGAAGTCTATTGAGCTTTAAAGACATTCGAATGAATGGTCTTCATGTTGAAACTAAGGACGAGAATAACAAAGAATTCCTTCAAATCTTTGAAACCGTCCATGGCTATAAGAAAGTCCTAGAGACTATACCTGCCATTTCTGTGGGCCTTTATTGTGCTAAGATCGGAATGATAGAAGCAAATGCTATGGTAAACAAAGAGTTTACTGAGAATTTCACTTTTTGGCATAACCGGCTTGGCCATCCCGGTGCTAACATGATGCGAAAGATATTAGCAAGTACTAATGGGCACACCTTGAAAGAAAGGAGAGTTATCCCAAAGAATCTCACGTGTGAAGCATGTTCACTAGGGAAACTCATTACTAGGCCATCACCAATCAAAGTAACTAAGGAAACGATAAATTTTCTGGAAAGAATTCAAGGAGACATATGCGGACCAATACACCCACCTTGTGGGACGTTTAGATATTTTATGGTCCTTATTGATGCATCCACGAGATGGTCACATGTCTGCCTATTATCAACTAGAAATGTGGCATTTGCAAGATTGCTTGCCCAGCTCATATGTTTAAGAGCACACTTTCCAGATTTTCCTTTAAAGACTATACGTCTTGACAATGCTGGTGAATTTACGTCCCAAGCGTTTAACGATTATTGTATGTCCATGGGGGTAAGTGTTGAATATTCTGTGGCACATGTACATACACAAAACGGTTTGGCTGAATCGTTTATTAAACGCATACAGTTGATTGCTAGACCGTTGCTAATGAGATCAAAACTCCCGGTCTCAGCTTGGGGACATGCAGTTTTACATGCAGCAGAGCTAATTCGTATCAGGCCATCTAGTGAACATAAATATTCCCCATCACAGTTAATAACGGGTCAAGAGCCAGACATATCCCATCTTAAAACATTCGGATGTTCCGTTTATGTGCCTATTGCACCACCACAGAGAACAAAGATGGGACCTCAAAGGAGGATGGGGATATATGTTGGATATGATTCTCCTACTATCATTAAGTACCTTGAGCCAACCACGGGTGATTTGTTTAAGGCCAGGTACGCAGATTGTCATTTTGACGAATCTGTCTATCCAACATTAGGAGGAGATAACAGACTGGTAAAGGAAATTATATGGAATCAAACGTCCTTAAAATGGCAAGATCCTCGGACTCAAGAATGTGAATTAGAAGTCCAAAAGATTATACATTTACAAAAGCTAGCTAATCAATTGCCAGATTCCTTTGCTGACCCGAAAAGAGT
Source organism: Draba incana (assembly GCA_963576765.1). Classification (NCBI taxonomy): domain Eukaryota; kingdom Viridiplantae; phylum Streptophyta; class Magnoliopsida; order Brassicales; family Brassicaceae; genus Draba; species Draba incana. The sequence continues at coordinate 1,873,515 of OY755207.1, read as the reverse complement.
AACTAAGTCTTACATACCAGCTGTTAATGCACCGATTAGAATTGATGTTCAAGAGGGACACAATCAAGTTGCTACAGAATCTAAACCACACTCAAAACGTGGCCGGCCAATAGGTTCCAAAGATAAGAATCCTCGGAAAAGAAAGAAAGGTGCTGAAATCGTGGTTGAGGAATCTGATGGAACCCCAGACATAACTGAACCGATAGTTCCAAGCAATGAGACTCGGGACGCCGAGTTTCATGGTTCTGACGTTCCTGAAAATAATGAGATCTCAATGAATTATGTTATGTCTAGAATACAATGGAATAGAAAGTGTGTGGAAATCGATGATATATTTGCTTTTAAGGTAGCACTTGAACTTATGGAGGATCTAGAACCCACGTCGATATATGAGTGCACTCAGAGTGAAAATTGGACTAAATGGAAAGAAGCTATAAACGTGGAGTTGAATTCTTTAAGGAAAAGGGATGTCTTTGGTCCAATAATTCGGACACCCTATGAGATTAAACCAGTTGGACATAAATGGGTCTTTGTGAGGAAAAGAAATGAACATGGTGAAATCGTGAGATATAAAGCACGGCTTGTTGCACAAGGATTCTCACAGAGACCAGGAATAGATTATGAGGAGACATACTCCCCTGTGGTGGATGCTACAACTTTTAGATTTTTGATAAGTCTGGCTATAAGAGAAAAGTTGGATATGCGGTTAATGGACGTTGTAACTGCATACTTATATGGTCCACTGGATAATGAGATTTATATGAGATTACCAGAGGGTATTGAGCTCAAAGATAAGAAAGGTTCTCGAGAACAACACTGCATAAGGCTGAACAAATCCCTTTATGGACTGAAGCAAAGTGGGCGTATGTGGTACAATAGATTGAGTGAGTACTTAGTCAAAGAAGGCTATAAGAATGATCCCATCAGTCCATGTATTTTTATAAAAAAGTTTGCAAACAAAGGGTTTGTTATCATAGCAGTTTACGTGGATGATTTGAACATCCTTGGAACCCCTGGTGAAATCGTCCAAACAGTTGAATGCCTCAAGAAAGAATTTGAGATGAAAGACCTAGGCAAAACTAAGTTCTGTTTGGGATTGCAACTTGAGTACATAAATGATGGAATCCTTGTGCATCAAATGGCATATACTGAAAAGGTACTCAAGCGTTTCAATATGGATCAATGTCACCCATTGTCCAGCCCAATGGTGGTGAGATCTCTTGATCTAGAAAAGGATCCGTTTGGTCCTAAGAGAGACTCTGAAGAAGTCCTTGGTCCCGAAGTGCCATATCTCAGTGCCATAGGAGCTTTAATGTATCTGGCAAGCCACACTAGGCCAGATATATATTTTGCCGTGAATTTATTATCAAGATTTAGCTCATGTCCGACCCAAAGGCACTGGGACGGGATAAAACATATTCTTCGTTACCTACAAGGAACGAAAGACTTGGGTCTATTTTATACTAACCAATCTAAGGACGGTTTAGTTGGTTTTGCTGATGCAGGTTATCTTTCAGATCCTCATAATGCACGGTCCCAGACAGGTTATGTGTTTACTCATGGAGGAACTGCAATATCTTGGCGGTCAATGAAGCAGGCCATTGCAGCTACATCTTCTAATCATTCAGAGATATTGGCAATTCATGAGGCTAGTCGTGAGTGTGTTTGGTTAAGGCTGATGACCCAGCACATAAGAGTGGATTGTGGAATGGCCGAAGGTAAGCAGGAATCGACGGTCTTGTTCGAGGACAATGCAGCGTGTATAGCTCAACTTAAGGATGGATACATCAAAGGTGATAGGACGAAGCACATTCTGCCAAAATTCTTCTTCACATCCGATCTACAGAAAGATGGAGAAATTCAAGTGCAGCAAGTACGATCAAGTGAGAATTCAGCAGACCTATTCACCAAGTCACTTCCAACCTCAACGTTCAAGAAACTTACTTATCAGATTGGAATGCGTCGTTTGAAAGACTTGCAGTGAGGTTCAGAACAGGGGGAGTAATACGTGTTGTACTCTTTTTCCTTCACCACGGTTTTGTCCCAAAATGGGTTTTACTTGGTAAGGTTTTAATGAGGCAACATCCAAAGCGTATTACAAGCCCATTAGAGTTATGACATCCAAGGGGGAGTGTTATAAATCATAGTGGATTGTCATAACTAGTTCTGGTCCGTTTACGGCCCATTAACACTTAGTCTTTAGGCCGGTTTAATGAATCCTAGTTGAATTAGGATTTTCCTTTTATGTACTTTCCTTTTCCCATTAGGAAAAGGAATTTTCCTTTTCTCTCTTGTAATAATCCTATATAAAGGATCTTATGATTAATGAATAAACATAATCTTCCCCATTCGTTCTCTTGATTCACAACAGTTAAAACAATCTTTATAATATTTTAGAGTTGTCATAAGCCAACAAGCTCTGACAAGACGACACGTGTCACCTCTTCCTCTAAAAAAAGTTTAAAATGTTTCTTACGGGTTTCGAACCCAGCAAACCTCACTAATTTAAGTGGATAGAGCCACTAGACTACTAAAAACACTTATAAATATCATGGAAAGAAACATATATAATCCACTAATAAAATTCTTTCTAAAAATCATTATGAAAACCTTGATTGGTGTCTACTAATTCATTTAAATCTTTAAACTTCCCATATACTTAGGACTTATTTCCAATTCTTATTCAATAAAATCGAAAAGAACATTGAAATGCATATAATCCCTTACCCAATGTTGTTTTACCAACTTTTCAAGGTTGTTTATTTTTTTATATATTTAATGGTAATAATTCTATATTTGAAGATTATATATATAAAAAATTACGTTTAGTATTTCCTAAAAACATTACTTTATATTTGTATCAACTCATATACTATATACAAATTACATAATTTTATGTCAATTCATATATATATAAATACAATATACAAACTAAAGAAAAAAAGATGATAAGCAATCAAAATATAGAAAGAGGTTGTATAATAAATAATTAATCTAATAAATTTTTAAATAAAATATATTTATATTTAAATAATACCCATCAATATTTAAATAGTTGAGAATCACTTTACATTTATATGTCCATACAATATAGATAAGAGAAACCACTAATCTAATTTCAAGTCAATTACAGAAAATTGGTTGTTTTTGTCAAACATAAATAATAAGCTAAAACATATAGTTTACTTTCATATTATAGTTTTTAAAAATATAACTTGTGAGAATATTTCTTAAATATCATCTATATACAGTAAAATGATTTTAAAATTTATTTAAATAGTTTTTCCACGCAATGCGTGGACTTTTTCTAGTTTTTAAGATATTAGGGGGGAAATTTCTCGTTTATGTAATGCTGAAATTTAATTGGATGATTACAATATGATCCTTGTTCTATCGATGTTTACAAGTTTCTGCATTTTGATTTCTCATTCTGAATTGTTTGTCCCTAAACAGTCCTATGACTATTTAAAGGATACAAATTTTTGTATAATGTAAAGAGAACGAATATACAAATTCCTTTTTTAGCCAAACTTTTAACATATGAACATGTTGAATATAACATTCGCCTATCAATATTAAAATCTATAAAGCTTGAAGAAACAGGACTAATCCTCTGTTTTGCTTTACATGTTTGTGACAAGTCCCTCGAAACTCAACAATCATGAATCATCACTATCTTCTCTTTCTCTACCAACCTCAAGAGCTCTGTTCTCTCGTCGCGCATTTAACATTTGAAGACGTTGAATACGATGTGGAATCGTATTGTCAAAACGCACGCTTTGAGTATCTTCAGAATAAGCCACATAGTAAGCCAATACACATGCTTGTATCCAAGCCAAAGCTACTCTTCCCTGAAAAAAACAAAACACAAAACATAAGCTATTCTCTCTAAGTCATTTTAATTCTGTTTCTCGATCTTTACGACTAAATGGCGTAAGGATTTAGCAATCTTACCACAAAATATCCAATTATGAAAGCATAGAGAGTGACTTCTAGAGCATATTCCTTGTGGATTAACAACATCCATGTTCCTGAAGTCAATGAAGAGACCGATCCAACGGAAACTGCGCTGAGGAAACAGAACGAGCTAGTGAGGTCCGAATCAATCAGTTTCTCTAACCCAGATGTACTTCTAAACTTCTTCCATGTATCACTCGAAGCCTCGATGAATCCTTTATCATAAGTTCCTACATGTACAAACCCCCATCTATTCCCATATGTAATAAGTTTATTAGCAATGGTAGAGAAACAATCAGCACCGGAATACATGACCTCATCGCTACTTCCCGACATTAAATTAACGCTTCTGATCGATCCTCTGATGAGTACGATGACTGGAACAAGCGTCGAACCAATGCATATGCTCCCCATCAAGTGTTTTACCGTGACACGAAAAGCATCCCAAGCGTCCATATCTTCTCCATGTGCAAAGTTTACATATCTCGCCCGCGAAATCGCCACTTGTTGTACATTCTTGAGAACTTGCATTGTCCATGCTAAGCTTATCAAGATTACTGATATGAACAAAAGATCAAGATTTGTTCTTGTGGAAGTTGCTCCTCCAATTCCACTCACCAAGAAACCAGAGTAAACGACGCTTGCAATGATCGATAAACTAGCTACTTCTCTGGTTCTTGGAGGTGGAAAAGCTGTAGAAAGCGATAGTATCTTTTCGGTGTATTCAAACCTAGGAGTGATCCAGCAACCATAGAGAGATTGAGTAATGGAGAAAAGAACAAACACTGCACCAATCCCTGCATCTACCGGTGAGCCAATCAGAACAAGCAAGATCCCGACCGAGCAAGTAAGTATTGGACTAAGCCAAAACGTTGCTTTGACTATTCTTGATGGATTGTAGATAAAGATGCATTGCCAAGCTAAAGATGCAACTCCTGATACACCAACAGATGCTAGTAATGGAGGATACCATTTCTTGGGGTGGAAATTGTGTGAATTTGCTAAGATGAGACCGCGAATCGTGAGAACGATGACTAGAAGTGAGATTAAGGTTAGTTGTGAGAATAGAAGGCCCTTGAAGAGGTTTCTAAAGAGTTTTCCGGTTATTGTTTGTTGTGTGGGAGGAGGTGATCTTCCTTGTTGTTCCTACAACAACAAAAAAAATGTTTAATGTGAAAGAAAAAAAAAAATTGAATGTCAAATTTATTCGAAACAAAAAAAAAAAACATTTTTACAAAGCAAATACATCATTTTAAGCTAGTTATGAGAAAATCTACTTTTACATCAGACAGAATTAATGTAGAATTTGGGTTGATGACTGTGAATTCGATGCGAAAATGTAAAAAAAGAGCACCATTGAGATACAAGAAGAGGCAGAGGAATTTGGTCTTGAAGTCAATAAACAATAATGGAAGGAGAAAAACAGAGAGCATGAAGATACATAAATCAAGAAAAAAGTTCTTGATTCAAGAGAGAGAGAGACCTTGAAGGCGATTGGAGAAGAAGAAGGAGGAAGAGGAGATCTTCTTGTTCTTGATTCTTGAATCTGCACGCGAGAGACATGGACGTTGTTGCTTGTTGGTGTAGGCATAGCTTCGTTGTATTTGCCACCAGAGTTTCTTGGAACTCAAGTTCCAATTAACTATCTTCATCAATCATCATTCTCTCTGTGTATAAAAACATATATCTTACTCAATAGGTTCTATCATTTTGTTGATGTGGTAGTTTCGAATATTTAAAGATACATACTTTATTCCATTGCTTTGACTTACTCCACCTTTAAACTAAACCTACAATTATTGTTGTTTTGACTTTTTACTTCAAAGTTCCCTTATTTCCTGATCCCCTAAGAAATTAATCAATTTATTGTTATAGACAAGCCATATTATTTTCATTTGGTCTTCATACTCCACAAATTATGGAGGGTCTTCATTAATTGTTCCTTTTTCGTTAGGTTTAAATTTTGGTAGTATTGATACATGTAGGTTTATCTTGGCTACCTACTCGGCATCGTTTTCGTAACAAAGGTGCTCTAAAATTAATAAGTTTATCTTTAATCTAAGATCTGAATAAAACGTTTACTAATTAATATACACTTAATGTATAGATCACTAATATATGTTGTAAATTCTTGTCAAAACTTTTGTCCTTGTCAATGTTCTTGAATCTAATCCAAGTATGATTTGCTATGTGTTTGATGACATGGCAAATGATGATAGGCATTTCCTGACGTGTTTATTCTTCAATGTTCTCGTGACTTTACAATTGGCTTATTTATTTGTGTTTGTGTGTGTATATATGACGAGAGACATAAACAACATTAAATTTAAGTTATGAAGGAAAAAAAAACATCTGAATGAACATTGAAAATAAATATTGTATCCCTGTTTTAATCGATTATACTTATACATGATAGTTGTGGGTTTGAAGCAATAAAGGTTTTTCAAGGAAAATGAAGTTAGTAGGAAAAAAAAAGGAAATGAGTAGACAAAATAAATACGTTTGTTCAGCTCAACTTCTAACTAATTTCTGCTCTTTCCTTTATGCCTTTTTATTGTTACTTTTTGGCATGAGAGGATAAGTATTGATATTTAATACAATCATTCACGGACGAGCAAAATAAAAATTAGAAAAAATGCAATCATTCACGAGCCTTCTATGGCATAGATTTCTCCTTTTTTCCAATTTTAGGACTAAGAAACTAAAATATTAGAGAGAAAATAGATACTTTTGATGGTGAGGTTGGTCAAGATGGATTGCTACTCCTATATATATACTTGTAACCATACAAATCAATACCTAAATCAAAAAAGACAAATTAGGTAAAGTGGAATTCGTAATAGTTACCAACTCAACATTCCTCATTTGACAATCATAATGAGTAAAACTTTTATTTACCGTATCTATATATATATATATATATATATACATGAGTATGAATTTCGGTTCCAGAAAAATGACACTGGTTTAGTATTTTAATTCGATCGACAATTACATCAATGATTCATTGTTATTAATGCGTGAATGGTACTTTATATTTATTATATCACATGGAAACCTACATCCATACGTTAGTCTTTTATGTGCCTCTCTCTATACGAAACTCTAATATGAATGACATCTCAAAAGAATTGATTATATTTTTGACAAGGTCTATTATAACTTTTTGATTCTTAATAAAACAATAAAGTACATGCCATGCCATGGACCTCTATCGGACATCTAGACGAGTAGTTTACTAGTACATGGGCCTTATTGGATATCTAGCGGACATGTTAATTTGTTGGTGAGAACTGAAAATGTATTTTCTCCGGTTAACCAAAACCCGAACAAACCATATTACATGTAAGGAGAAGATACTCGGTTCTAGATTGACATCTTTGAAATAGTTAATTAAGAAGCAAAAAAAGAAAGAAAACAAAAAATTTTACACATTTTGACATCATCCATCAAATCCACCAACTGTCCTTTCATTTATCAGATCATTAGAATTTACAAATATATCTTGTTGATTTCCAAAAATCTGACCACGTGACTGCGAGTTCGAAGATCTAAAACATGTGAAAGAATGTGAGAAATAGGACAGATGCAGGACTTAGCTTGAAAGCAAGGAACCCAAATCGTACTACCTTTTTAAATCTTCTTAACTCTCAAATCTATATTTGTCCGTACATTAAAATCATTGTATTACTATTTAGGCTAATCTTTCATAACAAATTTTATATGTTAGCAAATGTAGTTTTTGTTCTTTAGTGTAATAAACTAAAATGTACTTTCATTCGACAGAAAAATAAGTAAAAAACAATCTTTATTAGGTTTTAGTTTACTATAACTTGTTTTGTTGATCAGCAATGTTTATGTCAAAATTGGTGAAACTTGTGTTTCCAACTATTGGTACCATTTGGTACCAAATTTTAAAACAGATTTAGCCCATAAATGATTATAACGACTTTGAGTTTATAGTAAACTACACGTTTTAGCTGATATTTGTAATTTATGGGTCAAAAACAGAAAGAAAAATAAACAAAAGGGCATATTTGTAATTTATCAAACTAATCCGGTCATTAAACCACACAAGACTCTCTCTCTCTTCTTCTTGATCTTCTCAAAGAGATTCCAAGAAAATTTACAGAGAGATTCCAAGAAAAATGTCGATGAAGAAAATGTTGATGATCTCTTTCTCTCTAACATCTCTCCTCTTCTCCTTCCTCTACTTCATCCCCACAACCACAACTTTCTTCACATCCTCAAAAATTCCCATTTTACCCCTCGAATCACCTCAAAACCACAACTCTACCCTCCCCTGTTTCGCCTACCTAATCTCCGCTTCCAAAGGTGACGTCGGAAAACTAAAACGCCTTCTCCGATCACTTTACCACCGTAGAAACCACTATTTGATCCATCTAGACTTAGAGGCACCCGAAGAAGAGCATTTGGAGATGGCTAGGTTTGTCGCCGGAGAACCTCTGTTTCAGACAGAGGGTAATGTAATGATGGTCGGAAAACCGAATCTTGTGACTTATAGAGGACCTACGATGCTTGCAACTACGCTTCACGCAATGGCTTTGCTTTTGAGATGTTGTCGGTGGGATTGGTTTATTAATCTTAGTGCTTCTGATTATCCTCTCGTTACACAAGACGGTACGGTGAGTGTATATTATGCTTTTTAGATTGATCATGGTTTCATAAAAATTTAACATCTTTATTTTGAAAAATTATATTTTTCCGATCAAGATTTGGATCTAGAGTTGTGTGATAGGTGAATGAACAAGTTATGATAAGAATGAATGGTTATGATCAGTTTGTGTGTTGCATGAATGTGCAATGGTTAAGATAAGTTTAGACGTTGATTTTTGGTGATAAGAACCCGGTTTTGTATTTTCGTTAATTTTATATGTTTCTTGTTTTTCAACTTAAATCAAAATTTTAATTTATGCATTGATATTGAGTTTATATATTGGTTGTAATTTTTATTTGTTAATTTGAATAAATAAATGCAGATCTGATATATGCTTTTTCTGAGCTGCCTAGAGATCTCAACTTCATACAGCACACAAGCCGGTTAGGTTGGAAAATGTAAGTTTATATTTTTGACATATTTTATCAACCAAAATATATAATTCTAAATTGGTTTCGTAAGGAAAGATTAGTTAAAAAGTTAATAATGTAACAAAATGTGTAGGAACAAAAGAGGGAAACCAATAATAATTGATCCAGGGCTTTATAGCCTCAACAAGTCAGATGTTTGGTGGGTTAGAAAACAGAGAAGCCTCCCTACTTCTTTCAAGCTCTTCACAGGTTTTTATTTTCAACTTTTTATTAGTACTAATCAAACACACACACACATACACAAAAGTCATTTGATTGATGTTTTTGTGATCAGAATCTATCATTGGTACCAATTTTTACGTCCTTACTTTGAACTTAAGATTAAACTAGTGTAATTAAATAATCGATAACAAGGAAACGTCTTCTTTCATTTGGTATGCACATCTCTTCGAATATGACATCAGAACGAGATGTAGAATTTTGTTGCGTAAGATTGATTTGAATGGAGTAAGACATGAAGCCTAATATATTTTTTGGCGGCATAAAATATTGTATATATATATCTAGAGTTGACAAAAGAAGAAGAAGATAATGTTTTAAGAGTTTACTTTGGTAAAATGTCATTTTCTTTAGTAATGAAATGTAGAAAAACGATATAATATAACGTGTAAAATATTTTCAGGTTCTGCTTGGACGATTCTTTCAAGACCGTTTTCAGAATATTGCATAATAGGCTATGATAACTTACCAAGGACACTTCTTCTCTACTACACTAATTTCGTCTCATCTCCGGAAGGCTATTTTCAGACACTCATATGCAACTCGGATGAGTTCAGAAACACTACCGTGAACCACGACCTTCACTACATCGCGTGGGACAACCCGCCAAAGCAACACCCTAAGACTCTAGGGTCAAGGGATTACAGAAAGATGGTAATGAGTAATCGACCTTTCGCAAGGAAATTCAAGAGCAATGACCCGGTTCTCAGTAGGATAGACCGAGAGCTTCTAAGAAACAAACGAAAGCGTGGGTCAAAACCCGAACCTGGTCCTGGTCTGGGGGCCAGGAGATTGAAGAGTTTGCTATTGAGGCTTATGTTGAGAAGAAACTTTGTCAAGAGACAATGTAGATAGGAAGTGTGAGTAACAGAATTCTTTATAAAGATACCTTGGATCTTATTCTTTTTTGATTTTTTGGGTTGGTGATTTATAAGGGAATAAATAATGAAGAACTGAGATAAAAATATAATGTTGGGTTGATTTGGTTTTGTACTTCAAAATCATAAGAATAATAAAATGTTGGGTTGGGTGGGCTAGATTGTGTAACTCCATGTTATAAGCTTTTATCCAATCTTTGATGTGCAAAGCATAAAATTCACTTTAAAACATGCTTTTTTGGTTGGGAATGTTCCGGTTATAGTTAGACGAAAAATTTATTAGTGAATTGTGTTTGCTTATGGTCAAGTTCTGTAAATAGATACCTGCTTTAGTTTTATTCAACAAAATCTCAGCAAGTTTTTTTTTTTTTTTTTTTTTGCTTGTGCTAATATTTATCTCTTTGTCGTGTTTCTAGTGGACCAAACTGGACCCAAATTTAGTTAAAAATGAGATTCATATTTTAAGTAGATAAAATTGTACAAAATCGAAACGTAAAGTAAGCATAGTTGACACTTGACATAGGTTAGTTCACTTTATCAATAGTAGTATTTAAGAATGATATTTAAATATTTCCTTTTTCTTTTTATTTGTCATTGTTGTTCGAGTATTCCTTTTTCCAAGAGCAGCGCTCCTGCAAAGCTGCAACGGTCATATACACTACTAATTTTGTTACCTAAACCACGACTCAATATCAAATTTTTCTTTTCTTTTGGTTTTGGTATTATGCCAATGTCTTTTAATGTTCATAACTTAAATATTTGACCCCACAAAGCAATAGTAAGATGAGATCTTAAGGTCCACTCACGGACCCACCTCTTTAATCTGAAAACAATTAAGATGCTATATCGAAAAAGAAATAAATAAATATTCAAAGGATTACATGACCCCAAAACTATAGATAAAAGACAAAAAAACAAGATTATTATTACTCTATAACCGAATCACAGGATCTGATCGGACATTGAAGGAAGTCGCCGGAAAAAGTTGATCGGAACGGAAGGCATGTCGTCTCTAAACCTCGGATGTCGAATGTAGTAAAAACCAAACCCCAAAACGAAGATTTTAAACGGAACAATGTAAAACAAAAACGAGGCGAAAAGACAAAACACCACGAATATACACGTGGCGCGTGGGTCCCTCCAGTTGAACAAAGCTTCAATCCGCTCCCCTTGAGCCGCCAAGTCACCAAGCAAAGTCTGAGCCCGACCGGCCAATGCCCTTAGCCGGTCATACCTTATACGAACCATCTCCGGTGGTCTAGTCGCAGGAAATCCATCGAACTCCTCGTCGAGCTCATCGGGAGAGACGGAGTCAACGCAAGAGTGGCGTGGGTCAATGCTGTTGACTTTGACTCTGCCACGGTAACGGAATCTTAAGGCTAGGATCAAGAATGCGTACATGAAAACGGTTGGGAGGACTAAATGTGGACACAAGACGATGGCCACGAGAAGTAAGTGAACGAGGACGGTGGTTGGTGGGTGAACCCAAGTTCGAATCCCGTGAACCCAACGGGCTATAGTCGCGGCGCGTGATAAGAACGTGATGACACGGAACCAGTTGGCTTTGCTTCTCCTCATGCTCCACACGTGATTGTCCGTGTCAAGCATGTACTGAACCACCTCTTGGCCTAAAGGCGGTTCAGACCGCGCCAGCCGCGCTGTCACGATACGCATAGCCGTGTGACGCAAAATGTCTTGTTGAGCAGGGCCGAGCGGGCGGACGTAATGCATCCTAGGGAGCATCGGTGTGACATAGGCCTGAATGATGCTTAACCATGAAGGACAAGAGAATCGGACCGCGATTTCAATTTCTCCCATTTTCTTAGCTCCGCTTGGTAGGATTACGGTTAATGTGTAGGAATTTAGGTAGACCCGGTTCATGTCGAGAGTCGAGAGACGTACGCGGACTTTACCAACCCGTACGTCTCTGCCTTGCTTCCCCGATTCGTCCCGTTTGTACCGTCCATTGTCGAAAACTCCAATCGTAAGAACCGTGCACGGATCATAAACATCCCATGTGTACTGCTCGTTCCACCGCGGATTAAACCGGTCTAGGATCGTACGAGTCCGAACCCATTTCGGTCCGTACTTAGCAACCACATAAGCATCAGTAGTGCCACGTGTACCGTCTCTGGTCTTTACGGGAAGTAAATTAGTAGCTCCACGGACACCCACCTCCAATAAACCAATAGGTGGCTTGGCTAATTGTTTAGCGGACGGTCGCACATCGCTCGTCACGTGAGCCGCCTCATCAAGCACGTGATACCCACCTTCAAGGCAAACTTTCACATGGATCCTCCCGGAATACGGTTTATTCTCATCACCGGCGAGATTAAACCACCTCGATTTCGGTTCCGTCCGGTCATCATTTCTCCTCTCAACACTTCCCATGTGTATCTTGGTCTGACCAATTGATTGACCGTTTGTAATATCTTCCACGGACACTATCAAGAACGGCTCAAACGGTTCCGAAGCTACGAAAACAAGATCCTCGTTCCAAGTCGGGTTACCGGAACCAGACGAAGAAGTGGACGGTCCAATCGACGTCCTAGCCGTTTTGAAAACTTGTGGACCAAGCTGAGCTTTCACATAAAGCTCAGTGGTGGGGATTTTCGGTTTAGGTTCGGAACCCGAAGCTAGTTGCAAATCTTGAGTTTGTATGACCGTTAGACGCAAATACCATAGCTTCGGAGACAAGTAAACCTTTGATCTCGTCTCTGGAATCAATCCGCCGGAATCCGATTGCCACGCCTCTTGAAACGCTTCGTCGGCTTGAGTCCCGAGCCAAACGGCGAGCATGACGTCATTCCCCGGTGATTTCTCCGATTCCAATGTATACCATTGTGGAGCTAAAGGACTATCCGGAGGCACTCGTTTAGGAACTTCTTGTAGATCAAACGACACCGTTCCTATACAACTCTCCGTCGTCGTCGTCGTTTTATCTTCGTTCTCGATTTTCTCTTCCGACCAAACCGAAACTTCGAGCGAGGTCGAGTTTAAGCTCTCTTTCTCAAAAGCAAATACTTGATCCCAATCTTTACCGGTTTGGCTTCTTGTTTTCACACTGTTTGTACCGATCACGAGCTTTGCGTAAACCGGACTGGTCCCTGTTCGTTTCACTTTAGCCACACGGATGTATAGAAACGGCATTCGATCCACGAGATCGTAGCCACCACCACGGTTTTGATCTCTGGTTAAAGAAGGAAGCTCAAGATCCGTACCGATTAGATCTTGCCGGTTTACGTTCTCCGGTTTAATTTCTAATTCTTTATGCTTCACCGTCTCTGTTTTCTGCGGTAAAGCCGGATTTTGAATCTCCGTCACCAGAGGAGGAGTTGCGGCGGTTTCAGCTGGCTTCGCGGTTGTCTCCGACGGTGGCGCGTCGTGTTTCTTCTCCTCCGGTTTAGCTTCTTCTTTCGGTTTATCCTCCGGTTTAGCTTCTTTCTTCTCCTCCTCTGTTTTCGGTTTCTCCTCCGCCGTCGCCAGAGCAGCCTGAATCTCCGCCTCTGGTTTCTCCTCCGTCGCCGGTGCTGTCACGACCACCGCCGGTGGAGGATTCTCGTCGACGTAATACGCTTTTAATCCGATCTCACCTTTAATCTGAGAAAAAACGCTCCTTTTCTCAAGAGGGTAATAAACAAGAGTTTCAGATCCGGCTGCCGCGAAAGCACTCCCGGCGATCTTAACTTTCCCGAGAAAAGTGCTTCGTTTTCCCGTCTTCTTGTCGTTACAAAGATTGATCTCGAGAATTTCTTCCGTTATTGTCGCTGCGTCGTGGACGAAAAACTCGAGCTTTTCGTCCCATTGTGGATTCAGATCTCGGAATTTCGTTTTTGTTCGCCGTCGTTGGCCGTCGAAATCGACGATTGCGTAAGCACTCGCCGTTCCTTGACCGTCTTTTGGCATCAAGTTCCTTGCGCTACAGATCTCTACGATTAGCTTTCTCAGAATAGTGTCCGACATTTTTTCAGGTCGTATTAATGAAGATGATGAAACTCTTCAGTTTCTTTTGAGTGAGAGAGGAAAGAATAATAAATTTTGAAATTTTTTTTTCTAGAGAGAGAAGTGAGAACACTGTTTGTGTTGGATGCTCGAGAGTGGAAGGTTTAAAAAGGAGTCGAGAGAGAGTAATGACACGTAAGATAATATTCCACGTGATTTAATAAACATGAGAATTTGCAGTCCATATAATTTTATTTTGTTCAGGTATTTTCTGAACACCGTGCTTGGTGCTAGTGTGGAATCATATATTATTTGAAGAAATAAAATTTACTCAATGAATTAAAATTTTGCTATAACTGATGAACAATTTTTATTTTTTAATTGATAAGTTGGGAAATACTTGGAACTTGGTGATTTGGTTGTGAATTTTTGACGAAAGAGCTTCTTCCCGTTGAAATATGAATGGACAAAATGACAAATTGTGTTTTTGTTATAAAACCGTGTTTTTAGAGAGTTATAAACTTATAACGTTCAAAAGTAATTAATGAAGTGAGATTTGTTGAAATCTAACCACATTCATCATGCAGAGAGTTAACCGTTGAAAGATAAACAAAATGACAAATTTGTTTAAATTATTTCTTATCAAATCGTGTTTAACTTAAGAGTTTCACAAATAATAAATGAGATGAATTTGGCTTGAATCTCTTACATTATGCATTATTTAATGTAATCTCATTGAATTAATTCAAATACAATATATTATAGTAGTATTAAAAAATATGTGAAAAAATAGAAACATGATTTATGAATCTTAGTTGAAAGCTTTGCAAACACATACAATTTTCAGACTTCGAATGAATACCAAAAACGAAACTTTTTTTATTATCATTTTGATATGCTCACTCGACTTAAGATCGACAATGCAACCATTTAGAGTTGAACATTTTTTTTTTCTTGAATCTTATGTAAGCAAAAGTAGTTAAATCTTTGTTGAAATTTCTGAAAATATAAAATTGTTTAATGAGATTTGGTTTAGTATAATCCACATAGTTTTGTATTTATTAACACAAAAGCTCAAGGAGGAATGAGCATCTTTTTTTTTATAAGTCATGAAATCTCGGACTTATGGAAGGGCCCATATTAATTCTTGGGAGATGTGTAACCCATTGATAGACTTTTTCGCTAGGTATTTAGATGGGTCAAAAGCAAAGATCCGTATTCGTATGGCCAAATAAAAATCATTAATAATTCTGCGCTTGAGGGGGAAATGAGCATCTTGGTAACTACTCCCTCCGTATGACTTTAAGTGTCGTTTTGATAAAATGTATCTGAATGTATCTGAATGTATCTGGATGTGTTTTGAGTTAAATACATCCAAATATTAACCAGATACATTTCTCAAAACGACACTTAAAATCATACGGAGGGAGAGTAGTATTGTTCAAAAAAAAAAGAATATTAGTAGTACTTATTGCCATATCTCTTTGTGAATGATTTTGTTAACAAAATGTTTCTTGATTTTGTGAACAAAATATTCATGTATTTTGGAAATGGGGAGAATCTTTCATAAATGCAAATTGCATTGAGTAAAGTAAAAATGCAAGGTTTATGCAACTGTACGAATTCGAGCGGTATATTGCATGATTTGTTGTTCGTTCTTATTCACACAAAATGCATCTTATATTTGTTTTTTTTTAAAAGTTTCTGTCTATTTGTGGGTGTAGTACATGTTATATAGCACTGAAATTAGTGTAAAAAATAGTACCAATAAATCAGAAGCCGTTAGTTATTGTTCCAAAACGCGCACGTGCACGGCACAAATATTGATCATTTACATAATATTCGTTCATGTCTATAAGTAGTACTTTTTCGTATTTAAATTTTCGGTGAAACTTTGGAAGTACTTATTTCACTACGAATCTTATCAAAATGTTTTCTTTCTAAACTTGGTACCGAATATCTTATCAACATATATTTGATGGTATCCCACTTGATATTATCAATATATGCTAACTAAATTTATTTTATATGTTAAAAGTAGCAATAAATTTTAAAATTTTAACAATTTTTATCTACATAAACTAATTAAATTTAAAACTACATCACATATTGTATACTTACCAATTATGTTTTATTAAAAAATAGTTATCCGCTAAAAACTTACATGTACAACTTCTAATTCTACAGCAACAAAATTTGGAGAAAAAAAAATGTACATCTACAACCAAAAAATATTAACATCCAAAAAAATAAGGCTTTAGGTTTTTGACAATTTACATCCAGAAAAAAAAAGTTTTTATTTTTGGATTGTAACTTTGAAAAGAAAGCTACATCATGATTTGTAAAAATTAGAAACAAAGTTTTAGTTTTAGGAAGAAAGCTACAACATGATTGGTAAAGATTTTGTAATTTTTTAAAAACAAGACTGTAAACTAAAGTTAAAACCCAACCAATCACCCCCATAATCTATTCGCCATATAAAATTTTTATCGTCTTCGCGATTGGTGTGTTTCGAATGTTCTAGTTGTTTGAGGTTTGTATCCTTTTTCAACTGATCAGTTGGTATAATTCTCAAATTCTAGTCCATAGTTATTTTTATGTTCAATATAAATACAGATGACAAAATAAAAATTCACCTAGAAGAAATTCGGACCATCATTTTACCGTAATACATAACAAAAATTAGGTTAAAAATATATTAAGATCAATAATGAATCTCATTGCTATAAAGCCTATAATGGGAGTAATTTTCATTACCTTTAGTAGATCGATATTTCATTAAAATATGAACAAAGATCTTCGGAACAAAAACATCAGAGAATCTTGATGATATGGCATGGAGATGGACTTACTTATTAATTATAGTTTTTTCCTTAACCTCTTTATTCATTATTATTGATGATAGTACCTTTATCAATTTTATTTATTTTTATCACAGTACTTTTATCAATTAGTAAAATATGAAATTTCCCAAGTTGCTTTACTTTTAATTTGCTTCTCTGCAGAAATGAACGTTGCCTTTGTTTTCGTGTTTCTTGCAGTGACATAAAGATAGTGGATTTTTAAAAAGATATATACAGAAAACCTATAGTGGATTTTTAAAAAGATATATACAGAAAACCTATCCTAAAACTTTCTACATGCATTTTTCTTCTTCCAATAATTAAATTTATATTACTGTTTTCTACGTTGCCTCGCAATCGCATAGGTGGTCTCTGTCAGATGTGTTTTTTTTTTCCAACGGTATATTATTTTGTAGAAAACTATATTTATTTTGTTTGTTTCGTATACGGTCTTTCGAGTTTTGAATTTTGTTAGGTTCTCGAGTTACTTATTTCGGCTGAATTCTCTGGAATCAATCGGGTCAGGCTTGATCAGGTCGGGTTGGATCAGTAGGATATATTTTAAATAGGCCTAGCCCAGTAAATTAAAAGAGCAGGCTTCAGCTAAGCAATGTCATTATCACTAGCAAATTTTCAATCTGATGAATTGGGAATTTGATTGGTTCACGTGGCTGGGAAATCGCATTTTCCCTCCTATAATATATTTCTAGGATGGATTTTTTTTTTTTGAATTTTAGTTTTTTCGTTTATGTGACAGTGGAAAGTAAAACCTTTCAAGATATTTATTTACTTATCATTCATTTTTTTAAAACTAAGTGTAACAACCAAACCTTTTTCTTTTTGTGTGTGTAACATGCAAATCATAGAACTTAGCTTACTATATATACCTAACTGATCACTGATACTTTTATTTTTGTAAGTTACATCTATGGTTCCGTGCGGATACATAGGGAGGATACATAGGGAGCATACATATGAGACGAGACCATATATAATCGAGTAGTGTACAAAATCTGTTATATACGGTATGAACACAAAGTGCATGTTTGACACACACACATAAGAACTTCCAATCGGGCCAATCAAACTGGATATAAAATATAAAATCATGTTGGCATGTACGTAACATCACATCAATTCCACAATTCCAAAATCCGAGTTAACCATAAACTTGAGCAATAGATAAAAGATGGCCTTTTTCGACAAACACATACCCAAATGAAATTATTTAGTCCAAGTTCTCTTAAAAACAAAACTATTTTAGAAATTATATACTTGCATATATGTAATTAATGGACATGTTACATTACACCCTGATTATTTTATTATTTGTAAGTTGTAACGACAACTTCTTTACTCAATCTCAACGAAATTGGCTTATATTTTTTTGTTTGACAGCGTTGGTCTTATATCTAAAATCATGTAATGTATCATATAATAATATTACTCAACCCCCAAGGTTACTTTCTTGAATTAGTTGGTTTTTTGAATCTTTCATAATGTTTTTCATTTAGAAAAGAAGTATTTTCTATCATTTTACTTAGGAAATTAAGAATGAGTCTTTGCACCGCATAAAATAACTCCATGTTGATTTACATTTAATCGGATGATGGCTCCTTTATTTCTTCTTAGTACACTTGTTATATCTTACCCTTTAAAATCCGATTGTTTTGTGTCGTTGACTAAGATTAAATTAAACATATATTAGTATTTAGTAACAATATTTGTCTAAAACTATAGTTTATCTCGTATAACTCAAGAAAAATTCAAAAGATCTAATCCGAAGAAGTAGTTTTTAGAGAAAACAAGCCTCGTATGAGTTATGAATATAAATAAATTTGTTTCTTCTATCAGTATATATTTTTTTTAAGATACACATTATTTCCAAAAACTTACAATCACCATATAATTTTATAGTAGTCATGTAACTACATCTAATAGACATTTATACCTATAAAACTACAATTAGGTTAAAACGATTAATACTGTTTTTATAACCAACATAAAATAAAACTTACACCATCGATCTAGCTAACATTGATTCTCATTTCTAGGCATTTACATTTCGTATGTAAAATGATTAAATATATTAAGGCAGCGCGGAATGTTTCAAAGTAGTTCGTATACGTACGCATTTGGTTTTAATATAAAGATCAATTTCTTAATTTAAATAAACTTGACTGACCTATTCGCCATATACAAGATGTATCAATTTCCTCTTTAATTTATTTTCTTTATAGACGGTCCATTTTGGCGTATATATAGTAGTGGTTGATCTATGAGGTCTCATAAGCCATTCTACAAGAACTAGCACTATTACATCGTAACACTTTCCACAAAACCAAGATGAAGATTGCAAATTTTTCTGTTCTTCTCTTAATTTTCTTTGTTTTTCCCGTCGCATTCGCGCAACTGAAAGTCGGGTTTTATAGCCAATCATGTCCTAATGCAGAGAATATCGTAACGAACCTGGTCCGTGAACGCTTTGGCCAAGATCCTTCACTCACAGCCGCCTTAACTCGGATGCATTTTCACGACTGCTTTGTTCAGGTAATTTTGATATCTTTATATATTTATTTATTAAATGAGATACATAATCAAAAAGAGAACTAAGTAAGATATTATCCAATCGATTTATTCATATTATTTGTTTTAAAAGTCTTATAATCGTAGTTTTAATAAATTAACATAATCACAAAACAAACCAGCAAAACCTTTTACATTAAGAACATTAATATTAGTGTATAAATGTAATTTTCTTTAAAACATTTTATCGTTGAAATCTCTTAGGCCATCACCATTGGAGACATTTTACCAATATCTCACAATATAAAAATATTAAAAACACATTCTCTCTTCTTTTTACTCAACTTTATACTTTTGTTTTTATTTTTTTACTCAACTTTATACCTTCTCTTTCATCCTTTTACTCAATTTTTATTAATTTTATATTTAAACACACCCCAATTATCTCTCTCTTATGTCTTCCCCAAGACACAATCTCTCCAACTAAACCCACTATCTCCTCTCTTTACTCAACTTTTATTAATTTTATATTTCAATACACCACATTATTTCAACAAAAAACACTCTCTTTCTTCCTTTTACTCAAATTTTAATAATTTTATATTATAAGACACACCCACATTGTCTCCAATGTACATGCTCTTAGGGTTGCGACGCTTCCCTACTTATAGACCCAACGACGACTAACCCAAATCCAGAAAAAAACGTTGGTCCAAATGGCAGCATAAGAGGGTTCGAGCTTATCGACGAGATCAAGACTTCTCTCGAGGCTCAATGTCCTTCCACGGTCTCGTGCTCCGACATAGTCACGCTCGCCACACGTGACACCGTGTTCTTAGGTGGAGGACCAAACTACGTGGTCCCCACCGGACGTCGTGATGGAGTTGTCTCGAACGGTGAAGACGCCGCAAGTATCCTCCCCGGACCAGGCCTCCCCGTCCCAGATATGCTTACGTTCTTTGCAAATAAAGGGATGAACGTTTTTGATGCGGTGGCTCTTTTGGGTGCACACACGGTTGGTGTCGGATTTTGTGGTAATTTTGTGAACCGGATTGGGGATCCTTCCATGGACCCCGGTTTGGCTGGCAGGTAATTTTTTTTTTTTTTTTTACGCATGTAATTTACTTGTTGATACACTAGCACAAATCACTAGATTACGAGTTTGTTTTTGCCATGATTTAATGTTTAAATATGTTAATGTTTAATTTTCCGTGAAATATTTCTCATAATAGGCTAACGAACACATGTTCGGCTGGAGGCAGCCAATTTGCGGCACTGGACCAGTCAACGCCTGCAGCGCCATTCTCATTTGACAACTTGTTCTTCGTTCAGATCAGAGAGAAGAAAGGAGTTTTGCAACTTGACCAGCTGCTCGCGACTGATCCTGCCACTTCTGGTGTTGTATTACAGTACGCGACCAGCAACGACTTATTCAAGCGCCAGTTCGCAATCGCCATGGTGAAGATGGGAGCTATTGATGTGTTGACCGGTTCAGCCGGTGAGATCAGGAAGAATTGTAGAGCATTCAACTAAGGCTTTGTAACTTCTTTCTATATCTGATTCTTGATTGTTTTCTTTTCCTTTTGGTTCTTACGAATTGTGAATGGTGATTGTTTGTTTATAATTATATAAGTATATACACCGTTAAAATAAGATTTGGTAAATCGAATTGATAACAACGTGTTATGTGGAAACATATTTGAGTGAATTGTGAATGTATTAATTTGGGCAAACTTAGTCTAAATAAATTTCGGATTATGCGTATATATATTTTTCCATGCTTTTGCACAATAAAAATAGAATTATAGATTGAGAAATTGGATCTTTTTAGTTGCCGGATTCCAAAATGATCTATAGGCAACACATGGAATAAAAAAAACTGAATAAAATCGCTAACTAGAGGGAGAAGTAACAGTACCCAAAAAAAAACAATCCGATGTACACAACGTAACACATAAACAAATTAAAAAGTGTTAATTTGCAAAATAGCATAATTTTGAATTATAATTAGTGTAATAACCGTGTAATAAATATAATTAAAAAACTAACAATTAATCTAGAAGAATTTACGATTTTATCCTTGATACATAATACATAGTACATCAAGGGTAAAATTGTCCATAATATATATTATACACGATGAACAGTAATTTTGACTATTGAGTAAATTATAATTTTTGTGTTATATTTGCCAATTTTCCAATTAAAAATCAGCTATAGATGAAGCTAAATCCAATAAGATAACAAAAATACGACATTTGAAAATAAATAAATAAAACATTTCTACTTCCTAGTTATTTTGCATCATAATTCATAAGCTAATCATTTTTGCAACAACAATACTTTTAACACAATTTAATACGAAATCTAGTCTAATTATTAGACCACGGTTCGAATTGAAGGAAGCGTTGAAACTAGGACTAGTCGTAAGGCCACGATTATTGCAGACCCCAAGGGATCCAATTGTAATATAAAATTATTAAAACACACATTCTCTCTTCCTTTTACTCAACTTTATACCTTCTCTTTCATCTTTTTACTCAACTTTTATTAATTTTATATTTAAACACTCTCTTTTCCTTTTAAACACTCTCTCCAAAAGATCCAATTTTAGACATTCTCTTTTCCTTTTTAAACACTCTCTCTTTCTTTTACTCAAATTTTATTAATTTTATATTTCAACATACCCCATAACAACACTCTCTTTCTTCCTTTTACAGCCATTTTAATAATTTTATATACACTTTAGACACCATGGTGTCTACAATAATCATGCTCTAAGAATACCAAGAGCATGTTCAGTAGAAACACAATGAAATTTAAATAAGTGTGTCTAATTAATAAATCCTATATATTATTTGAGGAGCACTTTGCATATGTGTCATTCCCATAATTTTTCTTTTCTTTATTTTTATTTATTTATTTCATTATCTTATACTCATTGCCAAACACATTTAATTCCAAATATACTTATTTTAATTACTATAACTCTAATTACCAAACACATTTGAATATTCCTAAACTTGCCAAAATTAAAATATTTTGAAATTTTCAACTTGCCAAAATTAAAATATTTCAAAATTATAGATTTAAATCATAGAATTAAATGTGAACAAAAATTTAACATATATACAAAAAAAAATTGATTAAATAAAATAAAACTATTTATACATGTGTTGTTTTGTTTGACAAGTAGATGTTTTTATTTTTTCATAAATACACCTTCGTACAAGTAAAAATATAATTATTAATGAAATTTGTTGGTTTAATTATTTCATGGGTGAAACGCATTTGTATGCAAAATAGTCGCAAAATTCAAATATATAAATTAGGCCTTAGGTTATGTATAATTATTCTTTATAATATTTTTTTTTAACTAAAACTATTAATTTTATTCGATAATCATTTTATCCCGCGTATAACGCGGGGTAATTTTCTAGTTAAGATTAAACTTTAAACCTATATATCCAAAAAGAAGACTAAATGTCTTATTTAGGTTTCTTTTTGGAACATTAGTCCTAAAAGTGTCTAAAATGACTTTAATTTAATTAAATTTAATTAGAAATAATTTTAGACACTCATTAAAAATGTCTGTAATGAACATGCTCTAATATGTCCTAGTTCTTATATAATCCCGCAAAACTCATACCTCTAATGCTAAAAAAGAAAATATACTTTAATACTTAATTATGTTTATTTTAAATCATCTATTAAATGCATTATAAAATGATGTCACCAACCTCAAGGTTAATTTTTACGAAGTCTTTTCGATAGACTTTTGGTTGTTTTTCTCATGCATTTTTCATTCTTTATAGAAGTTTTTTTCATTTGGAGGAAACTGAAGAAAGTAAGAATGAGTCATGCATTGTATTAATTAACTCCATCTTGGTCTATATATAATCGGATAGTGGATCATTTTTTAACGTTTAAAACTGTCTATTTTTTTCTATAGATTTCGAATTTTTGTGAACTACGAAAGAAAAAAATTGTTAATTGAATAACACTAAATATTACTTTACGTAATAAAATATTTTTAAAAACTACTGATTAAATTATAACAGAAAATGATAAGTGGGTTTTAAAATGAACCTAAATACTTAGTCCATAACCATAACCCCCTGTTGCATATGCTGTATTTAAGTTTTTGAAATTGAGTAAAGTTAAAATAAAAGATATATTAACAGGTAGACTGTACAAAACAGTAGTTCATCTAACTATCGGAACCGTACGGAACTAGTCTGACCGCTCTAGAAAAAATAAAAAGGAACAAATTACAGTATATATAGAAGGACCCTATATAGAATAAGTAGTTGTAGTTTTGTAGAGTAACCTAATATTATAAGGCTATGTTCATTGGTGACATCGTCGTGTCTTAAAAAGTGTTTTTATAATATAAAATTATTAAAACACACACTCTCTCTCTTCCTTTTACTCAATTTTATACATTCTCTTTCATCCTTTTACTCAATTTTATACATTCTCTTTCATCCTTTTACTCAACTTTAATTAAGAACACTCTCCAAAAGTGTCTAATTTTATACACTCTCTCTCCTTTTTAAGAACACTTCATCATCATTTACTCAACTTTTATTAATTTTATATTTCAATATACCCCACAAAAACACTCTCTTTCTTCATTTTACTCAAATTTTAATAATTTTATATTTTAAGAACACCCCATAAGACACCATAAGATCACCAATGAACATGCCCTAATATACCAGTGTCCAATTTTTCTTTCTAATTTAAAATAAATATTTTATTTCTTGATTTTCCAGTTCTTCAGAATCGAGGCATATCTAAAAAGCACCGAGTAATATGTACAATATTTAGCAGCAACTCATCTGACTATAGCCAAAATTTATAGTTTACAGTGAAAAGAAAAATGATTTCGACCAAGTAAACTATAAAAATTAAACTACTAGGTTGAAATATACATCTTACCGACCATATAACATAATAAAAGTTGATATCGACTTTTATCTATAAAAATCACAATCGACTTAGCTACTTCAATTTTCAGCATATACTTGTTTATTCCATAAGGCAACGGAATGTTTCCCTTTGCGGTTTATACATTACCTCTCTTAGTTTAAATAAATTTGACTTACACGTATATAATTTTCCCCTATAAAAATATATCATCAGTGGGTCGATTTTGGGGTATATATAAAGGTTTTGATATCAAAGGTTTCATAACACATACTCCAAAACAAATAACACTTAAGTTTTGTATTGCAAACCATTCTACAAAAGAACATGAATATTGCAATTTTTTCAAACTTACTCTTAGTTCTCTTCATTTTTCCGGTCTCGTTCGCTCAGTTGAGAGTTGGATTTTATAACAACTCATGCCCAAATGCAGAAAGTATTGTTCAAAACCTCGTGAGCGATGCGTTCGAGGGTGATCCCACGATCACAGCCGCTTTGCTTCGGATACATTTTCACGACTGTTTTGTTCGGGTATGAGTCTCATCGAACATTCTATTGTAATAGCTAACATTAGCATATGTACAACAAATTATTTAAATTGGTAAAACAATCTTAAATTTAGATAATACATATTGATTTTTATTATTTTATGTTTAAACACTTTGGAATGTATATCTTAGGGTTGTGACGGTTCTATCCTCTTAAACACAACGAATTCGGAATTCGTTGGTCCAAACTTAAGCGTGAGAGGCTTTGAGCTGATCGACGAGATCAAAACCGCGCTCGAGGCTCAATGTCCCTCCAACGTTTCATGCGCCGACATAGTGGCTCTCGCCACACATGACTCAGTTTCCTTAGCTGGAGGACCAAGCTACAACATTCCCACGGGACGGCGTGATGGCTTGAACACGAGTAAGTCAGGCGTGTTCGACCTCATTGGACCAACCACCTCCGTGGCTGCGTTTCTCAAGTTCTTTGGGGACAGATTGCTGAACACGTTCGATGCGGTGGCTCTTTTGGGTGCGCACACGGTTGGTGTTGCATCTTGTGATTTATTTAGTGACCGGCTCACAAATTTTGGCGGAACCGGAATGCCCGACCCCTCGATGGACTCCGATTTGGTTGCAAAGTAAGTTTATTTAGACCGGATTTTATATATGTATATATAAATTACGGTGTTCAATTCAAGTTTTGATAATAACAGTAAAGGGGGTGTTATCGAATTAATGATTTAAAATCAACTTTATAGTTAATATATATCATATTCACTAACACCAGATTTTAAAGTAGGTTTTTAGAATTACTGATGGAGTAATAATGGATTCTATTTAGATTTGAACTCTATTAAAATCAATCATTAAATAACAACCACTTAAGTATTATTTTTTTTAAAAAATCATACGAGTAGCTAAAGAATAACCGAATCTATTTTGTTCTGGTGTAGTGCGATTTCAATTTTGGTAAAAGTTTTAGTCAAATATATTTGAATTTCGGAAAAGTATAATTTTGCTCTATAAGTGGTGAATTAAGGTGAAGTGACCTTAGTCTAGTGGCAGGAGGTAAGTCCACTAAGAGAAGGCACTATCACACCCGGGATCAGGTCCTTCTGCCTATTTAATGTAGGAAGTAGGCTAATAGACAAGCCAGTTGTGATCCAATGTTAAAAAAAAAAAGTGGTGAATTAAGTAAACATGCTTGATAATGAATATTACAAATTTTCTAATACCATATGTGCGGCCTCAAAGAACACATCAACGGGATTGGACTGGTCAACACCGTTGACTTTTGATAACGCGTTCTTTTTGCAAATTCGATTGAGGAGAGGATTTTTGCAATTTGACCAGCGGCTCGCAACCGACAACGCTACTTCTAGTGTGGTGGCTCAATATGCAGTTCAAAAGCCAATTCGCGATCGCTATGGTCAAAATGGGATCGGTTAATGTATTTACAGGCGAAGACGGTGAGATCAGAAAGAATTGTTGGGCATTCAACGAAGATTAACTTGTGCATAACAATCTAATTTTTGATTGTTTATTTGTGCTTGGATGATTGGTAATAACTATATATTGTGTTGGTTCAGATTTGGGTGACTTGTGATGTAATTTGATTTTCTTTGAAAGAAAATATTTAAATTTGATTTCATGAGAAATCTTTATATTGCAAAAATAATATTTATTTATATTGGACATTTTAGTAAGAAAATTATAATTATTGGTTTCAAGAAATTGAAAAATATATATACTATTCAAATGTATCCAATGACCACAACTCCAATCGGTTCGATTACTCGAAAGAAATTAACTCTTTTTTTTTTTTTGGTCAACAACTTAAAATACTTAAACTCCAACAGATGATGAATCGTTTACAAAGGCATGAATTGCATTCAACATTACAAGAAACACACCAAAAGCAAATAAGCATAGGATAATCAAAGTCATTATACTTAGGCGACTAATATCGTAGAGAAGTCCTCGAATCTCGACAACATTGAGCCTAAACACTGAAATGGCTTCGTTGGAGGTTGAGATCACATAAAGCGAGCTATTGATAAGCTCAAATTAGACCTAGAGCTACTTTCTCAAATTAAGAGATCAAAAGTAGTACTTCAGGGTCAAATCCACAGGGAATCATGAAACACAATAGATTAAATAAATTCGGATTAAACTAGGTAGAATAATAAGAATGCAAGTAAATCAAAGTAAGCAAAGCAAACGGTTGTAAATCAATAGAGAAAAAACGCTTTGCACAGGAAAATCTCCAGTGAATCAGAATTGCAGATAAATCAATTGATAGGAATATTAAAGCACAGTTCCTGGACATGAACACGAATATAAAATCAATCAACTTTCGCTGCAGAGATTATCTATGTCTAAATCCTAGAAAACCAAATTTTTTTGCGAATCCAATGAATCTAAACAAGCATTAATTTCAGGTTCAATTATTCACAAAACCTAAACAAAATTTCTTTGCGAAAAGGAATTTTTCTCATCAAAGACTAGTTCAAGCAAATCAATAAAACTGTCGTTTCTATTAATTAACCCTAGATCAGATTTCAGTTCGTGAGGCTAAAATCAGCAATAAACACAAGTCAAGATGAATAACATTCTAAAGATATTATCCTAACAATTAAATCAGATCTAGCAACTCATCAAACACCTTTGAAAAACCCTAAACCTAACAGGAAAACTACTCAGACATAGTAAAAGAAGAAACCATTATATTTATTAAAAGATATC
Source organism: Draba incana (assembly GCA_963576765.1). Taxonomy (NCBI): domain Eukaryota; kingdom Viridiplantae; phylum Streptophyta; class Magnoliopsida; order Brassicales; family Brassicaceae; genus Draba; species Draba incana. The sequence continues at coordinate 1,845,873 of OY755207.1, read as the reverse complement.
TCTTAGACTAGGTAAAATAAAGCGTAAGCCTAAACAATGGCTGTAAAAACGTATATATAATGTTCTTAAACCGTCATTAACATAAAAGTAAACATTTGAGACTTTTGGGCTTCGAACAGACTTTTTCGCAATCGGGCTTTTTCCTTGATCGAACAGGGTGTCGATCGACACCCATAGATGGTGTCGATCGACACCTACTTGGATTCCCGATTCTTCACTTCAATCTTTGCCACTTCGTTCAGCAATGCTTCAAAACTCCCAGTAAACATTTTTTATGCTCCAAACGTCTAGTACATGTAAAGACTCTAAAAACCAACTGGAAAACACCAAAAGACTCTAAATAATGGACTTATATCATGGCCTAAACTGGGTAAAAACCATGATATATCAGCTACCATCCTTGAAAATGGCTGCACTAAACAATGTCGAGCCTTTATAAGGTATAGAGAGCGAATCATCTGTATTGAACTCTTCCGCTCCAAGAACTGACTACACGACACAGTGGCAGTGGTTCTCAAGCCAAGGAACAAGGGAAGATAACTTTGATCTCAAATCAAAGTTGATAAACATGGATCGCTTCCTGCAAAAGACACAACTACAACACACCAATAACCAATGCATATCACCTAGACTCAGAAGGCTAGGATCCGTTTTCGACCACGGTGAGCAATTACAATATACAATCCTACACAATCTATCCAAAGAACCAAGCATAATGTCATACACATCCATCCATAAGTTCGATAGAGAGTATGAGTATGGTTTTGGTACACAGTTTAACAATGTTTCATTCACATTCATCAGTATGGTCGATGAAGAGTATAAAAGCATGTATTGATTCACTGGAGGAGGTTTTAGTCTCTTCGAGTGGTGATATGACGCGCATTTAACAAATATGAGGCAGTGAGGGAGCTTTACCTTCAATATTCCGGTCGGAGACACATCTGCCGGCGGGACAAGTATAACAGCGAGGTGAAAAGCTTGGAGACACATCATAGATTGCTTAGGTTGTTCAACGAAGGTTGTTGTGCCGGAAAATGCATCTGCGTCAGGGCCAGCTCAGGGAACAGGGCACATCGGAGCCGAAACTGCGAACGGAAAAGCTCTGTTTAGGAAGCCTTAAATGAACCTTTATCATCAAGATTTTCGCCGGAGACACAACTTCCAGTGGAGCTAATGGAATAACGAGATGAAGGAGGATGGATCTCTCCAGGCTCGAATTGGAGGATTCAAGATATTTTAACGAGCCATGTAACTTACACGAGTAAACGAACATCGGTGGCGAGAGGTTAAGGTTGACGGAACCAAATCTCACCGACAAACGAGTCTGGATCCAACATCGTTGTACCTTCCTTGAGTACAAGTAGAAGGAGACGACAGAAGCGATGGCAGAGGGAGATGGTGCGACCCAACACTGCGACACCGGCGACGATTTGAACAAAGTAGAGGAGAGAAAGAAACTCAGATCCCAATCGATATATAAGATATCACCAAGATCCTGGAACCGAAGAAGGAAATAGGCTATACGGGGGTTCCTTTTCCGGCGGCGGTGAGAGACACCGCTCACTGGAAAAGGAGAGCGGAAACTGCTAACGGCGGCTATTAGGTCAAAGCGTTGAGAGAAAAATATAAATTCAAGTTAACGATGATTGTTAATTAACTCTTTCTTATAATCATAGTTTGGTGTAAGAAAAAAACATTTTAAAATTGTTGACTTATAAGTGTCAGCTCGCATACGAATTATGGGCCTAAAAATGCTCCAACACCCCCAAGTTCTAACATAGCACAACATTTAGTGAGCTCACTACTTTGTTTTTGCCTTTATTAATCGGCCTGACTACTAGTAACATTCAGACTATATAGTGTGGTACATGTACATGCATATCTTATATTAATAATAAATACATCTTTTCGGAACGGATCCAAAATTAAATATGAACATAATCCCAATGAACTCATACAATTAATTAAATATGAACATATGCTTGTATATAATTCAAGTATCAATGCATTTGGCAATCTAAAGTAGGGTTAGTATAGCGCACTTCGGATTCCAATAGTTTAATTTGGAGAAGAGTTATAGATAAATGTGAAGAGCTCCAAATATAATAATGCTACCTACCGGGCTATAGCTATGTGTTTTTAAGAAAGAAACACATAGGAGCATTACCATTAGTTAAAAGTTAAAACCCATTAAAGGTTTTTAACAATATATTTATAAATTTTGCATTAACCCAACTTTAGAACCTCATTAGGATTTTTTAATTTTGTTCTCCTCCATTGGTTAAGAACCCAACTTTAATTTTGCATTAGGATTCCTACTTCACTCACCTACATTCTATGAACAACTTACATTCTAAGAAATCAGTTGTTGTCCGCTTATCATTGATCAAACTAGAAAGGGTACACATATGAAGTATCAGTATTTCATTCACAAGTTCTGCAAGCCAGAACACTAACGAATAATATTAAGTCTATTTAATTCCACAAATCATAAAAATAAGCAATTCAAGGCAGGCATGAGGTGCATATCATGTACCTGAACTGGAAGATATACACCAACCAAGGTTTTGATGCCAAGTACTATAATTGGACTTCCATCCCATTGCATATCAAGTTCCATGGTTATCCCATTTTTATCACCATCGATAATGGAAACGCTTAAATTTAAAGCAAAAGCACAATGATCGTTTGAGATTATGGCTCCTCTCTTTGCACAAACAATGTAAAATTTCCTATAAAGTTCATCGCCATTGTATAACCGCAAATCCAGAGAAGGATATGTCTCTTATATGTTCTTTCTATTAACCAAACAACCATTACAACAAACACTTAACCTTTTGCCACCAATTCTATACTTTAATCTATGGTTCCCTCTAACACAAGTCGAAAAATTAATTCATAACAATACTCTCACTACTAATGACCAGTCCTTCAAGATTTCAATAACCACAATCAATGCATCTATAACCAAAGGGGACAAGGATGCAAAAACATTACATTTTGTCTCCGGCGGATGCAACAACTACGCCGCAACACGAATATAACTCAGATCACCAGATGATCTAAATACTTACCCGAAAGCCACGTTTTCCCCCAAGAAGGTATGTAGGTGACACCACCATGGACATGAATCCAATTCCGGGTTCGTGTACACGCATTATCATGACCTCCACCAGGACTTTTCTCAAAGTATACGCATGCATATATAATTCAATGCGGTGCAGAACATTGTCCTATGACCTTCAATGTGAAATCCCCACCCTCCATCTTCCTTCTATGTACAGACAATCCAACATAAACCATATGCATTTTTGTGGTGAATCTAAAGGTATTGTACCTGTTGACACTAGATGTTCTGAAGTGAAAATCTCATCAAGATTCCCGTGATGTAAAGGCAGAACCACCTGCACATTGTCTACAAATTTTCTGATTTTCAGTAAAATTTCTTTCAGCATTCCACTTACACGATACCTAAATAACATTAATCCCAATTCCAGATTCATTCTGCGATATTCTTCACCTAAATTTTCCGATTTTCCAGTGATATTCACTTACACGAGACCTAAATCAGACTGATCCCAAATCCAAATTCATTATTAGATCCAGTCAAATACTTGCTCTTCTATTTCTCCTACTGTGCATTTGAAATCTCCAATCCCTGAAATCAACTTTGGAATCGACGAGCAATTCTGTATTGATACTGAAAGCGAATCGATCGTTGGACTCGAGGCTTTAGCCATCTTCTTCGTCGTCGTCCGTTGATCGAGAGAGAGACGGCAGACGAAAACAAATTGATGAGATCTTTTTTTTTTTCATTATGCTAACCACTCACGTGTTGACAAGTATGAGGATCTTAGAGTGTCTGAAAACTCTTGTTTGAGAACCGGTTTTAAGCTTTAAATTCATTTTTGATTTAAATTTTTATTTTTTTTTAACTTAAGAACTCTTGTTAAGAGATCCTAATAGAGATGGTCATGTATATAGGGTCAGATTAGTAGCAGCGTTTGGACGTAAAGGACGGTTGAATCGCTTACTGATTACCATTCACACGAGCGATTGAAACGAGCGGTTGAAACATGCGATTGAAAAGAGCGGTTGTAAACGTGGTTTTGGGTTAAAAATGGACGGTTGAAACGACAATCTCAAAAGCTAATAATATAGGGCGGTTGCATGTAGAAAAGAGGTTTTGGGTTGTTATTTTTTTTGTACGTGATAAAAATATTTATAAAAAAGTTGCATTATACAATTTTAACACTTATCCAAAAATGCATAAAACTATTTTTCAAAGTTTTGACACCTATCTAAACCATTTAACAAATTAAGATTATTATATATGATTTATTTTAAATTACAGGTTTGTTACAGAGTAATCATATATAATTATTTCAATTTTTATCCTAATTAGACCGATAAATGATTAGCATTATATAATTATTATTTTGAAGATAAATAATTGTAATATATGTTTACAAATAAGGGCAATTCTCATAGATACCACTGTTTTAGTTTTTTTTCAACCATACCACCAATTGCCCTTATTTGTAATATATGTTTATAAATAAGGGCAATTCTCATGGAGCAGCTTGCGTGTGTTGAACTAAATACACCATCTAGCCAACAACTAAGAAGAAATTTGCAGGCTTTACGATACTAATTACTGGCCATATTTTCAAGGGTTCATTGGCGCAATGGATGGGACACATGTTCCTGTAACACCCCCATCAGAAGACCGTCGTATGTTCTAGGACTGTTTTGGCGAGACAAGCCTGAATATATTGGCCATATGTGATATAAATATGTGTTTCACATATATATGGAATGGAGCGCCGGGTTCAGTGCATGATGCTAAAGTTTTAGCTATTGCACAACAAAATGGTGAAAGATTTCCAACGCCACCTTCCGGAAAATATTACCTTGTTGACTCTGGATATGCTAATAAAAAAGGTTATTTGGCTCCTTACAGAGGAAACCGAAGAGAAGAGGTGAGGTATCATTTAGAACAATTTAATAATGGTAAACCATCAAAAAAATAAAGAAGAATTGTTTAACAGATGGCATGCGTCACTTCGATCAGTAATCGAACGAACATTTGGAGTATGGAAAAAAAAATGGCGAGTTGTCAAAGAACTTCCGAGGTACAAGCTTGAAACCCAGAAACGGATAATTTTTGTTCCTATGGGTCTCCATAATTTCATTCGACGTTCGACTATTTTGGATGATGATTTTAATTATGACGTAAATGACGATGAAGAAACACAGCGACAACACACAACTACTGAAGACAATATCACTTTGATAGAAGAGTATGAAGCGACGACTGATGGAATATCACTTTGATAGAAGAGTATAAAGCGACGACTGATGGAGCATATATGGCAACAATTCGTAACCAAATTGCAGATATGTTGTGGGCAAATCATGTATGATTATTTCAATTTTTATCATAGTAAAAAAAAATGGTTAGCTTTACACAATTACTTTATAAAAATAAATAATTGTAATATTATTTTAGTAGTAATTTATGTTATTTATGTTAAATTATTTGTGAATATGTGAATAAATATATATATATATATATATATATATATATACTTGTAAATTATATAACCAACATTTAATTACATAAATTATACTATTCAACCGCTCTAGTGTTACCAATCAAACTTATTTTTCAACCGCTCTCCGTTACCGAACCGTTTTCTCTAACCACTGTATTTAACCGCCTCTTTTCAAACGAACTTCAGTTCAACCACTCAAAAAATTTTAACCGCTCATTTCTAACGGAGTGACCAATCTGATACATAGTAGTTTGGACTAGGTAGCTTTTTATATAATAAGAGTGTATTTTACAGAGGCTACTTAAATTTAATTTTAGTATATTAAAGAAATAGAAAGTAAGGTTTCGATCCGACAAATAAGTCGTAGTGTCTTTACTAGTAGGGGCCGTAACACATAACTTTTGTTTAGTGAATTGGACTTCACATTCGACTCTCATCCTTTTGATGGGCATTACAATTTAGAGAAAATAAAGTGATGTAAAGTATCTTTAATATACCCTTTAATAGACACTTACACACGCGTACATAAATAGCAAAAAAGGGGCATAACTAAGTAGAGTTTAATTAGCACCTAGTAACAATAATGGTAATAATAATTAAAAATTGAAACTGATGTTTTGTGCTCGTGTGTGACATTAGGAAAGATGTTGTCTTTGTTTAGTTCACATGTCGTTTTCACAATAACATTGCCATTTGTCTTAACAAAGGCCAAACATAGTGCCGGCTAATGATGCTTACTTATAACTTTAGCACGTAATTAAAATTTGTAATGAACTGAACATATATAATAAATGCATGAATCTGCCTAGCTATTATTTTATCATTAAATAGTTTTTATTAGTTTAAAGTTAAAATAAAAAGATTAAAGCTTTAGCCTTTTGGCTATTTTTGTGATGGCGAAGCAATCAAGTGCGGGACACATTAGAGGAATTTGACACAACTTAAGGATTAAAATTTTATATAAATAAATATCTACGAAATTTTGATTTTAAAATCGCTTGCGCCGTATCTTTGATATGTGTTTTGCACCAAACCCATATGCTGTTATTATTAATGGAATGTTATGTCGTCGTTATCTTGAGAGAAAGAGACCCTATGTTATTGTCATAGTAAAGAAATTTTCAATTGGTGGAAAATATTTTAGATGAATCTAAACTAATCTAAAAAAACTATAGTGGACAAGAGAAGATGTCTTTTGGGGTTAATTAATTTGGTAGGTAACCAAATTTTTTAAATCAAAAATGGTATAATAATGAGGAGGTAAAACATAAATAAATAAGATTTATATCAATAAGATGATAATTTCTTTTGAATTACTAGAAGATTTTAGGTTAAAAAATTTCTAGGGTCTATGTTCGAATTTGACTATGTAGTACACGTCCATAAGGTTGCCGAAATCCATCAAGCAAAATTATCTTCACAAAAAAAAATAGCTAAGGGCAACTTCAATGGTCCTCTATTTTTACCTTTAAACTCTATTTTAGAGTAAAATCATCTCCAATGGTATTCTATATCTTGCTCTAAAAATAAAAAAATGAATAGTAGATCTCTATATTTGGAAAAACACTATTCATTTCTCTATTTTAGTATTTTTAGAGTATAATCTTTTTTATTTACAAAACAGTCCTACAATTTGACAAGTTTTTATTTAATACCAAAATAAAAAATTTCATATATATAATACCCACCGAAAAGTATCAAAAATCAAGAGAAAAAAATATAGCTTTAGGCGACCGAAACACAAGCTACTTTCACACATCAACAGTGGTACGTAGGAGGAGAAATCGGATTGAGACATTACGAAACGATGATGGACAGTGGATATCGAATCAATTGGATCTTGAGAAACTGGCGATTGATTATTATTCTAAACTGTATTCTATGGGGCAGATGAACCCGGTAATGTCAAAGCTTCCTCACTTCGGTTTTGTTGTGTTGAATAGAGATGATTTGCAAGGAATGTGCAAACTTTTTTCCGAGGTGGAAGTGGTTAAGGCGATGAAAAGCATGGGGAAATTCAAAGCTCCAGGTCCAGACGGCTTTCAACCGGTCTTTTATCAGGAATGTTGGGATTTAGTGGGGAGTTCGGTTGTGGAATTTGTCCTTCAATTTTTTGAAATGGGTCAGATTTCGAATGGGTTGAATGATGCTTTGGTTGTGTTGATTCCGAAAGTGGGAAAACCAGAGAAGATCACTCAATTTCGCCCTATTAGCTTATGTAATGTACTGTTTAAGATCATTACAAAAGTTATGGTGTTCCGTATGAAGAGCCTTATGCAAAAACTTATCGGACTAGCACAGTCGAGTTTTATCCCGGGACGCCTAAGCACGGATAATATTGTTGTTGTGCAAGAGGCGGTTCACTCTAAGAAACGGAAGCAAGGGCGTAAAGGCTGGATGTTATTAAAATTGGATTTGGAGAAAGCCTACGATCGGATAAGGTGGGATTTTTTAGAAGATACATTGAAAGCTGCTGGGTTCCCGGATGTGTGGATTAACTGGGTTTTAAAACACGTTTGTGGTATGTCAATGCATATTTTGTGGAATGGCAAGAAGACTAGTCCCTTTAAGCCACAAAGAGGATTAAGGCAAGGCAATCCTTTATCTCCATACCTTTTTGTGTTATGCATCGAAAGATTGTGTCATATGATTGAGGCATCTATAGCCGTGGGTGACTGGAAGCCAATTAATCTGTCTAGAGGAGGTCCGAGACTCTCGCATATCTGCTTTACAGACGATCTAATCTTGTTTGCAGAGGCTTCAGTCTCACAGGTACGGATTATACGTCAAGTCTTGGAGCACTTCTATGAGGCATCGAGCCAAAAAGTTAGTCTGGAGAAATCCAAGATCTTTTTCTCTAAAAATGTTAGCTGTGATTTAGAGAAATTAATTAGTGATGCAAGTGGTATAGCAGCAACAAGAGATTTGGGGAAATATTTGGGCATGCCGGTGTTGCAGAAAAAGATTAACAAGGATACTTTCGGAGATATTCTTGAGAAGACGTCTTCAAGATTGGCGGGTTTGAAAGGCCAGTGTTTGAGTATGGCAGGGAGGCTAACTCTTACCAAAGCGGTTCTTTCTTCGTTTTCGGTTCACGCGATAAGCACTATCATGTTGCCCAAGTCAACGCTGGATAAGCTAGATAAAATATCTCGTTCCTTTGTTTGGGGGAGGAGTACAAGCCAAAGAAAGCAACACTTGCTTAATTGGAAGAAAGTGTGTCGTCTGAAGTGGGATGGAGGATTAGGTATCAAATCGGCAGGTTCCAAGAACAAGGCACTCTTAGCTAAGTTGGGGTGGCGTTTAATTCATAATCGTGAGAGCTTATGGGCGAGAATTCTTAGAAGTAAGTATAAAGTCACAGAAATAGATGACCCGACTTGGTTGGCTATTAAGAGTCATTGGTCTTCAACATGGAGGAGTGTGATGCTAGGTTTAAGAGAGGTTGTATTACCAGGAATAAGTTGGGTTCCCGGGGATGGCAAGAAGATTAAGTTCTGGAGTGATAAGTGGCTTTTGGAGAGACCTTTGATTGAAGTCGCGTTGAGTGGCATTCAAGAGATTGAGGTCAGCCAGAAAGCGCATAAGTATTGGTGTAATGGGAGAGGATGGGACGTCGAGGGGCTTGCGTCTCTGCTGCCGGAGAAGTATATTTTACAGTTACATTCAGTGGTGCTAGATACGATGACCGGAGCAGGAGATAAAGTATCGTGGAGCGCAAGTAAGGATGGGATATTTTCGGTACGTTCCGCTTATACTTTACTTACGTATGATGAGTCTCCTAGACCAGATTTGGGGAGCTTGTTTAGCCGGGTATGGAAAGTGGTAGCGCCGAAAAGAGTTCGAGTTTTCCTCTGGTTAGGTGTGCATCAAGTATTAATGACTAATGTAGAGAGGCAGAGGCGACATCTATGCGCTTCCGGCTTGTGCACTGTGTGTAGAGGAGGAGAGGAAACTATTATTCATATCCTCAGGGATTGTCCAGCGATGTCAGGAATTTGGGATCGGTTAGTTCCTCTGAACATGAGGAATGAGTTTTTCTCGACATCTTTAATGGAGTGGCTATATGGTAATCTTTGAGATCATCGGCGATTTGGTAACACAATTTGGTCTACCTTATTTGTGATGGCTATTTGGTGGGGCTGGAAATGGAGGTGTGGAAATATTTTTGGAGGTAATCGAACGTGTCGAGACAGAGTGAAATTTGTGAGAGACGTATCGGAGGAAATGACTTTAGCCCATGTATGCGTTAGCGAGAAGGGCGAGAGGAGCACGGTTCGAGTTGAATGGATGATTGCCTGGATCCGACCTTAGGATGGATGGTTAAAACTGAATATTGATGGTGCGTCTAAAGGAAACCCGGGTCTAGCAACGGTTGGAGGCGTAGTTAGGGATTCGGGGGGACTATGGCGGCGAGGTTTTGCCTTGAACATTGGTATTTTCTCGGCTACTTTAGCCGAATTATGGGGAGTGTATTATGGTCTTGTGATTGCTTGGGAGTGCAGTGCCACACGGTTGGAGGTGAGAGTGGACTCAGAGGTTGTAGTAGCGTTTCTCACGACAGGGATTAGCGAGTCGAATCCGCTGTCATTCCTGGTACGTTTGTGTCATGGCTTCATATCAAGGGACTGGATAGTCCGTATTTCGCACGTGTATAGGAAAGCTAACCGTCTAGCAGATGGGTTAGCTAACTATGTTTTTTCTCTCCCGCTTGGGTTCCATTTGCTTCCTGTTAGTCCGGACATTGTTAGTCCATTGCTTTTAGAGGATGTTGAGGGAGTGTCTTTTCCTCGGCAAGTCATTGTATAATTTATTTTAATAATAAAAAGGGATTTCGGCCCCTCCTCCGACCAAAAAAAAAAAAACCCACCTAAATAGTATACAAACCCAACAATGTTACCTTGTGGCAATTTAAAGTTTATATCCGATGTATATCCAAAACCGTTATGAAAAAGAGAAACACATTAATGCTGATGCTTAAAAAAAATGTTCTTTGTTTTATTATTTGTGCGATGTAATTGATTTTTATTTTCATAATAAACATTATTAATTTTAATGATATTGTTATTTATTGTTGCACTATTATTACAATGAAATATATGGGTAGAATTTGTAAATTTGAAAATAAAAGTTTTTGAGAGAAATTAATAATAAAATAAAAGTAAGAAAGGCAACCATTGGAGTAAACCCATATTCTATTTTTAGAAAACTCTATATTTAGAGTAAAAAATAGAACAAACCATTGGAGATGGTCAAATAAAAACATTTTTGTTTGCATTCTTTAAAATAGGGAAATAGATAAAGAGCTGATTGTCGGTTTTTGTCAGGTTACATGCATGATGAATATTGTTAATAAATACTTAATAATTCTATATATTGTCAATTTTTTGTTCCTCCCTCCCTTTTTTGTCTTTTTCCTGGTTTTTTATACTCTCTCTATAAGTGCTCTGCAAGTTCACTGGACAGATCCACGAAACTCAACTCGACTCCATATGTCAACTCCGTTAGTAAAAACTTGAGTCTTCGAAAATACAATGTATATAGAAAGCAGAATCATGACCTCTCTATAATATGATCAAACATTTTGTATGCTTTTCATTATGATAGTTTGTTTTTATATATAAAGAAAAGAAAAAAAAAAAATTTCAATCGTCGTCACTTCACCGATAGTATTATGATGAATTAATACTTTTTTAAAAAATATTGATATTTAAAGCTGTAATTGTGATTTGTCTGCGCCTAACTCGGACTTTTATTTCTTAAAGCTCTTCTATTTTTTTAGTTAATATTTAATACTAGAATCTAAAATATTGTTTTAAGGTTTTTGGTCAATATATAAATTCAAGAAAAGAAAAACAGTATAGAAACAGAGACTAGATTAAGGAGACAGGGCATGTTAGATGCGAGGAACTCTTTCTCACAATATTTTACTCTTTTTTTTTTGTCGACTACTCTTTTTTTAATAAGGGATGTAAAGATAGTAGTCTTAAGATAGAGGCAATATTAGTTAAAAATGAATTCAGAAAAAAAAATATTAGTTAAAAAGGGACTATAGTTCTGAAACAGAAGTAATATTAAGAACCAACATACCCTACCCACGTACATGTATATATATATAATATATTAGTTAAAAAAGGACTATAGTTCTGAAACAGAAGTAATATTAAGAACCAAAATACCCTACCCACATATATATATATACATGTATATGTATATGTATTTCTAATTGTCTATATATCATAGAAGTTATATTTTATCGGACCTAGAGTCTAGAGAATACATAAGTCGCAAGGTCACATTAACCCTCCAAAACCTATGTATATAGGATACAGTAATATTTAATAATTACGTCATCGCAAGAATCTATCATCTCTTACACAAAGACACATTCTTTATCATGTAAGTATATCGTCGTACGTGTGTATATAGTCCGTACATGTCACAGAGCAGGACCACATAGCTATGATTTTTAGACGATACAAAGTCTCGAAGTCTTACAAGATTTGAGAATGTCAGGACCACCGAGATCATTTAGATGCTAAACTAGGGTTTCCTTTCTCTGTTTTTTTGTGAAGCCTCGCCCACTTTTTTCGTCCAAGTCCTAGGCCCTATTCTAATTAAATTAAGATTGCTATAATATCTAATTTTATATTTGCTTTAACGTTTCCAATTTTTCAGTGCACATTTATGTGTTTTGTACCAAACCCATATGGAGTAAATAATTATCATTCTTTTTTGTTTTGTTTTTTGTATGTTATAAATGTGATTTTTACCATATATGTAAATCCGGATGGTAAATGACGTCATCATTAGTTCTTGTATGTTATAGTGCTCAAAATATTAGTATAAATACGTAGGTGACGTATTTTTCTGAAATTATTATATTATTCATATTTTATGTATAATTACCAATAGTTATTAAATTAACGTATTATAACTTACAAGATATGAGATTAGAACCTGTTATGAGAGATGGTTTGTCATATTATACATGTTTTCACTTAACATGTGACTTTTTCTAATTGTTGCAATTGGATTGAGATATAGAGGAGGTAGATGAATCACAGTCTCTCCGGAGTCCAATAAATTTGGAATACCGAAACAGATAAACTGGAAAAAATATTAGTATGATATACAGCTAGGAGAAATTATTGCATGTTTCCAAAAGGTTAAGTATCTATCGACAATTTTTCACTTTAGCAACAAAGGTGTTTTTTGTGCGTGTACATTAACCAAAAAAAGTGAATTTATGTGGGCGGGTGAAACACATATTATTATTATTCACACGTTGATAAACAAACAAAATAGACTCACACTTGTGCCCTAAAAGCATAACTACATGTTGGTCGGTGTCCCCCTGAATCCGAATATATATAACTCCATAAAATAAGCTTATTTGAAACCTTTCATCCAAAAATTAAAATTTACGGGGAAAAAACTCAAAAATATGTTTTTATCATCAACTTGATAGAAATGCCGGAAAAAACTAAAAATATGTTTTTATTATCAACTTGATAGAAATGCCGCATTTATATTATAAACAGAAAACTATATTATTTTTCGAAATTATACTGTGGGCACATCTATGATGTCATTTCCTCTGTGGCCGCTTGATATCACTAGATAGTATCGCGATGTTAATTAATTTTTGTGAACGCAAGTGTGTATTTGTTGGTGAAACATAGAAATTTATCCTCGGCCACACAAAAATCAGAGAAAATTTTGTGAGGTGATTACCTCAAATTTTCCATAGAGAGTGAAAAAAATTGTATGGCTTCGTAATTTATTTTGTGATAATTTATATTTATTTTGTTGCTATCCTATTTTTCTTTTGCGACATTAATTGGTTGTTAAAAAATAGTTGAAACCATGTAGTCATTGAATAATACTTTTATTTAAAACGTTGACATTGGCAAAAAACACTATAGCACTTTTAATAGATCAGAATTTGATTTGTGTGGTTCTTCAATAAATCACTAGACCATTGGTTTTTGATTATTCTCCTATCTTATGTGTTTTCGCTTAGATGAAATAAACTTAAAAAAAACTGTAGCGAATTTTTTTAAAATAGATAATAGAAAATTGGTTGTATAACACCTTTATGTTATGTTAAAAGGTGCTTGTCTTAATAATTCAAACTCTATCCAAAACCTTTTTATGTGGTTAAATCTTAACCGTTGAATTTAAGGTTTTTTTTGTTACATTTTGAGATATAATTTTTTTTTTGGCTATATAAAAAATTAACCCATAGATAATTCAGATCTTTGTAGTTTAATTTGTGGATTATATTCTGATTTTTTTTGTAAATTTTTCTTGCGATTATAAGTTTTTTTTTTCTTTTGGGCCCGTGTTTCTTTTATGTGAATTTTTGTTTTCAATTGTGGTCATTGGTATAACCGATTTATGTATTTTTTTGTTAGATTTTTTTCTTAACAAGCGTATTCTTTTTCTCGATTTTACAACGCTTAATTTAATTTAAGTATTCTAAGATCAAGTTCATTGATAACACTCTCATGAGTGTCTAAATTTTTTTTTGTAATTAAATATAATAAATTTTAATATATTTAATTATAAAAAATTTTTAGATATTCATAAAAGTGTTAGCAATGAATTTGCTCTAAAGGTAGAGATTCTGGAGATCTAAAAGTTTTTTTCCCTGACTGATCATACTGATTTGATACAACTAGGTATTGCTTGTCTTCAATAACTTTCTCAGCCCTTTGTCCTTTTCTACCTTTTATGTGTTTTTCCTATGACTTTCTGACATATCTATATTTTATACTTTTTTTTTTGAGAAAGATATCTATATTTATACATTATAATAATATTACATGAATTTTTTTTTGTTAAGTAAACATATGTAGTTCATCCCTAAAAACAAGACAAACAAAACACAAGAAAAGACAAAAAAAAAAAAAAACATAATTTACTATTTTAACGTAATTAGATCTATGTTGTATTAAATAACATAAGGAAGGAAAAAAATTATACAAAAACAGCTATACAATTATACAAAAACAGAGGGCATCTGAAAGAAGCAAGTTGTCTCCTACTGTCTTTCTACACTCTAACTTTTGCATACGTATTCGCACACTCACCTATGTACGGAGTTTTTTATTTTCCATTTAAAGTTAAAATACATTCACCCTAACAACAACTTTTTGTTTTATTTTCTGGATTCATCATACATCATTGTACATACTCCCTCCGTTTCATTATATAAAATTTTTAAAAGAAATATTTTTGTTTTATTTTATAAAATGTTTTACTAGTTTCTATGCAGATTTTAATGTGATTTGATATTTTTGTCCTTCTAAATTCTATAGTTTCTATATGATTGGTTGTGTTACATTTTTAGTTAATTATTAAATAATATTTTGTTTGTATTTATTATTTTTTAATTCTCGTGAAATAAATCAAAACATCTTATAAAATAAAACGGAGGAAGTATCTATTTATATTTAATATCATGCATGCATATGTGTAACTCAATACGCTCAAAATCATTATGGTATGGCATAAATACTAATCGGGAAAGATCATCGTATTTATGAGCAATGGATTCTAGTATACACATTCGCTTGTTGAGTGGTAAATTAATTAGCGGCTAGAGTGTGTCAAGAAGAAAGTGACTTGATTATATATATTCCCTTTCTATTTGAAATATTTAGATGCTTGATCAGACATCTGGACTCAATACCAAGGTACCCTTGAGAAACTAAATATCTATTTCTCGCATTTTTATTATTTTGCTACACCTTTCGATATTTTATAATCGTTATTGGAGTCTTGACCAAAGTTCTGGTATTACCAAAAACAGGCTAGATATAAAACCAAATAAAAAATAAAAATTTAGGAATAAGACAGCTAAATCGTGTAGTTGGTAAATAACATGTTATAGAAAAATCATCTCGTTTTATAATATTAAATAAAAAATAAAAATGCAAATACATATGATTATTTTCAGTAATATTTTTGCGTTGTTATTTTAAAAATTTGCATCCATTTTTTTGTCATTAGGTATACTTTATACTTCAATTGTTGTCAACAAAAATATTCCAAATCTTACTGTCAAATATACTAATATTTCGCGCAAATTAAAAATCGAGTGGCTACCCACTGGAAGCCATGTTTGCTTAACGTCATAGGTAATAAATAATTGCACGGTTTCCTTTTGACCTTCGGTTTGGATCGTCGTTCTTTACTACTCCTCTTTTATTCTTTTTTATTTATTAGATGTTTATGTTTCTTTGCAAAATATTATCCACTGATACATAATATTTATTGACCAATGACAACAGTTTTAATTAAAAAATTTACCAATCATATAGTATTTATAAAACTAAATGATCTATTTGGAACGTATTTTCTTTCTCAACATCTAATTTTAATAGCTAAATCTTTATAAGTATTTTCTTTTCATTATATAGATCAATTATAATATTGTAAGATAGAAACTATATCCAAATTAATCTACTAAAATAATATTTAATCGTCTTAAAAATTTTATAATTAACTTTGTTCTATAATAATTATTATCAGGCGCAGTGGTGTCAATTCCTTGTATTAATCTTAGTTTTATTAGTTGACAAAAAAATATCTATGACAACTTATATATTTTCAGTTTTTCATTTGAATTTACAAAGATTTTCCCCTTCATAAATGTTCAAAACTTAGTGAGAAAGAAAAACATCTGGTTTCTTCCATGGGAAGTGACAAAAAAAAATCTTTTTAGGCGTCTCTGTTGCATGACGCCAAAAATAGTCTATCTTAGGGAAGAAAATACAGAGTAGGTAACGATAGAGAATTGATTGGAGGTGGGAAAAAGAACTAAAAAAAGATCTTTCTCTCTCT
Organism: Draba incana; assembly: GCA_963576765.1. Taxonomy (NCBI): domain Eukaryota; kingdom Viridiplantae; phylum Streptophyta; class Magnoliopsida; order Brassicales; family Brassicaceae; genus Draba; species Draba incana. The sequence goes on along the minus strand of OY755207.1, from coordinate 1,829,458 downwards.
CTCTATTGTTCTCCATCTTCTCTCTACATAAACAAAGAAAAAATGCTAGATCTTTTGGCCGGCGTCCGGCTTAGGCCGGCGTTGTGCTTTCGTTTTATTTCTTTATCGTTGTTTCGGTTCCGATTACGATCGGATTTTTTGATGTTTAGTTGTTAGTTGTTTCTTCAATCGGAAGAATAAATTTCGGCTTAGACCGATTTGTGTTTTCGGCTTTGACCAATCTTGATTCCGACTCTGTTCGGATTCTCGTGCTTTCTCCTCTCCAAATCTGTTATGACGGTGGCAAATTTCAATCTCAACCGGATCTGCGTTTGTGTTCTTCATCAGTTTGGGTATCATCCACTCTCTGGCGAGGAGTTATTTCCTCTTGGATCCTCATTTCAAACATAGATTGTTTGTGAGGTGTGTCATGAGTTCGTGATGATCGGAAGATAATTTTATTGAAGAAGATCAACTCATATTCTGGTTGGTGGTCAGACTGATTTGGGTGTGTAAGGAGCTTGATCCGGAGATTGAGAGAGGAAACTTGAAGATCGGTGGTGATGAATTCCGGTCATCGGAAAATTGCAGTTGCCGAAGCTTCATTATCAACATAAAAGATGCACGTGGAAGGACACATGTTGAGCATGCTGTATCGTTTATCTCTTTTCTTAGAGATTGATATTGGCTTTTATAATTGTTTTATGTTGTACACTGTTTCCTTCTCACATTAATGGATTATATTGACGACAAAAAAAAAAAAAAAAAAGGAGGTGGGAAAATATCTACAAACTTAATGTTCAGGAAATTTAGTAAACTCAATTTTTTAAAAAGAATTTATATTGGTAAATCAAAAATTTTAGTGAAACTACGTAACTAACCTAAAGTTATACAAAATCATAACAGTTTTGGTTATTTTGCTAATTTCACTATAATTTTGGTTATATAGCTTATTAACTCTTTTTCAAACAAGACAGCACAATTTTATTAGAGAGCCGTGGTATCAATTTCGCGAGGTACTCATATTCTTTGAAAAACTTTATTAAAAAATTAAAGACTGTTACTATAAAAAGTAATATTTGTTGCACCAGAATAATTAATTAATATATGAATATAATATAATTAGAAAATAGTTTGATAACTTTTATCTTATAGTATGTGTGCAGATTAGGTAATAAAATTTATAATTATTGATATTTTTTCTATTTTAATGTAAATATGGTTTTAGAAAATTTTCACTTGAACTTTTATAGAATATGAATATATTTACTATAGCCTTACAATAACAACTTAACTATTAGATTTATGATCATATATATATTTTTTTTTAATTCAACAAAGAGATTACATATCTAAAATTATATTTAGAATTCAAAACAATAATTCATTTGGAATAAAATTTAACAATTTTCTAAAAATGACATTGATTTTATTATACAACATATATATAGTTATATTTTTGTCTTACAATTCATTAATATGATGGTTACACTAAATTATTTAATCAGTTACCCAAAAAAAAACTTGTTTAACCAGTATGTTCACTTGCAGACTAGCTTTTTTTTTTTTTTTTTCAACAAACTCCATATATTAGATCATATTTGGTCGGTAGAAACATTCCGAAATCGGGTACTTTCTACTGACTCATCGAGATCTACATGGTAAAATAAATGGTTACGTGCTCGTGCCGCTTTTGCAAGGGCATCGGCTAACTGAAAGGAAATAAAGTGATTTTTAAGTTCTACAAAGTGATCTAGCTCAGACTGAAAAGCTGGCCAATCTATCGGATCGTCGGTCATCTTCAAAAGATTTGAGCAATCCGTCTCAAATCGGGCTCTAAGAACACGTTTCTCGACCAGACACTCCATTGCCCAGAGGAGTCCCTCGAACTCTGCATGTAAGGCTGAAAGGCTCCTTCGGCATCCCTGATTGTCGGTGTGTGTTTGACCTAATGTGTCAGTGAGGCACCATCCGAGACCGCTAGTGGACCCTAGATCTGTCCAAGATGCGTCCACTTGGCAGATCGAAATACTTGGATGCTCGGATCGGAAGTTATCTCCAGTCTCTGTAGTATCTCCCTTCTCCTCTTCGTCTTCTTCTCTAGTCAAGTTCGCACATCGCCAACTTTCTTCCTCTAACTGGGCTACTTGGAGCATAGTCGCGGCTGGTACATTCTTCCCATTGAAAAGCTTATCATTCCTAGCCTTCCAAATGAACCAAATGATCCACGGGAATGTATCCCTTTGTGGTTTGGGGAGACCCCTTTCTTTTGCCCTCCAAAATAGGAAATCCATATTTTGCTATAGGGATGTACTCGGGAAATAACCCGGAAGGGACGGATAGTCCAATAAGGCCCACACCTGCAGGGTCGGGGGGCACTCAAAAATCATATGATTAATTGTTTCCTCTGGTGCACCGCATCTTGGACAACTCTTATCGTTTCCAAGGTGCTGATAAGTCAGTCGTTGGCACGTGGCTATACACCCCGTTAAGGCTTGCCACATAAAGTGTCGAAGCTTTCTGGGAGTCTTGATTTTCCAAACTTGGCTAAGAAGACCCGTAATGCTCGGCTCAGATATCTGTTGGGATTGAATTCCTCTTCTTTGGTTTGTGTTGTGTAGTAACTCGTATCCAGATTTGACCGTATACGATCCTGATTTTGTATAACTCCACGCATAACCGTCTAGGTTAAAAGTTCTGCTAGGTTTCAACTCTATAATTAGGGCGACATCCTCGGGGTGGAATAGTTTCCGGAGTCTTATGTGATTCCATTCCGAAGAATTATGTAACATTATGTGGGGGTCGAAACCAACACAATTAAACTTGTAAGAGTTCGTGTAGAGGAAAAGAGAGATCTCTAGGGTAAGCTAGGGTTCAAGAGATGAATAGTAGACTTTGTTATTGATGTCAAAGCTTTAGTACAAGTTTCGTATGAGAAATTGTCGATCCCCCTCAGGGTGTACAAAGAGATCTATATATAACTTATCTAAGGCGGTTTCACATCCTAGGTCTTCACAGAATTGCCTTGCTTGAGACGGTTACATTACATGGGCTTCATGTCTGGACTGGGTTCTCCTTACGTTATTGGGCTGAAGACGCGACTGGAGAGGACGTGATCAAATGACCACGACCGAGCCTATGGTCGGCCCGAGTAGCGAAGCTGAGGTCGGACCGAGGCTGAGGTCGGGCTGCATGGCGAAGCTTAATTTGGACCGTGTGGCGAAGCTGGGGTCGGGCCGCATGATGAGGTCGCGGTCGGCCGCGTGGTGAGCATGCAGTCGGCAGGGTCGTGGGCGAGCGTGTGGTCGGCTCGGTCGTGGGCGAGCGTGTAGTCGGTTTTGGCTTGGGTGAGTATACGGTCGGCTTTAGCTTGCCGAGGCCATGCTCAAGAGGGACGACCGATCGCATGGTCAGCATCGCCATGGCCGAGGCCATGCTCGGTCCCGTGACCGATCGCACGGTCGGCCTAGGCGTGGCGAGGAGGTGTTCGGTCCCTTGACCGAACATGTGGTCGGTCTCCCTTTCCGAGGCTGTGGTCGGCCTCGTACAGCCGAACATACCTCCATCAGTCAAGCCTCGACTTACTTTGAACTTTTAACGTTGAGCGGGTGAAAACCGACCCCAACAGTTAGCCCCCCAGCTCGGTAGTGTTAGAGATAACAGTACCGAGTTAAAGATGTGTTGGATATCAGCGTTAACGTTCGAAGTCAAGGCGCTTGTCTATCCTACAGTAGTAGAGAGTGACTTTATGCAAGAGATTTTAAGACTCTGTAAGCATTGTGAAGATTTTAAGACTTCCTGCTTCGTCTGCTGAAGCTGCTGCGTTGCTGCAGTACAAAGAACTCATCCAGTCCTTTTGCTCATGAATGAGGCTTGTTTGCTCATGAATGAGGCTTCGTTTGCTCATGAATGAGGCTTGTTTGCTCATGAATGAGGCTTCGTTTGCTCATGGATGAGGCTTCGCTTGCTCATAAATGAGGCTTCGTTTGCTCATAAATGAGGCTTTGTTAAGAAGAGAAAACGCAAATGCGCTCATGCTTCTCATCTGCCAACGTTGTTGTTGGGCTTTGCAAAATGGTGCTGCTCTTCTAGACACGTCTGTCCGAGAGCAAGTTCACCTTGACTCAGACCAGCGCTTGTCCTGGGTTTCGGAGTGACACGTTCAAGTATAATCTGAACGGAGGTCACTAGCAGCTGCATTACCAACGGTGTTGTTGGGTTTCGGAGTGACACGTTCAAGTATAATCTGAACGGAGGTCACTGGAATTTATATAGCGCGCTGTATCCGTTGTGGATGTCATTGTGTTCGTATCTCTACACTATTGCTGTGGCCAGCAACAATAGATGTAGAACGACTCTACTCGAATAAAGCTTTGATCGGTCCGTAGAGGACAAGCTGTTCTCATGATGAGTGATGTGGCAAGTGTTTGTTGTGCGACGATGAGGTTGTCACTGGGGTTGGCGTCGTGTTAGCTCATCCGGAAGGAGGCTGAAGTGAAATGTAATTCCCCCCCTTTTGATGGAGGGGAGCAACTGAACCTATCCGAAGACAGGCTGCCTACGTACCCTTTGCAGGGATCAAGTCGCCTCGTAGTTCATTGCAAGAGCTTCTAAGAGGGTGGTGGCGTCACAGCGGATTGGATGAGCTCGTCCGCGTGCTTGGTTTTCCCACCCCTCTTAGCGCGGACTTCCTCTTCGCTTCGAGCGAAGTCTGTAGCGCGGTGGAGAGCGTCTTGGATAGTCGCAGGTGGGTTGACAGTCAACTCCTGCCAGAATGGAGAGGGGCATCGAATCGCTCCTCTCAAGGCCTCCAGTGCAGACGTGTTGGTAACACCGTCCACCTTTGACAGCGTATGCTTGAATCTTGTCACGAAAGACCGCAGGCTTTCATTCTCACCCTGCTTGTTCGTCCACAGCTCCGCATCATAGATCTTTCCTTCGGCGAAGATGTTGTAATGCTGCACAAACATCTCTGAGAATTGATCGAAGGTGTGGACTGAATTCTTCTCCAGCTTGTAGAACCACTGGAGGGCAGGCCCTTTGAGGCTCTCTACGAACAGTTTGCAGTAGCCAACGTCTTTCTCGGCTACTGTGAAGTTTGCCCTTCCCAAAGCGACTTCGAATTCCATCAGATGTATAGCAGGGTCAGTGGTTCCTTCATAGATTGGAAGCTTAATTTTTCCGGGATCGGAGATTGGAGTTCTCGCGACCCTCTCAGCGAAGGGTGTGTTCCGTGCTTTCTCGAGCACAGAGGCGATCCCAGAAGCCTTCGCCGTGCTCCGGTATATCTGTAGTTGGGTAGCCTTTAGGTCAGAGGCGACCTGGTCTAACTGGGCTTTTAGCGCAGCGACCTCTCCATCTCGGAAGCCTTGCGGAGCCCTGCGCTCTTGTTCCCTCCTGTAGAGCTCCGCTATGATCGCATCTCCTTCTTCTGCGGCCGTAGCATGGTCAACTTCTAGGTCGACTCGGGCATGTCTTCGAGGAGGCAGATCCTCATCTGATTCTCCAATCATGCGCTTGGGAGTTAGATCGGATTCCCGACGAGGCGGTGGTGGAGGCAAATCCTCTAGATCTGTGCGAGCAGCCCGAGGTGGTAGCTCTTCGTGTCGAACTCTCCGATTGGTTCGAGGCGTGGCGAAGCTGAGGCGTGTCGGATAGACACAGGACCTCCTGCGCTTCCTTCTCTTGAGCGATTGCAGCTCGCTCGCTGTATGTTCAGTTTTCTTCATCAGAGTCTCAAGCATCTGCTTGATCTCCGCGAGATCCGCTGGGTGGTTAGCGGAGCGAGGCGCGGTGTTCTCCATGGAGTTGTTTCTTTCCTCGTTGTGCTGGTGAGACGAAGATCCTTCGTTGCTCGTGGTGTTGCTTGACATCTTCGTAGGTAGTCTGAAAACCTAGCTCTTCTTGTGTCAGACAATCTCTAAGGTCCCCTTAGTCGGCGCCAAATTGTGGGGGTCGAAACCAACACAATTAAACTTGTAAGAGTTCGTGTAGAGGAAAAGAGAGATCTCTAGGGTAAGCTAGGGTTCAAGAGATGAATAGTAGACTTTGTTATTGATGTCAAAGCTTTAGTACAAGTTTCGTATGAGAAATTGTCGATCCCCCTCAGGGTGTACAAAGAGATCTATATATAACTTATCTAAGGCGGTTTCATATCCTAGGTCTTCACAGAATTGCCTTGCTTGAGACGGTTACATTACATGGGCTTCATGTCTGGACTGGGTTCTCCTTACGTTATTGGGCTGAAGACGCGACTGGAGAGGACGTGATCAAATGACCACGACCGAGCCTATGGTCGGCCCGAGTAGCGAAGCTGAGGTCGGACCGAGGCTGAGGTCGGGCTGCATGGCGAAGCTGAATTTGGACCGTGTGGTGAAGCTGGGGTCGGGCCGCATGATGAGGTCGCGGTCGGCCGCGTGGTGAGCATGCAGTCGGCAGGGTCGTGGGCGAGCGTGTGGTCGGCTCGGTCGTGGGCGAGCGTGTAGTCGGTTTTGGCTTGGGTGAGTATACGGTCGGCTTTAGCTTGCCGAGGCCATGCTCAAGAAGGACGACCGATCGTATGGTCAGCATCGCCATGGCCGAGGCCATGCTCGGTCCCGTGACCGATCGCACGGTCGGCCTAGGCGTGGCGAGGAGGTGTTCGGTCCCTTGACCGAACATGTGGTCGGTCTCCCTTTCCGAGGCTGTGGTCGGCCTCGTACAGCCGAACATACCTCCATCAGTCAAGCCTCGACTTACTTTGAACTTTTAACGTTGAGCGGGTGAAAACCGACCCCAACACATTAGATCTTTAACCAGGAGGTTAGAATCTCGTCAGGTCAGTCTATTGAGTCGTCTTGGTACCCGGGCTGGTATATCTGGGATCCAGGGTTCACTCCAAATCTTAGTATTATACCTGGAGCAAATAGTCTTCTGAAGGCCCAGTCTGAGCAGGGGTTTAGCCGCCATAATGTTAGTCCAACCATACGAGGCCTCACGATCTACCATCGGGGTTGATTGGTGATAGTATCGTCCCCGTAATACTCAAGCCAAGAGAGAAGTTGGAAAGTGGATCAACCTCCATAATTGTTTTGCAAGAAGAGCTAGATTGAACTCGTGAAGGTCTCTGAATCCTAGACCGCCTGCGTCTTTAGAAGTACAAATCTTATGCCACGCGATCCAATGTAGTCCTCTACTATTTTGGCGGGAGCTCCACCAAAAATTGGATATAGCGCTCCTGAGTTTATCTGTGATACCCTGAGGGAGTAGGAAACACGACATAACATATGTCGGAAGGGCTTGTTCCACTGATTTTACTAGAACCTCTTTCCCTCCTTTCGAAAGGAATTTTGCACACCAAGTGTTAATACGGTTGTTGAGACGATCTTGAACATAGGCAAATACTTTTTTCTTAGAGCCACAAATTTGTTCTGGTAGCCCTAAGTACATGCCCATTCCTCCTTCACTAGTTATACCGATAACTCTCTTAATTTCTCTTTTGACCTGCTGGTCAACTCTATTCCCAAAAAAAAAGAGGATTTGTTGGGGTTTAGTTGTTGACCAGATGCATCGCCATAAGTTTTAACAATTTTTAAAATCTCTGCACATTGCAGGACGTCTTCTTTACAGAAGAAGAGACTGTCGTCCGCAAAGAGGAAATAGGAGACTCTCGGACTTGCTCGAGCAATTCGTAATCCTGTAATACGGGATTCTTCCTCCGCTCCTTTGAGCAAGGAGATGAGAGCTTCTGTGCATAGTATGAATAGAAAGGGAGATAGGGGATCTCCTTGTCTAATTCCTCGAGACGGTTTAATTCTTCCTCTTGGCACTCCATTGATCAAAACTTGATACGATACCGATGATATACTGAACATAAGACATTTGACCCATTTTTCTGAAAATCCCAGTTTTAGCATAACAGCTTCTAGGAAACTCCATTCTACCCGATCGTAAGCTTTACTCATGTCAGTCTTCATAGCCATGAAAGTTTCTCTGCAGCTCTTGTTGGTCCTTAGGGCATGAAAGTTCTCTTGAGCGAGTAAAATATTATCCGTTATTTTGACGTCTAACCATAAAGGCCGATTGTGTCTCCGAGATTAGGTTCGGGAGGTTTTTCTTCAACCAGTTACAAAGAATCTTTGATATGATCTTGTAACTGACATTGCACAAGCTGATTGGTCTGAATTCTGTCATTGCCTGCGGTCTGTTTATTTTTGGAATAAGACAGATGTTTGTTTGATTTAATCTTGGGTCAAAGGATCCTGTGTTGAAAAAGTCTTTCACTAGTTTTGTTATGTCATGGCCCAGCACATGCCAGAATCTCTGATAAAATCGGCTTGTCATACCGTCAGGTCCTGGGGTCTTATCTGGGTTTATGTTGAACAAAGCTTCTTTTATTTCGGCTTCTGACGGGTCGACCGTGAGTCGGTCATTATCAGTCTCTGAAACCTTTTCGGCAACATACCGGAGTGAGTCTTCCAAATTTTGAGGCTTTGAAGTGGATTCACTTGCAGACTAGCTATGCATTACTTGCCGAATGATTTTTTTTTTTTTTTGGTTAAACTGTAAATATCATTAGAAATGAATTGTTGAGAAATTACAAAGTAAAACCTAGATACAAGAGTAACCAAAGCAAAATAATTAAAACTTGATTACAATAAGTTGGGGATGATTTGGGTGTTGTAGTTATTTTATCCAAAGATGCATCAGTGTGGTCCATTATTTTTTATGTCTTCGAGCAATGATCGTGTCCCGAATTTCCTGATTCATAATCCTGAATATGTTATTCAGAGGAATGATTTGATTATTGTGAAGCACATTATTCCTTTGTCATATTTTATTGCTAGTTTTAATTAAGAATACTTATAACTTTTCTTACATGTCAAGTACAATTTTCATAAGTTAAAATATAAAACTTATAATTTCTTTTCTTTCTTTCTTTTCACTGTAGTATAAAGGCATTGTACACATTTGTCGCGGTAATGTGAACTTTTCGTCCATAAAACCTGATCATTGAGCTATATGAGTTATTGCTTTTGAAAAACAAAGAATATTAGTTTTATGGGTCCGATTGGTAACCTAATTTTTTTACGAGCTGGAACGGTAAGCTGTACAACATAGTGCAAAGCTGTATAGATAAAGTTGTAATAGTATTGGTAAAACTTTTGATATCGCTTTGGTGGTTGGTACAATTTAAAATTGTACAAATTATAAAGAGGCGGTACGTTATAAAGACGATTACCAATCTGAGCCAATGTTTATTTATCTTTGATGATTTATAGAGCATAAAGAAAGAGGGGCAATCAGTCAATCATAACCGACGACTTCCTCATTTAATTATTCTTTCCGGTGGACGGTACAATTTGTGCCTCTCTATTTTCACATTAAAAATTCCGATGTATTAATATTTGGTGATTATTACTGTTCTCTAGATTTGGTTGCATACTTATTCTTTAAATATCAAATGAATGTATTTTTTTTTTGTTGGTTAAACGCTTTTATATTTGTCTTAATATTCGTATCTTTAACTAAAACCGTCTAGAAAATGTAACGGATGGAATATTATTTTAATTTTAACATAATTAGTAAGGAACCGTTTCATATATATATATATATATTTCTTTTTTTTCTTTAGTTTAAGTCCAGTGTTTATGTATTTTATTTTTCACCTTTGATTTTTTTTGACGGACTTAGCCATCACTAAACCACTCAAGAGTCAAAACTAGCTTTCAAGCTCGTCCTGATGATAGTCTTGATTCGATTGCAAGCTCGTCCGGTGTACCCGCGGAGATTTTGCGGAGATATAACCTCTTTGGCAAACTATAGTTGAGTAGAACCGGATTAACCCGTATGAGATGCAAATATTTTTAAATAACTAGATTGAAAATATTGTTTGCATTCATGTATGCAATTTTGGTTTTATTGTTGCTAATTTGTTGGATAAAAGAAAAACCTTGGAAATTTGAATAATATTTAAATGAGTTCTGAAGTAAAAAATATGTATATATATGTAACGGATAAAAATGAATAATTCCGTTACCATTGTTTTAAGCATGGAAAATACATACACTATAATGAATTTGATTGCCCATGCAAATAAAACGGATAAGGAATACTGTAATTTTTTTGTATACACAGTTTATTTTTAATATGACTTATCCCGAGCTAAGTAGCTAGTTGCAATGGTAGAAAATGATTTGCTTATTTGCATCTTCGAATGGCAAGCAAATTAAACAGTGTGTATATCTCCGAGTACCTTAACACACTATATATGTAACATAATATAAAATTGCTTAAAGAATGCCAGTATATTATAATGAACCCACCAAAGATAAAGATTAACCACATGTAACTTAATAAACAAGGAAATATATATTATTTAAGAAATCATTCTCCTATAAATTCATTTCCCTCAATCCACCACCTCTCACAAACACAGAAACCATTTTCTCCTTCTTTATATTCTATCCTAATCTAGAGAAGGAAAAAAATAGAATAAACTAAAATAATTCAGTATTCTTGAAAGCAATGGACCAAGACCAAACCCCACATAGCCCTACCGGCCATAGTCGCTCACCCTCCTCCGGTTCCTCCTCAACCGAAACGGTTCGGTCACGATGGTCACCTAAACCGGAACAAATACTCATACTTGAGTCGATCTTCAACAGTGGTATGGTTAACCCTCCCAAAGAAGAGACGGTAAGGATACGAAAGATGCTCGAGAAATTCGGCGCGGTGGGCGATGCAAATGTCTTCTATTGGTTTCAAAATCGGCGGTCAAGATCCCGCCGGAGGCAGCGGCAGCTCCAGGCAGCAGCTATAGCTGCAGCCGCAACCACCAACACTTGTGACCAGACAATGATGGTTAGCAACAACTTACCACATCATAGTGGGAGTGATTTGGGATTTGGAGGGGTTGACACATCTTCAAATTACTTATTTGGTGGGTCATCTCAAGTTCCTTCTATTTTTCTTGGTCTATCTTCTCCTCCTCCTCCTCCTTCTTGTTCAAATTCTTCTTCTACTTCTTCTTCAGCTAGCTCTTCTTCTTCTTCTTATGGTGGTGGATATGATAATCATAGCAATAATGGCATGGAGAGTCACTTAACAATGTCTAGCCAAATGGGTTACCATGAAGATAATCATAATCATTATCAACATCATAGCTCAAATGTTGCATCAGTTTTGTGCCAACCTGATCAAAACTCCAATTTTCACTACCAACAAGGTAAACAAAAACAAATGATTTGCATGCCTCTTTTTCTTTGTAAACTTAAAGTGCTTTGTCCTCTAAACCCTCTTTCTTTCCCCAAAAAGTCTCTAAAAGTAGCATTTTTTAAAAGTTATTTTAAAGGTAGAAAAATCCAATTCTGGGTGGGTTTCAACCAAATAATCGACTTTTTTATTCTTCGATCTAATTAATAAAGCTTTTTGGTTAATTATATTTCCAATGTTGCCTAACATTTTAATACTTAGTTTAAAAGTTGTCTAATCTAGTTATTTTTCTTACATATACATACTGGGAAAAAAAACCTCTCTAGATCTCACAATTTTTCAAAGCACATTTTTTATAATTTAAACTTCAGACGAGTTTCCACAAAGGAATTAACAAGCTTTTTGGAGTATTAGGTTAATTATTCTTTCAATATCTCCTAATCTGGTTCTTGATATCTATTTACTAATCTAAATTTTCTTACATATTATTAGCAATATTTTTAAAATTTTAGGGGTTATTACGGTTTTTATTAACGGAGTTCCAACCGAAGTGACGAGAGGAGGAATAGACATGAAAGCAACGTTTGGAGAAGATATGGTTTTGGTGCATTCCTCAGGTGTTCTTCTTCCTTCTGATGAGTTTGGTCTTTTGATGCATAGCTTACAACATGGTGAATCTTATTTCCTGGTAATGATTCAATCTCAAATTTGTTTTTTTTTTTTGCTATTATTTGTTTTTGTTTAAATTATTGCTGATCGATTTCCTCGTGAATAGTTTTATTGCATTGTTTGTGTTTTGAGCTTATTTTATAATCTCAGATATTAGTTGTATAATTGGTCCTCTCTCTCTTACCATCTTTCGATCCTCACTTTGGTATTGAAAATAGGAAATGAGATGGAACCCAATTGGAGTAAAGTCCTAAATTGTCTGCTACAAATATATTTAATCATATCATAATTTGATAATACTAGAAAGTCTTTCGTAAGAGAAAGAGAATACTCCCTCCGTTTCAATATGTATGAAAAAAAAATTGTTTCAAAATGTATGATGTTTTCAATTTTCAATGCAGTTTTTAAAAACTAATGAAGATGAATTGTAAACTTCAAGATACATTAATTGATTTTATTGAACTACTATTAGCTTAAATTTATGGAAAATTGTTTAGTGCAAAAAACAATGTATTAATAGATCAAAATTAATATGTTTTCTTAATATGTGCAAAAGTTCTAAAAAAATCATACATATTAAAACGGAGGGAGTATAAATCTAATTGATGAGTGTCGGTTTGTGTAGTAAATGAACATGATTTTTTAAGACTTGGTATCTGTAACTGAAGTTTTGTGATTTGACGAGGTTTTTCACATTTGAATTCCATAGTGTGAAACTGTGAATCCAATAGTGTGAGTTATTTATTCATGTTCTTAACTTAAAAATATAACACATCTATGTGTCAAATAGTTATATTCAAGTATCATTGAACTCATTAATTTTTTGCGATTAGCTCTAATTTTAGGGATCAATTAAACTATTTATATAAAAAAGATCATTTTACAAAATAATTGGTACCGTGTATAAAGTTGTTAAATTTGAACATGTAAACATTTACTGGTTTGAACATGTAAATTCTAAAATGCTACTTTCCTCCTTTTCACGAAGATAGATTTTTTGAGTTTTTCACACATATTAAAAAAATCAATTATTATCCTTAAAAAGCGCATTGATTTCTACAATAAACAGTTTTCAAGACATCTCAACCAATAGTATTTGAAACTTTTTCTTAAAAACTACAATCTTTTATGGAAATCTATATTCATGAAACAAACTAAAAAACTCAAAAAAATTATCTACGTGAAATGGAAGGAGTAGTTTTTTGTTATTGTTCAGCATTCTTGTTATGATGTAAACATTTATGTTTACTACTTTTAATGAAGAAGAATGAAAGTTAAAACCCAAAAAAAAATAAAAATGAAAAATGAAGTCTACAATTACTTATTTACGTCTACAACAGTTTATGGGAGACCACACACATATATACAGTATTGTTTATTCTTTGTCTTCTTTCAAAGTAAAATTACATACGCTTATTTTTTTGAGTTCCTTGGCAAACGAAACATCGGGAAAATCTACTCTCTCTCTTCTCTTGATCACATAAACTTTTCTCTTAGAAATTTTAGTGTTAAAATCCGATACGGCATTAGGGCTTCCCTCTCTCTCCCCCCCTCTCTCTCTATACATACATATATATATACATGTATATAAATTTCATCCATTAGTCTCTTTTTTTTTTTTTTTACGATTTGTTGTTTTCGTTTTGAAATCGACAGGTTCCAAGACAGACATGAACTGGCTTTACTCTTGTGTTATGTGGTGACGCAACAGATGCCTTGTTATTCTACCTTAGACTTTATTTGTAATTAAAGTTTCCTCTGTTGTTTACTTTCTTAGTTTTGTACTTTATTTCTCAAAAAAGAAAGAAAAAAAGATGAAGCCAGAACTCTTCTAAGACGCTGAAATTTATTTTGTAGGAGTATCAATTTAGTGATTTAGATGTAAAATAATCCTATGTTGATTTGCAATAAAGTTTGTGTATAGGGATCTCCAAGTTCGTGCGCAGAGCAATGAATGTTATTGGATTTTTGTTTTATTTTTTGAAGAATTAAAATCTTCAGAGAGAAATAAATTCATACTAGTAGAAGTATAGTTTTAGGTTTTACACTTATTAATTAAGTCGATCTTTAGCTTGAGCTATGACTAACACAATAGTACTACCATTTGTTAATTAATACGGTGTTTTGTATGTCAAGTGTTGATTTGTTCTATCAAGTAAATGATTTTCCCAAGTATGACCACTCAATTATAAAACGATATATATTAGCTCATATTGTTGAATATGGATGATGACACAATACATTATACACTACTATAATTATTTTGCTGAGTTGTTTAGTCTGAGATGTTTCAGCTTCTTCAAGGTTCGATCGAGAGGAAATTAGAATTGTGAAATAACTTCATTAAGCTAAAATGAATAATGTACTATACCTTAGATACAACCAACTAACCAATAGTCAATAACCGAGTCTATATGCTGTAATAGGATGTGAAACTATTTAGGTTGAAGTAGTGGCCAATCGTAAATTAATTTAACTATATTTAATTAACACAAAAGAATAATCCCAAAGTCCACGATCAAAAAAGACTTGTATGATTAGTGGAAGGAAAAAGTAGACGTATATGATTATGCTTTGAGTTTCTCTGGTTAACAGGAGTAGGATGAATTGTCACATGAATTAATATTTGTTTTTGTAAATTATAAGGAAATGTAGCTCATTTTTAGAATAAATTTTAAATGTATAATATGGATTTTCTATGGTTAAACAAAAAAAAAAATAGTGTAAGGCAAACTTTAAAACAACGAATTTCTACAACAAGCAGTAATTCATTAACTCAACGCAGACATATCAAACACATAAAAACGATTGAAAAAATGGTCAAGCATTAGCGTTTGGTCATAACTAATTAATAAAACGATTAGTCGTTTGATTTTAAACAGAATTCAAGATTTAAATTTCAATGCATATACTATGTATGAACAATTTTCATTTTGATTGAATATATATAAGAAAAAATGGAAGAGCATAAGACAGCTGGGTTCATCAGATTTTGTATTCTTGTCGATTCTTGCTCTCCGAAACACAAACCTTAATTAACAACTCGAAGCAAGATCTTAATCGGATAGTTAAGACAAAATAAATCTTCTTGTAAAGCCAAATTCTTCCCATTAGATCTAACCTTGTAAACATAAAGTAAAAGGTCCTAAATATGAAATGTTCACTATTAATAATTCTTGAGGAGAAAATCTATATATATCCGATATTGACAAGCACACACAACATACACACATATATATATGTTTTTTTTTGTCACAACGTTAACTCTCTTTACTTAGAACTCGGTTACATTATTGACAAAGATATAAAAAACCGGATCAACGTGATCTGTAGCAAAGGTGATCACTCATACTCCGAGGCAATGGAGTTTTGGTTCTCAAGTCAATAAAAGTATCATTATATTTTCTCGACGAAATGTTCTGTTTTTAGATCTTTTGTGATTTCGCTTTAGAACACTAATCATACAAAGTCACATTTATTGTACACAAGTTTGATTGAATACAAATTTAACATTCAATTAAAAAAAAAAAAACTCGGTTACATTATGCTCAAGGCCACTAGAGCCAGTTTAGCAAGATTTCCAATACATAAAAAAAACTGAAAAAGATAGAATCAAAGGAGTTCACAAAATCTCTAATATATTTGGAAACACCGACGTAGATAAGTATCTTTGCCGAGTTGAAAAGACTTATAAAAGTTTGTGAAGCAGACCTCATCATGATGTTGTCACAACCCGTAT
This sequence comes from Draba incana, assembly GCA_963576765.1. Classification (NCBI taxonomy): domain Eukaryota; kingdom Viridiplantae; phylum Streptophyta; class Magnoliopsida; order Brassicales; family Brassicaceae; genus Draba; species Draba incana. Next base: position 1,813,878 of record OY755207.1, on the reverse strand, counting down.
CTATTGCATAGATTACAATTACGACATCATTCATAGCTCTAGTTTTCGCTATAAGAACCGATGAAACAACACCACATGAAGCTGATGCAGTAAAAACAGAGAAACTTCCATCCAAAAAAAGAATCCGACCTAGACCGCAATGTAAGATTACAGCAATCCAGGCTTCATTCGTGTAATACACAGATTTGAGACAAACTCTAGAATACGATGTTCATCCGAAGGAAAGCAAGCTTGACGAGACAAGGTGAGTTGATCTTCTTGCCATTGCTTAACTTCCAATATCGACTTGGCCACAAAATCATCTTTTGAGAAGAGCTTATCGATGAAGATCAAAGGTTTCATATCTACCAAACCCACTAAGATCAAAAGTTCCACATATATATGTTATATATACACATTTGAATACCTAATAGATATAGTCACATAGGTGGCCTATTCAGAAATGAAAAGTTTGTTTTTATTACGCAGTGTTACTTCTTCCAAACTGCGTAATCGAACTAAATTTGGGTAGAAATAAACAAGGTTAAAAGAAGTGAATAGAAAATCAAAGAATATGAGCTACCAATCCTTGTACGGAATTGTTCATAAATCTTATACTAGTAACAAGGAGAGAAGCAGATTAATTATAATATACTAGTATTAAAAACTGTATTATCAATCAATAAAATAAAGGAACTAGGCGACAACACCGACCACTATAACCAGTGACTAGGAAACGCATGTTTGGTTAATTCTTGAATTCTGAACTCAAATTAGAAGAAATACGTATATTAATATACTTGGTTTTATTTTCGGCCTTAAATAGAAGTAATTCAAAGTAAGCACGATTTGTTGACTAATTTTATTAATGATTATAATTTGTGTTTTTTTTTTTTTTGTTATTTTCACTCTCATGTCTGCTGATTTTATTTCTCTATTTTCTTGTTTATTGTAGATTAAATATTTCAAACAAATATATATATATATATAGGATTACGATCGTTTTTTTTTTTTTTTTAATATTTTATGATATTGTAGTTTTATTTTTATAGAACAAAACCTAAAATCATACTTTTGGAAGTGATATATATAATCTGTAAACAGAAGCATTAAGTTACAATAACTTAAAATTATGGTTTATGGGCTTTTACATTACGCATTTTCGTAACATATTTGAAACAAATGGTTTTCTGATAGTGAATCAATTTTCTAAATTATAGCCTTTGGGCTTTCTGACATAAAAAGGTATTTAAGGCTTTTGATGTTAGCCTAAAGTAATGTAATCCCAAAGTATGTCGGCCGATTAAAAACATCATCTTCATTTCCTTCACAAAGTTTAATGTCATTTTCTTCATTTTTCTAATGTCATTTTCTTCAATATTGTCTAGTTTCTCTTGGTTTCAATATCTTCTAGTTTCTGGAGTTGCTAACTTACAATCAATGAAGGGGAACATAAAACAAACTGTATAATTTACATTTTAGTATCAAAAACTTTTTTATTTCATTATGAGGATCAAAATTAGATCATTTTTAAAAGCAATTAGATTATGTAAAATAAAGGATTGAATAATTAAATGTTGAGAGTATAAATTTAGAAATTTGATGAAGAAATTCCACAAATCCCAAGTCTTCGGATCTCAAAAACTCGTGCTTATTATGGAGAATTAGAATGTTTAGTTTTGAAATTGATATGGAGTTTGATTAGGCTACACGCATCATTGTTAAAATTAAATTCAAAAGAGCTGTCAGGTTTCATCCCACGTAAATGTTGACAGACCAACCGACGATGTGATTTACACATATTTAATTTGTTCTTTTCATCACAAAAAAAAAAAAATCTCTATTCTTTAATTAAATGTTTACTTAAAAGGATTAATATACTCATAAGTAATTACAGACGTTACGTTATCTAACCAAAGAGTCATCACTAAGAATTTTTTTTTTTTTTTTTTGTCATCTGTTTTTTTTATTCCATAAACATGGTTGGGATACAAGGATGTCAAACAGTACGACATCGGAAACAAAGCCCACACATGGGAATCCTAACATGATACAACAAGAAACACATAACAAACTTAAAGACTAAACCTCGAGTTAGAATGAGCCAATAAACAACCGCCGAACCATAAAACCGCTACTCACTAACTAACTTCTCGAAGAAACTTTTGATGCCTCATCGAGGACTACACCAAACCAAACTCACAAGACGGCAGAGAGGACGGAGAGGAAAGCAGCTTGGAGACGACTACAGCACAAACACCGCTCGAAGTAACAAAACCGAAGAAATCCACCAATGATACATACTAGGCTCAAAGCAAACCTTTGTCCACCGAAAGGAACAAGCCCCTGAAGATAATCACATCTAACACCCGAACACTCACGACATAACCAAAGCCATCTACAGGCTTAAAACTAGTCACCACCTCGTAAGAACAGAAATGAGAATCATCACCATTGCTTCGTCTTGATACCATCTCCCATCACCTAAGCAACAGAAAAGGCAGTAGATGCCTCCACAACAATAACCCAACACCAGAGCAAGCCCAAACAAACGGACCTAGCAAACATCAAAGAACAGAAACATCCAGCCGAAACTAACAGAGCAGCTCGAAAAGGAAAAGCCCAAAACTAATCCCAAGGATGCACCAAAGCATAACAAACCGAACATAAGGCATAATAAACCCATAGAGCAACAACGAAACATATAACAAAGAAGACAACATCCAAGCCTTGACTGGTACAGAGCAGAGAAAAAGGTAACTCAAACCGAGAAAGAGAGAGGATCATACCAAAGGACCAATACCTCACTCTAAATCATCACTAAGAATTTTTAATACTAATAAAAATGCTCTAAATAATTAAAATTTGGTTACGTTATTTTTAGTAATTTTTAATTACAGAAAATACTAGAAATTTTGTGAAGATCTACGAAAGAATGTACCCAAATTAAATTAATATCATATGATCATTAAACTTTTAGATTGAGTCAAATCTTATAAATCAAATCATTCATAACGTTTTGACCATTTTTACTAAAAAAAATCTGACTACCATTAAACTTTATCTTTTACTATTTTTATTCCTTCAAAATCACATAAATTAATATATATTCTACGTTTTTTTCTTGATTTTGTTCTCTAATGAAACAAAAAGATTATCAAACTTTTGCTAAACAAATTATTCTAAGATCGTTTTAATTGCCCCGCGTCTAAAGACTAACTTCGACGACTCAGTTTCTTCTTTCACAAGCGAGCAAGAAAGAGAGAGAGAACAAAGAGTGTGTTGTGTTCGTTTCTCATCTACCACATAAATTTTCTCATCACTCTGATAAATCCCACTTTCTCGGGAAATTTATCATAAAATTCCTTTTTCATTTCCAACAGATTTTTCTCTCCTGGATTTTTGATTTACACAATCTTTCTTCTCTTCATTGGATTTTGAAAATTCTTGAATACATGATTCTTTAAAACCCCTTTCTCCAAATCTCTTGATTTAGTTTCACAGAGATGATTGAGAGATCAAACTCACGTTACCTCGCAATAACCACCACCCGAAAATCGATAATTTTCTTGTTAATATCAACCCTAACCATCCTCTCTTGGTTCTTGATCTTTTCTTCCACAAACCCTAACCGAGTTCTCGATTACATCTCAGTCCCTGAATCCACTGATTCCCCTCTCATCATCATCAAGAACTCAAACCAAGAAAACAACGCCGAATCGCCAAATCCCCAAAACAGAGGAAGTACAAAAACAGAGGAAGTCATAACTGAAAACAGAGGACTAAAAACAGAGGAATCTATAATAGTCGAAAAGAAGGTTTCGCTTCTAACGCCATTGAAGGTGTACATGTATGATATGAGTCCAGAGTTTCATTTTGGGTTATTAGGTTGGAAACCTGAGAGAAACGGCGTCGTTTGGCCCGACATTAGGGTTAATGTTCCACACCATCCAGGTGGGCTTAACTTGCAGCATAGTGTTGAGTATTGGCTAACATTAGATCTTTTGTTCTCTGAGCTTCCAGAAGATTCTAGAAGCTCTCGCGCCGCGGTACGCGTAAAAAACTCGAGCGAAGCTGATATCGTATTCGTACCGTTCTTCTCTTCGTTGAGCTATAACCGTTTCTCTAAGGTTACTCAAAAACAGAAGAAGAGCCAAGATAGAGAGTTACAGGTAAATTAAATCCAAATATTAAACCAAAATATTTTACAAAAATGCTAATGAAAATGAATTTTTCTTATATTGAAATTGATTTTATTTTTGGACAGGAAAATTTGGTGAAATTTGTGACATCTCAAAAGGAGTGGAAGAACTCAGGAGGGAAAGATCATGTGATAATGGCGCATCATCCGAATAGTATGTCTACGGCGAGGCATAAGCTATATCCGGCGATGTTTGTGGTCGCTGATTTCGGCAGATACTCGCCACGGGTTGCTAATGTCGATAAAGATATTGTGGCTCCATACAAACACTTAGTTCCATCGTATGTTAATGACACATCGGGATTTGATGGTCGTTCGATTTTGCTTTACTTTCAAGGAGCCATCTACCGTAAAGCCGTGAGTACTTGCTTACTTATAAAACTTTCTTTATTTTTCGAATATCGTAAACCGAAACCTAGATTAATCTCTTCGAGTAACTTGGCGAATTTCGAATAAAACTAAGGCTTTTGTTATATAACTTATAAGACTGAAAAATTCTTAAATTTCACTTAAAGATTACTCCTTACGTTGTAGAAACGTTTTTTTTTGTTTGAATAAATTTTACATTCAATTCAAAATAAAAGAAAAATACGTAAACTTTGTAGAGAATGAAAGTTTTCATAGTGCTTTATATCGGAATACATTTTGATTTGCTTGGTTAGTAATATCGACTTTTCGAGTTTGGAAAATGCGGTTTTAGTTTAATCTTGATTCGGTTGATAAAAATCTTGTAGGGTGGATTTGTGAGACAAGAGCTATATAACCTTATAAAAGAAGAAAAAGACGTTCACTTCTCTTTCGGTAGCGTTCAAAATCACGGTATAACCAATGCCGGAGAAGGAATGAGATCGTCGAAGTTTTGCCTCAACATAGCCGGAGATACTCCATCGTCGAATCGACTCTTTGACGCAATAGCTAGTCATTGTATTCCCGTGATCATAAGCGACGATATAGAGTTACCATACGAGGATGTTTTAAACTACAACGAGTTTTGTCTCTTTGTCCGATCATCGGACGCTTTAAAGAAAGGTTTCTTGATGGGTCTTGTGAGAAGTATTGGGAGAGAAGAATGGAATAAGATGTGGGCAAGGTTGATGGAAGTTGAGAGGTATTTCGATTTGCGATTTCCCGCGAAAGATAACGAAGGAGATTATGGAGTTGAGATGATTTGGAAAGCTATAGCTAGGAAAGCTCCTTTGGTGAATATGAAAGTTCATAGGTTTCAAAGGTTTATTAGGCCTTTTCTTGGTTTAAGTAAAGATTAGGGTTTTTTCTATGAGAATTTGATTTAGATAGAAATGTAATGAATACAGTTTTGATTACTGAACCATTTGGATCAGTGAGTGACTTGATCTACACGAAACACACTAGCATTAGGATAACGGATCTTTTTTTTTTTGGGTCAAAAATATGAAGTTTTTTATTGATTACGTCGATACCGTCGACACATTGCAAGCTGATATTGCTTGTTTCGCTAACGAATCCGCCAATATATTGGCATCTCATAATACAAAAGAGAAATTGAGCTTCCGAAAGTGAGAAGCTAAAATTCGAATCTCAATCAACAGGTTATGGATCCCCGTATTCGTTTCCCCTTTTCGGAGCAGGTTAATTAAAACCATTGAGAATGAGAACACGTGAAGATTGTCCACTCCCTTCTCCTTGGCCATTGAAATGGCTTGAACCATAGCCCACGTCTCTGCAGATAAAGCAGAGTATACATGCGGTAGTGGTGGAGAGTGTTCTTCCCAACTCTCCTCTGTTTCATTTCGAAAACACCACCCTAACCCCGCTTGATTTAAATCTTTGGACCAAGCCGCATCTGTGAAAGTAATGAAAGCATGCAGGTCTACTTCTTGTTCATGATGAGTGGCTTGAGGCTCTCTCTGCTTTGGCAATGCATCTTGTCATCCTGAGGTACCTGCCATGATTTAGCTTCACTTATAGCTTTCTCTAGGGTTTCTACTGAAGTGAGGCTTACGTTATCGAAAATCAACCGGTTCCTCGACGTCCATAAATGCCAGCAGACCCAAGATGATAACGAGGCTGATGTGATCCCAACATGTATGATTTTTGCTCGACATGAAGTCGTAATGTACTCAAGAATAGAAGTGGATTGTATCGTATTTAAACCATGAGTAGGTGCTAGGTTCCATGTACTTGGACTGCATACGGGCAGTGCAATAATACATGCTCCACAGATCCTTAATTGATTTTGGCTTTTCAGATCCTTTAAAATTCTTTGGTTCGATGTTTTTGATTGTTTATTATAGATCCACAAATATTTCTTGATATTTGATTTGAGATCCTGTTGAATTTAACATGTATTGCAGGTCCGGTTTAATCTCATTTAGAGAACCGGGAATTGAGTCATGAGACACACGTGTGATTAGAGACTCTAGGTGAATTAGAGGTTTTCCAGTTAGAGATTCTTTTAGATATATATGAAGGAGAAGTCTCTGTGTAAAAACGAGAAGTTTTGTATTCATTCTGATTCACTTGTATTTTCTCTTGAGCTCTCAACCTCTGTGAGAAGCTAAGGGTTGATTTATAGTGGATTGCTGGGATTCTTGGCTCGATACAGTATCCATACCGGAACTGGTATCAAAAACAAACTCTGTCTTCTTCTTCTCTAACTTTCTCTTTGCTCTTCTCTCTAAATCGATCGATCTTCATTATCTTTCGTTAAGCTTGATATGAGCTGAATCGAAGCTAGATTCAAGCGAATAGAAGGTGGTGGTGTATGTCTAAAGCACAACAAGTGGTATCAGAGCCATGGGTTGAAGATCTGATGTCGAGTACGCGAGTCGAGGTGGAGAGGTTTGACGGAACGAGAGATTTCTCATTATGGAAGATCCGGATGATGGCACACTTTGGTATGCTTGGATTGAAGGATATTTTAACAGATGAAAAGCTGGAGATGGAGATTCCGATGACGAAATCGGAGGAGAAAGCGATTATGGTTAAAGGTGTGTCGGTGATGAAACCGGTAACCACGACGATGACGAAGGTAATCCCATATCCTACTAAGCTTGATAAATCAGATAAGGTTATGAATCTTATAATCTTGAATATTACGGATCAAGTTTTGAGGAAGATAAGAAACTGTGAAACTGCTTCTTCTATGTGGTCTACTCTTGATAGATTATATATGGAAAGCTCTTTGCCTAACCGGATTTATCAACAATTGAAGTTTTACACATTCAAATCGGATGAATCTAAAATGGTTGATGCGAATGTTGATGAATTTCTGAAAATCGTGGCGGAATTAGGGAGTTTGAATGTTACAGTTTCTAAAGAAGTGCAAGCTATATTGTTCTTGAGTTCATTGTCTGCTAGCTATGATCAACTGAAGCACACGCTGAAGTATGGTAGAGATTCACTCACTTTAAATGAGGCGATATCTTCTGCTAATTCTAAAGAAAGAGAGTTGATTGAGAGTGGTAATTACACTAGAGGAGCTGGTGTTAGTCTGTTTACATCTAGTAACAGAGGAAGGTCTTTTAATAAGGATAACAATGACTCAAGAGGAAGAAGCAGGAGTAAATCAAGGCCTAAGGGGAAAGTTACATGCTGGTATTGTAACAAAGAAGGTCATCTAAAGAAAGACTGTTTTGCAAGAAAGAAGAAATATGGAATTGAAAATCCAGGCGAAGCAGCAGTCATCGTGGAGAAATTGGTTGAATCTGAAGCTTTGAGTATGTGTGATCTGAAGCCTAGTGAAGTATGGGTGTTGGACTCGGGTTGTACTTCTCATATGACCTCTAGGAAGGATTGGTTTGATACTTTTGATGAGGTTAAAAGTCAGATACTGTTGGAAGATGATCTTGTAGTTGAATCCTTGGGAACTGGTACTATAAAGCTTGATACACATGAAGGAACGATTAAAATGTTGAAGAATGTGAAGTTTGTACCTGATCTAAGGAGGAATCTCATATCAACAGGTACTCTAGATGCTCAGAAGTATGTATATGAAGGTGGAAATGACATTGTCAAGTTCTATATGAATGGGAAATTTTCACTAAAGGCAGAGCTAAAGAATGCCTTGTATCATGTTGATGCAAGTGTAGTGTTAAATGAGAATTGTGTTTCTGTCTCAAAAAAGGATGATACTACACTTTGGCATAGTAGAATGGGGCATATGAGTATGAAGAATCTGGGAATTTTGGTTATAAAAGGAATTCTGGAAAAGAAGAGTATTAGTTCTCTGGAGTTTTGTGAAAGTTGCGTTTTGGGAAAGGCAAAGAAAGTAAGCTTCAGTGTGGGAAAACATAATACTGAGCAGTTACTGGGTTATGTTCATGCCGACCTCTGGGGTTTTCCAAATGTGCAACCATCAATCTCAAGATGTCAATATTTTTTGTCAATAATTGATGACTACTCAAGAAAGGTATGGCTATATTTTCTTAAGACTAAGGATGAAGCTTTTGCAAGGTTTTGTGAATAGAAAACTTTGGTAGAAAATCAAGTTGATAGGAAGGTTAAGTGCTTGAGAACTGATAACGGATTGGAGTTTTGCAATGCTAGTTTTGATTTATTCTGCAGAGTTAATGGTATAGAAAGACACAGGATGTGTACATATACCCCTCAGCAAAACGGAGTTGCTGTGAGAATGAACATAACAGTAATGGAGAAAGTGAGGTGTATGCTAAATGATTCTGGTCTAGAAGAAATGTTCTGGGCTGAAGCTGCACACACTGCTGCGTATCCTATTAATAGGACACCATCTTCAGCCATAGATAATTGTATTCCAGAGGAGTTATGGCTTGGAAAGCAACCTGATTACAAACATTTAAGGCGATTTGGTTCTGTGGTGTATGTCCATACGTATCAAGGGAAATTGAAGCCTAGAGCTTTAAAGGGGGTGTTTCTTGGCTATCCTCCTGGTACTAAGGGATACAAGATATGGTTAATAGAAGAGAAGAAGTTCTTGATAAGTAGAAATATAGTCTTTCAAGAGGATTTACTCTACAAGGACATTAAGGGTCAAAAGTCTAAAGAAGATGTTACAGAGAATTCTGAAAAGGCTGAAGGTAGACATGTTCTTGTAGACATAACTAAGAAGGTAGAGAAAGGAAAGGCAGGTGATAAGAATGAAGGTGGAGTAAACCAAGGAGATGTGATTGTAGTTTCAGATTCGGATGATGAAGAAGAAACTGAAACTGCATCAGTTTCTGAAGCTGTTCAAGAATCACCTGTAGAGGATTCTTTAAGAAACTTTCACCTTGCAAGAGACAGAGAAAGGCATATCATAGTAAAGCCTAAGAGGTTTACTGATGAAAATGAGTTTGCTTTTGCTCTCTTTGTTTTTGAACTAATTGACAATGATGAGCCGAGTAACTACACAGAAGCTATGGAGAGTAGAAGTAAAGATAAATGGGTAGTATTTTCTGATGAAGAAATGGATTCATTGCTGAAGAGTGGCACTTGGGATTTGGTGGATAAACCACCAGGAAGGAAGATAATTGGAAACAAGTGGGTGTTCAGGATTAAATCTGGAATATAAAAGGGAAGGCACAAAACAAGGCTTGTGGATAAAGGATATAGTCAAATAGAGGGAATAGACTATCAAGAGGTATTTTCTCCTGTAGTTAAACATACTTCTATAAAAACTCTATTGTCTGTGGTTGTGAATCAAGACTTAGAGCTAGAACAGTTGGATGTTAAAACGGCTTTCCTCCATGGTGAACTAGAAGAAGGGTTATATATGGAGCAGCCTGAAGGTTACGTAGTTAAGGGAAGTGAAGATAAGGTGTGTAGACTAAAGAAGGCTCTTTACGGTCTAAAACAGTCTCCACGTCAATGGAATAAAAGGTTTGATCAGTTCATGCTAGCTCAAGGTTTTCTAAGAAGTGAGCATGATCAATGTGCTTACATCAGGAAAGAAAATGAAGAAAGCTATCAATATTTGCTATTATATGTTGATGATATGTTGGTAGCAGCTAAGAGTGTGAAGGAGATTAAGAGTTTGAAGGAGATGCTGAGTTCTGAGTTTGATATGAAAGATTTAGGACCAGCAAGGAAGATTTTGGGTATGGAGATTGTTAGGGACAGAGAGAAAGGGACTCTTACTCTGTCTCAGGTGGAGTACTTGAAGAAAGTCATTCATACATTCAGAATGGATGATGCTAGGAGTGTAAACACACCTATTAGAGCTCATTTCAAATTGGCTGCGGTGAAGGAGAGTCTGAGTGCATAGATACAGATACTAATCCGTATTCGAGTGCAGTAGGTAGCATTATGTATGCTATGGTGGGATCACAACCTGATTTGGCTTATGCTATTGGAATTGTGAGTAAATACATGAGCAAACCGGGTCATATACATTGGGAGGCTGTGAAATGGTTATTGAAGTACATTGAAGGAGCTTTGAACTTGTGTCTGACATACACAAGAGAAGATAAATTGATACTTCAAGGATATTGTGATTCAGATTATGCAGCTGATGTGGATGGAAGAAGATCGATTTCAGGATATGTTTTCACTGTTAGAGGAAACACAATGAGGTGGAAATCGAGTCTACAATCTGTGGTTGCTCTATCTACTACGGAGGCTGAATATATGTCTCTTACCGAGGCAGTAAAAGAAGGAATATGGTTGAGAGGTTTACTAGATGAGTTTGGTTTCAAGCAAGAGACAATCTCCATCTGGTGTGATTCTCAAAGTGCCATATGTCTGGCTAAAAACAATGTGTATCATGGACGCACAAAGCACATGGATACAAAGTTCAACTTTGTAAGGGACTGGGTGAATTCTGGAGTTATTGAAGTTATGAAGATAACAACATCAAGAAATCCATCTGATATTCTCACCAAAGTAGTTCCGGTGAATAAGTTCAATGAAGCTTTGGACTTATTGAAGATTCTCAAGTGTTAAAGCACTGGAGGAGGTTACAGGAATCAAGGAAAAGAAGGTGCAACAATCTACAAGGTAAACCTGCAATTATGTTAAGGTGGAGTTTGTTGAATTTACATGTATTGCAGGTCCGATTTAATCTCATTTAGAGAACCGGGAATTGAGTCATGAAACACACGTGTAATTAGAGACTCTAGGTGAATTAGAGGTTTTGCAGTTAGAGATTCTTTTAGATATATATGAAGGAGAAGTCTCTGTGTAAAAACGGGAAGTTTTGTATTCATTCTGATTCACTTGTATTTTCTCTTGAGCTTTCAATCTCTGTGAGAAGCTAAGGGTTGATTTATAGTGGATTGTTGGGATTCCTGGCTCGAGACGGTATCCATACCGGAACTGGTATCGAAAACAAACTCTGTCTTCTTCTTCTCTAACTTTCTCTTTGTTCTTCTCTCTAAATCGATCGATCTTCATTATCTTTCGTTAAGCTTGATCTGAGCTGAATCGAAGCTAGATTCAAGCGAATAGAAGGTGGTGGTGTATGTCTAAAGCTCAACAGATCCTTTAATTTTATTACTTATCAATGAGAAAGAAGATTATAATTTTGTTTCTAATCAACGATAAACAATTTTAATATTTTTATTAGCATGAAGAATGTCTACTTCTTGGCCCCATCAACACGAAAGAGCCCATTCGTTTTACACGAAGGAGGCCATTCATTTTAGTGTGACTGAGATTACGCTACTCTGCGTTTTGGAGATTGAAGAAATTAGAGCAGAGGCGAACAAACTCGAGAAAAGCCTTAGTTCAGACCATGCCTCCGATTCTGAGATCCGTTGTTGTTCAGGTGCGTCGGAAATATCCTCTATTACTCTTGTCTTCTATATTTCATAATGGTTCTATTTCACTTGGTCTAAAATCATGGTTATGTATGATTCAATTAAACAGATCATTTGGCCATCAATCCCGGATCATCACCTCCTCAGCCTCTAGTAGCGCTAAATGCAATGGTAATGTCATCTTAATCCTCACGAACTCTATTAGTTTCTGGATGTTGTGGTTTTTGTTTCTAAGATTTTATTTTGCAGTGATTGGAGCAAAAGGGCTCATTGAGCGAGGTGGAGCAGTTACAAGGTACGTTTATTTTGCTATTTTGATTAACATGAATAATTTCATATCATGCTTTTGATTCTAAGAACCGTTTTTGTTTAGGTGGTTAGATCCTTTTTTTCTCCTCTGGCCAGAGCTAGCGTTTCTTCCACAGCAACTAATTTCAGTGGTAATGTCCTCATTCCTCATAAATTTTAACCTTGGGGATTTCGATTTGGTTTTCCTAGGTAGTTTTAAAGGGAAATATTCGATTCCAAATTCTTCTAGGAAGAAGAAAAACTCTATGATGAGAAACTAGATAAACATATGCGTGTATAACAAAATATTTTAAAGACACTATTCCATTTTTTTGTCAACGGTGGTGGCTAAATCTTAGCTTATCTTTGGTCACACTCAACCTGAAAAAGAAAAAAAAAACATAATGAAACAAAAAACAAAAACCTCACTGTAGTCGCAAGTATTTTAATTAATCAGTAATTAATTATCATTTATGTAAAGCAATGACCTATTCATGACCCTCCTTGTTGGAGTATTAAATTTTTTGTTTAAACTAATTTCTCTAAACTAGCTGTCACATTTAATACATAAGATTCTCTTTACTTTTTCGTTAAAAAGGAAAAATTCCAACCCGTAACTTTTCCTTTTGCCCTTGTTCTACAGTTATGATGCTGAAATTCATGTAAGAAAGTCTTTCTTCTTCATTTCTCTGTATCAACACTCGTTTACGCGTTTTAGTATGTGTAATCCATTAATTATTGCTGCTTCTCTTGTAAACACGTTTTTCATAAATTATCGTTTACGCGTTTTTAGTATGTGTAATCCGGCGGATAACTCCGGTGGATAACGATGGAATTGTAATCGTATGTGTTGTCGGTTTATTGCTGCTTCTCTTGATTCTGTTTTGTCTCTGTAGAAATAGGAAGAAGAAAGAGAATGGTCAACCGAGAAACGTTGAAGCTCCGACCACCTCCACCGCTTCTATTTCTATACCTGAAGAAACGGCGGCTGTTGTACCTCCGGCGTCGTCGGAGAGTGGTGTGGTGAGTAAAGATTTGATCTTTTTCGTGAAAACGTTCGGTGAATTCGATTTGGATGATTTGTTGAAAGCTTCAGCTGAAGTTCTTGGGAAAGGAACGGTTGGTTTCTCGTATAAGGCGAGCTTTGATCACGGATTAGTGGTTGCAGTGAAACGGTTACGAGACGTTGTGGTGCCTGACAAAGAGTTTAGAGACAAATTGCAAGTTTTGGGATCAATGAGTCACGCTAATCTCGTAACTCTGATCGCTTACTATTTCAGCCGCGATGAGAAGCTTCTTGTCTTTGAGTACATGTCTAGAGGAAGCTTATATGGGCTATTGCACGGTACATTATCGAATTCACCATTACTCTATTTTGGCCATTTTTTGTGTTCTTGGTTTAGCTCATGCTAGTTTGTGATCTTGATAGGCTTCGTTTAGTTAAGATCGAATTTGATTGCCGCATTGTAGGATTCTATGTTCTTAGTTGAGCTTCGAGCTTGGTTTTTGAAGCTCTTTTAATGGATTTGCAGTGGACAAAGGATTTGGGAGGATTCCGTTGAACTGGGAAACCAGAGCCGGTATAGCCTTAGGAGCTGCGAGAGCGATTAGTTACATACATTCGCGTGATTCCACTACTTCTCATGGAAACATTAAGTCATCAAACATATTGTTTGATGAATCCTATGAAGCTAAGGTCTCTGATTACGGTCTAGCGCCAATTATTAGCTCCACATCTGCGCCTAATCTTATAGATGGTTACTGTGCTCCTGAAGTAACCGATGCTAGTAAAATCTCCCAAAAAGCCGATGTTTACAGCTTTGGTGTCCTAATCCTTGAATTACTGACAGGTAACAAACGAAAACCGCAGATCTTTAACCTATTTTTTTTTGGGATTGATGCGGATTTAAGAGCTTTAACATGGTACATTGCATTACAGGGAAGTCTCCAACACATCAGCAACTGAATGAAGAAGGTGTAGATTTACCGAGATGGGTCCAATTGGTAACCGAGCAACAAACACCGTCCGATGTGTTTGATCCCAAGCTCACAAGGTACCAATCAGAGGGTAATGAGAACATGGTCCGTCTCTTGAAGATTGGTATGAGTTGTACAGCTCAATATCCCGATAAGCGTCCTTCGATGCCCGAAGTCACCAGACTCATCGAGGAGGTTTCTCGTTCATCAGGCTCCCCAAATCCGGTATCCGACTGATTCTTGTGGGGTCTATATGGATCGATTTCAAAATTGTTTGGGCTAAATTGCAATTTATTGAATAGTTTTTATGCCCCTACCCGCCTTTTTTTCCTTTTGCTTTGTCCTTGTTTTCGTTTTATTCGCTAATTCTTGTCTTGAGCCTCAAATTGAGATGAGACCTTAAAGAATTTTTTTCTTAATTTCATAAGTGTTTATCAGACTATTGTTTCTGCTAACTTTGTGTATTAAACATATGATTGCGTGTGAATACATTGGGGTTTTTTCTTCTTTTCGCATCTTATCCTATAACCCAAGTCAACAATTCGCCCCCCATAAAAAGTCGACGATTTTATTTGTCATCGCCAGTCCAATCGATAATTTCTTGAAATGATCAACAAGAATAATAAAAAAATGTCTATTGGTTTATGTCTTCCATTCGTTCAATACCAACCTCATATGAAAAAGTCAAGGAAAAAAGTGGTTATGAAGATTATGTAACAATAGACGAACAAATTTTCAATGTCTTTCTTTAATTTTATACTTTATTTTAGGTATTGAAATGGTAAGTTGGTAACCACTAACTAGTATCCGTACTCCACAAGAAAGAAAGAAAAACATTTTATAATAAAATCAAACTTTTTGTGCTGAATATGTGGATGGGAAATTCAAAATATAGAAGAAAATGTGGTGGAAATTTTGAAATTCATTATGAAAGTTGCAACTAGTGAGAGGACTACGTCATTTGTATAGCCTAGTGTGTCTATTTTGAATTGGTTCAACTTCCACAATATAAATGTAAGTGATATATGTGGTATGTAATTGTAAATCCTATATATATTAATTGAGTAGAAACTAAAAGTTAAAAATCATATGTGTCATTCAAAGAGAGTCTTAAATAACATTAATTTTATGTGTCATTCAAAGAGAAATTTAAGGAACACGTTAATTAAATTAACCAAATTTTTTTTTGTCAATTTGTCATGGTGGAAATTTTTACATATTTTCAATATCTTTAATATATACGGAGCATTGATGAAAAAATATATAGTTATCAAATCTATTACCATACTCAGAAACTCAAACCGATTTAACTCATTTATGTATTTTGGTCAGTGATAAAGTTGGGTATAAAAACATACAAAAATAAGACAATGTTTCGCTTTTTGGTTTTGTTATTGTAAATTAATTTTTTATATTTTTATATTTTGTATACACTTAAAACGTAAGACCTATCATATTAAGACGTTCAAAATTCGAAAATCGTTCGATTAATTTTTTAGTTGGACACAATTATTTATCTAATATCTTTTTGGTATGTATGATTCAAAACAATATATTTTTACTATATAATAAACTGAAATTTATATTTCCACGCTTAGCGTGGGGCAAAATCTAGTAGCGATATAATAATGGATATACCTAATTACCAGTTTGGTTTAGAACATAGTTGATGAGAATTTATGTCATGGATTTATCTACATAGTTCGGATCATTGGTCGGATTCGGTACGGGTTTTTCGGATTTTTGGATTAGGGCTGACTAATACCATTCAGATATATTTCTATAACGGATCGGGATCGGTTCTGATATTTTCGGGTCTGGGTCGGATTTGCTACTGGTTTGAAGATCCAAAACTCATCCAAAATCCTATTGGATTCGGTTCGGATCCGGTTTTATCCAAACTCAAACATAAGTATAAATTAATTACGTGAATTTTGTTCTTTTAGTTTGAACCCTAAATATAAAAAGAAAGTCCAAATTCAAATATAAGACCAAAATGATGGAAAATTTAATAAGGTTCAAACTTCAAAAATTGTATAAAATGTGAAAAAGAACATAAGTAGAAGATATATATTGTTTATATATATTTGGTTTGTTGGGTTATTACTTCAGTTATCGGATATATCCGAAACCGAACCGAAATCCAAAGTAAAACTAATTGAAAACCATTCGGTTATGTAACAATTACTAATATAGATCCAAACCGCTTAATTTCGGTCGGGTTCGGTTTCGGATAATTTGCCCACCCCAACTTAAAAATGTGTGGTCGATTTTTATTAATGTTGTTGACATATAAATAGTTTTAATCTGTCATAATCAATCAATAGTTGGACCAATTGCTTATCAAATATCACACCTATTTTGGAATTGGTATTTAAGTAGAATTCCAAGTACATAGAGACAAGTCCGTAAAAAGTCCGGTTCCTTCGCGAACGAAGTTCGGGGGGGGGGGGGGGGGGGGGGGCTTTTGTTCCCCGGTGTTTCATTAAAAAAAGTACATAGCATTGCAATAATCAGACGATCTTATTTTTATAATTTAGTCAACGACTAACTATTTTTCTAAGAAGTTATAAACACAAAGTATTCGCATACAATTAGGTGTAACGAAATTGCTAGTGCTGACGAATTATTTCATGTGATATACTACAAATATAGACGTTCCGTCGTTGGATTTATTTATCTGTTATTCATTATATAACCGATACATCGTTGGATTACACTCATTTTCAGATAAAAACACACACACATTACAATATATGATCGATAAAACATAGTTATGAAAGCATATTATTATTATTTTTCTCCGATCATTTATAACTCTTTCCTTGATTCTGAATCTACTTTCGACTGAATCGTGTCCGGGACTTTCTCGAGGAGCTTCGAGAGCCATTTGGCAGATAGTTTCTCGTGACGACCCAAATTGTTTGCATAGTCTACATAGTACAGTCCAGACCTTGTCTTGTAACCATCTTCCCACTCTAATCCATCCATAAGTGACCACACAAAGTAACCTTTAACATTAACCTTATCCTCACTGTAAATAAAAAACGAATAAGAATCAATGGTTATGTTTATAAAGGGATTATTTGTCGAAACTGTGGAAAAAAAACTGACCAGACTGCTCCGTGTAAAGCCATGAGATGTCTCATATGATAATACTTCCTGTTACTGTCGCTAAGCGCGTCCGGAAGTACATCTTTCTCTTCAAGAGTTTCCTTGTACCCTGAAAATGCAATGACATTTTGACGTCTCAGTAAGGAAACCGAGTCCAAGTTTTAGGCAGAGAGCCATACCGTTTCCAGTGACGATAATTTCAGGGTCACCGTAGTTCTCTTTGACGTATTTCACAACTTTTCTTAACCCGTCTGCGCAAACTGGATGCTTTGCAGTAGCCGGCTGAAATATTATTACCATTACATGAGAAATAGTCTTCGATAAAACGAGTAAAACAAAAGAGAAATATTGTGTAGATGACGCGTATATAATACCTGAGAACCAATCTTGAACCCATCTTGATTTACCGCTGCAAGTAAAACGAAAGAAGATTCGAAATGAAGATTAGTACTTAATCACAGAAACAAGCAAGTGAATTTAATGGTTAGAAAGCAGAACTTACAATGTAATTGCACGCGAGAATCAGCTTCCCAACTCGGTTTCTCTAAATCACCATTCTCCACATGAGCAACAAACGCGGAAGTGAAGTAATCGATACCGAAAAAGTCACAAGAACCCTTCAGTTTCTCCTTTTGCTCGGGCGTAAACGACGGTAATCGAGTACCAACATTATCTTTCATGGTCTGAGGATAATCTCCATGTACTATAGGTTCCATATGCCTGTAAATAACAGAAAAATCCAAACTCAAAACGCTAAACGCTAATTTAAGTTCGGTTAAAGAACATTTCTTAAGACTACTCACCAGCCTAAAGTGAAATCCATAGCTCTCTTCACTATATTCGAGCTGGAACTTTTATCGTAAGGCTCAAACCACATTGGACTCTGAATGATTCCGATCTTCCCATCTTTACACTGTTTAGTTTAAATCAATGGATTAGATTTAATCATTTGAAATGAAAATGTTACATTTTGTTTTAAAGATTTTCTTACCTTTCCGCATTTCCGGAATTCTTCCACAGCTTCCGCATGAGCCAACAGTAAATTGTGACTAACGGTGTAAACTTCATGACCAGATTTACCCGCAACGCATTTCTCATTGACGTATTTAGAACATCTTCCTGGTGCTTTCACTCCAGTCTCATATCCAGCATGACTAAATTCATACGGCTCGTTTATAGTAACCCAATGCTTCACTCTATCACCGTATTCATTGAAAGCAAACTTTGCAAATCCCCGGAAATCCTCCCTAATTACCGAGTTTTAGAAGATATCAGGAAACAGAACTGATTAAAACATAGATTAATATTTTGCGTAAAGGACTTACAAAATACGGTCACTCAAGAAACCGCCATATTCATCTTCGAGTGCCTGAGGTACATCCCATTGAAACAGAGTAACCAAAGGCGTAATGCCTGCATAAACGTTATCAAGAACACGATTTTAGCCACAACGTAAAAAGGAAAAAAGAGTAACTTAGCAGAAAGAATAATGACCATTTGAAATGAGCTCGTTGATAAGATCATTGTAGAATTTAACTCCAGTTTCACTCACTCCCTTATCCTTCTTCCCATCTGATTGTTTCCGAAAAAAAACACAACAATCGATTAGAGAGTGACCGACTACATCTCATATAACCAAAGAAATTGATTTTTATCTTACGAGGAAATATTCTTGACCAAGAAATAGAGAACCTAAAGGCATCCATGTTTAGTTTCTTCAACAGTTGAACATCTTCCTGCAGCATTTTTCGAAAAATTAGATTAAACAAACCATTTCTCATTTACACACTCAAGAACTTATCTTCAAAGAGAGACGAATTGGTCGCTTAATATCGAACAATTACCTTGTAATGATGATAAAAATCAACTCCTAGCCTCCCATCAAGGTTATTGTCCCTTTCTGCAGAGATTTAAATCACAAATCTCAAGACGGTCAAAAATATGAAATCAAGACCAAAACTCTAAATTCATAACAGAGATATCATCTAATAAGAAGACCTGAATGTTTAAGAGTGAATGAATCCCAAATGCTCGAACCTCGGCTTCCTTCTTCTGGTGCACCTTCATGCTATACAAACAAAATCAAGCAAAATTAGAAACAAAGTATGTTCAAAATCCAATAACACTAAGTCAATCATGTAACTAAAGCATCAAGAATACTCAATAGTGAATGTGACTATATACCCTTTAACAAAGAAACAATCTTTGGCCACAAATCATGGAAATTTTTTAACTTGAAAACGACTGATTAGTAAAGTAACTGCCTTTAGATGCATAAAGCTTTGAATTTTTCCCTTATAAGCTTAAAAATAATTTCTTTAACCTTGTTAATCACACTTACGAAGCTACTTAGCTAATTTCGTAATCAAAATTTCGATTTTTTTACATGTTCACCGGAAACTAGATCCGGTAAAATCGCCGGGAAAGAATATTCCGTCAACGGCGATTCAACAAATGTTTTCGACTTTCGATTTTGTACCTGAAAAGCAGAAGTAGAAGCACCGAACAAGAAACCATTAGGAAAGCTTCCTCGACCAAACGGGGAACTTTCCGGACACACTGATCCACCATCGACGGTGGTCGGAGCAATTATCACGGCGGTAAGTAAACCCAGAAAGATAATCGCTTTAAATGCCATTTTCAGTAGTTTATATGGTTTATGAGTCAATCGAGCTCGAGTATTTATAAGGGTCGTGATCAGAAATAAAATTTGAAGGTTGATTCAATACTTCGAGACGAAGATTTTTATTTTTGCGAATGTGAGAGAGACGTGTGTGAAAAATGATAAAAAAAATATATATTATCTTGAAATTAATTCGAGACGTCGGTAAAGTTTCTTATTAATATCAAGTATATATATTTTTTATAAAACTAATACTTATACTAATTATGTATCTAATTTTGTTTTATATAGTTTCCATTTATAGATGATGCTAGGGACTAACTAAAAAAAAAATGAATTAAACAACTGACCAATTAACCTAAATCTAAAAATTGTGTGATTATACCGCATATGACTGGTTAGTAGCTCAATTCATATTTTTTTTTTTTTAAGATTATATAGCAAATTATCCTTTATTTGATTAGAAAATTGAGAATTTGCATATGACAAAAGAAAATTGGGAAAATTGCTAAATTATGCCACATTTAGTGGCAAAATGTCTCATTAGGATTTATTTTTCATAGAAATGTCCCATTAGGCTTTTGTATTTTCAAATTCCTAATTTAACCTTGATTTATAATTACTAAAAGTTTTTATTAACTCTTATTAAAATTTAAAATTAAAAAAGGAAATAAAATAAATTATTATAAATCTGAAAAAGGAAAAAAAAATCAGTTTCCTTAAACAATATTTATTTTAATAACGAAAAATCAATTAAAAAACATATATAATACAAAAAATATTTTAAAAACTTAATATACAAATTTTATAAAAACATATGTTTACTTAAATAATACATATTTGAAAACGAAAAATCAATTAAAAACATATTTACTACTAAAATTATATATATTTTAAAAAACCTAATATACAAATTTTATAAAAAAATAGTTTAATTAGATAATATATATTTAAAAAAAGAAAATCAATTTAAAACATATATAGTACAAAAATAATTTTTAAAAACTAATATAAAAAATATTTGTGAGAAATTAAAATTAGTAAATTAATTTCATCTTATTTCGGAATTAATCATAATTCTTTTTAAATTAGTAAATCTTTTCATTTTTGGCAACTAAATATTTATTCCTAAATTTTAGGAAATTATAACTAATATCGCAGAAACAAGATTCTACGATTTGGTAGATACACGACGAATTAGTAGAACTGTTGGTAGAAACGGCCTTCTACATATTTAATAGAATCGAAATTCTACGGAATTCTACGAAATACTAGAACGTTCACTATGTAGTAGAACATATATTCTACACATGGTAGATTTGTGTAAAATCGGCAGAATCTAAATTCATCTAAATTCTACTATCAGTAGAACACAAAACTACAATCATTATACAATATGCATTTTACTTTTTAAAAAAAAATGTTTTCACAAAAAACTCTATTCATGATATGTTTATAATTTACATATTTTTTTAAAATTAAAAAACTTATTATTTAATTTTTTCCACCACTTAGGGGTATTATCGGAAAACAACAAGAAAAGTGTATTGGGACATTTTATGCTTAAATGTAGCCTATTTTAGCAAATTCCCCAAAAAAATTGAGAAATTTTGAGTTATGCCACTCTTCCCATGCCACTTTTCAATTATGCCACTGTGTTACAATCATGCCACTGTTTGAAAATAATTACCAGCGTGCCACTGTTCACTTAAATGAAAAAAAAATAGATTTATTTTTCTCTCTCATCTCTCTCACGCTCATCTCCCAGATCCAATTTTTTTTCTCATCCAAATTTCATTTTTTCTATCACTGAATTCGATTCTCGTCATCTCTAATTTCACTATCTCTGATTTTTGTCGCGATTTGAGAAGGTGTTGTTGTTGTTGAAGAAGAACATGGTTCTGAGATTAGATCGAGTAGATTTGAGAAGAAGAAGAATATGTTTCAAAGCAAATTCAAACACAAACGACTGTAAATTTTTGAGTTTGGGTTAACTATTATGCATTTAGGGTATAGATTTTGGGGGGGGATGGGGATAGGGTTTTGCCTTTACTATATAAAACTGTAAAAAAATCTAATAAAACTGTTAAAAAAATTATAAAGTTTTTAAAAGGTTTAGTAAAACTGTTAAAAAAAACCTTATAAAACTATTTAAAACCCGTGTAAAACTGTTTATAAAGTTTTTGTAAAGTTTTATAAGGTTTTTTTTACAGTTTTATAAGGTTTTTTTACAGTTTTATAAAGCCTTATAAAACCTTTATAAACCTTTTAAAACCTTATAAACTTTTTAAAAACCTTATAAAACTTTACAAAAACCTTATAAATTATTAAACTATTTAGTTTTTAAGGATATGTAAAAAAATCTTATAAAACTGTAAAAAAACCTTATAAAAACGGGAAAACCCTAAAAATCACAAAATTAAAAAAAAAATCATAGATTGAACTTTGAAAGAAGAGAATTTTGTGAGAAAAAAAAAATTCGGATCTGGGCGTGAGAGAGATGAGAGAGAAAGTGAGATTTTTTTTTCCCATTAAATCAGTGAACAGTGGCACGCTAGTAATGATTTTGTGAACAGTGGCATATTTGATTAATTTTTGGTGAACAGTGGCATATTTGCAATTGCCTCAAGAAAATTATGGGTCTAAATTAGCAAAGTAACCAAAGTCTTTGCAAAACCACTTATAATTTTGCAAAAAATCCCAAAATATTTGGTTATTTTCTTAAATTTTCTATAATTTTTTTTATCTAGATAATTAACTCGAAAAAATTCCACATATCAGTTTCTTCAATTTAAATAAAATAAAATAGCCGAGAAAAATAAAAAATAAATAAATACTCCCTCCGTTTCATAATATAAGAGGTTTTAGCAAAAATTGCGAATATTAAGAAACTACTTTTACTCTAAAAAGTAGCATTTAAAATATATATTAAAAACAGTTTAACCAATTATAAAAAAGACTGCAAAATACTATTGGTCACACAGTATTCAATAAAGTTAAAAGTACATAATATTATCAAAACAGCTTATATTTTGAAACAAAACAAAAACCCCAAAATAGCTTATATATTGAAACGGAGGGATATCTTCCCAACAAACTGTTTTTATCCTCACACCATTTATATGTTTTTTTTTTTCTCTTTGCATAAATACAAAAATTATTAGACAATACGAAACCTAATCCGTTAAACCTCGCCGACGACGGAAAAAATGGCGTTTTCGTCGTCTCCTTCACTCCAACTTCTTCCTCAGTATCCCTTCACTGTAATAACCCCAAAACGTCAGTATCCCTTCACTGTAATAACCCCAAAACGACACCGTTTCAGTACCGCAAAACCCTCACTCTTCTCATTTCACCATGAATCTCCATCTTCTTGCACTGTCACAACTCCACCACCGTTATTCGTCGTCGGTGCCGTCTCCGGCAAATCCTCAACCGGGTCCAAACCGAAATCGAAATCAAAACCGAAACCCAAACCTCCTCCTCCTCAGACTCCGGTTATCAAAGAGGAAGACATTTTCGAATCAGAACCGGTCAACATTGCTGAAGATGTTACTCAAGTGAGTAGCTTTAAAGGATTCAAATTTATGACCAAAGATTAGTACTTTTTGATTATTAAAGATGGGGTTTTTTCAATTTTGTTGAAATTAGTTGATTGGAAGCACACCAATGGTGTATCTCAATAGAGTCACTGATGGGTGTTTAGCAGACATTGCTGCAAAGCTTGAATCAATGGAACCTTGTAGAAGCGTCAAGGATAGGTCATAAAGACTCTAACTTTATGTTTACTTAATTGTTAATAGCTGATTTAGTACTAGTGGAAATTTAGCATTCTTCGATTTCTCAAAGTCGTTTTTTTCGGTTTTAGCAGGATCGGTTTGAGTATGATCAATGAGGCAGAAGATAGAGGAGCTATAAGTCCAAGCAAGGTTATTGCACATTTTGCATTTTAGATGTTTTGATATTGGGACATTGTTAGATTTGCTAATTGGGTAGTGTTGAAGCAGAGTGTATTAGTAGAGCCAACTACGGGAAACACTGGTCTCGGGATTGCGTTTGTGGCTGCAGCGAAAGGGTATAAGCTTATAGTGACAATGCCGGCTTCTATAAATATCGAAAGAAGGATGCTTTTACGCGCGTTAGGAGCAGAGATTGTGTTAACGAATCCAGAGAAGGGACTAAAAGGAGCAGTGGATAAAGCGAAAGAGATTGTTCATAAGACGAAGAACGCGTATATGTTTCGACAATTTGACAATTCCGCGAATTCAAAGGTAAAGAAAATTATCTAGCTTTTATTCGAAGTTACGGTTTTGTGGCCTAATGAGATGTTTTGTTTTTCGGTAAAGATACACTTTGAAACTACAGGACCGGAGATTTGGGAAGATACAATGGGTAATGTCGATATATTTGTTGCCGGAATTGGAACTGGTGGTACTGTAACGGGAACCGGAAGTTTCTTGAAAATGATGAATAAAGATATTAAGGTCTTTCTGTCTCCCTCTTGTTATTTTTTTGGTTTTCCGGTTTCAACCTTACGATTTCCTTAATCCGAAACATTCTTAAAACATAGGTGGTTGGCGTTGAACCATCCGAAAGAAGCGTGATCTCTGGAGGCAGTCCTGGTAAGGAACATTGATCAAACTTCAATTCTCCAAATTCAGCTTTTGGTAACACTACTAAACGATTTTTCAGGTTACTTACCGGGAATTTTAGATGTTAAGCTACTCGACGAAGTGTTTAAAGTTAGCAATGAGGAAGCTATTGAGATGGCGAGGAGGCTAGCTTTAGAGGAAGGATTACTGGTAAATACATACTAATCGCTTATTGTTCTCGCTTCTTTCGTGGTTTATGCATTTTGCGGAATGTGAATGTACATTAGGTTGGGATATCGTCTGGAGCTGCTGCAGTAGCAGCAATCAGCTTGGCGAAAAGAGCTGAAAATGCCGGTAAACTAATCACGGTGAGGGGTAACAGATTTTTTTTCGATTTTGAGTAACTACATTATAGTTTTCGGTCTTAATAGCTTTTGTTATAACAGGTTCTGTTTCCGAGCCATGGCGAACGGTATATCACTACGGCTCTGTTTAGTTCCATCAATAAACAAGTTCAAGAAATGAGACCTTAGTAGCATAATCATTAGAAATCCTCCAAGTTTGGTCCTTTTGGGAGAATGTAAAGAAGAAAATTCTCTACAACATCGAAAAGAGAGGTAAAAATCGCGGTTTTTTCTTCTTTTTTTTCCCATAAGTTTTAACTTCTTGTTTGTAGTGATAACAAGCCAACACCATTACAGGTTTTGAGAAGGCCATTAACATGTCTCGAGATCAAACAAGTTTTTTTGTTTCAATTTTTTTTTTGTGATATATAGATTATCAGAGCCCATATTGCTCTGTTCTTAATCTTCGCATGCGTAAAGGCCCAACTAAACAAAAAATCCAATTTTATACAATCAACTCTGCCCAAAACTATAGCATTGAACAAAAACAAAAGTAAAAAACATTATAAAATTTCCATAAAAACAGAATCTTACATCGTTTTTGGTGCAAAACAGTGTTGGTTAAAGCAAGTCAGCTATTTTTGTTTGGATTCAAGAAAAAAAAAACAAAAGGAAAAAAGTCGGTCTTGAAAAACAAGAAAAGGAGCATACACGAACGCATTTTTCGTAGGGACATGAGAGTTTAACAGATGTAAGAAAGTGGATCGAAATGTGTATACGTGTTACTTAATAATAATGACTTGTCTCCATACTTGCATAACGTGGAAGCTATGTAGGTCATACCTCTATATATCAACTATAATCAAAATCGTAGACATGTTATCTAAACAACATGCAGTCTATGTTTCTTCTGTGTAAACGGTACGTAATTTTGTTTAGGTGTAAACGTGGGAAATGTTGTTTTTTCATTTTTGTTCTTTTTCTTTAACGGTTCTAAAGGTTGCCAAAAGATGAAGATAATACTAGCTGATGATCTTTCTTGTTGAGAGGGTTAAAGAGTGTGAAGATCATTCTTGAGAGGGTTAAAGATTTGGTATTATGCTATAATAATTAGTACCAATGCTATTAGTAATTATTTAGAACATGTTTAGTACTATATTGTAGTATATTCTAAATTAATTAGATGAAATAAATTTTACATCTTTTTTGTTTAAAATTCGGATCCTATTATAATTCCACTTTACTAAACCATGTCCAAAACTATAATGTACCGACTTAATTAATATTTTAGCATTTTTCCTAACTAACAAAACAAATCTAAATTTTTGTTTAGCCATTAATGTATATATATATATCCAGACCGTCATAAGTCCCACATGTTTATTTTTCTGTAAAAGATATCCAGACGTTTCACTTATATTCTAACATATTTTCCTAAAAAGAGGAAAAAAGTAAATTGTCAATTTCTTTTGTCATCTTCATCTTTTCTGTCGTTGATTTGGCCGACCTTTATTTCTCTTCTCTTGCCTTCTTCACCTGCGAGTCTTTTCACTTAAAGAAACTAAGGTAATGAGTTAATCACTTGATCATTCATGGATTCGGTAGATAAATACTACAGAAGTGTATCTCTATTTTATGAATCTTTTTGAACAAAATATGAGGTTAAAGAAACATTATTATCTGTTTAGCAAAAAAAAAAAGAAAAAGAAACATTATTAGCTCGTTTCTTGATTTAAAGTTTTTCCTCGTTAATTTACATATTTAATTTATATGAGAGAGGGATTGAAAAAGAGAGATATATCCATTCTATAAAGAACATAGATGTTCTGAAAATTTAGTTTTGATTTAGTGTGGTCTAACGAAGATATAATGTTTTTATTTTCTGGTAGTGATCTGCTATTTAACATTTTGCATTTCGGAAGTTCAAAAATTTGTTAGTGACATTTTCAGATTAAATAAACAAAATTTAAAGATTTTCAATTTTTTTCTTCGTTTGTTATAGCTAAAGAACAGAAGAACAAAGGAAAAATTAGAAATGAGTACTCAAGGAGAAATGGAGGAGAGGCTATTACGTGTAGGATCAGATGCTAAGAGTCAGAGCAATAATATGGAGAGTCCCTATTTGAGAACAAAGGTTTGGAGTGAAGTAAGAAAACTTTGGAGAATAGCTTTACCTTCGTCTTTGTTCCGAATCACTTCGTTTGGGAGTATCATTGTTGCCCAAGCTTTCATTGGTCACTCCTCCGAGTTAGGTCTATCCGCTTACGCTCTCCTCCAAAGCACATTTATCCGCTTTCTCTACGGTTTAATGGTATAAAACTTGTAATGTCAATTAGTCTTGATTTCGATACGGAAAAAAATCCGTGAATTTGAGTAGAAATAGTATTTTTTTGTGTGTTAAATAGGGCGGTATGTCAAGTGCAACCGAGACATTATGCGGGCAAGCATATGGTGCAGAACAGTACCACACAATGGGAATATATCTACAACGTTCATGGATCGTGGACATGGCTGTGACCACTATGTTCCTACCGTTTATCATATTTGCGGGTCCCATTCTTCGTCTACTAGGCCAAAATGTTGAGATCACAAGGACCGTTGATGAGATCTATCCTTGGATGATCCCTTATGTATATAGCTTAATTTTTACTATGACTATGCAAATGTACCTCCAAGCGCAAATGAGGAATGCTATTGTAGGCGTTGTCTCAACCGTGTCCTTGGCTCTTGACCTCTTGGTCACATGGTGGTGTGTGAATGTTATGGGGATGGGCATTGGTGGTGCACTCCTTGGTCTTAATGTGAGCTCGTGGGCTATTGTATTAGCTGAGTTTGTGTACGTTTTTGGAGGATGGTGTCCGTTTACGTGGACCGGGTTTAGTATTGCTGCTTTTGTTGACCTGATTCCTATGCTCAAGCTCTCCATTTCCTCAGGCGCCATGATATGGTAATTATTTATTTTTCGTAAAATTTGTTTAAAAACTTCAATACTATATAATACAAATGCTACACAAACCCAAGGCTTTAAGTATACATTTTAATAAATTTAACAATTTCAATACTTAAAAATTATTTATGTTTAGTATAATAATGTGATATTATTATGGTTGCAATGTTAATACTTCTATTCTCCAATAAGTTGTTTTTCAATTTTCTAACAGCTTAGAGTATTGGTACTTGAGCATCCTTGTATTAATGGCTGGTTATACAAAAGATGTGAATATCGCAATCTCTGCTTTCTCAATATGGTAAAGTCAAAATCTTCCTAGTCATTTGCATATTTTACAACTAAAAGCTAATTTATATGAATTACATCGTATTGAAAATTTGCAGCCAATACATATATACATGGGAACTCAACATATGCCTTGGCTTCTTGGGTGCAGCTTGGTAATGCTCTAACATTAATAATTGTTTTAATCTTGGGATATTCATGTACATGCTAAATCTAATTAATCGTAGCGTCCGAGTGGCTAACGAGCTGGGGAAAGGAGATGCAGCTGCAGTGAGGTTTTCGATAAAAGTGATACTCACCGTATCAACATTGATCGGAGTTATATTCTCGGCTCTATGTTTAGCATTTTCTGGTCAAATTTCGTATTTGTTTTCGAATAGCGACGAGGTTTCAAAAGCAGTGGATGATTTATCGATGATCCTTGCCATGTCAATCTTACTCAACAGCATTCAACCTGTACTCTCAGGTCACACATCTCTAATATATATATCATACTCAAAATCTAAATTAATTTACTAAAAATTTTAAATGATTTCTAAAAATGATAAAAACAGGTGTAGCAGTTGGTGCAGGAATGCAAAGAATAGTGGCATTTGTGAACTTAGGTTCATATTATGCAATTGGTGTTCCTTTGGGTCTCATCCTTACTTATGTTTTCAATCTTGGTGTTAAGGTACTAATCAAACTTCCAATTTCTTCACTTTTTCTTGAAATTTTGTTGACATGTTACTAAATGTACTTTAAAAACCTTATTTACTTTCATTTGGTTAATTTTAGGGACTATGGTCTGGAATGTTGGCGGGAATTGCGATCCAAACTTTGATATTGTGTTATATCATTTACAAAACCGACTGGGAATTAGAGGTATATAAGCAATTTAAATATTCGACCAAAAAAAAGCAATTTAAATATGTTATTCTTCCATGAATTTGTTCACAAGACCATATACATGATACATCGATCAAAGTAACATTTATATTACATTTACATACAAAATTATTCATTTACAGGTTAAAAAGACAAACGAACGTATGAAAATGTGGAGCCTGAAGCCATCTAACGAAGAGTCGAATCAAATAAGAGAAGATGAGAGGAAGTGAGTGAGAGAAGTGTTTCGATAACATTGTTCTCTTTTTATCAAATATATAAATAAAAATATTTTTTGTTATTCATAAGAAAATTATTATTACACAGCCAACTCTTGTAATTGTAGCTATATAGCAATGTCAATGCTTATTGACTTTTTAAGAGTTAGTTATTAAATAATAATCGAATGTAATGTAACTTTAAGCAATAAGTCTTTATCTATTTGCTGAGAGTTTTTTTTTTCTTTCTCGAGTACAAAAAATAAATATTCGCCGAGCAATTTCAGCAATAACTGATGATTTATTACACTGATTTTTTCTCAGATTATTACATAAATACAGATAGAAATTATAGGAAAAAATGAAAGTTTAAGTTAGTAATTTATTTGTACAACAAATTGAAAGCAGGCAAATCTCTGATACTCGAAATATCCTCAAGTGCCAGTTCACGTTCCAATTGTGCTCTTGTTGATTTCAAAACGTCCTTTATAACAAATTGAACACCGGTTAACACATAACCATACCGGAATTTACAAACCATAACAAGCTTTGGTTCAAAGAGATTTTACATTGAATTCCATGTATGAAGCTCTTTTGGCAAGCCATTGTGCATCCATCATTTGGAAAGCTATACAGTAAAGATTATCAAACGCCATTTCGTCTTCTTCCAGAAACCCCAAGAACCTTATCCCGGCTATCGTTGACGGTTTACCTGAAGAGAACCACAAAAACACACTTGGACGGTTTGAGATCGGTTTCACAAGTTTAAGGAAAGCTTGATCGGGTTTTTACTTACCTGATTGAAGATCTAACATTTGTGCCAACATGAATGAGATATTGATTCCAGCGACCGCAAAAGGATATTCCCATTCGGCTCTTGTTCCATCTTGTTTATGTAACAATCTTTGGAACGATTCCTGTCATAATGAAATCACAAATCTTGTTAGAACCGTTGCGATTTAAATGTGAGTCAGAGATGTATGACAAACCGGATAGGTCTCCGCAAAGAAGATTAGATTCTCCAGTGATATATATCCTCCACCGCTACAAAATCAACACCAATCATCAGTGAAAATGACTAGAGATGATGAAGAAGAAGATTTGTACGAGTACGACCAAAGTGTGTACCGAAAATCTGTTGAAGGGTTGGTTCCTTGCCAACCCATCTCCTTCCAGAGTTCGGATTTAAGAGGTGGAACTTCTCTCTCTGGATAAGCTAACCTCCATAATTGTCTAAGTGCATCCTATGAATCACATGATTACATAAATATCCGCAGTACTAAGCGATAATAGAGTCCATGATAAACACTTACTTGATGCTCCACTCGAGATCCGTCAAACGGAATTTCTATTCTTCGCTTAATGTTTCTCAGCCTTTCGTCCTAGTAAGAGGTGAAAATACAGAATAGTACGTCATAAACATATCATTCAGAATATAATGTTTCACAAGATTAGGTAGATTCTTTGAATATACCTGCAACATACTAAGAGGAGGTGGTAAAAGTCTCCCACCAGAACCTATTTGACCAAATGAAGACAGAGGAAGAAACCTCCCAAGAAGTGAACCAGATCCAAACACAATCTTGGCTGCAAAAACCAAGAAACAAATTGTAATGTGCAATCAAGCAGTGATAGTTTCAAAAACTACAAAACCAAACCTATCCACTGAGCCCATTGTGCAATCAACTGAGAAAAGATCAATGTCCAGTGAACTTGTTGTCGCTTCCGTTCTTCTTCCCAAATATCCTCCAGAGTACGCTCCTACGAAAACACACTACCGATAAGGATACGTAAAACGCTTCTTCTCATCTCTGTTTAAAAAACACAACACATAGATGGAAACACTAACCTCCTCATTGTACTTATCTCTACTAGTACTATTATTATCACTACTATTCCCCAACAAGGGTTCGCTTAATGTTTCAGACTCCGTCGCATCATAACGTTCGTACTTCCTCCCATCTACATCCCCGTGATGAAGCCGCCTCCTTAACGTCGCAGATGCCATCTTGCAAATCAATAAATACAACCGAATAAGCCCCTGCATAAATCACATCAAACAAATCAATCAAAAAAATGAAAAAAAAAAACATTTCTGTATCACAATGTATCACAAACACATAAAAATCATTCCTTTGTTCTGTATTTCAAATTTTTGCACATTCAGACACTAATTACACACAAGGTCACAGACAAATCTGTGCTTAGAGATCAACAAAACGAGACCTTAAAAGCTTCAACAATGAGACTAATTAAAAGAAAGGATTTTTCGATCTAGCAAAACTACACACCGATGTATCTGCTCAAAGTCACCAACCATTGAAATCGTTAAAATCAAATTCAGAACAATCAAACAGAGCTCCGTCACAAACCCTAATTTTTCAAATTACAAACACAGGATCGCTTGAAAACCCACAAATCTCAGATTCTCAACCTTTTAATCAAATCTGAAAAATCAGGAAGCTTCACATGGAAACCACCACAAAATCCAATATTGTAGGATATGTAAGATTAAATTATAAGAAAATTAAACAAAAAACACAAATCTGGAATTAGGGTAAGATCGATTCTCTTACAGGGAACGTGATCTAGAGTGAAAGATGATAGCTTCCTTCAAGAGAAAGTTAAGAATAGCTCACCAAATCCGTAACCCAAAGGAAACTGTCGCCGCCAATTTCACACAAAATTTCTTATTTAATTTCCTTCTTAATCATTTACTCTCTCTTACGTTACCATAATTTTAATTTAATTTCAATTGGTCAACGACGTGTGTGCAGGTTTATAACCACAACCCGGTTTGTTTCCGGTTTAGGCATTTGAGATTATGTTATACCCGACCCGACCCGTATTCATCCATTTTTCAGCTTCTTTCGTTGTACCATTAGACTGGGCAAAAATAACCGAAACCGAAAAACCAAACCAAAACCGAATCGAAATTATCCAAACCGAAACCGAATAGAAATTTTAAGAATATATGATGGGTTTTATATTTTTAGAACCAAAAGAACCGGAACGGATACGATAACAAACCAAGAACCGAATTGTTACTCGAAATATGAGACATAAATTAATCTATAGATATGTATGAATAGTTTGAGTATATTTTTACAATTTTTCTTTGTTATGTTTACATTTTAATTCAATTAGTTCAAATATTTTTATCTATTGGTAGGTAGTTCGGATAAAAATAGCTAATATAAGTGTATTGTTTTATTTTTTGTGGAAAACAAATACTATTTTCTGGATAATTTAAGGTAGTTTGGATAAAAAATACTTGAAACCGAACCGAAACTGAATAAAAACTAAAAGTTTAGGATATTTATTATAAGAATCAAACCGACCCGAAACCGATAGGAACCGAACTGAGACCAAACCGAAACTATTTTGGTACCTATATAGGTCTTATATCCCTCTATTCAAAAAATCCGGAACGGATCGGTACCGATCCAAATACCCGAATGGCCATGCCAACCGTTAGTTAATTTAATTTCAATTTTGGTCAACGACGTGTGTGCTGGTTAAAACTACAATCCGGTTTGATCCCCGGTTTACATTTCCGCTTTAGACATTTAAAATTGGGTTATACCCGACCCGACCCGTATTCATTTCATTTTTCATCATCTTCTTCATCAGATCTGATTTCAATCTGCGAATTGCCCTTAAACCCTAGCACAAACCTTATCGCTGCCGCTCCGGTGGCTATTTTCCCGATCAATCGATGACGATTCACGCGGCGGTAATCCAGAAGCTTCTAAACACCGGAGCACATCTCGGCCGTCGAGCCGCGGAGCATCATTTCAAGCAATACGCATACGGAACTCGTAACGGAATGACAATCATCGACTCCGATAAAACCCTAATCTGTCTCCGTAGCGCCGCACATTTCGTGGCAAACCTAGCTTCCATGAGAGGTAACATCTTCTTCGTAAACACGAATCCACTCTTCGACGAAATCGTAGAACTCACATCTCGTAAGATCCAAGGCGACTCGTATAATCATAACCGTGCGATGAATCTGTGGAAGATGGGTGGGTTTTTGACTAATAGTTATAGTCCTAAGAAGTTTCGATCTAGGCATAAGAAGCTTTGTTTTGGTCCAACGACTATGCCTGATTGTGTTGTGGTGTTTGATACCGAGAGGAAAAGTTCTGTGATTTCTGAGGCTTCCAAGCTTCAGATTCCTGTGGTTGCGATTGTGGATCCGACTGTGCCGTTGGAGTTTTTTGAGAAGATTACGTATCCTGTGCCTGCTCGTGATTCGGTGAAGTTTGTGTATTTGTTCTGTAATGTGATTACTAAGTGCTTTGCTGCAGAACAGATGAAGTTGGGGGTTAAAGATGAGAGTAAGGAGGATTTGGTGAAGGATTTAGCTGCTTGATTTGGTTATTCGTATCGAAAGTACGGATCTTTTATAGTTCGTTTTCGAATAATTGTTCTTGAGAATTGTGGGTTTTCTCAATCTTGAAAATTCTGGTTGTTTTTTACATATTTGGATTATTTTGTTTCTGATACTGGAAGGTAGATTGTTCATTTCTTGGAATCTGATAGATTATTGTAAGAAACAAGTTTAGGATTGAATCTAGGAATTTGGAATCTCGTAATTCATTGTTGGAAATGTTAGATATTGTGTATGAAAATGGTTACTCCTTAGGACTTTTGGAGTGACATCTTCTGTTCAGGTTAAGGGATGAGCTTGGCTCTTCAAGGCAATTCGATTTTAGTCTAGAGAACTCTCTGGTCATATCTCTC
Source organism: Draba incana (assembly GCA_963576765.1). NCBI lineage: Eukaryota > Viridiplantae > Streptophyta > Magnoliopsida > Brassicales > Brassicaceae > Draba > Draba incana. The sequence goes on along the minus strand of OY755207.1, from coordinate 1,780,000 downwards.
ATATCTCCTTTGTATAGTTGGTTGCTAACTATAGAGGTTGTCTTTGTGCCTCAGTCTTGTAATTTCAGAAAAGTTCCCTCTTTTGCTTCCTGGTGTCCCCATAAAACAAATATTGGTGTTACTCTCTGTCCAAGTTTAGCCTTATACTCAATGATCTTCAAAACCACCAGCTTGAAGATGCATAGTTCTCAGAGACCCACTAACGAAAGAATCGCTTGGATAAGTCTATCTGATTCAACAAAAGATTGTAGCCATAAGGGAATTACATAATCAACTGCAAAAAATCATAGCTAGGACGAAAAAGAGGCAACTATGAAAAAATCTTGCAAGGTGAAAACTTTCTTTGGCTTCAATTCAGACCCACAGGCTGATATGTGGAAGAGTCAAAGGTCAAACCTTTTTTCCCCCAAAGGCTAAAACTTTACTAAATACTCCAAAATCACACTTGTTTACTACTACTTACGAAGGAGAAAGAGATAAAATCAAGCAAAATTGGCGAGAAATGTCTTCAGTTGCAGCTAGGGTTTTCAGGGGATGCAGATCGCTACTAGCTCCTGCATCAAAACCCACCTCTTCCACTCTGGTTCCTTCTTCCACCAAGAAATCGGCGGCGAAATCGAAGACAAAGCCTAAGCCAAAGCCAAAGCCGAAATCAGACTCTCCGGTGAAGAAAACGCCACGGTCCACCGGAATCTTTAAGATGGCTCCTGTGTCTCCGGTTCTGGCTCAGTTCCTTGGTACCAGTGAGACTAACCGTACCGACGCCGTCAAGGAGATTTGGACCTATGTCAAATCCCACGATCTTCAGGTTCCTCTTTTTTTTTTCCCTTTCTCTACATTGTTTAGTTTGGTAAAGTTCGAATAGAGCATAATCTAAGAAATTGATAGATTCTGTTTTCTGATGATATGGGTCTTGCTTATAGAGGAGATTTTACCGGAAAAAAATAGGACTTTTGTGGTAGACTTTGTGTTTCCTGGTCTTTGGAGTTGCTTTGATGAACTTATTAGAGAATTTTCACCCAAAAGATTCCACCTTTGCTTCTCAGATTTTAGATTTGTGATCTTTTTCATATGAAGTCTTCACAATTTTATCTAATTTCATATCCTTTGTGGGAGATGATATGGTTTCAATCTCCAAAATTGTTCTCCTTTGCCTAGAATATGTGATCCGAATCGACACATTCTCTATCGCGTTGAATCGCACATTGTATGGAATACTCTTTTTGTTCTGAATTTTGTGCAAAATGTGTTGGTTTTTGTTGGTTTGCAGAATCCTGCTGACAAGAGGGAGATTTTGTGTGATGAGAGGCTGAAGCAAATCTTCGACGGGAAAGACAAAGTCGGGTTTCTGGAGATTACGAAACTCTTGTCCGCGCATTTCGTGAAGACTGCTTGAAAAGATTAGCTTAACATGGAATGTGAGCTGCTGATTTCAGTTTGTTAGTAAAGCTCCTTTTTATCTTTCGTCTGTGTGTTAAAAAAATGATCCCAAACATGGTTAGACTAATGTTGACTTGTGAAAAAAAAGAAATGCTTTGGCTTAATGTTAATCAAGAGTGATCCAGTGGTTAAGATCTTTTATATGACAAACAAAGTTGAGAACACAAAACTCAGGTAAGTGAGAGGCAATAGTTCCACAAAGTCTTCCGCTTGAAGACTGACTCAATCTGCATCTGTTGATTTTCTTCCAACTTGGTCCATATATAAGCGCGTACCTTTTGTAACTTTGCATCACCGGACAACACGAAAATGTTCACTCTTTTATCTGCACGTATCCTTCCTTTGCACTCCATACACGCTCTGGCTTTGATACGCGACATCAACCCATCAAAACGATGATTTCTAACCATAATAGTTCTTCTAAGGATCTCGTCGAAAACTCGATGATAGGTTACTTGGACGATATATAGGAAGTGCATAGAGTCTTCATCACAAAGCTCTACACAATAAACATCATGCTGTTTCCATAGACAACACCAACGTTTTGACAAAACACTCGTAGCGACGGCTTCTTTTGTCGGAAGCAATGACAAAATCTTTGCCAAGAGATCGTCCGGCAAGTCGGTGATGTTTCTCATTTTCTTTTTGATATTTCTCATATCGAGGATTGATTATTGTTGTACACTGAAAAATCAAACAAAGATTTAGTTACAATTCGACATAAGGGATATTAAAGAAAAAACCTATATGATCAAATCAAGTTTCAGTGTTCACAAATTAAGGCTAAAGTCTGTCAGTTGGGCCCCGGTCAAATTGGTTTACCTGGTAGTCAGAAATGCAGGCGGTCGGACTATCCTAACACTTAGTCGGAAGGCATTAACTCGGATCAGGCAGTGTGGTAGGCCTTCGGGTCCCTCGTACGTAGTCCACAATGTAGCAGTTAGGTGCGTTCTCCCGGGGCTGACCGGATAGCCGATAGGGTATATCAAAAAAAAAAAAAATTAAGGCCAAACCTTCCTTCTCTGTCACGCCCAAGTAAAGAAGAAACCCTAATTCAGAGAGACTTTGTTATTATTATTTTTCTGCTCGGCCTAAATCGAATATATAGCTTCTGATTGACTTATAGGGATATGATAATCCTCTTTAAAGTGGATGATGATTAATATTGTTTTAGTTATACAATATCTATTCATAATTCATTTCTTTTTTTTTTTTTGGTCACGAATAATTCATATTTTTTTTCATAGAAAATATATGATCAACATGCAGCCATTGATTCCCCTCATGTGCATGTTGTTTGGTTTATTTTACTCTCTGCTTTTGCCTTTTATTGCTACATCTCGTGTGGGAGATGATATGGTTTGAGTCTTCAAAATTGTTCTCCTTTTGCTTTATATACATCTCGTGTGATAGAATATGTAATAGAATTGTTTCCCCTTTTTTTTTGGTTCAAAGAATTGTTTCCCCTCATGTGCCTGTTGATGTTAACGTTTAGATTTGTTGAAGATAAAAGAAAAAGAGAGATTGCTGAGACAAGAAAAGAGAGTAAACATTTGCAAAATACACAAACATATCTTCACAATTTTGAATAGTGACAAGTGACAAGAGACAAGAACAAAATTAGATCATAAACAAAGTTGAGAACACAAACCACAAAACTCAAGTAAGTGAGAGACAATAATTAAACGAATAAATTTTTCTTATGTAACCTGAATGATTTTTCTTCCATCACATACATGAGTGTACTTAACCGAATAAATTTTCATATAACATTACTGTTTACCATAAACAAAGATAAACGACAATAAAAATGACGAACGAAGAAACCCTATAAGACTACTAATACTTGAGAGGCTGAGACTAGTACTATTTGAGAGACTGGATGGCACAAACAATCCCAATGAGACTTACTATATTATTATGAGAGACTGAAAAACTAACCAATTAGTTTCTGATAATTCATTTTGGACCAACTATTGTTTGTTCCTTACGGAAGCGAAAGACTATCAGCATGATTTAAGAAGGTCTGAACAATGTGATATGTTCCTCGAACTTCTCCATCAATATTAAATACATCACTGAATTTTCCTGTGCCTTTATTGTAATACACCACAAAATGCGATCCGTCATTAAGGTTTGGTTCGAGGACAAGTTCTTCTGTTCCCTTTATATAGAAGGTGAGATTCTTCGTACCGTTGCTCAAACAATCGCACTAGAGAAAGATTAGTTTTCAGATAATCGACGTCAAAGAGTGGTTTTCAATGGTGTATATGTAACTGAATTTCCGGTATTTCAGTGGAATATTGAGAGAACAATGACGTAGAAGACAAGAAAATCAAAAATCCTGGAGGAAGTGAAGTCTGACATTGTAAAAAGAAGACATTACACATAATGAACTTCTCTATCGGAGGTGAGTCTAGCTCTAAAAAGTCTATTGAAGCAATGAATTGTGTATTTTGTTACTAACTTTATGCTTTTATTGCTTTTCTGATGTACGGTATGGCTTATGGCATGGATATTATTATTGTTTCATGGTAGATATGCTTTCACTCCATCCTCAAATCTGCATTTGGATAGTTCCTATGTTTTCATCGTTTTCATTGGTTTAGGAAGTGATGGGTCTTTGCTTGCTTTTTGGTCTAATCTTTTGTACTATGGTAAACTTTGATTTCACGTTCATGTCAATCTAGTCGATTGAAAAAAAAAGATATAATTACAAATATTGCAAAAAGAAGTTATTTACAAATATTGTGAATTGATAAGTTTTGTGAATCAAATATTGTTAATTACGATAATAGTTATTTTTAAGATTCTTTTTAAAAAAAAAATGATTTATTATCACAAATATTGATATTTTAGTAAATTTATATTCAGAAAAGTGTAGTATTCAAATAGTTATAAAAAAAATGTCCAAATCATTCATTAAAGTTTTTACTATTGAAGTTTTTTAAAATCATTCATCGTGAGTACATATTTCTCTCTTAAATTACATATGCCTTGTTTTTTACATTTAGCTCTCTTTAATGGTAAAAATAGATTAGAGTCATGAATGTACACTTTAATCTTCATCAATTAAAACAAAATATAAATCGTTGCATTTTTGTTTGCTTAAATTTATTTTATGTTTTGCTTATATTTTACTTATGTTTTGCTTAGAAAATACATTATTTCATTTTTTTTTCAAATGAGAAGAAACAATTAATATTGAAGTAGGAAAAAAATACATGATTGATATATATTCTGTCACGAAACAAAAATAAAACATGATTTACTATGCTTCGAATCTTGGACAAACGGTTTCAAAAAGATATTCACGATAATAAGTAGGGGTGGGCAAAAATATCCGGAACCAAAAAACCGAACCGAACCGAACCGATATTACCCGAACCGAGTCCGAACCTATTTTAAAAAAATACCCAATTGATCTTATGTGCTTAGAACCAAAAAACTAAAACCGAAACCGAACCGAACCGAAAATCCACGGATAACCGAAATATCCGAAACATAAATTAAGATTTAAGATTTTATATTTTGGTCCTAAGATATTTTGTGTTTCATTTTATACTAATGAACTTTGTGTTTCAATTTGTGTTTCATTATGAATTTTAGACTCAAAACGCTTTACGTATAATGTTTTTGTGTTTCATTTTTGATTCGGCACTTGATTTGTTTAGGTTTTGATTCGGTTATTCTATTAATAACCGAAACCGAACCGAAACCGAAGCAATTCGGTTCTAATATGGATTTCTATATATGAAACCGAACCGAACCGAAACCGAAGTGAAACCAAACCGAACCGACCTATAACTCATATGGTTCTATATGGACTCATTTTAGCTAGAACCGAAAAACCAAAAAACCGAACCAAAACCGAACCGAAGAACCGAACGCCCACCCCTAATAATAAGTAAGATTTTTTAAAAAATAAGAAAAATCAAATGATTTACTATCTCAAAATATTGATTTCTGATATATATATATATATATATATATATATATATATATATATATATATATATATATATATATAACAGTTATTATTCAGTTTCAATGACGATATTTTAGTGAAAAAAAATGTATTTTTAAATTTAGAAACACAAAGAGAGTGTTTTTTCCAAATTTCCTCTATTATTATATTTTAAGGGAGGGAAAATATTACTTGAAAATATATAAATAATAAGCTAATGTCAATTTTGTTGGCCAATCAACAAAGAGATTTACTTGAAAATATATAAATTATAAGCTAAAAAAATAATGAACTCTACTATCAAACAAAATAGGGTTTAGTTTTAAAACATAATTTGTATTTTCAGCAAAATCTTTAACTAAACTTTTAAATAAAGCTTCCAAATAAAATAGGTTAAAATACTTAAATCATTCAATCTTTCATATAATATATTCAAGTAAAACTAAAACAGTCAATAATTACAAATGGGACAATCGCAAAGATGATTGGCGCATATTCTATTAGAAGATCTAGCTTTGTACTAGCTGCCCTCAAGATGAGTTTGGTAGGGTGAGCTGCGCCGGTTTCTGATTTGGTTTGTGAGGGTTTGTCCTTGTTTTAGCTCATGGTTTTGTATTGCGAGCACTCGCACATGACACGAGAGGAGTATGTGCTCGAAGGTTGTGTGGTCTTCACCGTTGACGATCCATTTATGGCCCTCCAATGAGCTAAGTAAGTACGACTTATTTGTTATACCATGGTTGTTTCATCTCCCACAATTGAATTAGCACAAACAAAGGACATCGTCATCACTTCGTCAATCTCTATTAATTTTGTGATTCTGTCGAGTCGACGGATTGAAATTTGTTCATGTTTATGCTTCCATGTTTTTAACTTTTTTCTGCAATAGGACCATTACATTAGGTTTCAAATTCTCTTTTGTAAGCCTAAAACGTTTTCATTTCTGTGATATATTTACCATTTAGCAAAAAAAAATTGATTCTTTGTCACACATTTACAAGTTTTTCTATAAAAAATGTATGGTTGTGTAATATACCCCACTGGTAGTACCCCTTTGGCCTGTCGTTTTTTACGTAACCGCGTTGAATTTTCTGATACGCGTTAACAAGATCAAATTTTTGTCCTTTATATTTTCAAGGTTGGTGTTACATATCCACTATCCAAGTGAGATGTAAGTTTATGTTTCTTAACCCAATCTCATCTTGATATGTGTTATCATCTCTTGGACCTTGCTTGTAAGTATTACTATGTTATTTTTTTTTTATCCAAGTTATTTTTTTTTTAACTATGTTATATTCGCACCATAGGATTAAATAGGGTCAATTTGTTAAATAGGCATAAACAAAATTATAACTCATAAACTAGCAAAAAATCCTAAATTTAAGGGTTGAGATTTTGCCACACAGGGTCATTTTAGTTAGTTTGTGAGTTATTTTTTTTTATTGTTATTAAACCAATTAATCCGATTAAATAAATCTTAACAAGTTCTAATTGTTATGATGCTACTTTAAACTTGGTGTATGCAAAACTGTCTCAAATCTTTGCATTTTAAAATTTTCTTGATTTTTTTTTTCTGGTTTTCCTTTCCAGATTAGCTCCAGTATAATATCAATGGCGGGTCAAGGCGGCAAGACTGAATATCCATTCCTGGACTCACTCAATGAGTTCTGCAAGATTCTTGGTTCCCAAGGCACAGATGTGGTCAAGATCATTGCTGATGAAAATGTGTTGAAGAAAGAAAAACTGAAGCCTTTCGTTGATCAGTATTTGGAGAGTACCGACAAGACCTTGAAGTTTTTCAAAATCGTGGAGAAATGCCTCGCGAAAGCAAAATTAGCCAGCGTCGAATTCAGGTTGCAATCGAACAGCTTGAAACAGAATCGCTGGCAGGAGATTCCCGCAGTTGGTTAAAAAGCGCTTTTACTGCAGTGGTAATGTTACGAAAGCATGTCCATCAGTTGCTATGTTCGAATCTTGGCTATTACATTTGACATAATAAAAAAATTTTAGCTTTTAAACTCGGCCCAAATGTTTTTTTTTTGTTTGTTTGTGTATACCAGTTCTTGCTGGACACGGATTTTGAAGGACACAAGAAGAACAAGTACGTGGAAATATTAGAGAAGCTGAAGAAGGTTAAAGCTATGGAAAATCCTTTCGGTGACGAGTTCGAGACTCAGTACGAGTCTGTCTACGAGGAGCAGGTTATGCTTTTGGTCAAGTTCGGTGAGCTGCAAGTAATGCTCGAGAAGAAGCTTAAGAGTGCAAAGATTTGGAGGGGAGTGGGGATTACTATTCTCGTGGTTACGTTGGTCGCTCGTATCGCCTTATCGGCAGCAAGCTTACATCATGGAGGGGGGCATACGTTTGCGGCTGATATGATGCATTCGCATGCCGCTGCATTGTCAACAGTCAGTGGTATTTTGGCAGCGATTATTGAGATGACGAAGAAGCTCACTGGGATGTTGATGGACTATGAGAAGGCTTTAAAGACACGGAAAGATTTGTCTATGTTGACGGGAAACAGTACGGAAGTCAACATCAAAGAGATAGAGCCGATAAAAGGCCTAGTCGACGCGCTAATAACAAGGATGATGTCGTTGATTCTGGAGTCTGAGGAGGTTGCCATGGAGAAAAGAGAAGAGGAGACCGTGAAACTTTTGATGCAAGAAATCATTCAGAAAGTTGAAGGATTTGCTGAGAAAATCGAGGAAGTTGGTGCTAATGTGGCTGAGAGTAGCAAATCGGTCGTTTCAGGGAGAGATCTTGTTCTGAAACACATAGCCAATCATGGTCATTGAGAGGAAATTAAAGTGGTAAGTGCATGGTAACTATCAATGTATTTGTTATACTTGTTTGTTGTGTGCAAGACCCATGTTTTGAATGTTTGAAACTTTGAATAATGAGTTACTTTGTGCTTGTATGATCACTGCATTTGATATAAATCCGAATATTGTATTTGTATGTTACTGATAAAAAGTAAAGCGTAAAACAAAACAAAAAAATTGTTTAGCTATTTACATATTTGTGTCTAGGTTTCTACGTGTGTATATAAGCCTTCACAAGAATTACAACTTAATGAATAAGAATCTCTTTATACTAATCTAGGTTTATTGACAAAATTAATAGAAAGTGACCGTTTCAATTTGAAAGCATTTATGGAAGCATTTATCTTGGAGTTTCTCTCATCACAGGGGATGCTTTGAGAGGTTGGTCGAGCTTGGTGAAGATAAGTGGGAGATTCCTTCTGCTCAAAACTTCTCTCGTTCGTTTCAAGCACTAAGACCTCTGACTGGTTCTACTATCCAACGAGTTATGAGGTTGGCTTAGAGAGTGTTGCAGGGGAGATTTGCAGTGGTGTTTTTCACTTTGAGGACAAAATGAGTTCTCAAATGGGCGGTATTGATAGAGTTTAGAAGTGGAGTTCGAATATATTATGAAGTGGGCCTTAAGCCCATATTAGCTTTACGTATTTTAATTGTTTTTGTTCTCGATGCCTTATAAGGCGTAGCTCTGTAATCGGAAACCTTTATCAAACATTTTAACAACAAAAACCTATTTTCCTCTCTAAGTTTCTTCTTCTCATCTTACTCTATTTTCTTCTGATCTTCTCCCATTTCTTCTGATTTCTCATCTAAACTTCTACTATCCCGATGAATCCGAATCCGGGTTTATCAGAGATGGATTCCAATGCACCACTAACTTTTCGGAATGTTTAATTGCTTTGAGAAAAATGAATTACTAATTTCCAATTTCAATGTTATTACAGTACTACCACTAACTTTTCGGAATGTTTTTAACTTTATTTGAAAATGGAAAACAAAGAGTTACAAATTCGTATTTTTCATTAGAATTCAGCTTAACCGGATTTGTGGACCGACCTATTAAAAAAATCTCATTTGTCATACAGCCATGGAAACAATACCAGTTGCCTATGATAAGTAGTAGTATTTCTTAAGCAAGTTTCACTTATTTTGTATCCCCTTTAGATAATTCAACTTTATGTGAAGCTTTTTATTAAACCAAAACATTATGACTGATTTATTATGGACACTGAAAAGCTTAGACGTGCATCTCCGAGGAAGCGGGTGCAAGAGCTTCGGTCATGGTTCCTTTGTCTGACATATGCTTGTCTTGTCCTGAAGTGAAAGGTGGACAATGGGGACAGTTTGGTGGCTGGTAAGTAGGTGGGTGGTAGTATGGTGCGCATCCACCGGTTTGGCAGCCAGGAACCGTGACTCCTGGAATCACAAAACCGGGAATCTGTGTGCCTGGAACCACAATGGGAGGGATTGTTGTGCCTGGGACAACTACACTGGGTATACCACCAGACCCCGGACCACAATTAGGTTGGCCAGATCCGGATCCTGATCCTTCTCCAATGCCAATACCTGTACCACTACCAGACCCAATTCCTTCTCCAAAGCCACTACCGCCACTAGAGCCAATTCCTTCTCCAAAGCCACTGCCTCCACTGCCATAACCAATGCCATAGCCAACACCATTGCCACTTCCATAGCCCCTTCCTACACCATACCCCATAGGCTTAACTGTATGGTCAGCACTCGCCATGGACTCCACTTTGTGATCAGGCTTAACTATATGATCAATCTTCTCCTTGTCATCAAGCATTTCCATATAACCAGGCTTAACTACATGATCAATCTTTTCCTTGTCATCAAGCATTTCTTTATAACCAGGCTTAACTACATGATCAATCTTTTCCTTGTCATCAAGCTTTTCTTTATAATCACGCTTGACCTTGTCCTCAAGATCCATGGACTGCGGTTGATGATCAGGCAAAGGTTCTAGACTGAACAACTCATGATCTTGCGCGCTCAAACTAACCATCCCCGGATGGATTAGATCTAGCTTGATTGGTGCCATCATAGGGAGATCCTTAAGAACCCTGCGTGCAAAAGCTGAGCTGAAGAAGCATAGCAAGAGGATGAACCCAAAGCATTTGCCTTGGTGTCTCTGTGCCATTTTTTTTTCCTGCTGTACATTTCGAAGAAAAAGAATCCGACATGGTTTTATAGGATGTTACGAGAACACACATCCCGTAAACACAAAATGGCTGGCTGAAAATGCGCATTAAAAAATGGGTTCACAAAGATAGCATGACAGGCGAAAAGTCGATAACACAAATTGTATGTTTAGCAAACAAGAAAGTGCATCAACACCACAATCTTTGGAATAAGATGTTATTATATATCTAAAACAAAGAAACAAAAAAACTCAATTGCTTGACAGATTCAGACAGTATCAGCATCACCTTGTGATTCTCCGGTCGTTTCCAGACATTGATATACCTCTGTAGGTACATCCCTGAAAAATTCAAGAAACAAGTAGACAAATCTGTTACTAAGCAATAGGATCAAAAACCTTGACAATTAAGCAATATTCTAATCAGGCTAATCTACGCTCAGAAGAAAAAATGGATCTTGCAGGAGAGAGCGATTGGAAAGGTTAAGCGAACCGGAAGTTCGAGCTGCCTTCAGAATCCGATCCATCAACCCACACTCTCGATTCGTCGGTCTCTTCTTCTTCTTCGTCTCCGTCGCTGATCGGAGATTGATAGAGTTTAGAAGTGGAGTTCGAATATATTATGAAGTGGGCCTTAAGCCCATATTAGCTTTACGTATTTTAATTGTTTTTGTTCTCGATGCCTTATAAGAATCCGAATCCGGGTTTATCAGATGGGATTGTTGTGTAGAGCACGCCAAGTGTTCGACGAAATGCCTGTTAGAGATATCGTGTCCTGGAATTGTTTGATTTCCGGGTTTAGTTCACATGGTTACTATGAGGAAGCCTTGGAGGTTTATCATGAATTGAGAAAGTCTTGGATTGTGCCGGATTCGTTTACGGTTTCGAGTGTTTTGCCTGCGTTTGCGAATTTGCTGGTTGTCAAAGAAGGAGAGGGGCTTCATGGTTTTGCGGTGAAGTCTGGTGTTGATTCCGTTGTGGTCGTTAACAACGGACTACTTGCGATGTATTTGAAGTTTAGTAGACCAACGGACGCAAGAAGAGTTTTTGATGAGATGGTTGTTCGAAATTCGATTAGTTACAATACTATGATATGTGGATATCTCAACTTAGAGATGTATGAAGAATCTGTGAGGATGTTTTTTGAAAATTTGGATCAGTTCAAGCCAGATTTCTTAACAGTTAGTTCTGTTCTCTGTGCCTGCGGACACTTACGAGACTTGCCCTTAGCTAAATACGCTCATGACTACATGCTCAGAGCTGGATTTGTGCTTGAAACTACTGGGAGTAACATTCTAATCGACATGTATGCAAAATGTGGTGACATGAACGCGTCAAGAGATGTGTTCAAGAGCATGGAGTTTAAAGATACTGTTTCGTGGAACTCTATAATAAATGGATATATACAAAGTGGAGATCTTTTGGAAGCCATGAAACTCTTTAAGATGATGATGATGATCATGGAAGAGAAAGCGGATCATGTTACTTACTTGATGCTTACATCTGTCTCCACTCTTTTAGCAGACTTGAAATTTGGGAGAGGGCTACATGCTAATGTGACAAAATCTGGAATTTATTTTGATCTCGCTGTTAGTAATGCGTTGATTGATATGTATGCAAAGTGCGGGGAAGTAGGGGATTCTCTGAAGATATTCAGTAGTTTGGAAATTCGGGATATGGTAACATGGAACACGGTTATTTCAGCATGTGTTCGTTTTGGGGATTTCGACACCGGTTTGCAGGTAATTACTCAAATGAGGAACAGCGGATTGGTGCCTGATATAGCGACTTTCTTAGTTATATTGCCTATGTGTGCTTCACTTGCTACTAAACGACTAGGCAAAGAGATCCATTGTTGTCTTTTACGGTTTGGATACGAATCTGAGCTGCGAATAGGGAATGCACTAATCGAAATGTACTCAAAATGTGGTTGTTTAGAGAGTTCCTTTAGAGTCTTTGAACATATGAGTAGAAGAGATGTTGTGACATGGACAGGGTTGATCTATGCATATGGAATGTACGGCGAAGGTGAGAAAGCTCTTGAAGCTTTTACCGATATGGAAAAATCCGGTATTGTTCCCGATAATGTTGCCTTCATCGCAATCATCTACGTGTGCAGCCATTCTGGTTTGGTAGAAGAAGGATTGGCTTACTTCGAGAAGATGAAAACTCGCTACAAAATCGACCCGCTGATCGAACACTATGCTTGTGTGGTGGATTTGCTTTCCCGGTCAGGGAAGATTTTGAAAGCCGAGGAATTTATCAAAGCAATGCCGATAAAACCTGATGCTAGCATATGGGCGTCTCTGCTTAGAGCTTGTCGAACAAGTGGGGACATGGAGACAGCGGAAAGAGTGTCTAAGAAGATTATCGAACTGAACCCAGACGATCCTGGTTACTCGATTCTAGCATCAAACGCGTATGCAGCTTTGAGAAAATGGGATAAAGTGAGCCTAATCCGCAAATCCTTGAAAGACAAACACATGAAGAAGAATCCGGGATATAGCTGGATCGAAATCGGTAAAAAAGTTCAAGTGTTCTGTGCAGGAGATGATTCAGCTCCTCAGTCCGAAGCCATCCATAAGTCACTTGAGGTGCTTCACAGTCTGATGGATAAAGAAGGGTACATGCCCCATTCACGAGAAGTGTCACAGAATCTAGAGGATGAGGAAGAGAAGAGACGTTTGATCTGTGGGCATAGTGAGAGGCTAGCCATTGCATTTGGACTGTTGAACACAGAACCAGGGACGCCATTGCAAGTGATGAAGAATCTTCGTGTCTGTGGTGATTGTCATGAATTCACAAAGCTGATATCGAAGATCGTGGGACGTGAGATATTAGTGAGGGATGCTAATCGGTTCCATCTCTTCAAAGACGGTATTTGTAGCTGCAAAGATCGGTGGTGAATCATTACTGTTTACCATAAACAAAGATCGGTGGTGAATATTACCCCAAAGGCTCAAAAACTTTACTAAATACTCCAAAATCACACTTGTTTACAACTACTTACGAAGGAGAAAGAGAGAAAAACAAGCAAAATTGGCGAGAAATGTCTTCAGTTGCAGCTAGGGTTTTCAGGGGATGCAGATCGCTACTAGCTCCTGCGTCAAAACCCACCTCTTCCACTCTGGTTCCTTCTTCCACCAAGAAATCGGCGGCGAAATCGAAGACAAAGCCTAAGCCAAAGCCAAAGCCGAAATCAGACTCTCCGGTGAAGAAAACGCCACGGTCCACCGGAATCTTTAAGATGGCTCCTGTGTCTCCGGTTCTGGCTCAGTTCCTTGGTACCGGTGAGACTAACCGTACCGACGCCGTCAAGGAGATTTGGACCTATGTCAAATCCCACGATCTTCAGGTTCCTCTTTTTTTTTTCCTTTCTCTGCATTGTTTTGTTTGGTAAATTTAGAGTAGAGCACAATCTACGAAATGGATTAGAATCTCTGTTTTCTGATGATATGGGTCTTGCATATAGACTTGATTTTACCGGACAAAAAGGGTTTTTGTGGTAGACACTTTGCTATATGCTTCCTGGTCTTTGGAGTTAAAATGAGTTGCTTGAGGAACTTAGCAGAGAAGTTTGATGTGATAATCAAACAAAAGATTCCACCTTTGCTTCTGAGATTTTAGATTTGTGGTCTTTTTCATCTTCTCTGGTTGCATCTTCTTGTTCTGTGTAAAAGAGTTTACTTCTCCAGTCTCTTATCTACTAATGTCTTAGAAGTTACTTTGCTTAGAGTCTTCACATGTGCAAGATTGATTTTTGGTTTATGTTACTCTCTGATTTTGCCTGACTTTTGCTACAACTCCTATGTTTAATCCTTTGTGGGAGATGTTGATATGATTTCAGTCTCCAAAATTGTTCTCCTTTGGCTTTATGAACCTAGAAAATATAGTCCGAATCGACACATTGTATCGAGTTAGGGAATACTCTTTTTGTTCTTAATTTTGTGCAAAACGTGTTGGATTTTGGTTTGCAGAATCCTGCTAACAAGAGGGAGATTTTCTGTGATGAGAAGCTGAAGCAAATCTTCGACGGGAAAGACAAAGTCGGGTTTTTGGAGATTACGAAACTCTTGTCCGCGCATTTCGTGAAGACTGCTTGACAAGATTTAGCTTAACATGGAATGTAAGCTACTGATTTCAGTTTGTTAGTAAGCTCCTTTTTATTTCAGTGATCTTTCGTCTGTGTTTAAAAACAATGATCCCAAACATGGTTTAGACTAATGTTGACTTGTGAAAAAAAAATGCTTTGGCTTAATGTTAATCAAGAGTGATCCAGTGGTTAAGATCTTTTATATGACAAAACAAAGTTGATAACACAAAACTCAGGTAAGTGAGAGGCAATAGTTCATCAAAGTCTTACGCTTGAAGACTGACTCAATCTGCATCTGTTGATTTTCTGCCAACTTGGTCCATATATAAGCGCGTACCTTTCGTAACTTTGCATCACCGGACAACATGAAAATGTTCACTCTTTTATCTGCACGTATCCTTCCTTTGCACTCCATACACGCTCTAGCTTTGATACGCGACATCAACCCATCAAAACGACGATTTCTAACCATAATAGTTCTTCTAAGGTTCTCGTCGAAAACTCGATGATATAGGTCCACGCCCACGGACAACTTGGACGATATTTAAGGAAGTTCCTAGAGCATTGATCACAAAGCTCTACACAAGAAACATCATGCTGTTTCCATAGACATCGCCAACGTTTTGACAAAACACTCGTCGCAACGGCTTCTTTTGTCGGAAGCAATGACAAAATCTTTGCTAAGAGATCGTCCGGCAAGTCGCTGATGTTTCTCATATTCTTTTTGATATTTCTCAAATCGAGGATTGATTGTTGTACACTGAAATATCAAACAAAGATTTAGTTACAATTCGACATAGAGGATATTAAAGAAAAAACCTATATGATCAAATCATTTTTCGTGTTCACAAATTAAGGCCAAACCTTCCTTCTGTGTCACGCCCAAGTAAAGAAGAAACCCTAATTCAGAGATACTTTGTTTTTCTTCCAACTTGGTCCATATATAAGCGTGTACCTTATGGTATTTTTCTTCACCGTAGCAGATGAAAATCTTCACTCTTTTATCAGCATGGATTCTTCCATTGCACTTGATACACGCTCTAGCTTTGATACGCGACATCAACCCATCAATTTTAATCAACAGATGGGGCGGATCTCTAACCATAACAGTTTCTCCAAGCTTCTTGTCGAAAACTGGATGAGGGCGACTTTTAAGCAAATTTTCAGTTGTATAAACTCGAAAGTACCTAGAGCATTGATCACAAAGCTCTACATAATCAACATCATGTAGTTTTCATAGACCGCACCATCCTTTTGACAAAACACTCGTCGCAACGGCCTCTTTGGTCGGAAGCAATGACAATATCTTCGCCAATAAATCATCCGGCAAGTCGCTGATATTTCTCATTCTCATAATGAGGATTGATTGTTGTACACTCAAAAATCAAACAAATATTTAGTTACAATTCAACATAGGCGATCTCATCTAGATGGAAAGAAAACGGAAAACAAAAATAAAACCAATATATGATTAAATCAAGTTTCGTGTTCACCAATGAAGGCCAAACCTTCCTTCTGTGCCACGGCCAAAGTGAGAGAGACTTTGTTGTTATTTGTTTTCTGCTCTGATTAAATCAAATATATATAGCTATTTTGCTTTACTAATTGTATGATTCTCCTTTTTAAACTATGAGAATGAATGACTTCAATTCGTTATTCCAATTTCATTCGTTTTTCTATTACATATTTCTTTTTTTTGTTTTCCTTTAGTATGCAAGGTTGAAAAACAAGATGGCTATATTTTTGGAAATAGTCACAACAAGATTGTTGGAAACCACTCGATCGTGCGGCATAGGTGGGAAACTTGCTATTACGATATATTCGATACTGTATATATTCCATTCTTGTTATGGAAGTTATCATATTTTCCTATTCACTTGTCTCTTAGGTTTAACCTAAATCCTTGTACTATATATATGCATTGAATCAATAATAAAGATCAACCTCTTCTCTCGACTAGTCGACTTTAGCATGGTATCAGAGCCACGAGCTAATCAATCTAAACATCTCTATTCTTAGAATTTGCAAAGAATTTCTCTTCTCTTCTCCTCGCTCTCCACTTCGTTTTTTGCCCTCTTAAAATTCTCTTGATCTAAGCGACCTCCGCCGATCATATAAACTCATAAGAAATTATGACTAATCCATCAGAAACTCTCTCAAGCGGAACAAAATCTCGTAGCAGACGGTGTATTTTTATCGTCAAACTGCACGTTTTGCCGATGGTAGTCAAGTTATGGCTACAAAGACGGGAAGTTTGTGATTATCTTCCACGATTACGTTATCAAACGTTCTTCTTGTGCCTAATTTAAACTGCACGTTATTGTCTGTCGCCAAGTTGTTAAAGCAGACCGGTTGTTTTGCCGTATTGTTGCTCAAATTGTCTCTCGACTTTAGCACTTGCACATTCGATTGGAGAATCACCATGGGAGAAATAAAAAACAGGGACTCTTCGAGTTAGACTAAACAGGTAAAGATTGGTTTCTTTAAACACCATATCTTCACAACCTTCGTTCTTCAAAGGTTTAAGCACCTTCCAACTTTCATTATTATCTCATTTTTTGTGATATGCAAATAAGCAAATAAAGTTGCAAACAACAAAGTAATCTCTGCTTGTTTCATCTACCCACAAAGCCGCTTTGCCTATTCTATTTTTCTCATAAAAAAATCTTCCTGAATAACCAATCTGCCATTCCTAGAATCACGTGATTCTAGAGACGGAAGAAGAATCCTCTCGAATAAACAAATTCAAAATAAAACTCGGTTCTACAATCGATCTAAGCACGTCCAGGACAAGTATCGGCTGCTTTGATTTGGTCTTTTCGTTTGAATCGATCATCTTTTTACTGCGCTTTCATTGGGATTTTCTCTTCTAGGGTTTAACCCTAGAATGAGCTGAGTTATTTAAAGGGGCGATTTTCGTGATTAATAACAAGTTTTCCCGGTTTCTACCGATTATTTAACCAGCCATACATAACTGATTTTGTTTTTTATTGGATAGGAAAAAATTGATCAACATGTCATACGATTCAAAAATGTAGTTGAGATCACGCAACCAACCGTGCAAAACAGTATTTCGTTTTGGAAATGCAAATGAAGATGACATTCTGATATATATTTGAGTATGGAATTTATAAACCCTTTTGATTTGAACATGAAAAGAAAACAATCAAAACTATGATTCCACAAATTAAAAGAAAATAATCCACCTTTATACCAAAAGACAAAAGCGAATCAATCAAGCTTTTAAAGTGAATATTCTCCACCAAAAGTGGGTAAAAACCAACGAGCATCGGAAGCAGTAAGGTGTTCACACACTTTGAAAACCTTCTTAGTTTCCATATCATAGGCGTAATTACTCTTATCATCCTCGTATCCTCTTCTCCAACGGTATACATGGAGCTTATCTTTACTAAAATATATGCAGTTTTTTACAACTCCACCTTTGGCTGCAACAGTTATTCCCACATCCAAAAGCAATGCTTCGTCCCCAATAGACTCGATTCTCTTCCATCCTGATGATTTAGGATCCAACTTGTAGATATTGAAGATCAAATCAAAAACACACCAAGGATAACTCACTGTGCATGAAATTATCAAAATTTCTCTAGACAAAGTCACAGCAAGATTGTTCAAATTCTTTTGATCAATTTGATTCCAAAGCGGAGATGGTAAAATAGCAAATTCCATTGGAGAATCACCATGGGAGAAATCAAAAACAGTGACGCCTCGATTTGTTTTAAGAATGTAAAGTTTGCTTTCTGTAAACACCATATCGACACAGCCTTCATTAATCTTCAATTCTTGAAGCACTTTCCTCCAAACAACAAAGTAATCTTTGCTTTTTTCATCTACCCACAAAATCGCTTTGCTTATGTCGGTATTACGAGTAATTCTTACATGCGATTTTTTTTGACAAGTTTGTCTTTGTAATCGACAGTCACATAGTAATTAGAGCTACCCATTCTCATAAATGTCACCTCATTTCCATCAATTGATTCAAGAGAAGGAAGTGGAATTCTTTCTCGAGTAATTAGATTCAGAAGATGAAGAATTCCACTTGTACTATCTAACATGAGGAACCAACTACCACAACTCGCAAAACAACGACAACTGGCGAAATCATATCCCCGATCTCTAACTGTGTAGAAATTATTGTCACAAGGATTGAAAAACTTACATGTATCGTTGTTGGTTTCGCCATTTACTTTCGGAAAGAAGATTATCCATGGGTTTGTTCTTCCTTGGATGCATGATCTAGAAGCGAAATACCATTCTGAAGAAACGCACCTAGCTCGATGAAAATCAGCAAAGCTCAAGTGTTCCAAGATCGATATGATCACGTCGAGGATAAGTATAGGTTGCTTCGAATCGTCATTGGAACCGGTCTTTTCCTTGGAATCGATAATCATCTCTTTTATGGTCGTCATCATCTTCGTAATGTTAGGGTTTATTGTTTACTTCTGATTTTATAGTTTTAGGCTAGCTAGGTTAAAAAAAAAAAAAAAAAACTCAAATAGGGGTGGGCGTTCGGATTTTGGTTCGGTTATTTTGGTTATCGGGTTTTGGTTTTAAAAATATAATATCCATTCGAGTATTTATAAATTTCAGTTCGGTTAGTGTCGTTTCAGTTTCGGATTCGGTTACCCGAAATATTCATAATCACGTAATGTTTTTTCCTTGGAATCGATAATCATCTCTTTTTTGGTGGTCATCATCATCTTAATGTTAGGGTTTATTGTTTACTTCGGATTTTATAGTTTTAGGCTAGCTAGGTTAAAAAAAAAAAACTCAAATAGGGGTGGGCGTTAGGTAACCGTTCGGGTTTCGGTTCGGTTATTTCGGTTATCAGATTTTCGGTTTTAGAAATATAATACCTATTCAGGTATTTATAAATTTCGGTTCGGTTTCAGTTTGGTTAGTGTCAGTTTCGGTTTCGAAGTTTCGGTTTTGGATTCGGTTACCCGAAATATTTATAATCACGTAATGTTTTTTCCTAAATCGATAATCATCTCTTTTTTTTCTTTGTCGTCATCATCTTCTTAATGTTAGGGTTTATTGTTTACTTCTGATTTTATAGTTTTAGGCTAGCTAGGTTAAAAAAAAAAGAAAAATTTGCAGCGTGGCTTTTAAGAACAAGATCACTGGTTGGTTCGCGTTTGTACCGGTTGGACCGGATCGGTTTAGAATTCATTGGTTGGTTTGAGTTTTAATTAAACGAAGGCTACGACATACACTGCAATGGTGGGATGCAGACTCTTCTCATCTCCAAAGCTTTATCATCATCATCAAACCTCAAAGAGCTTCGTCGAATCCACGCACTCGTAATCTCTCTAGGCCTTGACGGCTCCGACTTCTTCTCCGGCAAACTTATCGACAAATACTCCAATCTTAGGCAACCCAATTCTTCACTCTCTGTTTTCCGGCGAGTTTCTCCGGCGAAAAATGTCTACCTTTGGAATTCGATCATCAGAGCGCTTTCTCAGAATGGTTTGTTCTCTAAAGCTCTCGAATTTTACGGTAAACTCCGGGAATCGAAGGTTTCTCCGGATAAGTACACGTTTCCTTCCGTCGTTAAAGCTTGTGCCGGATTGGTCGATGCAGAGATGGGGGATTTGGTTTATGAACAGATATTGGAACTGGGTTTTGAATCTGATGTATATGTAGGTAATGCACTTGTTGATATGTACTCAAGGGTGGGATTGTTGGGTAGAGCACGCCAAGTGTTCGACGAAATGCCTGTGAGAGATATCGTGTCCTGGAATAGTTTGATTTCCGGGTTTAGTTCACATGGTTACTATGAGGAAGCCTTGGAGGTTTATCATGAATTGAGAAAGTCTTGGATTGTGCTGGATTCGTTTACGGTTTCGAGTGTTTTGCCTGCGTTTGCGAATTTGATGGTTGTCAAAGAAGGAGAGGGACTTCATGGTTTTGCGGTGAAGTCTGGTGTTGATTCCGTTGTGGTCGTTAACAACGGACTACTTGCAATGTATTTGAAGTTTAGTAGACCAACGGACGCAAGACGAGTTTTTGATGAGATGGTTGTTCGAGATTCGATTAGTTACAATACTATGATATGTGGATATCTTAACTTAGAGATGTATGAAGAATCTGTGAGGATGTTCTTGGAAAATTTGGATCAGTTCAAGCCAGATATTGTAACAGTGAGTTCTGTTCTCCGTGCTTGCGGACACTTACGAGACTTGCCTTTAGCTAAATACGTTTATGACTACATGCTCAGAGCTGGATTTGTGCTTGAAACTACTGGGAGTAACATTCTAATCGACATGTATGCAAAATGCGGTGACATGAACGCGTCAAGAGATGTGTTCAAGAGCATGGAGTGTAAAGATACTGTTTCGTGGAACTCGATAATCAATGGATATATACAAAGTGGAGATCTTTTGGAAGCCATGAAACTCTTTAAGATGATGATGATCATGGAAGAGAAAGCAGATCATGTTACTTACTTGATGCTTACATCCGTCTCCACTCGTTTAGCAGACTTGAAATTTGGGAGAGGGATACACTCGAACGTGACAAAATCTGGAATTTATTTCGATCTCTCTGTTAGTAATGTGTTGATTGATATGTATGCAAAGTGCGGGGAAGTAGGAGATTCTCTGAAGATATTCAATAGTTTGGAAATTCGGGATATGGTAACATGGAACACGGTTATTTCAGCATGTGTTCGTTTTGGGGATTTCGACACCGGTTTGCAGGTAATTACTCAAATGAGGAACAGCGGATTGGTGCCTGATATAGCGACTTTCTTAGTTATATTGCCTATGTGTGCTTCACTTGCTACTAAACGACTAGGCAAAGAGATCCATTGTTGTCTTTTACGGTTTGGATACGAATCTGAGCTGCGAATAGGGAATGCACTAATCGAAATGTACTCAAAATGTGGTTGTTTAGAGAGTTCCTTTAGAGTCTTTGAACATATGAGTAGAAGAGATGTTGTGACATGGACAGGGTTGATCTATGCATATGGAATGTACGGCGAAGGTGAGAAAGCTCTTGAAGCTTTTACCGATATGGAAAAATCCGGTATTGTTCCCGATAATGTTGCCTTCATCGCAATCATCTACGCGTGCAGCCATTCTGGTTTGGTAGAAGAAGGATTGGCTTACTTCGAGAAGATGAAAACTCGCTACAAAATCGACCCGCTGATCGAACACTATGCTTGTGTGGTGGATTTGCTGTCCCGGTCAGGGAAGATTGCGAAAGCCGAGGAATTTATCCAAGCGATGCCGATAAAACCTGATGCTAGCATATGGGCGTCTCTGTTAAGAGCTTGTCGAACAAGTGGGGACATGGACACAGCGGAACGAGTGTCTAAGAAGATTATCGAACTGAACCCGGACGATCCAGGTTACTCGATTCTAGCATCAAACGCGTATGCAGCTTTGAGAAAATGGGATAAAGTGAGTCTAATCCGCAAATCCTTGAAAGACAAACACATGAAGAAGAACCCGGGATATAGCTGGATTGAAATCGGTAAAAAAGTTCACGTGTTCCGTGCAGGAGATGATTCGGCTCCTCAGTCCGAAGCCATCCATAAGTCACTTGAGGTGCTTCACAGTCTGATGGATAAAGAAGGGTACATTCCCGATTCACGAGAAGTGTCGCAGAATCTAGAGGATGAGGAAGAGAAGAGACGTTTGATCTGTGGGCACAGCGAGAGGCTAGCCATCGCGTTTGGTCTGTTGAACACAGAACCAGGGACACCATTGCAAGTGATGAAGAATCTTCGTGTCTGTGGTGATTGTCATGAATTCACAAAGCTGATTTCGAAGGTCGTGGGACGTGAGATATTAGTGAGGGATGCTAATCGGTTCCATCTCTTCAAAGACGGTATTTGTAGCTGCAAAGATCGGTGGTGAATACTGGATAGTTTCTTTGTTGTAATTCAATTTAAAAAGTAAATAAAATGCATATTGAATCTGCAGATTACAGTTTCAAAGTTAAATCAGTTTACAATTTGAAAAAGAAAACTAACATAAGATACATTTCCAAGCCAATCACATGTTCTGCAATCTGCATCAAACACATTGTTAATATCAAACGGCAAAATGTTCTTGAACCATAAATCGAGTCCTAAATCTCTAACGAGTCCAAATCTGGAATTATAGTTAACCCTTAAGGGAAACCAAACAGAGATTCTTGATTTGCACAATAATTTTTCTGACCAATGTTGTATTTGTCGCAGAAGAAGATTCTTTAGAGCATTGTAATATCTTGAGATACAGTAAATTTACTTGTAGCTCCAAAGAAATTGGCCATCTGAAGCACGGCGGTTTGAACGGCAGGAGCAGTTGGTAATAGCGATTCCGGGAGAGACGGAAAGCACTCTGGCTGATTTTGTTGGTTATTGAAAACTGGAGTGTACAGTGCCAAGACAGCCCGGCAGAATATGAATCTGCAGATAAAGGAGACAAAATCCGAAATCCCAGATAGATAAGATTAAAATGTCCAGAGAGTTCGACAATCTTTGCTAGACACTATAACAGTGTCTTGGAACTTGGAAGAGAAACATTTACCTTAGGAGAAGTCGTCTCAAGAAGGGATCTTTAAGTATTTGTGACCACACAGGGTGAAGGGTATCTGACGCCGCCAAAGTTGAAGCCCACTCGTTCATAAACGAGGAAAGGAGCTTCTCGGCCTTAATAAAAACATCCTGACACATATAGTAGTCCCAAATAAAAGACGTAAAGAGAATGCATTTTGAGTATCAGGGAGAGTAAAGCTCAGTTCTACCTACCGTTTCCATATCAGAACCAGAAATCCCAATAAGCAAGCAAAACGCTTGGAGTGGTGCAGTAAGAAAAATGGTGAAAAGGCTACCACTGGGTTGACGAGAGAAATCAACAGTACTAAGTAGAGGAGTAAGTGATGGAGAAAGAAGCAATGCGGCTGGTTCTCCTTTCTCCGCTCCACAAATATTCTTCAAAGTTAATAAAATGTGATAAACATTAATACCAAAACATAAGTATTCGAGAAATGAATCTAACATAAGAAAGACGGAGTCAGATTGACTTACCCTAAAAACTGTGCTGTTATCACTATCAATGATTATGAAAAGAGGTTTTCTTGTGAATGGAACTAAATCAGAGGGATAAATGCAGCTTGTTCCTGGGAAATGACATGTCAAATAAAGTTCAAAGAGACTTAAATATGAGCAAATTCAACGCTTCCATTGTTTCCATGATAAGAGATTTCAAAATTTCTGCAGATTCCAGAGTTGTTCCCCTCGTGTGCAAAACATTCTAATTAGATTGATCACAATGGTCCAAGTTTAATCCAAAAATTTTGTCAAACAAGCTCTTACATGCATATCTCCTAATGTGATAATATTAGATGGATGGTTACATGAAAGTTTCAGTAGTTCTGGAGTGGGATACCTGAGAGCCCATGGCTGCCAAAAGATAAACCACATGGTCTACTGACTGCGTCCTCACTGATTTGCCTCAAAGACTGACCAGGTGTGTCACCAAATGGGTCTCCCTCTTGTTTGATTGTGTTAGATTCAAAGTTTCTCAAAATATTCTCCTCAAAGCTAGTTACACTTCTGGCACTCAAAGGAGGTAATGAAGTCTGTCCAATCTTTCCTGAATGAAAAAATGTATATATTAGAAGCTAAGGAGCTCAATATTCTAAACAGAAGAAGCATAATACACACATTACCAGAAGCAGACAGATATAATAAAAGTATGCCACTGGAAGGAAGCTCTTCACAAATGGTGGCCAAAACCTACCAAGATAAAACAAGATTCACAAAACCGAGTGGTTCAGTTTATACAGCCAAAACCAGAGATCCAATTTGTGAAGAAAAAAAAAATAAACTAAAACAAAACTAAAGTCAGCTTACAGCCAAGAAATGAGTTACGGATGGACGATAAAGGGCAGCTTTGCGAGGGTTAGGCGGCAAAGTAGGATCAGTCATATTCTGAGAGTTTAAACGAGTAACTCCAGTGGGAGCATTCTGTCCCATTTTAGCACCAGTTGACTGATATAACGAACCACTCGGTTCCCACTCCAAGCACTGAAGCATCCTGAACGAATCAAGGGTGAGCTCTGAATACTTGACCTGGTAGAAATCATACGGCAAGATTGCAAATTTTAGAGGGCACGAAAAATCAAATAGGCATTCATACAAAACATGAACAAGTAAAACGGCTACCTCATTGCAGTGATAACTGCTCAAGATTGCATCTGTCAACCTCAAAGACCTACTTGCACGCGGTGTACCAGTATCCAGATTAGGATCCAGAACAAGACTATATCTTATAGGCCTAATGTTCATAAAAGCGGTGTCGGATTTCAGAAACCTAACTATTTCTTGCGCCACCACCTTCCATTCTTTAAAATCAGTTTCCTGAAAACATGAAAAACTGTTTAATATAGTAGACACTGCAAAATAGAGATAAAATGCAAAAGGATTTCAGGACAAACCTGGAATGTCCTCTTGCATTCATCGATCAACCGTTTAAACTGCTCAACGAGTTGATGAACCATCTCTCGGCGGCCTAATACTAAACACACCATAAGAAACCTTGCAAGAAACCGTAGCTGTTTGTTTGCAATATTAACATCTTGAAACAATCCTTCTTTGAAATACTCTCTAGTCAATATCGCTTCGTAGAATACATAGGACTCGGATAAGTAACCCGCATCACTCGTCCGCATATAATGTCCGTAGTAAAGCTGCGCGATCCGAGACGCGATTTCTCCAATCTCCCATCTCTTAAGTCCAGCGTCTACAAGCTTCTGCCGATTTTCTTGCTGAAACTTCCATAGTTGTGTGTATACTTTGAATACTTTGAAGAAATAGGTCTCATACCTGCAAACAAACAATCCAGAAACACTAATCGGATTTCGTTTTTTGATTCTTCTCAATCTACCAAACCTAAACGAAAATTTCATAATCGAATCGGAATTTCCCGATTTCAGAGGTTTTGACATCGGAATCGGAAAGAGAAGAAGTACCTGCTACGTTCATAGAAAGGTAAGTCTCTGATTTTGGAGAATTTTTTGTCGGCTTTGTTAACGAGAGACCAATAAACTTCACTGAGAGGGATACTATTACCACCGCCGGCGATTTGCTGCGACATTTC
The DNA here is from genome assembly GCA_963576765.1 of Draba incana. Taxonomy (NCBI): domain Eukaryota; kingdom Viridiplantae; phylum Streptophyta; class Magnoliopsida; order Brassicales; family Brassicaceae; genus Draba; species Draba incana. Next base: position 1,754,403 of record OY755207.1, on the reverse strand, counting down.
TGAGAAATGTAACGATGCAGTCACTCTTCTTCGTCTTCTTCGGGAGAGAGAGAGAGAGAGAGAGAGAATCGGAGGAACGACGATCGGAGATTTTGGTCGTCGTCTTCTTTAAGATCGGCGAATCGGAGATTCGGCTTTTTGGATAATTAAGAATCTTGTACCGAGCGGTTTAGGATAGTAAATTGGTCTGACCAAAGAAATTAGTCGGTTTGCACGATTCGGCGCTTGGATTGTGTAATTTTTTAAGTTCGGGAACATTTTGTTGAATAAAATAACAAAAACAACCACATGATGATATAGGAGGGGTTAGGTTAAAGAATTTATGTAAATTTTTTTAATTCATGTGTTCACATTTTTCATTTTAAAGAATCTAATTTTGATTATCGATAGTTTGATCAAAACTAAAGTCTAAATTTTTTTTTCATTGAATTACAAAACAAGTTTCAAAGTTTTGGTTTGTATTTTCGCAATCAAAGTCTAAAACTTCCCCTTAGAATAATTGAAGGTTCCCAAATTTGAGCTTCGTCTATGGCTTACGTACAAACAATAATTCTATGGAATTACGCTAATACATAGCTAACTGCGGAAAATTTTGAATAAATTATTAAACAAACAAATGAGATTTGGATCGCTCTCTCTTCTTGACCCTATTAGACCATGTTGTATCTTCTTTCCACGTGGTTTGTTCTAGTAAAACATTTTCAGATGGTAGAACATCTGCATAGTTCTCCAAGTTCTAAAATCGCCAAATACAAAATTCTCACGATATGATACTATGTACAAAGGACATGTAATGTGAGAAGTTTCATGCAGCTTAAGTAGAGACCTATTGATGTTTTCAATCAAATTCTTTGAGCGATAATACAGTAGAAGAGGGGGAGTATTCAAGTCCCAGAATACTGCAACCTTATTTGGAGGAAAAAAAAGAGATTAGTTGGGGTTTTTTAATCATAATTTTGTTGTTTTCGTTTTTATAGATTCAAGCCAATACGTAGCTAATTGCTGTACAACTTTTTAACCAAACGAATGAGATTTTGATGGACGACGAAGAATCAAATGATAAAGAAAGAAAGTGGACTGATATTGTACATCATGTAAGTTAGTTCAAGGCTAGAAAAAGACAACATTATAATTTTTCTTATTCTTTTAGTTTGATCTGAACTCGAATTTCTGTGCATTCAGGCCCGGTTCTTACTCTGTGCCAGTTGTGCAGTTGCACAGGACCCCACCGTGGGACCAAATTTTTCAGCTGAAAAATTTTGCAAAAAATGCCATAAATTTTTAAATTATTTGTAAAAAATGCCCTAAATTTTATAAAATTTTCAGAAAATATCCAAAATTTTTACAAATTTTTGTTTTTTGCACAAGGCCCATATTTGGTTTGAGCGGAGCCTGTGTGCATTACACAACAAATTTCATCAATATGTGATAACAAGAGAATGTGCATATACTAAAGGTGGATACATTTATCATTGATGGTGTTGATAATGTTATCATTGCCCAACATAAACCTCATATTTGTTTTCCCAATAAGTATGTGTGTCTATGGTTTAGAGGGGTTAATCTAAAAATGGTAAGAAAAACTTCTTTGATAATTTTCTCAAATCCTAAAGTATATTACATATTTTACCATTATTTTCACTTATATTTGAAAATTTGATGCATGTTTATCGTTGCAGTGTATGTTTATCACATCTAAAAATTTGTCATAATATTTCGAGCACTAAGAATTTCCACTAACTGAGGAAATAGTATAGTTTCATTTGTCATGATGTTTCCGAAATTGAGATGGTGGAGTTACTTTGACATTAAGTTAAATATATCACACTTGCTTGCTTTTGTATGCATTGTGAGAAAAAGAAAGCCTATTATTTGGGGTAGGTAACCATGTCAATTTAAAAGTTAAAACTTAATTGCGTGATCGATTTATATAGTTGTGTTTCTTCAATTACGTCGAGGTTATATAATACACTTTCTATCAAGATAAGACTATTTTGTAATCTTCGTAAATTATGGGCTAATGTGAAAATAATTATTAAATTCAGGGGCTATTGAGTTATTTTCGAAACATTAAACTGTGGATAATCTGATAGAGAAAACACCAAGAAGAAGAAGAAAAACAAAATCATCGATTATGCAAAATCACATAAATTCGAGTTTCATGGATAACAATCGGAATTCCGACCCAACCAAGAGGTAAGATTTTGTTTTTGCCTTAAACCCAACAAAAAAGTTTTGATTTTTTTTCGAGCAACTGTGTTTAGTGATCGTTGTTCTCGATCTATAGGCATGAGATTGAGAAAGAAACTAGTGGTGCTTCAAGGAAGCTAGAAGAGAAGAATAATAATAATACTAAGTTAATTCAAGATCCTGAGGAAATGGTAATGATTCTCAATCTCAATTTTTATAATATCTTATTCAAAGTTCTTCTCTTTACTGAAATTAAGCTTTGATTTGATAAAAACAGGCACTTTATTCAAAAGCAAGGTCTCAAGAAGAAGAGATTCATAATCTCCAAGAACAAATTGCTGCTGCTTGTTTAAAGGTAACATAATCTTTCAAAAAATGTAAACTTTGAATCAGAAATTGAATTTTTTTGCATTTTTTTTGGTTACAGGATATGCAATTGCTTAATGAGAAGTGTGGATTAGAGAGAAAATGTGCCGATCTTCGTGTGGTTTGTAGAAATCTATCTATGGAAAGTGTTCATCTTTGGATTATGGGTTTGATTAGAAGTTGTTTCTTTTATTACTTTAGGCAATTGATGAGAAACAAAATGAATCAGTTACGTCGGCTTTGAATGAATTAGCTCGTAGAAAAGGCGATCTTGAAGAGAATTTGAAGTTAGCTCATGATTTAAAGGTATATTGGGTTGGCCTCAGATTAAGTACTAGTTTCATTGCCTTGTGTGTACTTCTCTCACTCTCTATCTTCAGGTTACAGAAGACGAGAGGTATATATTCATGACGTCTTTACTCGGTTTATTAGCTGAGTATGGTGTTTGGCCTCGTGTTGCAAATGCTACCGCTATATCCAGTGGCATAAAGGTATTTGCTTTCACTACATCTTTCGTCAAATCTGTACGCTTACCAATCTCAATTTCTTCGTATGTAGCATTTGCATGATCAGTTGCAATGGAAGATTAAATCTTGCAATGTAAGCTCTCTATCCCGTAGTTTTTTTTATCGAACAACCGGAAAATATTCTTAATTTTTGTTTAATTACAAATCACAGGATAGGATTAGAGAAATATCATCTTTTGCGGAAACTCAACCTGGAACTGAGTTTACTAGTAAAGACAATCATGATCCGAGAATTTCGAAAAATCAAGCGTCTTATGGATCCACGGTAGTCTCAGCAAGTAATTTGCTAAATTACTTTATCATTTTTCTCTTAAAGACATTGTGAAATCTTCTCGGTAGAAGCTTACTTTGCGTGTTGGTATACTACCGTTGATGCAGGATCATGGTAATGATTACCGGACCAATGAACAACTTTTGCCACCGATGGAAAATGTTACGAGAAACCCGTATCATAACGTTTCGCAAGAAACTGAAAGTTTGAGATTTAATAATCAAATTAGCGGTGCGTCTCAAGGAACTTTACAGCAGCCAAAAAGGTACGGTAATCAATTCGCAATTTCTCTAAAACCGACAAAATTATTTCAAAGTGACGCATGCCTGCTTCGTTATATGCTCACTTGTAGGGAGAATTATGGATATCCGTTAAGTAGTGAGGCGGGAAAGGAAATGATGAGAGAAAGAGAAGAAAAAGCTGAGAGTTCTAACATGTTTGATACTTATAATGGCAATGAAGAGTTTGCTTCTCATGTTTATGAAGGTTGAATAAAACATTACTCCGTTATCTTAGAGCCTAGTGACGATAAAAAATCTTAATCTGACCATTCTTTGAAAACAGAAGGACCAGGAATCGATGGATTTCAGATTATCGGAGAAGCAATACCTGGAGAAAAAGTTCTTGGTTGCGGATTTCCAGTACGAGGAACCACTCTTTGTATGTTTCAGGTAAAATCTTTTTGGTAATAAGAGACTTCGAAGCTAATTAAACAGATGTAAAACTAATACATGTGCCGATTTGTTTGTTTTTTCTTGTAAAGTGGGTTCGGCATCTTGAAGATGGCACTAGGCAATACATCGAAGGTAAAATTCGATTTGTTTGTCACATCGGTTTTTCTTTCAGCTGTTTAAAAACTTGGACTATGGTTTAAATATATGCAGGAGCCACGCATCCGGAGTATGTTGTAACCGCGGACGATGTAGATAAATTGATTGCTGTTGAATGTATTCCAATGGATGATCAAGGTCGTCAGGTAAAAATGCCCGGGTTTTAACAAGTATTTGTAGTTGTAGTATGCGTTTTGGATCAGTTGTTGTAAATTTCTCTTTTTTTGATTATGCAGGGAGAATTAGTGAGATTGTTTGCTAATGACCAAAACAAAATTAGATGTGGTAATGTATTCTTTTGAATCTTACTCGGTTTTTTGTAGATATCGAAGAATTATTACCGTCACTATGCTGAGAATTTTCTTGTATGTACAGATACAGAGATGCAAACAGAAATCGACACGTATATATCCCGAGGTCAAGCAACCTTTAACGTGCAGCTTCTGGTAAGCTTGAATCCAATGTCTCGAGTTTAACTCAAATGTGGATTTAATAACCGTTTTTTGCGCGGATTTCTTTTTTTTCCGATAGTTGGATTCAACTGAGAGTTGGGAACCTGCGACGGTTATTTTGAAGAAATCTAGTTACCAGATTAAAACGAACAACAACGTAGAAGCTGTGGTGATCGCAGAGAAATACTCAAAGGAACTCCTGGTAAGAAAAACATTCTCGACGTTGAATTTAAAGCTTTCTTTCGATTTCTTGTTCCGAATCTAAAACAAAAAAACTCGAATATTGCAGATAAAAGTACCGTGTGGATTCTCAATACAGTTTGTTCTGATAAGTTATGATGGATCTTCACATCCTATAAGCACACTCAATGTCCGGTACATATCTCGAAATTTTAACCTTTCGCAAAAGTTTTAATTCGATTTTACAACTTTTTTTTTTTCTTTTTACAAACTCACTTCAAAATCATATGAATATTTGTGTGTTTTGTTTCACCAGCATGCGTGATACGTTGGTCTTGACAATGAGAATGCTTCAAAGCAAGGTATGTTTTGAGAACTACTGAATTAATTAACCTATTAGGTTATGATACTCACCCAAAGTATATTCTACTATTTGTTTATCTGCTAATTATTAAAATGAAATACCTTTACAATAGTCCCTACTAGTTATGACACTCTTATCATGTTGGTCTCAATCTAATTGTATATGTTTTTTTTTTTTGAAAGTTTCTAATTGTATATGTTATCCTGTATGCTCCATTAATATGGAAAAAACATATGCTATTATTATTTAATTTTTGTATAATTTATAGTATATATTTTTCATGAGGCAGGCACTGGATGAACGCAGAAAAGGAGGAGTTTAAAATTTTCAGTGTAGCTACAGAACAGATCTATCCTCGAGACCTTCAATTATAAAGTTTTTAATAAATTTCTGCAATTTGTATTTGTTTGTTATTGAGTAATAATTGTTATAGCTATAGTTTTTGTATTATTATTTTTTTTGTCGTATAGGTCTTTGTTAAGTAAAGAAAACTATTTTGTAATAGACAGTGACATTCACTTTGGACTGAAGCTAAAAGCGTCGGAATCTTCTTTTTTTTTTTTGCTATTTTTTCTTACATAAAACATGATCTTGTTCCATTTCATATTTCTAGCTCTTTGCTTTCTCTGTTTTTTTATAATTAAAATGGTTTATTTTAAAATCCCATTCTGTAAAAATAATCAATGACGAGGTAACTGAAAAAAAATATATACAAAAGGGTTGCAAAAAGAGTTATAACTATGCATGAAATTTGGTTAGAAAGCAAGCTTTAAAATGTAGGATTTCTTCAAATACATGAGATTACACTTAACTTTAAACAGTTGGCATAACAAAAAGAAATTAAGAAGGAACAATTTTAACCATGTGCAAATATGTGTAATCAATCATCCACATCATTTGTACATATATCATTGTACCTGCGTTACTACGATCTTTGATTAGTAAATTCATAGAATGACAGGATGTCAACTTTTACAACTAATGATTTTTGTTTATAAACAATTATTTTGAATCGCAAATTTCCGACATGATTTGATATGAATAACAATATTTATGTATGTAAGTATTTTATAAGGCAATACTGTATACAGTTGGAGAGTTGTTTTCAATCGTCCCTTGAAAACGAAAATTGTGTTTTCAAAGAGTTTCATATTTTAATTTAAAAATAATTAGTATTTGTTTAAAAGTGTATATTAGAGCATGTACATTGGAGACAATGCGGATGTGTCTCATAATATAAAATTATTAAAATTTGAGTAAAAGGAAGAAAGAGAGTGTTTTTTGTTGAAATAGTGTGGTGTATTGAAATATAAAATTAATAAAAGTTGAGTAAAGAGAGGAGATAGTGGGTTTAGTTGGAGAGATTGTGTATTGGGGAAGACATAAGAGAGAGATAATTGGGGTGTGTTTAAATATAAAATTAATAAAAGTTGAGTAAAAGGATGAAAGAGAAGGTATAAAGTTGAGTAAAAAAATGAAAAAGAAGGTATAAAGTTGAGTAAAAAGAAGAGAGAATGTGTTTTTAATATTTTTATATTGTGAGACATTGGTAAAATGTCTCAAATGGTGATAGCCTTAATGGGGCAATTGCAAATATGCCACTGTTCACCAAAAATTAATCAAATTGTTCACAAAATCATTACGAGCAAGCCACTGTTCACTGACTTAATGAAAAAAAAAATCTCACTTTCCCTCTCATCTCTCTCACGCCCAGATCCGATTTTTTTTTTTCTCACAAAATTCTCTTCTTTGAAATTGCAAATTGGATTTGGGTTATGGATCGAGGATTTTCGATTCTCTTTCGTCCATGTAAATCCAATCGATTTTGATTTCCTGAATTGGAAGAAGAAGAAGAAGAAGACGAAGAAGAAGAAGAAGAAGAAGAGGAAGAAGAATAAGGAAGAAGAAGAACACGTTCAATCCATGAATTTTTTTTTTTAAATTCGATTTTGGTTACAAATTTGAGTTTTTGATTGGATTTTGGTCACGAATCTAAGCTTTTGATTCGATTTGGGTTACAAATTTGAGCTTTTGATTCGATTTTTGTTCAGATTTGGATTTTTGTTATTTTTGGTCAGATCTGGGTTTTGGTTGTTTTTTGGTCAAATCTGGGTTTTGGTTATTTTTAGGGTTTTCCCGTTTTTATAAAGTTTTTAAACAGTTTTATAAGACTTTTTTACATGTCATTAAAAACTAAACAGTTTGATAATTTATAAGGTTTTTAAAAGGTTTACAAGGTTTTTAAAAGGTTTATAAGGTTTTTATAAGGTGTGTAAAATTTTTAAAATGTTTATAAGATTGCTTAAAAACCTTATAAAACTGTTTAAAACTCTTATAAAACTTTACAAAAACCTTATAAAACTTTACAAAAATCTTATAAACAGTTTTACACGATTTTTAAATAGTTTTATAAGGTTTTTTTAACAGTTTTACTAAACCTTTTAAAAACTTTATAATTATTTTTGACAGTTTTATAAGATTTTTGTTACAGTTTTATAAAGTAAAGGCAAAACCCTACCCCCATCCCCCACCCAAAATCTATACCCTAAATGAATAATAATTAACCCAAACTCAAAAATTTACAGTCGTTTGTGTTTGAATTTGCTTTGAGATCTTCTTCTTCTTCTTCCTAAATCTGTTCGAATTTTAGCGGAAATCTTCTCAAATCTTCTAAAATCTTCTTAGCGGAAATCGAGACAGAGATCAGAGATAGTGAAATTAGAGATGACGAGAATCGAATTCAGTGATAGAAAAAACGAAATTTGGACGAGAAATTTTTTTTTGGATCTGGGAGTTGAACGTGAGAAAGATGAGAGAGAAAATAGATTTGTTTTTTTTTCATTTAAAATAAACAGTGGCACGCTGATAATAATTTTAAAACAATAGCATAATTGAAAAGTGTCATGTCAATAGTGGCAGAAGTCAAAATTTCTCTGTATTAATTGTAGTGTATTTCTGTAGTCGGCAATCTTAAATATTTTAAAAAGTATAATTATCATGTAGTCCGTTAATATACAAATTGTTATAAATCATAGTGGATTGTCATAACTAGTTCTGGTCCGTTTACGGCCCATTAACACTTAGTCTTTAGGCCGGTTTAATGAATCCTAGTTGAATTAGGATTTTCCTTTTATGTACTTTCCTTTTCCCATTAGGAAAAGGAATTTTCCTTTTCTCTCTTGTAATAATCCTATATAAAGGATCTTATGATTAATGAATAAACACAATCTTCCCCATTCGTTCTCTTGATTCACAACACGTTATCAGCACGAGTTGCTCCCTAAACCCTAAAAACACAAAAAAACGCGATTACTGTTCATCGTTACTATTCATCGTACTGTTCATCGCGTACTGTTCATCGCGCACTATTCATCGCGCACTGTTCATCGACGATTACTGTTCATCGACGATTACTGTTCATCCAGCGTTACTGTTCAAATCATAGTTCATACAGCCTTTAAGGTTACGGCGAACTAGAAGAAAGTTCATACAGCCTATCAACGGTTACGGCGAACTAGAAGACTCACGGAGGTTAAGGTAAACAATAAGAAACCCTAATCTAAAGAACCTAGATTCATGATAATCTTAGAAACCCTAATCTAAATCATGCTTGTTATTGTTATTGCTTGCTTGATTGTGTTTATTGATTCATGATTCGTAATCACTAGAAACCCTAACTTGAAACCCTAACCTAATTCAATTAAAATCCAAACCGATTGCATGATCTGTACCCGTGTCGATCGACACTAGTTTTATGTCAATCGACACGTAAACTTCTGCCTGAATTTGTTGTTTGAATTAAACTGTGTCGATCGACACAAATCACCCGTCGATCGACAGTAAACACTCTGTCCAAATTTGGTTGCATATTTATTTGAACTCGTTTGTTTGTTTGCTTGTTTGGATTGATTCGTTGATTGATAAACATGAAACTGAAACTGATTGCATCATATAGACATAACATGCTTGATTAAAATCCGGTCATATCATCATACGGTTTAGAATTTGAATACTAGGCTTGCATCATGAGCATATAAAAACATTATGTTAGGTTGTTAAACATAAAAATCTGGTTTCATAAGCATCATGCATCCGTACCCGTTTATATAAGCACCCATGACCTATTTTGCATCATATGCATAAACTTTAAAATCTTATAGTTCTTAGAGAATAGGATGAATGTTTTCAGATGTCGAAAATCAACAATTTGGATTATGCTGCCCTCAATCTCTCTGGAGACAATTACTTACAGTGGGCGTTGGATACTAAGATAAATCTAAAGTCTAAAGGACTTGGCGAATGTATCATTGAGGATAATAATGAGAATGAAAGGAATCGATACAGAACGATATCGATCATTCGTCATCATCTTGTTGAGGGTCTCAAGGATCAATACCTAACCATTGAGAACCCTTTGGACCTTTGGAAAGAATTAAAGATAAGATATGACCACCATAGAACGGTGTTGTTACCAAAGGCCAATTATGATTGGAGGAATCTCAGGTTCCAGGACTTCAAGTCCGTGGAAGAATATAACTCGGCTATGTTCAGAATAGTTTCTCAATTGAGACTATGTGGTGAGAAGGTAACTGAGAAAGACATGTTGGAAAAGACCTTCTCCACCTTTCACACTAATAACGTGTTGCTTCAACAGCAATACCGTGAAAGAGGTTTTGAGACATACTCAAAGCTTATAGCATGTCTATTACTAGCCGAGGAGAATAATACACTGCTAATGAGAAACAGTGAGATGAGACCTCCTGGATCAGCCCCACTTCCTGAAGCGAATGTGGCCACAGATGAAAAGAAAGAAATTAACCACGTCCAAAGTGATTATAGACATCGTGGTCGTGGACGTGGGGGTAGATGGCAAGGACGTGGCCGTGGCCATTTTAATCCATACGGCCGAGGTCAGGGCCGAGGCCACGAATTCCATAACGATCATTCTAACCGCGGGCGAGGACGAGGACGCGGATACCGAACTGACTATGATCGTAATAACAGTGGTATTACTTCTCAACCACGAGAATCAAACCCAAAATCAGTTTGCCATCGATGTGGAATGAGTAATCATTGGGCTAAGACATGTAGGACTCCCAAGCATCTGGTTGAACTCTATCAAGAGAGCCTTAAAGGGAAGAATCCAGAAACTCATATGATCCAGCATGATAATGAAGGAGATTTCGATCATGAGCAAGATGACTTGATGAATTTTGAAACCTCAGATATACTTAAGTGATTGATTTTGATTTTCTGTTTTGGTGTTTTGTGTTTTGCTTGTTTTACGTTTTACACTTTATACTTTGGTTTTGTGTTATTGCTTTCTATTAAACTTTATGGAATGAAAGAGTGTTATTTAAAAGTATCTATTGTTATCTCTTTTGAAGTATGAACGATATGGATGTGTTCATTGTGGATAGTGGATCAAGCCACTCGATATTAAGAGATAAGAGATACTTCATTGATCTTACACTTAAAAAGGCAAATGTAACCACAATTGCGGGTATAGCAAATTTAATTGAAGGCCACGGTCAAGCCCATATTTTATTACCTAAGGGCACGCATCTAGAAATTTCTAATGCGTTATATTCACCTAGTTCAAAGAGAAGTCTATTGAGCTTTAAAGAATTCGAATGAATGGTCTTCATGTTGAAACTAAGGACGAGAATAACGAAGAATTCCTTCAAATCTTTGAAACCGTCCATGGCTATAAGAAAGTCCTAGAGACTATACCTGCCATTTCTGTGGGCCTTTATTGTGCTAAGATCGGAATGATAGAAGTAAATGCTATGGTAAACAAAGAGTTTACTGAGAATTTCACTTTTTGGCATAACCGGCTTGGCCATCCCGGTGCTAACATGATGCGAAAGATATTAGCAAGTACTAATGGGCACACCTTGAAAGAAAGGAGAGTTATCCCAAAGAATCTCACGTGTGAAGCATGTTCACTAGGGAAACTCATTACTAGGCCATCACCAATCAAAGTAACTAAGGAAACGATAAATTTTCTGGAAAGAATTCAAGGAGACATATGCGGACCAATACACCCACCTTGTGGGACGTTTAGATATTTTATGGTCCTTATTGATGCATCCACGAGATGGTCACATGTCTGCCTATTATCAACTAGAAATGTGGCATTTGCAAGATTGCTTGCACAGCTCATACGTTTAAGAGCACACTTTCCAGATTTTCCTTTAAAGACTATACGTCTTGACAATGCTGGTGAATTTACGTCCCAAGCGTTTAACGATTATTGTATGTCCATGGGGGTAAGTGTTGAATATTCTGTGGCACATGTACATACACAAAACGGTTTGGCTGAATCGTTTATTAAACGCATACAGTTGATTGCTAGACCGTTGCTAATGAGATCAAAACTCCCGGTCTCAGCTTGGGGACATGCAGTTTTACATGCAGCAGAGCTAATTTGTATCAGGCCATCTAGTGAACATAAATATTCCCCATCACAGTTAATAACGGGTCAAGAGCCAGACATATCCCATCTTAAAACATTCGGATGTTCCGTTTATGTGCCTATTGCACCACCACAGAGAACAAAGATGGGACCTCAAAGGAGGATGGGGATATATGTTGGATATGATTCTCCTACTATCATTAAGTACCTTGAGCCAACCACGGGTGATTTGTTTAAGGCCAGGTACGCAGATTGTCATTTTGACGAATCTGTCTATCCAACATTAGGAGGAGATAACAGACTGGTAAAGGAAATTATATGGAATCAAACGTCCTTAAAATGGCAAGATCCTCGGACTCAAGAATGTGAATTAGAAGTCCAAAAGATTATACATTTACAAAAGCTAGCTAATCAATTGCCAGATTCCTTTGCTGACCCGAAAAGAGTAACTAAGTCTTACATACCAGCTGTTAATGCACCGATTAGAATTGATGTTCAAGAGGGACACAATCAAGTTGCTACAGAATCTAAACCACACTCAAAACGTGGCCGGCCAATAGGTTCCAAAGATAAGAATCCTCGGAAAAGAAAGAAAGGTGCTGAAATCGTGGTTGAGGAATCTGATGGAACCCCAGACATAACTGAACCGATAGTTCCAAGCAATGAGACTCGGGACGCCGAGTTTCATGGTTCTGACGTTCCTGAAAATAATGAGATCTCAATGAATTATGTTATGTCTGGAATACAATGGAATAGAAAGTGTGTGGAAATCGATGATATATTTGCTTTTAAGGTAGCACTTGAACTTATGGAGGATCTAGAACCCACGTCGATATATGAGTGCACTCAGAGTGAAAATTGGACTAAATGGAAAGAAGCTATAAACGTGGAGTTGAATTCTTTAAGGAAAAGGGATGTCTTTGGTCCAATAATTCGGACACCCTATGAGATTAAACCAGTTGGACATAAATGGGTCTTTGTGAGGAAAAGAAATGAACATGGTGAAATCGTGAGATATAAAGCACGGCTTGTTGCACAAGGATTCTCACAGAGACCAGGAATAGATTATGAGGAGACATACTCCCCTGTGGTGGATGCTACAACTTTTAGATTTTTGATAAGTCTGGCTATAAGAGAAAAGTTGGATATGCGGTTAATGGACGTTGTAACTGCATACTTATATGGTCCACTGGATAATGAGATTTATATGAGATTACCAGAGGGTATTGAGCTCAAAGATAAGAAAGGTTCTCGAGAACAACACTGCATAAGGCTGAACAAATCCCTTTATGGACTGAAGCAAAGTGGGCGTATGTGGTACAATAGATTGAGTGAGTACTTAGTCAAAGAAGGCTATAAGAATGATCCCATCAGTCCATGTATTTTTATAAAAAAGTTTGCAAACAAAGGGTTTGTTATCATAGCAGTTTACGTGGATGATTTGAACATCCTTGGAACCCCTGGTGAAATCGTCCAAACAGTTGAATGCCTCAAGAAAGAATTTGAGATGAAAGACCTAGGCAAAACTAAGTTCTGTTTGGGATTGCAACTTGAGTACATAAATGATGGAATCCTTGTGCATCAAATGGCATATACTAAAAAGGTACTCAAGCGTTTTAATATGGATCAATGTCACCCATTGTCCAGCCCAATGGTGGTGAGATCTCTTGATCTAGAAAAGGATCCGTTTGGTCCTAAGAGAGACTCTGAAGAAGTCCTTGGTCCCGAAGTGCCATATCTCAGTGCCATAGGAGCTTTAATGTATCTGGCAAGCCACACTAGGCCAGATATATGTTTTGCCGTGAATTTATTATCAAGATTTAGCTCATGTCCGACCCAAAGGCACTGGGACGGGATAAAACATATTCTTCGTTACCTACAAAGAACGAAAGACTTGGGTCTATTTTATACTAACCAATCTAAGGACGGTTTAGTTGGTTTTGCTGATGCAGGTTATCTTTCAGATCCTCATAATGCACGGTCCCAGACAGGTTATGTGTTTACTCATGGAGGAACTGCAATATCTTGGCGGTCAATGAAGCAGGCCATTGCAGCTACATCTTCTAATCATTCAGAGATATTGGCAATTTATGAGGCTAGTCGTGAGTGTGTTTGGTTAAGGCTGATGACCCAGCACATAAGAGTGGATTGTGGAATGGCCGAAGGTAAGCAGGAATCGACGGTCTTGTTCGAGGACAATGCAGCGTGTATAGCTCAACTTAAGGATGGATACATCAAAGGTGATAGGACGAAGCACATTCTGCCAAAATTCTTCTTCACATCCGATCTACAGAAAGATGGAGAAATTCAAGTGCAGCAAGTACGATCAAGTGAGAATTCAGCAGACCTATTCACCAAGTCACTTCCAACCTCAACGTTCAAGAAACTTACTTATCAGATTGGAATGCGTCGTTTGAAAGACTTGCAGTGAGGTTCAGAACAGGGGGAGTAATACGTGTTGTACTCTTTTTCCTTCACCACGGTTTTGTCCCAAAATGGGTTTTACTTGGTAAGGTTTTAATGAGGCAACATCCAAAGCGTATTACAAGCCCATTAGAGTTATGACATCCAATGGGGAGTGTTATAAATCATAGTGGATTGTCATAACTAGTTCTGGTCCGTTTACGGCCCATTAACACTTAGTCTTTAGGCCGGTTTAATGAATCCTAGTTGAATTAGGATTTTCCTTTTATGTACTTTCCTTTTCCCATTAGGAAAAGGAATTTTCCTTTTCTCTCTTGTAATAATCTTATATAAAGGATCTTATGATTAATGAATAAACACAATCTTCCCCATTCATTCTCTTGATTCACAACACAAATGTGATTGTACTTGTATAAGTTGTAGTATTTCTGACCACATATCAGTAGATACGTGTGAATAATTTTGTCATACACGTGGCCCATGTTCAAGTATTCCACCTTCGTCAACAACACTTCACCAACCATTTTATGCCTTCAAAAATACTTTAACCTTTCTCTCTACTTTTCTTTGTCAACACTAAAAATTACTATTCAAAAATAATAAAATCATACTTTAAATACACATACTTTTACCTTTTTGTGATCATTCACATTTCCCAAAATTTCTGAAAAAAATTCTTTCACTAACCAATTCTCAAAGTATGCATTATTTTACCTCAAAAAGATATATAAATGGAAGCATAAAGTGAAAGCTAAAGAATAAATAAAGCAAATTATACACCTTTAGTTAGTAGCTATACAGATTTGATAAAGCAGAACATTCATTCACTATAACAAAAAATTCACTACTTTGATCAATTTATTCTCTCTAATGATATTAGAAAAATAAACACTTATACCAAACAAAGGAGAGAAAGAAAAGAAGAGAGGAAACACTTCACCTCTCTCATCTTCTTCTTCTTCTTCGTCTTTCCTCTGCAACAATTATCATCAATGAGTTCAACTACAGGAAACCCTAATAATAATCCATGGGGACAATACGATTCATACAAAGACTGTTCACAAGGAGTATGCAGCGTTTACTGTCCTCAATGGTGTTACATCATCTTCCCTCCTCCTCCTTCTTTCTTCCTCGACGAAGAAGACGACTCTTCCTCCTCCGATTTCTCTCCTCTCTTAATCGCACTCATCGGAATCCTCGCAAGCGCCTTTATCCTCGTTAGCTACTACACACTCATCTCCAAATACTGCCATCGCCGTCGCAACAACTCAACAACCACCACCACTCGTGATCACGGATTCTCCTCCTCCGTCACAGATACATGGCAAGCTTCGAATCAAAATCAAAATCCGGTGATTGATGGTGGTGATGGACTCGATGAATCACTGATTAAATCGATTACGGTTTACAAGTTTCGCAAGGGAGATGGATTTGTTGAATCTGCGGATTGCTCTGTTTGTTTAAGCGAGTTTCAGGAAGACGAGAGGTTGAGGTTGTTACCGAAATGCAACCACGCGTTTCATGTGCCTTGTATTGATACTTGGTTGAAATCTCACTCGAATTGTCCTCTTTGTCGAGCTTTTATCACCGGAATACCCGCCGGTGAATCCAATCAACAGATCCAGACGGAATCGACGGAGAATAACCAGACTGGAGATTCCGATTCCGACTCGGATTCGGATTCGGATTCGGTTGTTGTGAACGTAGATCTAGAAACCAGATCTGGGAGTGAGACGGTAAGTAGATCGACGGCGAAGCCACCGGAGATGGAGGGATTAAGAGACGGAGGAGAAGAGGAAGTGAACTCAGGGACGGTGGTATTGATTGCTGATATCCTCAGGGAGATTGAAGATGATGATGATGAAGAAGAATCGGCGGGTGTTGGGACTTCACGACGGGTAGAAGAAGGTGACGGTGGAGAGAAGACGCCGACGCCGTCGTTGGAATCGGCGGCGAATCAAACGAACGGAATTTCGAATTTTCTGGTACGGAGTTCGATGATGGCGATGAAGAGATCTGTTTCGACTGGTAAATTTGTTCGCTCAAGAAATTACCGTTTACCGAATTAAATTTAAAATTAGGAAAAAGTTGAATTATTTTTAAAAGTTCAAAATTGTAATTGGTTATTTATACGGTTGGTTATCTCAGTATACCGATCAAAATCATTGTAAAACCATTTGAAACAGAGAGCAATTTTTTTTGGTTATGTATAAAATCGGTAAACAATTGCAAATATATCTACACTTTTGATGCTGAAAAAATAATTTAGTACGGCAATTTTTTTATAAAAAAATTTAGCGTGCAAATTAGAAAAAGGTTAGTTAGCTATATAACAAAGAAAAAATAGTTAATTAGGGAGAGTGACAAAAAAGTAAAGAGAGAAAAAGATAGGAAGAGAAAAGGACTACTAATGTTTCTATCAATGAGTGAGCAATGTTGTGAATATTATCAAACCTTTTTAAGTAAGGTATTGATAGTCTAATTTATGTTTTGATATAGGTTATGTAATGTTGTTATTGTTGTTTCTAATGCATGTTGTTGTTTTAATTTTTTTTTTAGTTGGTTCAAAAGTATCGAAAAGCATGTAGGACGTACAATAACATATATTTAATATGGCAAGGAACTCGTACCAAAGATGCCGTCTTGAGTTGAAGCGGTTTATTTTTGAAAATAAGATAAAACGCTTCCAATCTCCTTACACGGAATGACAAATCCTTAATTTTGATAAAATAACACAATTATCATTTTGTATAACGAGTTTAATACATCTTTCTACAATACTTTCGAGTTTCGTTCTTCAAATCATCACTATGTTTTGATGATCAAATAAAAATTGTATTAATTATGTTTTATGAATTTCTTTAATTTAGCAAATTCTATTTTCATAACCACCACAAACCCATTTCTACACTTTTTGCAGATTATGTTTAGTCCATACTTATCATAACTTTCGTACACCACGTACTACTTCAAACCGATTCCTACACTTTCCAAATACAAATACTATGTTATAAGAAATTTAGGTAATTGTTACATCCTATAGTCATTTTTCAATGTAAGCCAAACCAACTACCAACAAATTGATAATTGCCCCTCCGTTCGAGGACCGAACGGGATTATCCACTAGTTATGTTTTATTAGGCTTAAATTTTCGTCTGAATTGTTAATTGTGGAAGTAGCTACTATAAAAAATGCTAGATACTTTAACTTGTTCTGGCGAATGAATCCAAATCGTTTAAATTCCACGGTTACCAAAATTTATGTTGAATCTGCGTCTTTCCCTATTCTTTTGTTATGTGTTGAATGTTCTTATGTTGTTTGGATTATTGTTATTAACCTAAAGTTTGAATCTAAAGTCCTATTTTGATTCCATTTTGTTGGCAGTGTGTTTCGTTCAATAAGTTGTGTACTAAAAACCAAATGGCGCTAGTTGTTGATTTGTAGGAAACCTTGTAATGGGAAGTTAATAGCTGCAGTAACCTTAGCTGAAACACTGAAAGAATTTGAACAGAAATACAGAATGTAAGGATATCGATGAGGCTTCGTTTCATCTAGACCGCAACCAAAACTATGCGAACATGCCTTCAGAGAAGAACCTGAGAGGAAATTTTCGACTCATATGTTGATATATGAGTTTCGAGATAGATGAGTTTCGAGAGGGACATTGTTATTGTAGATTCCTTGAACAGCGTCAAAGGTTACAAACCCGAGCTATGGTGTATCGCACAAGATTAGGTATTGTGATGTGGATGAAGCTCATTGCAGGCTATGGAATAGGGAACGTGGTGATAGAGGCGAGACATCAAATGACGATGGTTTGGTGAGAAGCCTGAGAGAAGAAACCGATGGGATTCACCTCTCTTTGAACTATACCCATTTCGAGAAGGAATAGAAAAATCCTCTCTTGTGATTTCAGAGGCTGTGACTTATCTAACCAAGATTATTGATTCGGAAACGCAAGATGTGAGAATTTTCCAACCGAGTATCGCGCGAAGTCTCTTTACGAGTTGGACAGAAGAAATCATCAAAAGGCGACGCGATCGTGGAACAAGAGTCACTTGGTGGGGCTATAAGCGGAGTTACTCTTGGTAGTGGACTACCTCCAATCGAAACCTGCAGACTGATTGGACTACTGGAGCTAAGGAGGCTTGGAAGAAGGTTTGTTAAATTAATGGGTCAATCGAGTCTAAGCGGGCCACCATTACCAACAGATGCAGACAGTGCAAAGAAACGTTTTGTGGATTATTTGAACAGAGAGTTTGGAGGTTGAAATTTTGTGGGTGAAAAACATAATACGATTTGGTGTTGTATTTTCTTAATGCAAGTCAAGTTTCATCCTTCTTGTTTTTTCTTCAATGAAATGTTGGGATGTCTTATTCTACTAATTCAAAACATACATGATACTTATTTATCAAGTGGAAAACAGGTGAAATTGAACAATTCCTTATGATGGAAGAGTCTAGTTCGAAAGCTGCTCGGACAAAGATATACAAATTGGGATGATTTGCTAGAACTTTTGGTGGACGATACTCTCGACAAAACCACACAATTCCTTGTGCGATATGCATTTCAATCTACCCTTCACTCGATATGGCGGGAACGAAACAACATGCAACATGGAGAAGCTCCGCTTACTACTCTGCATCTAATCAAATTTATCGACAAACAAATTCGTAATAGGTTGTCAAACGATTCGAGGAACAAGCAATGGTCGATTGGATGAGGATTGGAAACTTGGTTTGCTTCCCGTTGATTGAAGTTAATTTTGTTGATGTAAAAGTAGATTCTAAACTTAAACTCGGCTCTATGAAGCACTCGTTGTAAAAACGTTGTTTTTTTGGTTTGAGTTAATTTGACATGCAATTCAAAAAAAAAAAGAAATTGAACAATTCTCTAAATTTTTACCATTCAAATTGAAAAGGTTTAAAAAATGATCCAACTTGAGAGAATATTTTGGTTGGAAAAGGTAAATAATTAACAGATTATAGGCCGAAAGAAAGTCGTGGAATAACAGTATGGCCCGAGGGTTTCCGGCGTCCTCACAAGACAAGCTAGAATACAATCATGGGGAAGGGTAGCTGGTGCCGTCCAGATTCGTGTATTCAAATGCAGAAACGCCCCCTTGCGCAACGTAACTACATCGGTCATTGTAGATGGTGTTTCAAGCATCGAAAGGGTGCTAATTCATGTAACAACATCCTTCCAAGAATCCGAAGAAGTGTCTTCTTATCAGAAAAACAAAAATTAATCGGTAGGAGTGAGAAGTTGAAGGGATCTGATAAAAAAAAAAAGTTGAAGGGATCTGATAAAAAAAAAATTCAGGTTATATTTTCTACTTGTTTTACATTATTACCTTTGCAATTGAGAAATTTCTGCCATCTAGGCTTTTACTATACATATTCATTGATTTGATTATTCTTGGTTACAAACAGGAAAAGTTGTACAAGCCTGATGATGTTACTACCTCCACACCTCTGTAGGTTTTGATCATTATCTTTATAATATGTGTATCAGTTAATTATCAGTAGCTATATATATGGATGGTAATGGTTGTTGTTGCTCAGTCATATGTTGAATGTTTTTCAGCATCGCTAAGCAGCTTTGATCAAATTCAAAGACTCCATTACAAGCGCAAAGCTTTAAGAGAGAAGAAGAAATCTTTGATGATCAAATCCACCACTTAGTTCCGCTCTACTTTATCTTTTAATTTATTCCCCAGAAAACTTGCCATGGTTTATGTTTTATGTGATTTTGAGAAATCTTTGTCATGATAATGTCTTTAATTAGTCTCCTTGTGTAATAGCTAGCTTGATCGACATATATTTCTTAATTTATACAGTCATAATAAGCTAAACTGGTCTGTTTTTCTTTTCTGAACAGTCTTTCTCCACCACAATTTTTTTTAACATACCAAGTTGCCGATTTTATTTCTCAATTTGCCACAGCCAAAAATTTATATCCAACAAACTTGAATTGAAATACCAAGTTTCACTTTTCAATTTTTGGAATATTCACAAAAAGATGGATCAAACGAGAACATTTGAAAACAATTTCCGCTCTGAATCTACACTCGTGCTGAAAAATTGTGGACCTTACTGTGTGGCCCTGAGAGCTTAGGACACTAGCTAGCTAGATTTCTGTTGCGGAGAGGATTTGATGGATTACTTAATGTTATTACTTAAACAAAATCTCTCTTCATCAAGATTTGCAATTCTCTGTCTGCTGAGACTTGATGCTGTACCGTATATCACCATCTGCAGCTAAGTGGTGGTCTGACTCCCCAGGAGTGGAAGAAAATATGGATTCTCTAAGGAAAAAGCACGAGTTGAAACCGGGAATAACATGAGTTGTTGAAAAGCAAAGGTATAATGGCTAGCGTGGTACCTAAGAGCTTTTCACACAAGTGAGTTTAAACATCAGAGGGGCATAGTGTCTTAAAAGGATATGCTACCATAAGCAAGAATCTCACAAGCAACAACCCAGCAGATTTCGAAAGAAAATGTCACAAGTTCCAGTGTGGCTGTGAGCTTCTCAATATCCACTAGTTGAAGAAGCAGCACCAGGTAACTTGGGTGTAGAATCACAGAAAAGTAAAGCTAATTGGGTGAGTTTTCAGTGAGCTAGATTCAGGTGTAAGGAAGAAAACCACACAAACACAAGGAGAAATGGAGTTACCTGTGGAGTTCTAAAGCTATGACAAGCAAGTTCAAGCTTCAGGTGGAGTATCCCAGTGGCAAAGAGATCCTAGCAAGTGTATTAATGAGGATGGTACTTGTGAAGGAAACAAGCTAATTCTGGCTCCACACACAAGAATGGTAACCGCAAAAGAATCCAAACCTGTCCAAGGCTTTCAATTGCAGGAGAGAAGCGGACAGTACACGGCATCTCAGTCTCTGAGTGTCGATAGGCAGGTCACGGCGAGAATCTGATTTCGCGACATGGATGACCTGCATTTTTGTTATTCTGTCACTGGTTTTCAACATTGCTAATTATTCAGTGCTACAAAAGGAGTACGGAGCCTATGAATAAAACAACAAATATGCAATTTCAAATACAAGTTACTTAAAGACCTTGTACTCCTTCCACAAGTGTGTCATTTCTCATAATATTCTACACCAGACCAAGACTTGCTCTAGGTAGAGATAAAATAAGAACCACGAAGCGATTGCATAGTGTTGATTGTGGAATCCCAATCTCTGTGATGTCTTGTTTGAGATCTCATCGCCACGCGATTCCAAATTGACCAGCTAAAACGACACTCAAAGAAGAGATGGGCTCTACTCTCATGAAGATCAGAACAAAGAAGGCACTTAGAGCATGACCATTGGTGACACCTGGGTCTAAAGAGGTGTTCTTATAATATAAAAGTATTAAAATTTGAGTAAAAGGAAGAAAGAGAGTGTTTTTGTGGGGTATATTGAAATATAAAATTTGAGTAAAAGGAAGAAAGAGAGTGTTTTTGTGGATAAAATTAGATCTTTTGGAGAGAGAATGATCTAATATTGAATCTTTTGGAGAGTTTTTAAATATAAAATTAATAAAAGTTGAGTAAAAGGATGAAATAGAAGGTATAAAGTTGAGTAAAAGGAAGAGAGAATGTGTGTTTTAATAATTTTAAAATCACATTAGACCCTCCGGTGTCTACGTTGGTCATGGCCTTAGGATCGGTTTGAAGGCAAGCTTTAAAATGTACCCAAAGGAACAACTTTTTTTGGCTACACATTAAATATTTTATTCATAATGAAAATATTTTAGGTTTACAAAACAAATTATAAACCTATGAAAATGATTTCATGACAAAAAATGAGATAAAAACATGGAAACATAATACTAGAAAGATTAATGGAGTTGGCTAAGTAATGACGATGCATTTGTTCATAACCAAATCAGTTGAAGAGTCTAGCTTTCAATGGAGGTCCGAGGAAGTGACGTCGTCAACGGCAAATATTTCCAAAGCTCTCGATAGCAGGATCTGAGATTTTTGGGGTCCAATACAAAAAAAAAAAAAAAAACAAACAATACTTCAAATATTTTTTTCAAGATTGACAAAAAAAAAAACATTTCTCTAAAAACTGATTTTTTTAACGACTGTAAGTATATCTTCTTCTCTAAATAAATCTGTTAAAATATCCTATTGAATCGTTTAAAAAAATCATATAATTATATAAAATATTAGATTCTACAGAAATTTTTTAATTAAAACTTCATTTTCTCTCATTAAATAAGCAAATTTTAGATAAATAAATATAGTTATGATTTTTTTCTCAAATAAATGAGACCCCTACAAATTAGCCCCCATTCAAATGTTTCAAAATATTGTGTCCAAATCCGGCTCTGTCTCGAATACGGAATCCTCTCGTATCGCGTGATCGGCTTGAAGCAACAATCTATAAGCTAATACAAATAAGAAACTTCACAAACCAAAAACAGAGAAATGGGCAAGCTCCCCTACCAAGTTATCTTGAAAAGAACAACTTTAACCATGTGCAAATATGTGTAATCAATCATCCACATCATATGTACATCAGTACATTTATCATTATATCTGCGTTACTTATAACAATATTTATGTATGTACGTTTATCATCATATTCATATGTACACAATTTTCAAATGAATAACAATATTTATGTATGGACGTTTTTATAAAGCAATAGCCGCAACACTGTTATACAATTGGAGAGTTTTTTTCAATCGTCCCTTGAAAACGAAAATTGTGTTTTCGAAGAGTTTCATATTTTAACTGAAAAAATATTATTATTGTTTTGCCGTAGTCTTTAAATTGTATATTAATAGTACTGTATTTCTGTAGTCGGCAATCTTAAATTCTTTAAAAAGTATAATTATCATGTAGTCGGTAATATACAAATGTGATGTATTTGTACTTGTACGTATAAGTGTATTTCTGACCACAAAGCAGTAGATACGTGTGAATAATTTGACATAGTCAAACACGTGGTCCATGTTCAAGTATTCCACCTTCGTCAACAACACTTCACCAACCATTTTATGCCTTTAAAAAGGGTTAATTCACCCAATATAAATGACAAGTTACAAAATTAACTGAATGACAAAAACATTTTAAAACTACGAAACATTATTCTCGATTGTGTGGTTATCTTTCTACTATAGTCTCTAATCAAAATTTGTGATTATATAATAAGGGAAAATTGATTTAAAAGGTTTTCTAAATTTTGAATTTGGTCATATACATTTTTATTTGACATTGTCATTTTTTTCCACAATTACCCTTTTATATAAATAATTAGTTTCTCCAAAAAAAAAAATTCAAACATGTTTTATCAAAAAAAATTAAAGGTAAAAAAATTTCAAAAATTTCAAAAAAAATTTCAAACAAATGAAATAATAAGACTTTTTATCATAGGTAAAAAAATTAATTTGTAATCATTACATTAAAATTTGGATTCTTAAATTTAATCTATTTTGTACAAAATGTACATTCTGCTTCTTATACATGTTTCTAAAAATTTAGAAAATGTAATCTACCGATTGTACATGTTCTACAACTTTTAGAATTTGTATTTTTAACTTTGTTCTTTGTTTTAAAAATTTATAGCACATGCACATTCTAAACGATTTAGGAGAAAATATCAGAATATGTCATCTGCACATTGGTCTATGTTCTAAAAATTTAGAGAACCACTAATATTCTATAATTTTTAGAATCAAATTTCAGAATACATAATCTTTACTTTGGTCTACAATCTACAAAATATAGAATATATATTCTTCAGTTTGTACTATGTTCTCAAACATTTAGAATACCAATTCTAAACTTATTTTTGAAATTCCAAAAATTTAGGAAATCAAATCTTTCAGTTAAGAAAATCAAATATTCTATTTTGCATAATAAATTCAATTTATTTTCCGAAAATTATTAAATATATTTTCCAAAAATTAAGGAAAAAAATATATAAAATCTTTAATTATAACAAGCTGTTAAGGAAATTATATATTATTTAAGATTTAATTACGCAAAATTTAGAACATGCATTCTATTTTTTCAGAATACGGTAAAACTGTTTATGTCAACTCCATATACCTTTGTTTTCATGGCCGATTTCATTTTCATATCTTTACAACCTTAACATGATGTTGCATATATATTTTATTTATATCTAACCCTCTTAATCATTTAGTATGTTTGCATATATATTTTATTTTGATTTAAATTTTAAAAAAAATCAATTAATGTTATCAACAAATAAATGAATTTTTAGAGTAAAATTAAAATAATTCCGAAATTTAATTCTAAATTAAAATCAGAATACAAAATTTTCAAATCCTACAATTAAGGAAAAAACAAATATTTTGGAAATAAATCGTACAATTAATGAATTTAAGGGTATTTGAGAATCTTAATATCAACTAAAGTGTATGTGACCAATCTAGAAAAATAAAGGTGTAGATCACCAAATCCTAAATTTTTTGACCTAAAAATCTAATTTTCCCATATAATAATTCGAGTAAAATCTCAAGTTTTGGTTTTATTTTGAATAGAAACATTATCAACTCCGGTTAAATTGAGATCGACCGTGGCACAAGAAGATGCACATTTAAGCGAATTTCAAGAAAAGCTTGTACTAATGGTGCTGGATTAAAAGGAGATCACAAAAACGAAGAGTTGATTCACAAGTTATGCAAAGAAACTTGCGTTGGAGATGCTTCCAAATACATTACAAACGCATTTGAGAGGTTTGTAGAAGAGGGTGAAAAGGCAAGAGAAAGAGGGTGTGATGAGAACGACATTGTTTATTGCATGAATGATGATGACGACGATCATGTTGCGATACAATCACCATCACAATCACAATCAGAAGTGCCACATGATGTTGGTCCTAAGCCGAAAACTCGAACGTCATTTTTAATAAGTTTTTCCCTTGCTTCGTTCGCCATGATTAAAAGAGTAACAGAATGACTATTTTTTTTTTCCAAAGCAAAAACATGATTTTTTAACGAAAATATTGTAGTTTGTGTGTGTGTGTGTGGAATAATTCGAGAATGTTGTGTGTTTATTGAGGAAAATAAACCTCCTTGTTGTATAATGTGCATTCGTTGTTTAATAAAGTATACAACTGTAAATCAAAAAATAAAAGTACAATTCTTAATTTGCAATTTTCATTTTCTTTTTAAAAAAATTTATTCCGTAGGTGAGATCTACTTTAATAATTGGATTGATTTGCGTATATATATATATCAAAGACTAAATTCTAAACCCAGCTATACTACTGGCATGGGATCCAAAAACTAATATGTATCTGTTAAATGAAATACTAAAAGATATATATATATATATATATATTTTTTTTTTCATCTGATTGAAAATATAAAGGAGAAAGATATACAAACATGACCAACCCTACCAAAAAATACTACTTATAACTTCACCACCACTCAGACTACACGACCGCCAGTGGGAAACAAAAATGGTGAAAGACCCACCCTCGGCAATCTAAAACTTTTGCTTGGAGAAACCACCAAAAACCATCCAAGACCAAAAAACCAAAAAAACCTATTTAACAAAATCATTTTTTTTTCCAAGTAAAACTTCTGATTCGAACATTTTTTTTCTATTGATAAAATGACACATGATGAGACGTGCAATAGACTACAGTTTTAGCAAATAATTGGTCAAAACCTAATTCATCTACTCCATTTTCTTTTTTATCTAATGATGGAGACGAATTATATACAATGTAGGGACTAATGATAGGATATGTATATTTTTTAATCAACATAAGAAACAAACATTTCAAGCCAATAGAGAAAACAAACAAATTGCGAAAACATAACAAACAAACATTTTATGTCAAATAAAAGACACTTTAAAACGTTTTTATTATGCACTTAAAAAAACAAAAAGACGAATAATTCTTCTGCCACTTCACCGACCGTGAGAGAAAAACAAATGCAATGTTATCCAAAAATCACCGTTTATTTTTTATATGTAAAAATCACCGAGTTGATCAAACATGCGTAATATCTTTTATGGTTTTCATAACCAAAAATTCTCTGAACTCCTCAAAATTTCAAACCTTTAATGCTTTATTCCAAATAGATTATCTACTCTTGAGGAAGAGTTTTTCAAAGGGATATACCATTTTATGTAACTTAATAATCAAAGAAAATGTATTAACTAGACCTCGTTTCACCTAATATCACTTATAATCAAAGAAAATGCTATCATTTCAACTTGGCACAGCTAATTCAAAGAAAGAGAGAAAACAACAAAAAAGTTAGAATTAAATATGGTGCAGGAGACAACCTCTGGCTCCGGTGATGGTTCATCATCTTCTCCGATCAAAACCATCGTCGTTTTGGTCCAAGAGAACAGGTCATTTGATCACATGATAGGTTGGTTCAAGGAACTAAACCCGGAAATCGATGGAGTATCCGAATCCGAACCAGATCCAACCCGATTTCCACATCCGACCCAAACTCTGCTCAAGTCTTCTTCGGAAAAGAATCTCAAAACATTTCCTGACCCCGGTCACTCCTTCCAGGTACACACACCTCCGGTTTAGTTCCGGTTCACAAAAAAAATATTTGAGTATGATAAAAATATGTTTCATTTCAAGTTAAATCGGTTTAAGAGAAGTCAAAATGTGATTTTTCTTGCTTCTTTCCTTATTGAGTTTCTTATTGAGTTTGATGTTCTCCATAATTCAAATTGGTTTCGGTTCAAAGTAGACACTTTGTAACCAGACTGGTTCAGTCAAAAGTTTATTTTGGAATAAATTGCTAAATAACCGAACAAAGTTTTGTTGGGGGTTTCCCCGGTTCGATATCCGTACCGAATACGTATAAATGCATACTCCTAGACCAGTTAGTGATATAAATCGCTTGGTTACACTCTGACTAATTCCATATGGTTTTTGTTGATCGGTCTCATTTCGGTTAAATTTTCAGTAGCCACTCCGAATAACCGAAATAGTAATCGGTTTATTTTGGACATTTCGGTTTGCTATAACCATTACTATTTTCTTTCAAATTGCAGGCGATTTACGAGCAAGTGTTTGGGAAACCGTTCGTGGACGAGAGTCCGTACCCAGATTCGACAATAAACGGGTTCGTACAGAACGCGGAGGCGATAACGAAAGGCATGTCGGAAAAAGCAGTGATGCAAGGGTTTACGCCGGAGAAGCTTCCGGTTTTCAAAGAATTAGTTCAAGAATTCGCCGTGTGTGACCGGTGGTTCTCGTCGTTGCCATCGTCAACGCAGCCTAACCGTCTCTATGTTCACTCGGCGTGTACGAACTAAACCTATGAATTCTTAGCTCGAATCAACTCGAATCGGAAATTGAATCTAAATGCGGAAAGTAAAAACGTAAGAGACTCGAGCCTCGGGGCTTAGTGCTGACCCCAAAACTCGCCGGCGAATTGCTCCGCCATAAACCCACTATCTCCGGTGATAAACTTCACCGGCATCAGTTACAACTCTCTCTTCTCTCTTCTCTCTCTCTCTCTCTCTAACTATCCTTTACAAAAACTTTCACACAGTTAAAGAAGAAGAATAATGAGCAACAATTAAAACCGAGACTTAAGGTCATCCTCATTGCAGACCCTCTTGGGTCTAATGTGGTGGTCTTATAATATAAAATTATTAAAACACACACTCTCTCTTCCTTTTACTCAACTTTATACCTTCTCTTTCATCCTTTTACTCAACTTTTATTAATTTTATATTTAAACATTGTTCCACAAAGAACCTAACCAAACTAAGCAAGCAATTTCAACTCTAGGTATGCGTCCTAAAACATATCTAGAATCTACACTATTTGCTCGTATGATTAAAGGCTTGGAAGAAGGATTTAGAATGACAGACTGATGTTACATGGTTTTGAAAGAACCCAGAAAACTCTGATTTCCCACCAAGACTCTGGCGAAATTGCTCTTCGGCAAACACTGAGGAACACATGATGGGCTTTTTTCAAGCTGGGCCAGTTTAGTAAACGAACTGGGCCAGGCCCAACCAATCCGGCCCAAACGGCTCATCAACCAGTTGACAACCGTACGGCAGATCTGCTTGTCGGCGGGGAAGAGATTGCTGGCGAGGTCTCCATGACTCTCAGCAAACACTTTTCCGGATCCGAAAGGAAGCTGATTAGAAGGATTGGTGGTGATAGCTCTCTCCAGACTCGAGATGGAGGAGGAAGAATTTAACGAGTTTTTAACAAATATCACCGGACCCAAGAAGGTATGCGGTGAGTAGGGTTTCTTCGGCTGACCGACAAAATCAGTCGCCGGAAATAGATTTGGATTGTAGGGAAATATGGTAGCCCCGAGGAGAAGAAGCTTGCACCCCGGTACAGGCCACAAGAGAGATCACAAAGCCTGGATCGGAGCCGCATGCACGAACAGATCCAGATTCGACGGTGGAGGCTCTGGATCTGGTTCAGGAGGAGGGGGCGATAGCGGCGGCGCCATCACCATCACAGAATAGGTCAAGGAAAGAGGAAGAGAAAGAAAAGGGCGAGAGATTCTCACCGGCGGCGAGAAGCCTAACCGGCGGCCGGGCTACGACAAGGCGGAAACCAAGTCGCTCCTTTTAGAAAGAGTGTTTTGATTTCACATTCTATATGGAGTTGACTAGTATATAATAAATTTAGAAGAAGAAAATGAAGCAGCATGAAAAATACTATAATTGTCCATTTTCTGTGAAGTAATTTGTTTCAGTACATGATCTCTAATCTAAGATTCGATTTTTGAATTAAAGATCAAATTGGATTTGCATGTGTCCCACTGACCAAGTTGTGTCCATTCAATACTTTTTTTTAGAAATGATTAGTTAAAAACCATTATACAGTTATGTACTCGTAATGATCCAATCACTAAGATTAAGAAGGGTTTATTGGATTTGGTATGATGGATTTGAAAATCCATACAGGATTTACAAATCTTTGTGATTTTCAAATCCAACATGTGTATTTTGATTAATATTTGAGAATAACAACATAAGTATTTGAGAATAACAAAGTTTTCCAATGGATTTAAGAGCTTGATTGGTACACCCGCTAGCACCCGCAAACGTTGCGTTTGCGGGCGGTGGTAGTTCATAGTGTTTGACAACAATCATGAAAAACGCTTCGTATCGCTCTATACCGCTCCAAATCGCTCAAAACCAAAAGGTACTTCCCTCGAGCGTTTGCGGTTGCGGGTGGTTGAGAATAAAATTTCTTTTATTAAAAAATAAATAAAATCTACTTAAAAATCAGAAATTTTAAAAATAAATTTAAAAAATCAAGATTTAAATATTATAATTATTAAATATATAAATAATTTGATATTTTTTTAATTAGTAACTTATTTTAATTTTATATTTATAAAATCTTCACACCAAAATTCTCTTAACAAATTTCGATAACAAATATATATAAATCTAACAAACTAAAATTTTAAAATATAATATTAATCTATAAAAGAAACAATTTCTCCACTAAATTCATAACTTTAATCCAAAATAATAATAATAATAATAATAAGAATAATAATAATAAATAATACATAAGTATCATATACATGATTTTCAGTATTTAAATTTATTAAATTAATAATTTTTTATGTTTTATTATAATAATATGATTATAATTATTTCATGTATTTATATTGTTAATTTATTATTTAACCGCTACTGCACCCGCTGTCAACAAGTCGTAAATATCCGTAAACGCACCAATTTTTAACAGTTGCACCAGTCATTCGAATCGCTCAGAGACGCTTAAAACCGCAACCGCCCGCTTCCGCAAACTCCCGTAACCGCAACGCTGCGGCTACACCAGTCAGACTCTAAGTCTTTGTATTTTTAACATAAGAATCCTTCCAAATCCACTAATATCCATTTAAAAAATCAAATCCATAAGTAAATACGTATGATTGAATAAATGGTGATTTTGATTTATATTTGAGAATCATAAATTGAATAAGAGATGATTTTGATTTGTATTTGAGTGACATATTGAATAACACATGATTCCAATGAAGATTTTAAAATAACTAATTGAATAACATAGAATTTGGTTAGTGTTCTCAAATCCAGTGAAATACCAAAACCAATAAACCCCCATAATATTTAAGTTTTGACTCAATTAGAACATGTTTATCAATAGATTTTAAGGGAGAGTGCTAATAAGTTATAAGGGGGAGCTAATAGATTAAAAACAATTTATTATTGTTTTGAATTGTTAAAAATTTGAAAAGGGATGCTTAAGAAGCTAATATAAGCACCTTTCTTCAAATTTTTAACAACTCAAAATAATATTAAATTGTTTTTAACCTATAAGCACTCTCCTTAAAACCTATTGATAAACATGCTCAGCATGTATAATGATGATACTTTAGTTTGTGTCTAAAGTAATTTTAAATTAAATTTAATTCACTTTTTGTTCTAGTTGGGATCTAATGTGTGAAAAAGATCCAAGACACTAAACCTTGTTTTTGGATCTCTAACAATTAGTTTTAATATTAATTTAATCTTAAGACCCAATCATTAGATCCATTGGAACATGAAAAATTGAAGTACGTGGACAACTTCCATCAGTACCACTTAAGCTTTTAAGAGTATGTGCATTGCACACTTTTAAAGACATCATCGTGTCTTAAGGCCATATAAAATTATTAAAACACACATTCTCTCTTCTTTTTACTCAACTTTATACCTTCTCTTTCATCCTATTACTCAATTTTTATTAATTTTATATTTAAACACTCTCTTCCTTTTAAAAACACTCTCCAAAATATCCAATCTTATATACTTTTTCTTCATTTTAGACACTCTCTAATCTCTTTATTCAAATTTTATTAATTTTATATTTCAATATACCCCACAAAAACACTATTTCTTCCTTTTACAACTATTTTAATAATTTTATATTATAAAAACACACATTTTAGACCCTAAGATATCTACAATGCACATGCTCTAAGAAACATTGCATAGAAGGGACGCTTCCAAATTATATTGCAAAGAAGGGACGCTTCCAAATTATGTTGTCATAGAACCAAGATACCTCAAGATTTTGTCGGCTCCAGCCAACGATGACCACCCGAAAAACGACGTCGTCGAGGGACAAAACCTGGAGATCTACGAAGCCTAAAGCATGATTATTGGTAACCCTCTTCATGGAGGTCTAAAATATTTTAAAATTAAATTTAATTAAATTTTGTAGTTTAAGACACTTTTGGTTATAACCCTTCTAATGGAGACATTTAAGTGTCTAAAAATATATATATATATATTTTTAATTCATTGTAATTTATAAAAACATTTTATTAAACATAAAATATTTAAAACATAAAATCTTGAATAAAATGTGAAACATAGATGACATAAAAAAAATTTCTAACATAATCTTCCAAATCATAAACGGATAATACGGAAAATGAACGGTGAGTTTTAATCTTGACGTTGTCGAGTTTGCCATATAATACTCAATCAAATTATTTTTCAAGTCTTCATGTGTGTCTTTGAACTACACTCAATATAGACCGCATATCCAACCAGTTTCTTCAGGTCCTCTCCCTACATTATTCATTAATACATTATAGCCCTCAATGGAACGAGATTCTCTTTGTTGTTGTTTATGATGAACATGGAGGTTACTATGACCATGTCCCTACTCCAGTCATTGGTGTCCCAAATCCTGATGGTCTTGTTGGACCCCCACCTTATAACTTTAAGTTTGATCGGTTTGGTGTTAGGGTTCCTGCATTGCTGATCTCACCTTGGATCGAACCTGGAACTGGTACGTTTTTGTTTTTGTTGGAACCTAGCTTGTGTTAATGACCCCCCTACGAATATGTTATTAGATGGAAAAATGAAGAAATAGTGAGATAGCAAACCATTTTTTCTTTTTTGTAGGATCTAGTATTTTATGAGTTTATATGCTAAATTAAATGGGTAAAATGCTAAGTAGGTTTTTTACCCTTTTATCATATAAACTCACAGAAGAAGACATGAATGTATCGCTAAGAAAAGTTACTATTTTGTATGGGTCCCTGAAATGTCATATCCGGCTTTGGGTTTATGTTGTCATGTTAGTCGAAACTGGTTATTGGTTCTCTCTTACTTCGAGCTGCGGTTAGGGTTAGTGTTAGCCAGCTAGGAATGGTTAATCTGGATTTTGGGTTGGTTCGAGTTTATAAGATTAATAATCAGTATAAGATATGAAGTTTTCGTATCATTTCGCCCAATGATCGTATAACAAATTCTTGTTTAATTTGTAATACAACTTTTGTAGTGTTACATGAGCCAAACGGACCGCAGCCAACGTCACAGTTCGAGCACTCATCGCTCCCAGCAACACTGAAAAAAATATTTAACCTCAAGAGCTTTCTTACAAAGCGTGACGAATGGGCTGGAATACTTGATGCCGTCATCAACCGAACCAGCCCAAGGACCGACTGCCCTGGTAAATATCGGTTACCTAATCGCTTATATTCCATAGTAGACGCAAAATAGGTTCACTATATAATTTTGTTTTTCTCTCGATTCTTTCAGTTTTTTTACCGGAACTTCCACGGCCTAGAGACATAGACATTGGAACACAAGAAGTAGACGAAGATCTCACTGATTTTCAAATCGAGTTGATTCAAGCAGCAGCTGTAATAAAAGGAGATATATCAAAGACATTTACCCGTTGAAGCTCGCTGAGAACATGAATTTTTCTGATGCTGCTAAGTACGTCGAAGAAGCCATCTCTAGATTCCATGGTGAGTCCAAAAAAGCTAAAGAAGGAGGTCGCGATGAACATGAAATCGTTGAGCTTTCTGAAGGATCTACTCGTCACTCGCATCCAAAACCTTTTATTGGAAAGTTGTTCTCTTGCTTGATTTGTGATAATTAAACTTGAGTGATCTTGTAAAATTTGTGATATTTTTTCCGCATCTTATATGAAGAGTGTTTGCACTTTTATTAAACAAAACAAACGTCAGAAACAGAGGATTTGCCAAAAACAGAGGAAAAAACAGAACAAAAGTCGAAATGTAATTGAACATGAAACTAGGGTTTTGTTTATTTGTAATGATGAAACTTCTTCCTCTTCTTGATATCACAATTGCAAGCATCCACAGTCAAAGAAGTCATACAACCAAACTTCCTCTTCACTTCTCTCCACACACTTACCTTCTTCTCTTTCACCGTCTTCGTTGTGCAATGACCAACACATTCAATATCTCTTTTCCTGCTGTAATCAGATTCAATGTCAAGCTTCAACAATATCTTACTCATATTCTCCATTTCATCATCTTCCTCTTCTTCGTCTTTCGCCTCTACGCATTTCCTTTCTCGAGCCACCTTATCGCAAATTTGCTTCTGAAAAGCAAACAAAACTTTCAAAACAATCCTCAGCGGAAGCTTCTCGTTCTTTGAAGCATG
Organism: Draba incana; assembly: GCA_963576765.1. Lineage (NCBI taxonomy): Eukaryota > Viridiplantae > Streptophyta > Magnoliopsida > Brassicales > Brassicaceae > Draba > Draba incana. The sequence goes on along the minus strand of OY755207.1, from coordinate 1,720,988 downwards.
TTCGCAAGCCTCGGGTGATATTTTACTACATTCAATAACTCTACACAGTTCCATCTTCTCCGATTCAATCAAATCTTTACGCGTCTCCAAGAAAACATCAATCGCTTTGTATATTCCATCAGAGTAACTCAACATCTCGCAGGACGCAGCAGCCGCTATTTCTCCTAACTCCTTAAACGTTTCCACCGTTAAACAAGCGTCACTCGCAGCAGCCTCGAACAGAAACTCTTCCAACATTCTCGCGACATTGACTAACCGCGAAACATCTGAGACATTCTTACTATAAAAGCTATTGAGAATGGTTCTCAAGAGATCAGTGTCATATGATCCATCTTCTTTTGCAAACAGAATCATAAGATCTTTCAATGTAGCCATGTCGAGCTGTTTACTTATCCTAACTTCAAACCCTTTTCGACAATCGGCGCAAGCATCAAGAAAAATCGATTCTTTAAGTGATTTGAACAAGAATCCGCACGAGATCGCTCCTCTTACTTGTGGCAAAAGTCTCTCAACAGCTTCAATTACTTCTCTTTTGTATCTTGAAACGCTTTCATTTTCCTCGAAAACCCATTTTCGCGCGTAGTTACATACCGATACCACGAGGTTTTCCATCAAGGCGTTGTGTTTACTCAATTCAAGAATCAATGATTCGTATAAACGAAGAGGTAATGTAATTAGGTCTTCGAATAACTTATGTTCTTTGAGAGACTTATCGACAAGTGAGTCTTAGAAGAAATCGATGAGTCCAACATCGGCTAGTTTGTCGAGAATCATATCGTTGCATACACGAAGAGCTTTCACGTTTTCGGTCCAGCTCGTAAGAACTTGTTGTTCCAAGAACATTACTGCCTTGTTCAACGAGTTATTAGAGCTATGACCATCGTTCATCTCTAGGTAATGAGCAATGCAGATCACAGAGAGGATGTTTTCAGATGTTAGTTGGATTTTGTAGCCAGAACAGAATCTAGCCACAAGCTCGAATGTTCTCGACTCGATGTCCATGTCTCTGAAGATCCAACGCAGTTCATTGGTCTTGTTACACTCGAGCAATGTTGTCACTTTTGCTGATTTCCTAGCTAAAGTCTTTTAAAAAAAGACCAAAACCTTAGAAATCTTAGAAGAAAATCAAAAAAGTGATAAAGAACGGTGACACCGAATTCAAAAACTTACATTGTGTAAATGAAATGGGATGTCTTTCACATATTGTTTAAGCTCTGGTGATTTTGAATTTCTACAAATGATGAACATTAGGGTTGTTAGTATTTTCACGTAAAATTAACCTAAATGGAAGAAATTAAGAGTCTTACCGGATGGATGGATTTTTCGAATATCTGTTTGGCATTTCGTTATAGCCTTTCGATTACTCAAGAGATTGAGTATATTTGAATAAACTAGCAAGTGACTGTAACTTGTTGTTGAAGGAACGAGAAGCTTGTGTTTTAAGGGGTTATGCAACTATGGAGAATAAAGCAGAGAATAAGAAATTGGATCCTTTTCTTTTGTGGAACTCATTAGAGAAAGAGATGAGGGACACGGTTTCACTGTCATTGGAGAATTGCAAGTGTCATAGGTGTTGCAGAGCCGGGTCTGCACTGCATTGGTTAAAGCCTATGCTAATCTTGATATGTTTGACCGACCAATCCATATTTTCTTCCAGACCTATTAATCCCTTGGACGTCCTGCGGGCATACTTATGTGCTTGTGGTTCAAGCATTGTGTAGGAATGAGGGTAAAGAAGGAGTAGATGAACATTGTGTGATTGTAAGCTCAAATTCTTCAGTGCTGCTGTCAGATGAGAAAGTTCTCGGATGGTTATGATTGGTTTGAAAAAGTTCAGCGAGATGAACATTTCCTCTTGATAGGGTGTGCTACAATGTTGCATTTGATGCTTTGGCAAAATAGAAGAAGCTATAGAATTAGTCCGAGAAATGACGGGTAAAGAAATAGCTGCTGATATCATCAACTACACGACTTAGATAGGGGGTTGCTGCCTACAAGGTAAATGTTTTGATGCCTTTGATTTGATGATTGAAATGGAAGAAACATGTAACACACCTGATATTGATATATATATAACGCACTTGTTGGTGGATTTGGTAGGAATGGTTTCGCAGAAGAAGCCGTACGTTTGAATGGAAGCTTCGGGGTGTAAAACCCACTTCTGTGACACACAACATGGTCACTGAAGGACTGATTGTTGCAGATTAAATAGACAAGGCTGAAGTTTTCTGTGGGAGTCTGAAAGATAAATCTTGGGAATATGACAAGAGTATGGTGAAGCTGGTTGTCTTGATTAGGCCTCTGAAACGGTTCATAAGCCTGGAATTTCCTCTGCCCAAGAGTGTGTATTTCACGCTATTCACTAGTCTTTGCACCAACAAAGCTCAAGACTGACTGGGTAGAATGTGGGAACTTGGAGTCTAACCTGAAAATAACATGGAAAGTCAATTGCTGCTTGGTGTCGAGCTAGTACTGTGAGAAAAGCCCGGCAGTTTTTTGAATTTTTAGTTGCTAAAGCTGATTTGTTAATTTACACAATCATGATTAACACCTATTGCCGGCTGAACGAAGCCTATGCTCTTTTTGAAGACACGAGGAGAGATATCAAAACCTGATGTGGTAACATACACAGTTTTACTCCATAGCAATCAAAGTTGGATATGAAGAGGGAAATGAAAGAGAGAATTGAAAGGGACATCGTTTTTTAAATCCTCTCATCATAATGCATAAGTACAGTAATAACAAAAAAACAGACAAATCCAAAAGACCAGTGAATACACCTTTGAGGTCATAAATCCAAAAAGACAAATGGTCATGGAAATAAGAAAAGTACGTGTTATCAAAGGCATCACTACTACTCTGTCTTCACATGCTTCTTCTTTCTTTATTTTTACTCTTCAACCGCAGGTGTTTCTGTCTTGCATCCCCTAATACATACCTCAAGCTTACGGGGTGATTGTGTGAGTGATTTTTTGAAGTACTTCTCGTAAAATTCAATGACATCTTCCTTTGCCATCGCTCTTAGTGACTTCCGTAGTTTCAAGTGGAAACCATCCAGGTAACTGAGAACCAACCATTTATAAGTTAGTAAATTCACACATACAAACTAGGCAAATTATCAAATTCGCAACCATTTATAAGTTAGTAAATTCACACATACAAACTAGGCAAATAATCAAATTTGCTTTATATGAAAAAGGCAAACGACTACCTCCCCTCAACAATCAGTTGCCATAGAAATCTCCCTGTGTCATCAGGCAACGTAGAAAGCACACCTTCTTTGTAATCTCTAAAGGTTTTCTTACCAACACCTTCCTATAAATATATTATAGACCAAATTAAATGATGAACCAAACTCAAAAAACAAAAAAACTAGATAATAAACTTGGAAGTTCTAATAAAACTTACCAGGAAGACCCCAATGCGCTCTATGCAATTGTCTATCCGGCTCAACAAATACACAGGGTCGTGCTCCGAGGAAACAACAGTGATAGACAAGCTTTTGGTTGCACAATTTGAATCAGGTATGCATTGAACATCATAACCAAGACGTTCCTCTTCCCTAGAGAAGAGCAGATCTAAACCTATTAGTTGAATTCAACATAACTCGCAAGCTCCAAAAGAGAACCAAAAACACAACTCACAGAAATTAAAACCTAACAATGGACAAAGACTCATTAATCAGACGAAAAACCACAATAGGAAACAGACCTTGATATCTAAGACAACACAGACATCCAATCGACTCTCAAGCAAAACAAATCGAAGTGAGAATTTCTCAGATTATGTTTTAAAACTAAGTTAGGAAGCATTTGGTTTCAGCAATTACCTTAGACGCCAAACCTCCTCCCCTATCATACTGTTGAAGAGATGTAACAAGGCCGTTACTCTATGGAGTTCGTTTTTTTTGCAAGGCAGTTGGAAGTAAACCTGCACAAGAATTCAATCATGAGCCAAGAAACAACATATTATAATATGCTTTACTCATGACATGGCAACTTAGGGCACTACAAGTTTTATTTCTACCCTTGCTAAAGAGTTGGCTTCTGAGTCGTTTATAGCCTTGACATCTTTTCTAAGGACACCTCTTTCAAGTTTGGAAACACGAATTAGTCCGTCGTAGATTTCCGTCGGGTGTGCAGGTGTTACCACCTCTGAGATTTTCATCGCTTCATCTTTTAATAAATCTCCAAAACATATGCCCTCGATGAGTATCTGCAACATAGGTTAATCATTTGAAAGGACTGAAGTGACAAAGTGAATCATAACGCCTAAAAGTAAATCATTTACCACTGAGCGTAAAACAGGAATGAATTGTAAAAGATCATCAAAAGTGATCGTCTTTAGCGCCTCAAACTTCACATCAAAGGCATAGCAGCCTTTCAATATCACTTCGGACACCAGCTGATCAGATTGATCCGAGAGATCTAGTAACTCAGTATAAAAATCTCTCACCAGAGTCTCTCTAATAATCTGAAACAGAATTTTTTTTAGATTAATCACAAAAAATCTCAAAAGAATTGATAAATTAAAAATAAAAGTCATACCTCAAAGCGTTTCAAAGTGGGGAGAAAAGATGTGAACTTTGTCCAGATTGTTTCTATGAAGAGATGAAACTTCTCTCTGTAGCCATCAAACTTAAGCTCCAATCTGTTATCATCCCGCAATGATAACGAGGCATTAAGATATGCCTCACTTCCCTGCATGCAAATATACATTATAACATTTTTTCTTTACCAAATACTAATATAGACGAGAATCATAAAGATCTAAAAGACTCACCTTGATTGTTTTCACTGAGATCGTCTTTTAGAAGTTTTACAAAAAGTACTGTCATCATGTGGTTCTTTACCTCAACTCCAACCTTCATATCGAGGCAAAAGAATGCAGAAGACAAGCCTTCTTCACGTTTATAGAAGAGCCTTCTGAAAGGCTCATTCACAAAGAGGTAAGACTCGTCGTCCTCGTCCTCCGACTCCTCGTCCTCAGACTCCGACTCCTCGTCCTCCGTCTCCTCGTCCTCAGGAGTCTCCTCGTCCTCAGACTCCTCGTCCTCAGACTCCTCGTCCTCAGACTCCTCCTCCACATTGTCTTCGGACTGCTTCACATCCCCATAATCTTCACTCACCTCCTCCTCTTCAGACTGGTTCACATTTCTCAAAGAGAAATGAGAAGGCATAAACTCGTTCTTTCTAGGATAATGCAGAGATTTTGCTCCATGTTTCTTTAAAAGATGCTGGAATTTTCTCTTGTATGTAAGAGGAATCAAACCATGGTTCGCTTAAAACCTCTGAATACACAGAAGAAAGCAACAATTAGAATATATAATTCCAAAAACATGTGCATGAAAAAGTGATAAATGTACATTTTGCCTTCAGTGACTTGGAAAATAAGTCGAGCCTCATATATTCTGGAGTGATATGTTCCAGAAGTTCTTCAATGGCTTCAGGTGTATAAGTTTGATTCATAAAATCAAGAGACACTACATGGCGCACTGGACACTTAAGCATGTTATCTGTACAACAAAATATCACCTCATCTATTAAGAATTCAATTAATGAAACATGATATGTATAAATTTTTAGATGATATGTATAAATTTTTTGACAGACCTGCAAGCCGCTGAGCAAACAAGCATGGATCATTGACCACGGTAGGATCAATGTCTAAACACTCGAACTTCATCTTCTGTGTAGTCCAATACTCTCTCATGACATGAGAAGGAGGATGGTTACTCCTCACTAAATGCAGATACTGATATATGTATGTGATGAGATGATATTTCTGTCAATTAAAAGGAGGCAAAAAATTCATTATTTTATAACAAAAGACTTAACAAATTTGATAGACATACACGAATTTACCTCTTTCAAACCTTCGTCGGTGATATCCAAGACAATAGTAAACAATCGCCCAAAAGATGTGCAAAGATAGGCGTTGTCACCACTCTCCTCACTGAAAGAGGAGTTGCTACCAACATAGACATTCAATGTTGTTATCCATCCTTTCTCTTCTGCAAAAAGAAATAACCTAGAGTTAAACTTGCAGAAAAACAATAATTGAATTACAAACCATAAAAGAATAACAAAATTGATTTTCACCTTGACTAAATAGTTGGACTAGCAAATTCTCTGGCCTTTCCAAACAGGTGTTGTAGGAGATAGGGTGTATCATCCATGATACATGCAAAGATTGCCTCTAGCCAACTGATTCAAGATTATACAAGTAGTTAGAATCCCAGATTTTCCTGTTTGGGTTGGATTTTGGGAAAATCTGGGATCCTTTCTTAATCGAGCTAAAAAATTGGGTCACCAAAGTTTCAAGCTCCTGAAAAGACGCTACAAAATTTGAAAAGACAGAACATTTACAATCTAAGAAATTGAAGATAAGACAATGAAAAAACAAATTATCAAATAGAGAGTATTACCATCGCTTACAACAACAAGTTTCATGGATGAAGCTACGAAGCATTCATTGAATAATTCAAGAAGATGATTTTGGAGAGATCCCATGCTCAACTCATCAGTGGACAGAGAAATCTTGTTGCCTAGTAGTGCATAAAACACAACAAAAACATGTTTTAGTAACAGAAATGGTTCAAAATCACCATTAGCAAAAACACTGTTTTTAACAAAAGTGATATATGCACATACCCCATGTGAAACGATTAAAAGGATGACCTTTTGTAGATGTATGGGCCATTAGTTGACCAAGGCGGCAGTCATCACTTTGCTTGCAGAGCTCAAATTCTGGAAAAACAAAACATACAACTGTTAGAATGTACTAGACTCAAATTCTAGAAAAAAAATAGAATGAAGTTAAGTAGATCTATGTAACAATTAGAAAAGAAGCAAATGCTACCTGAATCGATAAGGGTGATCTCCTTTTCAATGTACTCAATTTTCATTAAAGGTTGAATGAACAGTTCAGCAAACCTGACAAAAGAAATTAAAAAAAGACAAAACATCAGACTCTTGAAAGAAAGTGATGTTGTTTATAGTAAAAGATAAACAGAATGTGATGTGACAAACCTTTGCAGAGCACCTCCAAGGTAGGTGTTTTCGACTCCCATGTAGAAAGTACTATGCTCCATTTCTGTAGACGCATTTGCATCACCACCATGCTTGCTCAAGAAATCTTTTAGCTAGAAGAAACAAGAGAAAAATGGACTAGAATTAAAGAATTTCCAAAATGTTATATCCAGCATGCCAATCATGTTTAAATAAGAACTTGAATTTTTTAATTGGCATCATACAAATATTAAAGAAGTTCTAACCTCATTGTCTCCGGGGAATTGATGAGAACCCGTGAAGACCATATGTTCAAGCAAATGAGATAAGCCTGGTATCTCAGGGGGGTCCAAAAAGCTGCCAACTCTCACAGTCATTGCTGCAGCTGACTGAGAAGTCTCTTTGTCAGACACCAGCAATACACTCAGCCCATTCTCCAGCGTTATCGATTTGTATTGTTTACTCGTATGAGAAGGATGTATTATTTCATCGCTGATTTCGGTCTCGGTTGTGCACCGTTTCTTCTCATCCATCTGATGAAAAAAAGAAGAAGAAATTATATACTGTAGAATGAGAATATTTGCTACTATTGAGCTAATGGATATGAAGAATCAAACGAATCAACATATACATCAAACAATAGAAAAGTAGATCGATACAGAATTCTGGATATGAACAGTAGTAGAATCAAGCGAATCAACATATACAAAGCAATAGAAAAGTAGATCAAGACTACTAGATAAACGATATTGGAGAAAAGAAACAAGAATTTACCTTCGCCATGCCTTCGGATCGAGATCTCTCTTTGCGTTTTCTTAGTAATGAAAGCCTTTCGCCGATCGGATCGTCATCGCCCATTCTTCTGGAGATCTCGTTTCGCTGATCACACAAATTATGGTCAAGGAAGAGATTACGATCGGAAATCAGATGAGTAAAGATGTATCGTTAGGAAGAGATACGAGACCTAGTGGTGAATCGTTTCTTCGATTTGCGGCGATCGGAGATTTCTCTGCTTTGGGATCTGGACCGCTGGGGAATGGCGACTGCGAGATACGAGACTTAGTGGTGAATCGCTTCTTCGATTTACGGCGGTCGGAGATTTCGGGATCTGGATGGCTTGATAAGAACCAAAGTCGGCGGCGAGCTAAACAGGGTAAAACATCAATGGGCCAGAAATCTGGCATATAATGGGACTCGATTGGCCCGTAAGAAACTCTTAATTTCCCGTATAATTTCTTTTTCCAATGTAAAATTTGAGATTTTTTGCTTCATAGAAAACATTTCCTGCAAAAAAAAATAATTACAAAGAACCCACAAATGAAACAATCAAAGAATTAGCAAAATCTCTTTATCAATAGTAATATTCGAGGTTTTAATTTCCATTTTGAAAGAGATTTTCTCCAAAAATAATAACACGTAAATGAGACAATCAAAATAATTAGCAAAAACACACAAATGAATCTAATAGATGGAAGACCAAACTCTTTATTTATTTTTGTTTTCAAGGTCGATTTAGCTCCGATGACCAATCCATATCCAGATTCCAATACGGATGATCCGGCCAGATCCGGTGATTGGATGAGATTGGCCAACATCGAAGCTAAAAAGAGGTGGAAAACACAAATAAATAAAACATGTGATCGAGAACTAAACAAACAATTCAAAGAAGAAGAAAAGATTCAACACTCAAACAAGAACAATTTCATAAGATAAAAAGAAAAGAGAGGTTCTCGTTTAAGTGATAATGTAAGAATGAGAAACTACATGTGAACAACTCAATATATATAGATGGGTGAGGAGATTAGGTCAAGATGCACTTAAGGCACACGTTTCTATATTTCCTAATAATCTATAGTATTTAAAAGTATTAAATATGCCGGATATCACGCATAATATCTTTACTTACCTCATTACGAAATATCTTCCCTTTTTTTCTTACAGAAGTATTCTCCTTTTATTTTTGATTTTTTAAAAATATTATTTCTCCTTTAATTTTTATTTTTTTAAATATTATTTCTCCTTCTATTTAAAAAAAAAATATGAACAACGCCATAAATCTTACCTCTTCATTTTTCTTTGGTGAAGACGATAAAATCTACTTTTTTGTATTGATTAATTACCATTGTTAAAAATCACTCTTTTTTTTACAAGCGTAATTTACTTTTCTAATTCTGCACCCAAATTACCAGTTTTTTTTCCCCTTCAGAAAATGTAATTAGTTTTTATGTACACAAAATTAAAAATTCTGATAAATGAACAAGTGGACCAGAGTGTTTTCTTCTTCTTTACAATTTACATGTATCACACAAACAAATATGAACAAGTGGATCACATGCAAAAGTCTTTGCTCTTATTTTTGTACACGAAAAATATATTTTGGTTCAAATTGATAGCGTCTTTATAAACGTACCGTCTCTTTATAATTTATAAAGTTTTAAATTGTACCAATCACCAAAGCAATACCAAAGTTTTATCAATACTATTACACTAATCTTTATTTATACAACTTTATTTCAAATCTTTATCTATATAGTTTTGCACTATGCAGTAAAGCTTATCGCTTAAGCTTACCGCTCCAACTTTTAAAAAATATTAGGTTACCAATCGAACCCTGCTTCGAATGAAAACAGTGTAGTACAGGACAGAATAGGTGCGGTGCGGGACAAATAATAACAAAAATATATATATACACATGTATAAGTATAGATTTTTGTTAGGTACACATATATAAGTATAGATTTTTTGAATTGTTCAGTGCGGGGCGGTACGTTACCATTCAGAGCCTTAATAAAGTGTATCAAAGTGCGTCTAGTTGCTAATTTACGAAATTACTAAACTATTAATTCTTCAAAAATAACAAATATACCAATGTAAAAATTTAAGATAGGAATTGAGAGTTTGTAAAGGAAGAAAAGATGTTTTATTATTGATCTTGAAATTGTGGGATGTATAAAATGAGAGTTTTTCTCAATGTGTGGTTGGTGGTACAACATTTTAGTCAATAATCTCACCTAGCCTCTTTGTTTAGCCATCTCTTTTTGACAAACCACCATTGTAAGATCTAGAAGTTGTCTTTGTTGATTTATTCAAAGATTAACCAACATTCTCCCGCTTAATCTTTGATTCTGGGTGTAGGGGTCAAATCTCCCATAGAAGAATCGATAAACCAAACGGCTTAACACGTGTTTAACCGGCTCAGCGGTCGAACCCAGAAAACGCAGGCCCGTCAAAGGCCCATCACTGTTCATTCCAGCACTGTTCAATCCCTCTCAACCGGCCCGGCTCAGAGCGACCGGAACTGTTCAAGTCGCCTCGACTGGAACTGTTCATACCGCCCAATCTTACCTATATATATAGACATGTACCCCTTCACTGAAAGGCCGGTTTTTTCTGATAAAAACACTGTTTACAGCTCTGATCTTGGTTAATAAGAACAATCTCAAGAACCCTAATTCTATCTTTCTCTAAGTGTTTGAAAACCCAAAAGAAGCTCTATTTCAGCGAATCTTCAATTTCTATTGTGTGATTATTCCAGCTCGCATAATTTGGCGCTAGAAGGAGGGGGTTTTTCTCGCAACACTAGCTTCATACACGAAACAAACGCTTAGACGAACCCGCTACTCGCAACATGTCAATAACGAACCCGCAGTCTCCAGCGACCGAAGATTCAGGTCCAAGCGAGCCCATTGTGGCTGGGCTAATCAACCAGTCCGCATTGGGGGCGGAAGCAGGCAGACCTGCCCCGACAGAGAACCAGGCAACCGCCAATACAAACTCGGCCGACCCGTCCACACCAGGAGACTTCGGTCAACTCAAAGCAATGCTCGAACAGTTGCTCGAGCAGTCGCAAAACCAGGAAACGATCAACAGCAACCTGACTGCTGAAATCAGGGCCTTGTCGACAGCTCGTCAGTCTCGAGGGCTACCTCAAGGTAACGCGCTTCGCGTCACCCCGCTCGCTCTTAACTTCTCCCAGGCGGCATCGCCTTCGGCTCGTGGCACTCGCGAAGATCATACGCCAACACCTCTCAGAGACGGAACCGTCCTCGTCGCAGGTGCTCCCGGCGGCATAGCTGCAATCGCAGACAATTCAGAAGGACGTGAATTCGGAGCAGCTCGGCCCAGTCGACCGACTAGTCGTATCCAGAGTCGGGACGAGGGCAAAATCGCAGAAAATACGCGATGGATGGAACAAGCCAAAGCCCTAACCGCCCGTAGAGCTGTCGCTTCGCAGCGAACGGAAATAGACGAGCTCAGAGCCGTCTTGCAGCAGAACACTCGCGATCTCAAGGATATAAGGTCACAGGTCCATTGCGCAACCAGCAAGGCGCCGGAACTCGACCGCGTTCTTGAAGAAGCTCGCACTACTCCTTTTACCGAGCGAATAACAAAGGCGCGTTTATCTGACCCAGGGAAGCTCAAGATTCCTATCTACGAGGGAAAGGGCGACCCCACAGAGCATATCAGAGCATTCTCAATCGCAATAAGGCGAGCTAATTTCAGGCTCGACGAAATCGATGTTGGTTGCTGCCTCCTCTTCGTGGAGCATCTCCAAGGGGCGGCCCTCTATTGGTTCACGGGAATGAAAAGGAACTCTATCGACAGATTCGCCCAACTCTCCGAGGCCTTCCTAAAGCAGTATTCCGTCCTAATCAAACGCAGGTCATCGGAGGCGGACCTTTATACTATAACACAAGCGGCCGGCGAGCCCATGGGAGTTTTCATTGAGCGCTTCAAAGCGATGCTTATTCAAGTAAAAGGGAATGACGACAGATCCGCCCTAAGTGCCCCGCGAAAAGCTCTGTGGTACAGCTCGGATTTCCGAAAGGAGATGACAATTAACGAGCCCTCGTCAATTCAAGATGCACTTCATCGCGCTAACGGCTTCGCAAGAAGCGAAGATGAAACCAAAGTCCTGAGCCAGAAGCATGGAAAGGCCAGGAATCCTAGTCCGCAAGAAGTCCCAGTCGCGACAAAGAGGAAGCCGGGCAATTTCGTACAACAAGAAGGAGGTTCCAAGGGGGCCCATAACTACCAGGTGGACTCGCCCGGCTACGGTTGAGGAAGAGGGCGAGGCCACGGAAGAGGCGCCCCTGGTCGCGCTAGCGGCAACACTTGGTCGAGAATATCGCAGTATGACGAGTCGGCTTATTGCGACTTGCATAAGATAGAGGGACACTCGACGGCTAATTGCAGAGTCCTCGGCATGCGACTCGCAGCAAAGTTGGCCGCCGGCGAGCTCAAAGGAAACATCAATGTTAACGATTTTCAGCTCGAGCAGTTCAACGATGCAAGAGAAGGGGACGGCCTGTCGGGAGACAACATGAATAATAAGCGAGACCTACGAAACGACGAAGCCCACCTCGACCGACGAAACGGTAATAATGGCCGGAGCGCCTCGAAACAGAAAATCTGCAACATGATCATGGGCGGCTCGCGCTACTGCTCTAACACTGTCTCGTCGATCAAAGCCTATCAGAGAAGAGCGGAGGTAGGGGCGAACAAACCCGAACCGTCGAAGTTCCCGAACGATGTCATCCAGTTCGAAGAGAATGAGGTCGATGACATTGACAAACCTCATGACGACCCGCATGTCATCAGACTCTCCAACGCAGGATGGGACACGGGTCGCGTTTTAATCGACACTGGGAGCACAGTTGACATCATTTTCATAGACGCTCTGAAGCGTATGGAAATTGACCTCGCACAAGTCGAATCCTATAATAAGTCGTTGACCGGATTCAATGGTGAGACGACGATGACACTCGGCACGGTCAAGCTTCCTGTAAGTGCGGAAGGTGTGACTAAAATAGTTGAGTTCGCAGTCTCGGACAACCCGGCAATTTACAATGTGATAATGGGAACTCCTTGGCTAAACTCGATGCGCGCCGTCGCCTCAACATATCATCTCTGTCTTAAGTTTCCAACAAAGGGCGGAGTCAGAACAATCAGAGGAAGTCAGTCGGCGTCAAGATCTTGTTTCATGACCGCGCACAAACTAAGAACTCAGGCGACAGTGCCGATCCCAAGCGAGCCGCGGAAAAAGATTAAGACAGACAGGGAGCCCGTCAAGGAAATCTCGAACCTCTTATAGCAGCTACAGATCGCGGAATCCGCTGAAGATAGAGGAGCGGGTCCGACCTGCGAGCCTGTTATATCGGTTTGTATAAACGACAAGTTCCCAGAGAAATACGTAGAGATAGGCGCGACACTTGACAAAGCCGTCAGACTCGACCTCATCGAATTCCTCAAGAAAAACGTCGGTACATTCGCATGGTCCGCGGAAGACATGCCCGAGATCGATATCGGCATCATCAGTCACGAGTTAAACGTGGACTCGACCTACAAACCTATAAAGCAAAAGCGAAGGCGACTAGGTCCTGATAGGGCTCAAGCGGTAAATGACAAAGTAGACAAACTCTTGCAGGCCGGCTCGATCTCTGAGGTCAGATATCCGGAGTGGCTTGCGAACCCAGTCGTCGTGAAGAAGAAAAGTGGCAAGTGGCGAGTCTGTGTAGACTTCACGGATTTGAATAAGGCATGCCCAAAAGACAGTTTCCCTCTTCCTCACATCGACCGCCTCGTCGAGGCGACATCTGGAAACAAGTTGTTGTCATTTATGGACGCCTTCTCTGGCTATAATCAGATCTTCATGCACCCCGGCGATCGCAACAAAACATCTTTCATCACAGACCGCGAAATCTATTGCTACAAAGTCATGCCCTTTGGACTTAAGAATGTTGGGGCTACTTATCAACGATTGGTAAATAAAATGTTTGTGGGCTTACTCGGCAAAACGATGGAGGTTTACATTGACGACATGCTCGTCAAATCACTCGAGGAAAAGGACCACGTCGACCACTTCTTATCCTTTGCGTTATTAAACAAGTATAACATGAAGCTAAATCCGGCTTAGTGTCGCTTCGGTGTAATGTCCGGCGAGTTCCTCGGCTACGTGGTTACTCGTTGCGGGATTGAGGCAAATCCAAAGTAAATCGACGCATTCGTTCAGATGCCTTCGCCTAAAACGAAGAGAGAAGTCCAGCGACTAAACGGCATAGTCGCGGCCTTGAACAGATTCATCTCGCGCTCTACCGATAAGTGCTTACCCTTTTATGAAACGTTCAAGGATAAGAAGGGGGCAGCTCGTCAAGATTTCGAGTGGACTAAAAAATGTGAAGAAGCCTTCCAGAAGTTGAAGCAGTATCTCGCGACTCCACCTGTTCTGACAAAGCCGATAGCTGGCAAACCGCTCTATCTTTACATCGCGGTCTCGACCTCGGCAGTTAGTGGGGTTCTGATTCGCGAAGACAGCACCGAGCAAAAGCCTGTTTTCTATATTAGTAAGTCGCTAACCGATGCAGAAACAAGATATCCTTTGACGGAGAAACTTGAACTCGCAGTTATTACGTCGGCTCGAAAGCTTCGACCGTATTTTCAATCACATTCGATCGTGGTTCTAAGTACTTTTCCACTGCGAGTTGTTCTCCACAGTCCGACTCAGTCTGGGCGACTCGCCAAATGGGCGATTGAACTAAGCGAGTTTGATATCGAGTATCGCAGTAGGACGACGATCAAGGCACAAGTATTGGCCGACTTCTTAATCGAACTACCAGAGGCGGCAACCTCGTCCGAAATCGAAGACACACTCGCGGACAGTTCTGCATCCCAAATCTGGCAGCTGCACGTCGACGGTTCGTCATCTAAACACGGATCGGGAGTAGGCATTCGACTATCCTCAGACGGAAAATCTCTAGAGCAATCGTTCCGCCTTGGTTTCAAGGCATCGAACAACGAGGCTGAATACGAGGCCCTACTCGCAGGTGTTCAATTGTCTAAAGCGTTGAAAATAACAAGGATAGAAGCTTTTTGCGACTCTCAGCTCGTCGTGAATCAGTTCAACGGCGAATACGCGACAAAGGACGAGCGCATGGAAGCATACCTCGCTCTCGTCAAAACTTTAACAGCTGAATTCGATCTGTTCACCTTGACAAAGATTCCAAGGTCGGAAAACTCCCAAGCGGATGCCCTCGCATCACTCGGCTCGACCGCGAAGCTAGATAAAGATCTTCAAAGAATTGTCAAGGTCGACTTCATTGAAGAACCGAGTATCGCAATCGCAAAAGCAGTCAACGTCCTAACAAGATCTCAGGCAGTGAAGCAAAAAGCAGGTCTAAGCAATGGCTCGCCCGCTCGCTCCGCTGTAGACCCGATGGACCTCGACCACACCAAAGATAACGTCGAACCGGATCCGATGGATCCCAATCAGTCCGATACAGTCGGCACAGACGAAACGACGGATGTGATGGCAACAGATAACGAGCTCGACCCGAATAACACAGCTTTTGACCGTGGCCTTCTCCCCGAACAACTTGAGGAATCCCCAGAGGATACTTACCCATGTAGCGAGGAGCCTCCACCTGAGCATGAAGTCATCGACATTCCCATTGACGACGAGACCACAGTCTATGGATGCGACACCAAGTGGATGGCCAACATTCGCGTTTATCTCGCAGACGGCGAGATGCCAACCGACAAATGGGCGGCTCGCAAGTTAAAGTCACAGTCGTCTCGTTACGTTTTACTTGATGGAAATATTTTCAAATGGTGATTGTCCGGGCCACTACTCGCTTGTGTCGAGGGGCAGGTGGCTCGCGAGATAATGCACGAGGTTCACGGCGGATCCTGCGGTAACCACTCGGGAGGTCGCTCACTCGCCATCCGAATCAAGAGGCACGGATATTTTTGGCCAACAATGATAAAAGACTTCGAGCTGTTCGCAGCAAAGTGCGAGAAGTGTCAACGACATGGTCTGTTCATCCATCAACCGACGGAGTTCTTAAGCTCGGTCACCTCGCCCTACTCGTTTATGCGATGGGGAATGGATATAGTCGGACCGCTTCATCCGTCTCGGCAAAAACGATACCTCGTAGTCCTAACGGATTATTTTTCCATGTGGATCGAGGCGGAAGCATTCGGATCGATCAAGGATAAGCAGGTCGAAAACTTCGTCTGGTCTTGTCGAACAACGCCGCGATGCGCTACGGGCGAGACGCCTTTGGTCCTCGTCTACGGAACAGAATGTGTGATTCCTCCTGAAGTCTATTTTCCAGGAGGTCGCCGACGATTGCTTCCAGAGCAGAAAGGTCTCAATCATCTCCTCATGCTCGACGAACTCGACCTTATCAACGAAAGGCGCGACCAAGCACTTATAAAAATGACCGAATATCAAATTGCAGCATCCAAGTATTACAACTCCAAGGTGCGAGTTCGGCGTTTTTACGAAGGAGACCTCGTCCTTCGCGCAGTATTTCAGAACATTGCCGAGCCCAATGCCGGCAAGCTCGGCGCTCACTGGGAAGGACCATATCAGATCACGAAAGTAGTTCGCCCGGGCGTCTACGAAATCGCCAACATGAAAGGCGAGATGATCTCGCGTTCCTGGAATGCGCGACATCTGAAGAAATATCACTGCTAAAAATACTAAGTCATTAGACTTGAACTACGGGGCGACTTGATCCCTTCATTGGGTACGTAGGCAGCTTGTTTTCGGATGAGTTCAGTTGCCCCCCTTATTCAAAAAAAAGGGGGAGTGGGTCTGTATATTCATACTCCCACTCGCAGTATGTAACGACTTAAGGTTTTAACCAAGTCTTATTCGCTCAACTCGCAAACGACTTCGGTCTAAACGCGATAATCGATTCGTAATAAGCTAAGGTTTTAACCAAGTCTTATTCACTCAACTCGCAA
The DNA here is from genome assembly GCA_963576765.1 of Draba incana. Classification (NCBI taxonomy): domain Eukaryota; kingdom Viridiplantae; phylum Streptophyta; class Magnoliopsida; order Brassicales; family Brassicaceae; genus Draba; species Draba incana. The sequence continues at coordinate 1,704,228 of OY755207.1, read as the reverse complement.
ACGACTCCAGTCTAAACGCGATAATCGATTCACAATAAGCTAAGGTTTTAACCAAGTCTTATTCGCTCAACTCGCAAACGACTCCGGTCTAAACGCGATAATCGATTCACAATAAGCTAAGGTTTTAACCAAGTCTTATTCGCTCAACTCGCAAACGACTCCGGTCTAAACGCGATAATCGATTCGCAATAAGCTAAGGTTTTAACCAAGTCTTATTCGCTCAATTCGCAAACGATTTCGGTCTAAACGCGGCAACTCGCTAAACGACTTAACTGTCTAAACGCGAGATCAATAACAATTAGGCGTCATTATGGCCATAATGGCGACCTGATTAAAACTTCATCATCATTATGAAGTATGCTTATACATCCTCAACGGATAAAGCGCGCTATATAAGTTTAGAGTTCATTACTGGGATTGACGTATTCAGTGCGAGTATTGTCCGTTAGCCGGGATGTCCATCTCGCGAGTCCATCTCGGGATAGGCACATTCAGTAGAATGTGTCCGTTAGCCAGGATATTTGACTCGCAAACCCAGTTTTAAACTTAACAAACTGGTCGAACTTAGCAAATATATATTTGCCTGGATAAGATATATTCAGTAGAATGTAACCAGGATGTTCGTCTCGCAAAACCCAGTTACACTCAACACTGGTCTAAAATTGCAGAAAACATGGCAGCGATATCAATCGCCTCGCTATTAAGCGTCTTAAAACCGCATCGCTATTAAGCATCTTAAAACCGCATCGCCATTAAGCGTCTTAAAACCGCATCAAACCTAAGTGTCTTAAAACCGCATCATCTCTAACAGGCCTCGTCAACAGACTACTAATCGAAAATACAGACAAGAAATTGCTTAAGGGCATTCATATAATTTTGCTCGACCAACTCGGCATAAAAGTATTGTTACAAGTTGGATAAAGCCATCCAGGCACAAAAACAAAAATCGATTCATAAAATCCTCAAGCAAAAACGAAAGCAAATCCTACTGTTGCAAAGACCGGATTAGGTGACAGTCTCGCCATCTTCGGCCTCTTTGTCCTCAGAAGCAAGCTCGCCCTCTTCGACCACTTGTTCTTCGGCTGGAGTAATGATAGCAGCCGAACTCGCAGCCTCGCCGTCCTTGGGTTCTTGTTCCAAAGGAGCCTGTTCGCGAAGAGGTTCAGTTGGTGCAACTGGGATCGGATCAACGGTCTCATCGGCTTCGTCTGACTCACTCTCGTTTAACTCCTCACTCGCGCTTCGCAAGCGCATGCCAAGAGAGCCATCGTTCGACCCAGAAGCTGCATTTATACCAACAGACTTAGCAACAACCTCGACTCGCGGAGATGGAACTATATCCGCTACGGTAATGGGGACAACATAGTTCTTACCTAAGGTCTTCCTCAATTCGAGTGCTATCGCGTCGAAGATCTCGTCGGCTTTTCCGAGCGACGCCTTGTTTTCAGCTAAAAAGGCACGCTCGGCCTTGGGATCGAAGGCCCCCTCTGCTTCAGTATTCTCCATGTCGTCAAGGAGATGGAGATTAGCCTCCGCTTGTGCAAGATAGACCATTTTCTTAATCGGCTTTTTCATCATCTGGTGAAACAGCTCGTAAGCCCGGTTAAGCTGGTCTTGCACTTCGGCGGCCGCAGATCGCCTCGCAGAAGAAACAGCCTCTTCAAGATCCTGCTCGCGACTCGCCTTCAGAGCAGATAGCTCTTTCACCAGCTCGGCGTTGTTCTCCTCGACCTTCTCCTTCTCCTTACCGACTCTGTGAAGGTGCACGCCCAGGTCGTCAGAGCTCTTCTTATACATATCTCGCTCAGCAGCGAGATTTCTCATTTGGGCCGCGACTTGTTCCTTCTCGACCTCTTCTCTCTGCCTGGCCTCGCCTATAATGAGCTCCTTAGACCTCGAGTCTTGATCATACGACATGATCAGCCTGTTGAAATGGGCGATGGCCTGCGAAGGAGTTGACAGTATGAGAAATAAAGCGAAATGAAAAAGAAAGAATAAAGTGTGAAATTACCTTGGCCTGACGAGACACGAACTCCTTGTAGAGCTCGCTCTTTACCAGCCTTTCCGGGATCGGCATACGATCACCCGGATATGTAACCTTAGCCATCATGGCAGCTGCGGCTAAGGGATCAGTGTAGAGCCCATCGGAACCTCCAGGAATAAATTGCCCCGGGGACAAAGTCGGCAGCTCGCGACGAGCCCATCGGAACCTCCAGGAATAAATTGCCCCGGGGACAAAGTCGGCAGCTCGCAGAGGCAGATCGTTTTCTTTTCCGGTGCAATTGGGCCTCAGGCTCGGCGGGCTCGTCAGAAATGGTAGTGTGCTATGAAGTAATAACAGCCAACGCACCACTCGCAGCTACAGCAGCCGCTTCGTCGCCCTCAGCAACATGAGTATTCTCTTTGTCGACGCTCCGCTCGGACGTCTCGACAATGGAATCAGTGGCCTTCGGGTCGGCCTTTCTCTTAGCCTTCTCGGCTTTTCTCTTGGCGAGATCGCGGAAAGTGAGCTTGGGAGGCATTATTTCTAGATCGTCGGACTCGCTGTGTTCGATTTCTTCTTCTTCGTGGTATAAAACGAACTCGCGAGCTAGAATAACCCTTCGAAGATTGAAGTGACGATTCCAAAGGCACTTCCGAGCCTTCAACTTATTGACCAAATAGTCAATGTTGGCAACAGGAGTGAATAGCAGTCTGCTAGCTGTAAAAACAAATTGGCAGAGAAGTTAGTATAAAGCATAAAGGGACAGTTCGCGCGTTAAACATTCGAGAAAATCTACCAAGTGTCCCCCACTTCGCCACCACTAAGTGTTCATCCTCGACCGACGCGGCCGATATCGGCACGAAGAAAAAATAGCTTCTCCAGCCATGATCTTTGTTCGGGAAGTCGTCCAGTATTTTATAAAGAAAACGACTCGCCAGATTGTAATACTTCATGCCACCCGGGTTGGATTGCTTGCGCCATTCAAGAAGGTTGTGTAGATGGCGAACTCCGATGGGCTCGCGACATTCGGCTGCCCGCGTCGTAATTCCCACCAATTGGCGAATCCCTCCCGAGTTGATTTGCGCGAGCGCGATTTTGCGAACCCGCGCGAACCGGAGAATCAGCGCAGGGATGGGGAACATGAGGTAACAATCCTTAAACCAACACGCATAGGCGGTAAACGTGCCGGCAGGGGGATCGTCTTCTCGCTGCTCGATAGAATGCGCAATCATTTCGACCGAGTCGGGAATTCGGCACTCTGAGCGATAATCTTCCAGAAATTCCTCATCGCACCATGAGGAACCTGGAGGCGGGCGTTGCTTTCGCCTCGATTTCTTTTTCTTCTGGACCACCTCGGCCAGCCCGCACGCAGCCCAAGCTTCCAGTCTCTCTTTTTCTACCAAAGAGTTGTACGACCAGTTACCTTCTTCGATCTTTACTTGGAGAGGCAGCTCGGCAGGACTAAGGGACTCGTCGCGGAGTTATGGGATTTCCACAACTAGTCTTCGCTCGTCAGTGGTCGAGGCCTCGCCAACTTGCGAAGGATTCGAAGTCCCAACTCCCTCTTCAAAGCCAATTCGTCTAGCTCGCATTGACGAAGTAGACTCCCCTGTCTCGCGACTTCGTCTTAAGACGGGAGTAGGATAAGAGAATAATTCGGCAAGAGGAGAATGGCCTCGAGCTCGATCATCTCGACTAATAGGGCTCGCCTCCTCGCGGCCCGAAGGACTCGCCTCCTCTTGCCCACCGAGCCCACTGCAACTCGAACTCGCATCTACAATCGACTCGCTATTGGGAGAATACTCCCAGGCCGATTTTCCCTTCTCGGGGAGTTCGGCAGACTTCGCGGATGCAAAAGAACTCGTCGACGATATTTTTCTTTGGATCAAAACTTAAGTTTTTTTAGTTTCTCATAAGAACACTGCGGCGGCGATGAAGAACACGGCGGCGGTGAAGTGATGGGACGGCAAAATTCCTATCTATTACTCGAAAGAAAAACGATAGAAAAGGGAGAGAGAGAGAGCGAACCTGTTTTTTTGGAGGAATGAAAATAATGAGAAGTATCAAGGGAGCGTTGCCTCTTATAAAGACATTTTCGACGGTTCGACTTTCGAGGTGGGCCTCATTTCTTAGTGGGCCCAAAGATTCTGGGCTCAGAAGATCAGTTTCGCGAGATTGATCCAAATCTATGGTTCCACAATTTTTATATGACTCTAAATGCGACTCCGCGAGCTCCTCCTTGATTTGTTTCGCAACTTCATAGTTTCGATATTCTCAGGATTTTGATCTTCAAAGAATCGCGCGACCTCGCGACTTCACTTACGAATAAATCTGCAACTTCAGCATCTCGGAGCTCACGACTCCATCCCAACGAATTGGCTCGCAACTTTATGAAACAAACACGCAAATTCGTCCGATGAACTCGTGCCTTCGACAACTGCATCCAATGAACTTGCAACATCGTCAAACGAATTCGCGACCTCATCTGACAAACTCGTGATTTCGTCAACTCACGACTTCTTTATCTTCATCAAACCAACTCGCGACTTCACCAACTCGCGACTTCATCAACTCGCGACCTTCATCAACTCGCGACTTTCATCAACTCACGACTTTATCTTCATAAAACTTAGGAATTCGGCGACAACGATGACTTGAGTAAATGTGCGACTCGCGCTCTTTTCCCTTTGTCTGGTTTTTCCCACTGGGTTTTCTAGACAAGGGTTTTACCGAGGCTTATTTGCACGTCTGTACATCTTTATCTCGTCACCTCGCAATTTTGAAGGCTTTCAGTCAGCTCGCAGATATCGAAAAAAATCTACCTTGACACCTCGCACTCTCGCACGACTCGCGGATCACAAGTAAAACCAATTCGCAGATTTGCGAGACTAGAAATCGACTCGTCAATGACAGCAACCGACTCGCAGTATTGAGCATTTGGGCTCGACAGTATCGCCGCTACCACGCTAAACGGCCTAAGCGGGAATCGATTTTTCAGACACCCTTACTTCAACACTTTTTAACTAAACTGCTGAACTGGGGGCTAACTGTAGGGGTCAAATCTCCCCTAGAAGAATCGATAAACCAAACGGCTTAACACGTGTTTAACCGGCTCAGCGGTCGAACCCAGAAAACGCAGGCCCGTCAAAGGCCCATCACTGTTCATTCCAGCGCTGTTCAATCCCTCTCAACCGGCCCGGCTCAGAGCGACCGGAACTGTTCAAGTCGCCTCGACTGGAACTGTTCATACCGCCCAATCTTACCTATATATATAGACATGTACCCCTTCACTGAAAGGCCGGTTTTTCTGATAAAAACACTGTTTACAACTCTGATCTTGGTTAATAAGAACAATCTCAAGAACCCTAATTCTATCTTTCTCTAAGTGTTTGAAAACCCTAAAGAAGCTCTATTTTAGCGAATCTTCACAAATTCTATTGTGTGATTATTCCAGCTCGCACACTGGGTTGATGTCTTCCACACCAATCAAGCTTATCATGTCCTTAAACTTGATCCTTGCTAGAGCTTTAGTCAATATGTCCGCCTTCTGCTCGTTGCCAGGGACATGTTCTACTTCAACTTGCCCATTCTCAATGCATTCTCGGATGAAGTGGTACTTTGCAAGTATGTGTTTACTTCTCCCATGAAACACCGGATTTTTTGTAAGTGCAATCGTTGATTTGTTGTCCACACGTATTATCACTTTCTTGCTTTCCACGCCTAACACTTCTCCGAGAAGTTCTTGAAGCCAAATTGCTTGACACGCTGCCGTTGTTGCTGCCATAAACTCAGCCTCGTAGGATGATAAAGCTACTGTTGGTAGCTTCTGTGAATTCCAAGTGATTGGCGCTGAACCATAGTAGAAGATGTGACCTCCTGTGCTCTTTCCATCATCAAGATCTATATTGTGGCTACTGTCGCTATAGCCTACAATTATGTCTTCCTTTCCAAGCTTGAACTTCACTCCAAGACTAGTGGTGCCTTTGACATATCGTAATACTTGCTTAATAGCTTGCCCATGCGATTCCCTCGGATTATGCATGTAGCAACTTAGTACTCCCACTGAGTATGCTAAGTCTGGCAGTGTGTGAAGCAAGTATCTCAAACACCCAATTGTTCTACGATATCTTGTGGCATCTATCTCTGGTTCTTCAACAGCTTTGGTTAGCTTCAAGTTAGCATCCATTAGAATATGAGGTGGATTACAAGTCTCCATACCTGTATCAAACAAAATCTTTTTGGCATAACTCTCTTGTTTAATAGTCATTCCTTCTTCATTTTGTTCAACCTCAATTCCAAGGTAGTACGTAAGCTTTCCCAAATCTGTCATCTCGAACGTTGTTGACATATCCCTTTTAAAATTATGAATAGCTTCAGAAGAAGAACCAGTCACGAACAAATCATCTACGTATACCGCTATAATTAGTTGGTGATTCTCCTCTTTCTTGCGGTATACAGCTTGTTCTTTTGTGCATTTCTGAAACTTCAACCCTTTGAGAACTTGATCGAGCTTGTTGTTCCAAGCTCTAGGAGCTTGTCGCAAACCGTATAAAGACTTGAAAAACCGATAGACTTTTGTCTCTTCTCCTTCTTTATAAAAACCTTCCGGTTGAGTAACATACACGACTTCCTTCAACTCACCATGCAAGAATGCAGTTTTCACGTCCAAATGATGTATTTCCCATCCTCTCGTCGTAGCTAGAGCGATGAGCAATCTGATAGTTTCGATGCGTGTTACGGGAGCAAACACTTCATCGAAATCAATCCCCGCCTTTTGAACATAGCCTTTAGCCACCAGTCTTGCCTTGTGCTTGTTTATGGTTCCATCCGCATTCTTTTTCAGTTTATAAACCCACTTCAGTCCAATTGGCTTGACTTCTGTTGGTTTATCTACTAATTTCCAGCATTGGTTCTTGTTGATAGAGTCAATTTCGGCCTCCATTTCTTCAATCCACTCTTTAGTACCTTTGGCTTCTTCATAAAGCTCTGGTTCACCATTCACTGTCAACAATAACCGAACACATTCTCCCATTAAGACATAATCATCAAGATACTTGGGTCTAGAGACTTGTCTTGAGGATTTCCTTCGTTCTTGTTGAGGACCAGTTTCTGTTTCCAACTGGTTTTCTTCTGTTCCCACATTTTCTTCTGTTTCGTGGACGTTCTTATTAGTGGTGTCCTCATCGACACCAGCTATATTAAACGTACCAGAATCTTGACGTTCCTCATGTTCACTCCAGTTCCAACCCTTGTTCTCAATAAAGATCACATCTCGACTCACCACCACTTTCCTTCCACTTGGATCATATAGCCTATATGCCTTCGAACTAGGTTCCGTTCCAAGATTCACCAGGGGTCTTGACCTCTCGTCAAGCTTCTTAAGATGAGTTCCTTCAATCCTTACGTGAGCCAGGCAACCAAAAACTCGCAAGTGTTCTATATTTGGTTTCTTGCCGAACAGGCACTCGTAAGGTGTTTGATCTTCCAAAGCCTTTGTGGGAACACGATTAATGAGATATGTCGAATGTCGTACTGCCTCTCCCCATAAGTAATTTGGAAGTCTCATACCCTTCAACATACTTCTGGTCATCTCCATCAATGTCCTATTACGCCTTTCAACGACTCCAATTTGTTGTGGTGTATAAGGCGCGGTTAAATGACGTGTGATGCCATTCTCTTCGCAGAAAATGTTGCACTCGGTTGATGTAAATTCTCCTCCTCGATCAGTTCTAAACGTCTTAATTTTCTTGCTGACTTGAGTCTCCACCATAGCTTTAAAACGCTTAAACCTCTCGAATGCTTCGCCCTTTTCCTTCATGAGTATACTCCACATGTATCTCGAATGATCATCGATCAAAACGAACACATATCTATTTCTTGAGGGTGTCGATGGTGATATAGGGCCACACAAGTCTCCATGTATAAGCTCAAGAGCTTGTGTAGCACGAAAACTTGTCTTGGTAGGAAACAATGAATGAGTTTGCTTACCCACCAAGCAAGACGTACATGCGTCAATTTCTACTTCAATTTTCGGCATGCCTATCACCATGTTCTTGTCTCCCATCAACTTCAGTGACCTAAAATTCACGTGACCGAGTCGTTGATGCCATCTCCAATTTTCATCCTCCTTGATTTTTAAGCACAAAGTTGTCCCAATTTTCATGCTTGCCTTGTAAAGCCGATTAGGAGTTCTTGTTACATGAACTAGAACTCTCCCACACGGATCGAAAACTGTTAGGTAATCCTCCTTCATGCGCACTTCACAACCGTTCTCAGTAGCTTGTCCAAGACTTAGTATGTTGTGTTTGAGATCCGGTATATAATAATTGTACCTCTTCTGGCTATCTCCACACATGAGCCGTCACCAAATCTTACTTTTCCTAAGATTCTTTCATTCAGTTCCATGAAAAATGACTTATTCCCGGTCATGTGATTATTTGCGCCGTTGTCCAAGTACCAAACGCTATCATCTCCGGTCAAGATTTCAAGCTTACTCGGTATCACCTTCTCCTCATTTAACAAAATAATCTCATGCATATATAATGCACCATCCGCCACTTGTGTCTCCACCACATTTGCTTCAGGTTGTTTTTGAGTTCTTTCGGGACAATGTTTGGCAAAATGTCCCTTCTTATCACACCGATAACACACCAGTTTAGAGTAATCCTTCTTTTGAGTTTGGTTTTGGTCCGCAACAGCTCCGGTTTGCTGCTGTTGCGAATTGGTTCTTCCTCGACCTCTTCCACGACCGCGACCACCTCTTCCTCTCCCTCGAAATCCACCAAAACCTCCACGCGAGCCTTGTGATTCCGAGTTTGTGTCCTCACCGATACGCTCTTCATACGCTTTCAATCGACCAACAATGTCCTCAAACCCGGTAGTGTTAAGGTCAAGGACTTGTTCAAGAGATGCAATGATGTGTATATATTTTTGCCTTGGTAAGCTTTTGAGAAATTTCTTCACCAACTTTGGTTCCTCAATAGTTTGACCTAGTGATGCACTTCTTGATGGTAGTTCTGATAGCTTACCCGCAAAGTCATCGATGCTATCCGAGTCTTTCATCAAAATTCTATCAAACTCTGTGTTCAACGTTTGCAAACGAGCCTCTCTAACACGATCAGCTCCCATGTGTCGTGTCTTAATCGCATCCCATATACCCTTCGCCGCATCTTGCTCCCCAAGTTGCAAAATCAAAGATTCGGGTATCGATTGGAATATTAGGGCTGTTGCAACATCGTTCTTCTCCGTGTCTGTGCCTCCTGGTTCGATGATTTCCCACACCTTATGAACCTTCAGCGCTACTTTCATGCGCATCGCCCATACGGTATAATTTGTGGAATTCAACATCGGAAACTGAACCGAAGATTGTCCGGGTTCTTTTCGTGAGGCCACCGTCACTTGTCTTTCTTCCATGTCACGCCTTCAATCCTCTTCAGCCAATGATCACCTCTTCGTGCTTTGGTCTCGATCTCGATTTAAGGCTCCTTTAAAATTCTCGGTTTCCTAACAAGAATACACAGTTCTAGTTCTTTCACAACTCAAAATCAAAAGATTTCAAGGATAATAATCTCAGAGTGAATAGAACTTAGCAAAGTGTATTAATGCTCTGATACCAATTTTAAGATAGGAATTGAGAGTTTGTAAAGGAAGAAAAGATGTTTTATTATTGATCTTGACATTGTGGGATGTATAAAATGAGAGTTTTGCTCTCATATTTATAGGAACAATGTGTGGTTGGTGGTACAACATTTTAGTCAATAATCTCACCTAGTCTCTTTGTTTAGCCATCTCTTTTTGACAAACCACCATTGTAAGATCTAGAAGTTGTCTTTGTTGATTTATTTAAAGATTAACCAACAAAAAACATCAAGTATAGTTGGTTATGTATGCAATTTGAGAGAGTTGAGACAACTTGTTGAACAGTGATCACTGAATTGATGTATTACTCTGGTTGATTATATTGTATAGAATTTGAGAGTTGAGATAAATATTTCTTGACAAAAGGGTTTTTGCTTATTCTCGATGTTTCTATTGCGTTTTTTGGATCATCTTATTCACAGCCTTAGAAGAGAAAGTAAGAACTAGGGTAAAACGAAGAGAATCTATCTTTATATGGGAAAGAAAGCTTTTATTTTGTTGGTCACGTAGAGTTTTTGTTTAGACGTTAAGTGTCATTGAATAAATGTACATACGTACATTATATGATCATATTTACATGAGATAAAGAGAGGTGAGGCAAGTAGTTTGATAATGAAGAGGTGCGGCCAAATTTCTACCAAAATTTTTTTCAGGAGATTAATTGGGAATTAGATCCTAAAAAAGGTTAATTTTTAAAATTTATTATTATTAGCTTATGGGTTACCACATTCTCAATCAAATGATTTGTTAGTGGTTTGATAACATTTATTTTTCTTTCAAATCCTTTATACTATTTGATAGATGGATTTTATTATTATTTTATTCATTAAACATAAAAGTTGAGGATAATTTAGAAAGTATTGAATTTTTATAAATTTATCTATTTTAAAATTTAACTAATCTATTATTTATTTTATTTACCAGGGAAAACAAATTACGGGTTTAGCAAAAGAAAAAAAATTAAGTTTAAAGATTACGTCAACACACTTCACAGATAAAGATGAGATTTTTTTTTTTGTCGGCCAGATAAAGATGAGATAAACGTATGTATTTTGCGGCGTTACCCTAAACGTATGTATTTTATGTTATACTATACACTAGTACAAAAGAAAAAGATCTATTATTGAACAAGTCACATGTGGGGCAAAAGGAAGTGTGGGAAGAGGGTCCACCAAGTAAATATGCGTCGCTTACACCTACCATAAGACCAATCACCATTGGAGACATTTTACCAATATTTCACAATATAAAAATATTAAAAACACATTCTCTCTTCTTTTTACTCAATTTTATACCTTCTTTTTCATTTTTTTACTCAACTTTATACCTTCTCTTTCATCCTTTTACTCAACTTTTATTAATTTTATATTTAAACATACCCCAATTATCTCTCTCTTATGTCTTCCCAAGACACAATCTTTCCAACTAAACCCATTATCTCCTCTCTTTACTCAATTTTTATTAATTTTATATTTCAATACACCACACTATTTCAACAAAAAACACTCTATTTCTTCCTTTTACTCAAATTTTAATAATTTTATATTATGAGACACACCCACATTGTCTCCAATGTACATGCTCTTAGGGCATGTTCATTGGAGATCTTATGGTGTTTTATGGGGTGTTCTTAAAATATAAAATTATTAAAATTTGAGTAAAAGGAAGGAAAATAGTATTTTTGTGGGGTATATTGAAATATAAAATTAATAAAAATTGAGTAGATGATGATGAAGTGTTCTTAAAGAAGAGAGAGAGTGTCTAAAATTAGACACTTTTGGAGAGTGTTCTTAATTAAAGTTGAGTAAAATGATAAAAGAGAAGGTATAAAGTTGAGTAAAAGGATGAAAGAGAAGGTATAAAATTGAGTAAAAGGAAGAGAGAGCGTGTGTTTTAATAATTTTATATTATAAGAACACTTCTTAAGACACGACGGTGTCACCAATGAACATGGCTTTAGTAACAAATTTTAAACGATTATTAATTCCTTCGCGATATATTTTCCTTTAAATTAGTTTTTAATTTTGTTATGATGTTAAGCCTTTAATCTGATGATTAATTGCGTTAATTAGATGATTGGCGGAAGAATGATGAGTTTTCAATTACGCTGCCGGGTTTTTTCTCAGAACAAAAACTCACATCTTCACTAACGTAGACATCTATAGTCTCCGACTCTCCGCCACCAAAAACCTAAGCATCCAACGTACATTCCTATATCAAATGTCTTGGACGATCTCAGTATAAGAACACTTATCAATCCTCCATCAATAGTATCAACATAAGTATCTCAACATACATTAAAATATAAAAAATAATACTCCCTCTGTTCCTAAAAATATGATGTTCTACTACTCTCACACTTATTAAGAAACAATTAAAATTTAATATTAAATACATTGATTCTCGCACAAAACCACTTTCCCATACCTATGAACCAATAGTATTCAAACCTTTTTATTTAATACACTTTAAATTTTAAGATTTATTAATATTAAATAATAAAAAGCTAGAACATCATATTTTATGGAACAACTTTAAAATCTAGAACATCATGTTTTTAGGAACAGAAGAAGTATAATATTATATGACAAAAATTGAGAGATTTACCTAAAAGTATTTCAAATGAGAGATTTTGAAATTGGTTTCACAAGTTTTGAGATATCCACCTAATATTATACTATTATTTTTATGTTATATGTAATATTATATAATTATTTATATTTTAATTTTTTTTGAGAGATCCATCTACATATCATTGATGGAGGTGCTCAAAAACACTTGATATTAATGCTGACACAAATACCCGTTACCCATTCTTTTTCATTACCCGGCTCATCTCCGTTTTTTAAAAAGGTACCCGTCGCTTCCAAATCGAGTAAATGATATGTTAATCCAATTATTCGCGGGTAAAGATCGGGTATATAAGTATCCTAAATCACTTATATTTGATAGATTTACTTACAAAATAAATTTTATGGTATATATTACTATGACATTTAAGTTAAAAACTTATTTTTGATAGAGACATCATCATATAAACAGTTGAAAAATTCTTAGTAACATAAAGTTTCATGTTAGTGAATTGCTACTAATAATTTTTAAGATAATACTACAAGTTTCAAATTTTGAAATTTATTTATATTTTTTTAAACTATATGTTGTATACTAGCAAAATTTGATTTTATTATAATGATTATTCATCTTTTGGTATATAAATTTCTTAATATTTGTTTATAAAATAAATTACATTGTAATCATCGGATAAGGGTAAATGGTCGGGTACCCGGCAGGGTCAGCAATTTTTTACATGGTACTCGCTTTTAGCGAGTCGGGTACGAGATTTTTTTTTCAAATATTCGTTAGGGTCGGGTCGAGTACCGGGTATTTCAAAATCTCAGGATACCCGTCTTATGCCCATCCCCTACTTGATATGCGTTGATTGATTTGTGGATTTGGCTCCTCTAGCTGATAAAAGCTTAGCCAAGTCTTATATCGTCGAAAAGTGAAACCTAAACTCCGCCGTTTACCGCTACCATTTTCAACATCATCTCAATTTCTCCTGAGAAAACTCAATTCTAGCTTTTCTTGGAAGAAATTTTTGAAAAGAGTAAGAAGAATAGGACTTATATGGGCTTTATTTAGTTCAGGCCCGAAATAAATTTAAGGCCCAATCGTTTGTTTCTTCTTAAACACGAAATTATTGTTGGCCATCCCCAAAGCAGAGGAAAAAAAACCTAAATGGAAAATATGTCCTCTGGAAAACCTACAAGTCATTTTCTCTCAACTTGTCCATGGACGAATCCGCCAGCAAAGTAATCCTCTTCTTCTTATTCTTTGTTGTTTCTGTTACTCGTTCACTCTCTTTTCCCCTATTGATTTATGGTTAAGAAGAATAGTAGAATTTCTGATTAGATTTTTTGTGACCTAGGGTATGGAATTGAACGGTAGTGATGCAAACAAGCGAAAGACCTGGTAAACTTCTTTTTTATTGAGATTTTGTATCTGAAAAACGATTGGTGTGTTAGTAATATTGAAACAATCTCTCCTAGCCTGCAGGAGAATTATGGATGCGGAGGAATTCAACAATTCGAAAAGGTAAACTTTTCGCCTTTTTTTGCTTTCTGACAAAATATGTGACTTCTTCTTTTGTGTTGATATCATCTCCTGCAATCAAATCATTTCAGGAGATTTTTTCATCCGGAGCCGCAGCCGCAGCCTAGGGATGATGGTATGGATTTGAACGATCCAAGAAGGTAAACTTTTTTATTGAGTTTTTTTTTTGTTTTTCTTTTCTGAAAATAAAATGTGTTTTTCTGATGATATGGATTTCAGGATCGTTACGATGATTGTTTCGGGATATGACAAATCGCTTCCTGAGGATGATATCAAGAGCTTGTTGAGCGAACATTTCTCTTCGTGTGGAGAGATCAAAAAAGTTTATATTCATGCACACGCTGAAAGCCAGATTCACAACAAATATGCTTTCGTTGATATCGCCGGGGTAGGCGCAAAAGAGCAGGCGTTGCAGCTTAATCGAAGTGATGTGGGAAGACACAAGGTCCTTGTTAGGGCTAAGCCCGCTTGGACTAGATTCGGTGGTGAATTTACTATTGAAAAAGCTGTTAAGTGGTCCGAACTCAACGAGAGAACACGCCAAATCCCCCGTGCTGCCATTGTTATGGTTTCCGGATTTGACACTCGGCTTCCTGAGGAGAGTGTCAAGAGTGCTCTGCTTCAACATTTCTCTTCATGTGGAGACATCGAATGTGTTTCCATCCCCAAAGGCAAAGACGGTGGTCTTCACAAGTCTGTGGCTTCTTCTTCCTCTTCCAAGCAAACTTTGTTATGAATTGGTAATTAACTGGAGACTTGTTTTTGGTTACAGAATGGCTGCTGTGCACATCTGGGGAGAAGACGCAGTAGATAAGGCGCAGGAGCTTAGTGGAAGTGACATGGGAGGATGGCAAGTAGATGTTGGCCATTGTTCTGATCCGAGAGACAGAGACATAAGCTTGCACGGCATTCACATGTAGTGACTTGGCCAAGACATTTAAGACATTCACAGGTGATAACCTGGGTCTTTTAAGACTATTGTCTCATTACTATGTGTGAGCTCAATAACCATGTTATGCCATTACCTAATTGTCTGGATCTTATAAGTTATCAACCTCAATAATCGTTATTTAATTGCTTTCATTCGACAAAAGCAACTAGCTTTTTCTTTTCTCTTTTATAAATTAGTTTTATCCTCGACCTAAACCATAGATGCGTGTTTAAACATATCCATATCCAGAACTGAAGTTATTTTCAAATCTCTTGTTTCATTAGTACAAACAAGAGATGACTTCTGCTCAAGTTAAGTTTAATAATATGGCCAAGCTAAGCAGGTGTTTTTTTTCCCTTCAAACTGTTTAAGAAAAGATATCTGCAATAAGGGTCAAGAATAACACGGACTAATAGTGCAGAGAAACATACTCCTTATGCAATCTTTGAAGATTCCGGAATCCAAGTGGTCTCCATCCACTAAGGAACTTTTGATGTTTACAATAACCAAAGTCAGGATCATTGATGGTATCTTTCTGCACGCTTCTGGATGAAAAGCTAAGGAATGCGTTTCATAGGTACATGGAGATTAGAGGGATAAATCCCCTTGTTGCATGAATAAGTGTGGCTCAAGAACTTTGCTTTTTCTTAACATTCATACCAAAAAAAAAAAAAACTTTGCTTTCAATATTTTGATCATTTTCAATATTTTTTTCTTTTCTTCACGCACTTGACATCTGTAGGTTTTGAACTTTCGTATGGTAAGATAGAAAAATCTATTCTCATATACCCCAAAAAGGTATACAAATATCTAATGTCTCGTTATATAACATGACTCATGAGCCATAAAATCATTTGCACGTTTTAATAATATCCAACGGCGTCAAACCGAATCCAATCAATTTTATCGAACCTATAAATTGCTGACGTAAAAAGAACAAAATATACAAAATTGCTGACGTAAGCCATATAATATCAACGATGGGGTAGGTCTTGCGAGTCACGATCTAGAAGAAAACTTTGGCACACCTTTATATTGCAATATTGCATGCCTTGTATGGTACGTCAAAAAATTGATCGAGTACAAGTTACTCTTTCGTTATTATTATTATTTTTTTTTTCTAAATGGTAAATATTTCATTGATAATGAAAAAGTTTAGGTTTACAAATTAAATTTATAAACCTATGGAAATGGTCCCATGGCAAAAAAGAAAAAAAAACATGGAAGCATACATTTTTCAGTTCGTCCGCTCGACATAAACACAAAGGGTTATGGAGCAAAACAAAGTGATGACGATGATGTTATTCCTACAAAATCCGTTGAACGGGATGAGCTTCCGAGCAAATCGCATAAGCCGAGAATATTTGCACCCGAACGCTAGAAGCCTTTCAAAGGAAGCCCGCGAAAGCGTCGTCAACGGTAGAGACCTCACAGTCCTCGATCACTAGCTCCTCTCGCGCTACGTGAGAGTGACTTGAAGTACATTTCCCATGAGCTAACACAATGTAGAAGCCTCGCAAACTAAACAAGTTTAGTCGTACTAGCTCCTCTAGAATTCAGGCTTAAAGCAAACAAACCCTTACGAAGAGCAAGCAACTCATCAACAACAGAGCAACATCAGAAGCAAGACACAACAACACCAAGCCTTACACGAAACCAAAACAAAGCTAGGAAAATGGAGATGCGAGCGCAAAGAGACGGTGGGAAAGCCACCACCGGCAGCAACTGAGTCTAAGGCTTCATCACCGAAGTCATGGAAAGCACAATCCAGAATCAATTTTGACGAAGAAACAATCCTGCGACACCACAGAAGAATGCAGTCCATGTGATTGTATTGCTGCCTACAAGTACAAAACCAAAAACAAAGCATCCCAATCGCCAAGCCTAATCATCAAGCCTAATCCGAATCAAAGCTGACCAAGAACACTACTCTGAACTAGATCCTAAAAGGGTTGCGAACAAGAGACCGAGGCTCTAGAAGCTAAGAGACAGAGCAAAACCAAAACCCCAAAGGCTTGGTGAAGCAACTCCGAATTAGCCTCCAGAAATCTCTGCATACACCACCCAAAGACCCACGACTGACTTACCGGCAGAGACAGAGGCAGAACTCACCAGAAAGGAGCCATCCTCGCGTGGAACCACCGTCGGAGGAGAAGCCCAACCGCCGGAAAAGACAGAAGCACGGTGGATCTTCCAAACAAATCTGGAAGATGTCGAGACCGAGAGAAGAAGGAGAAGCATAGATCAAATCAACCAGACGTCGCTCCACCGTGGATCTATGTTTCTCCGTCATCGGAAACGCGAGGAAGGAGACAGATCCAGAAATAGATCTTCATTGGACGACAAGCGTGAGGCAAGGAAAGGGCCCTAGCTAAACTCCGGCGACGACACTCGCCATCGACAAGCGAGGAGACACTGCATAAGGAAGTCCCATCAACTGAGAGCATAACCCAAGGGATCTAAGGTGGGTGTTCTTATAATATAAAATTATTAAAATGGTTGTAAAAGGAAGAAAGAGAGTGTTAAGAGAGTGTTTTTGTGGGGTATATTGAAATATAAAATTAATAAAATTTGAGTAAAGAGAGTAGAGAGTGTTTAAAAGGAAGAGAGAGTGTGTTAAACTGGATCTATTGGAGAGTGTGTTTAAAAGTAAAAGAGTGTGTTTAAATATGAAATTAATAAAAATTGAGTAAAATGATGAAAGAGAAGGTATAAAGTTGAGTAAAAAGAAGAGAGAGTGTGTGTTTTAATAATTTTATATTACTTTTAGATCTCTTGGAGTGTGCAATGTACATGCCGACCACTCACCGAAGGAAACAGAGCAACCCGAGCTGGGTTGGAGAAGCACAAGTGCCGGAGAAACAACAGAAAATAGAGAAAGAGGTTGCCCTCTCCCGGCACCGGTCGAGATTTTTCGTTATTATTATACAACATCAATAGTTAATTGAAATACCACCTTGATCGGAAGATCACACTCACACAAATTTTATTTTTGTTCCCACGACTACGAGTACTATACTAAGTTGGAGGGGTATATAGTATTGTTAAAATAAATGTTGAAAATCAAATTAAACGATGTCTTGTCTTTATATAATTTCACGTGTATTCGCATATTCTTTGGTTGAATATATACAATTATAAGCATATTCTCTTATATGTTCATTTCCATAACGTGTGTTATTGTGTTTGTTGACAATTTTCTTTCATGTGTTCATGTCTCTTTACAAGTTACAACTTACAAGTAACTAACAAGTCGATCGTAGTATTATTTATCATATGGAAAATCATTTAGGTAAGAATTTTGTTGAAACGAAATTTCTTTCCTGAAGGAAATATATATATCGGGCAGAAAATTATGTATTTATCCTTATTGGTAAAATTTAAAAGTTCCCCAACTTTATATAGGGTACAGGAATTCAATGGATAATAGCCATGACGTGCGTACTTTTGATTTGCCGTTTACTTCCTTGTCTAAAACTCGTTCTTCAAATTTTCAACCACTCTCCATATACATATTTATTAATAACTAGAAAAAGTCCACGCTTTGCGTGAGAAAACTATTTATATAAATTTTAAAATTATTTTAATGTATAGAAGTGATATTTAAAAAATATTCTCACAAATTATATTTGTAGAAATAAAAATATAAAACTATATGATAATATGTTTGAAAATTTTATTAGATGTAAAGACAAACAATATGTTTTGTCTTATTATTTATATTTGATAAAAAAAAACCAATATTGTAATTGACTTGAAACTAAATTAGTGAATTTTCTTATTTATATTGCATAAACATATAAAGGTAAAGTGATTTTAAACTATTTAAATATTGATATATTATAAATAAATTGATTCTTATCAAGGTAAAATGTTTAGATTTCCTAATTATCTTCAATAATAAATTGATTAGATTTTGTAAGTTTATTGTAGTAAGTAAATGTGGACGTTAAATTTAGATGAGATCAATTTGATGGTAAAATAATTAATAATTTGTTGAATTTAAATAATCAAAATGTTATATGGGCGTTTAAAAATTAAATGTTGAATTATGATTGATAAATAAATGGAAAGATTAATTTTGGAATTTTAGGAATTAATACCAATCACGAATGATCATTATTAAAGGTATATAAATTTATTTAATTAAATAGATTCCACATTACAAAAAAAAAAAATTATTTAGCATTTCAAAATATTTCTTATTTTTGTGAATGACTTTTAGAAAAACTTTTAGTAGCGGGTTATATATGTTTCTATCCGTGATATATACAAGTGTCTAAAGTAGTCTAGTGGTTATTCTCCACTTAAATTACTGAGGTTTGCTGAGTTCGAAACCTAGAAAAAACATTTAAAATTTTTTTTTTTAAAATAAAAATTTGTAAAGAAATAGATGATACGTGGCGAGTTGGCTTGTTGTAAACTTTAAAATATTATAAAGATGTGTAAAAAAGTGTGTGTATATATAATAAACCCACATCCTTCTTAAACATTCACAAATAGAAAATGGCCGAGACGACTAAAGGCTCATCAGGATCGTATCCGATCAAAACCGTCGTCGTTCTAGTCCAAGAAAATCGTTCTTTCGACCATACTCTTGGCTGGTTCAAAGACCTAAACCGGGAAATCGACGGCGTCACGAAATCAGACCCGAAATCCAACCCAGTTTCCACCTCCGACCCAAACTCTCTCCGTGTTGTTTTCGGGGACAAGTCTCAATACATTGACCCGGATCCGGGTCACTCCATTCAGGATATCTACGAACAAGTATTCGGTAAACCATGGAATTCGGATCACCCGGATCCAAACCCGGGTCCAGCTACCATGTCCGGTTTTGCACAAAACGCCGAGCGAAACAAGAAAGGAATGTCCTCTGCGGTTATGAACGGATTTAAACTGGACGCTTTGCCGGTTTATAAAGAATTGGTTCAAAATTTTGCAATATGTGATAGGTATGCTGGTTCGGTTCATTTTATCTGAATCGTTACAAATTGGGTTTATAAGTAGAAATTTCATGTTCTTGAATCTTGATCTTGTGCTGAGCAGGTGGTTTGCTTCGGTTCCGGCTTCGACGCAACCAAACCGATTGTACGTGCACTCGGCAACATCACATGGAGCAACGAGCAACGACAAGAAGTTACTACTAGAAGGTTTTCCACAAAAGACGATATTTGAGTCGCTTGATGAAGCTGGTTTTAGCTTTGGCATATATCACCAATTCCCTCCTTCTACTCTCTTCTATAGGTACGTAGTTTAATTCCTTACGAGTTACGACTGAAACCAAAGATAATTTGGTCATTATTCCAAAAGCAAACTTTATATTTATTAATTTTGCGCTCTTTTGGGGCTTTTTGGTGTTAAAAGTTTTTTATAAAAAATAAATAAATTAGTTAATAAATAAAAGTTTGTATGATATGGTTATGGGTGTTAATCAAGGTTTTATTTGGTGACGGTTCGAATTTGTTTTGTTCACATAGATATACTAGAAACGAGTTAACGTGAAACCTAATCTATAGACCTGTATTAAACCAATTATACATTTCACTTTCACAGAATTTATAAATTTCGGCTTCCATTCACTTGTATTTAAATCAAGCTAAGACGACTCATTCCGATTTATGAACAAACCTTCTTACGAAAATTATTAGATAATGATATAATCATCATTATGTTTTTTTTTTTTTTGCTTTTTTCAGGAATTTAAGGAGACTCAAATATTTGAAACATTTCCACCAATACGGAATACACTTCAAGAAAGATTGTAAAGAAGGGAAGCTACCAAATTACGTCGTCATCGAACAACGTTGGTTCGATCTATTGTCTATTCCGGCCAACGACGACCATCCATCTCACGATGTTTCTGAAGGTCAAAAGCTCGTAAAAGAAGTCTACGAGGCCTTGAGATCAAGTCCTCAATGGAACGAGATTCTATTCATTATAACATACGACGAGCACGGTGGATTTTACGATCATGTCCCTACTCCGGTTGACGGAGTTCCTAATCCGGACGGTATCTTGGGACCTTCACCGTATAATTTTGAGTTTAACCGGCTTGGTGTTAGGGTTCCGACGTTCTTTATCTCTCCTTGGATTGAGCCTGGCACAGGTAAATGTAATTACTAATAGGCATTTCATTTTGATGGTCTAATAAACTAATCCTAATAAGTTTAATCTTTTGAACAATGAAATTAATTATTTTGGTAAAATGTGTAGTTCTTCATGGGCCGAATGGGCCGTACCCAAGATCACAATACGAGCATTCTTCAATTCCTGCAACGGTCAAGAAAATATTCAATCTCAAAAATTTCTTGACAAAGAGAGATTCATGGGCTGGTACATTTGAATCTGTTATTACAAGAGATTTACCTAGACAAGATTGCCCTGGTAATTTATCTTTCTACTATAATCTCTAATCAAAATTTATGATTATATAGTAGTTCGAGTAAAACCTCAAGTTTTGGTTTTATTTTGAATAGAAACATTATCAACTCCGGTTAAATTGAGATTGACCGTGGCACAAGAAGATGCACATTTAAGCGAATTTCAAGAAGAGCTTGTACTAATGGCTGTTGGATTAAAAGGAGATCACAAAAACGAAGAGTTGATTCACAAGTTATGCAAAGAAACTTGCGTTGGAGATGCTTCCAAATACATTACAAACGCATTTGAGAAGTTTGTAGAAGAGGGTAAAAAGGCAAGGGAAAGAGGATGTGATGAGAACGACATTGTTTATTGCAAGGATGATGATGACGACGATCATGTTGTGATACAATCACCACCACAATCACAATCACAATCAGAAGTACCACATGATGTTGGTCCTAAGCCGAAAACTCGAACGTCATTTTTTAATAAGTTTTTCTCTTGCTTCGCTCGCCATGATTGAAAGAGTAGCAGAATGACTTTTTTCTTTATCAAAACAAAAAACATTATTTTAGCGAAAAAAAACAAAAACAAAACATTGATTTTTTAACGAAAACATTGTAATTTGCGCGTGTGTGTGTGTGTTGAATAATCCGAGAATGTTGTGTTTTATTCAGGAAAATAAACCTCCTTGTTGTATAATGTGTATTCGTTGTTTAATAATGTATACAATTGTATTTTTTTTAAAGTGTGCAATTCTTAATTTGCATTTTTCATATTTTTTTTAAGAAAGAATATCGTAGGTGAGATCTACTTTAATAATTGGATTGATTTGGTGTATATTTATATCAAAGACTAAAGTCCACTAAACCCAGCTATACTACTGGGGTCCTAACATAAAACCATATAAAACTAATATCCATCCGTTAAGTGATACTAAAAGATATAGTATACTACTATACTCTATTAAACAAAATCAATTTTTTCCAAGTAAAACTTCTGACTCTTAACATTTTTTTTTTCTATAGATAAAATGACACATGCCGAGACGTGCAATAGACTACATTTTAGGCTATTAGCAAATATAATTGGTCAAAACCTAATTCATCTACTTCATATTTTATTTAATGATAGAGACTAATTAGGATATGTATATTTATCAATCAACATAAGAAACAAACATTTCAAGCCAATAGAGAAAACAAACAAATTGCGAAAATGTAACAAACAGACATTATATACAAGCAAAAGACACTCTAAAACGTTTTTCTTATGCACTTAAAAAAACAAAAAGACGTGTAATTCTTCTGCCACTTCACCGACCGTGAGAAAAAAACAAATGCAATGTTATCCAAAAATCACCGTTTATTGTTTTTATATGTGAAAATCACCGAGTTGATCAAACATGCAAAATATATTTTATGGATAGAAGTATCCTAATAACCAAAAATTCTCTGATCTCCTCAAAATTTCGAACCATTTATGCTTTATTCCAAATAGATTATCTTTTTTTTTTTTACCATTCCAAATAGATTATCTACTCTTGAGGAAGAGGTTTTCAAAGGAAAAAAATATTACCTGAAAAATTATACCATTTATGTAACTTACTAACCAAAGAAAATGAATTAACTAGCTAGCCCTCGCTTTACCTAATACCAGTAGTATATAATAAGGCTATCATTTCAACATGACAAAGCTAATTCAAAGAGAAAGAGAAAACAACTTAAAAAGTGAGATTTAATTAAGTATGGTGGAGGAGACAAGCTCTGGCTCGGGTGATGGTTCATCATCTTCTCCGATCAAAACCATCGTCGTTTTGGTCCAAGAGAACAGGTCATTTGATCACATGTTAGGTTGGTTCAAGGAGCTAAACCCGGAAATCGATGGAGTATCCGAATCCGAACCTAGATCTAACCCGATTTCCACATCCGACCCAAACTCTGCTCAAGTCTTCTTCGGAAAAGAATCTCAAAACATTGATCCTGATCCCGGTCACTCCTTCCAGGTACACACACCTCCGGTTTAGTTCCGGTTCACAAAAAAATCTGAGTATGGATATAATAAATACATGTGTATTTAAAACAGTAGACTGAAACAAATTATGGTTTGTGTAATGTGGTTTCGAACTTTCATTACGTGTGGATATAAGTTTCGAATTTTCATTTTCGTGTGGAGATAAATCTTTTGACTTTCAATTCACGGACAAGCAAATCGAGGCTTAAAGTTTGGATAGGTATACTGCTATATGATTGTTTGAGGGGAAAATAACCCAATAAATTCATATGGTTTTTTGTTTAGGATAATTAGCAAAACTAACACACAAAAAAACTATAATTTATAAACTAACCATTTTTCGCTCTTTATCTCTTCCTATCTCTCTCTAAGCAATTTGTTAGTTTATAGTTTATAAATTATAGTTTTTTTTTTTGGTTATTCCACAAATTCACGATTTTGTTTATCGGTTCTTTTTTTTGGGTTTAAATTTTAGAAGTTCGGTTATTTTTGAAATTTTCGGTTTGCTAACCATTACCCAAATTAAAAACCCTTAACCGACCAATGATACTATTTTCTTTGAATTTCAGGCGATTTACGAGCAAGTGTTCGGAAAACCATTCATCGACGAGAGTCCGTACCCGGATCCGAAGATGAACGGGTTTGTACAAAATGCGGAGGCGATAACAAAAGGAATGTCGGAAAAAGTGGTCATGCAAGGGTTTCCGCCGGAGAAACTTCCGGTTTTCAAAGAATTAGTTCAAGAATTCGCCGTTTGTGACCGATGGTTCTCGTCGTTACCATCGTCAACGCAGCCTAACCGACTCTTTGTTCACTCGGGGACATCCAACGGTGCGTTTAGCAACGATACTGATTCATTGGTTCGTGGGTTTCCTCAGAAGACAGTGTTCGAAACACTTGAAGAGAGTGGTTTCACGTTTGGGATTTATCACCAATCTTTTCCCAATTGCCTCTTTTACAGGTAAACAAACTACTTTTCTTTATTTTGTAACAAGTCAAAAGTTACTACTAATTAGGATAACGCAGAGAATATTATTATATGAAGAAAAAAATGATAATGACGAACGGATTGTTGTGACATCTGGATTGTAATATGTATATAATCACTTGAAATATAATTTAAAATGAACCTAAAATACTCCATGTTTGATTTTTAAAAAATAAAATAAAATAAGTTTCCTGTAATAATCATGTAGTTGAGTGCTTTAGAAAAAAAGGGCACATGCTTGGAATCTTTAGAGCGATTTTGTAGTTTATATAAAGTGGAGTTGATTAATGTATTATTAAAAATTAGAAGAAAATAAAAAAGAGTATGAAAAAGATAATTGTCAATTTTCGTACTGTGAAATAATATGTTTCAGAGCATAATCACTAATCAGAGATTCGATTTTTGAAAAAAGAAATCAAAAATTGGATTTTGCATGTGTCCCACTGACCAAGGAACAAGTTGTGTCCATTTAATACTTTTTAGAAATAGTTAGTTAAAAAGCATGACTGCATGAGTCATGTAAATGTAATTAATCCAACCACTAACACTAATATCTGAATTTTAAACTCAATTAGGAACATGAGGAAATTGAAGTACGTAGACAACTTTCATCAATACCATTTAAGCTTTAAGAGACATTGCAAAGAAGGGAAGCTTCCAAATTATGTTGTCATAGAACCAAGATACTTCAAGGTTTTGTCGGCTCCAGCCAATGATGACCATCCCAAGAACGACGTTGTCGAGGGCCAAAAACTAGTCAAGGAGATCTACGAAGCCTTAAGAGCTAGTCCTCAATGGAACGAGATACTCTTTGTTATTGTTTATGATGAACATGGAGGTTACTATGACCATGTCCCAACTCCAGTCATTGGTGTCCCAAATCCTGATGGTCTTGTTGGACCTCCACCGTATAACTTTAAGTTTGATCGGCTCGGTGTTAGGGTTCCTGCTTTGCTTATCTCGCCTTGGATCGAACCTGGAACCGGTACGTTTGTGTTTTTATTAGAACCAGTTTGTCTTAGTGTAGCGGTATATATGGTCATTAGGATTAGGGTTTAAGGTTTAGGATAGGGATGTTTAATCTGGATTTTGTTTTGGTTCAAGTTTATAAAATTAGTAATCAAAATAAAATTGAATCTAATGCACCGACTTTTGTTATAGATTCATCAATGTAACAATTTTCGTAATTTACAATAGGATAACAAATGCAGTGTTCTACCCAATTAATTTGTTGTTATACATAGCTCTTTTTTACCATTTGGCCTGATGATCTATAATAATTTCTTGTTCGTAACACAATTTTGTAGTGTTACACGAGCCAAACGGACCGCAGCCAACATCGCAGTTCGAGCATTCATCGATCCCGGCGACACTGAAAAAAATATTCGACCTCAAGAGCTTTCTTACAAAGCGTGACGAATGGGCTGGAACATTTGACGCCGTCATTAACCGAACCAGCCCAAGGACTGACTGCCCCGGTAACTATCGGTCACCTAGTCTGTTATGGTCCATAGTATATGCAAAATGTTCGCTATATAAATTTTATCTCCCGATTTTTTCAGTTACATTAGCGGAACCTCCAAGGGCAAGAGACATAGACATTGGAACACAAGAAGAAGACGAAGATCTCACTGATTTTCAAATCGAGTTGATTCAAGCAGCGGCTGTAATCAAAGGAGATCATACTAAAGACATTTACCCGTTGAAGCTCTCGGAGAACATGAAGGCTTTTGACGCGGCTAAGTACGTAGAAGAAGCTTTCTCTAGATTCCATGGAGAGTCTAAGAAGGCTAAAGAAGGAGGTCGCAATGAACATGAGATCGTTGATCTCTCTAAAGGATCTACTCGTCACTCGGATCCAAAAACTTTTATTGGAAAGGTGTTCTCCTGCTTGATTTGTGATAATTAAACTTGAGTGATCTTGTAAAATTTGTGATGTTTTATTCCGGATTTTATATGAAGAGTGCTTGTACTTTTATCTTTATTCCATTTTTTTATTAAGCAAAGAGAGATTGTTGATCAAGAAATAAAAACAGAACAAAAGTCAGAAACAGAGGAATTGTCAAAACAGAACAAAAATTCAGAAACAGAGGATTTGCCAAAACAGAACAAAAGTCGAAATGTAAATTGAACATGAAACTAAACTAGTGGTTTTGTTTATTTGTAATGATGAAACTTCTTCCTCTTCTTGATATGACAATTGCAAGCATCCACGGTCAAAGAAGTCATACAACCAAACTTCCTTTTAACTTCTCTCCACACACTTACCTTCTTCTCTTTCACCGTCTTCGTTGTGCAATGACCAACACATTCAATATCTCTTTTCTTGCTGTAATCAGATTCAATGTCAAGCTTCAACAATTTCTTACTCATATTCTCCATTTCATCATCTTCCTCTTCTTCGTCTTTCGCCTCTACACATTTCCTTTCTCGAGCCACCTTATCGCGAATTTGCTACTGAGAAGCAAACAAAACTTTCAAAACAATCCTCAACGGAAGCTTTTCGTTCTTTGAAGCATGTTCGCAAGCCTCGGGTGATAGTTTACTACATTCAATAACTCTACACAGTTCCATCTTCTCCGATTCAATCAAATCTTTACGCGTCTCCAAGAAAACATCAATCGCTTTGTATATTCCATCAGAGTAACTTAACACCTCGCAGGACGGTCAGCAACCGCTATTTCTCCTAACTCCTTAAACGTTTCTTGCGACATTGACTAACCGCGAAACATCTGAGACATTATAGTTATCAAAGCTGTTGAGAATTGTTCTCAAGAGCTCGGTATCATATGATCCATCTTCTTTTGCAAACAGAATCATAAGATATGTCAAGCTGTTTACTTATCGTAACTTCAACCCATAAGATTTCTACTCTAGTCATTATAGCCTTCCTACTCTAATCTCTATGTCTCTACTCTACTCTAGTCATTATAGATTTCTACTCTAGTCCAACATGTGAATATTGTCCAACTCTATGTCTCTCGGTCCAGAACAGTGGCCAACATCTACTTCCCATCCTCCCATGTCCCTTCCACTAAGCTCCCGCGCCTTCTCTGCTACGCCTTCTCCCCAGATGTGCATAGCAGCAATTCTGTAAAAATACTCAAACAAAAAAACAAGTCTCTAGTTAAATAACAACTTGAGAGATAATTAAGTTTGCTTGGAAGAGGAAGAAGAAGGCACAGACTTGCAAAGACCACCGTTTTTGTCTTTGGCGATAGAAACACGTTCGATCTCTCCACATGAAGAGAAATGTGTAAGCAGAGCTCTCCTGACACTCTGCTCATGAAGCCAAGGGTCAAATCCCGAAACCAAAACAATAACAGGACGGGGGGTTTGCCGTGATCTCTCGTTGAGTTCGGACCAATGAACAGCATTTTCAATAGTAAATTCACCACCAATCTAGTCGAAAACGGCTTATCCTTAACAAGGACCTTGTGTCCTCTCACATCACTTCCATTAAGCTGCAACGCCAGCTCTTTTGCGCCTACCCCGGCGAAGTCAACGAAAGCATATCTGCAAACACACAAGACAAAAAAAACATGTTAGCAGTATTAATATAACTCTTGATGAGCTAGCTGGGGAAATTTGGAGGAGGGGGAGGAAGAAGCCACAAACTTGTTGTGAATCTTGCTTTCAGCGTGTGCATGAATATAAACTTTTGTCATCTCTCCACACGAAGAGAAATGTTCCCTCAACAAGCTCTTGATAGTATCCTCAGGAAGCGATTTGTCATATCCCGAAACAATCACCGTAACGCTCCTGAAATAATTTGGTTCCACGAGATGATATCAAAACGAAACAAGAACACATTTTATTTTCAGAAAAGAAAAAAAACTCAATAAACAAGGTTACCTTGTTGGATTGTTCAAATCCATATCATCCTCAAGCTGCCATGCGTGATACATCCTCGCAAGTCTCCTGAAACAATTTGATTGCAATAGATGATATCAACACAAAAGAAGAAGACATATTTTGTCAGAAAAAAAAAAAAAAAGAAGGAAAAGTTTACCTTCCTCGATTGTTCAATCCCATACCATCGTCAGGCTGCGATTTGTGATCAAATCTCGCAACTTTACTGAAATAATTTGATTGCCGGAATTGATATCAACACAAAAGAGAACACATCTTTTTCAGAAAAAAAAAAAAAAAAAAGAAAGAAAAGTTTACCTTGTTGAATTGTTCACCATATTCCTAATGCTCCTGAAATAATTTGATTACAGGAGATGGTATCAATATTACCAACACACAAATCTTTTCAGATACAAAATCTCAATAAAAAAGTTTACCAGTTTTTTCGTTTGTCTGCACGCATTTCCATACCCTAGGTCACAAAACATCTAATCAGAAATTCTACTATATTTCTTAACCATAAATCAATAGAGAGAAACAGAGGCTAAAGAGTGAACGAGTAACAGAAACAACAAATCCCGTAAGAAGAAGAATAAGAAGAAGAGAGTTACTCTGATGGCGGATTCGTCCATGGACAAGTTGAGATCCAGAGGAGATATTTTTAGGTTTTTCTTTCTCTGCTTTGGGGACGGCCAACAATAATTTCGTGTGTAAGAAGTAAGAACAAACAAACGATTGGGCCTTGAATTTATTTCAGGCCTGGACTTAGTAAAGCCCATATAAGTCCTAAATCTTCTTCTCACTCTTTCCAAATTTTCATCCGATAAAAAATAAGATCCCCCTCATCCCAAAAGATTGACAGAGTAATTTGAGTTTTCTCTGCAAAACTTGAGATGATGGCGAACGGTGGAGTTAAGGTTTAGTTTTTCGACGTTAAAGCATGTGACATCATGTTCAGTTTATATAAGTCTATGTGTTTAGGATTTTACTTCAAATATATATATATATAATTAAGTATAAATAGAAATGTTATGTAAACTTTGCAAGTAACCTAAATAAATTGTTCAAAGTGGCAACTCTCTGCTAGTAAAGAGAAGCCAACATCTGACAAAAAGATCGAAATGGGGGTAATCTTGCGTAGGAATAGCGTGGAAATTTATGATAGACTCTATGAGATCAAAAAATCTCCTAGTCAACACTTTCAAGTTAAACTAGCATTTGCTACATGGACTCAATGACTCATTCTTCCCCAACCGACTTCCGGAGTTGAAAGCACATCCATTTCACTCTGTGAATGATGTTGATGCGGAGAATGGCCTTGCTTGTTTCACCTGCTCCTCAACGATGCACTTATTGAAGTTAAATTTGAGTTTGAGTTATGCTTAAATGCTTAATTATGGGTTCAAGATCCAAATATGATATTTGAACCAAACCTAAAATTATAATTTTCAAAAAATATTTTAGAAGGCTATCACCTCCTTAAACGTTTTTAGAAAATTCTTTAAGATATGATAATGCAGACAATGATGTAGATAATCCAGAGAGTTATAAGATAAGAAGATAAATGTTTTTGAGAATTCTTAGAGACTCGTAAAATATCTAGGAAGTAAACATGTTAGTAAAATATTCTTGAGCTTTTGTCAGAGATTTTCAGGAGGCTATTAATACCTCCTCACCCCTTCTCATCCTGTAACACACATTAAAGTAATTGAAGTTGAACAAGTGAGTAAAGAATAAGTTCAAAGAAAGAGTGTTCCAATTCATGTGTTCTCTAAGAATCTTTCAAGTATCTCTTAAGAGTTCTTCCATATTTCTTCATCATACTTAGATAATCTTTTGTTTGTTTCGACTTTCTCGGGTTGTGCGGTATTTCTTCATCATATTTCCTCACCACTATCAATAGAGGTTTCTTTACAACACTACTCACACTCGTTTAATTAAGGTGGCTCAACCTTCTTTTGGATGCGATATTTCCAACTCATGCAAACCAGGGAACTCAGTGCTGTCACTGTATAAAAAAAATGTAGGCGATTTCCCCTACACCAGTTAATGGAGTTCTAGATAGCCGCAAGCCTATTAGTTATGAATGCAACCCATCAATTAAGTGTAGATTCAAATTTTAGTAATGGATTTGTGCTTGTTTTAAGTGTAGATTAGAATGCCTGAGGTAAGAAAGATAAGTATACACATCGTTCTATTGACTAGCTATTATGGTTCATTGGTAAATGGATGTATCTTTGCAGGGCTCTTCAAATATGGCAGAAGATTTGGGTTTTCAAGTTGCTTTGAAGCACAAGTAAATTGATTATCAAAGGACAAAACACGATCAAGCACTTTCAAGATTTGACGAAGATGGTTGTCGACAAGCTTTCAAAGTGGGGTTGTCTTCATAATTAATTTTCATAATGTTTATCATAATATTTACTTTATTGTCGACAAGCTTTCAAAGTGGAGAATTTGCACTCTATATATATAAAGTAGTTTGTCTTAGTGTAGCGGTATATATTGTCATTAGGGTTAGTGTTTAAGGTTTACGATAGGGATGTTTAATCTGGATTTTGGTTTGGTTTAAATTTATAAAATTAGTAGTCAGAATTAAAATTGAATATAATGGCCCGACTAGTTTGTTATAGATTTGCCCGACTACCCCGATTAATTTGTTGTTATACATAAATCTTTTGTACCATTTGGCCTGATGATCTATAACAATTTTGTAGTGTTACACGAGCCAAACAAACCGCAGCCAACATCACAGTTCGAGCATTCATCGATCCCGGCGACACTGAAAAAAATATTCAACCTCAAGAGCTTTCTTACAAAGCGCGACGAATGGGCTGGAACACTTGATGCCGTCATCAACCGTACTAGCCCAAGGACTGACTGCCCCCGTAACTATCGGTCACCTAGTTTGTTATGGTCCATAGTATATGCAAAATGTTCGCTATATAAATTTTATCTCTCGATTGTTTCAGTTACATTAGCGGAACCTCCAAGGGCAAGAGACATAGACATTGGAACACAAGAAGAAGATGAAGATCTCACTGATTTTCAAATCGAGTTGATTCAAGCAGCGGCTGTAATAAAAGGAGATCATATAAAAGACATTTACCCGTTGAAGCTCACAGAGAACATGAAGATTTTCGATGCGGCTAAGTACGTAGAAGAAGCTTTCTCTAGATTCCATGGTGAGTCCAAGATACTCGTCACTCGAATCCAAAAAAATTTATTGGAAAGGTGTTCTCTTGCTTGATTTGTGATAATTAAACTTTGAGTGATTTTGTAAAATTTGTGATGTTTTTTCCGGATTTTATATGAAGAGTGTTTGCATTTTTATTAAACAAAACAAAAATCAGAAACAGAGGATTTGCCAAAACAGAGGAAAAACAGAGGAAAAACAGAACAAAAGTCGAAATGTAATTGAACATAAATTGAACTAGTGATTTTGTTTATTTGTAATGATGAAACTTCTTCCTCTTCTTGATATGACAATTGCAAGCATCCACAGTCAAAGAAGTCATACAACCAAACTTCCTCTTAACTTCTCTCCACACACTTACCTTCTTCTCTTTCACTGTCTTCTTCGCGCAATGACTAACACATTCAAGCTTCTCAATATCTCTTTTCTTGCTGTAATCAGATTCAATGTCAAGCTTCAACAATTTCTTACTCATATTCTCCATTTCATCATCTTCCTCTTCTTCGTCTTTCGCCTCTACACATTTCCTTTCTCGAGCTACCTTATCGCGAATTTGCTTCTGAGAAGCAAACAAAACTTTCAAAACAATCCTCAACGGAAGCTTCTCGTTCTTCGAAGCATGTTCGTAAGCCTCGGGCGAAAGCTTATCACATTCAAGAACTCTACAAGCTTCCATCTTCTCCGATTCAATCAAATCTTTACGCATCTCCAAGAAAACATCAATCGCTTTGTATATTCCATCAGAGTAACTCAACACCTCGCAGGACGCAGCAACCGCTATTTCTCCTAACTCCTTAAACGTTTCTACCGTTAAACAAGAGTCACTCGCAGCAGCCTCGAACAGAAACTCTTCCAACATTCTCGCGACATTGACTAACCGCGAAACATCTGAGACATTATAGTTGTAAAAGCTGTTGAGAATGGTTCTCAAGAGCTCGGTGTCGTATAATCCATCTTCTTTCGAAAATAGAATCATAAGATCTTTCGATGTAGCAATGTCAAGCTGTTTACTTATCCTAACTTCAAACCCTTTTCGACAATCAGCGCAAGCATCAAGACAAATCGATTCTTTAAGCGATTTGAACAAGAATCCACACGAGATCGCTCCTCTTACTTGTGGTAAAAGTCTCTCAACAGCTTCAATTACTTCTCTTTTGTATCTTGAAACGCTTTCATTTTCCTCGAAAACCCATTTTCGCGTGTAGTTACATACCGATGCAACGAGGTTTTTCATCGCGGCATTATGTTTACTCGATTCAAGAATCAATGATTCGTATAAACGAAGAGGTAATGTAATTAGGTCTTCGAGTAACCTAGGTTCTTTGAGAGCTTTATCGACAAGTGAATCTAAGAAGAAATCGATGAGTCCAAGATCGGCTAGCTTGTCTAGAATCTTATCGTTGCATACACGAAGAGCTTTCACGGTTTCGGTCCAGCTCGTAAGAATTTTTTGTTCCAAGAACATTACTGCCTTGTTCAGCAAGTTATTAGAGCTATGATCATCGTTCATCTCTAGGTAATGAGCAATGCAGATCACAGAGAGGATGTTTTCAGATGATAATTGGATTTTGTAGCCAGAACAGAATCTAGCCACGAGCTCGAATGTTCTCGAGTCGATGTGCATGTCTCTGAATATCCAACGCACTTCATCGATCTTGTTACACTCGAGCAATGTTGTCACTTTTGCTGATTTCCTAGCTAAAGTCTTTAAAATAAAGACCCAAACCTTTGAAATCAGAAGAAAATCGAAAATGTGATAAATAACGGTGACATCGAATTCAAAACCTTACATTGTGTAAATGAAATGGGATGCCTTTCACATAGAGGTTAAGATCTGGTGACTTTGAATTTCTACAAATGATGAACATTAGGGTTGTTAGTATTTCGCGTAAAATTAACCTAAATGGGAAAGATTAAGATTCTTACCGGGTCAATGTGTTCTTCGGATATCGATTCGACATTTTGTAGTAGCTTTTGATTAATCGAGAGATTGTGTGTGTTTGAAAAAAAAACTAGTAAGAGACTATAGATCAATGTTTGAAAAAAAACTAGTAAGTAACTTGTTGTTGAAGGAACAAGAAGCTTAAGCAACCATGGAGAAGGAAGACAATAGCATTTCTGAATAACTGAAGATTGAGTCAAAAGTTATAACAAGAAAAGAAAAGAAAAAGAGACGTTAGAGGAAAAGTGTGGTTCTTGCTGAGATTTAGGAAGAATTGTTATGATATTGTGGGATTTCTTAGAGAAAATGTAAGAAATTATGAAAATTCTTCGTTACTTGTTTCCTTCCTCAGCTATATTTTTGGATATAAACTAATCAACCAAATTTAATTTGAAATATTCACTAATCAGTTTCTTTTTCTCCTCATATCATGGTTTATAGTTTCACACGTTGTAATAGATAGAGACAAATATTTAAGAAAATGAAAAATATATGTTAGAAAAAGAATGAGGAAATCATTAAGAAACAGGGTAAATTATAATTTATCAAATCGTATAATCATTTCCACAGTTTTACATTTACTATAATGACAGCTAAAAACAAGATTAGCTTGGTTTACACAAGACAAAGAAATGAAAGTTACATATTATATTGGTAAAATAAATGGTTACAAATTACAACACTTAAGAGAAACAACAATTAATGAGAAATGATTTTTTGGTACAGCATGAGATTTTTGTAGAGACAGAGGCACACAATTTGATTTGAGTTACTGGTATGTAACCAATTTAGAACCTGGATAAGAGAACAACCTCATAGTGTTTCCATAAGTTAACTCCGCGAGCTCTTCTTTCTTCGTGTTTGACAGGTTCGCAACATACTCTAGTACCTATTAATCGCGGAAAAAATTAGACATGAAAATGTGTAATCTAATCAGCAGAAACAAGAAAACATTAAGGTGAAAATAATAATAATAACATACAGAAATAATGTTTGCAGGCTCATTGAGAGTTGGTTTTGGATCCGAAGAAGTCTCATCGGATTTTGGTAATCCGTCAGGCGAATCTGTCTCCAATAAGAACCTATCGGAAGGAATCTACACAATACCGGAAACAATAAGATCAATACTTTCGTTATCCCGAAACTTGTATTGTTAGAGAGAAGAAAAACAAACCGATTTCAAAGTTTTCTTTGCGATTTTCTCATCGATGTAAGTGAACCAGCCAGATAAGGAGAAGTATCAACCAAGCTCAGCAAGTTTAGGAACAACTTCAGCAGTACCATTGAATGAATGAAGTATCACACCCGCGGGAAAAGGCCCTACGGATCTACGTATATCGAGAAATTTAATACGCGACATAAAACATAACGGCTTTTTGCCTTACAATATCTTTGAAAATGCAACTTGTGGTACCTCATTATCTCGAGGAGATCATCGAATGCATCGATGCAATGAACTGCTACTGGTTTGTTAAGTTCTTTTGCAAGTTCAAGTTGCGGGCGAAACACGGCGAGCTGGTCTGCGTAATCAATTCCTGATGCTAAGGGACTTTTGTCCAAACCAATCTACGCAACAAAAAAAAAACTAATTAATCAAACATATTGATGATTGAACCAATGAATTAAACACTTCAGAATTCAGATTTAAAAAAAAAAAAATAGATATGAGTTTGGATGAATCAAGAGAGAAAAAGACTAACTTCTCCAACAGCAGCGGTAGGAGTTGTCTCAAAGAACTTCCTCAATGTTTTAAGCCAATGAGGACTCCTATCCGCTATAAACCTGAAAACAAAACAAAAAAACATAGAAAACATTAAGAATAAGCTTCGATCTTTTTCGTATTAATTGAAAATCATTTCCATATAACATCCATACCAAGGATGAAGTCCAAAGCAAGGAACAACAGATGGATACGTCTCTCCCATCTCTTTCACCAAGTTCCAATCTTTCTGGCTCCATAAACAAAACCCGTTAAAAAATATGTATTTACGTGTGTAACAGTGACCGAGTAATCAAGAAAATTTCGAAAAAGTACCTCGGAAGTTCCATTGACTGCAAAATTGGTAACACCCACAGCTAAAGCATTAGCTATGATCTCAGAGGTTTTGTCAATGACCCGCTTGTCTTGAAGGTGACAATGAGCATCAAACAACTTCATCTTGACCTTGATATTTTTAGTTCTGCTAGATCTTTGTGGTTTCTTTCTTCTCTTTTGATGTTCTTAGATTATCTGGAGAGACATATATATATATATATATAATAAAAGGGTTATCACAAAGCGTTGACTTTTGGGATAGTTTGAGGTTAAAGTGAGAAATGCTAAGAAACTCTGATCTGGATTTACTTGAAATTGAAGACTGAAATGTTAAATAAAAACATTTCGTAAGAGTATTAACCTAACTTATGTCAAATTAGAGTTAAGGAGTAATTATAAGACTTAAATAAGACTTATCTCTGTTTGTGTATTATAAAGAAGGAAACAAAGACAACTCATATGTTTTGTTTAACACACTAACATATGCAGGTAGGCATGTCTTGAAATATGGGTTTTTGTTATGAGGCATTGACTTTGCTAGTTCTCTACTTTTCTTTAAACAAAACAGAGGATTATGCTACAAGTAATAGCTAGAGAGATGTCTATGATTACCTTGGCTTCCGTTTTTGTTAACTTGAACTTACCTTCTTGTAAGGCTTGTGGAGTCTGAGGCAATGAGAAGCAGATAAAGAGAAGTAGCCTGTGCCGTGGAACACAAGTCTTGGTACGTTAAACTTGTCAGCGACTTTAGTTGCACAAGGGAAGAACATATTGGCGACTTAGACAGTCTGGCTTCATTGTCTCGGTGAGCTATTCTAGTTACTCTTCGAAATAACTCATTGCGAGTAGAAACTTTTTAACTCAAGTCACCTTTGCTTAGGTTAGGGCTATAGAAGATTGAAATCGGTATTCTCGCATCCTTGGGGCAAACCAAGCTCTGTGCAAGGGAATTTGAGGATCTTGATGGTTTATGTTTTAGAGTCTCGGGTTCTCGTGGTTAATGATTTGATAGGTTTTTCAAAGAGAATGTAGTTGAGAGGTGTAGTGAGGATTGTGGATTTAGCTCCCTTGGTCGCAAAGAGCTTAGCCATGTCAAGAACTAGTATCATGAAAGGGAAGAGCAAGAAATGGAGCTTAGAGACTTTTTCAGAAGTTTCCATGTTTTGGTTGATGAGAAAACAAGATCCAGAGCCAAATAGAAAACAGATATGAATGTGAATGTAAGTTTAATATATTATTATTGGATTTGGGAGATATGAATGTGTATAAATATGTTCAACAATACTTATATATATATATATTATATATATATATATAAGTTTACAGGTAAAACTACTTTTCTTTATTTCATAAATGTCAAAAGGTACTAATTATGGTTATAGGACAGATTTAGAAAATATTATTATGTGAAGAAAAATAAATAGATGATGAAGAACCGACTAATTGTAGTGACAGTTGGGTTGCAATATATGTATCTGATCATATGAATTGTAATTTAAATAGAGCTTACAGACGTTTTCCTATGTTTTCATGTTTTGGTTGATGAGAAAACAAAGCTGTAAAAGTTTCAGAAAACTGAAATTCATAAAAAAAGCAACAAACAAAGTCTTAGAAAAAGTCTCAGGAAACTGAAATTCATACAAGAAGCAAATCACAGACGCATGATCACAACTGCCCGAAACATGTTGTATCCCGTGGCAATTCGGAAGTAACCATCATCCCAACGCCATTGCCGTAGCTCTCCTGAGACTCAATGAAGTCAACGCCGTTCTCGTCAACGCCGGAACCAACTGCAAGAACCTCGCGAGCATCTCGAAATGTCCAAGAGTGTTCAAAAGGTTTCGGTTGCGCAATGTAATCTCGTCATCTTCTGACGGAAGAAACACACCAAACCTATCCCAAGAAAAATACGACCATAGAGAAGGAATACTCACCGAGGTTGGGGAATAGATGAGGTTATACAAAATTACCATCTCGAGTAAAACCCCATCACCATCAAAATCAACACCCAAGTCATAGATGAGTATAGAGGAAGGAGCAAACCGAGCAGGCGGGTTCTCTTGGTCATACATCATTTGAGAGTTCAAATCAAAGGTAAGCGGACACTCCTCGGCCAAGACAAGGCCATGATCAAGGAGGTATGCGGTGGCTGTCTCCAAAAAAATCATTTACAATAGGGAATGAGATTGATGAGTTCTTGGATCGCGAGACATCCGTCAATTGGAAAATCGGGATGATAGCGATGCATGATCGCCTCAAGCTGTCTAGAAAGAGGGATTGACCAACATAAAAAAGTTTCTTCTTCTTCTTCGCATCAAGGTCCTTGTTCTTGTTCACATCGTTCACAACACGAGCCACGCCATCTTGATTAATGGTTTCCTCTTACGTGCATCTTTGGTTCATAATTTCATATTACTTTAATCTTAGCTAGCTCATAGATTCCCAATTGTAATTAAATAAAAAAAATGTGGCAGCATCAACAATCTACTAACTTTAAGTTCATACACTCACACATAACGTATCCAATCTCCTTCATTTCTTTCTAGTTTAATCAACAAAGTTTAGCAATAAAATGGTGTACATTTAGCTCCAGAGATTGCATAAGAGATAAAATATTAATAAACTTAAAATCATTTACATTAAAAGCTCTATAAAATTAATAAGTGAGAATTCTTATATTTTACTCCCTCCGTTTGTTTTTAAATGATGTTTTAGGAGTTATTTTTGTTCACAAATAAGTGATGTTCTCACTTACCAATGCATAATTGACTTTTTAATATTTTTGACTCTTGAAATTCTGCAGATTGAATTTTTATTGGTTGAAATATCTTGGATAAATAACACTTAATGCTTTATTTCAAAAAACAAGATAAATTTAATGATTTATTAATAGGAGTGTAGAAACCTTAAACATGAGTTAAAAACAAGGGTTAATTAGGTGTATAATAGTTTGGAGACCTTTAATTAGGTGTATAAAACGGGGAGTATTAATGTAGCAAAAAATTAATCTACCGAAAGATTAATTGAATGAAAATTTTATTCAGGTGCGGAAAATTCTATTAGTCATTTGCCTCTATAACTTCCTTTACGGGCCTTAATTTATCATCTAGCTTCTTTAGCGCTTGTAGCTTATATTTTTTAATAGCCGACAATAGTTGTGGATGATCAGATCGGTCCCTCCGCCATCGTCGCTGGAGACTTCGAAACCACATGAAATAGCAAAAAATTAATCTACCGAAAGATTAATTGAATGAAAATTTTATTCAAGTGCGGAAAATTCTATTAGTTTATCGAGTATCAATTTATTGAGGTTGTACTGTACTTTACATCTAGTATTGAAACTACGATTTCAATTGTTGAATAGAACCCATAAACCATAGACATTCCAGAACTAATTAAAAATCAATAAAACCGAACACAATTTGAACCAAACATGAGATGAAAGACAAGAAGTGGCCATCAAGATCGTTTCATTGCTGCTGAGAGAACAAAATTGAGAATCAAATCCATTTTTTGTGAATTTACAAAAAAAAAAAATGTTATTATGGAAAAAAAAATAGAATTGAAAAAAAGTAATTTCAGCCGTCACAATCAAACGCACCGTCTAAACAAGGCAAAACGAAAAGGTTTCCTCTTCTTTTTCTCTAATATAGTAATATTCCTTCCTCTTCCAAATCTACGAATTGATTACACACAGAGAGAAAGAGACAGGAAGAGAAATTCGTAAGAAATATGGCGAACGATCACACCGATGACTTAGACGAGCTTCTCGATAGTAAGTTTTCTCTTCAATTTGATCTGATTTTTCTCTGTACCCATTTATCTTGATTAGTGAAAGGATTCGTCTTTTAGGGTTCTTTTCATAGATTGTTCGTTAAGAATTCTGGGGTTTTCTCTGTAATTTGTATCTCAGGCGCTTTGGATGATTTCAAAGATCTCAATCTTTCTCAAAGGTTACTCCTTTATCTCACTCTCTGTCCCTAATTGCAATGATCCTTTGTATTTAGCTCCAAAGCTTCAAAATTTGGATATGATTTAGCTCTGAATCGTAATGATACTTGGTTTTTAGCTTCAAAGTTTCAAAATTTGGATTTGAATTTGAGATTAGAAGATTTCTTAGGTTTCTATTATGTTTGATTAGTTATTTGGGGATTGTAGAAATCAAAAGGAAGAAGAAGAAGGGAGGAAGAAGAAGAAGAAAGAAGAAGAAGAGAAGGGTTTGTTACCAAGTGGAGTACAAGGACTTGGAATGGGATTACCTGATATGAGAAGCAAGAAGAAAGGTAAACAACAAGTTTCTAAAGATGATCATGTCGCAGAAGCTCTTGATAAGCTTAGAGAACAAACTCGAGAAACCGTCAAAGGCTTAGAATCCATTTCCTCAAAACAGCCTCCAGTAGCTTCTGAGGATGATGCTATGGTCGAAGATTTCCTCAAACAATTCGAAGATCTCGCTGGCTCTACGGTTAAAAAAATATCGTCTTTTATCAGTAGAACTTGTTCTTGAGATAGTGTTTATGTTAACGTTCGCGTTGTTTTTTGGTTAAGGACTTGGAATCGATGGTGGAGACGATGATGCAACAGCTATTGTCGAAGGATGTTCTGCACGAACCAATGAAGGAGATCGGTGCGAGATATCCGAAATGGTTAAAAGAGAATGAAGGGAGTATAAGTAAAGAAGATTACAAACGTTATTCGCAGCAGTATAAACTAATCGAAGAACTCAATGCGGTTTACGAGCATGAACCGGATAAATCGTCTAAGATTATGGAGATTATGCAGAAGATGCAGGAATGTGGACAACCACCGAATGATATTGTTCAAGAGATGGATCCCGGGTTTGATTTCGCAAATCTTGGCCAAATGTGAATCCGTCCTCCCTCTTAATGTTTTCTTTTATCGGTCTTTCCGACTTTAAAAAGAACTAATGTTTTGTGTGTTATATATCATTTGCAGAACTCCAGAGATGCTCGAGTCGTCGCCAAATTGCTGTATTATGTGATGTTTAAATGTACTCATCACGGAACCAAACTGCTTCGAGAAACTCTATAATGTACGATTTCAATTTCACCTACACATACGGAAAAAAGGAACGGTTAGTGCGTATAGATAAATATCATTGTCATTTTGATGAAAACCAACCACGTAAATGATAAATCTCTCTCTTCCAAAGGGACCACTCTTATCAGTATATGATTTAGACGTGTTAATCAGTAACACCGCGAGAGCTCAAGCCCTTTCAGACATAGACGGCCTACAAGGGATAAGATTTTATGTTCCTCTTCTAGTTTTCTATAAACCAACTAGTAATCATCTGATGGTCCGGTCGTAGTGATCAAGAGACACTGGCTTTACTATTATCCGTTCGCTAGTAGGCTTGATCCGGCAAGGCGTAAACCGGAATTTAGCAGTTGAGTTTGCTCTTCTTCCTCCTTAGTCCTTTGATGTAGAAGGTTAGAGTAAGAAGTGTTGAGCCAAAAAAAAGTCTTATCTACTCAGTGTCATTTTCGACGAATTCATTCATCCAAATCCAACAATATGCTTGTGATATACATCCAATGGGATTCAAATGTTTTAGTAGGGACACTTGTTTTCAATATGCAATTTAAGTAGGTCCAATGAAACGCATTATACCGGAATACCAAATTAACAAATATTTAAATGTTTTAGGTATAGTAGGGGGAACTCGTTTTCAATATGCGATTTATATATGTCCAATGAAAACGCATTATACTATTAACAAAAAAGTCAAAATACCAAACTAACAAATATTTCTATTTTTAATATTTGCAACCACTAGATGTCTATATATTATGTGGTTGAAACGGTATCTTTTGGTTAAGTCTATCTTCAAAATATCAAAACCATGGACCATCATCAAGTGGCTCTCCCACAATCCACCACCATCGGTCTCTCATTCAAGGTTCATCGCAAGAAGCCGGAGCTAGTCACTCCGGCTAAGCCAACTCCACGAGAGCTCAAGCCTCTTTCCGACTTAGACGACCAACAAGGACTTAGGTTTCAAATTCCGGTTATTTTTTTCTATAGACCTAACCATACTACTAATCAAGACCCGGTCCAAGTGGTCAAGAACGCTCTTGCTGAGGCGCTGGTTCACTATTACCCGTTCGCTGGTAGGCTCCGTGAAGGTCCAAACCGGAAACTCTCCGTGGACTGTACCGGAGAAGGTGCTCTGTTTATCGAGGCCGATGCTGACGTGGCGTTTGCTGATTTCGAAGTAGATGATGCTCTTCTTCCTCCTTTTCCTTGCCTTGAAGAACTTCTCTTTGATGTAGAAGGTTCTAGTGAATTGCTTAACACTCCTTTGCTTCTTGTCCAGGTATATCAAATCAAACGTGACATCTTTACATCTTTTTATTGTTTTCAAAGTTAGTTGAGTTTGTTTAACAAATTAAAAGAAAAAAAGTTTGATGAGTATAAAACGGTTTACGTGTAGGTCACGCGCTTAAAATGTGGCGGCTTTATCTTTGCGCTCCGTTTCAACCATACCATGACCGATGGAGCTGGTCTGTCTCTCTTTTTGAAATCACTTTGCGAGTTGGCGTATGGGTTACACGCGCCTTCAGTTCCGCCAGTGTGGGACCGACATATGCTAACTGCGAGTGTTGATGCTAGTGTGACCCACACGCACCGTGAATATGAAAATAATGTTGATACCGACTCCATGCCTATTGGAGTCCCATTCGTTAGTCGGTCTTTCTTTTTTGGACCAGGAGAATTCTCCGCTATACGAAGACTTCTCCCGTCCGATCTCCATAATACTAGTTTTGAAGCGTTGACCTCATTTTTATGGCGTTGTCGGACGGTTGCATTGAATCCTGACCCGAACACCGAGATGCGAATGACGTGCATCATTAACTCGCGTGGGAAACTAAGTAACCCACCTCTACCACAAGGTTACTATGGAAACGCTTTTGTCATTCCTGTGGCAATAGCAACCGCTGGAGATCTGACGGAAAAACCGCTTGAGTTTGCTTTGAGGTTGATACAAGGGGTGAAGTCGAGTGTGACAGAGGACTATGTTCGGTCGGTGACGGCCTTAATGGCAACTCGAGGCCGGCCAATGTTTGTGACGGCTGGAAACTACATAGTGTCGGATTTGAGACATTTTGATTTAGGAAAAGTTGATTTTGGGCCGTGGGGCAAGCCCGTGTACGGTGGAACCGCTAAGGCCGGTATCGCGGTTTTTCCTGGAGTGAGCTTCTATGTGCCGTTCAAGAATAAAATGGGAGAGACAGGGACCGTCGTGGCGATTAGCTTGCCGGTTCCTGCTATGGAGAGGTTTGTAAAAGAGTTGGACCATTTGTTAAAATGACCCGTATGCGTCTAATGGATTTGAACAAAAAAAGATTTCAAGAAGTTTATTATGTCTTCACTCTAAGAGCTTATTCGAGACATTATCATTAATGTACTAATTAGTGTATCATGCATAATAAAATTCATTACATCAAAAGAGACTCTTTTATAGACCTAACCATACTACTAAAAAACAAAAAAAAATTCGAAAAATATCGTCTTTTATCACTAGAATGTGTTCTTGAGATAGTGTTTATGTAACGTTCGCCTTGTTTTTTGGTTTATAATTTGGAATCGATGGTGGAGACGATGATGCAACGGCTATTGTCGAAGGATGTTCTACACGAACCAATGAAGGAGATCGGTGCGAGAGATATTCGAAATGGTTAAAAGAGAATGAAGGGAGTATAAGTAAAGAAGATTACAAACGTTATTCGCAGCGGTATAAACTAATCGAAGAACTTAATGCGGTTTACGATAATTCATCTAAGATAATGGAGATGATGCAGAAGATGCAGGAATGTGGAGAACCACCGAATGATATTTGTTGGAATTGAATCTTTGATTATAACCTGCAAAAGAGAAAGCTTCAAGTGAGAAGATGAAGAACAAAGCAAAGCATCAAAGAAGAAGACGACAAGAAGAGGAACAAAAACAGTCAACAGTTGGGCTTTGAGTGGTTTTGTGTTAATGAGCCATAGGTTTGGTTAAAGCCCAATAATGTGACTTAGTTTAGCTAACAAAGTCAGACCAAGATAAGAGTGTTGTTGTTAGCTAAGTAGTTGTTGGAGTTATTGGAGTTGGCTTGTGTAAGAGAGCCTAGGATGTAGAAGCATGGATGCAAGTGTGTGTGTCTAAGTAAAAGCACTATATGTATGAGTGTGTGTTGTGTAAGAAAAACAAGAACAAGTAAACAAAAACAAAACAAAAGATATAGAGATAGAGAGAACTAACCTTTGAGAGTAAACAAAGGTTAGATGCAAGAAATCCAACAATATTGTTCAAGAAATGGATCCGGGTTTGATTTCGCAAATCTTGGCCAAATGTGAGTCCTCCTTCTC
Source organism: Draba incana (assembly GCA_963576765.1). NCBI lineage: Eukaryota > Viridiplantae > Streptophyta > Magnoliopsida > Brassicales > Brassicaceae > Draba > Draba incana. Next base: position 1,660,795 of record OY755207.1, on the reverse strand, counting down.
CTAATGTTTTCTTTTAACGGTCTTAGCGACTTTAAAAAGAACTAATGTTTTGTGTTTATATATCATTTGCAGAACTCCAGAGATTCTCGAGTCGTCGCCAAATTTCTGTATTATGTGATGTTTAAATGTAATCATCACGGAACCAAACTGCTTCGAGAAACTCTATAATGTACGATTTCAATTTCACCTACACATACGAAAAAATTAACATTTAGTGCGTATATATAAATATCATTGTCATTTTGATAAAAGCCAACCACAGAAATGAAAATTTCTCTTCCAAAGGGACCACTCTATCAGTATATGATTTAGACGTCTTAACCAGAAACACCGCGAGAGCTCAAGCTCCTTTCAGACATAGACGGCCGACAAGGAATAAGATTTTATGTTCCTCTATTAGTTTTCGATGAACCAACTAGTAATCATCATTCTGATGGTCCGGTCGTAGTGATCAAGAGACACTGGCTTTACTATTATCCGTTTGTTAGTAGGCTGGATCCGGCAAGGCGCAAACCGGAATTTAGCGGTCGAGTTTGCTCTTCTTCCTCCTTAGTCCTTTGATGTGGAAAGTTAGAGTAAGGAGTGTTGAGCCAAAAGAAAAGTCTTATCTACTCTGTGTCATTTTCGATGAATTCATTCATCATATGCTTGTGTTAAACATGCAGTAGATAAGGAGTGTTGAGCCAAAAGAAAAGTCTTATCTACTCTGTGTCATTTTCGATGAATTCATTCATCATATGCTTGTGTTAAACATGCAGTAGATAAGGAGTGTTGAGCCAAAAGAAAAGTCTTATCTACTCTGTGTCATTTTCGATGAATTCATACATCATATGCTTGTGTTAAACATGCAGTAGATGATATACACAAATAATAATAATAATAATAATAATAATAATAATAATATCTAAAGGAGCAGAATTAAATATGTCCAATGACGATTATGAGAGAAGATGCGGACTGCGTTTCCACGACAAATTCGGTTGTAATTTTTATTTTTTTTGTTTAATTAATTATGGGGAACTTCTTCCCCATTCACCAAAAGAAATATGTCCAATGAAAACGCACTATACCGTTAACAAAAATATATCAGAATACCAAACTAACAAATATACCCCCCCTCTGTTCTACAATATAAGATGTTAAAAAGATTTTTATTTGTTTAAATATATAAGATATTTTACTAGTTTATATGCAGATTTTAATGTTATTTGGTTTTTTTGACCTTTTAAATTTTGCTGTCTTTTATATGAGTGGTTCAATTACTTAACTTATAAATATTATTTTGTTTTATTTTTTTTCTTCTTAATTCTTGCGCATTCAACTGAAACATCTTATAAAATGGAACGGAGGGAGTATGTGCAACTAGTATATATATGTCTATATATTATGTTGTTGATACAGTATCTTTTGGTTAAGTATATCTTCAAAATATCAAAACCATGGACCACCATCAAGTGTCTCTCCCACAATCTACCATCACCGGTCTCTCATTTAAGGTTCATCGCAAGCAGCCGGAGCTAGTCACTCCGGCTAAGCCAACTCCACGAGAGCTCAAGCTTCTTTCCGACTTAGACGACCAACAAGGACTTAGGTTTCAAGTTCCGGTTATTTTCTTCTATAGACCTAACCCTACTACTAATCAAGACCCTGTCCAAGTGGTCAAGAACGCTCTTGCTGAGGCGCTGGTTTACTATTACCCGTTCGCGGGTAGGCTACGTGAAGGTCCAAACCGGAAACTCTCCGTGGACTGTACCGGAGAAGGTGTTCTGTTTATCGAGGCCGATGCTGAGGTGGCGTTTGCTGATTTCGAAGAAGCTGATGCTCTTCTTCCTCCTTTTCCTTGCCTTGAAGAACTTCTCTTTGATGTAGAAGGTTCTAGTGAGTTGCTTAACACTCCTTTGCTTCTTGTCCAGGTTCGTATATCAATTCAAATGTAACATCTTTTCAATTGTTAATGTTTTTAAATGTTAGTTTGAGTATATAACGGTTTGCGTGTAGGTCACGCGCTTAAAATGTGGCGGGTTTATCTTTGCGCTCCGTTTCAACCATACCATGACCGATGGAGCCGGTATCTCTCTCTTTTTGAAATCACTTTGCGAGTTGGCGCATGGGTTACAAGCACCTTCAGTTCCACCTGTGTGGGACCGACATTTGCTGATTGCGAGTGCCGATGCGAGTGTGACCCACACACACCGCGAGTATGAAAACAAGGTCGAAACAGATGCCATACCTATTGGAGTTCCTTTGGTCAGTCGGTCTTTCTTTTTTGGACGAGGAGAATTCTCCGCTATACGGAGACTTCTCCCGTCCAATATCCATAATACTAGTTTTGAAGCATTGACTTCATTTTTATGGCGTTGTCGAACTGTTGCATTGAACCCTGACCCTAACACCGAGATGCGAATGACGTGCGTCGTTAACTCGCGTGGGAAACTAAGTAACCCGCCCCTACCACAAGGTTACTATGGAAACGCTTTTGTCATCCCTGTGGCAATGGCAACCGCTAGAGATCTGACGGAAAAACCGCTTGAGTTTGCTTTGAGGTTGATACAAGGGGCGAAATCGAGTGTGACAGAGGACTACGTACGGTCGGTGACGGCCTTAATGGCAACTAGAGGCCGGCCAATGTTTGTGACGGCCGGGAACTACATAGTGTCGGATTTGGGACATTTTGGTTTAGGAAAAGTTGATTTTGGGCCATGGGGCAAGCCGGTGTACGGTGGAACCGCCAAGGCCGGTATCGCTCTTTTTCCAGCAATGAGCTTCTATGTGCCGTTCAAGAATAAAAGAGGAGAGACTGGAACTGTCGTGGCGATTAGCTTGCCGGTTCGTGCTATGGAGAGGTTCGTGATAGAGGTAGACCATTTGTTAAAACATTTACCATGTGCCTTATGAATTTGAACTAAGAAGTTTACTATGTCTTAATAAGCCCTTGTTTCAAAAAAAAAAAAAGGTTGACTATGTCTTCGCTCTAAGAGAGTAGTCAAGACATTATCAGTAATGTAGTAATCAATGTATATGCATAATAAATTTGGTTTAAGTAACTAGAAATTTCTCTTCTATTACTTTTATTGGTTTCAAATGGTTTATGTCGTGGATTTAAACGTGTTCATGAAAAATTATCCAAAACTTTGGGTGTATAAATCCACTTGTGTGGGCCACATGATAAGTTATCTAAACCGAAATTTGAAACATTCTTTTCAACGACTAAATATGATAGTACAAAAAAAAGAAAAACAATGAAACAAAGGCAAGCCAACTAAATTGAATGTAGACAATTTAATAAGCTACAAACTTACAAAGTAACTGAAAATGTTTTGAGCTTTTTATAAAAAAAAAAAAAGTTTTGAGACGCAATTTCAAAGAAAACAAAACCAGAAGCAGAACGTACACGATGCTTTTTACATTTTCGTCACTTATAAAAATTTCCTTCCATATTCGAGAATGTCTCTTCTATTTTTTTTGTTATCAACATATTTCTAAACTAAAAGTTAAGTCACAAGATAGATATAACAGTTTCTAAACCCTTTATGGTTGGCTCCCAACAAATATTCAGAGTACAAACAAAACTTTAAGTATTGTCTAATATTAAATTAGTATATGACATAATTATACGTCTACCTTGTTATTCACTTATACATCCATGGAATATATGTTATTTTTGTCATGTTACTTTTAAAAAATGTCAGTGTTATTATTCTAAAATTTTATTATCATTTATGTTTAAATTAATTATGTTATATTAAGTTTTTTTTTGTTTTTTCATTTTTTTTCCAAGTCTCCCACTCCTCCACTCCTCCACTCCTCCAGATGTTGACACATACGTTGCGTGGACAACAACTACAACTACCTAGTGTACAAAACTTTCAACTTCTAAAGCCATGTGATAAATCAAACAGTCACGAAAATGTAAAGAAAACCTAAAAGTTAAAATTTTCCAAAGCATTATATAGTACTATAATTATTCCCAAAAAAAAAAAAAAAATACTATACTTGTCGATAACAATTACACAAAATTTCAAATCTAGATAACCCACATAAGAAGAAATGTGCACTAGTTTCTATCATGCATATCTCTTCGAATCGGAACACCGAGAGAAAGGACACGTGTCAGATTCATTAGATCATCTGCGCCACGCGATGTTCTGTTTATTAGCTCTGATGTGTTTCGGTGAGAAACTAAAAAGAGAGGAAATCAGAGAAATCGAAGAAGCTCAGTACCAAATGGTCATAATTATGAGTGGATGAAGTGATTCGTGCAGGAAGAAATATGAGGAAGCCTACTTAGGAACCTTGTTTTTATTTTCACCTTTTGGTTTTGTTTTCTTTTCCTTGTTTCAAGTTTTGAGCCATGACCATATGAATGCTATTATTTTGAGCAATCTTTTTTGCTTTGTATCTTTGGTTGTCATAGATATATAGTCTCGAACCTAACTTCTTTTTTCTTGTAGTAGATAAACATGATGAATGTTTGGTTTGTGGTCTCTAGTGAAAAAGGAAGAAAAAGAGTGAATTAACTATAGGGGTTTACTCAAATGACCTTGGAAAGTTCGTTTTCCATAAAACAGACCTCCTCCTCAAAAAGTTGTGTTTTCGAGAATTTTTGCCCTTTTTACCTTTGTTGGCCTTGATAACAAAAAACGTATTTACGAAACTGCCATTAATGAATCGGCGGGAAAAGTTCCCGCCAATGAAAATAAGTCTACCATTCTTTGATGGTAGACTTATTTCCGACAGGTAGACTTATATTTTGGTCGATAGACTTATTTTTTGATCGATGGACTTATTTTTTGATCGATAGAGTTATTTTTTGATCGGTAGATTTATATATGAACGGTAGACTTATTTGTCCACTTGATGGTAGATTTATTTTGGAGCGGTAGACTTATGTTGTGATTGGTAGATTTATTCCGAAGATTGATAGATTTATTTCCTTTAACGATAGAGTTAAATTTTCGTGATAGATTTGTTTTGAGACTGGTAGACTTAGTGACTGTAGTGATAGACTTATTTTACTGACTGTAGTGATAGACTTATTTTAGTGGTGATAGATTTATAGTAATTGGTAGATTTAATGATTTTGACGATAGACTTATTGAATCTTTTTCTGTTTTACTGGAACGATTTCCCGAAAAACATTGGTAGACTTATTTTTTCTGTTACGATTTCCCGAAAAACATTGGTAGACTTATTTTTTCTGTTTACCTTATGGTAGATTTGTTTTTCGGATGGTAGATTTGTTTTTCGGATGGTAGATTTGTTTCTCGGATGGTAGACTTATTATCTGGAGATGATTTTCATATAGTTGTGGTAGACTTATTATCCGACGATGGTTGTTCATATAGTTGTGATAGACTTGTTTTCCGACGATGATTGTTCATGTAGTTGTGATAGACTTAATATCTATCACATAGTTGTGGTAGACTTGTTTGGTGACATAGTTTCATATAGTTGTGGTAGACTTGTTTGCTGACCTAGTTTCATACAGTTGTGATAGACTTGTTTGCTGATCTAGTTTGTTTCACATAGTTGTGGTAGACTTGTTTGGTGACATAGTTTCATATAGTTGTGGTAGACTTGTTTGCTGACCTAGTTTCATATAGTTGTGATAGACTTGTTTGCTGATCTAGTTTGTTTCATATAGTTGTGATAGACTTGTTTGGTGACATAGTTTCATATAGTTGTGGTAGACTTGTTTGCTGACCTAGTTTCATATAGTTGTGATAGACTTGTTTGCGATGAGGTTATTCAAATTACAATGTTGTGATAGATTTGTTGTGGTAGGTGGTAGACTTATTTTGTAATTACGTTTTTACCCTTACGAGAGACACATATTTGCACGAAAAACCTGCAACAATGGTGAATTTTTAGGGTGCCGCCGCCATAGCTCAAACTCATTCTTTCTCCATCTTTGCTGAATTTCTCCACCTTTGATTTGATTTTCGAGCAAAATAAGAGGTTAATTTGTAATGGAAAATGTAATTCTTGTATGTGGTGGATGGCGTTTTGTCAAAAATCGCTGGGTGTTCTTCGTCGACAACTCAAGAGGTGGTAGAGTGGTTGGAGTGGATGATGATACCTCGTTCAACGAATTCCTTCAAATGGTGTACGAGGATTTCGGGGTGGATCCACAAGTTTTCGAGGTTAAGTTGAGCTACAAGTTGGCAAGGAAGTTTTTGTTAAAGTTACCACTAGATACACCACCAATTTTTGTTGGGAATTCAAGACAGTTGAGGAGTTTTGTGGAACAATTCAAGAACGACACGATTCGTCTATGCGTCGAAATTAGTGACAAAATTTGCAAAAATGATGTTGGTGATGGCAAAAGAGAGAGAGCCGTAGATGATGAAGATGATGATGATAGTAGATTTGACTATTGCGACGATCCCGACGGTGCAAGCTCAGATGATGAAGATTATGGCTCGCGTTGTGGTACACTTATTTCAGATGAGGAAGAAGACGAAGATCCTTCAAAAAGTCTACCACCTAAGAAACGGGGTGTATCATCATCGATTCCTAAAAGTGTTCAATTAGAAATGCGGTCCGTAGACTTAGCTGTTGGACAATGTTATGCAACAAAAAAGGATTTGGAGAGGAGGTTGGAGATTCTTGTGGTTACACAGAAGTTTGACTATAACGTGAGAAAATCAACTCCAACGCTCTTGACGGTTCGTTGTTGGGTGGAAGGATGTACATGGAGGGTTCGTGCAGGAACAATTGGAGGTAGTGACAGTTTCCATATCAAGACTTATATTAGAACACACTCGTGTTCGGTAACTGAACGTTCGTCCCGTGCTCGGAATGCAACGTTTAAATTGCTAGGCCATCTCTACAAAGAATTCATTGGTGGTGTTGGACCAACAGTTTTGCCAAATCATCTTGCTGATGCTATAACAAAACGATTCAGAATAAAGGTATTTGTAACGGTGATGGTAGACTTGTTGGTATTTGATGGTAGACTTGTTTATATTGATGATAGACTTGTTGGTATTTGATGGTAGACTTGTTTATATTGATGATAGACTTGTTGATTTTGATGATAGACTTGTTGATATTGATGATAGACTTGTTGGTATTTGATGGTAGACCTGTTTGCATTTGACGATAGACTTATTTTATCTACCTTGGTAGATTTATTTGTTGACTTTTTGTTTGTCAATTGGGACAGGTGGAGTATTGGAAAGCCCATAGGGCATTAAGGTATGCTAGAGAATTAGTTACAGGAACCCCTGAGCATGGTTACGAAGATCTTCCGACGTACTTATACATGATTAGGCGAGCTAATCCAGAGACACTAATAAGGCTTGAAGTTGATGGTGAGAATAGGTTCAAGTTTCTTTTCCTTGCATTTGGTGCAAGTATACATGGTTTCCAGTTTATGAGGAAGGTTGTTGTCGTTGACGGGACATATTTGAAAGGAAAATATAAAGGAACATTACTAATTGCGACGACCCAAGATGGAAATTTTAACATATTTCCTATTGCTTTTGGTGTTGTTGATACCGAGAATGATGAGTCTTGGGAATGGTTCTTTAGACAGCTACACCGAGTAATCCCAGATGATGAAGGTCTTGCGATTATCTCGGATAGGCATCGATCTATAGCGAATGCGATAGAGAAGGTATACCCGCTTGCTTCTCGTGGTATTTGCACATACCATTTGCATAAGAACATTTTGCTGAACTTCAAAGGTAAAGAATCATTCGGACTAGTGAAGAAGGCCGCCACCGCGTATAGGCTTGTAGAGTTTAATCAGTTATTTGCTGAGATTGAGGCTTCGTATCCTGCTCTTCATGCGTATTTACAGAAAGCTGATGTTCGTTTATGGACTCGTGTTCATTTCCCTGGTTATAGATATAACTTCTTGACGAGCAATATAGCGGAGTCCATTAATCACGTCCTGAAAGATGCTCGGGCATATCCAATTGTGCAACTTTTAGATACTATAAGGTCGATGTTAACCAGGTGGTTTGCTACTAGAAGGAATAACGCGTCTTTAATGACTACAACCCTCACCACTGGGGTTGAGAAACTGCTTCAGGTTTGATTTATTCGTTACATGGTAGACTTATATTTCAATTATGATAGACTTATAGGCAAATTATGGTAGACTTATATATGACGGTAGACTTATAGACTTATATTTAGATTTTTATGGTTTTGATGGTAGACTTGTATTGAAATTTGGCTTGTACTACCATTTTGTACAGGAGAGGGTTGACAAAGCGAGGCTCTGGACTGTACAAGAGATAAATGACGACCAACTCGAAGTAACCCTGGGGTCATCATTGCATGTTGTAAATTTGGGAGAAAAAACTTGTACTTGCCTAAGGTTCGACAAAGATAGAATACCTTGTGTTCATGCCATTGCACCAGTAGAAAAAGCGAAGATGTCACGGGTCGACCTTGCCCATGCGTACTTTCACACTAACTACTTGTACAATGGTTACTCAAAAAGTGTTATGCCAAGAGATGTTGCACTTCCCGCGCCAAAAATTGTGACGGCGAAAGTTTGTAATCCTCCGATCGTCCGTGAACCACCAGGTAGGCCAAAACACTCAAGGATTAAAGATGCTTTGGAAATTGCCATGCAGCGGAAGCGACCTAGAAAAGATCACAAGTGCTCAAATTGCCATGAACACGGTCACAATCGTGCTACTTGCACAAATTAATGTATGTGTCTACCAAAACATTCGATGTGTGCTCTCTCTTTCCTTAAAACATCAAAGTTGTTAATACATTCATTACATAACAAAATATACCCTAAACAAGTCTATCATTGAAGGTAAACAAGTCTACCATCGAAGGTAAACAAGTCTATCATCAAAGGTAAACAAGTCTATCATTGAAGGTAAACAAGTCTATCATCGAAGGTAAACAAGTCTACCATCAAAGGTAAACAAGTCTATCATCGAAGGTAAACAAGTCTATCATCAAACAAATACCAACAAGTCTATCATGAAATGCAAACAAGTCTACCATGAAATGCGAAAAAGTCTATCATCAAAAGTAGATTTCATTACATAACAAAATATACAAGTCTACCGCAATGTTCTGTATATCAAATCAACGGTCACAAAAAGGACTTGTCTAATTAAGTCTACCATACTTTTGAAGGACCACCAAGTGTACCATAATGACACATATATGGTCCTTTGAAAGTATACTAAGTTAAATGGTACTACAAAATATACAAGTCTACCGTAATGTTCTGATTTGTACTCAATCTACGGTAACAAAAGGACTTGTCAAAATAAGTCTACCATCATGTTGCATCTCACTGACCCGAATCTGTTTGCAAAGGGATCCTATCATCTGATTGCCCATGAGGATTTGGATCTGACATTTGGATCATTCGTTCCCCATCTAACTCGTCTAGCATCTCAGCTGCAAGCTTCAAGCGAAGATCCGGCATACTTGCATCACACATTCCATTCATGACGTGTCCAAGAGCTAAACACTCGATAAATTTCAGTGTGTACACACCACAGTCGCCCGTTTGGTAGTTCTGTGGTAGATTTCTCATCCTGTAGATGGAAAATGCCTACTCCTTCATCTTCAGCTTTTGCTCTGGTGGTGCCGCCTGCTTAAGTAACAACGGAATCATCTTGGTGTAAGGTTTGCACGATTCGTAGATTGCGGTGTCGGTGAATGCTGTCAAGATGGAATCGTAAACTTGTACCCTCTTCTTAATGAAGTCTACCACAACAGCCACCCAATGTTGACAGTCGATATTATGTGCGATGTACAATGTGTCAACATCCTTTACCCAAACCTTTTTAGTCGCACCAACAGCCGGAGTTAAGCCATTGTACATATCAAAATAACTAGGGGCAAAAACCCATTTCTTCCCCAAAGAGACAAAGTCTTTTTTGTACTCTTGACACCAATGGGCTGTAAAAATAGGATCGATAAAAGCTATCCTTTCACTTGTAAAAGGAGTTGGCTTTTGTAATGCTCTTTGTCGAAGCAAATTAAAACCAGCCTCCATATGCTGCAAATAAACATGTGCAAGCAAGTCTATCGTCAAATACCAACAAGTCTATCATCAAATAAATACCATTAAGTCTATCTTCAAATAAAAACAAGTCTATCATCAAATGCAAACAAGCCTACCATCAAATGCCAATAAGTCTACCATCAAATGCCAATAAGCCTACCATCAAATGCCAATAAGTCTATTATCAAATGCCAATAAGTCTACCATCAAATGCCAACAAGTAAATTTCAATAAGTCTACCATCATGATTTCAACAAATAACAAGTAAATTTCATTACCGAAGTATTCAACCACCCATAGCTAGTATTCTCTGGTGGCCACATTTCTTTAGGTGTCATCAATATCAAGTACCATTCAGGTCCTTCAAGGGTATCTAATGGGTTGTCCCTGCAAAACACAACATTACTTCCAAGGATGAAGTTATTGTACATTGAATGAAGAAGGAGAAATAACTTACAACTCTGTCTTCACATACTCTAGCAGCCTATTTTTTTTGGCATCGTCCACCTTGGCAAACGGATCGTAGATAGCAGGCGAAGGGGTTACACCTAAAAATTACCACAACATGTCTTTAGATAAATCTACCACAACATGTAATTAATTCTACCATCACATCGAATACAAATTAAATCTACGCAAACAAGTCTATCATCAAACGCCAACAACTCTACCATCAAATACAAAATAAGTCTTCCATCAAATGCAAACAAGTCTATCATCAAATGCAAACAAGTCTATCATCACATGCAAACAAATCTATCATCAAATGCAAACAAGTCTATCATCACATGCAAACAAGTCTATCATCACATGCAAACAAGTCTATCATCAAATATAAACCACCTTGCATGATCCTTATAGTAGTTGAGTTTCCATAGTATGGAGAAATCTGACTTCTTGCAAGGGTTTTTTTGCGACCGACTTCAAAAGGACCTTCCTTTGCGAAGTGAAGAAACTTATCCAATGCTTTGTTTATGTTTTTCGCAGCTTCATCAGAATCTGATGACAACGACGAGTCATTGGGAGGTGTCCTTTCTTCAGAGATACTGTGAACGGGGCTTGGTTCCTTCTTTTCCTCACTTTCATCAACCTAAATCAAAACCGAATAAATGTACCGTAACACCAAAATAAATCTACCATAACAGCAAAATAAATCTACCACAACATATAAAAATCTAACATAAAATACCAGGTGTGGTATTATAAATTCGTTCTTTGGACGACCAGCAGGTTTGGTCTGCTTTTGCACCTTCTTTTCCACTTTTTTATCAACCTAAGTCAAACCCGTAAAAAGACAAAATATTAAACAACATAAATCTACCACCACATGCAAATAAATCTACCGCCACATCGAAATAAATATATCATATGAGATTCTTTCTTTGGATGACCAGCAGGTGTGGGCTGGTTCTTTTCCACCTTTGTATCAACCTAAATCAAAACCGTGAAAAGAAAATATTAAAAGATATTAAACTACAAGTCTATCATCAAATGCAAACAAGTCTACCATCAGATGCAAACAAGTCTATCATCAAATGTAAACAAGTCTATCATCACATCAAAATAAATATACCAGATGAGATTCTTTCTTTGGATGACCAGCAGGTGTGGGCTGCTTCTTTTCCACCTTTTTATCAACCTAAATCAAAACCGTAAAAAGAAAATATTAAAAGAAATGCAAACAAGTCTATCATCAAATGCAAACAAGTCTACCATCAAAAGCAAACAAGTCTATCATGACATCAAAATAAATATATACCAGATGAGATTCTTTCTTTGGATGACCAGCAGGTGTGGGATGCTTCTTTTCCACCTTTTTATCAACCTAAATCAAAACCGTAAAAAGAAAAGATTAAAAGATATTAAACTACAAGTCTATCATCAAATGCAAACAAGTCTATCATCAAATGCAAACAAGTCTACCATCTAAAGCAAACAAGTCTATCATCACATCAAAATAAATATATACCAGATGAGATTCTTTCTTTGGATGACCAGCAGGTGTGAGCTGCTTCTTTTCCACCTTTTTATCAACCTAAATCAAAACCGTAAAAAGAAAAGATTAAAAGATATTAAACTACAAGTCTATCATCAAATGCAAACAAGTCTATCATCAAATGCAAACAAGTCTACCATCTAAAGCAAACAAGTCTATCATCACATCAAAATAAATATATACCAGATGAGATTCTTTCTTTGGATGACCAGAAGGTGTGGGCTGCTTCTTTTCCACCTTTTTATCAACCTAAATCAAAACCGTAAAAAGAAAAGATTAAAAGATATTAAACTACAAGTCTATCATCAAATGCAAACAAGTCTACCATCAAATGCAAAGAAGTCTATCATCAAATGCAAACAAGTCTATCATCACATCAAAATAAATCTACCACCACATCGAAATAAATCTACCTGATTAGATTGTTTCTTTGGATGACCAGCATGTTTGGACTGCTTCTTTGCTCCATCTTTCTTTATTGGTGCACCATCTGGTTCAACTTTCACATTCTTCACTATCTTTGGTGTAACCTTTACCTTTGGTTCAGATGTCCCTTGTTGTTCTACCATCCAAGACTGTGGTCAAAGGTAAATATTGCAAGTTGTAAGAAAATTGTTGGATATGAGATAACAAGTTATAATATAAGTCTACCATACAATGACAATTAAAAATAAATCTACCATAACCACGGTCAAGTACATCTTTTCCACACTTAAAAAATAAATCTACCATAACCATATAAAGTCTTTTATTTGATTAAAACAGAGACCTACGTACCAGGTCCAGGCCTTTCTCCCCAGATGCATTTCCACCACAATCCACCTTGGACTGTTGATCAACCTCTGCATCCGGGGCTTTCGATCTATTACCCTCTAAATATGTAACCCTACCTTCTAAGCTATCAAATTTGCCCAACAATTTCTAGAGCAGTTGAACTACTACACCACTATCTTCAGCGTGCTTCTCTTCAGGTGCTCCTTCACTAGGGATGTTGACATTCTTCTTCTCCGTAGATGTTCCTCCAGCACTACGACTCTCTGCATGGTTCACTTTCTTCTTCTTTGCAATATCCTTCAAGTGGATACTCATGTCAACATCGTCGCTTTCCTTTCCATGTTTTTCTTCGGAGCTCATCTTCCTCTTCCCATGCTTAACATGTTCCTTCTTCTTTTCTGATACTTTTTCCTTCTCTTTCTTCTTGTCCTTGTCCTTAGACTTAGGCTTTTCAGAAGACTCATCATCACTTTCCTGAACCTTTCTTTTCTTGTTAGCAGTGGAAGTTTTTAACTCCCAAACCGTTTCATCCAAACATCCACCTAGGATGTCACGAATCATGTTATCAAGTGCCTTATCATCCTTGTCATCCCACGGAGGATAAATCTCTGCCAAAGGCTTCATGACTAAGTGCCTCACACGAACCTACAAAGAACAAAAGCACAGTCAAAAACTGGACTAAAGTGTCTACCATAACATAAGAATAAGTCTACCATAACATAAGAATAAGTCTACCATAACATAACAGTAAGTCAACCGTAACATAACAATAAGTCTACCGTAACATAATAATAAGTCTACCATTCAACAAGGCTATCATCAATAGCAACCAAGTCTGTTAGCATCCAAATACAAACAAGTCTATCATCAAATGAAAGTAAGTCTATCATCAAATGAAAGTAAGTCTATCATCAAATACCAACATCAATTACGAACAAGTCTTTTATCAAATACCAACAAGTCTACCAGAAAATTACCTTGCCATCCAATAATCAAATGCCAACAAGTTTATCATCAAATGCAAACAAGTCTATCATGAAATACAAACAAGTGTATCATGAAATGCAAACAAGTCTATCATGAAATGCAAACAAGTCTATCATCAAATACAAATAAGTCTATCATGAAATGGCAACAAGTCTATCATGAAATGCCAACAAGTCTATCATCAAATACAAATAAGTCTATCATCAAACACAAATAAGTCTCTCATCAAATAGTTGCAAGTCTACCAGAAAATTACCTTGCCATTTGCTTCCTTGTCTTCATCCAACACCTTCTCAAGGTTGTATCTTGTCCTGCTTGATTCCCAACATAGCAGAGGAACTGTTGCTTCTCTTCTTTTCCCAAATTTTTCTCCTAGTATGGGAACTACCTCATATGCCCATACAAGTAGCACCGGCACACACCCATGAATTGAGTAAGAGCCTCCACCATAATTTGCAACTGCTATGGACCGCATTAGATGTTCAAAGGACACACGTCCCCATGGGTACTTGTTAAACACCTCTGTATCCATAACTCGTTTAGCTTCCTTCAGAGGAAGTCTACTACGACGAGCAATACCATTTACTCCAACGTGCAAGATGAACAACAAAGCTACCCATTTCCTCTTCTCCAGAGTCCATGACCTACAGTTTTCAAGCACCATCAAAAGCTCATCCCAAGTAGGTCCATCACATGTCTTCACACCCATCTCTGTCCAGAAATCATTGTGGTTGATGTCCCAATCATCCTTATCATCAATCTCATCACAATTCATCTTTGTTATCTCTTCAAACTCATGAAGAGAAAACCTCACTGGTCGACCACCAATCAAGGACCACATCTCATAAAACCTTTCAGTTTGCAGTTGATTGGTTAGGAAATGATGAACCGTATGACCACTCCATATGAATTTCTGAGATGTCAGCTTGAGAATGACTCCAACTCCAGAAGTATTCATCACATCATTGTACACATCGTCACCAACGGCATCATGCATCGTTTTAAAGTCACCTAATTTGCAATTATGATTCATACTTTTCTTCTGCAATGGTGATTTTCCTGGCGCAAACATGCATTGAGGATATTGCTTTGGAGAGTCCATATCTGCACAAGTAAACTGCCAAAATTAAATCTACCATAATACACTAATAAATCTACCATCAAATGCAAACAAGTCTATCATCAAATGCAAGTAAGTCTATCATCAAATACCAACAAGTCTATCATCAAATACCAACAAGTCTAACACTGAAATGCAAACAAGTCTATAATCAAATGTAAATAAGTCTATCATCAAATGTAAATAAGTCTATCATCAAATGTAAATAAGTCTATCGTCATCAAGTCTACCAGAAAATTACCTTGCCATCCAATAAGTCTATCATAAAATGCCATAAGGCTAACACTGAAATGCAAACAAGTCTATCATTGAATGCAAATAAGTCTATCATCAAATGTAAATAAGTCTATCATCAAATGTAAATAAGTCTATCATCAAATGCCAATAAGTCTATCCTCATCAAGTCTACCAGAATATGACCTTGCCATCCGATAAGTCTATCATTAAATGCCAACAAGTCTATCATCAAATATCAACAAGTCAAGGCTAACACTGAAATGCAAACAAGTCTATCATTGAATGAAAATAAGTCTATCATCAAATGTAAATAAGTCTATCATCAAATGCCAATAAGTCTATCATCAAATGCCAATAAGTCTATCGTCATCAAGTCTACCAGAAAATTACCTTGCCATCCAATAAGTCTATCATCAAATGCAAACAAGTCTATCATCAAATGCAAACAAGTCTATCATCAAATGTAAACAAGTCTATCATAAAATTGACTATGAATTTTATGAAATCGCAAAACAAAACATTCACACTCACCTTAACTGCGCCGGAATCTGTTACGGAAGTGAAACTTCCCAATCTGTGAAAATAATATCGACATTAGGGTTTCGAGATTTTAACAAAAATTTCTTTACAACCGAAACAATGCACCGGAATTGTCATTTATACCTCATGTACAATGAAGATTCGAATACTTCGCCGGAACAAGATTGGGA
The DNA here is from genome assembly GCA_963576765.1 of Draba incana. Classification (NCBI taxonomy): domain Eukaryota; kingdom Viridiplantae; phylum Streptophyta; class Magnoliopsida; order Brassicales; family Brassicaceae; genus Draba; species Draba incana. The sequence goes on along the minus strand of OY755207.1, from coordinate 1,644,971 downwards.
GTCCGACGCAAACACAAAGAGGAGAGAGGTTGATAAACGAGAAAAGAGAAACGAAGAGAAGAGAAGTGGAGAGGAGTCCGACGCTTACATTCTCAGTCGCAGGGCTCCGGCAAATACGCCCGGAGAAGACGATGGTCCACAGAAGGAGAAGAATCGCCGGGAAGGAGAAGAATCGCCGGGGAGGGGAGTTTTCTTTTTTTGTTTTGGCGTGAAAGTGAGAAAAAAAAAAAGAACAGTTTTATTCTCATATGAACAGTTACCAGAAAACCTAATTATTTTTTTTCCTAGTGGCAATTGTGTAATAAAAAGTTTTACATATGGTTTACAAGACTTTTCAACTCTCCTCATCTCTACAAGGTCATTTGAGTTATTAAGTAACTTTTCAAGGTCATTTGAGTTATTTCTCTTAACTATATCTATTTTGATTTCCTGGGTTGTCATGAAACTGTACTTGTTTTAATATTTGAACAAAAACTCAATGTGAAGGAATTTTGGAAAAGTTTATAGAAAATAATGAAGTTACCCAAGTACCATCGTTTTAGATTAAAAAAAAAAAAAAAGGTGATCAGACAGAATTTATGGTAAACAAAATATTTGGTGAATATCTAAAAGGCAAAAGCTATTAACTGATTAGTGATTATTTTTTTTCCTAGTGGCAATTGTGTAATAAAAAGTTTTACATATGGTTTACAAGACTTTTCAACTCTCCTCATCTCTACAAGGTCATTTGAGTTATTAAGTAACTTTTCAAGGTCATTTGAGTTATTTCTCTTAACTATATCTATTTTGATTTCCTGGGTTGTCATGAAACTGTACTTGTTCTAATATTTGAACAAAAACTCAATGTGAAGGAATTTTGGAAAAGTTTATAGAAAATAATGAAGTTACCCAAGTACCATCGTTTTAGATTAAAAAAAAAAAAAAAGGTGATCAGACAGAATTTATGGTAAACAAAATATTTGGTGAATATCTAAAAGGCAAAAGCTATTAACTGATTAGTGATTATTATAAGAGCAATTAAAAGTCTCTTAATTTGATTAATCAGTTTTCTAAATCAAGAGCTATTAGTTGGATTTGACATACATGATTGTAAACTAAATAAGGTCTATTGCTTTGCTCCAAAGACCAAGAAATGAATATTCTATGTATGGTAAGTTTTGTGTTTATGTCACTAACATCTAAATTATAATACTTGTTTAATGTTTTATTGGGTCAGTTGGATTTACCAGACAGAGACTAGAAAGTTTGGAAGTAAAATCAATGGTTTGTTATTCCCCTTTTCACAATGTTGTCTCTTAAACAAATCGCCTTGGTAAAACCCTTTGAATGTTGCATTAGATCTTGCATTAGTGAAACAGCTAAGCTTTTCTACTAATTGCAGTAGGAGGATGAATAAATAATAGTTGTAGTCACTTATAAAATCTAAATCTAAATCTAAGAGACAGCTAACTTCGTAAGCTACATGTTAAATTTTGGAACGTTTTAACTTCTTCTTCCATTGGAAGATGACACAAATTGGTTGATTAGATGCAAACAATCTAAGAACTGGATAAAGTGCAAAGAAATTGATAAAATTTCACAAACATCATCACAAGACAAGATTATTGATAAAGTACCACAAACAACCATAAGTTTTTTCCACAAGCATCACAAGATTATTGATAAAGTATGACAAACTGCCATAAGTTTTTCCCCACACAATTACTAAAACAAAATCTAACCATGTTGTGCAAACCGCATCTTCTTCGCCTCTGCCTCTGCCTCCATCTTCTCTAGCTTCATCTTCCACTTCTCTAACTCCATTTTCTTCTCCTTGCCCCATTTATAATCCTTCAAGTGAAATTCTTGTTTAAGTTTTCGGGAAGGAAAAAAATGGGAGTAATTATAGATTCATATCAGGTATCGACGGCATCCCTCTAGTCCTGAGGTAGGAAAAAAAAACAAGAAATCACGAATTTGTTTGTTTCACTACTATCTCTACAAATAAAAACAAGGAATAATCTCAAAATAATATATGATAATCTCAACATTACCCAACACAATGACAGCCGCAGATCCAACATCAGCGAAAAGCGAATATTCTTCACCGCCTACAATTGAAACAAATTGAAACCCTAAGATCCCTTTTATATAGACATGATGCGTCAATCAGAGATATGAAAACCCTTAGATCCATTCTATAGACACTCGCCAACTTTTGTAGAATGGATGTGAGAATTAGAGAACGTTACCATGGCTGCTTGTAGTGAATCGGCGGCGAGCCACGATCGATCTCCCTCCCTGCGTAACGACGGATCTCATCATAGGCGGCATCATCGGAAATTAGGGTTATTCGCTACGATTTGTGTGATTTCTGCTTTCCCTTCCCAATGGGGGAATATATATGGAGTGGTCAGATGGGCATGGGCTTTCTTTTTATCACCCCATACCAATGGGCCCTACCCCGAGTTTTTTTTTTTTATTTAGAAAAAGCTCTAATTTTATCATATTAAAAAATTGGGAAATTATGTTGTATATACCAAAAAATTACTATAATTAACATTCTAACTAAATACCCTAAATCCTATGGTTATGATTTAGCCACATTAGTCAATTTTAGTTAGTTTTGCAATTATTAATTTTTTTAAGATAGTTAGCAAATTCACCCTTAAAAATTAGGCTGTTTTTGTTTATGGATTTTTAACTTAATATGGCCCCCTATTTAGAAACTCGTATATGGCACTAAAAAAAACAATTATAATTATCCCTAAAATCAGAAACTCGTATATGGCACAAAATGATTCACGTTTATAATCAAATTCAAACAAGTTTGATATTTGTGCTTAATTAGCTTGTATATGTCGGATTCTGTTTTTTTTAGGATATTTAGTTAGTTTATAATCCAATGTTGACTCGTATATCTTATAATTAGGAAGCTGATTAGAGACATTTTAGTTTGATTATCGTTAGAGCATCATTAACCATAATACTCAATGGGGTTCTTAAATCATTTCTGCATTGAAAATATGTTGTCTGATCGCAATTTTATCAACATCACATTTCGACATTTTTATCAACATCACATTTCGATCAACTCATCTTCTTCTTGTTCTTCCTTCCGAATCAAAGACGGAGAATTCGAGGTCGCTGATGCCTGATGGGTAGTTAAGTGATCTTGATCTTTGAAGAACAATGAGATCTCTCATGAGAAGAGACGGTTAGTTAAAACCGGACTCTGTTTGTTGTTGTGCATATGATTCTTCAGTTGGTTAAGTGAACATGGTTACAAAGATGCTTACCAACCAATGTCTCCATTTGCAACCCTAGTAGTAGTCATGATCAGAATAAGAAATGAAGAAACTTGACTCTAAGTAAGGTTTACATATAGACAAGTTTCTTCATTTCTATAGATTAAACATTTACATACTCTAGATGAGGTTTACAAAAAAAAAGGAAATAAATTTTGGGATTTTTTTGAAAAAATGGGAAGAGGAAGAGTAGAGCTAAAGAGGATAGAGAACAAAATCAACTGACAAGTTACTTTTGCTAAACGTAGAAATGGTTTGTTGAAGAAAGCTTATGAACTTTCCGTTCTTTGTGATGCTCAAGTTTCTCTCATCGTCTTCTCTAATCGTGGCAAGCTCTATGAATTCTGCAGCACCTCCAAGTATATTTACCCTCTCTATCTCTCTATACATGTTAGATTTGGGTATTGATCTTTCATTTTTAGTTTTGAGCTTGATTATTATTATTATTATTTTTGTTTTTTTGTGTAGATGCAAAATCTATAGGTCTTAGAAGTGCCATAAGTATCTCGAATAGTTGCATAGACAAACATAAGAAGCAAAACAGCCCTTTCAGCAAGGTAGTAAATTTCCCTAAAATATATCCATAGAAAATCTTTATAGATAGTGACTGTAACTAGCTGCACTGAAAAACTATATGTTCGACACACAGAAATAGGCCTGGGATAATTAACCGAACCGAACCGCCGAACCGGAACCGAACCGATTCACTGTAGCAAAACCGAACGGCAGATTTTTAAATTTAATTCGGTTTTCGGTTCGGTTCGGTTAACCGAATTTTTTTTTTTTTTTTTTTTAAAGAATTTTAACCGGATTTTAACAGATTATACCATAATTTTGACAATAACCGAACCGAACCGAATTAACCAAATTAACCGAATAAACCGAAATTTTTACAATAAACCGAATTATTCGGTTTATTCGGTTTTAAAAAAAAAAACCGAAAAACCGAAAACCGAACCGAACCGAACCGAATAGAATTTCGGTTTTTTCGGCAAATTTTTCAAAAACCGAATTAACCGAAAAAACCAAAAACCGAACCGAAAACCGAAGTCCCAGGCCTACACAGAAAGGTCTAAAACATTTGATGAAAACTCAAAAGTCAAACTAAGAAGGGTGAAGAAGAAAACTAAATCAAAATGTCAAATCTTGATGCACCAACTGCAACTAATTTCAGTCATAGAAGGAAGAAGCACATGATTACCAATGGAAAGCTTTTAGAGACTGATGAGACTCAAACCAAGTCCACTTACAATTATAATCAGTTTCATCAACAAGAATGCATCTGCAAGCCAAGAGCGAAAACGGCGAAACGAGATCGCATAGATTCGAAGCGAGATGGCATAAATTCTTGTACTGAGCAATCATAAAAGTGGAAACTTAGAGTAAACACTTCCTTATAGAGACAATTGAATCCATTTTGGCCAAAAACCCTTGGAACGTAGCTTAACCTGACTCACTATAAACAGTGGCATCTTCCATAGGAGCACTAAAGTATTGATTCATTTAACAATTACACATCAAAGTCAACAAATCAATAGACCCAAGTTGAACCCGCCGTTTTGATCCTTTGGAACAACTCGACAAATTTAGTAGTATCTTTTACTGAATTCGATGTTTGGTTAAGCTGTTGAAAATTCATTATTGTAAATATGGGAACATTTGGAATATAATTTCATGAACATTCAGACATCCAAGTATCCAATGTAAAATAAAATGGTTAAAAATCAGTGTTTTTTTTTTTTTTTTTTTTCTAAGAATGTTAATATCATTTAAAATGAAAGTTTGGGAATTACAAATTGTTAACTAAAACAAATCGTGAGACCTTAAGAATTGATCCCACAGCAAAAAAGGTAAAAACATGGAATCAAACAACAATCGATATCTTATCTAAGCGGGTAGAAACACCCACGACGAGTGGACAACGATAAAATCTGAAAACTCGATGGGTACAATGAAAACTGGAAGACTTTGTAGCCGAGAAGCACCTTGATAGCTCGAGTCACGTCTAAAGCACACGGAAGTTCATTCATCTGGTAGCACGAGAATGGTCTTCAACACGGGAGCCATCAAACCCATGGAACCAACCAAAACGAGACTACGCTAGTCGAAAAGCTTCGAATCACTCTCAGCCGCAACGAATGAAAGGAAACATCAAAACAACGACCTTACTAGCTCCTCCGATAGCTAAATCAACGACACTAACCAATCCCAAGAAACTAACACAACTGAGCTGAGCAACACCTTGATAGCTCGGGAGCCACATCTAAAGCACACAGAAGCTCGTTCATCCGGTACCACGAGACTTGGTCTTCAACACGGGGGCCTACAAACCCATGGGACCAACACAAGACGAGACTACGCAAGTCGAAAAAGCCTTGAAACAAAACAGTCGACCTTACTTGCTCCTCTGATAGCGAAATCAACGACACGACCAAAACCAAGATAAAAACACAACGAATCCTCACTGACGAAATCAAAGCTCAACAACGAGCAATCAAGCAACACAAACAACAACGTGCGAGAACTCAACCTATCAAGACCAGAATACAATGAAGGAAACACTAGGACACGGATTGGTAGCCACCACCGGAAGCTCACCATAACCAAGGTCACTTCACCGAAAGAACCTGAAAGCATAAGAAGGGACAGCAGAGACGAGGCCACACACCCTAGACTATGGATGCTCACGAAGAGGAACTGCTTCTGTCATAGCGGAACCAAACAGAGAGACCATTTGCCGAGCCTACTCGTCAAGCCGAGAAGCCATACTTACACTAACCAAGAAGCATTGCCCCGAAACCAAACCAATAGTGAGAGGGAAAAGAGACGGAGGTACCTGCAGCATCATAGACTGAGGGAAGCAACACGAAACGGACGCTGCTGCGCATCTTTCTCAACCATAGGACATCTCTGAAATCACAATCACCAAAAGACACACTCGAACTTCTAGGCGAAACTCCTCTGGAACTATCACCAACCTCTAGCAAAAGGAACCAGCGAAGAAAAGCCAGCTCACCAAAGAAGAAACTAGCCTCCATCACCAGAATCGCAAGGGGGAGAGGGATCTACAGAGTGGCAAAAATCAGTGTTATAGAGTGGCAAAAAGTAATTAAATTTTTAATCAGATGATTCAGATCGAATCGAATACCTCGTATCTGAGTTTTTTATGCAAGACAAGTCTCAAGTGTAATTCTATTAAAAAGGTTCAGTGGAATATGTACAGCTTAAAAAAAAAATCAAGATATATATTGTAAGAGTTAACAGTAAAAAGTTGAATGTTGTGCATAAATATTGGGGTCCCAAAACAGGTTTATATACATATAATTTTGAGATCAAATACTTGTTTTTGGTTGCTATTGTTGTTCAACTCCATTTAGGTATTTACATTTTTGAATTATGTCATAGTACTATTATGTTAGTGTGATGTCTACTGCTAAATTTGGAAGATAGTTTACGATGCAGCCTTTCTGGTCCTAATCCAAGAACCTAATTTCACCTTCCACTCATTTTATGAGTAATTACAATAATACCTTATTTTATGAACCTAATACTTTTGGTCCTAATCCATTTTCTCAGTAAAGAAAAAACGATTGCAACAAACCCAGATTATTCAAAAACTGATAAAAATCAACCTCAAAACTTTTTTTTAGTCATACTCCATTTTCTCAGTAAAAAAAAACGATTGCAACAAACCCAGATTATTCAAAAACAGATAAAACACCAAACTCAAAGTTTTCTTGTTTCAAACTGACAAAAATCACAAAAAACAAGCAAATATCATGCCTATTTCTTCCCCTCAGCTTTCTTCACCACCTCAGGCTCTTTCTTCACCACCACAGGCTCTGTCTTCACCACCACTTCTTCCAACACCTCACGAACCATAACCTTCATTTTCAACATCTCCACATCTTTCTCTACGTCTCCAGAAGTGTTAGGCTGCACAAAAAAAAAAGAAAAAAAATTAAAATATGCAAAAAAACGAAATCTGATGATTTTGAAACTATAAAAATCATACCTTTGAGTTGTAAAAGAAGACACCCATACCCACGATCGCACCATCAATAATCCTTTCCGAAATTCTAGCCTTAGCAAGTTAATCCTTTCCGAAATTCTAGCCTTAGCAAGTTTCAAAAATTGGCCCATTTCATCCTAAATAAAATGGAAATAGAAAGATTTAATCAACAAAAATCTAAAACTGACACTAAACCCTAGTAGCAGATCTGTCACAATAATCTTATTTTCACTAAAAACACGGTCTAAAACCGACACTGGAAACCTGAACAAAAGCACGGAATTTCGAAGACGACATTGCGGCAATGACGGAAAAGGAAAACCCAGTAGGGTTTATATAGTAAAAAGAAATTGGGAGACTGTTAGGGTTTATAGAAACTTGGGCCGAATAATACTGGGCCAAAACAACTATGAGCGTGGGCCAAGAACTATGGGCATGGGCCGAGAATGAACTATGGGACTGTATCAGATCTCAAAGCCAGAAAATCTGAAAATTTAAAGGGAATAAAAGAAAAAACTAGAGGCTTAAAGTTTTGAAGAATTATCATCAGTTTCAAGGAATAGATCACTCCTTTACACTTTAAATTGGGAATTATCATCAGTTACAAAGAATAGATTTCTTCTTTAAACTTCAAATACCAATTTCGATAGAGTTGAAAGATAATTATAAGTTAGTCTAGATCTGGAAATTTGTAGCGAAAAAAAAACGCGATCTTATAAATAGAAGCCAGAGGTGAGGATTAGGGTTTTCGTGCACCATGGGCCTATGGGCTTTCAATTTTCATTAAAATTAAATACATAAAAAAAAAAAAAACATTGTTCGTTGAAAATTATTTACAAAATTTAAAACACGGTACCATTAAGAATGCAATGTTTGGACGGCCGAGAATGAAAGGTCGGGTTGGGAGACGCATACCGTACGATAATGTTGGTATAGCTAATAAGGATAATTCTTGAGTTCACCTAGGCCTGGGAATTTTATCCAATACCGATAATTTGATCTGATACCGAACCGATAAGACCGGTTTGGTTCAGATTCGGATAATGCCTATATCATCTAATAGACGAGACTTCTATTATCCATTGGTTTTCGGATATCGGTTTGGTTCGGATTCAGATAATGCATATATCATCTAATGGATGAGACTTCTATTATCCATCGGATTTCAGTTCGGACCGGATATTATCCGAAAACCGATGGATAAAACCAATTATCCGATAACTTATGTAATGAACACTTATGTATATATCAAGAAATATGATATGCATGAACACATGTTGTGTTGAATGTTCTTGTTTTTCGGATTTCGGATTTTGATCAATGTAGTTGGATTTTGGATGTTCATTAATTAGATCGATTTCAGATTTTTAATACATTTCCGATAGAAACTTGAAGTTTTGGATAAAAATTACTAATACCGTATACATTTTATCCGAACAAAATGTTATTTGATTCCTTATCGGATAAAATATCGGATATCTGACACCAATCCGAACCGATTATATCCGATCTGACACCGAACCGAAATAGTTTCGGTTCCTAGTTGGATGAGGATCCCTCATATCCAAATTATCCAAAATCCGATAGATATTATCTGAATCTGAACCGATTATCCAAATTTTTAGGCCTAGGTTCACCTCTAGGGGTGAACATAACTCATTCACCCCTTCTTAATTACCCACTTAAAATTTGACATGTGTCTATTAGTTAAACCATTTAGTTTAATCATTAAAAAAATTCAAAACTTAATCAAAGTAGGGCCCACATAATATTGTATCAAATAATTTTGTACCACAAAATATTGTATCACCGAAATATTTTTATTCTTCTTCTTTTGTTATTTTTAATTTAAAATTTGGATCTTTGAATGATTTAGTAATAGTTTCCATAAAAAGAAAAAAACGTAATTGGTAGTGTTTCTTCTTAATGAAAGCAAGCATGAAGATGTTACCAAAATCATTTAGGATTACCTAAACCCTAAATCCAAATCTTACCCCATAAAACTATACCCTAATTTGATATTAGTTAACCCGAACCCAAAAGTTTTAACTACAAAAATTGATATATCAATGGATTTGTAGTTTAAATTTTTAGGTTTGCGTTAACTATTCCCAAATTAGGGTATTGCTTTTGGGTTTAGGGTTTAAGTTTGGAATTTAAAATTTATTTTGGGTTAACTATTTCCAAATTAGGGTATAACTTTGGGGTTTAGGGTTTGAGTTTGAGGTTTAGATTTTATTTTGGGTTAACTATTCCATAATTAGGGTATAATTTTGGGGTTTAGGGTTTGAGTTTGGGGTTTAAAATTTTTTTAAGGTTAACTATTTCTAAATTAGGGTATATGTTTAGGGTTTAGGATTTGAGTTTGTGGTTTAAAATTTTTTTGGGTTAACTATTTCTAAATTAGGGTATATGTTTAGGGTTTAGAATTTGAGTTTGGAGTTTAGAATTTATTTTGGGTTAACTTATAAATCTTCGTTAATTTATGTTTCAATTGGGTTAAAGCTAATGATTTTAAATGATAAAACATTCGTATGCACTCAAAAAAAATTTTGGGTTAGACTTTTGATTTATTAAACTTATTTTTCTAAGGTGAATAATAATTCTTTGTTTTTGTGGAAACAAAATCAAATTGTGGTCCCACATTAAAATTCATTTTTTATTTCTTTTAATGATTTAATTAAATAATTAAATTAGATTATATGGATGATTTTGATTGGTTAATAAAAATGGGTGAATGAGAAAGTTCACCCCTAGGGGTGAACCCAAAAATTGTTCAGCTAATAACTATAATTGAAATGGCGGCGAGACACGATCATTCGATCTCCCTGCCAATGCCAAAGAACTCTCGGTTTAACCTCCATCTTTACATAAACTAAATTTCATTGATATTACAACAAAAAACCCTTCAAAATTTCTCTTTTATGTCTTCTCTTTTGAATTCACAATCACAACGATTGTTCATTTAGACAAGTAGTGTGACATTATATATTGTCTATTTTCATGTCATTTTTCAGAATAGCTACAGAGTACTTGAAGCTGAAAGGTAGATATGAGAATCTCCAACACCGAGATGCGAATGACGTGCATCGTTAACTCGCGTGGGAAACTAAGTAACCCACCTCTACCACAAGGTTACTATGGAAACGTTTTTGTCATTCCAGTGGCGAAAGCGACAGCTAGAGATTTGACGGAAAAGTCACTTGAGTTTGCTTTGAGGTTGATACAAGGGGCGAAATCGAGTGTGACAGAGGACTACGTATGGTTGGTGACAACCTTAATGGCAACTAGAGGCCGGCCAATGTTTGTGACGGCCGGGAACTACATAGTGTCGGATTTGAAACATTTTAATTTAGGAAAAGTTAATTTCAGGCCATCGGGCAAGCCGGTGTATGGTGGAACTACCAAGGCCGGTATCGCGCTTTTTCTTGGAGTGAGCTTCTATGCACTGTTCAAGAATAAAAAAGGAGAGACGGGAACCGTCGTGGCGATTAGCTTGCCGGTTCCTGCTATGGAGAGGTTCGTGATAGAGCCAGAGCCGTGCCTTAGTGTATTGAAATAAAGCCTTGGCTTAGGGCATCATTTTGTTTTAGAAAAATTAGAGGGTTTCATTTTTATTAGTCTCATTTAGTTAAATTCAAATAATAAAATTAGAGAAACAGAGACTTCAACATTGAAAACTTTGTGATAACTAAAAATAAACAAAACATGGAATATATGATAAAAGTATGGGCTTCTAATGGTTAAGTAACAAAAAAAATTATAGAAACAATTCTGAATCATTAAAAAAATTGAGTAAAAGTAAACATAAATTAGTTTTTACATAAAAAATTAAGTGACTTGACTAATTTATTTTTTGTTTGAGTAGATCACATAAAAAAATTAGTTATTTTATCCATAAAAAAATTTTTGTTAAAAATTTTACTTTTGTAAATTTGATAATTGTTGTAACAATTTTAAAAAAATTACTTAAAAATTTAAACAATTTAAAACTTTATGAAATATTTTGTTTGCTAGTATTAGCTATTTTTTTGGGACATTTACAAAAATATCATTTTTGAAATGCTACTTTACAAATATGCTACTCTATAATTATTTTCTTACCAACGTGCCACTTATAAATCCGTTTTAAAACGTAATATCTTAAAAAAATTAATTTTAAAAAATGTTTTTATCTCTAACAAACCTTAAGCCCTAAAAAACTAAATCATAATATAATATAGTTAACCCCAAAACAAATGATTTAATAATTTTGGAAAAAGTGATAGTGACATTTTTTAAATGTGATATGTCAAAAGTGCCATTTCTTGAAATTTTTCTTTTTTTAGCATGACAATGATATTTACTATGATGTATGATTTTTTTATGAACTGAGATATTTTATATTTTTAATCGCTTACGGTATGCGTTAACGTAGGCACAGCTCTGGATAGAGGTTGACCATTTGTTAAAACATTTACCATGTGCCTTATGAATTTGAACTAAGAAGTTTACTATGATTTAGTAAGCCCTTGTTTCAAAAAAAAAAAAAAAAGGTTTACTATGTCTTCGCTCTATGAGAGTAGTCAAGACATTATCAGTAATGTAGTAATCAATGTATATGCATAACAAATTTGTTACATCAAATTTGGTTTGAGTAACTAGAAATTTCTCTTCTATTATTTCTACTGGTTTCAAATGGTTTATGTCGTGGATCTAAACGTGTTCATGAAAAATAATCCAAAACTTTGGGTGTATAAATCGACTTGTGTGTGCCACATGATAAAGTTATCTAAACGAAATTTGAAACATTATTTTCAACGAGACAACGACTAAATATGATAGTACAAAAAAATGGAAAACAATGAAAAAGGCAAGCCAATTAATTGAATGTAGACAATTAAATAAGCTACAAACTGACAAAGTAACTGAAAATGTTTTGAGCTTTGGATTCGTTACGCAATTTCAAAGAAAACAAAACCAGAAGCTGAAACGTACACGATACTTTTTACATTTTCGACACTTGTAAAAATTTCCTTCCATATTCGAGTATGTCTCTTCTATTTTTTTTTGTTATCAACATATTTCTAAACTAAAATGTTAGTCACAAGATAGATTTTTTGTTTTTTGTTCGAAAAAAAAAATGAGTATAACAGTTTTTAAACCCTTTATGGTTGGCTCCCAACAAATATTCGGAGTATAAACAAAACTGTAAGTATTGTCTAATATTAATTTAGTATATGACATAATTATATGTCTACCTTGTTATTCACTTATACATGCATGAAATATATGCCAGGGGCGGATCCACAATATAATATTGTATAGGGCACAATTTTTACAAAATATATTCACCATTTTTTGAATTTCCAAAATCACTTATCTTAGCACTAACATATACATTAATGACATGTTTATATTTAGTTTTAGATTTTTTTATAAATTTTAAAAATATTAAAATTGTATTTTTAAAACCACAACATAAAATTTAATAGATTTATAATATATTGTATCTAATAATTTATTTAACTATAATAAAAAATGGTTTAAATTAATTTGTGAAAATGTAAAAGTGAAAAAAAAATCAATGTATGAAATACAACTAATCCGAATGAATTGAAGATTTTTTAGTTAAAAAAAAGGTGGAGAAACAACAAAAAGAATAAATATAAATACAGAAGAATGTAAATATAAGTTATAAGTAAAGCAAGAAACCTATAAAAACTTAAGGCATGACGATCGAACCACTAACCCCCTTACCTAAAGGAATTATAAACAATCAATTGGTCTAACAAGATATTGATGTACCTAACTAACTAATAACTTATAAAAATTAGTATAGGGCACGTGCCCCATATTCTTATACATAGATCCGCCACTGATATATGCTATTTTTTTAAATGCCAATATTTTTATGGGTTATTGATATATCGTGGTTTTTACCCAGTTTAGACCACGATATAAGTCCATGTTTTAGAGTCTTTTTAGTGTTTTCGAGTGTTTTGGTGTTAATCTTAGGTACAAAGGCGTTTTGGACTCAATTGGTGTTTACTGGAACTTTTTGGAGCATAAAGGAATGAGCAGTCAAAGTGGCGAATTCGGAGTCAACATTTTAGACCACTGTCGATCGACACAACTATGCATGTCGATCGACACGGGTTATTTCGAGACGAGAAGATTACACAGAGAGTGTCGTGTCGATCGACAAACATCTGTATTGATCGACGCGACTACCAGACCAGCCCAAGATCAAGTTTTCAGAAGATTTCCTTTTTGCGTCAGAAAGCCCAAATGTTTGCAATTGGGCCCATGACGGTTTTGTAACTCTATATATATGTTTTCTAAGTCATTGTTTAGAGGGATGCTTTTATTTTACTTAACTCTTTGATATATCTTTAATAAAAACCATGCTTTCATCTTTTGATATGTCTGAGTAGTTTCCTTTGTTAGGTTTAGGGATTATTCGAAAGTGTTTGATGAATTGCTGATCTGATCTGTTTATTAGGATAATATGCTTAGAATGTTCTTCATCTTGACTTGCTGTTATTGCTGATTCTTGATTAGCTACCTTGAATCTGATCTTAGGATAATTAATAGAAATGAGAGTTTGATTGATTTCCTGATCTAGTCTTTGATGAGCAAAATTCCTATTCGCAAAGGGATTTGGTTTAGGGTTTTGTGAACAATTGAACCTGAGATTAATGCTTGTTTAGATTCATAGGATTCGCAAAGGAATTTGGTTTTCTTGGATTTATTCATAGATAATATTCGCAGCGAGAGCTGGTTTGTTTTACTTTCGTGTTCAAGTTCAAGAACTGTGCTTTAATATTCCTAATAACTGATTTGTCTGCAATTTTGATTCACTGGAGATTTCCCTGTGCCTAGCTATTTCTCTAATTGATTTACAACTCGTTTTAATTGCTTTGATTTACTTGCTTTCATATTATTTGCCTAGCTTAATCTGAATCCTGAAATCTATTGTGTTTCCCTAGACTTCCTGTGGATCGATAACCCTAAGTGCTGCAACTGATCTCTTAATTTGAGAGAGTTTAGGTCTAGGGTAAATTTGACCTTATCAAATTTTGGCGCCGTTGCCGGGGAGTCAATAGGCCATTAGATTTTATTATTAGGATTTTGTCTAGGTCTTCTTATTTCTTGTTTTTAGTTTTTGTTTTTGTTTTTCTTTCTTTGTTTTGCGTTTCAGGTACATGCGAAATCGCAATACCAGGAGCAGCAAGGACAAAGAACTTTTGGAACTAGGACTTGAGGATCTAGCTCGTTTAGAACGCACCAACAGAAAAGCGACGAAAGAAGCTAAGAAGATGGTTGCGCCGGTGATGATCTTTCAGAGAGACGGTGGGTTCTTCGACAGAGAAGGAAACCCATACAATGAGGATGGACATAGACTGGACGAAGCTGGGAACATCATCATTGACGAAGATGAAGAACAACGAGCTCGCGATGAAGAAGAAGCGAGGTTGGCTCGTGAGGAACAGATTCGTGTCGATCGACACAGAGAGGACGTCGATCGACACGAACAAAACTTGCAGATCGAGCCACAAGCAGGTGTCTTTCGACACCATAACGGCATCGCTCGACACGGCAGAGAGCCTGGCGTCGATCGACACCAGAAGGGTGTCGATCGACACGCTTTGCAGAATCGCACTCTGGCGGATTTCAACAGACCGGAGCAGTTCTATGCCAACCGAGCCGCGATTCGACCTCCTCCCTTCCAGCGCAATGACTTCGAGCTCAAGCCTGCGTATTTCTCTCTAGTTGCTCAAGACCCGTTCTGCGGACTTCCACATGAGAATCCTATGGACCATATAGAGCGATTCGAAGATTTGGCATCTGCTATCAAAGCCAATGGAGTCTCAGAGGATTACCTGTTCTGTAAGCTATTCCCATACTCTCTACATGGGGAAGCTAAATATTGGCTGAAGACGCTTCTACCGGGCTCGCTTACTAACTGGATGGATACAAAGAATGCCTTCTTAAGCAATTTCTTTGACGATGCGAGGACCGAGGATCTAAGAGTAAAGATAGCAACTTTCAGGCAGGGTGATCATGAAGCTTTCAAGGCTGCATGGTGCAGATTCAAGAGCTATCAGAGAGACTGTCCACACCATGGATTTAATGAGGTGCAGCTGCTTGGTATCTTCTATAGAGGGATTGTGCTGCAATATTCAGTGTCACTTGATGCTGCGAGCAATGGGAATTTCAATACCAATTCCCCAAGGACTGCCATCCAGCTTATCGAGAACATAGCCAACAGCACCAGTGCCAAGAACCTGGATTACGAAAGGAGCTTGCAGAAGCAAGACATCAGTGGAAATCAGCTGGCAGAGGTAACGAAGAAGCTTGATTCTGTGCATAGTCTTCTAACTGGGAAGAAGGCGGTTAGCTTTGCGCAAGAGGTTGAGACTGTAGATGAGGATGTTAATTACATCAATCAGACCGGATTTCAGAAGTATGGGAATCAACAAGGTTATGGATCATCTTATCAAAGAAACTATGGTGTTTCATCTTACAAGCCTCCTGAGCAGAAAAGCAAGATGGAAGATATGTTTGAGCAGATTCTAGAAGGACAGCAGAAGCTAACAGTGAACATCAACCAGAAGATCGATGCTGTCTATCAAGATCTCAATGGGAAGTTCGAAGCACTGAGCGCTCATGTCAAGAAGCTCGACGTCCAAGTAGCTCAATCGGCTAATTCTAGCAAGAGGCAAGAAGGATTTCTTCCAGCAAAGATTGATGCCAACCCCAGGAACACTTGCAATGCCGTTGTAACTGAAGAGGAGGGGTATTTCGATGAATTCGAAGCGATTTTCGGAACAGTGGAGCCTCTGTCGATCGACATTGACTATGAGTGTCGATCGACACGTGAAGAAAAGTTTGATTCGGAAATTCTAGAAACTCAAGCGTCGATCGACAGGGACGATGAGTGTCAATCGACGCTCTCAGAAAATCAAGCTTCAGAATTTCCAGAGACGCGAGTGTCAATCGACACTCAGGATGGCGTCGATCGACACGTTGCCCAGACAGAGACTGTTTATCCGAAAACATCTCCGATCATCAAGGAATCCGTCTATAAGCCTAAGCTGCCATTCCCCAGAGTTAGAAGGAGTAAACAAGAGGCTGAGGAAGACATTTGCAAGAAGATGATTGAGAAAATCATTATAGAGATGCCTCTTGTGGATGCAGTTAAACTCTCACCTGCTATTCGAAGATACATCAAGCGATTGGTCGCTAATGGGATTAGTCCAGAGGAAGGAGCGCTACTGACTAGAGATCTCCAAGCCGTACTGCTTAACACAGTTCCGATCTCTAAGAAGAAGAAGAAGGATGTGGTGGTCTCAGCAGAAGTTAGTGCAATGATCCAGAGCAGGATTCCAGTCAAGCTGCCTGATCCGGGAAGCTTCGTTCTTAATTGTTCCATCTCCAATGTACAGTTCCCTCATTCGCTCTGTGACTCAGGATCTGGAGTTAATTTGATGCCGTTCTCTGTTGCCACTAGACTTGGGATGACGGACTTCATGCCAACAAGGATGTCTCTTCTTTTAGCTGATCGATCTAGGAGATTCCCAAAAGGAGTTCTAAAGGATGTATTGATCAAGATTCAGGAATACATGATTCCTGCGGATTTTGTGGTTTTGGAGTACGATGAAGAGCCTCAAGATCCTTTGATTCTGGGAAGATCTTTCTTGGCTACTGCGGGAGCAAACATTGACTGCAGAAGAGGGAAGATCAAGCTTAACCTTGGTGATATAGTCATGGAATTTGACATGGACGCTACAAGGAGAAGATCCACCATTGATGGTCAAGCTTTTTCTGTGGATACGTCATTAGAGGATGAGCTAATTCAGGAGCCTTCCAAGAATATCCCTACCACCATCGAACCATTTCCTGCAAATCCTCAAGAGGAGCCAAGGTATGAGTCCCTTGCACTTAATTCTTCATCTCCTGTTGTCATCAAAAATTTAAACTGTGAAAAGCCTGTTACGCGCTTACGCAAGCATCGAGTTTCTCGAGGGCTTGGTTTTTCTGATGAGCTGCAGGAAGGAAGAAAGAAGAGATGAAGCCGAAGAGGACTTCTAAGCCTTTCGCGCTAATGAGGATCATTTTTCCCCAAGAGCTTAAGGAGAAGGGAGAATCAGTTATTCAGGAGATGATGGCTAGAACGATGAAGCTTTTCTCTGAGACTGTTTCTGATAAGTCTGGGGGAGCTGTCAAGAAGGTTCAATTCAAAGATGCTGCTAGTATCGTTCAGGATGAAGGAAGTCCAAAACTTCCTAAAGATCCACATTAAAGTCCTCAAGTTCCAAAACAGTCAAGCTAAAGACTAAAAACAAGCGCTTAGTGGGAGGCAACCCACTTGTGAGTTTTATCTAATTATTTACTTAGATTTTTGTTTCTTTTTCAATTTTACGTTTTGGTGTTTGTTTTTGTGTTGATTTTCAGGAAAATAAACGTTCGAATGCAAGTAAGAATGCTCTTCAGCACTCGGTGTCGATCGACGAGCACATAAGTGTCGATCGACACGAGGAAAATCCATCAGTCGGAATCAGGACAGAAACGTGGGTGTCGATCGACGCTTATGTAGTGTCGATCGACACGTTACCTAAACTTGCTTTGAACAGCACTCATGGACCATTATCAATGCAAGTTGGCTGGTTTTACAGGGTGGGTAACTGGAAGTGGATCGGTTTAACAGAGCGAGTTCAAATTTCTGGAGAACGCCAGAAAGGATGTCAAAGACCCCGCCCCTAATGAATCTCTAATCTCTTGTCAAGGGCGTTGGCTAATCGCAAGACTTGATTCAGCTTCCAAACACTTGAAAGCGAGGAAGGACCGCTCTTGAAACTTCTTCCCAAATGACGGATACAACTGTCCTAGATCTGGTGGTAAAGGAGCCTCTGCTGAGGTAACCGCCATCACAAAAAGCCTTGTAGAACAACAGTAACGAGTGCTGATCTAGTGAAGACATAGAGATGTCAAGGAAATAAAAAAATCTGCAGAAAAGTGCAAGCCCGAATTCAAATAGGCATTCAGTGGTAAAGGACCCTCTGCTGAGGTACCCGCCATCATCAAAAAGAAGAAAAAAAAATCAGTCATCAAAAGGCATGCATCTCTATGATATCCTAAATTGGATAAACAGTTTCAGAGGGAAAAGAGAGGGTGAAACGCAGGATAGTGTTAAAGGAAGTGAAGGAATCTAGAAGGTCCAGCGATCGATATTCCCTCTATGAGACCGCACTTAAAATAACTGAAGGGGTCTGCGACTGAAAGTTTGAGTTTCTCTAAGGGGTTTGGGTTCAATTTGGAGGACTGCTAAGCTTCTAGGGAAACATCAAAGTATCACCGGATGACTTTGCAAAGGTATGTGGTTTCTAAAGGAGTGATTATATCTGTTTTGCTTAGGGACAAGCAAAAAGCTAAGTCTGGGGGAGTTGATATATCGTGGTTTTTACCCAGTTTAGACCACGATATAAGTCCATGTTTTAGAGTCTTTTTAGTGTTTTCGAGTGTTTTGGTGTTAATCTTAGGTACAAAGGCGTTTTGGACTCAATTGGTGTTTACTGGAACTTTTTGGAGCATAAAGGAATGAGCAGTCAAAGTGGCGAATTCGGAGTCAACATTTTAGACCACTGTCGATCGACACAACTATGCATGTCGATCGACACGGGTTATTTCGAGACGAGAAGATTACACAGAGAGTGTCGTGTCGATCGACAGACATCTGTATCGATCGACGCGACTACCGGACCAGCCCAAGATCAAGTTTTCAGAAGATTTCCTTTTTGCGTCAGAAAGCCCAAATGTTTGCAATTGGGCCCATGACGGTTTTGTAACTCTATATATATGTTTTCTAAGTCATTGTTTAGAGGGATGCTTTTATTTTACTTAACTCTTTGATATATCTTTAATAAAAACCATGCTTTCATCTTTTGATATGTCTGAGTAGTTTCCTTTGTTAGGTTTAGGGATTATTCGAAAGTGTTTGATGAATTGCTGATCTGATCTGTTTATTAGGATAATATGCTTAGAATGTTCTTCATCTTGACTTGCTGTTATTGTTGATTCTTGATTAGCTACCTTGAATCTGATCTTAGGATAATTAATAGAAACGAGAGTTTGATTGATTTCCTGATCTAGTCTTTGATGAGCAAAATTCCTATTCGCAAAGGGATTTGGTTTAGGGTTTTGTGAACAATTGAACCTGAGATTAATGCTTGTTTAGATTCATAGGATTCGCAAAGGAATTTGGTTTTCTTGGATTTATTCATAGATAATATTCGCAGCGAGAGCTGGTTTGTTTTACTTTCGTGTTCAAGTTCAAGAACTGTGCTTTAATATTCCTAATAACTGATTTGTCTGCAATTTTGATTCACTGGAGATTTCCCTGTGCCTAGCTATTTCTCTAATTGATTTACAACTCGTTTTAATTGCTTTGATTTACTTGCTTTCATATTATTTGTCTAGCTTAATCTGAATCCTGAAATCTATTGTGTTTCTCTTGACTTCCTGTGGATCGATAACCCTAAGTGCTGCAGCTGATCTCTTAATTTGAGAGAGTTTAGGTCTAGGGTAAATTTGACCGTATGAGTTATTTAGCTCAATATCAAAGAATTTGTATGTAATTAGGGAAATGACAAAATTTTGGGGATTCCTTTGAAAAACTAGAAATGGGTTTGTGAAGGTTTTTGTCATTTGGCCAATTACCTAATAATTCTTTGATGTACACCCTAAATACTCTATTTTTATTCTATAATTTTATTATCGTTTGGATTAACTATATTATATTAGATTTTTAAAAAAAAAAAAAAAAATTTCCCAAGTCTCCCACAGTCCCACTCTTCCAAATGTTGACACATACGCTGCGTGACAACAAATACCTAACAACAACCAAGTGTACAATACTGTCAACTTCTAAAGCCATGTGATCTTTAAATGAAGGGGCAGTCACGAAAATGTAAAGAAAACCAAAATTTTATTTTAAAATTTTCCAAAACATCACAGTACTATAAGTCTATAATTATTCCAAAAAAACAAAAAACACCATAGTACTACTATACTTGTCGATAACAATTACACATAAAATTTCAAATCACTATACTTGTCGATAACCCACACAAGAAAAAAAGGAAAAACGTGCACTTGTTTCTATCATGCATATAATTCCACCGAATCGAATCACTATACACTTTTTCTTATAAATCCTTGAAAAAAATCATTAAAATAGTTACATTTTACCTTCTTTAGCCATAATTTGAAGCAAGAAGATCAAGATCAAGCAACAATGGAGATCATCACCATCATCTTCCTCACAATCCTCTCTCTAGCCTTCTCCATCTTCTTAAAAGTCATCTTCTCCTCACCGACCCACAAACTCCCACCGGGTCCATTTTGTTTTCTGGTGGTTGGAAACATAATCTGGCTTAAAAAAAAATAGCTTTTCCGATTTCCAAGCCGTTCTCCGTGACTTAGCTTCACGTCATGGACCAATCATAACACTCCACGTAGGCTCAAAACCATCGATCTGGGTCACCGACAAATCACTCGCTCACGAAGCTCTTGTCCAAAACGGCGCCGTTTTCTCCGACCGTCCTCTCGCTCTTCCGACAACAAAAGTCATCACAAGCAACCAACACGACATCCACTCCTCCGTCTACGGCTCACTCTGGCGAACACTCCGCCGTAATCTCACATCGGAAATCCTCCAACCGACGCGCGTGAAAGCCCACGCGCCGTCGCGAAAATGGGCTTTCGAGATTTTATCCGATCTCTTCGAAACGGAACACCGTGAGAAAGGACACGTGTCAGATTCATTAGATCATCTCCGCCACGCGATGTTCTGTTTATTAGCTCTGATGTGTTTCGGTGAGAAACTAAAAAGAGAAGAAATCAGAGAAATCGAAGAAGCTCAGTACCAAATGCTTATAAGCTACACTAAATTCAGTGTTCTAAACATTTTCCCAAGCGTGACCAAGTTCTTGCTAAAGAACAAATGGAAAGAGTTTTTAGATTTGAGGAAATTTCAAGAAAGTGTTATACTTAAGTACGTTAATGCTCGGAGTAAAGAAAACGCGGGAAATGTTCTCTGTTACGTCGATACGTTACTGGATTTGGAAATTCCGGGGGAGGAAGAAGAAGGGAAGAACAAGAGGAAGTTGAGTGAATCGGAGATTGTTAGTTTGTGTTCGGAGTTTCTTAACGCGGCGACGGATCCGACTGCGACGGCGATGCAGTGGATTATGGCGGTTTTGGTGAAGTATCCGGAGATACAGAGTAAGGTTTACCAGGAAATGAAGAGTGTTTTCGTCGGAGGAGAAGAGATTAAAGAAGAGGATTTAGGGAAATTGAGTTATCTTAAAGCTTTGATCTTGGAGAGTTTAAGAAGACACCCTCCTGGTCATTACTTGTCTTACCACAAGGTCACCAACGACACCGTTTTAGGTGGATTCCTCGTTCCTCGCCAAGGTAAAATTAATTTCTGAATTTTTCTCAATATGTTACCGTTGATACAAATTCGGACACAAATTAGTTGGTAAATCTAGTTATATAGCAACTATGTTTTGAATTTCTTAAAATTGGAATGATTATCGTTGTTCCGAATAAGCACTTATGTGAAAAATATATCTCACATCGGAGGAAGTAGGAAATGATTTGAACTAATTTATAAGTGACATAGGCCACTAATTACCCATATGTTTTGATTAACCATAGGTTTTGAGTTAGAAGCCCGTGAAATATAATAGTACGCCAAAACAATGTAGTGATTTTAGTGTTTGATTCTCTAAATTCTTTGAAAACATTAATTTGATACCATGTTGTGATCCAGAACCTCCTGATAATTAAAAAAAAAAAAAAATTCTAAATTTTCCCATTGTGTTATATAGCACCAATGATTTAAAGTTGTGGAATGATCACCGAGAGCTAGAACAACTTAGTGATTTTTGTGTATGATTCTAAATCCTTTCAAAACATTAGTTTGATCCCATTTGGTATAACAATGAATGTATTTGATTTGTGTCTGGATAGGAACAATAAACTTTATGGTAGGAGAAATGGGTCGGGACCCGAAGATATGGGAGGATCCTATGACGTTCAAGCCAGAAAGATTTCTAGAGAACGGGGAAGCGGAAGGGTTCGATATGACGGGAACTCGTGAGATCAAGATGATGCCGTTTGGAGCGGGACGACGTATGTGTCCAGGTTACAGCCTTTCGCTGCTTCACCTCGAATACTACATAGCCAATCTGGTTTGGAAATACGAATGGAAATGCGTAGAAGGTGAAGAAGTTGATCTATCAGAGAAGCAACTATGGTCATGAAAAACCCTTTCAAGGCAAATATCTATCCAAGAAGAAAGTGAACATTATCAAAAAAGCCCATTGGGCTTGTGTTGTATCATGTATGTTTAAACAAGTTGGGCCTTTAATGGGCTTATATGAATAAAAACCAATACTTCAGCTTTTTGTAACCTTCAAAATCGTATATTAATGGCGGAGAAGGAGAAGATTTTTGCAAACAGAAACCCTAAAAAAATTCGAAAATGGAGGAATCGAAGCAGCAAAAGCAACAAAATCAACTCTTTCTTCAAATGCAGCAACAACAACAATTGCAAGTGCGTCAACAACAGTTTTTTCTGATGCAACAGATGCAGAAACAGCAGCAGCAACAATCGGCGGCGATGTCTAGGTTTCCGGCGAACGTCGACGGCCATCTCCGGCCACCGGGGCTAACCCAGAACCGACCCGTTAACCCGATTCTTCAAAGCGTAAACCCTAACCCTAGTTTTCAGCAGCTACAGCAGAATGTGACGAATCAGCAGATGATGATGATGCAGCAACAACAGAAATCGATGATGATGATTCAGCAACAACAACAGAAATCGACGATTCGTCCGGCGAATCAATCGGAGTTACAGTTCGCTTACCAAGACTCGTGGCGAGTTTGTCATCCTGATTTCAAAAGACCTTTCGTTTCTCTCGAAGACGCTTGTGAAAGGTTCGGTTTTGAATTTCAGAATTTTTCCCCAATTGTTAAAATTGAAATTAGCTTCTGGGCTTGATGAATTTCTGGGTATAGCGATTGATTTCTAAGGAATATATAATTGGTCTTTTGTTATGTATCATAAAGGCCAATGCTTTATTAAAGTTTCTTCACCTTTTTGGTAGAAATTGTATTATAATGACTTCTTAAATTGTTATTATCTTTTGATGCATATATGAAATGGTTATAACACTGTTGCTGGATTCAAATGTAGTATCATAACCATTGGTTATAGCTTATGAAGTTATGCAATTTTGTGCAGATTGTTACCGTATCACGTCGTGGCAGATTACGAAGCTGAAGAAGACGACAGAATCCTCTTAGACGCGACAAGCGAGACGCTACCCCGGTCTCAGCAATGGGACAACAACATTGCAGCAAAAGTTGCGGAATTCACGGCGACGTTCGAGAAACAAGTCCAAGCTTTCAACATAATAACCGAAAAGAGAAGGGACGGTGAACTCAGATCCGAGGAAAGGTTGATGATCGAACAAGCATTGCTTCAAGACGAGAGAAAAGCGTGTGTAGAGGCGAAATCGGAGTTGGATAGAGAGATGAAGGCTCAAGAAGCGAGGTTGAGAATGGCGGCTTTGGCAGGACAAGTGAGGACAGAGTCTCGTAGCGAGACGATGGCTCGTAATAACCCGTTGAGAGCTAATGCGATTGGGAATCGTGGTGAACAAGGACGTAGTAACGTGAATCCTGATGAGATGATGATGATGATGAATGGATGGGGTAATGGTAACAATAACAATAATAGTGTTGTTCAGAGAGAGGAAAAGGAACCATTAGAAGAAGATTTCTTGAATGATGAAGAAACCGGTGAACATGAGAACTGGAGAGGAAACGTGGAATTCGATTTGAATACGCGGTGAATGGAGGATAAAGATAGGTTTTTTTCTTTTGAGTTTGGTGATCTAAATAACTTTGTCGCTTGAGGATGTAGTTAAAACTTGAAAGGTTTAGTGATAAAGATGTTTCTTCTAGACTTAGTTTCTGTGCAAAGAAAATGACACTGATGAAGGAACTTCCTAACGGCGCCGTTTTAGGTGGACTAATTTTGGTGCGTGGTGTGACGCGCTATTAGTGCGCGTATAGTTGAGTGACTCGCAGAAAATGAGTTTAAATATTACAAGTAGTCAAATATTGAAATAACGACTGAAAATTAGTTCTAAACACAATTTTTCTAGCCAAAATTGTAACGAAAATGTACATTATGAAACTTGAACTAAATGCATATTAATATTCCTCGACTTTCAAATGTAAATTAACCTTCGAACCGAAAAAATTAGAAGTCTAAGAAAAACTCATGAAGATTCGATTCTTTTATAAATCAAAATATCCAAAGTGAAAAAGTAAACAAAATAATGTAAACCGCAAAACCAAAACCAGCCAATTTTAGACACAAAGTTACATCAAACGCCTAAAAATAGAAAAGCATGCACCATGTGACTTCAAACCCATCAACGAATATCATTTTCTTTCTAGCTGCGACTGGGACCATACAACAACAAACAATATACCCCAGCACTTTTTTATTTTCATATATTCTAAAGGGGTCTTTTACGGTTTTCCAAACGGTACCACTACTTTAAAAACCTTAATAATTATGCATGCTGATGTGTGATAGAAACTTAGATATCATATGTATATAAACTGAAGAAAGAAATATGAAATAAATCAGTGAAAGTAACCTTATGTTGTGGACGTCTCGTAGGCTATGTCTTCCTCTACGTGGCATATGACAGGTTGCTCATGTGTCGACCTCACACAAAAATGCTTGAGCTGTATAGTTTTATCTAAATGAAATAATAAATATATATACAAATTTTATTTTATCATTATGATTCAAAAAAAAAACTCATTATGTATTAGTTGGGGAAAAAGAGAGTATTAGTTGAATCATTTTGTGTAATGGATTTTATAGATGGATAGAATAATAAATTATCTAATGATATGAATTTAATTACATATTTTATGTCGACAAAAAAAAAGAAGATATTTTATAAGTACCATATGATCGAAAAACCTGCTGCAAACATATTTTTTATCCAAACAACATAGGATTCTTACTTCACAATGTATAGTTGAACTTAAAATCTGTAACACAAGCATGTTAGCTTCAATTTGATTTGATCATTAAGATATTTACTTGACGAATTTAGAACACAGAATGGATACGAATTAGAATTATACATCTATAAGAAAATAGATCAATGTGGAAAATTTGTTCACATCTATGAAGTTTTAGATGTTTGTTGAAGTTCTAGTAAATCAGTGTACAACACATAAATTTCTACTTAAATATACAAAATTCAGTATCAGCAGATGTCATTAGAAAATTGCCAATTGTAAAAGATATTATCCACATAAAAATAAAAATAAAATCTACATTCAGTGCTATTTTCTTAACACGAATTTGATACTGTTTCGATTAATTAGGAAGATTAAGGCTTCGGCCCGAACTTCGAGGTTATCAAAAAAAAAAAAAAATTTAAGAAGAACGATGTCGTATGCAAGAAAGACTATGACAATATTAAATGCCACCATTTAAGAACAATTAAGTCGTAATCGTATAAAGTATAAGACTATGACACTCCATTTAAAGTCACTTTTATACCTCACACAACTTTTAAAATCTTACCAACAAATATTACGAAAGCACACTACAACCTAAAACTAAAATTCATAAAGTCTAATTAGCAAAAACTATACTACACGATATTTGCTTTAAACAGATGATTTTGAAGATAAACCAGCATTTCTAGAAACTTTTGAAAAATTATACCATTTGACTAACTTCGATTTTCCTGGAAAAATATGATTGTGTACCTTAATTTTATTATTAATTAATAGTTTTTTTTTTTTGGTGAATATTATTAATTAATAGTTTAAGACTCATGAATTCGCCAGTTAAAAATATTATTCAATTATCTTTTTTGCTATTGAAACAACAATTTAATAAACAACACACATTAGTAGTTGAAACATATAATTTTACAAAAACTACAAAAAAAAATTCACAGCCATTATCTTTTGCTATTGGTTAATACTCATAAAAAATTCACCAATGAGACTAATTTTCAAAAGTCTTATGTTTGAATGATCAAAATCATGTCACTTTAACAACAACATATGCAACTATTTGATCCATTTATTCAATAAACCATTTTTATATAATATCTTTGTGGGAAGTAAACCTTGAAGTTAGGAAAAGAGAAACAGATGCCAAACAATAATGGAATCCCTTCCTCTGTTTACTTCCTTATCTCTTGAACACACTTATTCACTTTCACTTCTCTCATTGGACCTCTCTCTCTCTCACTCCCTCGTGTTTATATATTGTTCCCTATCAGATTCTCCTCTCTTTCCTCAATATCATCTGTAACCAAATCACACATTAAAATCCTTACCTACCCATGAAGCAAAGTAAACTCCTTTCTTATATCTAAAAAGCTTTTTCTTTCTTTCTTCTTCTTCAACAAAAGAAAACATGAAGAGAGGACATGAACAAACATGGGTCCCACCACCACCACCACCTTCACAACCAAATCAGTCTGGTTTTTGTGAAGTTCCTTCAATGAAGAAGATGGAGGAAGAAGACAACAACAACATGGACGAGCTTCTTGCTGTTCTTGGTTACAAAGTTCGATCTTCTGAAATGGCTGAAGTAGCGCAGAAGCTAGAACAGCTTGAGATGGTTTTGTCTAATGATGATATTGGGTCTTCTAAAGTCTTAAACGACACCGTTCATTATGACCCATCTGATCTCTCTTCCTGGGTCGAATCCATGCTTTCCGAGCTAAACAACCCGGTTTCTTCGGATCTTGACCCGACCCAAGATAGATCCCAATACGATCTCAGAGCAATTCCGGGTCTTTCCGCTTTTCAAGAAGAAGAAGAAACTAGCAGCAGCAAAAGGATCCGAGTTGACTCAGTCGGAGTCGGATCCTGGTCGGATTCGGGTAACGAGTTGACTCGACCTGTAGTACTCGTTGACTCACAAGAGACCGGTGTTAGACTCGTCCACGCGCTAGTAGCGTGCGCAGAAGCGATTCAACAAGAAAATCTCAGCTTAGCAGACGCGCTAGTGAAGCGCGTGAGTACACTCGCGGCTACTCAAGCGGGAGCTATGGGAAAAGTCGCTACGTATTTCGCTCAAGGCTTAGCTCGTCGGATTTACAGCACGACGGAGACGGAAACCCCCGGCGGATGTTATGCGATGGTTCCGTCAATGGAAGAGGTTTTACAGATGCATTTCTACGAATCCTGCCCGTATCTGAAATTCGCGCATTTCACGGCGAATCAAGCGATTCTCGAAGCTACCACGACGGCGCGTGGAGTACACGTGATCGATCTAGGGCTTAATCAAGGGATGCAATGGCCGGCTTTAATGCAAGCGTTAGCGGTTCGACCAGGCGGACCACCGTCGTTTCGTTTAACCGGAATCGGTCCACCGCAAACCGGGAGTTCCGATTCGATTCAGGAAGTAGGTTGGAAATTAGCTCAATTCGCTCAAGCAATAGGTGTGGAATTCGAATTCAAAGGATTAGCTACAGAGAGCTTATCGTATCTAGAACCCGAAATGTTCGAAACCCGACCCGAATCAGAAACCCTAATTGTAAATTCAGTTTTCGAGCTCCACCGGGTTTTGGCAAAATCCGGTTCAATCGAGAAGCTTTTAACCACCGTGAAATCCCTTAAACCGAGTATCGTTACGGTGGTTGAGGAAGAAGCGAATCACAACGGAATCGTCTTCCTCGATCGGTTTAACGAGTCGCTTCATTACTACTCGAGCTTGTTCGACTCGTTAGAAGACGGTTACCGTTTACCGAGTCAAGACCGAGTCATGTCAGAAGTTTACTTAGGGAGACAGATTCTCAACGTCGTTGCGGCGGAAGGATCCGATCGGGTCGAGCGACACGAGACGATGTCTCAGTGGAGGATCCGAATGGGATCCGCCGGATTTGACTCGGTTCCACTCGGATCGAGCGCGTTTAAACAAGCGAGCATGCTTTTATCGGTTTTTGCAGGTGGAGATGGTTACAGAGTTGAGGAACACGACGGTTGTATAATGCTTGGGTGGCAAACTCGGCCACTCATTACAACCTCGGCGTGGAAACTTGCCGGAGCCGCCGTGTAACGACGGTAGAGACGAAACCGGGAAAATAAGGAAGATGAAATGTTTGAAAATTAGGGAAAGGGACTGTAACTTTAGTTATGTTTTACCGTTTAACCCGAAGCTTTTGTGTGTTTTAACTTTTTCTGCCTAAATGTTTACAACTTTATCTTTTCGGTCCTTGTGTGCGTATCACATCGTAGAAAGTGGAGAGTAAAAATCTTGTATCGTAGATCGAGCTTAGTAAGAGTCTATTTCAATAAATGGAAGGATAACGATTCTGTATGTTTTTTTATCTTACTCAATATATATAAATGTGATTATATGAATAATGTTGTTGCACAAAAAAAAAAAAAAAAAGGATAATGTAATAAAATGATTGTGATATTTTCAGTTTTGGACCGTTTCGTTGATAACATGGGAAGTGAACGTGAGCGTTTCTGAAAAGGCGGATCCAAAACGTACTTTCAGTTTCAAGGTCTGATGTCAGCCTTCCCTTGTTAAAAAGGATTTGATCAAAATATTTGTTGGTACGGTTTTTGTTTTCCAAACATTAAAAGAACAAACAAATTGTTCTTTTTTTTTTTCTTTCTTTAGTATGGGTTTGATGATGTAATATAGATGTTGAATTTGATCTTCACGTACGTATACAACTTTTGAAAGTATGTGAGGTGAAAAATATTCTCCTTTTATGAGATCATAAGCCTCAAATTCAATGGTCTTCTATAAAGGACTAGTTGGATGCTTAATATTCTTAAATGTGATTCATGTGATCTTTGAATAAAAATGTTACCCTATTTCCAAAGAGAATATCTAGGTAGTGTTCAAGACTTGAAGTTGACGTATAAACTCCGGTTCAATATGTTATACTCATATATATAAACTTTAATTTTAGGTGGATAGGTCATTTGATTGTGTTTATGTTTTGATCTCTATCTACTACCAAAACCGAATAACGATTTTGTTTGATTTTTAGACCGACATTTTCGATGCGAATATGACCGGACGGGTTCGGTTTTATATATATATAAACCGGAATGAACATACTCCCAGTGGCACACAAACATCATTGAAACTTTTTATAAGTAAAAGTGTTTCTATAGTAATGTACACACAAATGACTTTCTTCAACTTACAAAAATCTTTTATTATGAACACTTTTGAGTAAAAAGAAACCAGTCACTAAGAACCAAAACGCCGGGCACTGGACTGGCATATATATATATATATATATGTATCCTTCAATCTCACCCTTATGCGGAATCAAACCCGCGGAATAGAGATCTCGGGGAATGCGGGGTTTTGATCGATTTTTAAGGACGGACAAGAGTAGAAGCACGTTCTTGTAGATGTCTTAAGCTTTTTTCCATGCTAACTTGCACCATTTCAGCTAGCATCTTCTTAGCTTTACCGGATTGATCATCTCCGTCTATATGAGAGATTAAGCTCGACACTATGTTTTCTATTGTATCGGGTTGAACCTCTGATCTCGGACTATCCGAGTTTCTGAGTAAACAGAGAAGTCTTTGAGCTTTAGTCCGAGATTTCGATGTACCTTGAACCGTGAGCTCAAGCAGCCCTGGTATTACACCTTCTCTAAGAATTGGCTCTCTGTATTTACTCCTATCGCTTTGACATAGCGTTAAAAGCACGCCAACCGCGTGTTCCCGAGCTTGTAACGACCCGTTTTCAAGAACTTCCACAACCGCGAAAACTCCTCCTTCTTCTAAAACTAACCCTGTTCTCGCCTCCTCGCCGGAAACCATCAAGGATTCTATCAGTGAACAACATTTCTCAGACGTTTTCGACGATTTTTTACATAATTTGAGAAGATTCAGTATCGGCGAGAGTGGTTTGGTGGCTAGGATCATGGTTAGGTTATTGGGGAATGTAGAGAGGTTTGAAAGAGCCATTACTGCATCAGCTCTAGCTTGTGGGCTTCCATGTTTAACAACTTTGACTAATAGAGGAATCACTCCCTTAGCTCCAATGATTGGTTTGTTGTTTGCAGACGCGGAGAGAGTGAGCAAAGATGCAGAAGCATATTCTTGAAGTGTTGGACTATTTGATTGCAAGAAGTTGATTATTGGCTCTAAAGCACCAGCTTCAATTATGCTCACCTTATTCCTGAAAAAAAATTTGAAAATTCAACAGCAAAAACTTAGAATAGTAATAGAGGAGAATATTCTTGAAGACAATGACACTTATGATACTTAGCTATTAGGCAAAAAACAATCTTTCTTCCTCCAAGACTTTTAGTGCATTCATTTTCTGAGTCATATGAATAAAGGGACATAGAGTTGTAGCCACCTACCTAACCTCTTATGATAAACCAAAACAATCTAAATCTATGAAATTAATTAATGTTTTTGGAGAATTAAAGTATGAAAGATACTTAATAGGAGAGGGAAAGTGAAGAAAAAGAAACGGTTGGGTTTAGTTTCTAATGTTACTTTGCTTGCTTGTTCCTTCTCTTCTCTCCACCAAAAGGATCTCATTACTAAAAAAAAATAAAGTGATGATTTCAGAGGTTTTAAACCAAAGAAGAAATTGATTGACTACAAAGTCGTTTGCGTATAAACTAAGGAAAATTCACAAAAAAAATACTAGTCTGGTAAAGCAGGGACCTACATATGTATAAAGAGCTAATAAATTAAGTTAGGCAAACTTATTCACACCTAACCCAAAGCAAAGAGTTAGTTAACTTCAGGTAATTCCCAATTATACTACTCTACATAACTTAAATCATCCTCTGTTTTTTTGGATCAAGATTTCTGAGATTGAAAAAATGAAAGATTCTTGGTTTTGGTCTTATCTTGTAACTTGATTCTTTACTTGCTAATGGAATATGACTATGGGATAAAAGGAAGGAAAAGCTAAGCTAACATGACTCTAGCTTTTGTGTAGATGAATCAAAATTTTCATCTACAACTAGAAACCAATCAAAACCTCACAAAATACAACGAGAAAAAGAATGGTCAGAATTCTCCAGAAATCGCATAAACCATAGAATAATTTAAAGAAGGAATAAACAATAGTATTCCCTGTGACGAAATATTATCTTGTTCCCCAAAAATGGTTGAACCCTAGGAAAAATTTATACTACCAATAACAAAAAAAATCCTTCAAAAGCAACACAAACAAAAAAGCTTCAAGAAACATAGAGTACACTCCAAGTAAATATAAAAGTTGATGGATCCACCCAATCTTGATTAAAGCAAGAATTGAGATTGCTATGATCGAGATTATCCATCTGATGCAAATTATCCAATCATGAATTTACACGAAGACCGACCAAAAAGCCACGAATTGTGACACCTATTGATTTATTAATAGTGACTCCATTTTCTCACCGGAAAAATAAAATTCCATTTTTCTCACCGGAAAAATGAAAAAAATGTTCTCCAATTTGTGATTTAAATTCCTCCAAATTACCTAATCTATCTTCCACGAATTTCGATAACCTAGTTTCTGATGAAATCACTAATCACATAATCTTAGACTAATTTATCACTAATCAGATCACACACACCAAAACAGAACAATACGAATTTGGGGAAAAAAAAAGAGGAAGAAGAAGAACGTACTTCTCGTCTTTAACGGCGAGGTTAAGAAGAGCGAGTAAAGCCGCTTCGTGATGCGATTCCGGCGAATCAAATCGGAGCATCGAAACGAGCGGTTCCACGGCTTGGGAAAAGTGTCGGCGGCATCGATGCGACGTCTTCGTGAGCCGACGGATTTCTCTAGCGGCGAACAATCTCGAATCGAGATCCTCAGATCGGATTAAACTGAGAACTCGCTGGATTGAAGCAGAAGACGACGAAGAAACCGAAACCGACGACGAAACCGCCGGGTGGATTAATTCGTGATCTACATCTCCGCCACGTGGCGAATCGCAGTCGTGGCTTGTGTCGATTGATGATACGGAGGAAGAAGAAGAAGAAAGAGAAGCGACGGTGGAGGCGGTTTCTCCGGCGAGGTCCATTTTCAGAGAGAATGAAGAAAAGATCTGTTTGAGATTAGAGAGAGAGCGAGAGAGAGACGTAGGAGTCAGGCGTTGGGCAACGGTTACATAGTACGTGTATATATATAGTACACGACTGGAAATGTGTATGTATATACTTTTATTAGTCAAATTTTTTAAATTTGGAAATTGATTTGTTTTTTGTATAATATTTGTTTTTTGTCGTTGTTTTTTTTGTATAATTTATAGAGCAAATTGTGAGAAAATAGTAATAAATAAAAATTAATACGAGAAAATAAGTTTGGGAAGACTTTTTTTATTAAGGATGGCTTAAACTTCTCTTTAGTTTTAAATTGTATAAAAAGATATTTTTTTAAACATTGATGTAGATGGGCTAAAGCTAATTGTGAGATTTGATTTTATGAATCTTTTAATAAAGTATATGTTTGGTCTTCAATATTAAGATCTATTACCAACCATTCTTTGTTACATGGTCTTTATCTTCTGGATAGCTAAGATATAGAAACAAAATTAAATGAGAAGTTTGTTAAGTAGTCTAAAGACTAAAAAGTACACTAAAAATGGAGAATTAATATGATACTTTTAATGATAAATACACAAAGATTTTTAAACGATGATATGACTGTAAAGTGACATGCCAAATGTGGCAAATATTTTGAAAATAATGTCACACTTGAATCATGCCACACAATAGGGTAAAATGATTTAAGGGTAATATGGAAATAAATAAATAAAAGAATGGCACACTTACAACAAATTTTAAAGAATGATATATTTGAAAAGTGGCATATGAAAAAGTGGCATATCCAGATGATGTTTGTTTGTGTTTTTGGTTTATGCGTTCAGATATTGCGTATGGATGCAATTATGTTCGTTTGATGTTTTATTATTTGTATCTCGACACACTTTAATGTAAAATGACCAAAAATGCATGTTTGTGTTAATGCTATTTTTATTAAATGATATTTGTGATTAAATAATTTCCGATTTTGGCAGGAAAACAAGATTTTACAGTTTTGCCAGAAAATCACAATTTTGCGGGTATGACGAAAAATATAATTTTGCGATTTTAGCGGGAAAAATAATTTTCCGTTTTGGTAGGCATAGTTGAAGCCTTTTAAAACCATCTTAGCCATAGGCCTAATGACATCAGCATTAAGTTCTACTTCCTTTCCCATGTCAGAAAGCTGAAAAAACACAACATCTAGACATCTAAATGCAGATATATATATAAGATTGAAAGAATCAAAGTAGCTATGTAAACCTTCTGTGCATAAGATGTTATACTGCGCACCAGGTTTTGGAAAAGCTAAGTGCACAAAAAATTATAAACATCAGTAATAAAATAGAAATTATAAATGTCAGAAACAAAAAATGATAAATCATACCTTTCTAAACAATTCTTCAAGTAAGGTGCCAACAACATAAAACCTTTTGTTACTGAGATGATTTGGGACATCCACTCGCCTACGGCCGAGTGCACACGGAAGCACCCGATGTATTAAATATAAACGTCCGTCACAACAAAACTATCTAAAACTATAAAGAAACTAACAAAGCTTAAGTCTTACCCTAAGAAATAAGCTTTCTCTTTCACAATTATCCCCAATTCCTACATGAGGAAGCATTTCTTTCTGGAGGATATCTCTAGCTTACCTACATTGATGATATAACAATTGCAAACATCAATTATGCACATCTCAGTATCACACTGCATTAGCAAAAGGAGAAACCATCACAATCCTTGTTTCTTAGGTGAGGTTATCATTATAGAGTATAGATGAATGCTATCCATAATCATACCTTCTTCTCCTATCCCCGTTTTCAGAGTAACTTACACCTCGTTTTCCAATATAGTCAAGTGCAACCTGAAGCAACGAGTTTTAATATTATTAAAAATATCTTTCACTATTTCACCTCTTGGTTCTTAAAAAAGACTGTTATTTACAAAAAATAGGATCTATGGTTACCTCTTGAGTTTTAATATCTTTCACTTCTTCGAAAGAAGCGCAAAGCATCTCCCCCATTTCCGTATCAGATATATTGTTGCATATAATTTCTACTCTTTCTCTATAAGTAAGAAATCCCAGTGCCCGGAATAATAGGACACAAGGAATATCAGATCTGATAATGGGTAGAGTGCAGCTAATAGACTGCAAAAGAAAGATGCGTCAATTTTCCAAATAGGGTGTAAACTATATTTTAGTATCTGAATATTATACCAAAGAATGATTCTCTTACCGCTTTTGAGCTACTCCCAGAACGCATGCGCACATACATTGTTCTTGGAGACCTATTTCGGCTCTCACTCATGGAATGGATTTGACCAACATATGCACTTATTTGGGGAATCTGTTTTTAATGATTGGACACTTACACAACTAATCAAACTGAAGCGGAATAGACACGACTTTGGATTCCCCATCATCTCATATTTAGATGGGCACTCGACCAACGAAAACCAATTTTTTTTTCTTTTTGGCATCTGAAAATATTGATTAAAGAGTAACGATTACATGGTCAACCTCATACAAGACTGATCCTCACAAATGAGGCAAAAAGTTGACCGACCTAAGAAAACCAAAAATTTAAAAGCACATTCATCAATTTAGCCAGCAAACTAAAGTTAAGATAATATCAATCAAATCTCACAAAAATCCAAATGCTTGGGGGTAAAGAAAAAAAAGTTTTAAGGATGTACATCTCTATGAAAGAAAAACTAAAACATTGCGGATTCATCGTCCACCGGGACACAGAAAATAAACTTTTAAAGCCTTCAACAGAAAAAGGAAAGGAATTTAGGTTAGGGGACAAGTTGATCGGGTTGGTAAAACTGTCCTCAAGCAATTGTTCAACATCAACATCAATCACATTTTCAGAAGGTCTGCGCAAAAAGTCGGTTTCACCAGAGCTTGTAGCATCGAATAAAGTCTCCATTTTTTCTTCAAAAGTGCACCTCATCAAAGTCTCCATCCTTGTTGTTGATACCGTATCGAATGATTGCCATCAGATCGCCACGATAAGTCATGGTTTCTGCCAAAACCACCAGATGACGGGAATTGATAGAACTACCATTAAAGGTATATCACCGCTTTTAGTTCATCTAACAGGACCCTTCGCGCTGCCTCAATTCCAAGGACTTTTTTAATCGCATTCCAGTCATTGCTTGATGTATCTTTGGATCAACACCTTCCTTACCCATGACAACAAAGAGATCAACACCTTATGCCACTAACATCCTCTCTTGAGACACCTTGAATCCGTCCGCGTCATCAAACATGTTTTTCAGAAACCACTTAATTTCAACTGTGTTAATGCATGGAATACCTTTGAGAGACAGTGTCAGGATGGAGCTCTCAATCTCTTTGATGAATAAAACCACATCTTCATCTTCAGCTACACCCAAAGCCACATCGACATTTGTGCGAATGTGAATTTTAGATTTTCATTATTATCATCACTGTAAATGCAATCCAAACCATTCAAATCACTCCTGATTGTGTTTGCAACATTAGCTATACTCAAATTCTTAGCATTCATCATCTCACGATTTAGCTCTATGCGAAGCAACCAAGGAGACAAAGGCATATTAACCTGTTCCGGATTGAGGCCCGGCCCAGAGGACAAGCCAGTTAAGCCACCGCTAAGGGCCCTAAATTTAAAGGGTATTTTTTAGTTAAATTTTTGTTTATAGTTATAATTAAAAAAAATTATTAACTTTTTCTAGAATAATAATATTCGTAAGATTTTGTTTTCCAAATGCTTATTTAATGTTTATTGCCTTCTCTAAGAAAACATTTTAATTACTCATTTTCAAAAAAATAAATTCTATTTTGTTGTTTTTCTTTTATATCTTACTAACTATTTCTAATTATAAACTGTTTAATGGAGTTTTAATGTGTTTTTTTTATTTAGATTACTATTTTATGGCATTGGAAAACGTACGAAAAAGACACTTTATTACATATATGCATAGGGCATCCAAAATGATTGGACCGGCACTGTCCTGATCATCTGGCGTTAAATAGTAAGTTGTGATCCACTCTAAATCTCTAGCAATACTGCTCGGAGTTGGCCAAACAAGATTGAAATTTTTTGATTTCATACGCCACTTGTTCTTCAAGTTTATTTATAGACGACCCCAATATTTATATTTATTCATGTTTGCCTATTTACATTTTTTTAGTCAAAATTAAAACTGTTCAAAAATCTAAATCCGAATTATGAAGTTAACATAGTTGATATTATATGAATACACGCCTTTAGTAAGCTTTCATTTTTGTTTATTCCGCCAATGTATTACCTTAAATATATAATCTAATATATATATACTAAAATGCCAAAAACTAGTCTCTATATAATCCCTGAGTAATCTCCGATTTATTAGTTATGCTATGCATCTTAAATCGATTTGAGGCTTTTGTCTTTTTTTTTTTTTTTGATCTAAATCATCTTTCCCTATTTCGTATCTTGTAACCAAGGCTTAACCAACATGTAAAATCTAATATTACACACAAATCAGATTAGCCTAAACCGCAAAATACAAGACTAAAGAATGGATAATTCTTCAATAAATCATTACAATCCATATCAGCATAATCCAAGACCTCACATTACATGAAATTAAAGCATAAAGAAGAAAAAATATACTTAAAATCCTTTTCATACTTAAAAAACATACTTAATCAAATGATTGTCATTAAAAAAACAAATTAAACATGATTAAATCTCAAATCCATTTCATATGAATATAGTTATGAAAATTTCTGCTTAGAAAATTTTGGCAACATCTTTCATAAGACCACGATTGGCACTTGCGAAATCAATGAATTCTTGGTACGATATGTATCCATCGCCATCGGTATCAATCTCAGCCATCATACGCTTAATGTCGTCGTGTGTGACCGAGCCAAGGTTCTTAAGAGCATCTCCAAGCTCGGACGCAGAGATTTTTCCATCTCCATTAGCATCAAATTTCTTGAAAATACGTTCATGCTCAGATATTTCGGTTGCGTCAGCCATTGTTTATAGTTTTGCACTTTTCGTCGTAGCGATTACATGATCGTAAGAGCTTTTATATATAAAGAGATTTGAATGTGAAGAAGTTGAGGCTATGCTTTAAATTAGGCGATTTAAGGAGGAAACTAAATTTACCTAAATTAGAATGTGACTTGGTCTTTCATCAACTGTCCATATAAAATTGTATTTTTTGTTTTGTTGTTAAAACAATAAAAACCAGTAACCTTTCAAAATGTGTATTTTGCATTCGTCTGATTTATTACAGTTTATTGATAACAATATAAACATGCATATGATGATTCGTTTGAGATTGTGATAATCTTTACATCACAATGTTAGACACTGATGTAACTATTCAAATACAAATCATACTTTCAACTTTCAAGCAAAATCAACTTGAGATCAAGATTTTGTATTAGACCTTTTCCTTTGTTTAAAACAACAATGTAAAGAATCTAAACAAATACTGAAGTTAAATTTGGCCAAAAAGGTACATTGTAAAATTATATCGGAAAACAAAAATCAACGGCTGAAACTGAATCACCCGGGTTTTTTTTCCGGCTTTATATCGATCTTCAAAGATGAAGTTGAACTCATAACTTTGAAGCAAAAATAAATCTTATGAGAGTATAATAAACCTTCAAGGAGCTCTATCAAAAGGCTTAGTGTCATTGTAACAAGTATCCCAAACTGCTTCCATCGCGTCTTTCGCTGCAACTTCCGAGCAATACGGGTTACCACGAAGCGATTTCAACACTCTTCTTTTTATACATTCCTTTCAAAAAACCGATAATCGGATTAATACTAACAAGAATCACAAATGCTAATGCAATTTTTCTCTTATAGTGACTTACTTGTTCATGCCCTCTTAATTTAAGTACACCCCTCAAAAGCTCTCGCTTGAAATGGCAATCGCCGCTTAGATGACCTGCGCGTATCTGTCAACAAAACCCATCAAGAACTTCAACAACAATATATCAATCGGCGCTACATTTAAAAGCTTTATCGAACAATGTAAACACCTCGCTACACGCATGATGAGCGCAATTAGTCCAATCCAAGTTCTTTGCTCGGCATTCGTCATAAGCATGGATCAACTCATGTATAACTACTTGATTCACTTCATCTTGAATAGTCAGATAGTTACTGCAAACAGTAATCTTGAAACACACACACAAAAGGAAATGAGCAAGATTCAGCATCAACAATACAAAACCGAGAGCTCGATCGCGTCGTAATCTCGAAAAACAGTAATTACCCCTAATCCTTTAGTGAAGCCTCCAGCTACAGGTCCAGTACAAACAACTGCTTTAACGAAATTATCACCAACTCTACACCCAAATTTCTCCATTTGCTCCATCAGAAACTTCACAATTGGGTCTAATCAAATCAACATTCAAAATTAAAACCAATCAAAACAAAATCAAAGCAAGTGACTTAAGAACCCTAAACTCATTCGTATGATTCCAATCCAAAAACCCTAAACCCAAAATTGCTCGTAAATTCCCAAACTTTTTTCATTAATTTCTCGAGATACAGAAACTTCACAATTGGGTCTAATCAAAACAACATTTAAAACCTAAATTATTAAGAACCCTAAAATTATTCGTATGATTCCAATCCAAAAACCCTAAACCCTAGATTGCTCGAAAATTCCCAAACTTTTTTTCATTAAATTTCTCGAGATACAGAAACGCTTAATCAAACAATAACCAATTGGATTAAAGGGAAGATTGAAAAAAGGAGAAGCTTACTTCGGAAACTTCTCTGAATCATGTCCTGGCATTCTTCGATAGATTTTCCGCGATTTTTTCCGAGGTTTAAATCGGAACCAGAATTCGGCGAGGCTGCATCTTCCATTCGATCTACGATTCGGTCTCTTACTCGATTTTTTGACGGTGGTGGGTATTTCGAAGGCGGCGAATTCTCGGGAGTGGCCTAAGATCGATGGTCGGCGAGTGAGGACGGAGACACGAAATGAAGGAGAAGCGTGAATTTGTAAATTACATTACTATCCCTCACTGGAATTTGTTAACTTTTCGAGCATGGAGTAATCGTGTGAGGTTAGATTTGTAAATACGTTTAATTTTTAAGAAAACCAGATATTTGACTAACATACTTGGAAATTGCTGAAAATTTAAAAATGTTTCGTATGAATAGTGTCTAAAAAACACTATTTTTATAATATAAAATTATTAAAACACACGCTTTCTTTTCCTTTTATTCAACTTTATACCTTTTCTTTTATCCTTTTACTCAACTTTTATTAATTTTATATTTAAACACTTTCTTTTCCTTTTACTAACACTCTAAAAATATCCTATATTAGACATTCTCTCTCTTCCTTTCCCTAAACACATTCACTATCTACTCTCTTTACTTAAATTTTATTAATTTTATATTTCAATATACCCCACAAAAACACTCTCTTTCTTTCTTTTAAACACCCCAAAATGTCTCCAGATGCCCTAATCTCTTTTGATTAATCGGTTAATTGGGGACAAAAAACGGTTGACCATATATACAATTGTGGAGACTTTTATTATGTAGGATTCTACAAGTACATATGGTGGATTCTCATTCATTAACATTTTTTAACAATATACATACCCAAATTATACGATAAGTTATAAGTATGACACATATACATATCTTATTATATAAATTTTGAAAGATTTGTTGTTTCTCAGATTTATTATTAAAATTGAAAAAGGATATTTTGAATATTTTATCTTTTCTTTTTTACACAATTATGATAATTTGTCTTCTGTTTTTGAACATTTGTATTTGATAAGGTAAAGTTTAAGCTAAACATGTGTCAAAGTATCTATTTTTGGATACAATATGATTAGTGTGAGATACAAGGAACTACTAATAATAAGCATATGAAACAAATCCAATTTATAAGATAAAATCTACGTATGTCTACAAATATCTATCATACTTTTGATTTTTTTTTCCTTAACATTTATTTATAATTAATGATTAATAAATTTTATAAGTTTTGTTTAGTGTTTTCAGACCCTATAAATATAAGAACATTTTTTTGGTAGTGTATAAATATAAGAACATAGTGTAACACATTTCACACAAGTTCTCATAAACAACAAGAATAGCAAACAAAACATATAATCAATAGAAAATGTCTGCTAGAAAAGTCTTCGAGAAGTTCGACAAGGACAAAGATGGTAAAATCTCATTGGACGAGTTTCGTGAAGTGGCTCTTGCTTTCTCTCCGAACGTTTCTCAAGAAGAAGTCGAAAAGATCTTCAAAGAGATTGACGTAGACGGGAACGGTGCACTTAACGCCGACGAGTTTACTTCACGCTTGGAGGAAATGTTGAAGGAAGTGTTTACTTTTTGTGA
Source organism: Draba incana (assembly GCA_963576765.1). Taxonomy (NCBI): domain Eukaryota; kingdom Viridiplantae; phylum Streptophyta; class Magnoliopsida; order Brassicales; family Brassicaceae; genus Draba; species Draba incana. The sequence continues at coordinate 1,604,148 of OY755207.1, read as the reverse complement.
TGTTGATGGTGACGGGAAGATACCGGCCGATGAGCTCTATGCGTTGATGACTCATATCGGAAAAGAGTGCACCGAAGTGAGTTGTGCCGAGAAGGCTCGAGCCGCGGATGTAGATGGTGATGGTTACTTGAACTTTGAGGAGTTTATGGCTATGGTCCTTAATGACTTGATGTAAGAAAAGAGTAAAATGTTTGCTTAGCAAATGCGTTGTTTGCTTATAGTTGATTATTAAAAAATAAAGTTTATAAAGAAAAGCTTATTGTTGTTTATTGTCATGTGTATAAAGGTTTTTCGACCGTTTTTATATTTATAAATTAAAGTGTAGTGCATGTTAATTATGTTGTATTGCATGCATGCAAATTTATTATGTGAGCCAACTCGATAAACGCAATACAATAAGCCCAAAAATAAGGTATGCAACCAAAGCCATGACTCGAATTTCACCAAGCATCTACTTAGCCATTCTAAAGAGAGAACGAAAATCATAAATAAAAATGAAAAATGAAAAATAACTCATGAATGTGAAAGACATTAAAAAAAAATCTCATATTTCTATTTTTCTATTATGTAATTAATTAAAATTTGATTCTTTCCACATTTTATCCTCTTTGTTGTTGTTGTTGTACTATATATTAATTTTTTTTCTATTATTTGGAGATTTGATACTTATGCAAGCTTAACAATACATGTGTAAAAGTGAATCCTATTTAATTTTGGATAGCATATTGCTTAAATTTGTCTCTTTCTTCTTTTCTTGTCTTGAAAATCTAAATATCTTCTATTAAGTTAAAAGTAGACTTTAATTATGTCCAAGTAGTGGCCCAATCAGCTAAATTATACATTTGAAAGAAAAATCCAGTTTATAGGATAAAATCTACATATATTTTGGTTTTCAAATATGAATATATGATACATCTTTCTTTTAACTTTTTTTTCCTTTTAAAAATCACTTATTTGTTGTAAATATTTTATTTCTAGTTAATCATTAATTGGACAATCAATTTCTTATAATAGTTGGTTACTTTTCAACCCCTATAAACATAAGAACACAGTGTATCACATTTCACACAAGTTCTCATAAACAAAACATACATTTGAAAAAAAAAATGGCTTCGAAAAAGATCTTCGAAAGGTTTGACAAGGACAAAGATGGTAAACTCTCACTGGACGAGTTTCGTGAAGTGGCTCTAATTATATCTCCGTTAATTTCTCAACAAGAAATCGTAAAAGTTTTCAATGCGATTGACCTCGATGGTGACGGTAAGCTAAACGTCGATGAGTTTACTGGTCGCATTGATAAAATGTTGAAAGAAGCTTTTGAATATGCTGATACTAACGGTGACGGAAAGATATCGGGCAAAGATTTCTATGATACCATGACTAGGATCGTGGATGAGTCCAAAAAGGAGAAACGTGTCTCGATGGTTCATGATGTGGATGAGGAGAGATGTGCCGCGATAGTTGAAGCCATGGATGCAGATGGTGATGGTTATTTGAACTTTGAAGAGTTTGAAGCTATGATTTGTGACTGTGTGGTGCCTCGTAATAAGTCTAAGAACGAGTAAACACCTTTTTGTAAGGCTTATTGATGTTCTCAAAAAAGAGAGAGAGCTTATTGATGTTTGTTTTCAACGGTTTGGAGATTTCTCTACCGTTTTTCAATTTTTAATAAAAATAAATTCAAGTTTATTATTGCGTATAACTCTACCAATGTGTTATATATAGTTGTTGTTAAAATATATTAAGACTATATATATATGCTTTCATGTATCAAAATAAATTCATTAAAACTACATGTCTGGATGAAAATCTAAATTATTTTGGATTAAATCAAACGTAGATGTTAATTCTGTGCCAAATGGCCCAATCAATTATATTATGCATTTGAGCCCATAAAATTTATAAAATGACATCTACATATTGTTCCAATTCCAAATATATCCTATTTTTCATATTTTTCCCTTGAGAAATTCACTTATTCTATAGTAATATTTTTTTTGTAACTAATCATTAATTGGGTTAACTTTCATAAAATTTTATCCATGTTTTTCAATCCTATAAATATAAGAACATTGTGTCACATTTCACACAAATCTCATAAACAAAGGAAGAAATTCAGACAAAAATATATAGTTAAAGAAAATGTCGTCTCCAAAGAAACTCTTTGAGAAGTTCGACAAGAACAAAGACGGTTTGCTCTCTTTGAACGAGTTTTGTGATGCGGCGTTTGCTTTCTCTCGGACCTTTTCTCGAGAGGACCTCGAAAAGCGGTTCAAGGAGATTGATGTAAATGGTGATGGCAAAGTTAACATCGACGAGTTTGTTTCGTGGATTGAGAGGAACTTGAAGAGATCGTTTGATCTTTTTGATATTGACGGTGACGGAAAGATAACTTCGAAAGAGTACTATTCGGTGATGACTAAAGTCGGATGGGTATGCACTGAGGCGAGTTGTGCCAAGAAGTTTCAAGCAGCTGATGCAAATGGTGATGGCTATTTGAACTATGAGGAGTTTAAGGCTATGGTGTTTAGTGAAATCTAAGAAAATTAATATTATACTTTTTCATCAATTGTATTTTGCTTACCGTTTTCTATTTTTAAGAATAAATTGAAGTGCATGTTGATGTTGTTGAATATTGCATAGGCCAAATGTTAATTATCTGCGACTTTGTATTCATCTTGAACTTCAATGATGATAATTATATCAAATCGAAAGAATAATAATAGTTTATTTATTGAAAAAATCAAATTGAGTTTTACTACAAAAAAGTAATGATTGTTTATTTTCGGCTACAAGTCTATGTATACGTTATAATTGATCTAAAAATTGACGTAAGAAAAAAAAAAGTTGCCAAAGAGTTCACAAAAAGGAATCAAAACCATAAGCAAAACACTAGCGTCAGCTTGATTTTTCTCCGTCCCACCTTTAGCCAGAAAATATAGTGAATATTGAGTTATTCTCATGCATGTAATGTGAGTGTCAACTTAAAGTTATTCAACACTTCGGAAAATTTAATTAAACTTTAACAGATGCATTTCGAAAGATTTCTTGTTTCATATTATAGGATAACTATGACACATGCATGCATTGCCTATGTACTTAGAAAATTCGGAAAGACTTCTTGTTTCTCAGATTTTTTTTTTCTTTTCTAAATTTTAAATGGATATTCTCATATCTTCACCTATATATTAGTTTCTTTTTGGAGATTTGATATTTAAAAAAAAAAAAAAATTCATGAAAGTGAAAGATATAAAAAAAATCTCATATTCCTCCTTTTATATTATTAAGACTAAAAGTTGATATTTTCACATTTTATCATTTTTGTTGTTGTTGTACCAATCTATTAATTTTTTTATAATCTGGAAATTTGATATTTTTTAAGGTTGATTATAAGCTTAACAATAACATGTGTCTCAAAGCAGATAGAATGTAATTTTGAATAACATATAGGGTCAATTTGCATAATAACACAAAAAATTAATAATCAAGCAAATAGCAAAAAATGCCCTATGTGGCTAAATAATAACCCTTAGATCTTGTGTAAATGGTTAGAAAATTAGTTATAGTTTTTTTTGAGTTATATATGTCAATTTCCCTAACATATATTGCTTAATTTTTTATTTATTGTCTTAGAAATCTAATTGTTTTTTTTTAGTCAACAAATCTAACTATTTTCTACTAAATTAAAACTAAACAGTTTTTTTTCACTTTTTTATCATAAATATATTATTTTTAGTGAATCATTAACTGGACTATCAAATTTTATAATTTTGGGTCTAGGCTTTGCAAACATTATAAATATAAGAACATAGTGTAACACATTTCACACGAATTCTCATACAAAACATATAATCAAAGAAAATGTCTGCAAAAGAGATCTTTGAGAGGTTCGACAAGAACAAAGATGGTAAACTCTCCTTGGACGAGTTTCGTGAGGCGGTGCTTGCTTTATCTAACACTTTTAATGATGAGGAAATCGTAATGTTGTTCGAGGAAATTGACGTGGACGGTGATGGTGGGCTCAACGTCGACGAGTTTACTTCGAGCATTGAGAATATGTTGAAAGAAATGTTTGATATTTGTGATATTGACGCACTACAAGGAAACAACCTGTTTTCTGACGGAAATTTTTTCCGTCAGGGTTTCCGTCGGCCAATTCCGTCGGAATGCAGACGGTTTTCCGACAATAAATCATTCCGTCAGGAAACCGTCTGTTTCTCCTGACGGAATTCTGACAATAATCATTCCGTCAGGATTGCCGTCCGTATGCCGTCCGTAAACCGTCAGAATTAACAGACGGTTTCCTGACGGAAATAATCCGTCTTGTCTTTTCGTCGACATTCTGACGGAAACCTGACGGAAATCGGATATTTCTGTCTGGCGGACGGATTTCCGACGGATTCTGACGGCTTCCGATGTCGGCAAACTTTGGGTGGTTAACATATCGTGTGGGTTGGCCGATGGGACTGGAGTGTTGCTATGTCGGACGTTTTGACGGTTGGCTGACGGAAATCTGACGGTTATTCATTCTATATAAGGTCTCGCATTTCTTCCGACGTTCATAACAACATTTCAAAACAAAAAAAAACAAAAATTTAGAGATGAGTTCTTCATATTTTCGGTCATGGATGGACGAGCCAATGATGGAAGAGGGGTCGAACTTATTAACGACCGAATACGCTCAAGGTATTTGCGAGTTCATGCAGTTACCTAAAAATCAAGAGGCAACCAACAAAGGTCAGGATATCAAATGTCCTTGTTCTAATTGCTGTAATAGAATTAGTGTTGCGATTCCTATTGTTTGGAACCACTTATATAGATACGGATTTAGGGCGGGATATAAGGTTTGGTATTTACATGGAGAAAGGAATTATGAATATGGTAGTACCAGTAGCAATGAACCTTATTTTCCGTCTAGCGTAGGGGAATCTACGGCGGAAGTAGATGTTGGGGTAAGTACGGTTGCGATGGTAAACGATGCGTTTAGAGAGAATTTGCAGTCGGGTGTGTATCATCATGAGGGTGATAGGGTTGAAGAGCCTAATTTAGAATCTCGGAGGTTTTTCAATATGTTAGACGCAGCAAAGCAACCTCTATACAGCGGTTGTAGGGATGGTCATTCACCGCTGTCTTCTACCACTAGGATGATGAACCTGAAGACTGATTATAATTTGTCCGAAGAATGTGTTGATGCATTCGCCGAGTTCGTCAAAGATGTTTTTCCAGAAGATAATCTGGCCCCAGGATCATACTACGAGGTCCAAAAACTTGTCGCCGGACTTGGTTTGCCCTACCAGGTTATAGATGTGTGCATCGACAACTGTATGATATACTGGAGAGAAGACGAGAACCGAAACAAATGTAAATTTTGCCACAAACCCCGGTTCCAGGACACAAGCGGCAGGGTGAAGATTCCATTCAAACGGATGTGGTATTTACCCTTAACAGAGAGGTTGAAGAGGCTGTACGATTCAAACCACACAGCTAAGGCTATGAGATGGCATGCAGAGCATAATCAAGATGGAGATATCACGCATCCTTCTGATGTGGAAGCTTGGAAACACTTCCAATCCGTATATCCAGGTTTTGCATTTGAACGACGGAATGTATACATAGGCTTATCCACTGATGGTTTCAACCCGTTTGGCAAGCATGAAAGAAAATATTCACTGTGGCCGGTCATCGTAACACCTTACAATTTGCCTCCATCTATGTGCATGCGGCGAGAGTTCTTGTTTCTGTCAATTCTAGTTCCCGGGCTAGATCATCCAAGACGGTCGCTCGATATATTCCTCCAACCATTGATCTGTGAGTTGCAGATGTTGTGGGAGCATGGTGTTAAGGCATATGACGTTTCGGTCCAGCAGAATTTCTACATGTGTGCGGTTCTTATGTGGACCATAAGCGATTTTCCGGCATACGGTATGTTATCTGGATGGACAACGCATGGAAGATTGGCATGTCCTTATTGCCAAGACAATACTTCTGCTTTCCAACTGCAGCACGGAAGGAAGACATCGTGGTTTGATTGTCATAGGTGTTTTTTACCGGCAAATCATCCATACCGTCGGTCTAAAAGACATTTCAGGAAGAATTTACCAGTGTTACATGGTCCACCTCCTGAGATAGATGGTCGAACCATATTGGAACAGTTGCGAGATTTTGGTGCAGAGCGGACTCCTGATAGTGGGGGTAATGGCCACCACCCGGTCGACGGTTGTGGGGAATATCACAATTGGCACAAGAAGAGTATTTTCTGGGATTTGCCTTACTGGAAAGACCATCTACTGCGGCATAATCTAGATGTCATGCATATTGAAAAGAATTTCTTTGACAACATCATGAACACCTTATTAAACGTCCCAGGAAAGACCAAAGACAACTGGAAGTCTAGATTGGACTTGCCATTGATTTGTTCGAGGCCATCTCTTCATGTTCTGCCTAATGGTAGATTGCCGATGCCTGCGTACCGGTTAAACGCTAGGCAGAAAGAAGTATTTTTTAAATGGTTCAAAAAATTTGTAAAATTTCCAGACGGCTACGCATCTAATTTACGTAATTGCGTGGACGAGACGGAAGGGAAGTTTACAGGAATGAAGAGTCATGATTGTCATGTCGTCATGCAGCGTCTTCTTCCATTTGTATTTGCATATCTTCTTCCAGATCCTATCCACCAAGCAATTGGAGGTATATTTCTTACTCCCATTGGTTTCTTAATACCATAATATTACTATATATGTACTAACTTGTTAAATATTTGTTTCCAGGAGTTGGTGCATTCTTCCGAGATTTATGTTCAAGAACGCTTACCGTCCACGGGATACGTAACTTGGAGGCCAATATCCCTGTTCTCCTTTGTAATCTTGAGAAGATATTTCCACCGTCTTTTTTTGACGTTATGGAACATCTTCCTATTCACCTCCCACGAGAAGCAGCCTTAGGAGGCCCTGTTCAATACCGATGGATGTATCCGTTCGAGCGTTACATGTTCCATCTGAAGAAAAAGGTTAAAAATTTGAGCAGGGTTGAGGGATCTATTATTGCACAGAGCCTAAACGAGGAAGTCTCAAACTTGGCCGAAAATTACTTTCCACCGCAAGTTAGTACTAAGGCTAGACGTCCGGCGAGACATGATGATAGAGGTGAGAAAGCAACGTATGACGTGGTTGTACCCGAGTTATTTACCCAAGTTGGGTGAGCAAGTGGAAAACGAAAGAGACGCAAATTATCGGCACAAAAGCTCACCCATTTGCGTACGTATATCCTTAGAAATTGTGATGAAATTTTGGAGTACGAACGGTACGTATATCAGTTATTATACTAAATTTATGTACTTATTTGCCTTTATCTACTAACAACTGTTATGTTACAGGATCTACATGTCTCTAGCACGTGCTTACCATTCTGATAAGACAGATGCCGAACTTGCTGTCTTGAAAGACGAAGAGTTTCCGGCGTGGTTGAAATGTTATGTAAGTTTAATATAATTACTTACTTTCACTTTTCCATGTTTTCACGTTCATATGTTACTGATATACTACTTATATCATTCTTAGGTTTCCGAAAGTTTAGCAAGTGGTCAATCAATCCCGACATGGTTACAGGAGATTGTGTACGGCTTACGCAGCACCGCGACATCATATCCCAACTTTTGAACTAGGGGATATGCGTTCAGGATCCGTGAGGAAGGACGTGAGAGGACAACTTCGGACTATGGTATTTTGTCCCAATCAGGTGATACCATGTACTATGGGATTTTAAAAGAAATCTTGGAAATCCACTATCCAGGAATGTTGAACTTGAGGTGCATTGTATTTATGTGTGAATGGTATGATCCCTCTAATGGTCGAGGTGTTCGAGTTGACCCTCTTGGTGTTATTTCGATAAATTCAAGCCGGAAACATCAGTATTATGATCCATTTATCCTTGCGTCCCAAGCAGACCAGGTATCAATACCATAATATATTGACCTACGTACTCATACTTAAGGTTTGTTGATCATGTATATTAACAATATCCACTTTTTATTACTAGGTTTGCTACATTCCATATCCTCGAGTCGCCTATCGTAGTGATCCTTGGATCACAGTAACTCATATTAACCCGAGAGGAAAAATATATGGAGTTCCAGAACAAGATGCTCTACAACCATCGAGAAGTATACAAATGTCACCTGTTCAAGAGATGGATAACATTGACCTTGTCGTTGATGTCACACATATCGGGGATGATCTAGTGCATTCGGACGAAGAGGAAACACGTGAAGAATTTGACGACGATTCAGACTCCATCCCTAGTGAAAGTGGAGGAGGAGATTCAAATTAATAATCTGTGAATAAATGTTTGATATCATTGCCATTTACTAGTATATAATAAAGCCTTTTTTATTAATTGACGATATATTTTGATTATGCAACTCCAATAAAACATTACATTTAATGAAACATAAAATGTAAAACAACTTATTACACAGGTAGAGTAAAGACTTCCAACAGATTAACACACAACGGTTATGGTACAAGAACATAATAGACAATATTCAGGTATCAATACCATAGGTCTGTATCCACTCCAAACTTACCATTGGTTAGAACCATTTAGTGATTTTCTTTCCCTTTTTTTTCTTTGGTGGAGAATCTAAAACTCCGTCGCATAATTTGTTGATTGCATCAACATCTATATTGAAGTTTGGCTTTTCTGCGCTTTGGGCGCCTATCAAATCATAGGAAGGACTTCCACCGTAAGTATATGACGGTTCACTGAATTCATATGGTTGGACGGCTTCCAGAACCCGGTTCTTCATTTTTGGGAGTGCATGAATCATCTTCCCACGAGTATGTGGGTACATCTTTAGTGTATTTGTCGCATTGAGATGGCGATTCCCACGAAAATTTTGGAATGTGGCGGATGTTTGGCGAGCACTGGGTGTCAGACACTATTGTTGATGTGGAATCTTCTTTATGGATTGGTGAGCACGTATCAAATTCCCACGAGTAAGTGGACAGCTCTTTAAACGATTCGTCGCAATAAGATTGGGTTTCCCACGAGAATTTTGGTATTATTGGAAATCCAAAAGGATCAAGGTCGGGTGTTGTTTCTGCGTCTTCATTAGGAGAGGGAGAAGACATATTTTGTGTTATTGAGAGGTGTAGAAGAAATACACTCCATGAAGTGTATTTATAGTAGAATTTTTATGTATACACCGAAGGGTATAGTAGGGTTTTATGTCGGAGTGGGTTGACGGATTTCTGACGGATTGCCGACGATCTTCGATGTCGGCAAAGTTTGAGTGGTTATTAAGATTCGTCTGTAGTGGCCTAAGGGATTGGTGGGGTTTTATGTCGGAGTGGGTTGACGGATTTATGACGGATTGCCGACGGTCTTCGATGTCGGCAAAGTTTTAGTGGTTATTAAGATTCGTCTCCAGTGGCCGAAGGGATTGGTGGGGTTTTATGTCGGACTGAGTTGACGGATTACTGACGGATTGCGGACGTTTATCCGTTCTACATAAGTTTCCACATTTTCTATCTCATTCTTCCATAAAAATTTTCACCAGAAAAACATAACACAAAAATAGTCAATCAAGTTATGGGTAACAGAGATCTATGGAATTACTATATGCAAAACCGAGGCCCCGGTCACTACCCTCCAAACACAACTCTTGTTCCTGCAAGCCCTCCTTACGATAACTTAAATGTTACTGATGTTGAACCGACAATTTCACTCCATCAAACTCAACAATCCCAGAACCAAACGCCCGTAATGCCGGGACCTGGCCAAGTCGTACGGCGAGGAATGAATCGCAAGAGATCTCATGATGCAAAGGTGCTGCGAGGTGAAAGTTCTCAGACACGCCCAACACAAGATTTTATTCGTGAGGTCTTCAATGACACAACACAGGCCGACCATGATTTTAGTAGTCCTCGGTGGACTTCTACTATGGATTACATAATCCGTGAAGGTATATATATATATATATATATATGTACTTTTACAATAATGATTGTAGCTGACAAATACACGGTCTATCATTCATACATGTAGGTTCTTATAACAATAGGAGCACACCATTGTGGACCCAGGTTGGAGAAATTCAATCCCCGCATTCACAATTTGTGAAAGTCAAAAAGGTTTTCGTTTTCAACCTATTTTATTTACATTTAAACATACAGTTAATTATCGGACTGAAGTATATTCTATTTCATTATTAGATTGTGGCTATGCTCTCTAGTTTGACCCCCAATGACCAGGGGGATCTGCTAGTAACCTTAAAAGATCCTTCAGGAAAAATCGAGGGAACCATGCACCATAACATCTTCGAGAAGGACGAGTACAGACTCACCACTAGCGTAGGTGCGGTAGTCATCCTAAAAAATGTTACCGTTTGCCGTTTTAACAGGAACTCAAAGTACCTGAACATCACAGAGCGGAACATTGTTAAGGTAGATGTATAATATGTTTATAAATATTTATAGGAAGGCTTAACTAAATTTATTTTCGAAACAGATAATCGGTGCTAATTCGATGATTGCTGAATACCAACCAACGGAAGTATCTACCATCGATGAGGAAGATGAAGGAACTACTGGGTACGAATATGAAACAGTTCCAGACTCAGATGATGAATAAACATCCGACCCGTCCATGATTTTAATATTTTCCTACTATCCTTTGTACGAGTTTATCCGCATAATGTTGTTATATGTTTTATTTTACCTTCCACGATTTTAGTATGTACCATCGATGAATTTATATGTCATATTACGGATTTCCGACTGATTTTCTGTTAAAGTATTATTTCCGCTTAGAAAGAATTATTAACGAAAAATATTACAGAACCTTTAATTCATTCTTTTCGATTCTAAGATACGAATAAATTGGAATAAAATTACGAATCCGTAACAAATCCGCCATACATTTTGAAGGAACTCGATCCGACGTTTTCTTCATCATATTTCAATTTTTTCTCTCCGAATACAAACTAAATGAACTTCAACCATCACAGATTTTTGACGGATTAAATGTTTTATATTTGTTCCACTCGGACATAGACAAAATAAAATAAAAAACTAAGAACCGTCAGAATCCCGTCTGAATGTTAATGTTTTTTTATTAATTTTTGTTTTTCCGATCCGATTCGATCGAATCAACAAAAATTAAAAAAAAAAAGTATTTAAACCGTCAGAATCCCGTCTGTAGATTATGACGGGATTCTGACGGTTCTTTGTTTTTTATTAATTTAGGATCGGAGAAACAAGATTTAATAAAAAAATTAAACACCCGTCAGAAACCCGTCATAACGTAACGACGGGATTCTGACGGTTTATATATATTTTTTATTAATTTAGGAACGGAGAAACAAAATTAATAAAAAAACGGTTTTCGTCAGAATCCCGTCTTTACGTTATGACGGGATTCTGACGGAAACCCTAATTCTTCCCGCCTAAACGCATCGATCTCATCGACACGGCGGGAGTTGCTGACGGAAACCTGACGGATTTTTAATATCCGTCACAATACCGTCCGGAGTCCGTCATATAGTTCTATAAGAACAGACACTTCGTCTTCTTCGCAGACACAGAATGGAGAAAACAAAACCACCCCAAATCGCCGACTCCGACGTTATTCAATCATCCGTCCGCTAAGCCGCCGTTCGCCACTCATTTTCCGGCGTCACTCAAAGAATGTAAGTTTTTTTTGAGTTTTGTGTATTTCATATGGATTTTGGATATGTAAATTGGGTGTTTATGAATTTAGGGGTTTGAAAGGAAATTGTTGATTTGGAAATGAAAGGAAATTAGGAATTTGTTAAATTGGAATTGAACAATGTGAATTTTAGGATGATTTTGTGATGAATTGTTGAATTGTTGAATTGGGGAAAATATGAAATTAGGAATGTTATGAATTTAGGGATTTAAAATTTTGTGATGATTTTATGAATTTAGAAATTAGAAATGTTAGTGATTAGAAATTTTATGAATTTATGATTTTATGAAATTAGAAATTAGAATTTAGAAATTTAGAAATTAGAAATCTAATTTATGAAATTAGAAATTAGAAATTATGAATTTAAAATTATGAATTTAGAAATTAGAAAATGATATTAGAATCCTTATGAATTTAGGGATATAATAAGGAAATTAGTAATTTTATGAAACTAGAGATGTTAAAATTATTGATAAAATATAAAAATATGAGAATTTTGGGGTTATGAGGAAATTAGGAAGGGATTTTTAAATTATGAAATTTTTAAAATTTTATTATTTTTGGCAAAGAATTGAATTTCAATTTTAATAAGTGTTTGTAATTTATAAGGATTTATATGTATTTATAATATACATATTTATAGTATGATCCAATTCTTGAATTATCTAAAAATATACATATGTACAAAATTATAATATGATATAATATATGTCACAATTCCTAAATTCCTAAATATATATCTAAAAAGAAACAATAAAAAATTAACTATATGCACAAAAACCTTTAAAACATTTAAAAAGAGTACGTGTTTGGTATTCGTGATGTCGGCGAATTAGGTAACTGTTTTTTTTACGAAATTCCAATATCGGAAATTCCCAATTTACCATATATACTAAAATCTATAACTTTCAAAATCTCAAAATCACAATTTTCCAAAAGCACTAACCCCGTAATAAAGGTTGTAAAGTTTAAATTTATAATTGACATAGAAATTTTAAATATGTCAGGAAAAATCAAAAACTTATGTAAAAAATTTGTAAATCGTAGGGATTATGGGCGATTTAGTGAGGGTAGAGGAGGCGGTACTTCTTCCTCCGGGGGAGGTGGGACTGCGGGTCAGTCGCACATCCCCGAGACTGCTCCTATGGGTTCAGGTGGCCCAGCTCTTACGCAAATGAGCATGGAGGACTTTGTGTCGCAACCCGGTCGGGATGTCTTGCCTCGCCTTGATCCCGAATTACCACCTAACACGACCTGGTAATGACTACTTTTCAAAATTTATAGGATTATATTAAGTTAATAAAATTGTGAACAAAATATCAAAGAAAATATTATGTAGGTTCCAATATTCCCAGAACGGTATCTCGACATCTATCAACGGAATGATCAATTCCATGATAACTAAACCGTATCCCACTTATAAGGACATGCCGGTGGAAGACCGGGACACATGGTTTCGGCAATTTGAGGTATGATTTGATATTCTAAATTGAAAATTCATCTTTTATAATACATTCGAATTGTCAATAGTAATTCGACTATTGTTTTTTTTCAGCAAGATTTTACGTGGAACCCACACCTGACTTCTCGGGTCCGACGTGAATTCGACAAGAAGGCAAAGAGCCAGTACAGGCACAAGATGAACGAGTGGAAGGAGGGGTGGATGAAGTACCGTAAGGTGCCTACCGCTGTTAAAAAGAACGAAGTATTATGGGCTGGACTAGTGGCACATTGGGATCTTCCGGATACTAAAGCCACCTCCGAAACACACTCGACTAACCGGAGGAGCGACCGGAAGGGGAAGGGACCGGCGACCCATAACCTCGGTGCAACGAGCAAGGCGACACGTGTACAGCAAATGGTAACATTCTTAATTTTTCAACAATTTTTAATTTATAATTAACATTTTCCATACTTGACTTTCATAACAGTATGCGAAGACCGGTGTGCGTCCTTCGCATATTGATGTCGTCAGAGATGTCCACACCAACAGAAAGACTGGTGAAATCCAAGATCCGCTTGCTCGGGAAATCGTGGAGACCGTGGAGAAGCTCGGGCAGGAGTACCTCCAATCGCAACCGATCGTCGAGGGAACTCCGCCCTCAACCGAAGTTCCAGTCGAGAAGATCAACGAGTTCACTTACACGGTTAGTAAATGAGTCAATTTTAAACACATTTAAAATACCTTTTAATACGATTAAGTTTTGAAAATGATTTATTTATTTTTTTCGTAGGTTACCCCTAAGACCAGAGGTCGTGTCTACGGCCTCCCCGAAGACAGTTCCTCATCCGTTTCGCCGGTTCCCTTTCACGGTGGTAGTAGTTTGCTAGCACAAAACGCCGACCTGACCAACCGGATCACAAATTTGGAGGCTAGGTACGAGAGAGAGAAGGCGGAGGCGGAGGCCCTCCGCGAGAGAGAGAAGGCGGAGGCGGAGGCCCTCCGCCAGAGAGAGAAGGCGGAGGCGGAGGAAATCCGCCGCAGAGAGAAGGCGGAGGCGGATGAAAAATATCGTCTGATGGAGGAAAAGATGAACGAGTTCTTCCGTCGTCAAGGGTTGTAAATGTTTATGGACAATTTAAATTTTTATGTAAAACTTTATATTTGGTATCAAAACATTTTTCATTTTATTATGATTTTAAATTTTATTTTTTGTTATTAATTTAAATATATTTTATTTATAAATTTATATATAAATAAAATAAATAAATTTTATTTATATATATATATTTTTTAAATTATTTCAATTCCGTCAGGATCCCGTCAGAGTGTCCAGACGGTTGTCTGACGGACTGTCGATCACCGTATTTGTGGCCGGATTCCGGTGATCCACATTCCGTCAGGAAACCGTCTGGACACTCTGACGGGATCCTGACGGAATTGAAATAATTTAAAAAAATATATATATATACTCAGACGGGATCCTGACGGACTGTCGATCACCGGATTTGTTGCCGGAATCCGGTGATCCACATGTTGGGAATGTCCTGAAATCACACTTGTATCCACTCTAGTGATAGTTGTACTGTCGAGATTAGACATTCATATAATACTAGGTGGTCATGACGTTTTGCTAGAAACCTCTGATGATCTATGAGTTATGAACTCATTGCTAGTATTATATGATCCTACAGGGTCACACACCTAAGCAAGCTGGATGAGCTTTATGTGGGAATGATCATTAAGAGTAATGATCTAGGTAATGTGTATAAGATACACATTATATACGAGTTTAGACGGTGTATCGATCGACACAAAGAGTTGTGTCGATCGACACGAAGGCAGAACCAAAATAGTGATTTCGGTTTAATGACACAATTGATTCTGGTTCGGTTCAGAATTAATAGGGTTTTCTCAAGGGCCTATATATAGGATAATAGGCACGACCTTGAGACCGGATCTTGTCAGTCGCAGCCGCCTCTTTAGAACTCGGTGATTCCCCAGGAGATCCGATTACCGGTACTAGCATTCCGGCGGATTCCAGTTTGTGTGCGTGTGGACTAACGGTAGAGGCGCAACACTTGGGGCGCTATAGATCTCGAATCCCTGATTCAATTCCGCTGCATAAACTCCAGGTATATTCGAGATCCGTTCTTGTAAGATTCATAGTTTACAAACCCTAGATCCTAGGTCAATAGGAACTTTCGCTAGGTTGTTTAATAGAGATTAAACCGGTAAATCCTGTGTGAATTCCTACAGTGGTATCAGAGCCTTTGGGTTTAACTAATCTGAATCTAAAGCATATAATCGAATTAGTTGAATTGATTAGAGGATGCTTGATAGATCAAAATCTGCTTCAAAAACGTTTTGCAAAATTGAAATATTAGGGTTTTCGGCCAGCGTCGATCGACACTACGGTAGTGTCAATCGACACGGGCTAAACTCGTGATTTAAAATTTTTCCAGAGAGGTTGGTGTCGATCGACACCGTTGTGCTGTGTCGATCGACACGCTTTTTCAATTGCCGTCAGTTTGATATATTAATCGATATCAAGTTGGTGTCGATCGACACAAAAGTTGCGTCGATCGACACGACCAGGCGATTGGTTAACCAGTTCAATTGGATTGAATCGGTTATCGTGCTCGGTTAACAGATCGATTAAACCGAATGTCGGTTTAATGCGGTTTGGTTGGCATCGATCGACACTAATGTAGTATCGATCGACACCGACCGGTAATCGACCCGGTTCAATTAGATTGATCGGTTATCGATCCGGTTCAATTGGATTGACCGGTTATCGAGAATTGGATCTGGTTTGATCAATGTCGATCGATGCTAATGTAGTGTCGATCGACACTGATCGGTTATTGTATTGGTTCTGTCGGTTATCGAAATCGGTTCAATTGGATTGATCGGTTTTCGAAGAACTGTGACAGACAGGTAAGTGTCGATCGACACTAAGGTAGTGTCGATCGATTCCCTATCTTGTCAACTGTCAAGGCTCATTTCATTGCGTGACAGGCTTGCAGTGCAAGGTGTCTGCAGTTACATGAGTGAGGCAGTAGGTATTTTAGATAGTGAACCTAAAATCTAATAACCGAACCAGATTTAATGAAATTGGATTCCTAAATGCATATATGATGTGTGTTAAGGATTAAAAGTTCATTTCCTCAACTAAATATCAAGTGTTTTGGATGTCTTCCCGATCTTGTCAGCTGTCAAGACTTGTTTCATTGCGTGATGGGCTTGCAGTGCAAGGTGTCCGCAGTGACATGAGTAAGGCAGTAGGTAATTGTGTTGATGGGCTTGCAGTGCATGACATCAACTATTACATGACTGAAGAGATTGGTTTGCTTGAATGGGCTATCAGAAGTTCTGGGCCCATAGACATCAGGTGGATAAAACATAAGATGTCTTATCCACAACCAAGAGTCATATTGGATATGATTAGCAAAGTGTTGCTTACCTATATAGCTAAGATTTGAGTGACAGCCAGTGGCTCGCTCGGGTTTTGGTGAAACATGGATCTTGGATCATTATATTCATTTGAGGAATCATTGTTTTGAATATAATGCGAGTTTTCTTAATTGTTAAGATTTCTCATTTTCTGAATATCATAACTGATTTTTCCTTTTCTTATTACAGTTATGTCTAATAAGAACTCTTTCTCGTTGAGATCCGTCCTTGAGAAGGACAAGTTAAATGGATCCAACTTCCTAGATTGGTATCGGAACTTGAGAATTGTTCTCAAGCAAGAGAGAAAGGACAATGTCCTTGTGAAAGCTCTCCCCGAGAAACTAAGGTCCAATGCCTCACATACAGTATATGATGCTTGGAATAAGCATTATTATGATGTGGTCGATGTGAGCCGTCTGATGAGGGATACCATGAACTCTGAATTGCAGGGGCAATATGAGAACGTGGAATCGCCTATCGAGATAGTCACTAGCCTGAAAGCTATGTTTCAGGAGCAGACTCGAACTGAGAGATACCAGTCGGTTAAATCTCTGTTTGAGTGCAAGCTACCAAAGGAAGCTCCAGTAAGTCCTCATGTCATGAAGATGATGGGTTATATTGATAACCTGAGGAGACTGGATTGTCCTATTAGCCAAGAGTTGGCTACTGACATCATTTTGCAGTCCCTGCCGACGAGCTATGATGAGTTCATCAAGTACTACATCAAGAATGTCTTGACGAAGACGTTGACTGAACTGCATGATATGCTCAAGACAGCTGAGCTCAATATCAAGAAGGGCAAAAGGTTTGTGAAACCTGGTAAAGACAAGGGTGAGAGAAAGGCCGCCCAGATTGTGAATCAGGATAAGCCTGAGTTTCTCACTAAACCCAAGTCTGGCCCATCTGATGATGATGCTTGCAGCTACTGTGGGGAACCAAGGCATTGGAGGAGAAAATGCAAGAAATACATGGAAGATTCCAAGGAAATAAAGGAGATGTATGACACTCCTCATTTAGGTATTTGTGTTATTTCAAGTTCTACCTTGTGGGTATTAGATACCGGTTGTGGTGCTCATATTTGTTTAAATGTGCAGGGCCTGAGCAACAGTAGAACGTTGAAGAAGGGACGAATGGAGAAACTCAACAGGAATGAAGCAAGGGTTGCTGCATTAGCTGTAGGAAGTTTCCATTTGTTGTCGCCTTCAGACTTGGTTTTAGAAACTAAATAATTGCTATTATGTAATTGCTATGAGCAAAAATGTCATTTCATTTTCTTGTAAGATTTTGAATGATTTTATTTTGATAAAAGACAAATGTTGCTCTTTTGATCTAAATGATATTTTATATGGTAGCATCCCATTAGAGAATGGGTTTTATGTCTTAAACCAATATATATATCTGTCTATGACATAAACACAAATCGGTTCTCCAGCATTATCGTTTGGGCCACAGAGGATTCAGAAGTTCCATAGTGATGGGCTTTTGGGCTTACATGGTTGTGAATCATGTGAGATATGTGAATCCTGCTCATTGGGCAAAACGATTAAGGCCCATTTTATCAAACTAAGAGAATGGGCCAATGACTTATTGGGCTTTATACATACAGATGTGTGCAGCCCGATAGGCAACAATGCTAGAGAAAATTAAGATTCAAGACTTCATTACCTATACTGGTGACTAGAGTGGGCATGGCGATGTCTATCTAATGAGTCACAAGTAGGAATCCCCTTTTGAAAATTTTTCAAGGAATTTCAGAATGAAGTACAGAATCAAATTGACAAAAGTATTAGAACTCTTCGATCAGATCGCGGAGGAGGATACTTCTTCGATCAGATCGCGGAGGAGAATACTTAAGTCAAGAGTTAAGTGATCATATGAGAGAGTGTGGAATTGTTTCACAGCTCACCGGACCTTATTGGATATGGTTCGATCAATGATGGGTCACAAAAATCTTCCATTATCTCTTTTAGGGATAGGCTCTAGAAAATGTCTGAGTTTACACTAAATAGGGTTCCAACAAAATCAATTGCAAAGACTCCATATGAGATGTGGATTGGAAATGTTCCAAGTTTGTCTTTACTAAAATTTGGGGTGATGAGGCTTGTGTAAAACATTTAACAAGCTCGCATCCAAATTTGATAAATGCTACTTTGAATGGTTATCCTAAGGAACCAAGGCTTATTACTTCTACAACTGTTCTGATAACAAAATGTTTGTTGCTAAGAACTATGTTTTCTTGCGAGAGATTGTATTTCCAAGAAAAACAGTGGGAGTAAAGTGTATCTCGAAAATGTTCGAGAATCACAGGAGACTGCTCGACCTATTAAGGAAGAGTAGTAGCTGGGTCTGCAAAGGGTTGTAGAACTTGCACCTGTGGTGCCTGAAGTTCGTAGATCCGAAAGGATTCGTAACGATCACGAGAGATATGGATTTCTTGTGACCGATTGTCATGACTTGTTGATCATTGACAATGAAGACCCTACGAATTTTGAAGAAGAAGCAGTGTTGGGCCCGGACACCGAAAAGTGGCTAGGAGCCGCTAGATCCGAGATGGGAATATCCAGATATTCAAAGCTTAGCTGGTGGCTAAAGGTTTCAAGCAAATCATGGTATTGACTATGATGAAACTTGTTCCCATTCGCTATGCTTAAAGCCATTCGGATTATACTAGCAACTGCCATTGATCATGGTGATGAGATTTGGCAGATGGATGTGAAAAACAGTTTTTCCTTAATGGAATTCTGGAAAAGGATGTGTACATGACACAACCTAAGGTTTCACAGATCCAAATCATGCTGGGAAAGAATGCAAGCTTCATCGATCCATGTATGGAATGAAGCAAGCATGACGGAGTTGGAATCTTCGTTTTGATAAAGATGTCAAAATGTTTGATTTCATCAGGAACGAAGAGGAACTGTGTGTTTACAAGAAGACTAGTGGGAGCGTAGTTGCATTTCTCATTATGTATGTAGATGACATACTTATTCTCGGAAATAACGTTCCGTTGCTTTAGCCTTTTTGAGACTTGGCTTGGAAAGTTATTTTTCAAAGAAAGACATGGGAGAAGCCGTGTGAATTCTTGGAATATAAATCTATAGAGATAGATTGGGTAGGCTAATTGGATCGTGTCAAGATTCTTATGGTGATAAGGTCTTGGACAGATTCAATATGCATGATTCCAAGAAGGGCTTCATACCAATGTCTAATGGCATTAATCTTGGCAAGACGCAGTGTCCCTGGACACTGGCTGAGCAAGAAAGTGTTTGAGTAGGATTTCCAGGCGTATGCAGTGGAACCTATTATAAATGCCATGACCTGCACTCGTCCAGATGTTGCTTGTATTTTGAGCAGGACGAGTAGGTACCAATATGACTCAAGTGAAAGTCACTGGACAGTTACTAAGAATATTCTCTAGTATTTGAGGAATACTGAGGATATGAGCTTGGTGAACTGAGGAAGTAATGGTTTCTGATGAGAGTGGTTAGACAGACAAAGACAATTTCTGGTAGGAACCTGATTATGTCTTGTGTCCATACTGCGGTGCGGTTTGTTGGAAAGAGTTCCAAGCAAAGCACCACAACCTGCGGTTTGTTGGAAAGGGTTCCAAGCAGATCACCGCAGCCTCTCCCACGACCTAAGCATGAGTTTCACTCTCCTGCTGTAGGTATTGGATATATTAAGATGTGATCTTAATTCTAGTGGGAGTTATAAAGTATTTAGTTATGTTATGATATTCATGTTGACATACTTTGGTTATGTCATAATGAAATTGTTTCATGTATTATTTGATTATTGGATAATTGAATAATAGTCCCAAAGTAATTTATGGCATTTTATAGGTCATCAAGTTGAGGACTTGATCATGAAACCCTATAAGTGATAAATGACATAGATCATATTTGTCCCTGGTCGAGGTTGTTAAAGTGGGACACTGACAACCGCGTGAGACTGGCATGTGAGGTGACTGATGACTAAGTTTCATGGAGTCATTAATAAGAGTATTAAAGTCAATCACATAGATATATGTTGGAGAACATATGATCGGGCATGACCCGCTAATGGGAACTCTACAGGATAGTTATATAAGTGTCATAAGAGTTTCCCATTACGACTATAGAGTATAGTCCTTAGACCTGAGTTCATCATGATTTCTTACATATGAATTGGTCCGCTTTGACTTTGTCAAACGTTATCCGTAACAGGTGACTATAAAGGCATTGATTGGGCGTATCATGAAGTATGTGAAGGAACAGGGATGGAACAAGATGGGATTTGTCCCTCCTATATAACAGGAGATAAATATCTCAGGGCCCATCGAAGATTTGATACTGAGAAATGCGTGGCCGCGCTCAAACGAGGTGATTGTCAGTCGTTTGT
The DNA here is from genome assembly GCA_963576765.1 of Draba incana. Classification (NCBI taxonomy): domain Eukaryota; kingdom Viridiplantae; phylum Streptophyta; class Magnoliopsida; order Brassicales; family Brassicaceae; genus Draba; species Draba incana. The sequence continues at coordinate 1,583,168 of OY755207.1, read as the reverse complement.
TTTTGTTCAGTATAAATCGGAGTTCGATGAACGTGATAATGGCTGTAATAAGGATGACACGGATCTTGCCTTATGCCATATCGAGATATAGAGACGAAGGGATTATGGGAATAGATGATTCCAGTACAAGTGGGAGATTGTTGGGAATGTCCTGAAATCACACTTGTATCCACTCTAGTGATAGTTGTACTGTCGAGATTAGACATTCATATAATACTAGGTGGTCATGACGTTTTGCTAGAAACCTCTGATGATCTATGAGTTATGAACTCATTGCTAGTATTATATGATCCTACAGGGTCACACACCTAAGCAAGCTGGATGAGCTTTATGTGGGAATGATCATTAAGAGTAATGATCTAGGTAATGTGTATAAGATACACATTATATACGAGTTTAGACGGTGTGTCGATCGACACAAAGAGTTGTGTCGATCGACACGAAGGCAGAACCAAAATAGTGATTTCGGTTTAATGACACAATTGATTCTGGTTCGGTTCAGAATTAATAGGGTTTTCTCAAGGGCCTATATATAGGATAATAGGCACGACCTTGAGACCGGATCTTGTCAGTCTCAGCCACCTCTTTAGAACTCGGTGATTCCCCAAGAGATCCGATTACCGGTACTAGCATTCCGGCGGATTCCAGTTTGTGTGCGTGTGGACTAACGGTAGAGGCGCAACACTTGGGGCGCTATAGATCTCGAATCCCTGATTCAATTCCGCTGCATAAACTCCAGGTATATTCGAGATCCGTTCTTGTAAGATTCATAGTTTACAAACCCTAGATCCTAGGTCAATAGGAACTTTCGCTAGGTTGTTTAATAGAGATTAAACCGGTAAATCCTGTGTGAATTCCTACACCACAGTCCGTCAGGATCCCGTCTGAGTATCCTGACGGTTGTCTGGCGGACTGTCGATCACCGGATACCTGACGGACTCCCGACGGTAATACAAACTCAGACGGAATTGTCACGTACTCAGACGGATCCTCATTCCGTCAGACAACCGTCAGGATACTCAGACGGGATCCTGACGGATTTGTATTTTCTGACGCGATAGAACTGACGGACAAATTCCGTCTGTAATCCGTCGGAATAGAAGGTATCCCGACGGATTTCAGACGGATTTGGCCGTCAGAAAACCGCCTGTTTTCTTGTAGTGACGGTGACAAAAAGATAACGTCCGATGAGTTTTACGCGACGATTGGGCAGCTCGATGATGAGTGCACCGAGGAGAAATGTGCCGCGAAGTTTTGAGCATCGGATAAAGATGGTGATGGTTTTTTGAACTTTGAGGAGTTTATGACTATGATGATTGGTGCCTTTCAAGAAGAGTAAACACACGTTTCTTTAGGGAGTGTGTTTACTTGGTTAATATGTATATTCATATATAGGTGATGATCATCGGTTTAGAGATTTCTCATTGGTATACAGTATAACTTATTGATGATCATCGGTTTAGAGATTTCTTGACCTTTTTTTATTTATAATCGAGTAAACAGATCAAGTCCTATTAATTTATATTATCAATGTTGTGAGATATTCAAGTGTATGATGAATATTGGTGTAGTTACATATAGTTGAAGCTTTTCTTCGTTTTGCATTTTTGGCAAAGCTATATATTTTTATACTAAAGTGCGGACTTTCAATACATAGCTTATCTCTTTTTAAAAAAAATATATAATGGTTTTCTTATATTTATATTTTTATTATTAAAAAAAAAAAACTTAAATGGTCTTATGCGAGAGATTACCCCTTTAACCTCAAGAAATTAGAGAAATAAAAAACTGTTTTTGTAGGTTAGAAAAAAAACCCCTAGTTGCAATTGAAACATTAACGACGATGATCTCCAATCTTCCAATTGAATTGGAAGAAGAGATTCTCTCTAGGGTTCCTTTGAAATCTATGAACACATTGAGATCAACTTGCAAGAAGTGGAACGATTTATCAATGAGCTTTACAAAGATGCACATGGCTAAAGCAGCAGCAAAAAGAGAAGGTGAATCTATAATGATAGCGATCATAAATTACAATCTTTATTTAATGAACGTCGTAGTTGATCACGTTGATCCATCTATAGAGCTTAAAGGTAAACTTAGTTGCCTTGAAGAACAAGTCAAGATATCTAAAGTCTTTCACTGTGAGGGCTTATTATTATGCATCTATGAAGATGGTTCTAGGCTTGTGGTTTGGAATCCATATTTAGGGCAAACAAGGTGGATCGACCCAAGATATTCTCACCGATCAAATGGATGGGACAAGTTCAGTTACGCTCTAGGATACGAGGATAAGAAATCTTGCCGTAGCTTTAAACTCTTGAGGTTTACAGATTATTGGTATAAAGAACCCGAAAACCAGTTTTTATGGTATGAAATCTACGATTTCGACTCTGGTTTATGGATTACTCTTGATGTAACTCCACACTGGATAGTGTTTGCTACCCTTGGCGTTTCTCTCAAGGGAAACACTTATTGGTGTGCTTCAGAACGGAGCTCACATAACGAATATGGTTTTATAATCTGTTTTGATTTTACAACAGAGAGATTTGGACCGCTTTTGCCTATGCCATTTATTGCTAGATATAGTATAGACTATGTGACTTTATCTTGTGTTAGAGAAGAGAAGCTTGCGGTTTTACTTCAGCACAACGAAGCAAATCCATATGAGCTTGACATATGGATTTCAACTAAGATTGATGAAGCCAATGAGGTGTCGTGGATCAAGTTCTTGAGAGTGGAAACTGAATTTGACATATATGTTCCATTTTTAAGTGGGGGTTTCATTATTGACGAGGAGAAGAAAGTAGCCATTGGTTTTGATGAGGATGATCGCCGAATGGTTGACATCATTGGAGAGGCTGGATACTTAAGAGAATTGGAGATCCTCCCAGAACATGCCTATTCTGATTATACGCGACATGTGTGCACTTATGTTCCAAGTTTGGTCCAAATCAAGCAACCTCCAGGAAGCGGAAGGAAACAACAAAGCGACTTGGAGAAGCGTCGATTTGATGAAAACATGTTGAGACTTGCCGCATTTGAAGCGAATACATAAGCTATATATTCAAATGAGAAAACGAGATGACTCGGCTCAATCAATTTACAAAGCCTAATTTATGTCTTTCAAGTACTCATTCTTCTCTTCGAACAAGAGTACTCTATTACATTATATATACAATATGGTGAAGTATTTGTTAAGATGTTTTAGAATATTAACGAAACAAACAAAATCTATGATGGGAATATGAACGATCATGATGATGAAAGCTTAATTCTTCTGGCTCTTGTTGCTTGTGAAGGTGATTTATTAATATCTCCAACAAATCTTGTGCTACATAGATTGGTTACTAATACAAACCTGGCTTTTCAAGCTGCGCGCTATATACATTGAACGTGTATAACTATGAGTTGTGTGATAATAAGGTACATGGAAGTTGGAACTATCAATTACTCTAAGATGAAACAAATCCATTTTTAGAATAACATCCACACATTCTCGGAAATTTATATTTTGATTTCTTATCTTTTCATAGATTATTATAAATAAATAAAAAATTGATTTATTTCTTTAATGAAAAACAGAGATATCTATGTTCTCTTCCAATAAGACATTAACATATTTATAACCACTTTCAATGTTTTCACATAGGAATTTAGTCAAACAAATTTGTAAAACGCGTACGTGAAAAATAACATACCTAAAAACATAATTTCAAATCCTATAAATATATACAATGTTTAACATTTCACATACGTTCCATAAAAAACAATCAACGAACGAAAAAGCTTAGTAATACGAATATGAATCTGTCTATTAACGATATATTCGAGAAATTCGACAAGAACAAAGACGGTAAGATTTCATTGGAAGAGTTTCGTGAGGCGATTCATGCTTTCTCTCCGACCATTCCCTCGGACAAACTAGCCGAGATGTTCAACCAGCTTGACACGAACGGTGATGGTCAGGTCGATGAGGTTGAGTTTGCTTCGTGCATGGACCAAACCGGTCGGTCTAGTGGCAGTGACATGGAAAAGGAGTTGAAGGATGCATTTAAACTATATGATATATTAAGGAGACTAAGGCTGTAGAAGAAATGGGGTCAAAGACTCCAGCTCAGACTGAGGCTTTGACTAGTATAAAAACGCAGAGTTTCAGTAAAAAGGAAGAAGCAGGCTTGACGAGTGGTAACGAGACAAAGCCCATGAAGCCCACAGAGACTTCTCCTTTACCTTGGTTCTTCACTAACGACAAAACTCAAATTACAGAGAAGAGATTGGAAAAAGTTAAAGCTAAAGAGCCGTTGGAGACGAAGGTACAGTTTGGCACTATTCCGGCGACCTTATCCGATCAGGTCTGACCAACAGCTGGATAGAGAACTAGGGTTTTCGTTACTTTTAGTATAAATAGCTATGAGATGTAATGTTAAAGGTTAAGCTTAATAAAGAGTAAAGTTTCAGTCTCCTTTCTCATTATTCTGAGCTCTTGAGCTCCACTCTCATGGTATCAGAGCCATGGAGCTCTCTTCTTCCGTTTCACCTCTAAATGTTCTTAGTAGTGTCACAGTTAAGCTTACACAAGCTAACTATCTCTTGTGGAAATTTCAATTTGAAACTTTTCTTTCTGGTCAAAATCTTCTCGGTCATGTTACTGGATCTACTCCTTGTCCAGTATCTACTCTCTCTGTTCCTGGTATTGATGGGTCTAGTACACCAGTTCCTAATCCAGAGTGTGCTGTTTGGCTTAGAACAGACCAAATAGTGAAATCTTGGCTTATTGGTTCACTGTCTGAAGAGGTTCTTGGTCTGGTAGTTGGTTGTCCTTCGTCTCAAGAAGTATGGATGACTCTAGCTGCTCACTATAACAGAGTCTCATCTACTCGTCTATTTGACCTGCAGCGTCGGCTTCAAACCATCTCCAAAGAAGAGAAGCCTATGGCTGATTATCTCAGAGAAATCAAGCAGATCTGTGACCAACTCAACTCTATTGGACATCCGGTTAGTGAAAAAGCTAAGATTTTTGCTGTTATCCATGGTTTAGGTAGAGCTTATGAACCTATCATCACTGTGTTAGAAGGAACTATGGATGAATACCCTGGTCCAACCTATGAATCTGTTGTCTCTAGGTTGATAGGTTATGATGATAGACTTAAGGCTTACAGTACTAATCCTGAACCAAATCCTCATTTGGCTTATCTGGTTACTCATCAAGAGAATAGTCAACAGTCCTACTCTACTAGAGGAAAAGGCTCATATAGAGGCAATAATAGGGGCAGAGGATACTACTCCACACAAGGTCGTGGATTTACTCCCCATAGCTCTGTCTCTTCTGGAAGTTCTTCATATGGAGGGTCTACTTATGGTGGTCCCAGTATCAGTGATAACACAAGACCTCAGTGTCAGATCTGTGGCAAGCGTGGTCATATTGCTTTTGATTGTTGGCATAGATTCAAGAAAGACTTTCAGACAGAGAACATTCCTGCTGCATTAGCTGCTATGCGTATAACAGATGTTACAGATTCAGCTGGTCAGGAATGGTTTCCAGATACAGGAGCTACATCTCACATCACCAACACCACTCAACATCTTCTTCAGGCTCAACCCTATCAAGGAAATGATGTTGTTATGGTAGGGGATGGTAGTTTTTTGCCAATTACTCACACTGGATCAGCTCAACTTGCTTCTACCTCAGGTAACATTCCCTTAACTGATGTCTTAGTGTGTCCAAATATAGCTAAATCTCTCCTATCAGTTTCAAAGATCACCTCAGATTATCCTTGTTCTTTTGAATTTGATTGTGATGGGGTTATTGTTAAGGACAAACTAACAAAGAAAGTCCTCACCCTGGGAAGAAGTGTTGATGGGCTTTATACATTGGAGGAACCAACAGTGCAAGCTTATTTTTCTTCAAGACAACAGAAGACTAGTGAGGATATCTGGCACAAGAGGTTGGGGCATCCAAATTCTCAAGTTTTGCAGCAACTTATTTCTAGTAAAGCTATTCAAATAAGCAAGAGTACCAAGATTACCTGTGAAGCTTGTCATCTTGGGAAAAGCAGTCGATTACCCTTTCCTGCATCTACTTATGTTGCCTCTAGACTGTTAGAGAGGATCCATTGTGATCTCTGGGGACCAGCTCCTGTTATGTCTGGCCAAGGTTTTCGATACTATGTAGTTTTTATTGATAACTGGTCTCATTTCAGTTGGTTGTATCCCCTAAAACTCAAGTCTGATTTCTTTTCTACATTTATAAAGTTTCAGAGTTTAGTAGAGAATCAGTTTTCTTGCAAGATCAGTTCTTTTCAGTGTGATGGTGGTGGAGAGTTTCTTAGTAATGTTTTTCTCCAACATCTCACTAAGTGTGGTATTCAACAGTTGCTGTCTTGCCCTTATACCCCTCAACAAAATGGGTTAGCTGAAAGGAAACACAGACACATAGTGGAGCTTGGCCTCTCAATGATGTTTGACAGCAAGGTTCCTCAAAAGTTTTGGGTTGAAGCTCTATCAACAGCTAACTTTCTTATCAATCTCCTGCCTACCTCTGTTTTGGAAGAAGGTTTCAGTCCTTATCAGAAGGTGAATGGTAAGCCTCCTGACTATAGCTCCCTGAGAACCTTTGGCTCTGCATGTTTTCCCACTTTAAGAGATTATGCTCAGAACAAATTCGACCCTAGGAGCTTAAAATGTGTTTTCCTAGGATATAATGATAGGTACAAGGGCTATAGATGTCTCTACCCTCCTACTGGACGTGTGTACATCAGTCGCCATGTTGTGTTTGATGAATCTTCTTTTCCCTTTGCTGGTATATATCAGTCTCTTCACACTGAAGCTACAACTCCCTTGATGGATGCTTGGTATAAAAGTTTTGAAGCTCCTCAGTCTGAAGAGTCTACAACTAATTCTTCTGAGTTTTTTAGCTGCATCCCACTCACTACAAATCCTTTTGTTGTGCTTCAAGATAGTAGTCATGATGAAGATGGAAATGAGCCAGAATCTGTGGAACACTCTGTGATGATAGAGGATTTAGATACTGAGGGAGTCACAAGTGGAGTTGGGTGTACGGCAAGCTTTAGACCTTGTCCTATAGGCAACAGTCCATCTGTGTCTCCTGAGGTGTCTAACTCTCTGGAAGTTCAGCCTAAACATCCTATGATAACTAGATCAAGAGCTGGGATTACTAAACCCAATCCCAGGTATGCTTTACTTACAAAGAAAGTGGCTTATCCTTTGCCAAAAACCATTGCTGCTGCCTTAAAAGATGAAGGCTGGAATGGAGCCATGGGTGAAGAAATGGACACCTGTGCTGAGACAAAATCATGGTCTCTGGTTCCTAGAACACCAGATATGCATGTTCTCAATAACAGGTGGATTTTTACTACAAAACTCAAGGCTGATGGAACACTAGAAAGATTGAGAGCCAGACTGGTCGCAAAAGGTTATAATCAAGAAGAGGGAATTGATTACCTTGAAACTTTTAGTCCAGTAGTAAGAACAGGTACTGTCAGATTGGTGTTGCATACTGCTACTGTTCTGAATTGGGAAGTTAAACAACTGGATGTAAAGAATGCCTTCTTACATGGGGATCTTCATGAAGATGTGTATATGAAACAGCCTACTGGGTTTCTAGATAAAGAGAAGCCAGACTATGTATGCAAATTGCATAAAGCTCTCTATGGTCTAAAGCAAGCACCAAGAGCTTGGTTTGACAAGTTTAGTCATTTTCTGTTGGAGTATGGGTTTATATGCAGTACACATGATCCATCAATGTTCATCTACAATGATAAAAAGGATGTGATGTATCTGCTATTATACGTTGATGACATGATTCTAACAGGCAGCAACAAGGACATGATTGACAAGTTGCTTGTGACCTTGAATGAACATTTCAGAATGAAAGACTTGGGAAAACTGCATTATTTTCTAGGAGTACAAGCTCAATATCATGAAGATGGGTTGTTCTTGTCTCAACAAAGATATGCAGAAGATTTGTTGGCAGTGGCAGGAATGAGTGATTGTGTTCCAGTGGCAACACCTCTTCCTCTGCAACTGAACAAAGTTCCTGATCAAGAGATTCTGTTCTCTGATCCAAAATACTTTAAGAGCTTAGCAGGTAAGCTTCAATACTTAACTATGACTAGACCAGATCTTCAGTTTTCAGTTAACTATGTGTGTCAGAAGATGCATGCTCCAACAGTGTCTGATTTTAATCTGTTGAGAAGGATACTGAGATACATTAGGGGAACCACTGACTATGGAATATCCTTCTCCAACAACACTGACTTCACTATGGCTGCTTATAGTGACAGTGATTGGTCAGGTTGTGGTACTACTAGAAAATCTACTGGTGGATTCTGTACTTTTATGGGAAATAATATCATCTCTTGGTCAGCTAAGAAGCAACAGTCAGTGTCTAGGAGTTCTACTGAGGCTGAATATAGAGCCTTGACTGAAGCAGCTTGTGAGATTACTTGGTTAGGAAACCTTCTCAAAGACATGGGAATTGCTCAGCTGTCAACTCCTATTCTCTATGGAGACAATCTATCTTCTGTTCACCTGACTGCAAATCCAGTGCTTCATCCTAGAACCAAACATTTTGAAACTGATTGGCACTTTGTGAGAGAAAGGGTTGCATTGGGTGCTTTGGTGGTTCAACACATTCCTTCAATCCATCAACTTGCTGATATATTTACAAAATCTTTGTCAACAGCTGCTTTCACTGAATTGAGGTTCAAACTTGGAGTGACTTCACCACCCACACCAAGTTTGAGAGGGGCTATTAAGGAGACTAAGGCTGTAGAAGAAATGGGGTCAAAGACTCCAGCTCAGACTGAGGCTTTGACTAGTATAAAAACGCAGAGTTTCAGTAAAAAGGAAGAAGCAGGCTTGACGAGTGGTAACGAGACAAAGCCCATGAAGCCCACAGAGACTTCTCCTTTACCTTGGTTCTTCACTAACGACAAAACTCAAATTACAGAGAAGAGATTGGAAAAAGTTAAAGCTAAAGAGCCGTTGGAGACGAAGGTACAGTTTGGCACTATTCCGGCGACCTTATCCGATCAGGTCTGACCAACAGCTGGATAGAGAACTAGGGTTTTCGTTACTTTTAGTATAAATAGCTATGAGATGTAATGTTAAAGGTTAAGCTTAATAAAGAGTAAAGTTTCAGTCTCCTTTCTCATTATTCTGAGCTCTTGAGCTCCACTCTCATGATATTGATCGCGATGGAAAAATATCAGCCAGTGAGTTATATGTGGTGATGACTCAGCTCGGGGAGAAGTGTACGGTCGAGAGATGCGTGGAGATGGTTCGAGCCGTCGATGTAGATGGTGATGGTTATGTTAGCTTTGAAGAGTTTAAGACTATGATGGATTATAAGAAATAGTAGCTATGTACTTATACTAGAAACTTCATTACTATATAATAATGTTTTACTAAGAGAATATTTTATTTCGACCAAAAAAAAAAAAAAAACTAAGAGAATATTTTTGCTTCTCTTTTCATCGAATTAAATTTCTGATTTCAGACCATAAAATATAGTGATAGTGTCTGTTGTCACCACCCGATTTTCAAATCCGCATTACATATATTGACAGATAGAAAAAAAATCAATTTAAAACTAGAATATTTTTCAAGTTTTGTTAATTTCTCGTGTCAACCAAATGTAGTCAAAGACCAAACAATAATTGACGTTAACAAAACAACTAATTTTTTTGGTTTTTCAAAATGTGTATAACGAATCATTGTTACTTTAGCCGAAGTCCAAATTTAGACGATCCATAATAAGGATTTGATTTAAAACAAAAATACATAAGAAAACTAGAAAAAATGACTCAAAATTACGACAATAAAAATCTTAAATCGATCATTTTTACTGGATGTAAAATCTTTCTTATTTAGTTTTATTTTTCATCTGTCAATTGTAGTGCGTTATTTCAGTATACGATTCAATGAAGACTTTTTGAGTATAATACTGATAGAAATACAACAAAGTTGGAGCGTATGAGAGACGCAAAGTAATAAATCATTTACCTAACGAACGCTGTTTCTTTTTTACTTTAAGGCTTTCAATACATGTCTACGCCAAAGAGCAGTCTCTGGATCGAACCTCAGCTCCCAAGTTGGCCAGTAATGAAGATCTTGCTTCAGAGTCAAGACTCTTGGCTTGCCGTTAAGATGAACGGTCCTTATACGCACAAACTGCCCGTGCTCTAGCTCCTGTTGTGACCAAATCAAAACCAAACAATTTTAAGATCAAACTTCAAAATCAAAGTAAAAGAACAATTATGCTTTTCTTCAGGGCCAAAAGTATTTAAAAGTGTAAGTTATGTAACCTTGGTAGCATCTGCGAATGCGTTTAGATCAGGAGTCTTCTTCCCGTTAACTTCTACGATCCATTGAAGTGCGTAAAGGCCATATCGGTGTGCGGGACTCCCGTGACACCATCTGAGAAAAGAATTTGTCAAGTTAAGACCAATAATTTGCTAAGAACCAGATTTCCTTGTTAATACACTTGAACAAAAATGAGATTTTTGTATATATGGACCTATATAATTTGCTAAGAACTAGATTTCCTTGTTAACTAGTGTACCTTGTCACATAGACACCATGACCTTCCTCGGGAAGAAATCCAAGAGCGCGAACCGCAGGATGAGGATCCTGAACAACGCATCCGCACCAATTTATCACTCTTGTCGTTCCATTTCCATCTCTTTTATCAGTTCCTACTACGAGCTCCATTTCTCGGCCCTGAACAAACCAAAAGAAGTCTCAAGGTATAAACGAATGGACCTATTTTTTTCACAATTACGGTGTCTCAATAACCAGAAGTTGATGGTGTCACCTGTCGAAGAATTGTTAGATTGAGATTCTCATCACTGTGGTTACCCTTATCCAATTCTTGGCATACGGCTTCTATGTCATTGAAGCATGTAACTGGCATCTTATTGACTGCCAGAACCATGTCGCCTTGTTCAAGAAGGTTTTCAGCTTTTGATCCTGCTAGGCAACCTTTAACACGTAGAACTTGTCGTCTAACCGGATCTTTCTTGACTAGAATCTGCCAAAACAATCAACAGAATATACAATTTTGAGAACGTCCACTTGTAGTATATTAACATTCTGACTTGATGAAATACAGATATGACTAAAGAATTAAAAAAGCAAAAGGCTTACTTGGATCCATTCATCACTCAGACCAAAACTCCGGGCTTTTGAGAGCAAAGTAGGATACAGTTCAACTTCCAAAATTCGAACAAGAGGCATGGGCCTTTTGACACCATTTATGAGAAGAGATGGACCGTTTCCACCGCTTATGATTTTTTCAAGGACTTGGCTGATCGCATATACAGGGATACCTCTGACGAACTGATGGTCTTCTGACGAAGTGGAACTATATTTCACCTGTGATCAATTCACAAGAAAGCAGAATGTTAAGAGTAAACACTCACACAAAAGTTATGTAAAATGCAAAGTAGGAAGATGAACCTGAGTTGAAAAGCTTCCCCAAATGGCCCGAATCCTTCCCTGCTCATCAGTCAGCGCCCCTGAAAACGAGCTTCCAAAATCTGCAAAGAAACAACAGAAAAAACGAAATACGAATTAAGCAAGTCTGACATAACTAAATTTAATGTCAAAGGCTCTGAATTCGTTACCTGTGTCTAGCTCGATTACTTCCATATTAGTAGCTCTGTAGCGAGGAGAATCAGCAGACCCAATGTTTAACGCTGCACATGGATTGGTTACAATAGATTTTCTTGACGTGGCTTGAAGGTTCCTACTCAATCCGACAAGATAAACTGACTCTCCACGTTGCAGCGCAGGTTCTGTTTAGACAAGATATCGCAACATAAATTCATCCCGTGAATTTGACTAGAAAAAGATAAATGTAAAACGACAGGCAATAGAAAGCAATACAGTATGTTCGTGAATCTAATACAACAGTTTTTCACAAAAGTGCAATCATCTGTAAGATGCAGAGCAATGGTGGAATTTTAAATAGTTAATAAAAACGAAGCATAAGCAGAATGCCACTCCACTATACAACGAGCATATAAATGGACCCCAAAGGTGCTTTGGTACACAGTTGTACCGACATACCAGGTAGTAGCTCAGCTGCACGAATGACTGAAGCACTAGCAGGACCCATTGCTGATGGATTATACGCAATAAGAGCATAGTTGTGAACAGGATGAAGAAATACCACCTGCATTTCAGTTACAAAAGATTAGTTTTAAAGCTTCCATCTACAAACCATAAGATTCCATAAACTTTAAGATTCTGATCTTACTTCTCCAGGAATCTCGACTGGAAAAGCAGCAAAGGACAACATAACGTCAGATGCAGAAATCGCAACAGTGTTTTTGTCCACCACAGCAAGTCCCATGTTTGAAGAATGGTATATAATGATGCCAGTCCCAAAGAAATGTTGTGAATGTACACCATCAAGACTGCACGATGGTGGCACATGAACCTATATAGGAGAGCTTAGTTTTTCAGAAGATGCATATACCAGAAACATTATTAGCCAAGACAGTAACTCAGTTCACCAGGTCATACTTCTATGGACTTCTTATAAGCATCCATAGCTTATCACTTTCCATACTTGACTATCAAATCTAACATGTTCAGGCGAAATCATTTACGTAACTACTTTGTAGCTTTGATGAACTAGGAACTCTGAACACTGAATTCCTTTTTATACAATATTTTAGACAGGTTCAGTGACAAACCTATCGTCTTAGCATATTAACAGATATAACTGCGACATCCAAATATACTATTAATTGTTATCAAAGGTTGGGAATGAAAAATCAAATGACCATTAAGAACCAAGAAAGAAATAGCACCACACAAAAATAATAAATTTCAACAGCTCTGAAACTGATAAAACTGAGAAAAGTTTAGTTATTACCTCAAACATGACTAGAGCAGGCTCAATAGCACGTTCAGCCAATGAAGAATTAGCAGACAGTGCTGTTGCACCTTCGAAGTCTCTTGGAACAGTGTTATCTGTCGCCATTGCATCGTCAGGTTTAAATTCACTGCCATATAAGGAACCATTTGCAGTACTTCCATCTAATGAATCATCTTCAACTCTTTGTTTCTTTGCTTCTGAGCCAAAATCATTCCGAGAACCATCCCCACTAGAGGTTTCCATAATAGCTGCAGAATCAGTAACCCCACGAACATTCACTTCATGCATGGGTTCTGTATCGTCATGGGAGAGAGGAATATGTTGGCTTATAGGCAAGCCATTATTACCAATAGACGGTGAAACAGCCGCAGGTTCAATTGCAGGTTTCACATCCCATAAACCAGAACTGTCATTACGGGTATACAACTGTGGAGGTGCGTACCATTCATGACGATCAATTGTGACTAGCACAGACTGCAGGAAATAGAACCCAACAATAAGTACTTCTCATTTAAGTAACACCATAGAGGTCAGAAAGACACATAAGCAACAAGCATGCTAATGACAGGAACGTTGTTAACATAATTATAGAAAATGTGAAAACCACTGTTATAAAGATAATATTTTTCCCATAGACGGCGATTATAGAAATCTATCAGTACTGCAGTAGCAAAAAAATGCACATACTTAGAACAGAGAGAAAGAGGTAATATCATCACGGAAACAACAAATATTATGCAAAAATGAAGATGCCAATATAGAGTAGACTAACAAAATACCATATATAAATGGTAGCATCAAGTTTTGACAAGTATATGTTTACACTTTACAGTGGGTTAAGAAGAAAATAAATTTATTAAACAAGGTATATCACCTTCTTGCGATGACGATCGGTGTGAGACATATATTCCAAGGGAACACGAGCACCCTTAGAGAGCTTTGAGAGAACAGATACTAAATCCCCAAGACTGGAAATTTCCTCATTAGCAACCTTCTGGATGATAGCATGTCGTGGGACCCCGGCTCTTAATAGCATGTATCTGCATAGAAAAGTACTCATCCAAGTAAATACGAAATGCAGAGACATGTAATCATTTGCATCCACAATAAGCTCACATGTAAGAATATTGACACATCAGTCGAGAAGATTTAAAATAAGTCAACAGACAGAAGCTAAACACAAATTTTCTTTAAAAAGTGTCATTTTTAAAATTAAAGTGTGGTATAAGCAGAAGTTACAGTTGACCTCTTGTACTAAGTATGCAGATAAACAAATCTTAAAATTAAAAGAACGTAGAAGGAAACTTATTATGTTAGAACTTACTGGGGAATTGCACATTGATACAAAAATATCTGAAGTTTTGATAGCGGAAGTAGAGAGGCTTACCCAGGGTCCGCAACATAAGCCAGGCCACAAGGAAAACGAAAGTTACGAGCCTGTTAAAACAAGAAATTTTATGATCAGCGCAAATCAGTGACAAATAAACCCAAACCCTAAACAGTCTACCCTGTACCGTAACCTTTAAGCCATAAAGAAAACAGTTGCACCTATAAGACACAAGAATATCGTGCGCGCAGGTAGGCACACAGAAGCAGAAATTTTTTTAGAATCTCCTTTTTCAGCACAGTTACCTGCTGATAAGACAACGGATGAATTATAGCACCGCTTACTTCCAGGAAATGGTCTGGAGTTATCGAGTGTAAATCCTGAACCTGTGGCAGGAAATACATAAACACATAAGAGATCTCTATGAGAGATAGTAAGTATGAATCACATTTTAATCAGATTACAAAATTCTAAATAAATATTACGCGTAGTATGGACAAACTCTTTCATCTATCTGGCTAAACGAAAAGAGCCACAAAAACGAATTTCATAACCAACAGAAAAGAGATCTCTTACTTCTAGACTTTACATTGTCTCCTACTTTTCTAGCCAGTATGTGACTGGGCAGAAATTATACACAAATTCCTAGAAGACTATTGGGCACATAAAACCAAGGTTAGAAATAGAAGTATGGAACTCACTGTTACACTAACAGATAATGGCTGTCCACCCCTTTCAATCTCCAATTCAACTATCTGGCCAACACCGTCATCAAGCAAGCTCTCCAAGTTCAGAAATTGCGTGAGCACCTGTGATAACAATCAAATGTATAAAGGGAGATTTAGCAAAGCGAGGAAAAAAGAACTAGACATTGAAAGGGCACTCATTAATAGGTTATATGGTCATGCTGCAGCAAAATATATCATAATACTCGGTTGCTTGAAGCAAACAGAAACAAAAAAATCCTCGCTAACAAGATGTACTCGAGAAAACTTACTGTGCCGTTCACACGAACAAGAACATCTCCTGGTTCCAAATGTTTATCAGCAGGGCCGCTTGGCACCTACCACATGTCAAGAGAAATTATGTACAGGATGAGAATAGTCAAATTTAGCCGTCGCTAACCAGTTTCCATTTTTTTTTTAACAATTAATGTAGTATATGTAAATAATGAAGCAATGCACTCACCACAGAGTCAACAACAAGCATTCCTGTTTCCCCAGTTGGAGAGGCATGTCGAACCACCTACACAGGCCAGATATTTAATGGTGTCAATGCGACACACAAAAGGGTCCAACATGATGGTAAGAAGGAAAATCATATACCTGTTCCGTTTCGCTCCTGAGACCAAGTCGCCGTATTTCATCGAATCCTTTGTGAAGAAATGTCATCTGAGTACCCAAGAAAAAAGATAAAACCTTACATAAGCAACCCAGAGGCCAGAACTCATAATCAAATAATACAAATTGATCTCCTTTAAATCTCAGCAAATCTGACAATAGTTGGAAACTATTGCACTATGAAGATTCTCAAGGCCCGACAGGTGGGAAACAAACCTGAAGTGTACCGCGAGGAATATGAACTGCTTTTGGCTTCTCTGAGCACGAGTCAATGCTTTTTTGGAGAAAACTCAGCGCCCTAACGACCTTCCAAACAAGAAAACCACACTTGATCAAAAGTCCTAAGCAAATTTGTACGTAAATTTCAAATTAATTCAAGGGTTACGAAATGATTTGAGGCAACACTATAATGATTTCAGGAACCTTGTCTGACTTTATCAGTGTCTCATTCTAAACACCCAGGCCCCATATATAAGTGTAGTCTATTTGTAACATTGTACAGAAGCAGAAGCTCACAAGTTTACACAATAAACTATTGTTCTACCTTCTACAACTACTGGGGTTTTTTCAGTGACTAAATATGCTACACCATTTGGTCTTCACTGAACTATCGAAATGAGTAAATGAACAAGAGAGATTGCTTACTCGATGAAGTGGTAGGAAGAAAGCTGATGCACTTGAGGACTTGCTGCCAGCATTCAAAGCTACCGCCCTACCTTGCCAATCAATGACAGGAGAGCCGCTTGAGCCACCTTTAGTTCCTGATGCTGCCTATAAACACAGAAACAAAGGATTAGCAAAACAGTAGCTTGTGAGTAAGGGTTGCGCTTCAGATAATCGTAGCAGAATATAGTTGAGTATTGCACAACAAGCTACAAACATGAAGTTTCTACCCCCAAGTTGGTGGCTTCGTGATAATGTAAATAGAGAACGGGAAGTAACCATAAGCATGAGACGACTAAAAAGTATGAAAAACAAAGTTTTGACTAAGGAGAGATAGCGTGCAATTTACTTTTCAAATAAGTTAGTGAATAAACTAAAGTACTAAATATTAATGAGGTGATCATCACTTACTTGCATATAAAACGTATTGAAGTCGTTATAGCCATCTCTGCACCAAAAACCAATCAACTGTTACAAAGCAAGTAATCATAAAAAAACCAGAAAATTTTAAAAGATACCAATGATATCTTAGTATTACTACCTATAAGAATTTAAGAAGATTACATGAAAATATCGAATAACATCCAACAACTTTTAATTGGCAGAACTATAACAGCATGATCAGTGGCTCATACTTTTTATAATGTGGAGCATCCCTATCCAACCGAGCAAGAGTACCAGCCAGTATGGAAACCTGCAAATCAACATTTCAGTTACCATAAGCATTACGTCTCCATAAATGTGTCTGAACATGCCATACTACTTATGTTACCTTTTCTCCACTATCATTGCCAACAACTCTAATTTCAAGCCCAACAGAAGCTGCCTCTGGAGCAAGAGGGATTTCTTCATAACTCAGAAACTGTACCGCACTGGGGTCATAAGAAAAGAAGCCAAAGTCATGGACCTGCAATGATACCAAAAATTGTCAGCCTGATAAGGAGAGAAAACTCAAGAAGAGAGCAAAGCTAAAATATAATATTTAGCTACTTCACACATGGTCGTTTAAACGAAACATGAACTATCAATACGATATAGTAATGTAACAATGCAACCACGGCCTCTGTCAACGGTGATGCCAATTCGCTCATGCACAAAGGCGGAAGAAGGAAATAAGGAAAACCGAAATCTAATCTAAGGATTATAATGAAAGACTTACCGGATCCCTATATACAGGATAGATCGGGATTTCTTCGCGGTTCACAAACATTGCCTCAGCAACTACTGGGCCTACAGTAAAAGAAATAGGAGGATACAGATGAATCACTGAATATTAAATAGAATCTCAGTCTAACACTTCAACCAAGAAGAAATTAGAATCAGAACATTCTCTTTTCTAAGCCGAGCTAATCCTTTTAAGATAAAAACCGGATCTTTATCATGGACCACCAAATCAAACAATCGCATAATCCTAAAGCAAACACAATACTTCAAGAAACCATTATCACCTCCAAAGCTCCATTACAAATATCTAGCTGCTCCCTAAACTAGTCTCTGATCAATTCGTAATCAAGAATTAAAATTCGAACCTGGCTTAACCACATGGCGATTAGTGAGAATGATCCCACGTCGCTTATCAACTATAAACCCAGTAGCGTAACTAGCACCGGCCGATTCTGTATCGAAGGCGCGACACGCCGTTGTACGGAGAACAACGACGGCGGGAACCACTTTACTGAGAGAACGACGCCAATCATCGGCGGTTGCGACGGATTCAGTAAAAGGAGGATCGATCTCTACACACAAATCCTCTTTCATTCCAGATTCCGTAGCCATTGATGCATCCGATCCCAAACTCTCCAACGGATCTCCCATTACTTCTCCGATTTCAGCTCGCCGGAGAAAATCCGCGGGAATGGGTTTAGGGTTTTGGATCGTCTTCTCTCTCTAAGGATTTTGAGGATTTGGGGAAAATGAAATCTGATTTGACGATTTGCCTTTGAGAGTAATTTATATTCTCTTAGAGCATGTACATCGGATTGGAGACCTAGCGTCTCTCATAATATAAAATTATTAAAATTTGAGTAAAAAGAAGAAAGAGAGTGTTTTTTGTTGAAATAGTGTTGTGCATTGAAATATAAAATTAATAAAAGTTGAGTAAAAAGAGGAGATAGTGGGTTTAGTTGGAAAGATTGTGTCTTGGAAAAGACATAAGAAAGAGATAACTGGGGTGTGTTTAAATATAAAATTAATAAAAGTTAAGTAAAAAGATGAAAGAGAAATATAAAGTTGAGTAAAAAAATGAAAAAGAAGGTATAAAGTTGAGTAAAAAGAAGAGAAAATGTGTTTTTTGTTATAAATCATAGTGGATTGTCATAACTAGTTCTGGTCCGTTTACGGCCCATTAACACTTAGTCTTTAGGCCGGTTTAATGAATCCTAGTTGAATTAGGATTTTCCTTTTATGTACTTTCCTTTTCCCATTAGGAAAAGGAATTTTCTTTTTCTCTCTTGTAATAATCCTATATAAAGGATCTTATGATTAATGAATAAACACAATATTCCCCATTCGTTCTCTTGATTCACAACACGTTATCAGCACGAGTTGCTCCCTAAACCCTAAAAACACAAAAAACGCGATTACTGTTCATCGTTACTATTCATCGTACTGTTCATCGCGTACTGTTCATCGCGTACTATTCATCGCGCACTGTTCATCGACGATTACTGTTCATCGACGATTACTGTTCATCCGGCGTTACTGTTCAAATCATAGTTCATACAGCCTTTAAGGTTACGGCGAACTAGAAGAAAGTTCATACAGCCTATCAACGGTTACGGCGAACTAGAAGACTCACGGAGGTTAAGATAAACAATAAGAAACCCTAATCTAAAGAACCTAGATTCATGATAATCTTAGAAACCCTAATCTAAATCATGCTTGTTATTGTTATTGCTTGCTTGATTGTGTTTATTGATTCATGATTCGTAATCACTTGAAACCCTAACTTGAAACCCTAACCTAATTCAATTAAAATCCAAACCGATTGCATGATCTGTACCCGTGTCGATCGACACTAGTTTTATGTCGATCGACACGTAAACTTCTGCCTGAATTTGTTGTTTGAATTAAACTGTGTCGATCGACACAAATCACCCGTCGATCGACAGTAAACACTCTGTCCAAATTTGGTTGCATATTTATTTGAACTCGTTTGTTTGATTGCTTGTTTGGATTGATTCGTTGATTGATAAACATGAAACTGAAACTGATTACATCATATAGACATAACATGCTTGATTAAAATCCGGTCATATCATCATACGGTTTAGAATTTGAATACTAGGCTTGCATCATGAGCATATAAAACATTATGTTAGGTTGTTAAACATAAAAATCTGGTTTCATAAGCATCATGCATCCGTACCCGTTTATATAAGCACCCATGACCTATTTTGCATCATATGCATAAACTTTAAAATCTTATAGTTCTTAGAGAATAGGATGAATGTTTTCAGATGTCGAAAATCAACAATTTGGATTATGCTGCCCTCAATCTCTCTGGAGACAATTACTTACAGTGGGCGTTGGATACTAAGATAAATCTAAAGTCTAAAGGACTTGGCGAATGTATCATTAAGGATAATAATGAGAATGAAAGGAATCGATACAGAACGATATCGATCATTCGTCATCATCTTGTTGAGGGTCTCAAGGATCAATACCTAACCATTGAGAACCCTTTGGACCTTTGGAAAGAATTAAAGATAAGATATGACCACCATAGAACGGTGTTGTTACCAAAGGCCAATTATGATTGGAGGAATCTCAGGTTCCAAGACTTCAAGTCCGTGGAAGAATATAACTCGGCTATGTTCAGAATAGTTTCTCAATTGAGACTATGTGGTGAGAAGGTAACTGAGAAAGACATGTTGGAAAAGACCTTCTCCACCTTTCACACTAATAACGTGTTGCTTCAACAGCAATACCGTGAAAGAGGTTTTGAGACATACTCAAAGCTTATAGCATGTCTATTACTAGCCGAGGAGAATAATACACTGCTAATGAGAAACAGTGAGATGAGACCTCCTGGATCAGCCCCACTTCCTGAAGCGAATGTGGCCATAGATGAAAAGAAAGAAATTAACCACGTCCAAAGTGATTATAGACATCGTGGTCGTGGACGTGGGGGTAGATGGCAAGGACGTGGCCGTGGCCATTTTAATCCATACGGCCGAGGTCAGGGCCGAGGTCACGGATTCCATAACGATCATTCTAACCGCGGGCGAAGACGAGGACGCGGATACCGAACTGACTATGATCGTAATAACCGTGGTATTACTTCTCAACCACGAGAATCAAACCCAAAATCAGTTTGCCATCGATGTGGAATGAGTAATCATTGGGCTAAGACATGTAGGACTCCCAAGCATCTGGTTGAACTCTATCAAGAGAGCCTTAAAGGGAAGAATCCAGAAACTCATATGATCCAGCATGATAATGAAGGAGATTTCGATCATGAGCAAGATGACTTGATGAATTTTGAAACCTCAGATATACTTAAGTGATTGATTTTGATTTTCTGTTTTGGTGTTTTGTGTTTTGCTTGTTTTACGTTTTACACTTTATACTTTGGTTTTGTGTTATTGCTTTCTATTAAACTTTATGGAATGAAAGAGTGTTATTTAAAAGTATCTATTGTTATCTCTTTTGAAGTATGAACGATATGGATGTGTTGTGGATAGTGGATCAAGCCACTCGATATTAAGAGATAAGAGATACTTCATTGATCTTACACTTAAAAAGGCAAATGTAACCACAATTGCGGGTATAGCAAATTTAATTGAAGGCCACGGTCAAGCCCATATTTTATTACCTAAGGGCACGCATCTAGAAATTTCTAATGCGTTATATTCACCTAGTTCAAAGAGAAGTTTATTGAGCTTTAAAGACATTCGAATGAATGGTCTTCATGTTGAAACTAAGGACGAGAATAACAAAGAATTCCTTCAAATCTTTGAAACCGTCCATGGCTATAAGAAAGTCCTAGAGACTATACCTGCCATTTCTGTGGGCCTTTATTGTGCTAAGATCGGAATGATAGAAGTAAATGCTATGGTAAACAAAGAGTTTACTGAGAATTTCACTTTTTGGCATAACCGGCTTGGCCATCCCGGTGCTAACATGATGCGAAAGATATTAGCAAGTACTAATGGGCACACCTTGAAAGAAAGGAGAGTTATCCCAAAGAATCTCACGTGTGAAGCATGTTCACTAGGGAAACTCATTACTAGGCCATCACCAATCAAAGTAACTAAGGAAACGATAAATTTTCTGGAAAGAATTCAAGGAGACATATGCGGACCAATACACCCACCTTGTGGGACGTTTAGATATTTTATGGTCCTTATTGATGCATCCACGAGATGGTCACATGTCTGCCTATTATCAACTAGAAATGTGGCATTTGCAAGATTGCTTGCCCAGCTCATACGTTTAAGAGCACACTTTCCAGATTTTCCTTTAAAGACTATACGTCTTGACAATGCTGGTGAATTTACGTCCCAAGCGTTTAACGATTATTGTATGTCCATGGGGGTAAGTGTTGAATATTCTGTGGCACATGTACATACACAAAACGGTTTGGCTGAATCGTTTATTAAACGCATACAGTTGATTGCTAGACCGTTGCTAATGAGATCAAAACTCCCGGTCTCAGCTTGGGGACATGCAGTTTTACATGCAGCAGAGCTAATTCGTATCAGGCCATCTAGTGAACATAAATATTCCCCATCACAGTTAATAACGGGTCAAGAGCCAGACATATCCCATCTTAAAACATTCGGATGTTCCGTTTATGTGCCTATTGCACCACCACAGAGAACAAAGATGGGACCTCAAAGGAGGATGGGGATATATGTTGGATATGATTCTCCTACTATCATTAAGTACCTTGAGCCAACCACGGGTGATTTGTTTAAGGCCAGGTACGCAGATTGTCATTTTGACGAATCTGTCTATCCAACATTAGGAGGAGATAACAGACTGGTAAAGGAAATTATATGGAATCAAACGTCCTTAAAATGGCAAGATCCTCGGACTCAAGAATGTGAATTAGAAGTCCAAAAGATTATACATTTACAAAAGCTAGCTAATCAATTGCCAGATTCCTTTGCTGACCCGAAAAGAGTAACTAAGTCTTACATACCAGCTGTTAATGCACCGATTAGAATTGATGTTCAAGAGGGACACAATCAAGTTGCTACAGAATCTAAACCACACTCAAAACGTGGCCGGCCAATAGGTTCCAAAGATAAGAATCCTCGAAAAAGAAAGAAAGGTGCTGAAATCGTGGTTGAGGAATCTGATGGAACCCCAGACATAACTGAACCAATAGTTCCAAGCAATGAGACTCGGGACGCCGAGTTTCATGGTTCTGACGTTCCTGAAAATAATGAGATCTCAATGAATTATGTTATGTCTGGAATACAATGGAATAGAAAGTGTGTGGAAATCGATGATATATTTGCTTTTAAGGTAGCACTTGAACTTATGGAGGATCTAGAACCCACGTCGATATATGAGTGCACTTAGAGTGAAAATTGGACTAAATGGAAAGAAGCTATAAACGTGGAGTTGAATTCTTTAAGGAAAAGGGATGTCTTTGGTCCAATAATTCGGACACCCTATGAGATTAAACCAGTTGGACATAAATGGGTCTTTGTGAGGAAAAGAAATGAACATGGTGAAATCGTGAGATATAAAGCACGGCTTGTTGCACAAGGATTCTCACAGAGACCAGGAATAGATTATGAGGAGACATACTCCCCTGTGGTGGATGCTACAACTTTTAGATTTTTGATAAGTCTGGCTATAAGAGAAAAGTTGGATATGCGGTTAATGGACGTTGTAACTGCATACTTATATGGTCCACTGGATAATGAGATTTATATGAGATTACCAGAGGGTATTGAGCTCAAAGATAAGAAAGGTTCTCGAGAACAACACTGCATAAGGCTGAACAAATCCCTTTATGGACTGAAGCAAAGTGGGCGTATGTGGTACAATAGATTGAGTGAGTACTTAGTCAAAGAAGGCTATAAGAATGATCCCATCAGTCCATGTATTTTATAAAAAAGTTTGCAAACAAAGGGTTTGTTATCATAGCAGTTTACGTGGATGATTTGAACATCCTTGGAACCCCTGGTGAAATCGTCCAAACAGTTGAATGCCTCAAGAAAGAATTTGAGATGAAAGACCTAGGCAAAACTAAGTTCTGTTTGGGATTGCAACTTGAGTACATAAATGATGGAATCCTTGTGCATCAAATGGCATATACTGAAAAGGTACTCAAGCGTTTTAATATGGATCAATGTCACCCATTGTCCAGCCCAATGGTGGTGAGATCTCTTGATCTAGAAAAGGATCCGTTTGGTCCTAAGAGAGACTCTGAAGAAGTCCTTGGTCCCGAAGTGCCATATCTCAGTGCCATAGGAGCTTTAATGCATCTGGCAAGCCACACTAGGCCAGATATATGTTTTGCCGTGAATTTATTATCAAGATTTAGCTCATGTCCGACCCAAAGGCACTGGGACGGGATAAAACATATTCTTCGTTACCTACAAGGAACGAAAGACTTGGGTCTATTTTATACTAACCAATCTAAGGACGGTTTAGTTGGTTTTGCTGATGCAGGTTATCTTTCAGATCCTCATAATGCACGGTCCCAGACAGGTTATGTGTTTACTCATGGAGGAACTGCAATATCTTGGCGGTCAATGAAGCAGGCCATTGCAGCTACATCTTCTAATCATTCAGAGATATTGGCAATTCATGAGGCTAGTCGTGAGTGTGTTTGGTTAAGGCTGATGACCCAGCACATAAGAGTGGATTGTGGAATGGCCGAAGGTAAGCAGGAATCGACGGTCTTGTTCGAGGACAATGCAGCGTGTATAGCTCAACTTAAGGATGGATACATCAAAGGTGATAGGACGAAGCACATTCTGCCAAAATTCTTCTTCACATCCGATCTACAGAAAGATGGAGAAATTCAAGTGCAGCAAGTACGATCAAGTGAGAATTCAGCAGACCTATTCACCAAGTCACTTCCAACCTCAACGTTCAAGAAACTTACTTATCAGATTGGAATGCGTCGTTTGAAAGACTTGCAGTGAGGTTCAGAACAGGGGGAGTAATACGTGTTGTACTCTTTTTCCTTCACCACGGTTTTGTCCCAAAATGGGTTTTACTTGGTAAGGTTTTAATGAGGCAACATCCAAAGCGTATTACAAGCCCATTAGAGTTATGACATCCAAGGGGGAGTGTTATAAATCATAGTGGATTGTCATAACTAGTTCTGGTCCGTTTACGGCCCATTAACACTTAGTCTTTAGGCCGGTTTAATGAATCCTAGTTGAATTAGGATTTTCCTTTTATGTACTTTCCTTTTCCCATTAGGAAAAGGAATTTTCTTTTTCTCTCTTGTAATAATCCTATATAAAGGATCTTATGATTAATGAATAAACACAATCTTCCCCATTCGTTCTCTTGATTCACAACATTTTTAATATTTTTATATTGTGAGACATTGGTAAAATGTCTCTAATGGTGATGGCCTTAGTGCGCTGATTAGTTTCTAAAGTATAGTACAGATAATTTTAGTAGTATTAAATATGCCGTTAAGAAGGAAATTAACGTAAAAGGACAAGAAATTAATTAAAATAGGGAAATACTTTATTATGTTTTTTATTTGTTCCAACCAATAATATATTTTAGCAGATTTTTTTTTTTTTTTTTGACTAGAGTCTATAGTTTCGAAACTGCCACGTGAGATAACATGTGTGGCTAAATCCACTACACTAATATGACAAAAAATTGGGAAAGCAAAATTCAAGTCTTTAACTATTCAAAAAATAAAAAGTTAGTTTTGGTCTTTCAATTTACCGTGGGGCTGCGTAAAAGCTGTTTAAAAGGTAAACAATAGTATTATACTTAAGTTAAGACTCATGATTTATATGACTTGTTTATTTGGTGGTGGAGAACTTGCATGTCTAATGTCGATTATCCAAACGTCAACAACCAAAGTCTTTAAAATATAGCTAGAAGTTTGGTATCCCCAAAAAAAGGCCTTTAAACTTTAGAAAACTTTACATGATTTATTCTTTTATTCAGTTTTTGGGATTAGCATCTTCACAGTTTATATATATGTTTGCTAAATTTGAGATAGCGTACATATTTCATTACATAAAAGTTAAAACGTTTTCCAATATGGTTTATCTGCGATTTGGTTAAGATTATACACAATGAATAGTCAATAACAATATAACATGGTTATAAATAACTCGAACGTACATCATATGATATAAATACCATATTTCATTTGATTAACACTCTTGATAGCTTTTTCATTTTGGTTTTCACAAATTTATAACAACTATTAACCCCACAGTAACAATAACAAATACACACTTAACCAAGTTTTGGTTTGCACTAGAATAATAGCCCCCCTGATCATCCGGTTCGGTCCGGTACAGTTCCCCAGACACACCGGTCATATACATGTAACTCGGCGGTGGTGGAGCTGAAGACGACCTACGACAGTAAACCGTCGTGGGTGGTGGCGGCGGAAGCAACGGTGGTGACTGACCACCACAAGAGTTAACGCAAGAGTCTTGAACCGGTGGTAGAGTAGTAAATTTGGTATGTTTCAGTGGCGAATCGGAATTAGCTTCATCAGTGAGGTAGTGTAACACAAGTAACATGGAGAAGAAGATTAGAACCAAAGGTTTGGGTTTCAACATGATCATGATCATAATTAATGGTAAAAATCCTATACTTCAAGACTCGGAAAAGAACAATAGATCATATATATAAAGACATACATGCATGTGCAAATAACATCACTTATATGCATTTGGTGAAGACCATATCATACAAATTGCATTGCATAAAAAGGTGATTGATTGGTTCTTCAGTTTTGAATAAGTCTTTTGTTTTGATAAGGTCAGCTACTTTAAATTGGGCCTATTTGAGGCGCATGTTTTTGGGTTCTTAGCCCAAAAGATAATGAAGACCCAAAAATACATTTAGAGAGATCAAATCGAAATTTGTCACCAATGATCTTTTTGAGAGGTGAGTGAGAGAGAAAGAGAGAAGACAACACGTAGCATCCTTGAAGCACATGTACAACTCTTGAACACAACACGTATCAAAAGTGAAAAAACAAGAATAAAGCATAACCATGGACCGACACTAAGATCAAATATAGTATTAGTTAAAAAATAAAAATAAAAATTAAAGCAAGAAGATCGATTTTGAAAAGACTCAAAATGATTCGATTGAGTCTCTATATAACATCACAGTCGAACTCTCAATAATCTTCCACTACTTGTTCTACTCATATTCCATACATCACATTTCTATAACATCAACAACAATTTCACCTCTTTGATACTTTATTTTTCTCCAAAAATAGTTTGGGTTTTTTTTTGTTTACAAGGATGATTCCGATTTGTGTGCAATGCGGAACAGGAGATAACCCATGTAGATGCAAAGTGGTAGGACCGACATTAGGGCTTGTGGCGTTTGTATGTGCCGCAATAGTCGAATGGCCGGTCGGAGCTTTGGTTTATATCTTCAAACATGCAAAAGGTCGCCGTATAATGGGTCATCCAGCTACACACGTTTATCCCAAAGTCTCACGTTCCATTCCCATTTAATTATGACTTCGAGTCACAAATATGTCATTCGTTGCTAAGTCATATTGTATCTTATCTTTTACATGTTTTTACTTTCTACCTATGTACCGAGGAAAAAGCTAATAAGATGTTCCTTTTCAATTATTTTTTTTTATTTTTTCATCACTCCATATATTAAATCACATTTGGTCGGTAGAAACATCCTGAAATCGGGTGCTATCTACCAACTCGTCGAGATCTACATGGGAAAAGATAAGATTACATGCTCGTGCCGTTTTGCAAGAGTATCGGCACGGACATTACAAGAACGAAAGATATAAGCTAATTGAAAGGAAGTGAAATTTTCTCTAAGTTCGGCGAAGTGATCTAGCTCAGACTGGAAAGCTGGCCAATCTATCGGATCGTCAGTCATCGTCAGTAAGTTTGAGCAATCCGTCTCAAATCGGGCTCTAGGAACGCGTTGTTGAATAAGGCAATCCATCGCCCAGAGAAATCCCTCGAACTCTGCATGTAAGGCTGAGAGGCTTCTTCGGCATCCTTGCTTGCCGGTGTGTGTTTGCCCTGATGTGTCCGTGAGGCACCATCCAAGACCGCTAGTGGGCCCTGGATCTGCCCAAGATGCATCCACTTGGCAGATCGGGATATGTGGATGCTCGGATCGGGTGATATCTTCAATCTCGGTAGTATTGCCATCTTCCTCTTCGTCTTCTTCTCTAGCCAAATTTGCGCATCGCCAGCTTTCCTCTTCTAGCTGGGCTACTTGAAGCGTAATCGCAGGTGATACATTCTTCCCATTGAAGAGTTTGTCGTTCCTAGCCTTCCAAATGAACCAAATGATCCACGGGAATGTGTCCCTTTGTGGTTTGGGGAGACCCCTTTCTTTTGCC
Organism: Draba incana; assembly: GCA_963576765.1. NCBI lineage: Eukaryota > Viridiplantae > Streptophyta > Magnoliopsida > Brassicales > Brassicaceae > Draba > Draba incana. The sequence continues at coordinate 1,555,404 of OY755207.1, read as the reverse complement.
CTCCAAAATAGAAAATCTATATTTTGGTAAAAGGATGTACTCGGGAAATAACCCGGAAGGGACGGATAGTCCGATAAGGCCCACACTTGGAGGGCCGGAGGGCATTCAAAAATCATATGATTGATAGTTTCCTCTGATGCACCACATCTCGGACAACTCTTATCATTTCCAAGATGCCGGTAAGTAAGTCGTTGACAAGTGGCTATACACCCCGTTAAAGCTTGCCACATAAAGTGTCGAAGCTTTTCGGGGGTCTTGATTTTCCACACTTGGCTAAGTAGACATGTGATGCTCGGTTCAGATGTTCCGACTTGTTTTTCACTTTTCAATTTCTACGAAGTACCAACTTGAAAAAACAAGCCCATTTAAGTTATCAATGAATGTGAATAGTCCCACATCGCTTAGGTAAAGAGAAGAAACTCTGTATAAATAACGCTGGAGATGTAGTAATGATTGTCCCTTCGGGGACATCCGATAAAATTGGACGATACAGAGAAGATTAGCATGGCCCCTGCGCAAGGATGACATGCACAAATCGAGAAATGGTCCAAAATTTTTTTGCAAAATTTTCCAGATCGGGTTTTTTCTTTATTTGCGGTTTTCGATTTTTAGGGTGTTCTTTCCGTTTGCTTAATCAGAACAGAGATTTCTTTTGCATTTGTGTATCTTGGATCTCTACTGTTTTAAAAGGTAATAAAGTTGTTATCGCAAGAAGAGTTTATGTACCTGTTGGAGAATTTATTGAATCTTTGTTTCAAATTAAGAAAGTTGTTCGTGAGCCCACATTTTAAGAAGACACCCATACATTACGAAATTTAATTTTCCAATCGAGGTTAGAAAACAGTTTCAAAATCAATTTTATTTGTAATCTAACGGTTATGTAAACGCTAGTGGTGTCAAGTGTAACACAAAAGACATTAGATTTTTATTTTCTGAAAGCTCATCTACCAAACTTTAGCAACATACATGAAGAGAGAAAATAAGTTTTGGTGACGGATCCTTAAAAACCATTTGTAACTTGTAGACCATATTTGGTAGACCGTAAGATCGGTCTAGTAGCGGTTGTTACGCCTGCAAAGAGAGATTTAACATAACCATTAGTAAGTAACATTTTGCATTTATCAAGGATAAAAAAATCCAAAAGGAATCTGGTTTGTACCTGTGACGATCATAGTCCCTTGGTCTATCTATGGACCGAGACCGTGACCTGCGTCTGTTTCTTGAGTGTGACCGATCGTAGTCTCTGTCTTGTTCACGATCACGGTCATGGTACCTGTCTCGATCTCTACTCCTACGATCATAATCTCTTCCACGGTCACAACTAGCTCCTCGCTCTCTCTCTCGGTCTTTACTTGGTTCCCTCTCCTTGCTGTTCCGTTCCTTCGATCTAAGAACCGTTTTCACTTTTACATCAATCAAAGATCCCAAAACCGTAAAAACAATTAAGAAAAATAGAAACTACAACGAAATCTAACCTTTCCTTGCGGAAATTGTTCTTCTCCTCCTGAATCAAAACGAAGAGAAGTATAAGAACAAACAGCCCCCATCCATCATCACAGAAGATATATTATGTTATTATTTACCTGAAGCTCTGCTAATTTGTCGCGGACTAGCATGTAACCCAAATGAAGCTTCCCACCAAAATGATCAGCTAAACGACGATCACTGAAACAGCAAAAAAGTTCCCTTCAGAATTATACCAAATGCTAAATCATTTGATGATATCATATAAAGACAGCTTAACGTTAAAAGCACCATTAGTTAGTTTCTAACAGTAAGATCGTTCAAGCACAATATAATCAAGAAAAGAACGCACATTTATTATAGCTGGAAAAGTAATCCTGCCCAAAAAGCCTGCTGGTGAAAAAAGGAGGTACAAATAGCCGGAGTCAAACGTTGAGCCACTTGCAACCCAATAATCTATTTCTAGCTTTTGCCTTTTCAATTCAAATTGGGGAAAAATCGAGAAGGAAGTAAGGGTAAGGAAGTTTAACCTGTCATATACGCTCAAAAACGCTCCACATATGTCACATAGACGCAGCTTCTGGTCTGTCTGAGATAATAGAGGAGGAACAATAAGCAAAGGAAAAACTACAAAAGAAATCTGTTCAAAAGAAATTTGGTGAGGCAATACAAATGATGATGTTGACTTACAATGCGCACATCAACGGCAGTGTACTTTGTTGAATCCGCTACAGGTTCTCGTCTAACTGTAAGCTGAACAAATATAGGCACAACAAGCCATTAAGGAATACTAAAAGTAGAGGAAGAAAAGAAAAGGACATTCAGAAAGAAATTAAACCTTCTTAAGAGCTTCAGCCTCTTCCAGTGCTTTCTGCGCTTCATCAACCAGTCCTTGTTCACCTGAGAAAACAAATGGCTCTTATAGTTATTTCCAACTTTGCATAGTCCAGGTATGTCCTTAAAATAGGCATTATAATCACATATATTTCCTTCACTTGTGGTACGGAAAATAGCAGTTTGTAAGTACAAAAATCTTAGATCAGCCAAATGCATTTAGTAATTTCAATGTTGCATCCCAATGGGCAATGGCTACTTAAAGAGCAACCATAATAATTAACTACATACAAAGTTAACATTATTTCCCTTACCAAGATCTTCTGCCTTCTTCAATTTCTCATTTATCATTTCTTGAGTACGAGGATCCGGTGGAGGTAATGCCGAAGCTGGCGGCTGAGCTGGAACAGGCTGTGGCAATGATGCTCTATCTTTGTTAAAGGCTTCCAACAGTAGTGCTGCCTGTAGGCGAAACAAGAAAAATGAATTGTCAGTTGCATCACCAAAGTACTAAGCACCTTGCACATTAAACCAACCTGTAGATCAGCTCTCTTGGTCCTCATTTCTTCAACTGGCTCAAGAGTTCTAATCTTAAGATCCATTTTGCCTTCAAGATCTGTAAAGTGACATTACAATGCTTAGTTTAGAGACTACAAGCATCGGAAATTTTGATAACCACACAACACTAATCATCCAATTGTATACAATCAAACCAGAGTACCGATCCCAATCACAAAACAAAAGGATATTCAAAAGCAGAAGCAGATTTTATTTACCGTGAAGATCAGCTTCCTTCATCTTCTCTTTAATTTGCACCGATAACTCAAGAATTTCAGGTGTCTACAATTAAACAACGCAATGATCATTCAAAAAATCTGAGTAAACGAACTTTAAAAGATACCACCACCAAATTTCAAAACCAAGTTATTACCTGAGTGACTTCAGAGACTGAAATTGCAATGGCAGCTTTTGCATCTTCTTCCTGAAGACGCTTAAGAGCCCTACCAATCTTCCTATCACACTCAACAATAAGCCTGTCTATCGCATCTTCCAATTCCCTATCATAGTTATCAACACCTTTCGCCTTTGCTTCTCGATATCTAAGTCCCGAGTTAAATCAAAACACCAAATGGAAAAACAATACACAAAAAACTGAAAACACTAAAGTAAAGGATACTCTTTTCTAAGCTGCAACGAGTGTACCTTAGGGCAAGGTCCCATATCCATTTTCTGATAATAACAAAATACCAAAACGAGTATTCAGTAATAGAAACAGTACCTATGAACTTAAAATCACTAATTTATACATCAAAGCCTCAAAATTGAAATTAGGGTTTCTCAGAGAAAGGCCTAAAGAACTTGAAAACTGCGAAAGAAGAAGAAGATATGGAGATCGAAGATACGAACCGTCAATTGGAAGAGATCGTGAGGGCAAAGACCAGATAAGTAAAGACGACACACATCACGGTCGTAGTATTTCCGATTCACCTCTTGAACATCGCCGTTTCGATTCGCTCCCATGAGCACATCGAGCTGCTTCCTTATCGCATCCATCTTCTTCGTTTCTCTGTAATCAGAGATTTTGGGGCTTTTTAGAGAAACAAGGGATTTTGTGCGTGTGTAAAAAGGATTTTTGTTTAGTAATTAATTGCATATAGACCCCTAAATATTAATAAATTATAATTTTACCCTGGATTTAATTTTGGAACAATTTGCCCCCTAGGGTCATAAAAAGTTTTCCCCTTTTCGTTCTTTGCCTTGAGGTCAAAGCTGAGAAAATGCTGACTCTACTCTTCTTCTCTCTCGGGCTCCTTCTTTTTCTCTGTGTGCTCTTCAAATTCGTAGTAGCTGATGGTAAGAGTTGTAATGCAATGTGTCGTTTTCTGGGTTGTGATTCTGTAGAAATGATTGTTCTTTTTTGCTTTCTCTTTAGGGGATTTTACTCTGATTTCGAAGAAGCATGTGAAGCGTGAAGCCATTGAAGGCAAGGTAATGGAATTGATAGATTAGAATCAGAAATTTATTGGCAAATGATTGATTTTTAGATTATTCAAAGTTCTGGTTTTGGTTCAGGTCGTTTGGATCACAGGGGCAAGTCGTGGAATTGGTAAGTTTGATTTTTTTCATAAATATTGTGATTGCTTAATGTTGCTGCAATTCATGTTTGTTTTCTTTTTCTTATGATTGGATTTTTAGGGGAAATTCTTGCTAAACAGTTTGCAAGTTTAGGTGCTAAGCTTATTCTCTCTGCAAGGAATGAAGCTGAATTGGATCGGGTTAGGAGTGAGCTCAAAGGTACTTTCTTTACACAATTTTGTAATTGTGAGCTTTATGGTGTAATGAGCTCTGTGTAATTCTAGGTAAATATGGACCAGAAGATGTCAAGGTTTTGCCTTTAGATTTAGCTAGCGGCGAAGAGTCGCTTAAGCGTGTTGTAGAGGAAGCAGTGTCGTTTTTCCCTGGGGCTGGTGTTGATTATTTGATTCACAATGCTGCCTATGAGCGTCCCGTAAGCAATTTTCTTTCTAAAGCTATGTTGAAGCTAATAGGCGTGTCGCGTCATTATTCTACTCTTTTTTCATGCAGAAATCCAAGGCATCAGATGCAAGTGAGGAAAATCTCAAGGTAGTAGATAATTCCTTTGTATTTGGATTGCTAAAGATTTGTTAGCGAGTAGGGCATTTTATGTTTATTTTATTGACAGATTGTTAATCTTTGATTTTGTGTGCAGACTACATTCGAGGTTAATGTATTTGGGACAGTATCTCTTACAAAGTTGTTAGTTCCTCATATGCTAAGACAAGGAGGCGGTCATTTTGTTGTGGTATGTAGAGACTAATGGCCAACGGTTTGTGACGTTGAGTTTAGTGTGAATTTATTCACGTCACGTTTGTTCTATACTCAGATGAGCAGTGCTGCGGGAAAGGTACCATCACCTGGACAGGCTATATATTCTGCTTCAAAACATGCTCTGCAAGGCTACTTCCACAGCTTGCGTTCTGAGGTATGTTTAAAGTCAAGAAGCTGCATGCTCACAAATTATTTGGCAGAAAATGACTTATGGACATAAGAATGTTAATAATAAGCTATCTCATTTGCTTGTGTTTTCTTCTTTTATATTTCTTTTCACATGTTGTTGAAATAGCTCAATAAAAGTATAAAATCTTTAAAATTTAGCTCACGCTCGTGGTTTCAGTACTGTCAGCAGGGAATCAAGGTTACTGTTGTTTGTCCCGGTCCAATAGAAACCTCGAATGGTACAGGAACGTCAACTTCGGATGACAAGAAGTCTCCTGAGGTTTGTTAGCTTATTATGAGGAGCTTTACGTACTTATGTCTTTGCTTTAATCATTATCTAGTCTACTAGATACACATGGAATCCTATTCTTTGTCAACATTTGGCTCTTCTATCTTCCGCTCCTTTCTCTTTTCAGTTTCTCTCAAGCAACTAATACATGACTTTTCTTTTGCCATGCAGAAGCGTGTGTCATCCGAACGATGTGCAGAACTGACCATAATCGCTGCATCACATAACTTGAAGGAAGCTTGGATTTCATATCAGGTACTTCTTTGTCAAAATCCCATATGTTGTTACACTCGGTTTCCGACGTGACTGATATATAACTTCTTTTCGCTCTTTATCAGCCGGTACTGCTCGTGATGTATCTAGTGCAGTACATGCCTTTCCTTGGCTTCTGGCTCATGGACAAGGTACTTCATCTATAAGTCATGATCATGTGGCAACTTTTGGCTTAGAGACTTTTAAGATTTTATGACGAAAATGGATGGCTTGCAGGTTGGAGGGAAACGTGTGGAGGTTGCGGAAAAGAAAGGCAACACATACTCATGGAATTTGCTGTTCCAGAAGAAGGTTAAAACAAACTGATTATCTCGAGAGTATCGTATAATAAGCTCTAAAGTTCTTATCTATAGATGTGTTCAGTACTTGTTTTCAGGTCTGTTTGATTGTTATGTAACTAGCAAAGTCTCTCGGAAAACGGTTTGTTGCCTTGTGAATTAGCAGCAGGATCAGTTGGATTTCTTGGGATTGATTGTAAGATTTCTTCTGTTGTTTACTGTGATGGTTATTGGTTAGTGAAATATAAGAATTTCCACTTCCTGAATCTTCTCAGATAACTATTGCAGTTTGGTGTTGAGTGGTAAAATAGTTCAATACTCCGGCATGAGCTCAACAAGTTATAAAAGATGACATACACATTTATTTGACACCATCCGAATTAAAGATAACAACACTCTTAATCTTGGAAATTGAATAGCTTCTCTGCTCTCAGAGGTTTTCAGATGCAGCTACATCCAACAGATTTTTGATCCCGGTGGACTTGAGTTCCTACAAAAGAAGAACCGAAAAGAAAGTTATGTGATACGAATATCAAAGACAAGATGCAGGCTTTCGTGGAATCACTTTCTGCCATAAAACTCACCGACAATAGTCCTGCCAAAGTCGCGTAAGGCTGATCAACTGGTTTTGCAACACGAATGGCTACAACGCCGTTGATTCTTTCCTTCTCTTCAGGGTAAAAATTTCGGTAAACTCCAACACCTACAGATAGAACAGCATTTCAGATCATATAACAAAGTCCACATTGCAAAAGAGATGCTTTCTAATTGTTCTATGTCGTGTTAAGTGACTCGGTAAAAGATGTTCAAACCTTCTTCTATACTCTCAACTCCAGGAAGAAGTTTGGCAAGACCCTCCACTCTCAGCATTTCCGAGAATGAAGTATAATGGTGAACGTCCTGCCATCGTCAAAGATGGTTAGTAAGAAGATGAAAAAGTGTTTTGACATCACAAGGAAGAATCGACGGAGATACAATTGATTTGTGACTACCTGAACTTCAAGCAGCAAGCATTTATTGAACAAAATAAAAGCTCCTGAACTAATCCTGAGAGGACAATGACACACAAGTAAGTCAGTAAGACAATCTGAACATATCGACCGTTTTGCGGTTAGCAGAGATAAATCTAAATCACCATTTGCAGATACCATACCTCTTGTAGTCTCCTACTGCACATCTTCCTTCAACAGTTTTCACACCATCTGTGGAATGAGAGGCACTAGTAAATAAGACCAATGAATTGTCAGTTGCATCACCAAAGTACTAAGTACCTTGCACATTAAACCAATAGCAAAGATAATTCACCTGTAGATCAGCTCTCTTGGTCCTCATTTCTTCAACTAGCTCAAGAGCTCTAATCTTAAGATCCATTTTGCCTTCAAGATCTGTAAAGTGACATTACAACGCTTAGTTTGGAGACTACAAGCATCGGAAATTTTGATAACCACACAACACTAATCATCCAATTGTATACAATCAAACCAGAGTACCGATCCCATTCACAAAACAAAAGGATATTCAAAAGCAGAAGCAGATTTTATTTACCGTGAAGATCAGCTTCCTTCATTTTCTCTTTAATTTGCACCGATAACTCAAGAATTTCAGGTGTCTGCAATTAAACAACGCAATGATAATTCACAAAAATCTGAGTAAACGAACTTTAAAAGATACCACCACCAAATTTCAAAACCAAGTTATTACCTGAGTGACTTCAGAGACTGAAATTGCAATGGCAGCTTTTGCATCCTCTTCCTGAAGACGCTTAAGAGCCCTACCAATCTTCCTATCACACTCAACAATAAGCCTGTCTATCGCATCTTCCAGTTCCCTATCATAGTTATCAACACCTTTCGCCTTTGCTTCTCAATATCTAAGTCCCGAGTTAAATCAAAACAGAAAATGGAACAAAAAAAAAACAAAAAAAACTGAAATCACTAAAGTTGTTTAATTGAGGAGGTAGAGGTTCAAAGACTGATTACCCACTGATAGATCCAGACTGTATTAAGTTTTGTTTCTTCTTTGGTTGGCTGGCTTATATGGTTTTTAAAATGGAATATTCTATCTATCAAAACATTCTAAGCATATTGTAATGGTTTGATGATATTCTTGGAATTTGGAACCAAAAAATATAGGATTTCTGCCAAAATCCCTCTTTGTTTGGTTACATAACGAATCAAGTGTTTCAAAGGTTACCGTTCAACTTTTGATAGAGTGATGCAAAAGGATTTGAACCAATGGTGATTCTTATTTCTTGGCAAAACTCAACTTCTTGGGGTCAATCTCATATCATTGCGAGGCCATTATCTTCTTCAGACCAAGCAATGGATTCTCCCTCCAGTAGCTTTGCAATTTTAATACCCTAACAAAACAAAAACAAACAGAAAGCAATTCAAGTTGTATTCAGAAATGAGTGAAAAAATGCAATACCCGTCGTTTGCACTTGGAATCTTCCTTGTTCTCTCCCAATTCAACTCTGAGATACTTGATAGCTGAATCATAAATCGAATACAGACAGATTAGATTTGTATCTTTTAGAACAAAAAGAGAGAGGAATTTAAAACTTAGATGAAATGCCAGAGAAGTTGTTAAGTTGGAGCTTGACAAGACGAAGAGCTTCGTTTGGTTCGTGTCCATTCACATTCAGTGTCATCTTCCTTGTAAGTCAAATCATCATCTTCCCTATAAGCATAGTTACGAAACTCTTCTTGCCAATGGAGGATAGATATAACAGAGAAATGACTGGAAATAAATGGATTGACAAGTTAACCGACTTGACTTGAAGCATCTTTGCCAAAGATTTGTCCGAAAAAGTGACCCTATGTATTTGTGTGGAATATATTAAAATATAGAAACACAATAAAAAGAACCAAAAATTCCTTTCCGGATTCTACAGCCTGCCAAAGAGGTTATGCTTCTACAGCCTGCCAAAGAGGTTATGCAACCATGGCAATCATGTATGCATTTATTTGAAAACACATCTGGCAAATGAATCATATATCTCAAAGACTTACAGCTCCGTAATATATAATGTCAAAAATCTCTTTGCGAAAAGGAAAAAAGAAACAAAAATCTCTTCTCTCTCTCTCATGGTCGTCGGCGATTCTGCTCGCCAAATCTCCCTCTGATCTCTTTCTCCGTCTCTCCTCACTCAATCTCTCCCGTGGCTCTATGCCCTACCTCGCCTCAACAGATCTAATCGCCAAGTCGTCTCCTCTCTTCCCCAAAAGAAATTGTGCGTGAGTTCAAAAAACCTTGCTTTTATTCTTCTCATTTCCATCTTCTTTGATCTGCTCGATCGGGGATTCTATCATTTTCAAGGATCAAAACTTTGATTTTTGGTGTGATTAGCTTTGATTATCGGTGGTTTAGTATTAGCTTTGATTCTCCCATGGCTCTCTATGCTCACAGACGAAAATGTTTGCAGATTTTACTACTGGGACTGAAAGAAAAATTGCTTATAGATTTCTACATAGGCTTGGTTTGGCAAAAGTGTGTGTGTGTTATGAATCTTGTGGTTTGGTTTTATAAATTGTACTTTAGATACGGATTATGGTATTTGCTAGGGAGCTTTGTTAATTGGTATGACTATGAACAGATTGTCATAAGAGTTTTCTTGAATCTATATATGGAGATTGTTGTGATTTTTTTAACCCAAGTAGAGAATTGAGCTCTGTGTTGTTATTTTTACTTAACACAATTTTGATTGTTTTGAGTTGTGTTTGAAATGTGACTATAGTAGTGGCTTATCGGATGTTTTGTATCTTCATGCAGAGTCTGGGAAGAACACTGAAGAGGTTTCTGGCGCTAATATTTTCCTTGTCAAGGTTAAAAGAAACTCTTCTTAGACAAAAGTGGATTCTTTTCTTTTTAATGAAACATGTTGTGTATATAATTCAAGTTTCTTTAGTCTTTCAGGAGAATACTATAGTGACTCCAGCTACAAACGGGACAATTCTTAGAGGGATCACGCGAAAGAGCGTTATCGAAATCACCATTGATCTTGGCTACAAGGTTAGTCATTATTCAGTGCACATTCTTGAGTATACAAAATATATATTCTACATTTGCATACAAGTATTGAGAAGTGTGTAATGGGCAGGTGGAAGAACGAAAGGTTCCGGTAGATCCATATTTTTCTTTCATTAAAAATACTTCCTTGATCCATATGCTTCCAGCAATCTCACGAATTTGGTTTCTTTCAGGAGGGTAGATGTAGAATAGGGTTTATCTGTCAAAATCTCCGATTAACTAGCAAAATAATGAATTTAGCGTTTTGACTTGGGATATTTATTGCAGAGAAAGAATGGGGTCGAGAGGAATAATCAGCGATAAGTGGTCAATGAGGATCCTATGGGGTTGTGCACTCGGAAGTGCAATCGGTATGATTGGATGTGTTTTCTCCTTCTCACATCATTTTGTTTCTCAAATTCATGAGCTTTTCTTTCACTGAGACAAGCTATGATTGTTTAGGTTTATACATGGTTGCTGTGGAAAGACAAACCCAGAACAGGGCTCGTGCTTTAGCTCAAGGTTTGAGCGCTGCAGAATCACAAGGTGATGCTGATACTGTCTGAATCTGTCAAGCAATTGAGTTTTTTTTTGTTTCTTTGTTTTAGATATATAATAACATCTTATTCCAAAGATTGTGGTGTTGATGCACTTTCTTGTTTGCAAATAATCCATCCTATAAGGGTTTGGAAACTTGTAAGAGTTGAAATTGCTAAACATACAATTTGTGTTATCGACTTTTCGCCTGTCATGCTATCTTTGTGAACCCATTTTTTAATGCGCATTTTCAGCCAGCCATTTTGTGTTTACGGGATGTGTGTTCTCGTAACATCCTATAAAACCATGTCGGATTCTTTTTCTTCGAAATGTACAGCAGGAAAAAAAAATGGCACAGAGACACCAAGGCAAATGCTTTGGGTTCATCCTCTTGCTATGCTTCTTCAGTTCAGCTTTTGCACGCAGGGTTCTTAAGGATCTCCCTATGATGGCACCAATCAAGCTAGATCTAATCCATCCGGGGATGGTTAGTTTGAGCGCGCAAGATCATGAGTTGTTCAGTCTAGAACCTTTGCCTGATCATCAACCGCAGTCCATGGATCTTGAGGACAAGGTCAAGCGTGATTATAAAGAAAAGCTTGATGACAAGGAAAAGATTGATCATGTAGTTAAGCCTGGTTATAAAGAAATGCTTGATGACAAGGAAAAGATTGATCATGTAGTTAAGCCTGGTTATATGGAAATGCTTGATGACAAGGAGAAGATTGATCATATAGTTAAGCCTGATCACAAAGTGGAGTCCATGGCGAGTGCTGACCATACAGTTAAGCCTATGGGGTATGGTGTAGGAAGGGGCTATGGAAGTGGCAATGGTGTTGGCTATGGCATTGGTTATGGCAGTGGAGGCAGTGGCTTTGGAGAAGGAATTGGCTCTAGTGGCGGTAGTGGCTTTGGAGAAGGAATTGGGTCTGGTAGTGGTACAGGTATTGGCATTGGAGAAGGATCAGGATCCGGGTCTGGCCAACCTAATTGTGGTCCGGGGTCTGGTGGTATACCCAGTGTAGTTGTCCCAGGCACAACAATCCCTCCCATTGTGGTTCCAGGCACACAGATTCCCGGTTTTGTGATTCCAGGAGTCACGGTTCCTGGCTATGGTCCTGGCTGCCAAACCGGTGGATGCGCACCATACTACCACCCACCTACTTACCAAGGTAAGCCACCAAACTGTCCCCATTGTCCACCTTTCACTTCAGGACAAGACAAGCAGATGTCAAACAAATGAACCATGGCCGAAGCTCTTGCACCCGCTTCCTCGGAGATGCACGTCTAAGCTTTTCAGTGTCCATAATAAATCAGTCATAGGAAAAAAAAATTAGATCTAATGGTTCATATCTACTCTGTTTTTAATTTGTTTTAATAAAATGAATGGTCAAGATTTGTCAAGTAAATAAAAGGTTCTCTTTTACCGAACAAGTGCTAATCGAGTCATCTCCTCTTCTTTTCAAGAGTTGCATCGTTTGATCAAAAATTAAACCGTTACATCAATTTGGGGAAAATCATTCTATGCCATGATATCTCCCTTTCTCTTCTTCTTCTTCAACCCAACAATCTCTACGACTCTGACAAAATAGAAATTTTCCGGTGTGTTTTCCCGATCAATTTTTCAATCTCCGGTTGACTTATTAGAGGTATGATCTGAGGTAAAATCAAAGATTGTTTTTTTTTTCTTTTTCTTTTTGAATCATCAATCTGGGTTTTGTGTGTTTTTGGGTCTTATAGTCATTGAATCATCAATTCGATATTGCCAATTTCAGAGTTTCTGGATTTTGCCAATCTCAACTTCTTCACTTCCGTTTGTCATTAACGATCTTGACTCTCAACTTCTTCTTCTCTCCGTTTTTCATCAACGAAAAGATAGTTCATTCACCGAACAAGTTCTTTTCCTTTTCCCCATCTTCTTCTCAATCGTCGCCGCTCTTGGTGAATGATTGTAACCCTTCCCTTGTGAATCACTAACATCTCTATTCCTTCCATCTCCGCCGATTCACAGGTTAGACATCACCACTTGATCTTTGTTTGTACAATATTATTGGTTATAGATGCTCGTGTTCATGCCTTCTCTCAATGAATTCTGCCTTATAAATTCTTGAATTATGATTCGATTGGGATTGCGATTGTATTGATTTGCTAGAAATTGTGACTCGCTTAGTACATCGGTTTTGTTATGCTAATTTAATTAGAGATTGTTTGCCACATTTACTTTCCGATCCTTATGTCGACTATCTGTTGTAATGATTTGTCACCAAACGTCTTCTTCTTTCGTATCAATCCACAAGCATATCTCCTTTTGTTCTATTATTATTATGTCCGTTTGTTCTATTATCATCAATCAGTTTAGAATTACTAATAGATGTGGTTAAGTATTGATACATTTTTCTTTTTTGGAAAATTTGAGTACTTGTAGTTGACCCTAATGAATACGGGATTTATAAGTTGAACTTCAGGACCTTTGTATTTCATAGGGAACTTGAAAAAGAATACTCCCTCCGTATGACTTTAAGTGTCGTTTTGATAAAATGTATCTGAATGTATCTGGATGTGTTTTGAGTTAAATACATCCAAATATTAACTAGATACATTTCTCAAAACGACACTTAAAATCATACGGAGGGAGTATATGTTTCTAATCCATTAACGATTTTCTTCTTCGTTTTTTTGTTTTTGCTGCACTTTTTTATAGGAAAAAAAATCTTTAATTAATGGTTGACATTATTTTGCATTTAGATTGAATGGCAAGACTAGATTTGTAACATCCCAAAACCATATTCTAGTTATCTGAATAAAAGGTTTATTTATTTTCTTTAAGAACATTACCCTAGAAGAATATAGTGAAATGTCTTTTGAAATATTTAAGAACTCGATTTGATCTAAAAGTCTTGTAAAACTACAAGAAAATAACAAATTAATAATGAAAACATTTATCGTTAGTGGTAGTACTGTAATAACATTGAAATCGGAAATTAGTAATTCATTTTTCTCAAGCAATTAAATATTCCGAAAAGTTAGTGGTGCATTGGAATCCATCTCCGATCAGCGACGGAGACGAAGAAGAAGAGACCGACAAATCGAGAGTGTGGGTTGATGGATCGGATTCTGAAGGCAGCTCGAACTTCCGGTTCGCTTAACCTTTCCAATCGCTCTCTCCTGTACGATCCATTTTTTTCTTCTGAATCGTATCTGAGCGTAGATTAGCCTGATTAGAATATTGCTTAATTGTCAAGGTTTTTGATCCTATTGCTTAGAAACAGATTTGTCTACTTGTTTCTTGAATTTTTCAGGGATGTACCACAGAGGTATATCAATGTCTGGAAACGACCGGAGAAGGAGAAAACTGGTGGGAGGTGATAAATTTGAATCCTTTTCTACTGCCTTGTTCTGTCTTCACATTTCTTACATTTCCCCATCTTTGCAGGCTGTTGATTTACAGAAGTTGATTTTGGCACATAATGAAATTGAGGTTTTAAGAGAAGATCTTAAGAACCTTGCTTGTTTGGTTGTGCTAAATGTCAGTCATAATAAACTGACTGAGCTTCCTGCAGCCATCGGGGAGTAAGTGTTTCCGGATCTTTCTACTTAGGTGGTTCCAATGTGTTCAGCTTGGTAACGTCCAAATGCTTCTTCTTCTCTTTTAACTCATTTGTAGGCTTACAGCGATCAAGTTGTTGGATGTGTCCTTCAACTCCATAGCAGAATTCCCTGAGCAAATTGGTTCAGCAACTTCTCTTGTCAAGTAGGTTATCTCCATCCTGGCATAAACTTCTGTGGTTAGGGCATTGATTCAACTCCTTGTCATCGCTACAGGCTTGACTGTTCAAGCAATCGGCTTAAAGACTTACCAGAATCTCTTGGAAAATGTTTAGACTTATCCGATTTGAAGGTTCTTTTTTTGTTACTTATGGATCAGTTGATTCTTGTTTTGCTTCTTCTTTCATGGCAATGATTCTTTTTATTTTTATCCACAGGCCTCAAATAATCAAATTTCCAGTTTGCCAGAAGAAATGGCCAACTGTTTGAAAATATCTAAACTGGATGTGGAGGTATTAGTGTCGATTTTTTCCTTGAGTCTAAAGTGGCTACTTAGCATTTTTCCCTTCTTTCACTAGCTTCCAAGTGCAGTATGCCTGCTTGGAAGAAAGCAATCGTATTCTAGGCTTTGTTTGGGTAAAGAAAGATGATTTACCCATGTAATTTATACCTATTGCAGGGAAACAAGCTCACATCTCTCGCTGAGAAGCACATAGCGTCATGGACCATGCTTACAGAACTTAATGCTTGTAATGATATTCAATTTTTCTTACATATTGATAGATAACAGGGCACGCTTTAATATCTTTTCGCTCTGCAGCTAAGAATATGTTGGGTGGTCTGCCACAAAACATCGGAAACCTTTCGCGTCTTATCTGGCTTGACCTTCATCAGAACAGTAAGTATAACCTGAGAAGATAATGTTTCTGCCACAACATTTGTTCCAGTAATATCAAGCTTATCCCTTCTATGTACATAGTTGCTAAATTGTTTTCGTATTTGATTCGTGCAGAAATCTCGTCTGTTCCACCATCAATTGGCGGTTGCTCCTCTCTTGTGGAGTTCTATTTGGGGTCATTTTCTACTACTGTTTATTCATAAAGATTGTTTGGTTCTGCAGGGAATCTAATTAGAGACTTTCACTAACTGACATTCTTCTTTCTGTACTTTATTCCAGAATTAACTCACTATCAACATTACCAGCGGAGATTGGAGATTTATCATGTCTAGGAACATTGGATCTTCGCTCTAATCAGGTATTGTGCTCATTTTTTTGATGAAATTTTTTGTCTGACGTTCCACGTTTTTTTTAAAACATTTATGTTGTTACAATCACTTGCTTTCTCTTAATTTCAGCTCAAGGAATATCCAGTTGGGGGATGTAGATTGAAGCTCTCGTATCTAGATCTTTCAAATAATTCATTGACAGGATTGCATCCTGAGCTCGGTACGATTAGGCAACAACACTAACCATTTATGCATCTCCTGCTTGTTAATATGACATCATAAAAATAGCTATTAGCATAATGCCTCTTCTCTTCTCGTTTTTTTTATAGGAAACATGACTACTCTGAGAAAGCTTGTGCTTGTGGGGAATCCTTTGAGAACCCTTAGAAGGTATCTTTTTACTCTGTCTCTGTCTGGTTTCTTGATTACTTGGTCTTAGTTTGATTGCTACTTAAAGAGGCCAAGATTTCTTCTTCTTCTTCTTCTTTGCTCTTCAGCTCATTAGTAAATGGTCCTACAGCTGCTCTATTGAAGTATCTTAGGAGCCGCCTTTCTAATAGTGAAGGTACTTTGGTCCAACATCCCTCTCTCTCATCTAAGTGGTTATGGCTAACTGTAAAAGGTTTCTATATATTTATAGAAGCTAGTGCAAGCACTCCGACAAAAGAAACTATAATTGCTTCAGCAGCTCGTATGTCCTCATCAAAGGTAAGTGAAATCACAAATCTGAGCACCATCCTATTAAGAGTTCCATGTTCATAATAGAAACATGAAATTATGATCTTATTGGTTGCTACTACACACAACCCCAGGAACTTTCTCTGGAAGGTCTCAACTTGAGTGATGTCCCTTCAGAAGTTTGGGAATCTGGAGAAATCACAAAAGTCAATCTCTCGAAGAACTCTATTGAGGAATTGCCTGCTCAACTTTCTTCATCTCTTTCCCTTCAGGTAGTGGACTTCCATAAACATTCTTCCTATATATACAAAGAATATACTACATTTTCCTTTGCTACATAAAATTTATTAATTATTGTTATATATTTCAAATTATCTGTGCAATTGCAGACTTTGATTTTGTCACGAAACAAGATCAAAGATTGGCCCGGTGCAATCTTAAAGTCACTTCCAAATCTTGTATGCTTGAAGTTGGATAACAATCCCCTGAAGCAGGTATGGTGATGTTGGAAGAGCAGAAGGTTTAAAGAGTTGATTATATAGCTTCCGTCAAGACGCTAACCCATTACCCTCTTTTATTATTTTTGCTCGTAAGATTCCACTGGATGGGTTTCAAGCAGTCTCTGAGCTTCAAATTCTCGACCTAAGTGGTAATGCAGCTTCCATTGGCATCAAAGATCATCCCAAGTTTTCCCACTTGGCACAACTACAAGAGCTTTATCTGAGGTTGGTTATAATACCTTAATATATTATTCATTGCTCATCTATGGTCACTCACTGGTTGAAGATTATACCTCATTTCACAGCCGAGTCCAGCTGCCTGAAGTCCCTGAAGATATCCTCAACTTAGCTAATCTGCTTATCCTTGACTTGAGCCAGAATTCACTTCAATCCATTCCCAAGGTAGTATATCTACTTTGTGGTTTTTACTGGCGAATTGCCGGATCTCGGTTTGAGTTTAGTGGAACCTGCATCAATCAGCTAATTAACCAAAGTCTTCAATGTTATTGCATTGGCTCTGTGTTTTTTCCAAGCAGAGTATCAAGAATATGGTTTCACTCAAACAGCTGGACTTAACCAACAACAACATTTCAAGTCTTCCTCCAGAACTGGAGTCCTGTGTTGTTTCTTAGGGTTTGCTTGAGCCAACACTTGAGATTCTACGGCTTGACGGGAACCCATTAAGAAGGCAATTTTTTCTTCTTCTCAATTGTAGTTTGTAATTATAACAACTCAATTCATTCATTTTAAAAAATATAACTTGCCAGATTTTAATTTCTTTTCTTTTTCACCAATATTGTTGAAACAGCATTAGGAGGCCAATCCTAGAGAGGGGAACAAAAACTGTCTTGAGCTACCTGAAAGACAGACTTCCAAACCCGTAGCTTCGACAACATCAACGTCAACATCTATGTTGTTTGTAACACTAGAAAATGACCTGCACATTTTGTGGGGTTAACACTATTGTGTTCAAATTGTTGTGATATATTGTGCTCAAATTATTTTGATTTACATTTGGTGGGAGAGTATTTGCATTCAATATATGTAATCATTTGAAACATGATATTTTAAAACTATTTTTGTTTGCATCAATAACTTTTTTCCTAAAAACATATGATACAGTAGTAATGAGTTTTGTAGTGGTGAAAAAACAATAGAAGTATTAGTTGGTTTCAGTAAAAGAAAGAGGAACAAAAGCTGCCTTGAACTACCAGAAAGAAAAATTTCCACTACAACATCTATTTTATTTGTAATCCAGTACTCAGGTCTTGAGTGATTTCAACTTCTCCAGAGGTAATTTCATTATGCTTTCGATTTCTTCCGTGAATGTTTTCACGATTCCTCGATATGCAGGAACACGAATCGCATAGAGAATCCCATAGACTGTGCCTTTGATTTGTTCATCATCCTGACCAATAAACATGTCTAGTCCATATTCTTGACGATGATGCGTGCTTCTTCGTTCAACTTTTTCTGACATGTAGTCAGCCTCTCCATCACTCTCTGGCTCAGGGATCCTTGTATAGTCAACTTCTATTTCAAACAAGAATGTTTGAGGATCGTGAATTGCTTCTTCACAGTCGTACTCTGCTTCCACTTTACAATAACTATCTGATATATCATCATCCAAAATATACACCATTTTTCTCTCTGTGGAAGAATGATCTGTCAAATCCTTGAAAGAAACAAATATTTGGATACTCAACTTTCTAATAAATCTCCTTAATTATAGCGCTCGTCTCCAACGATTCTTAATTACCCTAATCAACTTAATTAAGTAGGAATTACAACAACTTTCTATATATATATATGGAAAGCCTATTGGTTCCTGACAATCTCGATTTTAATTATTTGCCTATTTGGATTGTTATTTTATTTTATTTGGTGGATTTTTAACAAATCCGAAATATATATATTTTTCCTGATTCGACAATGTTCTAAAAGTAGTAACTTAATATTCGATTAGCTTTAAGCCGTTATTCAAAAAATAATTAAACTATATATTAGTTATTTGAAAAGATTTTATACAAAAGTTCAAGATATTTTGTAGACAACAGCTAATTACATTAACTGGTTTCATATTTTTTTTAATCGTCTAGATTTATGAATTACTACAAATTATGAGAACTATTACACGGACGATTACACAAACGACAATTTAGCCTAAACATGCGGGACTACTCCGAACGGGTTCTCTATGCTCCACGCTGAAAATCTCCTGTAAATATTGCCGCGGGACTCGAACTCCATACATGTAGGTGTAGAAGCATTAATGAACCCTTTAGTCAAACCATTGGACCAAGGGGCTTCCACAAATAATGTGTATAACGTGTATAACAGTAAGCTTAAATAACAAATACTAACGAACAAAAAAACTAAACCAAATTTCTGTATAAACCAACACTAGTCAATACTTAACCGGATGTATAGTTCCCAATTTGCGGGTATTCCATTTTTTTTTTAATATTTAGGACAAAAATTATCCGAACGGTAAGAGTTGCCTTTAGCTCAAAGCTGAGAAAATGCTGACTCTACTCTTCTTCTCTCTCGGGCTCCTTTTTCTCGGTGTGCTCATCAAATTCGTAGTAGCTGATGGTAAGGGTTGTAATGCAATGTGTCGTTTTCTGGGTTGTGATTCTGTAGAAATGATTGTTCTTTTTTGCTTTCTCTTTAGGGGATTTTACTTTGATTTCGAAGAAGCATGTGAAGCGTGAAGCCATTGAAGGCAAGGTAATGGAATTGATAGATTAGAATCAGAAATTTATTGGCAAATGATTGATTTTTAGATTATTCAAAGTTCTGGTTTTGGTTCAGGTCGTTTGGATCACAGGGGCAAGTCGTGGAATTGGTAAGTTCGATTTTTTTTCCTAAATATTGTGGGTGCTTAAATGTTGCTGCAATTCATGTTTGTTTCTAATTCTTATGATTGGATTTGTAGGGGAAATTCTTGCTAAACAGTTTGCAAGTTTAGGTGCTAAGCTTATTCTCTCTGCGAGGAATGAAGCTGAATTGGATCGGGTTAGGAGTGAGCTCAAAGGTACTTTCTTTACGCAATGAAAAAAGGAAAGGTCTCGGATTTTTTAATTGTGAGCTTTATGATGTAATGAACTCTGTATAATTCTAGGTAAATATGCACCAGAAGATGTCAAGGTTTTGCCTTTAGATTTAGCTAGCGGCGAAGATTCGCTTAAGCGTGTTGTAGAGGAAGCAGTGACGCTTTTCCCTGGGGCTGGTGTTGATTATTTGGTTCACAACGCTGCCTATGAGCGTCCCGTAAGCAATTTTCTTGCTAAAGCTATGTTGAAGCTAGTTGTTTATAGGCGTGTCAGGTCATTATTAATACTCTTTTGTTCTTGCAGAAATCCAAGGCTTCAGATGCAAGTGAGGAAAATCTCAAGGTAATAGATAATTCCTTAGCGAGTAGGGCATGCATGATTTTGATGTTATTTTTATTGACATATGGTTAATCTTTGATTTTGTGTGCAGACTACATTCGAGGTTAATGTATTTGGGACAGTATCTCTTACAAAGTTGTTAGTTCCTCATATGCTAAAACATGGAGGCGGTCATTTTGTTGTGGTATGTGGAGACTAATGGCCAGTGGTTTGTTAGCACCGATGTTTAGTGCTCTAATATTGCGGGAATTTATTCACGTCACGTTTGTTCTATACTCAGATGAGCAGTGCTGCGGGAAAGGTACCATCACCTGGACAGGCTATATATTCTGCTTCAAAACATGCTCTGCAAGGCTACTTCCACAGCTTGCGTTCCGAGGTATGTTTGAAGTAAAGTAACTCTATGCTCGCAAATTACTTCGTAAAAAGTGGCTTCTGGACATAAAAATGTTAATAAGCTTCACTTCTTGCTATCTCATTTGCTTGTGTATTCTTTTCTTTTACATTCCTTTCCACTTCTTTTTGAAATAGCACAGTAAAGTATAAAGTCTAACAGTTACTTCACAATCATCTGCTTGTGGTTTTAGTACTGTCAGCAGGGAATCAAGGTTACTGTTGTTTGTCCCGGTCCAATAGAAACCTCGAATGGTACAGGAACATCAAGTTCGGAAGACAAGAAGTCTCCGGAGGTTGGTTGGCTGATTATGATTGTTATTTTTTCACTAAGTTGTGAGCACCTTTAAGTATTTCTGCCTTTGCTTTAATCATTATCTAGTCTACTATTCTTTATCTACATTTGGGTCTTCTATCTTCTACTGCTTTCTTTTTCCAGTTTCTCTCAAGCATCTAATCCATGACTTTTTTTTCTTGGCACGTAGAAGCGTGTGTCATCTGAACGATGTGCAGAACTGACCATAATCGCTGCATCACATAACTTGAAGGAAGCTTGGATTTCATATCAGGTACTTGTTTGTCAAAATCCCATATGTTGTTACTCTCGGTTTCGACGTGACTGATATATAGCTTCTTTTCGCTCTTTATCAGCCGGTACTGCTCGTGATGTATCTAATGCAGTACATGCCTTTCCTTGGCTTCTGGCTCATGGACAAGGTACTTTCTATAATTCATTATCATTTGAAAACTTTTGGCTTAGAGAAATTTAAGATTATTTACTCTATTAGAAGCAAACTTTTTTGACGAAAATGAATGGATTGCAGGTCGGAGGGAAGCGTGTGGAGGTAGCGGAAAAGAAAGGCAACACATATTCATGGAACTTACTGTTCCAGAAGAAGGCTAAAACAAATTGATATCTCGAGAGTATCGTATAATAAGCTCTCAAGTTCTTGTCAATGGATGTGTTCAGTATTTGTTTTCAGGTCTGTTTGATTGTTATGTAACTAGCAAAGTCTCTCGGAAAACGGTTTTTGTTGCCTTGTGAATTAGCAGCAGGATCAGTTGGATTTCTTGGGATTGGTTGTAACATTTCTTCTGTTGTTTACTGTGATGGTTAGTGAAATATAAGAAATTTCTACTTCCTGAATCTTCTCAGATAACTATTACAGTTTGGTGTTGAGTGGTAAAATAGTTCAATACTCCGGCATGAGGTCAACAAGTTATAAAAGATGACATACACATTTATTTGACACCATCCGAATTAAAGATAACAACACTCTTAATCTTGGAAATTGAATAGCTTCTCTGCTCTCAGAGGTTTTCAGATGCAGCTACATCCAACAGACTTTTGATCCCGGCGGACTTGAGTTCCTACAAAAGAAGAACCGAAAAGAAAGTTATGTGATACGAATATCAAAGACAAGATGCAGGCTTTCGTGGAATCACTTGCTGCCATAAAACTCACCGACAATAGTCCTGCCAAAGTCGCGTAAGGCTGATCAACTGGTTTTGCAACACGAATGGCTACAACGCCGTTGATTCTTTCCTTCTCTTCAGGGTAAAAGTTTCGGTAAACTCCAACACCTGCAGATAGAACAGCATTTCAGATCATATGACAAAGTCCACATTGCAAAAGAGATGCTTTCTCATTGTTCTATGTTGTGTTAAGTGACTTGGTAAAAGATGTTCAAACCTTCTTCTATACTCTCAACTCCAGGAAGAAGTTTGGCAAGACCCTCCACTCTCAGCATTTCTGAGAATGAAGCATAATGGTGAACGTCCTGCCATCGTCAAAGATGGTTAATAAGAAGATGAAAAAGTGTTTTGACATCACAAGGAAGAATCGACAGATATACGATTGATTTGTGACTACCTGAACTTCAAGCAGCAAGCATTTATTGAACAAAATAAAAGCTCCTGAACTAATCCTGAGAGGACAACGACACACAAGTAAGTCCGTAAGACAAATCTGAACATATCGACCGTTTTGCGGTTAGCAGAGATAAATCTAAATCACCATTTGCTGATACCATACCTCTTGTAGTCTCCTACTGCACATCTTCCTTCAACAGTTTTCAGACCATCTGGCGAATAAGAGGCACCAGGAAATCAAAATGAGACTGAGTTACAATCAGTTAATCAGAAAATGTACCTTTCAATTGTGTGAAGTAAGGCTCCTGGACATGAAGTTCAAAGTTAACCTTCTTCAACATCTAACAAAACAACAATTCTATTCAAAGTTCCAACTTTTTCCACTCTATATTGACACAATCAGCAAAATATATAACAAAATTTTCATACTTTACATACCTGTACTAAATCATGTCCAAAGCCATGAAACAGTTCTCTGTACTTTTCCAAGTTAGAATTTTTCTCAACCTCATCGGAAGTTAGATATTCAGACAAAGCTCTTGCTAGAAGCTTGTACACCGCAGGATTTTCTGACAAATTGTATGCATTCCAATTTCAGATTGTGATTTTTAATTGTAAAAACTCTGTTTTTTAGTAAAATCAGAGCAAGATCTAGTAACTTACCTGTTGAATCTGTATCTTCCTCAAGTAGATGGAGACAGAAACCTCTGGTCAGGTCAAGATCGAAACTTGGAACTGGTTCGTCCAAATGAGAACGTAGAGTAAACCGTAGAAGTGTTTCCAAGCATTCTCGGAGATTCACCGGCTTCGTTCCCGGCGACGGTGGCTGCTCCATTTTCTCCGACTGTCTCCGTCAAAAAAAAAAACGGCTAAAGTTATTAGAGTTGAAAAATTTGATCTTTCTTTTGTTTTTGGCTTGAGGAACTCATTTTTATGGAAATAATGTGAAGTGAAGACAAAAGTGTCTATTTCTTATCTCAAGTGTATAAAGAATTGGGTTTTTTTTTTTTTTTTGTTGGTTTGTACTGCTTTGTTAAAATGTAATGTGATAATTGTTATGCATTACAACATCTTAGTTTTGTATGAGTTTTAAGAAAAGTACGTAATGTTTGAATGTTTTTTTTTTGTTTTTCAGGTTATACGGAGCCATTGGATGATGATATTGAAATCTCGGTACCTGAGATGACCATGGACTCTATGCAATTGACATTCTAGATCCGTCCTGGGTAAATTGAATACATACTTTCTAAATCTTGTAATTTGTTTGTTTCATTTGTGCTTTGTCTAATTCGTTGTGGTATTATTAGTCAATGAATTGGTAAAACCTTTTTTTGAGGAATAGGTACGAATTTTATGTGCATATCTTTTTTCTATCTAGTACTAGAAAATGTCTCGCGCGATGCGCGAGTTTTGTTTTAAAATTTATTAGATTTGAAGACAAATAATATGTTTTATCTTATTATTTATTTTTGACAAAAACAACAAATTCTTTAGATCTATATTGGTTTCTAGTAAAAAAATAATGATAATTAACTTGAAATTAAATTAGTTACTTTTTTATTTATATTGCATTAACATTGAAATAGAAAGTGGTTTTCAACTTTTTCAATATTAGTGGTTACTATTTGAATATATTTGTTTGCAACTTTGCTAATTACATAAATACACTTGAAATTAAATTAGTTACCTTTTTTATTTATATTGCATTAACATTGAAATAGAAAGTGTTTTTCAACTTTTTCAATATTAGTGGTTACTATTTGAATATATTTGATTGCAACTTTGCTAATTACATAAATACATAAATTTGACAACTAAATCAAGGGATTATGTTATCTAAACAATGCTTAAAATTTTATAGTAAAATAGTTATTTATTGTAAAACCTCTTTCTACATTCTAATTACTTATCATTTTTTTCCTTTTAATTTTTTTTTTGTATTTATATATACAAATAGTTAGTTTTTATTTCTGA
Source organism: Draba incana (assembly GCA_963576765.1). Lineage (NCBI taxonomy): Eukaryota > Viridiplantae > Streptophyta > Magnoliopsida > Brassicales > Brassicaceae > Draba > Draba incana. Next base: position 1,531,118 of record OY755207.1, on the reverse strand, counting down.
TGTAAAACCTCTTTTTACATTCTAATTACTTATTATTTATTTTTAATTTTTTTACATTTATCTATACAAAGAGTTAGCTTTTATTTCTGATGTACTTTTATTAGCTATGATTATGTGTTTTTAATCGAAAAATTTTATGTTGAAATACATTAGCCTATGATGAGGTATAATTAATTTTTTAATCATCTATTCTATTTTATATATGAATCAATAAAATTTTATATATTATATCATATTTACATATATTTAGTAATATATTAAAAAGTCATATTTACATATATTTAATAATATATTAAAAAGAGATTAACTGTATTAGTAAAAAAAAAAGAAATTGACATAAACTTATGTGATTTGTATATATATAATATATGAGTTAATATAAATGGTGCCAATGTACTTTAAGAACATTAAACGTAACTTTCTATATATGGTATGTTAAATATATATTTACCACCATTAAATATATATAAAATTAAAAATATTTAGTTATTTAAATATTTATAATACATTAATTAAATACATAAAATAACAAATCTACTATTCTTAGATTGTTATTTAATTTTATTTGAGATATTATATTTAATTTAATAGTAGTATTAATTTTAGTAATTAATCATATTTGACTAAAAATAATAATTAATTAATTATATAAATATGTGAAGACACGTGTCGTCTTGTCAGAGCTTGTTAACTTTAAAACATTATAAAGATTGACATTTCAAAATGTTTTCTACTTTTCTGAATGAATTTTAGAAAGAATTTTAGTAGTGAGTTATATATCTTTCTTTTCGTGATATATACAAGTGTCTTTAGTGGTCTAGTGGCTCTTCTCTACTTAAATTACCGAGGTTAGTTGTGGTTCGAAACCCTGAAGAAACATTTTGAACATTTTTTTTAAATTAATTTTTTTAGAAAAAGAAGCTCATTAAAATTGTTGGCCCTGTGCGAAATAAAAAAATTTGGCCCTTTTTTGCAAAGTTTTAAGAAATTTGGACCTTTTTTGCCTAAAGTTTAAAAAAATTTGGGTACTTTTTGCAAAGTTTTAAAAAATTTGGGCCCTAAAATACAAAGAAAAAAAAAAATTCCGCGGGCCCCGGACATTTGCTCCACATGCTCCCCTCCATCACCGGCCCTGACGGAAGTGTATCACTTTCACGATATGGATATGGTTACGATTTCCGCCAGAGCAATAGGTGATTTGCATTAAACTTCTCTTTTGTTACCTGAGATTTTGTAGTTGTTTTACTTATTTAAAATCTTTGCAGGATTGATCAACTAATACTAGGTCTGAAAAAGAAGCTGGAAACTGCGTATAAACGTTCAGGGGAGGGAAAAATCACAATAATCTCTCTCATTCAATGGGAGGAACTATGGTTTCATGTTTTATGTATCTCTATCCTGAGGTAATTGTAACCACCATCCATTATGATATTTTCGACATATCCAAACAGGATAATGAGTGAGTCTTTGTTTTAACTATTGGCAGGTTTTCTCCAAGTATGTAAATAAATGGATTACAATTGCAACACCATTCCAAGGTGATACAAAATTATTTATTTTGAGTATTATTTATAAGAGAAATAGCCGGTTTTAATGGAAATGACTTGGATTTGGTTAAACATGAGCTCCAGGGTGCATTAGTGATTCACTCTTGACCGGAGTCCAATTTGTGGAAGGCTTCCAAAGTTTCTTTTTCGTGTCTCGGTGGACGATGCACCAACTGGTAATAAATCCGCAAAAGTTTCAGTTTTTCTTGATATTAGATTAACTTTAGTTTGCTAGCTAAAAAATTGATGAATGTGTTTTTTATTTTTTCGGTTTAAGTTAGTCGAGTGTCCATCTAAATATGAGATGATGGGAAATCCAGATTTTATGTGGAAAAAGCAACCAAAGATTCGAGTTTGGCGTAAGAAAATTGAAAACGATGATAATTCTTCTGTAGAACTGGAATCATTTGGCCTAATCGAGAGTATTAATCTAGGGTGAATTTGCTCACTAGCTAAAAAAAAAATAATTGGAAAAATAACCAAAATTAACATATGTGGCTTCATAATATCCACAAAATTTAAGGTATTTGGTTAGATTGTTAATTATAGTTTTTTTCTTGTATATACAACCCAATTTCCCATTAATCTATTCAACGATGCACTCAGGGCCGGTGATGGAGGGGAGCATGTGGAGCAAATGCCCGGGGGCCGCGAAATTTTTTTTCTTTTTTTGTATTTTAGGGCCCAAATTTTTTTAAACTTTAGGCAAAAAGGGTCCAAATTTCTTAAAACTTTGCAAAAAAGGGCCAAATTTTTTTTATTTCGCACAGGACCAACAATTTTAATGAGCCGCCCCTGGATGCACTGAAGGATAACGAAGTATCAATCTCAACAAAACTCAGCTTTGTTTCTTATTTGCATTGGGTTGAGATGTTTCGGTCAATGGATATATAATCAAACATCTCATTATATATTAGGCGTTGTAGCTAAAGCTATGGTGGGAATTTAATAGCTTTACCGTTTAACCTATCTATCCTCGATTGGGCGGTTAAGACGAGAAAGATTCTTAACAAAGCGCAACTTCCTGATGGAGTCTCCTTTTATAACATTTACGGAGTGTCACTTGATACGCCCTTCGATGTTTTTTTTTTGGTAGGAAACTGGGAGAAAACCTCCCAATTCTATTAAAAAAGCAGAAAAGAAAAGATTACACGCAAACTTGTCTTGGGACCGCAGTCCCAACAACATCCGCAGTCAACACTGAATCTAACTCAACTGGAACATGCTCCAAAAAATGAAAGTCTATTGATAGAGTAAAAGCATAGTTAGCTAATCCGTCGGTGAGCGAATTAGCCTCTCTATACACATGCGAAATACGGACTAACCGGTCCTTCGAAATGAAGCCATAACACAAACGTACCAGGAAAGACAAAGGATGTGAGTCACTAAACCCTGTCTTGACAAATCCCACCACCAACTCTGAATTTTCTTCTAGCTCAACTCGTGAAGCTTGCTTCTCCCACACAATATATAATCCATAGTACACTCCCCATAACTCTGCTACCGGAGCCGAGCAGCGACCTATATTCAGAGCAAAGCCTCCACACCATCGACCATCTCCATCACGCAACACACCACCCACAGTAGCCAAACCAGGATTCCCATGTGAAGCCCCATCGGTATTAAGCTTAAGCAAATCTCCCGTCGGAGCTTCCCATTTAATCATTTGTTCAAAGCGTACCCTGGTGAATGATGAAACCACAAACTTCTGATTAGCCAACCACACCTCCATAGCAAAGTCCTTCACAAACCTCCATAGTTGTGTGTTGTTTTCTTGTTGTATGATAGTTTTTCTTTTTTTTTCTAGAGATCTTAATTTTTTTTGGGATATGATGTATTTGATCTCCAAAATTTTATTGTTCTTGTTTTCCATTGAATTTCACGAACTAGACCGCTATAAAATGATCTGTTTTAATTTCATTTTAACTATTTGTTTCATTTTTCTTTGAACTTTCAGAATTGATATATGTTTTATTCTTTTAATTGATGTATGCTTGTTTTTCATTTTCTTAGAATTTTCATTCTTTGAATTTCCAGAAATTGGCCTAATTTGATTTCAAGATTAAGTGCACAAATCCAGCACAGGTAAATTTCCAGAAATAGGGTATCCTCCATGGTTTTACCTATAAATACCATTCATGAATGCTCATATCGCCACTTCTATTTTTTTTACCCCCTTTTGGCGAGGAACAATTTAGTAGACAAGCATTGATGGCGCTCTCGTGGCAGTTGGAATGGCTATCTACAGTCTCAATGCTGAGGAAGTCTTGGAGAAGCTGAATGCATCCAAGGAGAAGTTGGATAAGTTTGATGAGGCCTTGGAGAAGCTGAGTGTTGAAGTGTCCGAGCTTAGGGACATGGTGACCAAGAAGAAATGATGGAAGATTTTTCTTTCAATAAAAATAGAGATTTAAGACTCTTTGAGTTGAATGTTTTATGGTTTATGGATGGGTTTATGAGATTTTGAGACTTGTTTTATGGTTTATGGCTTCTTTTCCTGCTATATCATTTGATTGTGTGTGTCTTCTTTTAGATTCGTTTTCACTTTCTTGCTGAAATAATTCCTTAAAATATAAGGCTAACAGTTAGTTCACAATCATCTATGCGTGATTTCAGGACTGTCAGCAGGAAATAAGGTGACTGTTGTTTGTCCCGGTCCAATAGAAACCTCAAATGGTACAAGAACGTCAACTTGCGGAAGACAAGAAGTCTCCTGAGGTTGGTTTGTTTATTATGAGCAACTTTAAATACTTATGCCTTTGCTTTAGTCAAAACAAACGGCCAAAGTGTAACATTAGAACTCTTGAACAGAAGATGCACAAATTGCCCCGAGTTTTGTAAAAATCACAAACTGACCTTAAAAGAATTCAAAAATAGTAGATAAGACATTCGTCTACTTTAACGTGTAATGTTGACGGAGTTTAACAAATCTTAAACGGAGCTTTAATCGTTGTCGTTTTTCGATAAACACCGCACGTGAATCTCACACACAAGGCAATAAAAAGTAAACACCCTGAATTTTGTAAATATTACGAATTGACCTAAAAAAATTCAAAAGTTTAGATAAGACCTTCATCTACCGTAACGTGTAATGTTAAAAAAATTCTGGAAATGAAAACGTCGTCGTTTTGCACATATGAAAGCTACTAGAAGGAGACACGTGAGGAGCACGCGAAGCTTTCACTGTCAAAGTCACAGTCACAGTCACAGTCACACATGGCATATTCTCAGAAATCCTCTGCGACGACTAATATACCTCTGATAAGCCCCCACCAAACCAACTCTTCTTCAGTTTTCTCCTGATCTCTGTAGAAAGATCCGACTTTTACATTCCGGGTCTATCTACAAACCGTGAAAGATCCGACCCTTGACCCGATTTCATGGAGTGGTTTTCGTGTCCGTGCTGGGGAACCAACGCCGATGAAAACTCCGGCGAGGTGGCTGACCGAGATCCTATTCTTCTCGTTTCCGGTGTCGGAGGTTCGATTCTGCATTCTAAGAAGAAGAATTCAAAGTCGGAGATTCGGGTTTGGGTCCGAATCTTTCTAGCTAATCTTGCCTTCAGACAAAACCTCTGGTCTCTGTATAATCCCAAAACAGGTAATTACGTGTTGCAAATTTTTCGGAGGTTATAATCCCAAACGTCACTTACCCTTTGCGATTTAAGATTTTTTAGGAATCGTTTGTCTTGATTTAGTGACGTTTACGAAAAATGGAAATTAAAAAAAATTCTTGATTAAGTTGTGTTGCAGATTTGTGATCTTGAAATGTTACTTTTGTAGGTTATACGGAGCCATTAGATGATAATATTGAAATCTCGGTACCTGAAGATGATCATGGACTCTATGCAATTGACATTCTAGATCCGTCCTGGGTAAAATGATACATGCTTTTCACAAACTTTCCAAAATCTTGAAACTTTTTTGTTACTTTGTACATTGTCTAAATTCTTTGTGGTTATTAGTCAATTAATTGGTAAGTGGTAAAAGCTTTTTTGAGGAATAGGTGTGAGAATTTTATGTGCAATCGTTTTTGCGGAGCTAGTTCGCTTTCGTGTTATATTTGATATTGCATAACTTAATTCTTTTTTATTCAGTTTGTAAAGCTAATTCACTTGACGGAGGTATATCACTTTCACGATATGATTGAGATGTTGGTTGACCGCGGTTATAAGAAAGGGACTACACTATTCGGATATGGTTACGATTTTCGCCAGAGCAATAGGTGATTTTTGCAGTAAAATTACCTGAAAAAATGTAGTTGTTTTACTTATTTAAAATCTTTGCAGGATCGATCAACTTATACTAGGTCTGAAAAAGAAGCTGGAAACTGCGTATAAATGTTCAGGGGAGAGAAAAGTCACAATAATCTCTCATTCAATGGGAGGAATTATGGTTTCATGTTTTATGTATCTCTATCCTGAGGTAATTGTAACCACCATCCATTATAATATCTTCGACATGTTTTAGATAATGAGTGAGTCATTGTTTTTAACTTTTTACAGGTTTTCTCCAAGTATGTAAATAAATGGATTACAATTGCAACACCTTTCCAAGGTGATACAAGTTATCTCTTTCGAAAGTTATTCATAAGAGAAATAGCCGGTTTCATTGGAAATGACTTGGGTTTGGTTAAACAGGAGCTCCAGGGTGCATTAGTGATTCACTCTTGACCGGAATGCAATTTGTGGAAGGCTTCGAAAGTTTCTTTTTCGTGTCCCGGTGGACGATGCACCAACTGGTAATAAATCCGCAAAATTCCAAGCGTTCTTGCATAGAAATATTACAGCCTTTAATTTTTTTTTGGAGATTTGATTGATATTAGATTTATTTTTTGGTTTTAGTTGGTTGAGTGCCCATCTATATATGAGATGATGGGAAATCCAGATTTTAAGTGGAAGAAGCAACCAAAGATTCAAGTTTGGCGTAAGAAAACTGAAAACGACGATACTTCAGTAGAGCTTGAATCATTTGGCCTAATCGAGAGTATTGATTTATTCAACGATGCACTGAAGGATAACGAGGTATCAATCTCCACAAAACTTAGCTTTTCTTTATTATTTGCATTGGATTGAGATGTTTCTGTCAATGGATATATAATCAAACATCTCATTATATATATTGTATTGTAGCTAAGCTATGGTGGGAATAAAATTGCTTTACCATTTAACCTATCTATCCTCGATTGGGCGGTTAAGACGAGAGAAATTCTCAACAAAGCACAACTTCCTGATGGAGTCTCCTTCTATAACATATACGGAGTGTCACTTGATACGCCCTTTGATGTTTGGTATGCACCCATACTACTCATAGGGCCTATGCTTTGCAATCCAAAAGCGCACTAAAAAAAAAGTTGTTTTGCTGTTGCAGTTATGGTACAGAGACTTCTCCAATTGAGGATTTGTCTGAAATATGTCACACTATGGTAAGTGAAATGATTCTTCTTGAGAAGAAAAACTTTTAGCCAATCCGAAAAACTGAAACTGTTATCATTTTGCATTCATTCACTTAGTATTATCTTCACTACATGATGTACTTTTTTTGTTGATCTCTGAAACTCTGTATCTTGTTACAGCCTGAGTATACATATGTAGACGGAGATGGAACCGTACCAGCTGAATCAGCCGCGGTAAGCTACTCTAGTTTTCGGTTTTTCTTGAAGCAAATTTGTAAAACCAAACTTGATTGATTTTCATTTTCATTTTCTTGCAGGCTGCTCAGTTCAAAGCAGTTGCGAGTGTAGGAGTTTCCGGTACACATCGCGGGCTACTCCGGGATAAAAGAGTGTTTGAGCTCATCCAACTATGGTTAGGAGTTGAGCCTATGAAGAAGGCTAAAAGGAAGCATTCAAAGACTCATAAAGTTGCTGCTTCTGGTTAATATCAAAAAGCTTATTATTAAAGCTGTTTGAATAAAAGTTGAAGTGAAGATTTGTGTGATTTGTAATGATTTGTTGCTGATTTGTTGCTATTCAAAAAAAAACAAAAAAACAAAAAAAACTTTTATGCTTGTGTATATGGGGTATTTGATGCTTTTTATAATTAACTTTGCACCATATTTTCGGAGAATTAAGGCCCATTAGAGAATTAAGGCCCAATTTGAGCTAAAAACAAAGCCTTGTGTGATTAAAACATTCTTAATTAAGTAGAAAGCAAAGATAAAGAAGGGTTTTTAGCTATAGTACTCTTGGTTCAAAGAAAGAAGACAAATATTCTTCATGAGTAGCTGAAATGCTCCTCTATTCTCAGAATCTCGAAAATGCTCTTGAAAATGCAAATTGCACAAGTCTTAGTTGCACCTAGTTGCCCCTAGTTGTACCCCCTACATGTACCTAGTTGTACCTAGTTGTACAACTCCAATAATCCACCAGTTATACCAGTTGTACCGCGCTTGTGGGGATTCGAACACTGGTCGCGAGCACTCGCGGGCGCGCGCGGACCGCGCTTCCACTGGGCCACCGTGTTTTCCAACAAAACTTTACTGATTTAATTCTATTTAACCCTGACAGCCCGTCATTAAGGGTGAAATGGTCATTTTCCCTAGTTGTACCAATTTGTACCTAGTTGTCCAAATCCGAGAGCAATATAGCCCAAGTGATTTGAATGAAGAGTATAATAGCCCATTACCCGATAAAGAAGCGAATTAAGAAATGATAAAAATGTAGACTTTTTTTGCAGGAGCATTGCAATTCGTTAAGCGTGACGAGTCTGCAACACACAATTTCAGAGATTCTTCTGCAAATGTTACCGATTCGGTAGAAATTGAGCTGATGGGTTCGATCGGAGACGTAGATGAGCTCAGAAGGAGAAGAAGAATCTCGATTACGATTCTTCTGTTGTTAATCTCATTGAGTTCGACGACGAGGGTTTCGGGTTCGGTAGACGAATCTGGAAGAAGAGTGATTGAAGCGAGAACTGGGCAAGATTTGATATGGATCGTTCATTTATCCGATCTCCATTTCAGTGTTCATCATCCCGAAAGAGCTCTTGATTTCAAAAACATTGTTGGTCCTGCTCTCTCTTTCATCAACCCTCCTCTCGTCTTAATCACCGGTGATCTCACAGGTTAATAATCCCTCTCCACTCAATCACAAACTTGTTTCCGTGTCGTCGAAAAAATCGATTTTTTCGAATGTTTGTTTGATTAGCTTCAGTGATATTTGGTTTATGAGCTCTTTTGCTTTAGTCAGTTTTACTTATTTGATATTGGTTGATTAGATGGGAAAAGTAGAGATATGTTAACAATGAAGCAAAATGAAGATGAATGGTTAGAGTATGAGAGTGTAATGCAAGATGTTGTGAAGAGAAGTGGGTTAAATAAGACGGTGTTTTACGATCTTAGAGGTAACCACGACAACTTTGGTGTTCGGGGTTTTGGTTCGTCCGTTGATTTCTTCTCAAAGTATAGTATCAATGGACAGATGGGAAGGAAAGGAAATGTTAACACCGTGACACTTGAGGTTGGTTGTACATTCGAAACTCGGTCTATTGTTTGCGTATTCTTTGCTAACGGTTCTATGTTTTGTTATACAGACTAGTGAACGTAAACATTTGTTTGTCGGTGTTGACACTACGATGGAGATTGGGTTACGTGGTCCAACAAATCTCTTTGGACACCCGACTGACGAACTTTTGAGCGAGCTCGACTCACATTTATCGCAATGGGACAACCAATCGACAAAACCTGTGACGAAAATATCGTTTGGGCATTTCCCGTTGTCGTTCTCAGCGTTGTCACGTTCTGGAAAGAGCCTTAAAGATGTTTTCTTGAAGCATTCCATCACTGCTTATCTGTGTGGACATCTACACTCAAGGTTTGGGAAGAATCTTAAAAGACACTATCGGTCCGGTGGTATTAGTTTATCAGATAATGACTTGTTTCAGCTTAATATGAGGCAGAGCGGTGAGGAAAGTACTACGAACTGTTCGTTCGGAGCCATGCCAGTTGGAGAGTTCTGGGAATGGGAGATGGGTGATTGGAGAAAATCCAGGGCGATGCGGATCTTGGCGATTGATAGAGGTCACGTTTCGTATGTTGATCTTGACTTCAAGTCGAAATCTCAAAAGACTATCGTATTACCGACTTTTCCATTAGATTCACGGTTCATGTCAACGTCCTTTGCACGTCACAGATACGAATGCCAGCATATGATCTCGTCATCTTACGACGCGATCAGAGCCATTGTGTTTTCGCATTCCCTGGTTGTTGAAGTTGTAGCTAGAGTTTATGACTCAAGCCCTGGATTTGATAATTTAGTCATGGAAGCTCCAATGAGAAAACATGGAGACGATTCTTCTACTTCCGGTGCATCGTTTTTTTCACTTCCATGGAATTATAGAGCCTTTGAAGATCCTTTACCTGATAGATTTTGGCTGCAGATAGAAGTGACCGACGTTAAAGGCAGATCAACTTTTTCAGAAATGCGGCCGTTTTCCATCAACGGTCTAAGCTCTAAGGTCTCGTGGACGTGGAACGAGTTTCGTGTCATGGGTATTCAATGGGCGGCATTATATTACCCCGTTCTTTGGTCTACTCTATACTGTTTGTTTCTCGTATTCCTCATCCCGAAATGCTTGATCGTTGTTTTCAAGAAGCAATACACTCTCAAAAAGTTTATCGCCAAGAAAGGACCGATCACACTTGTAATGTGGATTCTCCAAGACCTCTGCAGAATTCCCGTGGTTTGGTTCGGTTACATGGCGTACTTGTTCTATCTCATATTCTTTCCTTGGTTTTCCGGTGAAGTCTTTACCGATTCAGGAAACAGAACGTACATGACTATTATGGGATGGGTGGTCACGAGCTCAAGCGCTGCTGATAGGAAACATGAATACATTGGACAACCTGATGTAATGGTTCTGGTGATTCCACATGTGGTCTTTGTTGTGATCCCTAGTGTATTAATTGTGTGTTGTTTGGTTGCCGAGAGAGAAATCTACAAAAATCACATTCGTATTGTATCTGGTAAGAAAGAAGATGACCATGACCGGGGAAGGAAGACGAGGTCACAACGCCGTTCTCTGTTATTCTCGAACAGAAGACTTGTTCGGAAATCGCTCTTGATTGCTTCATTGGCTCTATACTGGAAGCATTTTAAGGTATTACATCGATAATAACAACGCATTGTTCATTTATCTGTTGTCTTTTGAAGTATTCACATTGCTTCTTTTGTGTGTTTTACAGAATTGCTGGGGTCTAGCTAGAGCTTATGAGATGAATGTGCTTCATTTTCCAGGTTACAGTCTTGTGGTTCCATTGTTGCTACTTTATATTATCTGCAAAACCTCTAAAGTTCCATGAGAATTTTATAACAACAACACTCTTTGGAAATTTTGGTGTTTCCATTGCACTCTCTTTTTATTCTTCTTATATTATTTTGATAGAGACTATAATTTAACATTTTTTATGCCCCAGAGATGGACTGAGCAAGTATTATGAAACCAAATCATAACCTTAATAATCCACAATTGTTGTGGACCAAATATATCAATAAATATTCAGAAACCAAATTTCTAAAAGTTTCTTTTTTTTTTTGTAGAAACAACTTTAAAGCACTTTTGTAACATGCTTCAAAAGCTTTAAGGTCCCTTTAATGCTTTCTCTGTGTATCAGTTATATTTTTTTGTTTTGGAAAGCAGTAAAGCTAAAACCTAACCATCTGTAATTCTGTACAAAACATTTTACAGCAATCAATGGGGACAATTAGTGTATCCACAGGTAAAAGTCCTAATCAAACAATCTAATCGTCCTGCTTTTTTTACCTCTATAATACTACAAAAAATACAAGGGTTAATTTGCTCAATAGGCATAAAAAAATTTATAATTAAGCACATAACCAAAACCCCTAAATTTAGTGAATATGATTGTGCCACATATGACAATTCTGGTTATGTGCTTAGTTATAATTTTTTTATGGCTATTAGGCAAATTAACCCTTAATACAAAAACCGAAAGTTAATTCCACTATTTTTTTTTTGTATAATTCCAAAAAATGAGTCACATCGTCATAAAAGAAGTGTCATTTTCCTCCATGTCCCCAAACCGAGTCAAAAGAGGTCCTTCTTCAAGAAGTCTTAATTTTTTCAAAAATAAAAATTAAATAATTAATTATTCAATAAATAGCCTTGATCGTTCGTCTTCGTCTTCCAGTACAGTCTCCATAATTTATTAAGTGGCCGAAGATTTTTTTTCCCCCTGTAATCGCTGGTTCGTCTCTTTCTCTTTTCCTCCCTTCTGGGTTTTTGTCTGATCTTCGTAAAAACTGTTGATTTTTAGCGATTTCGAAGAGTTTTCGTTTTTTTCTGGGTTTTCGAGTTTGTGAGAAATTGAAATACTTTGAAATCCAAATTTTGATATTTGCTTTGTCTGTTTTTAGATTAGCCATGGAAACTCAGAGAATGGACTCTGCTTCTCCTCTACTATCTGCAAGAAGGTTTGTTTTTGTTCTGAGAATTTTTAATTATTAAGAGAGAAGAACCTATTATGATATAGTCTTGATGCTCTCTATTTACTAGTTATCAAGTAGAGGCGCTTGAGAAAGCTATGAAGCAGAATACAATTGTGTACTTGGAGACTGGTACTGGCAAAACCCTTATTGCTATAATGCTTCTTCGGAATTACGCCTACCGTTTCCGCAAGCCTTCGCCTTGTTTCAGCGTCTTCTTGGTTCCTCAAGTTGTTCTTGTTACTCAAGTATGATTCCATCTGTTGCTAACTCTCTTTTAGTGTTAATGTGACTTGTCTTTTATATACGATTAACTAACTGTTCATACTTCATCTTTGTGTGTGTTTACGCAGCAAGCAGAAGCCTTGAAGATGCATACTGATCTAAAAGTGGGCATGTATTGGGGAGAAATGGGGGTTGACTATTGGGACTCTGCGACGTGGAAACAAGAAGTCGATAAATATGAGGTCTCCTTTCCTTAATTTGACTTACATATACGTCATTGTTTTCCGCTTAATTGTTCGCCGTTTCATGTAACTGTTGTTCATAAACTGGTTTTGTTTCCCTTGTTTCACAACTGCAGGTTCTTGTGATGACCCCTGCGATTTTGCTCCGCGCGTTAAGTCATAGTTTTCTGAAGTTGAACATGATCAAGGTTCTAGTAGTTGATGAGTGTCATCATGCTCAGGGAAAGCACCCCTATGCTTGTATCATGAGGGTGAGTATGAAAAGTAACTCTTAGTTGGTGAACTCATACCTGATTAAAATCTCATTGAGACATAGGAAATCTAAATAAAAAGAATTCATGCAGGATTTCTATCATAAGGAGTTAAATTCTGGAAGTTCCGATGTTCCACGGATATTTGGGATGACGGCATCTCCTGTGAAGAAGAAGGGTATAAGCTTTTTATGCATTTTGCATTCTATCCTGATTTGATTTATATAGTTATTGGATTTGGATTTGTTATCTCACATTAGGTTTTTATTCTGTATTTCTTCTCTCAACTAAGGTGAAAAGTTGGATAGCTACTGGAAAAAGATTCATGAACTCGAAACTCTAATGAATTCAAAGGTTTGCTTTAATCTTTATCTTGGGTTTTGTTGTATTGTTCTTCCTGTTTCGTTTTTTTTGTTCTAATCTATGAAAGGAACCTTAAAATCTGAGACCGTTACAGAATATTGATATTTTATGTTGGTATAATGATTATAGGGATAGCAAAATGATTAGTCCCTAGATTGTTCGATATTTTTGTAGGACCATTGTTTCTCCGTAGTAGGAGCACTTCTGAAGACATAAACAACTTATTGTTTCTTTGTTCGCATTTGTGTTACCGCAAGATTGTCTAATATGTTAATTGTTTGAACTGTCTCAATGATTTAGATAATGAACCATATTTCCATTTTGATTAGGCAATTCTTTTGTGGTGTTTTTATCTTGCGCATTCCATCATAGTGATAAATTTGCTTGATTTGTAAAGGTCTATACCTGTGAGAATGAGTCTGTCCTGGCTGAGTATGTCCCCTTCTCTAAACCGAGTTTCAAGAACTACCAGCACATAGAAATTCCAAGTTCTACACGTACAAGCTTGGTAAGAGAGCTGGAAAAGCTAGCCACAAAGGTATATAAACCAATGCTTAAAGTAACCATGCGATTGGTGTCTGTGTTACTGTTTGAGTGTTAATATCTTAGGAAGAAACATTTATACCATTCTTGTCTCTTTACACATTAACTAATGGTAAACTCATATTTCAGCATCGTTCATCCCTTGCAACCATGGATCTCAAATCCTCCAGTGTTGTTTCTATAGAGAAGAGAATGTCAAGTATAATTTCAGCTATAACTTATTGTTTGGATGAGTTTGGAATTTTGCTGGCCCTGAAGGTATTTATGTTATTGGTCCTGTTTTAAGGTTTTAGATTACAAAGGAAAGTAAGAAGTACTGTAATAGTTTTTCTTTTCCTACAACAGGCTGCTCAATCATTCTCAGCCAGTCAGAGTCAGAATGACTTTGAATCTTGGGGACAACTAAATATGTTTGGCGAAACCTTTGTAAAAAAATTCTCTTATGATGCTTCACAGGTCATTTTAGCTTACATACCTAATGGTACTATCTTTTTCTTTTATTTTGTGATTGAAGATTCATTCATTTTTTTTCTTTTCCTCACCCCTTTGGTTTTTCATTTGTGTATTTAGGTCGTAACTGGAGTTGGAGTATTGCTAACATAATAGTAAATGTTGAGACAGGTCTCATAACGTCAAAGATAGTCTGCCTTATTGATTCTCTTCTTGGTTATAGGTCTCGACTGCATGCACATTTTCTTTTTTTCTTATTATACTGGAGTTCGATATGATAATCTCAATTTTCATTGATACAGGTCCTTGGAGAACATACGGTGCATCATTTTTGTGGAAAGGGTGATAACAACAATTGTTCTGGAATCCCTTTTGGCTGAGATTCTTCCAAAGTATAATAACTGGAAAACAAAGCACGTTGCAGGAAATAACTCTGGTCTGCAAACTCAGTCTCGGAATAAGCAAAATGGAATTGTGGAGGACTTCCGGAAAGGCTTGGTATGGTCAATATCCCTGGACTGTTGGAGTGATCTGCTTATTGCTATTTTTAATTCTGACTAATCTGTTATTATTCGTAGGTAAACATCATTGTAGCAACATCTATTTTAGAGGAGGGTTTAGATGTTCAAAGTTGCAATCTGGTTATCGGATTCGACCCAGCAACCAACATTTGCAGTTTCATTCAGTCTCAAGGGCGTGCTAGAATGCTTAATTCAGATTATTTGATGATGGTGGAAAGGTCTGTTACATATGTGATGCGTCCGATTTGTTTTTTGATACATTAGCTTCATACTTAACAAAATCTAATTTCTTTCTCTCTCATTGTCTGGCAGCGGAGATCTGGTAACACAATCTCGGCTAATGAAATATCTTTCTGGTGGGAAAAGAATGCGTGAAGAGTCTTTGCATCATTCTCTTGATCCCTGTCCACCTCTTCCGGATGATTCATCGGAGGCTTTATATCGTGTCAACAGCACGGGCGCAATTGTAACTCTTAGCTCAAGCGTCGGCTTAATATATTTCTACTGCTCAAGGCTTCCTTCAGATGAGTTAGTCTTGATACCTTGCAGCTCCATCAGTTAATTTTCTATTATGAAAACTTATCTTCATATTTCCTTTTCGGTTTTTTTTGTTTGGAAAAGGTACTTCAAACCAGCTCCTAGATTTGATATAAACAAGGATCAGGGGACTTGCACCATCTATCTTCCTAAGAGCTGCCCAATAGAAAAAGTTAGTGCTTCAGCAAATGGTAATGCGGTAAAACAAGCTGCTTGTCTTGAAGCTTGCATTCAGCTGCACAAAGCTGGAGCTCTAAGTGATTATCTTGTGCCTGACATGGTTGTCGCGGAAAGTGTTGGACAAGAACTCGGTAGTTTTCTGCATCTTCATTTAAAAAGAATTTGAGCTGTATAATAAATTACCCATTTACGGGGTTTGAGTTTGCAGGGAAAATCCTCTATAACACAGAACAGCCATGCTACTTCCCGCCAGAGCTAGTCTTCCAGTTTTCAGCTCAGTCGCAGACAACATACCATTTTTACTTGATAAGAATGAAGCCCAACTCTTCAAGAAATTTTCATTTAAATGATATTTTTCTGGGAACCAGAGTTGAGCTTGAGTATGACATTGGGAACACAGGCTTCCGGTTGGAAGATCATAAGGGTACAATTGATGTGACACTGAGTTATGTGGGAGCATTTCACCTTACACAAGAGAAGGTATTTTGCACAATTTTTTATATTAATTTAAGTTATTTTGTCATTTGGAACTCCAAATTCGATAATTCTCCGGCTTTTCTTTCTTATGTTTTCAGGTCCTTTTGTGTAGAAGGTTTCAGATAACTCTTTTCAGAGTTCTTTTAGATCACAATGTAGAAAATTTGGCGAAAGCATTGGATGGATTGCATCTCAGAGATGGGGTAGCAATTGATTATCTCCTAGTTCCATCCACTCATGAGCATGGAACATCTCTTATTAATTGGGAGGTGATTAGATCCGTGAATTTAACTTGTCATAATCCTTGGGAAAGACACGTGAACTGTTCTGCCAAGGGTGCTTCTCGCATTCTACATACAAAAGACGGGTTGTTTTGTACCTGTGTCGTACAAAATGCTTTGGTTTACACCCCACATAATGGGCGAGTGTACTGCTCCAATGGTATTCTGAACAATCTAAACGCAAATTCATTATTGAGGACCAGAGATTCCGGCGATCAGACTTACATGGAGTACTATGAGAAAAGGTACATATAGTTTTACTTAGAAAGTTTATTGATATATTTGAGTACTATGAGAAAAGGTACATATAGTTTTACTTAGAAAGTTTATTGATATATTTGCTTATTATGTTCTGTTCTTCATATGCTAAAATTTATGAATTTTCTGCAGGCATGGGATTCAATTAAATTATGTGGATGAACCCTTTCTGAATGCGAGACACATTTTCACGCTGCATAATTACCTTCACAAGACCAAGAAGAAAAAGGAGAAAGGTTTTTAAACTTAAATCATAATCTAAATTCTTGTTGATATCCTTATTGCTTAAGTTTCATTTTCACTTTTTTTGCTGCAGAGCATGACAGAGAGTTTGTTGAACTACCTCCTGAGCTTTGTCATGTCATTTTGTCCCCTATATCAGTTGATATGATCTATTCATATACATTCATCCCATCTGTTATGCATCGCATTGAATCTTTGCTTGTAGCATACAACCTGAAGAAGAGCATCCCAAAAGTCAAAATTCCTACCATCAAGGTAGAACTTTGGACTTTCAAGCATGTTATAAATCATGCTTCATGTTGAGTTTTCACTATTTTTTTTTTCTTCATTTGTGACTACAGGTTCTGGAAGCCATCACAACGAAGAAATGCCAAGATCAGTTCCATTTGGAATCACTAGAAACTCTTGGTGACTCTTTTCTGAAATATGCTGTTTGTCAGCATCTATTCCAACAATTTCCTATTCTTCATGAGGGTCTTCTTAGCGCAAAGAAAGATTTAATGATTTCAAATGTCATGCTTTGCAAATCTGGATGTCAGCAGAAACTTCAGGTAAACATTATTTAGTACTCCCAAACTTCTGGATTGTAGTACCCAGTGCGTTGAGGTTCATGGAGTAGAAGTATAATGTAATATTATTGTCTTTGGTTACAGGGATTTATCCGCAATGAATGTTTTGAACCTAAAAGTTGGATGGTTCCTGGTCAATCATCTGCAGCTTATGCTTTTGTAAATGATACCCTACCTGAGTCTAGAAACATACACATTGCCAGTAGGAGGAATTTGAAACGCAAGACTGTAGCCGATGTTGTAGAATCACTCATTGGTGCATATCTCAGCGAGGGAGGTGAATTTGCAGCTTTGATGTTCATGAATTGGGTTGGTATAAAGGTCGATTTCACAATTATCATGATTCAAAGAGAAGTCACAATAAAAGCCGAGAAGCTTGTGAATGTAGACTATCTGGAGTCTCTGTTGAACTATAAATTTAAGGATAAGTCTCTTCTAGTTGAGGCATTGACTCATGGTTCATACATGATTCCTGAAATTCCAAGATGCTATCAGGTTCTTGTCCCTTCTCCATAAAAAGTCGATCGGCTTACTATCTATTTCTGTTGGTGCTTTGGTTAATGAATTAAATTTAACTCTACTACAGCGGTTGGAGTTCCTTGGTGACTCGGTGTTGGATTATCTCGTAACCAAGCATCTGTACGGCGAATATCCTAATCTTTCTCCTGGACTACTAACCGACATGCGATCAGCTTCTGTGAACAACGAATGTTATGCGCTAGTGGCGGTGAAAGCTAACCTGCACAAACACATTCTCCATGCCTCCCATGATCTCCACAAGCACATATCTAGAACAGTCAGTGAGTTTGAACGGTCGTCTTTGCAATCCTCTTTCGGATGGGAATGCGGTGTATCTTTCCCTAAGGTTAAACCAAATTTTCATCTATCTACTCTACATTGCACCCAAGGCGCCTTCAATGTCTTACTCTTACTAGTTTTACCATTATCAGGTTCTTGGAGATGTGATTGAATCTTTAGCAGGCGCGATACTTGTTGACTCGGGTTACGAGAAGGGAACGGTGTATAAGAGTATAAAACCGCTCTTAGGTGTTATGATAACCCCAGAGACTGTGAAGTTGCATCCGGTGAGAGAATTGTCAGAATTATGTCAGAAACTGCAGTTCGAGTTTAGTAAAGAAGATAAAGGTTTCGAAAATGGTCAAGCTTATTACACTGTTGAAGTGAAAGCTAATGAAATGAGTTTCGCTCATACGGCAAAGGCTTATGATAAGACTATGGCCAAGAAATTGGCTTACCAAGAAGTCTTGAACTCACTTAAGAAGACCATTGCCTCCTAAATCTCTCTTTCTTATATGTAGTTTTCATTTTAACTCATTTAATAAGCAGTTTTATATGATTTGATTTCATTTTACCACATGATTTGAAGAAAAAAAATTAGTATTTAATACCATTGTAAATGCTTTCTTAAATAATTTTTTTTTTTTTAATTTGACAAGAACAAAGCAAAAGGTAATATCAGTCTCTACATGAAAAAATACATAATAATATGCAACATTGCAAAGACAAAATAAAAGGCTCAAGCTAAGAGCCAAAAGTTCTTGTGACGTTTAGTTGTGATCAAGTAACCACCAAGCTTACGGTTCTTTGGTTTAACCGCAATGGTCATACATGAAGCCTTCTCTAGGCAATACTTGAGAACTCCGGCTCGGCCTCGCCTTTTCTTCCATCCCCATCTCTTCACTAATCTCCAAACCGGCGGTTTCTTCTCTTCTCCGACCACTAAAAGACTCACTTGTTGTTCTTTAGCTTCTTCAACTATTTTCTCTCCTTTTTCTTTATCTTTTCCTTCTAGTCTTCTTATCTCTACCTCTATCTATAATAACATAGACATCACAAAATATAGAACATTTTAGCGTTTTGAAACGCCTCAAAACGTTTTTTTTGTTAGATATTTGACTTACCCCGGGACGCTTTGTTTGGCAAATTTTCTTTAGAGTATGGACGAGTTCATCGGTCTTTACTTCACGTTTTCGGTTCTTTCTTTTGCCTATTAGAATTAAAATCTGATAAAACTCAAACAAAATTTGCTAATTTGAAAAGCTTTTTGGTTAAAAAAAGTTTAAGGAGATTAACCTTTTCTGAATGGTTTGGAGAAATATAAGAGAAAAAGATAGTCTTGTGATTGTAATGTGTGCTTTAAAGCCCATTCAAGAGCTCCTGTTGAAGCAATCACTTTATCAACCACCACCATCACTCTATTCCCGGCTTCAATTATCTCCGTTTCTGCCGCTTCATCCGCTACTTCTGTCTCTTGGCGTTCATTTTTGCCACCGCTTACAACGCTAATTTTGCCATCATCTTGTTCCTCTTCTTGTCTTTCTTCTTCTTCTTCCGAAACTTCAAATTCTTCATACTCGCTACTATTATTGCCATCGTTTTCCTCTTCCTCAACGCCATTTTCTCCTCCGAGAAACTCGATTCTTTGGTCCCTCTCTATGGAACTAGAGTCCAGTTTGAAACTGATCGATGAAGAACGGATCCGGACATTTCTTAAGCTCCACTTTACCGATTTCTTGAGCGATCTTGCCATGTTTCTCCTATGAATCTTGATTCTGAACAACCATACATTGATCTTGATTATAATTATTATACGTGCAAGTGAATAAATTCACAAAAGAGTTCCTAGGACGTGCTTACCATTAAAATATATTAATCCAACGTTAAAATACATCAAATGAGTTGTAACAAATCTTTCTATTAAATTTAATGATCTGATTAACAAAATGCAACACACGTTACTAAGCTTCTCAATTATTACTCATCTCGTTATATAATTCATTGTAACCATCTCTAACGTGAGGAAGATTGCAACATGTTTCTCCACAACTTCTTCCAGTAATTCCCCGTCATCTTCATATCCCGTTCGACACTCTTCAAACACCGAGCCAGAGCTATACCATCCTTCCGCTTCCCGTCCTCGCTAACATGTGCAACCATCGCAAAACCATAAGTAGCTGGCATTAAAGTTTTCACATCACCCCATATCTCACTTGATATCTCCACCTTCTCTTCAAATCCGTAAAACCGAGACAAATACGAAAACCGCAGAGGAGCTTCCTTAATCGCAATCTCTTGAGTCTTCAAACCCGTAAAACCGAGACAAATACGAAAACCGCGGAGGAGCTTCCTTAATCGCAATCTCTTGAGTCTTCAAACGAGCAAGCTTATCACTAAACATTTCCAACACTTCTTTACCCTCAGGCAAATTCTCCCATTCTCTAGCAGCTTCTAGTATAACCATTATTCTCTGAACCGGAGGTGGCGTTGCGTGATGAAACCGAGAAGCTAGTAAAGGCATCATAAGCTGATGCTTATGAATAACCTTTGCAAGCCAATACGTTTGTGCAAGACCAAATGGATGAGGAGCAATACGTAGAAGACATTCCTTATGCTCTTTCACCTTCATATTCGCGGTAACCGGAATGTTTAGTGTTTCCAAGTAAGAATTCCCAATCCGAATCATGTATTCATTTCCTCGAACGTAAGTCTTATCTTTGCTCAAGTGTAATAACCCGAAAACCGCCAAGATATTGATGCATAGGTTCACAAGAATCTCTCTATAACTCTTTTCAAACGCAAGAACCGTGAATTCGTCATCCGTAGAAGGAATCCTAGTAGTATAAACCGCCTCCGCGTTAAACACGCTACCTCGAGAAGGATAAATCCCGATCCCTAATCCGTAAGCACGAATCCAACCTCCTAGAGGATAATTTCCAACAGAAGCATGATTAAGAGATGCAATCATTAGCAGAGTATATGGTTTCAGCTTGTTCTGCAAACGAACCGAAGGAACATTTTCGACATTACTCGACCAAGCAGCATCAGGAACAGTAGCATTCTCAGTAAGCAGATAGCCAAAATCTCGAATATCACAGTTAAACTGAAGCTTCCTGCTCAAGTTACCAAACATTTCATCGGAATCTGCTTCCTCCGTCTCCCACATTGTAGGTCTCTGGGAGACCGGTGTCACCATATCAAGACCGTCGATAACTTCCCGGACACAAGTGGTCTTTGTCTTCACGAGAGACTCGATTTCGGTGTAAGACAAGGACGCAACCTTCCAAAACCTAGAAAAGAGAGTGAGATTTGTCTCGCAGAGCGTCGTGTTCGATATTGGACTCCATGACATTCCCATTGCAGCTGGAATCTTCAGTTTCTGATTCTCTTGTAAGTATTCTACCGAAACTCTCTGTATTGGAAGATGATCATTCTTACATGTGATTGATATATCGTCGATAGTGTAAGAGAAGTCACAATCATTTAACTCATCGATTTGTGTTTGTGGTTCTGAAACTGATCTTACATGGTTTAGTATTGATCTAAACATTTTTGAAGGATGAGAAGGTTAGGATTACGAATGGTACAGTACTAATACTATTCATAGACACATCGACGAAACAGAGCATTTTGACCGTTTATGATGCAAATAGGTCCAATTAGGGCTTCTTGATATATGGTTCAAGTCTAGTTTCAAGGCAAAAAAAAAAAAATTAATGAAAGTCTTAGTTCAGTTCCTGTTTCCAATAATCATCGAAACTTATCAAAAGACTGGTTTGATTTATTTCTAATATTTTAATTTTGATTCGATTTGATTAACCTTTTTCGTTTTCTTTACAACGGCAAGTTTGTTTACTCTCGAAAAAAAACAAATTATTAAAGAAAAAGATTTGCTTTTGTTCATTCATATGAAAAGAATTTATAAACACACACTAATCTTTTCCGATAATCCAAACAGATTAATAATTAACCAATTATATACTCCCTCTGTTCCGTAGAGAATGATGTTTTGTCTTCTTCACACAAATTAAGAAACAATTAATTGTAAACAATTAATGTATTACTTTTTTAACACTAATTATTTTTCAATAATTATTAACCAATAGTAATTCAAAAATTTGAATACTTTTAATTAATACTTTTTGAAGTTTACAATTTCTTAACATTAATTATCAAAAAGTGCATTTAAAACTCCACAATATCAATCTTCGTGGAACAAAATAAAAATCTAAAACATCATTTTTCAAAGAACGGAGGGAGTATACATTTACATAATGTAAAAAAAACGTAAATCACATAGTAGTTAAATTTCTCGACTAATGTCTCCTTCCGTACGTTAATACAACCAAAGAGAGACACATTCGTAAAAAGAAAAAAGAAATAACAACCAAGAAACAACATATTTACCAAAACAAAAACAAAAAAATATTGGATCGTTTGTTGTATCAAGACACTTGTTCTTCTACTATTGTCTCTAATTGTGGCTTCTTGGATTTTGAAACAGAGATACGATGAATAAACTCCGACGCCGAGAAGTCTTCAATGTCTTCAAGATTCAGCTTGGTACTTCCCGACGTCACCATGACGTCATCATCTTCCTCTTCCTCCGGTGACACTCTCCTATTGTCAACGCTTTTCGAGCGTTTCTTTCCGGCGAGGAAAAGCCGAGCCATGTCGGATGCGTTGGCTGCTGAAGCGACACGTGTCATTGGGAACGCTACGTACACGTGGCATCCCGTTAGGTCGAGATCGTCGTCCGCGGCGAGTGGGGTGAATTTCCGACCGATTTTCAACGATTTAGCGTCGACGAGGAAATGACTCGGCATCTCCATCATGAGCTCGGCCGCTTTCGCTGGCGCGTGGATGTCACGGACTCTATTGTCCGGGAGAATCACTTTGGCCACATGTGCCGATGACTCTACCGATGTCGTTTTGTTTAGAGCGCATGAAACGTAGTTGCCCATTGTTGACTGTTACGAATGAATGATGAAAATTATCTTTTTTGTGAAGTTCGAAGAAGACAAACGGAAGCTTATATACCAATAGAGAAAATTTTATACATTATAATACTATTGTACTATAAAATATGGTGAAGATGGCCAGCATTACAAATGGAGGTTGACACTAAATAGTTGAAATCGCGTTTTTATTACTTTATATGTAGCGTATTTTCAAAAGTCTAAGAGCATGTTTAGCGGTGAGATTTTGAGAGTATTATAAAATATAAAATTATTAAAATTTGAAGAATATGAAGAAAGAGAGTGTGTTTGAGTAAAAAAATTGGGTGTTTTTAAATATAAAATTAATAAAATTTGAGTAAAAAGAGGAGATTGTTGATATTATTGGAGAGAGGGTATCAATGGGTTGATACTTTTGTGGGTATGAATAGGAGTAAGTGGGTGTTTTTAAATATAAAATTAATAAAAATTGAGTAAAATGAAGAGAAAAAGTGTTTTTGAGTAAAATTGAGTAAAAAGAGGAAAATTATTATTTTTTTAATCTTATGGGGGCTCACGTGCTCTAAGGCCACGTTATGTTGTTCACTCAACTCCGCGTTAAAAGGTGATGATTTCAAGATAATGGAGTTCTATTAAAATTTGTAGTATTGTGTTACCCTTTTGCTGATGGTTTAGCCACATGTTAATTAAAATATTTTGATTAGTTAATGACGATCTTCATATTCAATATGGACGTACACTATGTACTTTCAAAATTTTACGGAACTTTCCAATATTTGAAATCTTTTGTTTTGTTAATAATCAAAGAGTGCTTTAATCAAAAATATTTTGAATAATAATAAATGCAAAAACTCAACATTACAGTAGAATCTTGCTAAATTAATTTAAAAAAATCAATTTCGAAGTAAGTTTTTGAGCTAATTAATTTCTCGATAAATTAATAAAATATTGTTATTAATTTATAGAAATTTTATTGTATTTAACTTTCTATAATGCCTTAAGTCAACGTAGCTAGGATTTGTCTACATTGTCAAGAGACGGTGACAATATAACAAATGTATCTATCAACTGAAACTTAGGGGCTCAAAGTGTGGAAGGAAGGACACAAATCATATTGTATTGATTGACCAAAAAAATGTTATTATATTGTTTTCTTCGAGTTGTTAACTCAAAATGTTAATCATAGGATATGATCATCAAGTTAATTATAGCTAAACATACGCGAGGGATTCACGAACACTTACTCGGACACCTGTACTTTCGGTCTTTGACTTCAGTGACGCGACGGTTCCCTAATCCATGGGATTATTGCTTCAACGCCTAACCTTTTTTCCACTAATTAACATGATTATTTTGAATTGATCGTCAAATTCAAACCTCGCAATGTAAACGGAATATTTGTGTTTCCCTACTCAGACAATCGTAGAGTTAAATTGGTAAAAAAACATATAAATGAAGTCACACCGATCCTATACACCCGTAGAGTAAGATTAATTTCGGAATTCTCTCTAGTTTAAACATTTATTTTTTAAAACATTTATTTCGTATAAGTTATGAAGCTACTATTGTTTTCTCTATAACAGTAACACACATAACGTATTTAAACTTCGCTTGAAGAATTAAAGTAGTTGTTTAGTTCAAATAATCGAATGAAACCTAGATAGAATCATAACAAAAAGATCCCTTTTTCAACCAATTTTATTTGAGTGTAACAAGATACAAGAATATCTTCCTATTAAGATTTTGTCTTCACTTTCTCTCTTATATTTACAGAACCTTGATAACCTTTGTAAGGCCGCACCAATAGTCAAGCAATAGCAACATTTGCTTCTACCACATCATGAAATCATTGTCTCTCATCCTCGTTCTAGTCCTCATTTCGTCGTCTTTTGCGTTTCAGACCGCAACCGCGGACTCATTGTTCCCTTTTCCGTTTCCACTTCCGCTTCCATTTTCGCTCCCTTCCATATTCGGTGGAACTATTGGTAATATTATTGGTAATGGTGATGATAACGAGATAACTAGGAGGTGTTTTCCGGACCTAGGAGATGGAGAGGCTTGCATGGCGGAAATATTCGGATCATTCTTTAACCGTCAAATCGCGATAGGACCAGAATGTTGCAAGGCCATTGCTGAGATCGATGAAGACTGTACACAAGCCGTTTTCAAACCGTTTAGCAATTCTTACTTTAGTAGTTCCGTGAAACAGTTTTGCACTTACATGAATAATTGATATTCGAAATTTGTTTAGGATTGATTTAGGATCTTTTGGTTGTATTTTTTATAGTTCATTTCTATTGTTTCTGATTCTAGATTATGTTTTATTTTGATGGAATACTATTTTTCCCCTAAGCTTTAAGTTCAATTTAATTCCACTGAAGGTGTCGTTATATTTATTTAAATAAGGGCATCCGCATTGGGTGACCCCTTGGGGTCTAATGTGGTGTTTTTATAATATAAAGTTATTAAAATAGTTGTAAAAGGAAGAAAGAGAGTGTTTTTGTGGGGTATATTAAAATATAAAATTAATAAAATTTAAGTAAAGAGATGAAAGAGAAGGTATAAAGTTGAGTAAAAGAAAGAGAGAGTGTGTTTTAATAATTTTATATAGTCTTAAGACATGATGGTGTCAGCAATGCTGATGCCCTAAGGATTTTGATAATAGGTTACTGGATTCTTGTCTTCGTTGGTGTCTCTCTAATAAAATATTAGCTTCATTGTTGTCTCTCTTCTTAATTTTTTTTAACAAGGTCTCTCTTCTTAATTATGCTTTACTTTGTGGCAATATGGAGAAAAAATTATTGAATAGATTTATCATTGGAAAACATAAACTTAGATAGAAAAAAGGGAAGCAAAATTTACCTTCTTTGGTTATAAAAACACACCATTGAGCAATAGTATACCATAGAATAATTGTTCTTGACAAGGAAAGGAAATCTGCAGCGACCTTGACAAATGCTACAGATAGGTCGTGAAAGACCTTTATTGGGAACTATAGGTAATTTATCCCCGCTTACTCTCTTCATATAGTACGAATCTCCAAGTACACAATCAACATGGAGAGTCGTCCCACATTTATCACAAGTGTAGTACCATACACTTGGATCTGTCTTCTTTTCACAAATATCACACCATAAGTCACCGCTCGCATTTCCAGCTCCATGGCATAGTGACAAGAAGTGATCATCACACCTGTTCTTAACCTTTCTTGGTAAAGTAGCGCATTTGATGCATAAAGTGTATTCGCATACGATACAATTTAATATATATTCTGAATAAGTGCCACAACCCTGACAAGTTGCTTTTTTGGTTGAGGTGTGGTATAAGGGATGTGGATGCAAGTCATGACGAAATGGTTCAGGTATAGAAATACACCGCGTATCAAAACATTTCCAATGATCATTGTACCTGAAACCGTTTGAATGTTGGTCGCAAGCTGAACAACTGAAGATATCTCCTTCCTCATAATCACCATTCTGTAGAGTAAGTTGTAGGTTGTGCAGAAAATGTCGTTTCCTCCGAGGAAGGCTAGCACACGCTTTATGAAGGTAGAAGTTGCATGCCACAAATACACATTTGTAGAAAGGACCTTCATTGACAGAAATGAGGCAACAGTTGCAACGGAAATTATCATGATCCGTAGAATAATCCTCATGAAGTTTCAGATGATGATCCTCGTGAAGGAAATGAATGATTTCGTTTTCATTAACTACCTTAAATGGATCTTCATCTTCTTCTTCTTCGGGCTCATCTTCAAGTTCTTTCCCATCCCACACGTCACTTCTGGTAGCACATTTTGCATGAACGGCATAACCAGGACAACGTGAACAACTAAAAGCTCCATAGACCCAATCAATCTTCTGGCGACAAACTCCACAATCCCAATCCCCGTAGCCAAGATGAGAAGTGTGAGAGATGCGATGATCATGACGATTGATTATTATGACTCGCGGTAGATCAACACAATCCTTGTGCATCATAATGTTGCATTCGATACAAACATAAGGATTACGATCTCCTTCCAAACCACATCCATTGCAAGTAAAATTGACTAATCTCTGAAAAAGGGTGAGGGTATGCTCATGGTTTTTTGGGTTATGAAGAGTGAGGGGTCGTGGCTCCGGGGACGTCATACATCTTTTATCCACGCTAATGTTGCAAATGGAGCAATGGAAGAAAAAGGCATCACCGGAAAGGTTTCCCTTACAAAAATGGCACTGGTCAGCTGGATACTCGAGTGAACCGCGCATGTAGATCTTGAGAGAGTGTTTGCAAATAAGTAGGTCATTGAATGAATCAAGGCACGACTTATGCACCGCGAAGGAGCAATCATTGCATTGATAGCCTTTGCGCGTGCTTTCATTGCAAAAACAACAAACATATGTCTTAAAGTCTTTACACAAGATAGGGTGATGATGTTCGGGAACCAGTTCTCCGTGTCTGTAGTAGACTGAGTCCCTTGTCCAGCATTCCTTGTGCACCCAGCATGACCTAGCCGCTTGGTAGCGGCACTTGTCGCAGTAAAAGAAGACGCCGCCTCTTTCATAGCAGAAATCGCAAGGAAATGATTGAAATCTCTCAAATGATAAAGGATGAGCATGAAAGGGCATCATTTTTCCACTCATGTTTAGAATTGAATGAGTAGATCTTGAAACCACAAGTTTAGTTAGATCTCAAATGATAAAGAAGTGAAGAAAGAAAAAAAGAAAGCTAGAAGCTACAAGGTAAAGTCTTCCTCATGTGAAACTGTGTCCTCATACATGTTTGGTTTACCGGTTTTCAATGATCGGCCCACACTTCAAGATCATTGTATTAGAAATAGGAATAAAAAAACAATGAGGAAATTTCCTAGTAGTATCCTTTTTTGTCGTTCATATTCCCTTCGATAAAACAATGAGTATTATAAATTTGCTTGCATCATCAATAACAAACGACCAGCCGACTGTAACTGGTCATTGTTTTGTTTATAAAAGAAATTAAGCACTAGGCCATTATATACATATTATAACACATTTACATTATAGATTAAGCACTCATCCTATATCTATACATATTATAATTTCTTCCAAGTTTTGACTCTTGGCATATGTATAGGGATGGCCGGATGGGTTAGCATACACATTATTGAAGCCCACGTTACCATGTAGATTTCATGAAGAAGATGTGGAAATCATGGTATTATTGAGTAGTAGTCTAATTTTCCGGGCATTTGCATATTTAGGTTACATGTAATATTCGTTGTGCCCACGACTTCATAAGTTCATGTTATCTGAAGCAAATAAAATAAGAATATTGATTTTTGAGTGAAATCGTTGTTCGTGGAAGTGTTTGTAATTTCGTATATGCTAAATATCATCATTATAAGATTAGATATAATGTATAAACAGTTGCATTGTTTTTATGGTTCACTTTAGGCTTAGAGCACGTGCAATGGTAGAGACCTATGAGGCCATGTTCATTGGTAACACCATCGTGTTTTAAGGCTATATAAAATTATTAAAACACACACTCTCTCATCCTTTTACTCAACTTTATACCTTCTCTTTCATCTTTTTACTCAACTTTTATTAATTTTATATTTAAACACTCTCTCTTCCTTTTAAAAACACTCTCCAAAAAATCTAATTTTAAACACTCTCTCTTCTTTTTAAACACTCTCTACTCTCTTTACTCAAATTTTATTAATTTTATATTTCAATATACCCCACAAAAACACTCTCTTTTTTCTTTTACAACCATTTTAATAATTTTATATTATAAAAACGCCATATTTAGACCCCAAGGGTTACCAATGAACATGCTCTGAGGGTCTCTTACCAATTTATTTATTATATATTTTGCATCATTGCATTTTTAGAACTTTTTGAAGAGATTGAAATTTTTTCGGCCTCGAATGGTAGAGACTAGAGACCCATGAGAATCTCTTAATAATAAAAAAAATTTATGAACAAAGGCTTTTTATGCAGCAAAACACAAAGACATTGATTTTAGTTCAAACCCAAGAAACATCCAATCTTCATAGAACATGAAGAAACTTAACATTTTGAGCAGTTCAATGCATTTTGTGACGACAATTTGAACGAAACAAAAACAACCACCCAATAGATTTAACCAAGCTATATGCTTCTCGAGACAGTTCAGTTTCTATCAGCCCTGTCCAACAAGCCTAGGGACAGTTCCACTACCGTATGCTAACCACAACTAAGACTATACCATGATTCCAAACTCCCTAATCCCATCTAACTCACAAGAAGAAGAAGATTCCACATTTGGAAACCACACATCCAGATCCAGGTGATTTTGAAAAGAAGCATACTACACAAACCTCATAAAGGGGGTGACCATCCCCGACTACCCATGGCACGTATTCATGAGGCGGCTGAAGTGCATGCGTTTCTGCAGCATACTGCAACTAAAGCTGCAGAAAAATGAAAAAGATACATATTGAGCTTCGAAACAAGAACATGGTACATGAGATACATATATCTAACATGGACTTGGTTTAGGAATTGCTCAGGATATCTATCCTTGTATGTTCTTTCATCAACCACACAACCCCACCATTGCAAAATGGTATCATGATTTCATGAATCTAATCTAAACATTCCAAATGCTAAAAAGTCATTACCAAGGGAATAAACAAGCGAAGAACGCTTAGAAACAAACTACACAAAGAGGAGGGACTAACCTTGTTTCCATGTCCACCATTGAGGCAATCTGTAATAGGTTTTGAGTTAAGATTGAGCTTCTCCTAACAAGTCTCCCACTTATGGTACTTGCGTTCAGTCACCAATCTCTGGATACAGAGGATAAACGGGAAATGATCGCTCTGCAAAGAAAGTAACAATATTACTTATCTTACAAACCATTCCTCACCATGTATGTATCAAATAATCAGATCTCAACATCAAACTTACCAATTTAGACCAAGCATCAATTGCACAAGCTTCTACGGTATCCAAGAAGCATTCAAATATTCATCATTTACATAAATCGCTACAATCATAGTTGCTTCAAATCGAGAGAAGACCAATTTGTCAATCTCAGTTGCAAATATCACGATTTCGTAAATTGAAGAAATCAAAGTAAGGAAAGACCTGGCAAACGACAATGACGTTATCGGGTCGGAGCTTAGTGTTACCCCACGGAGAAAGATGCAGATCGACGATTGATATGAGATCGTCTTCGAAGAGCTTCACGAGGTGGTTAACTATGAAGGCGGAACAGTACGGACATAGCGACTCGTAGTAAAAAGACCTACGGAGACTTTCGACGAATCGGAAGATGGAAGAGAAACTCCAGAAAATTCCGATGATGATGCAAATCGATGAGAGGAAGATCGGAGAGAAGAGATTTTTCTCTTCTGAATTGTTTTCATTTTTTTTCTCTTTGATAACCACTTACCGTCCGCCACGTGGCTTTTTGTGGCCCATTTTCTCTTTTTCCTTTAATTTAATCTTAGAAACTCAATAACAGACCCAGTTAAAAACCACATTGTTCATGGTCTTAGGCCCGATGGGCTATTGCATATTGAGAATTTGAAAAAAGGAAACTACGTTCCGTTAAATGTTTTCGTTTTTCTACGCTAATTGAAAATTTGAAAACATAATATTTTCATAGTTTATGAAATTTCTCGAAACACAAGTTTTTTAACTTTGGTTGAAAACTAAACTTTTCATAATTTTTAAAAAATATAATAAACTACAACCTAATATTCTTCCCAGCCATCAAAGATTTAAAACACACATTAATGTTTACTACTTTTATATAAAATGTATAAAGAATAAAGTTACGTTTGATATGTTGGTATCTAGTTCCATCAATAAATAAATAAATAAATTAAAACTTACAAAGGAAAAAAAATTTAAAGCACAAAAATTCGCCTTTGCTAAAAGTTGACATAGAATATTATTTTCTTGGAGAGCAAGTGAGATAAAGAGAATTCACTAATACACTACCTATGCGAATACATATCTTCTCTGCCTTAACTCATGATTTAGAAAACCTGATTAAAATTCTCAAATACTTACATTACATAGATTGTAGAAGAAACAAAATCATATGCAATGAGATGTTATGCAAAAAGAAGAGATAATAAGTTAAATAAAAACCAAATTTTAGTTCTCTATTAAACAGTCATCAATAAAGGTTTTAATTGGTAACTTTGTATCGATGTTGTACAAGGTATACCTTTTTGTAGTTACCAATCACAAAAGCGTATCAAAAATGTTGCATTGAATTTTCTTTATACCGCTTTTTTTTTTACAACTACTTCTTACATTTTTGCATCGTTCAATAACCGCTAATTACCACTCTACTTTATAAATGAACATTATTTACCGCTTTAATCAAAGAAGTCTTTTTGTTGTGTTTCAAGAAAATAAGGGAAAGAGAGAGACCTAGTAGCTTCAAGAATCTCCTCCCACCAATTTAGAAACAGTCAAAAGACAAAGACATCAATCATTAAATATCTCTAATTCTGTGTGCGTCTTTATTCTCCAAACCATCAAACCGACTTATACATTTATTTTACAACTACACAACGTAATCAATTTCCACTTAGAAATCATCGAGAGAGAAATGGGAAAGGCACGTACGGTGGGAGTTGGAATGGACTATTCTCCGACGAGCAAATCGGCACTCCGATGGACGGCGGAGAATCTCCTCGACGACGGCGACACCGTCATCTTGATTCATGTTCAACCCCAAAACGCTGATCATACCCGCAAAATCCTCTTCGAGGAAACCGGTTCACGTATGTATATATATTACTATTTTTTCCTACTAAAATAAAAAGTACTGTATTGTTTTGTTTTTAGTAACTTGAATTTTTGTTGATTCACACTATTCGCAGCGTTGGTTCCTTTGGAGGAATTTAGAGAGGTTAATTTCTCTAAGCAGTATGGACTTGCTTATGATCATGAGGTTCTTGATGTTCTTGATACCCTCTCTAGGGCTAAAAAGGTAAATTACACTCTCGGAATCTAACAACTATTGTTTCTTATTTTATTTTTTTAAGGATTAATGGTTCTTAATTTCTTTATATTTTTAAAATTTATAAAAACTATAGGTGAAGGTTGTTGCAAAGGTGTATTGGGGAGATCCAAGGGAAAAACTTTGCGATGCGGTTGAAAATCTAAAACTCGATTCCATTGTTCTTGGTAGTCGCGGTTTGGGTCCTCTCAAAAGGTAATTTAATCATAATTCGATTGTACTCTTGGATTACTTTTTTTGGTTTGAATTTGGTTATCTAGTTTTAGTTCATGATGTTTGGTTTTCATTGAATAAGTTGATTTTCTTCTTCGATTTTGGTTAGCCGGACTATAATTAGCATCTATATAAACACGTAGTTAAATGGGGATTTGGTATTAATTACTGTAACGGCTTTCTAAGAAATGAATAACGACGTTATAATATGGTTTCATTTTGTTTTTTCGTTTTTGTTTGTAGGATGTTGCTGGGTAGTGTGAG
The DNA here is from genome assembly GCA_963576765.1 of Draba incana. Taxonomy (NCBI): domain Eukaryota; kingdom Viridiplantae; phylum Streptophyta; class Magnoliopsida; order Brassicales; family Brassicaceae; genus Draba; species Draba incana. The sequence continues at coordinate 1,498,761 of OY755207.1, read as the reverse complement.
CAATCATGTGGTGACAAATGCGACATGTCCAGTCACAGTTGTTAAGGCCAATTAAAGTGTTTTGTTCTGAAAAATTTGGAACCAAGTTAATTAATACTTAAGTGCTTCCGTGTGGTACTCATGCACTGTCTGTAAGCTTTTTGCAAAAATAATTCTTATTAAGTCTTTCAATAAATAAAAATTGAATATGCCAAGAAATGAAAATTTATTATTTATGAACGGAAAAACCGCCAAAAATACATGTTTTAATTTAATTTCTGTTTTTTTTTATATTTAACTTTCGATAAATAATTTGTTAGGTGTTAAAACGTGACCAAAAAAAAATAGTAGGTAGTAAAACGAACTATAAAGATGGAGAACACATTAGAACGTTCATACTATAGGCTATAGCAAACGTTTCAAACGAATTAATTTTTTTTTTAAAAAGCAACTAAATAGCCGTAGAACACTTTTGATTCGAATTTAAAAATTTGAATGATGGTTGATAAATGGAAAGTTTAACTTTCGGGATTGATTGGTGCATGTAATAAAAAAAGATTAATCATCCTCTTTCACTTGGTTGTTGATTTTGGAAATTGCTTATTAGAAACAAAATTTATAGGCTTGATCATACATCAAAAAACGGTTGTGAATTTCTACACCAATTCTATCGAAATTGTCAACATAGTGACCTTGCCATATGATTGGCTAGTGTTTGCAGTCCAATTAGAAGATTTCGAGCGAGGTAAGGAGGCTTTCACTCTTTTCTCTTGACTGACCATCTCATCGCACATCCCTGAAGTAGCAATGACAAAGCAGACAACCTAGCACGAAGTGCGCGTGTTTATTGGTATGATATTTCATATGTTAACTTCATTCTTCTAGTTTGCATTTATAAGGGCATCCTTATTGGAGACCCAAGAAAATTTAAAATATGTGTTTTTATAATATAAAATTATTAAAATGGTTGTAAAAGGAAGAAAGAGAGTGTTTTTGTGGGGTATATTGAAATATAAAATTAATAAAATTTGAATAAAGAGAGTAGATAGTGTTTAAAAGAAAGAAAGAGTGTTTAAAATTAGATTTTTTTGGAAAGTGTTTTTAAAAGGAAGAGAGAGTGTTTAAATATAAAATTAATAAAAATTGAGTAAAATGATGAACGAGAAGGTATAAAGTTGAGTAAAAGAAAGAGAAAGTGTGTGTTTTAATAATTTTATATGGTCTTTAGACCTTCTTGGTTCTCCATTAAGGATGCCCTAAGCCGTTTTAGTGAATTTGATGTTGACAAACAAAATATATATGTTTGTAAGTGACGAAAGTGGACGTGAGAATTTTGTTTTGGATGGAGATACAACCGTTTAGATCGAATGAAAAGTTAATATGACGGTTCAAATATGGTCTTTAAAAGTAAACATGTGTTGATGAGATGGTTTACAATTGTTTTAACGATATTTTTGAAGAAAAACTTTAACGGTATTTAAAAAGAACAAAACAAAAATAGTGATCGTATATTTAGAACAAACTCATTTATGGTATTGTTGAGAATTGTTCATGTGCAAGGATCAAAATATGCAATTTAGTGGTTTCTAATGCCAGTAATTGCCAGACTGTAACTGCGTGAATGACAGCAACAAAAACACGCATGTAAATCTCTATTTTTTTTTAATTTCCCTATTTTATTTTTCATTACTAAGTTTAGTATTTGCAATATTGTTATTTTCTATAAATTTAATTTTAACATATTTCTCATATATATTACTATAAATTTAATAGAAATTCCATTCTTCATGAAAAAATTCTATGAATAAGAAAAGTGTTAATAATAAAACAACTAGTGAGTATTTAAAAATATTATATAAATTATAGTTCTATTACATAATACCCTTTATTGTATATAATATCATTGTTATCAAATATTTTAAAATTTAATGAATTTCGTATCATAATTTATTTTCTCTAAAAATAGGTCTTTTGTAACTTTAGTCGGTTAAAGTCATTTACACTAAAGATAGTAAAGATTATCTATTTGGTCTACTTTCATCCACAAAAAAATGAATCGACCAATAAGAAGTAGAATTATATATCCTCTCTATATAATTTAAGTTTTGCTTGAGGCTTAACTTTTTTATATATATAATTGGTTCACTCCTCACAATACATTGTACACAAGTACATATATTTGAAGTAAATGTAATTTATACATACCTTTTGACATATATGTTACCCACTCCAATAGTGAATACCATATTTCCATTTTTTTCCTTTTATAACCTATTTGTGTGTGTTTGTGTGACCACATTTTCCTATATAAAATGCTGGATAACTTGTGAACTAACAAAAACAAATCTACTTTCTTTTGGTGAAGAACAAAATGGAGTATGATGGTGATGGAAGCTCAGGCAATGAACAATATATTTCTGCAAGCAACAACAATGAGGGGAAGAGGTCTTCTCGCCACACTTCTCAACAGATCGAGAAACTTGATGCGTAAATTATCAATCAACTTTTTATTAATAATAATATTTAATATATTTTGGATTGTAGTAACTAATTTTATATTATTTTACATTGAATCAAGTTATTTCAAGGAATGTCCTCATCCAGACGAATCACAACGACTAATTTTGGGTAAAGAGCTGAACATGGAGCCGGACCAAGTCAAATTTTGGTTTCAGAACAAAAGAACTCAAAGCAAAGTATTCATCTTAGCAAATCTTGGTGGTTTTTTTTTAATGTTAACTTATTCAACCAACTGATATATTTTTTGATAAAATAATTGTTTTTCACATATGCTATAGGCCCAAGATGAAAGATCTTCTAACATATTACTTCGTGCGGAAAATCAAAAGCTCCAGTGTGAGAACGAGGCAATGCGGGAGGCATTAAAAAATGTGGTTTGTCCACCTTGTGGCGGTCCTCCTGTTGGGATAGACGAACGCGAAGGCAATATAAAAAAACTGCGTTTGGAAAACGCTCGCCTCAAACAGCAGGTAATCATTTGATTTTATTTTTTACATCGACAAATATTTCACTATTTTTATAGTTTTATTGGATATTTGTTTGAACCATCGTCATATTTGACACATTATATTTTTGTTATATTTGATTTCGCTATTTTGATTATAGTTATATATCTAATAGGACTAGAACCATGTAATATGAAATTTATTTAACAGTTAATCCACGGTAAACTTTTTAATCGAAGCCAATTTTTGTTTTTACACATGTTAAGTAAACCCACGAGGGCACTAACCATTTGTTTTTGGGTGAAATCAAAATTGATTATAGCGTGACGAACTCGCCAAATTTGTGACCAAGAACAAGCTGCTCAACCGACCAATCATGGTGGACCCATTAGCTTCTGTTCATAGACAACAAATCTATGATACTCTCTTCGACCTACCTAGCTCATTAGGACCACCAACTTCTCAAACCGTCCAGCCACAAGCACGATCCCAAAGGGACATAGTGCAATATTCTGAAGCCGCGGCAAATGCGGTTGACGAGCTTAAGCAGCTGTTTTCTAACGAGAATGTTTTTTGGATTAAGTCGTCTGTCGATGGAGAATATATGATTGATGAAGCGAGGTATGAGAAATTCTTTCATGCCATTAGGCATTTCAGGAACCCGGGTGCACGAGTTGAGTCTTCCAAAGATGCCGCGGTGGTTTCTATAGAAGCAACAAACTTGATTGACATGTTCTTAGATTCGGTATGTAATCTATAAACCAGTATGACTATATTTTTTTTTCTATATAAAGGGTTGGATTTGAAAAATAATGTATTTGTTTATTGTAGGAGAAATGGAAAGATCTTTTTCCAACGATCGTGTACAACGCGAAGACGATTCATATGTTCGGATCCGACGTTCGTATCAAAGAAAACTGCAATGTCGTTCAAGTGGTAAGAACTAGCTATTTTGATGATCATTTGCTCAAGATTTAACTAAACGATATCAAATCACTAAATAAAATCTTATTTGATCTTCATATATATTCTTAATCTTATTTGATAGATATGGGAAAAACTACATATTCTGTCGCCGCTAGTGGCAGCAAGAGAGTTCTTGATTGTGAGATGTTGCCAACAGATCAAGAAAGGGCTCTGGATTATTGCTGATGTGTCACACAATATCGGTAACAATGGCCTAGTGAATGTTGATGCTCCTTGTTACAAACGTCCTTCTGGCTGTCTGATCCAAGCCTTGCCTGATGGTCAATCCAAGGCTCGATCTTCATCGTCTCTCGAACTCACATACTATATCTTTCTAGATCTTGTAAATGTATACACTATACGTTTTGAATGTTATTGAAATATTGTAGGTAATGTGGATAGAGCATGTGGAAGTGGATGATAAACCCATTACACATCAAATGTATAAGGAAATTTTATTCGGCCGTTCAGGCTATGGCGCTAAGCGTTGGATTGCTACGCTAGAGAGAATGTGTGAGAGGATGGTTCTCTCCTCCATTCCAACCAATCCCCCTAATGACTGGGTTGAAGGTAAGTACTCATCTTTACGACTAACCTAGCTAATGACTTCAAGTTGTGGTAGTGTGGGAAAATGTCATTTCTGTATCATTTGAATTTTACGTGACGCATAATTATTTCATTTGGTGATAAATGCAATTTTTACCTGTGTGTTGGAAAACATAAAAACAAAAACTAAAATGATAGTTGGTGTATTTTTTAATAAAAAGTTCTATAAAAAAGTTTCGAATCTAAATATTAATGACGGATGAAAGGATGTTTTATTTTCCAGAAAAGTGAATGTACTAGCCTATAAAGAAAAAATAGAAACAATAATTACCCGTTTATATTTAAATATATCCCTTTTCGAGAATTGATTAGTATTTTCGCAAACTATTATTGACATTTTCTCGTAATATATTACTTAAAACTAGGATATATATAAATAATTTTCATGATATGTTACTCTTGAAGTTTTGAAATCTTTTTACATTTATCATGTTTGAAAATGTAAAATAAATGGATTATATGTCAATATCTTTTTTATTACATTTTTTTTTTATGTGACATGTAGTTGCGATCAATCAAAACATGTTATACTGGTTTAATATTTGATCTAGATGAAAAAATCTTTAAATATATAGTTCTACAACAGTAGGAATTTGATAAAGTTATGATTATGTTTTTGACAGATATAATGCCAGAAAAAGGAAGAAGGTGTGTAATGAAATTAGGAGAAAGAATGTTTAAGCTTTACAACGAAATGTTGATCATGTCTGGAAAAGTTAACTTTCCGCAACAGTCGAACTCAGTCAGAATCTCGGCTCGGCTGAACTGTGAGAACGGTCAACCACCCGGTTTAGTTCTCTGTGGTGCAACTTCTCTCGCATTCTCTCTCACTCCTTTGCAAGTCTTCAACATCCTGACCAACAACGAAACTCGTCACAAGGTTCTTTCGTTTTTTTTTTTTTTTTTTTGCTTTAACATATTATTATATGATGGGGAATTAGGAGTAATAACCAAAAAAAATCTATAACTAAATTCATAACCATTTAACCTAAATCTATTGGATATCATTATGACACATGAGCTAATTTTTGCTATTTTGCTAATTATAATTTTTTTATTGGCTATTGAGCAAATTAACCCTTATATGATTCTCAAATTATTTTAAACAGAAAAACTAGGATTGTTAATATGCATTTTCAGTTTTTTTTTTTTTTTTGGTTTAACAAAACAACAATTACTTTTAGATACAAGTTTATATAACTAGGACTTTGGTTCTATTCAGGCTCGTCAAATATATTTTAAAATTCTTATTTTGATTTTTTTTTTGGTTTTGGTTTGGTTTCGATTCGATTTTAGCATTTTAGAACTAGAACAAATAAAACTATTTTAACTAAATAAAAATTTGTTTCTGTTTTTGGGGTGTTTTTTTTTTCTTTCTTTCTGTTTGGGTTGGTTTAGATTCGAGGATATTTTGCTTTATTTATCCATATGGAACATCTCGATGCGCCAATTCATAGAATTCTAGTATGGTTAGTCTAATTAGTTAAATAGACTCTCAAGGTTATGGTTGCCCAAATCCATGCTCAACGTAGTTATATAGTATATGATGATGGTGAGGAACATATGCTATCCAAGAAAAAACATGCATGAAAGCTTCTAATTGGCATTTTTCCTATTGTAATATTGTCTTGAGTCGTGTTTTAACAACAAACCATGTTTGCGTGTAACAGTGGGACGTTCTTTGCCATGAAAGCCCAGTCACTGAGATCACTCGCCTTTTCACTGCACCAAGTGAAACCAACCGCATCACCATTCTCAAGGTAACATATTTCTTCAACGGTCTCTTAAATAATCAAATCTTTAATTGTTCTATGTACAATAAAAACTCTATAAATTACTAACATCTAGATTATGATATTTTAATTCGAGACCGGAAATTCTATTAATATGCGGAGATAATAACTTAGTATTAATTTACAGAGGTTATACTGTAACTAATAACTCTCTTTTTATTACAATATTAGCCTACAGAAAATCTTGGCATATTTATGATGACACAAGACACGGGCAATAACGACATGTTGATGCTACAAGATTGTTACATGGACAAATTAGGAGGCATGATTGTGTACGCTCCGCTCGATCAGAAGACAATGGATATCACTGTCTCCGGTGAAGTCGATGCTTGCCATATTCCAATCCTTCCTTCTGGTTTCATCATCTCAAACGACGGTCAGCGATCCACGGAAGGGGAAGACGGTGGTGGCGGAACATTGCTCACGGTGATTTTCCAGATCCTTTCCTCAGGCGGCCCGAGAAAGCCAACTGAGAAGCAAGTGCATGCAGTGAGTACTTTGATGAGCACCACTATTCAAAACGTCAAGGCCTTGCTCGTTGATTCTCCTCATGTTTAAGTGAAGGAATATTCTCTGGAAGATTCTCTCTTTGTTTTTCTGTTGAAGAGATATTTTTATATTTATGTTGGGTTTTATTTTAATGACTTTCGTTTGGTTATGATGATATTTTTAAGAACATGGTTTGGATTTGAAATTTCAGTAATCTTTATATTTGTTCTCTTCTAATTTTTTATGGTTTTGGTTGGTTTGGTTATGATAATTTTTCCATCGTTTTCAATCTTTGATCATTATGATGACAGCTTAGAAAATGATTTAACATTTGATAAGTAATTAGAATGATTTTAAAACCAAATTTAGAAGATAGGTGTATCGAAACGAGTTTTTTCAACTTTTTAAAATTTCAATAGCAAAAAAAAAAAAATGATTAAACATTTAAGAAGAAAAATAATTGTAAAGACAAAAAAAAAAAAAAAAATTGTAAGGACAAAAAATTGACGGTACAAAGACGAAGCCGGACTAACATGCAATATACCACGTGTACAGTTTTGATTGGTGGATAAATGACAATAGAGATATACAAATATGCGGTAACATTACGCATCGTCACTTCATCACCACTACTTCTCCGAAAAACTCCCTTCGACTATAAATATATCTCTGCTTTAATTTCCGTATTTCTCTTCATTCACAATCCTGTCTTCTTCTTCTTCTTCTTCTTCTTCTTCTTCTTCTTCTTTTTCCTGGATCGGAAGCTCTAATCGATTATCAACAATGGCCGCAACTACCGAGAATCTCCCTCAACTCAAATCCGCCACCGATGGCCTTAAAGAGATGAGGTTCGCTTTCCGATTTGATTTGATATTCATTTTTCGTTACTTTTTCCGTTGATTTGCAGATCTGGATTTTCGTGATTATTTTCGATTGATCTGTTTGTGTTTCTCCTTTGATTCAGTGAGAGCGAGAGAACTGGATTCATCAACCTCGTTACACGCTACTTGAGGTTCGTTTTTCTCGTAATCGCTTCCAGTTTTGTGATTTTGGATGTGAAATCGATCGATTTGTTGTTGATTCTCTGTGATGATCCAACAATATTTTGATCCTCTTATGGTTTCTGGAATTGTTTTGAATCTGTATTTCTTAGCTAGTTTTGAAACGATTATAGCCTAGGTTGTGAAATCCGATTGGATCTGGATATAGATCTGAATTCCTTGGTTATTGATTTGTTCATATGATTTTGAAGCGGTGAGGCTCAGCACATTGAGTGGAGTAAGATCCAGACACCGACTGATGAAATCGTTGTTCCTTACGATAAAATGGCTAATGTCTCTGAAGGTAGTGTTCTTATTCACTGAAATGGATTTGTTGAGAAGTTTTTTTTTTTTGTTATGCGCATGATTGCAGTTTCTCTGTGATACTAAATCGATGTTTATGTTTAAAAATGATGTAGATGTTGCTGAGACTAAGAGTTTGTTGGACAAACTTGTTGTGTTAAAGCTTAATGGAGGTCTTGGGACAACAATGGGATGCACCGGCCCCAAGTAAGCCTCGTTTTTCTGCTGTCATTCTTTTCACTTGCGTAGTTGCTCCAGTCACTTTCAGATTAATCTTGTTCGACTGTATAAATCTTGTTTCATTTTAGTGGAAGTAACGTTCAAATTGAAGCTAAGGAACAATTCCTTGTAGTATTCATTCCAACATTCAGGAACTGAGGAATTACAACTTATTTTTTTCCGTGCAGGTCGGTTATTGAAGTTCGTGATGGTTTGACGTTTCTTGATCTGATTGTTATCCAGATTGAGGTTCGTCATTTTCTTTATTACTCTGGCTCTACTACCACCTTAATGTTTCCTAATCTTAATGCTCAATGTATTGCTCATTCACAGAATCTCAACAACAAGTATGGTTGCAAGGTTCCGTTGGTTCTCATGAACTCGTTTAATACACATGATGACACACAAAAGGTACTTCTATTTCACCGTTGATCACACTTCTTTATCAGGTTGTTCTTTTTGGCTGACTGTCTTTCTCATATTCAGATTGTGGAAAAGTACACCAACTCAAATGTTGATATTCACACTTTTAACCAGGTTTGTGGCGTGCATGCATATCAAATTAAAAATTCATTTGTATGGAAAAACTGACATCATATCTGCAACTAACAATGTTTACTTGGATTTTCTAGAGCAAATATCCCCGTATTGTCGCAGATGAGTTTGTGCCATGGCCCAGCAAGGGAAAGACCGACAAGGATGGCTGGTATTCTTTCAAATCCGACAGTAGTATCCTCTGGCCTTTTCACATATTAGTTATTTTCTTTATTCAGCCTTCTTGTGCTTCATTATCACTCAAGTTTTTCAACCGCATCAAAACAATTGAAATTGTTTCATTCTGCATTTGAAAAACTGAACAGGAACAAGAAATAGACTCACTCAAGACAATGTTCATGTTTACTTAAATCTTGATGGTTATTGTTTCTATTCATGTTATATTAGATCTTCTTAGCAAGGTAGAACTGGTTAATCTCCCTACATGGTGAAGTATCATAACTGAAAACTGAAATTATAATGCCGTGTGTTTTCTGAGATCAGTCCATGGTGCAGAGAACAAAAAGATCTGATTTTTCTAATAGATTATTCTGGAATCTACTAAAGAATATGATATGTTTACAATATTAATAAATGTCATCCTTGTGGTGTCATAGAATTAGTTGGTTTCCCTATTTGCGTTTTCATCTGAGAGCAGTTAAATATTATCTTCTGTTTTTTTGTCAGATCGCCTACTAATAATTTATCTTTGTGAAGGTATCCTCCCGGTCACGGTGATGTATTCCCATCCCTCAAGAACAGTGGAAAGCTTGATGATTTCATTTCAAAGGTTCTTTCTTTAATGTAGTCTACTACTGTGTTCCCCCATCATATAAGCTTAATGTCCATATGTATTGAAAATTTGGTTTCCATGGTCTCGCAGGGTAAGGAATATGTGTTCATTGCCAATTCAGACAACTTGGGTGCCATCGTTGACTTAAGTATGTCTTCTTCATAGTTTGCTAGTTCTTGTTTACACAGTTCTATACAGTTAACCAGAAAATTTTACATGAAAATCCGAGACTAACTGCCTTGCTTGCCTCGTCCTTGGTCTATAATTGCTTCAGAAATCCTGAAGCACTTGATCCTGAACAAGAACGAGTACTGTATGGAGGTTACACCCAAAACCTTAGCTGATGTAAAGGGAGGTACTCTCATTTCTTACGAAGGCAAAGTACAGGTAAGTTCTTAATTGTGTATTTTATTATTAAGATGTACCTACTGTAGATTCTTTTTGGATTTTGTAAATGCCTTTTGTCCTGCAAAAAAAAAAAAAAAAAGAAAAAAATATACAGTAGAATATCGATTTTGCAATTCGTGATCTTCTCACTGCTACAATTTTCTTGTGCCACTGAGCAGACGTTGTTTTCTCTACCTCTAAAACTGAATTTTCTTGTTTGTCTCAGCTTTTGGAGATTGCTCAGGTTCCTGATGAACATGTAAGTCTATAGCTCTTCTTTGTTGTCCTTCCTTCCTTTCATTTGCATTTCAATTTAATTAGACATTGTTGGAAATTCCTGTAATTCTTTAGAGATTTGGGGAGAGTTGGTAAAACGAGCTTAGTATTCAGAATAATTTCTTAGATGTTCTTCAAAGCCCTTTTCTCCTCTCTGCATCAGATTTGTTTTCATGGAAGGCAAACTGTTGTTTGTGCCTCTTTTCTGATTGCTTCCACTCGTATAACCTGTTTAAAAGTGTTAATGTGCTCGTATTTTGATCCCTGTGGTAGGTCAATGAGTTCAAATCAATTGAGAAGTTCAAGATATTCAACACAAACAACCTGTAAGTAAATCATGTCCCTGAAATTTCCAGAAGGGATAAACTTGTTTGTAGACACTAAACGTGTAACTTTACAGATGGGTTAACTTGAAGGCCATCAAAAAGCTTGTGGAAGCTGATGCACTTAAGATGGAGATCATTCCAAACCCAAAGGTGCCTGCGTGGACTATCGCATTCTTTTTAAAATTTTTTGGTATTTTCACAGTTATCTAACCGAGAAAAGACTGGAATTCTATTCAGGAAGTCGATGGAGTCAAAGTTCTTCAATTGGAAACTGCAGCTGGTGCGGCCATAAGGGTAATATACATGTCCTACAATTCGGAATATAGTGCGCAAACTGTAATCTTCTTCTAACTTTTTGTTTGGGTGCGATTCTGTCTTAAAATAGTTCTTTGACAACGCTATCGGTGCTAATGTACCTCGCTCACGGTTCTTGCCAGTGAAGGCAACGTCAGACTTGCTTCTCGTCCAGGTAAACATTATTCACCACATTTAACAGTGAAACAGAATAACACAGACATCATTCGAAACAGTTGACTAATGATTTAAAACTTGATTCGTCCACAGTCTGATCTCTACACCCTAGTTGATGGCTTTGTCACCCGAAACAAAGCTAGAACTAACCCCTCGAACCCATCCATTGAATTGGGACCTGAGTTCAAGAAGGTAAAGTGTAAAAGAATCTTTCGATGAGTTTAAACATTATCTCAATGACTCTTGAGCCTCACTTAGTGTATCTTTGAAGCAGGTGGCTAACTTCTTGGCCCGGTTCAAATCCATCCCAAGTATTGTTGAGCTTGACAGTCTCAAGGTGTCTGGTGATGTCTGGTTTGGCTCTTCCGTTGTTCTCAAGGTATTTGTATACGCCTATGTTTTAAATTTTAATGTATGTTGCTATGTCTATAATCCATAACACATTACTTTGGTTGTTCTGTTTCTGAAGGGCAAGGTGACTGTGACGGCAAAATCCGGGGTGAAGCTCGAGATTCCGAACGGGGCTGTGATCGAGAACAAGGTAACGTAACAAAATATGGTTATAATCCGGCTTTTAGCTTTGCGTAGTAAAACTGAAATTCAGTTTTGAATTTTTTATGTTCTATTTCCGATACTAATTACGGATTTTTCGCAAACCAAAGTGGAACCACCAAAATCAGAATTAGGATTGATTTTGGTATCTGGTTAAGCTAAACCGAATTGGCATTCCACATGTTTTGGAGTTGAAAGACTAAAAAATTTCCATATGTGTTATTGGCAGGACATCAATGGTCCCGAGGACCTGTGAATAAGAAGTCTTCTTCCCTGTCTCATGGAAGACACATTGTGATTTTATACTCTTTGGTGTCAAAAAAATCACAGTCACACAGTAAGAGTCTATGAAGAAAGAATAAATGATGTTTTTTATTTTTATTTTCGCAGCTTATATCAAAGTCTTTTTCCACCATGGACTTTAATTAGTTTTGCACTTTAAATTCTCCAAAGAATAACAATTCAGGTCGTGTTTCTTGATAACCGACTCTTTTCTTCCCACGATCATCTTGATTGGAAATTTATACTACAAGTCTATTACATTCACGTCTACAGATTAATGAATAATGCACACGTATAGATCCGTATATTAATGTTCATAACGCTAATTCAGTAATATGCAAGCATTGTGTTTCATTGCTAGGAAATGCAATAAAAATTCGAAACTTCTGGTCATATGTGTCTAACCAAGTGATTTACACACTCACGGATTTGAGTCCGAGTTACGAAGCACCGACAATAGTTCCCATTTTATATATCTGATAGTACTGTATTTTGTTTTTTTTTTAGTTTCTTGGGTTATAGAATTATGTTGTATATGTAAGATTTTTTTTACTTCTAAAATTGATGGTAAATCAAGTATGTCATACGAACAATATATAGTACGTCTTGTCTTGCTTATGGGTTACATATGCATTCTATCACAAAACTAGCGACATGCATTGTATTGTGGTTCTTATGAAATCTAGAAACAAACCCACCATATACGGTAAATAAATTATAACAATTCTATTCATATTGTTTGAGTCAAACATCAATCGACAAAAAAGTAATCCTGTTCATTTGCATACGTACGTGTATTAATCCTAATGGTGATCTAACAAAACATACAAATCTGTATCTTAATGGTAATTAATTTTCTTTATTTTTGTCTAAATTTTGTTATATACGTGTAAGTAATCCAAAAATGCATAAATAAATATCAGTTACTTTAAATCAAAATAATAACGTGTGTCATATTGACATGTTATACGCGTCCAAATTTATAATCTGATCAATATAAGACTTTAATATATAATTTAGGGAAGGATTATTGGTTGATAGATTCTTATAGATTTTTAGAATTTGTAGAATCCATTGTTATTGATTTATGGATTATGATATTCTTAATGAAATCTTTTTTATTGGTTTGATGATTTTTACATTCCATTTAAATCCATTGTTATTCAAAAAAATTAGTATTTATTGATTCTATAAATCTATTAAAATCTAGTGTTATTGGTTGATGGATTTTGTACAATTTTATTCATAAAACAAGATTTTGAAAATACGTCATAAAACCATTGGATTCTTCGAATTCCAAATAACTAAACTTTTCAAATACATAAAACTCTCTACAAATTATTCTTTCTTATCATCTTTTGTTCAAAATCTAAACTCGTAAATTGCCTTTTCGTTAGTATATAAGTATTGGTTAGTGCTTTGTCCAGCGATATCATTAAGGTTTCACATAACCTAGTCATCTATCGAATCATCAGGTCAGTTTTCTCTCTACTAATTTTGTTACGTATCATTTAAAAAAATTCTTCATTCGTTTTCCTTAAATAAATTTTAATTTTGGTTTACGAACTAAAACGTTGATAATGATGAATATTTTTACTTTGTCTTAGGAGGCATTGAAAGTTTAATAATGTTGCTCCGATTTTTTTGCAATTTACAGGAAAAATGATGTTGCTTCTAATTATGGGTATCTGTTTAATAGCCTTTTACATCTACAAGTCCATAAAACCGCCGCGGCCGATTCCATTGCCGGAGAATGTTTCTGAGATATGTCCAAGAATCAAGCTCAATGATGGAAGATATTTAGCTTACAGAGAATTGGGGTTTCCCAAAGACAAAGCCAAAAATAAAATTATCATTCTTCATGGATATGGAAGTTCCAAGTTAGTGGACTTAAAAATCACACAGGTATTATTATTAGGATTAAGTTAGTGATTCTCTTGCATATTCTCTTCTAGCAACCGATTAAATATTTTTTTTTCTATTTACTTACATGATTTCATATCATAATATGCTTCTCTGGCTTCCAGGAAATGATCGACGAATTCCAAATATACTTCTTGCTTTTCGATAGAGCTGGTTATGGCGAAAGCGATTATCATCCATCACGAACGATAAAAACGGACACATATGATATTGAAGAACTTGCTGACAAATTGCAAATCGGTCCAAAGTTTCACGTTTTGGGGATGTCCCTCGGGGCTTACCCAGTTTACGGCTGTCTCAAGTACATTCCTCATAGGTATATATAAATTTCTTTAACATCTAAAACTAACATTTTCGGTTTAACATTATCGCGATTTTTGTCACTTAAATTTTATTTATCATAACAAACTACACCTTTTGTTTATACATGGATTTACATCACTATCATTGGGCATAATATACCATTTGCACTATAAGACTGACTTGGATATTTTGTGCATATAGAAAATCAAAATCGTATATATATATTAGAAAAATTTCATATTGAAATGGTTCTAAATATATGACTTGAAAGCCCATAAAGCTTAAGAATATAACTTATATTTATGGCATTTTCTCTAACGATATATATAGGTTAAGTGGAGCAACGTTGGTGGTTCCATTACTAAACTTTTGGTGGAGTCATGTTCCACAAAACTTGTTGAGTTCAGCGTTCAAAAAATTGCCAATTCAAAACCAACGGACACTTCAAGTCGCACACTACTTTCCATGGTTATTATATTGGTGGATGACTCAGAAATGGTTCTCACCGTTTAGCCAAAATCCCCGAGAAACTATGACCGAGCGCGACATAGAACTCGCTGATAAACATACAAAACACTCCTATATCAAGGTACGCCTTTATAGCACATTTTATAAGCTTATGTGGTTTTAGATTGATATTATAATTATGTATAGTCTTAAGACTAACCGTGTATTATATACGTAAAGTTGTAGTTTTAGACCATTTTCCCTATCTAATCAATGAACTTGGTGATCTATTTCCTTTAATGAAAAAGACTCATGAAGGCTATTTATTTATGTCGTTTAGGAATCCGCTTTACGACAAGGTGAATATGTGAGCATGCAACGAGACATCATTGCCGGTAATGAGAATTGGGAGTTTGATCCAACAGAATTGAGCAATCCATTTTCAGATGATAACAAAGGATCAGTTCACATTTGGTGTGCACTCGAAGACAAACAAATTTCGCGCGATGTTTTACTCTATTTATGTGATAAGCTTCCATGGATTAAGCTTCATAAAGTCCCTGGAGCTGGACATCTTATTATCCATGAGAAGCAGCATTTTGAAGATATAATCAAAGCTGCTTGTAGTTGAATATAAAATATTATAAAAACTTCAATAGTTTATGCTGGAATGGATTTGATAACAATATGGATATGTATGTTTGATGTTAAAGATCTAAAGTCCTAAAATTTATTTTAAAACTATATCAAGATTTTACATAATATATATTTACATTTGTCGAATCTTAAATATACACAAAAGCAAAAAAAAAAAAAAAAGAGTAGAACAAAGCAATCAATGTTAAAAATCTATAATGAATACAAAACTAAAAATGTAGATATGCAATATAATTGAGGGGAGTTACACAATCAATAATAAATGCAAAAGGACAACCGAATCTACTGATAGTAACGCAGAAGAAGTTATAAAGTAAAAAGTAAAGAGAAATGTGTCTTTACTACCAAAGACATGTGTTGCAAAGAGCCAAAGAGTAAAGAAAAAGAAAAAGAAACGAGCTCAAGACATGTGTAACAAAAGTGGTCAGTTTTGCAAAATCCTTATATTATTATTCCTATTTAAGTAGTGTGTGCATCACAATTTAGCCATCTCCTAAATCACAAGGTCGGTTTCTCTCTTATTACCGGTTCGTATTATTAGACATAAACCTTAAATAGTTTCATCTTCTTTCATTTTGTTTATCACTTCAGTTCCTTATACCTTATTGTTTAACGGATATATAGTGTATTTTAATGATCAACAGAAGAAGTTGTCCATTATAAGTTTTTTTTTTTTGGGGTTCAAAATGGATATATTACTATCATAATATATGTTTCAGCATCTTATTCAGACAATATAATGGATAAATTACTAAAGTTTTGTTTGCAATGTTACATCATGCATGTATAGGCCAATTAATGCTGTTACTACTTGCGATTGTGGGATTAATAAGCTATTATGTATACAAGTCTATAACACCTCCGGCGCCGATTCCATTGGCGGAAAATGTCTCCACGACATCTCCAAGAATCAAGCTTAATGATGGTAGACATTTGGCTTACAAAGAATTAGGATTTCCAAAGGACAAAGCCAAAAACAAAATAATAATCGTCCATGGATATGGAAATTCCAAAGACGCCGATTTATATACCACACAGGTACAAATCTGAAGATTAAATTAATGGCTCTGTAAACTAATATTTTTGGGTGGTTTATTTTAGTGATTTAGTAGTTTTTTTGTAATATTTGCAACAACAAAGTCTACAATACTCCTCTGGCTTTTTCAGGAAATGATCGACCAATTCGAAATATACTTTTTATTATTCGATAGAGCTGGTTATGGAGAAAGTGATCCTAATCCATCAAGAACAGTGAAAACAGAAGCATACGATATCGAAGAACTTGCTGATAAACTACAAATTGGGCCAAAGTTCCATGTTTTGGGGATGTCACTTGGAGCTTACCCGGTCTATGGTTGCCTCAAATATATTCCTCATAGGTAATATATCTATGAGATATCTCTTAAGAACATTGCTTTCTTTTTTTTTAAAGCTCAAATCGTATTTCTGATGGCCATTTTTTATATAACGCTTATATATATACACATTTACATGAAATACATTTGGTTTATCATATATAATTATACTATGACTCAAAAATATATTACACAAAAGAGTGAAAATTTTGACTTATGTTTGAATGTATTTATAGACTATGTGGAGCTTCATTGGTGGTTCCATTAATTAATTTTTGGTGGAGACGTATACCTCAACACTTGTTGAATGCAGCGATCAAGAAAGTACCATTCGAGTTTCAATTGACACTTCGAGTCGCACACTATTGTCCATGGTTGTTGTATTGGTGGATGACCCAAAAATGGTTTCCAGCTAGTCGGGATCCCAAAAAAACTATGACCAAACGCGATATGGAACTCGCGGAAATACATACTAAACAATCATACAAGGTATGTATACATATAGTCTGATTTAAATAGTCGTATATGAATTTTGTTTTGAAAATACACTATATAGGAGTCTTCTTTACGACAAGGTGAATATGTGAGCACACAACGAGACATAATCGCAGGTTACGGGAATTGGGAATTTGATCCAACCGAATTGAGCAATCCGTGTCCGGATAGTAACGAAGCATCGGTTCATATGTGGTGCGCACTCGCAGACAAACAGATTTTACGTGATGTTTTAGTGTATATATGTGATAAACTACCATGGATAAAGCTCCATGAAGTCCCTGAAGCTGGTCATTATATCATCCATGAGAAACAACATTTCGAAGCCATTATCAAAGCTGCTTGTTCTTGAATAAAAATGATGAAAAACAAAAAACTCTAAAAAGTTTTTATTTGAAATAAGTTAAAGAAAATTATGACAGAAAAATATATGATAACATTTATATTCATAATTAATTTTCCATGATAATAAAAATAGTGATTCGAGCAAAATAAAATAAATCATGCATAATCTTTTCTGTGATCCCTTTCTTACCACTTTGTCTTGCATTTAGATTTGATTTAGACTTAACACTCTTCGATTGAGGGTATTATAGTCATTTCGTAAAAACCGACAAACCAAACGTTTTCCCACTTAAAAGAGTAAAGAACACTAACAAAAAGAGAAAACGAAATTTAATCATCAAATCTCCAAAATCGCACTTTCTCTCTCGCCGGAGATGCAACTGTTTCTACCATTAATCCTCCTCGCCGTCGTACTATCACCGCCGGCGATTTGCCATTACTCTTCTTCAACCTCTTCACCTTCTTCTTCCTCCGTCTCTTCCGACGCATCAGAATGGCGTCCCGCTCGAGCCACGTACTACGCCGCTTCGAATCCTAGAGACGCAGTCGGTGGTGCGTGCGGTTACGGAGATCTAGTAAAATCTGGGTACGGTATGGCTACGGTTGGTTTAAGCGAGACTCTGTTTGATCGAGGTCAGATCTGTGGTGCTTGTTACGAGCTTAGATGTGTTGATGATCTTCGTTGGTGTATTCCTGGTACTTCGATTATCGTTACCGCTACTAATTTCTGTGCTCCTAATTACGGATTTGATCCTGACGGTGGTGGTCACTGTAATCCGCCGAATAAACACTTCGTGCTTCCGATTGAAGCGTTTGAGAAAATCGCTATTTGGAAAGCTGGAAATATGCCGGTGCAATATCGAAGGTGCGTTTCCGATTTTGTTCGCGTTATCTTAAAATTGCGTTTGCGGTGGTGGGAACGCGGTTTTGCCTTTTTTTTTTTTTTTTTTAATTGCGTCGTTTTCAATTTGATTTTTTAAACAATTTTCAAGTGATGATGATGATAATGATGCTTTTTTGCTTTTGTTTTTGCCGTCTTCTTCGATTTCCGTGTGCGTTTACCCTAAATGCTCTCCCGTAAATAGCAATTTACTATATTGCCCCTGATCGCTGATGTTTACAAGATTTCAAATATTGGGTTTAGCAAAAGTGATCTTCAGGTTTATGATACTGTGATTCATTGGATCCTTATTGGTTTTGTGGAATGTTGTTGTTTGTTGGTTTTACCAAAACAGGATTAATTGTAGAAGAGAAGGGAGCATTCGGTTTACGGTTGACGGAGGAGGCATTTTCGTATCGGTTTTGATCACTAATGTTGCGGGATCAGGTGATATAGCCGCTGTGAAGATCAAAGGGTCGAGAACCGGGTGGTTACCGATGGGTCGTAATTGGGGACAGAATTGGCATATCAATGCTGATCTCAAGAACCAAGCTCTCTCGTTTGAAGTAACTGCGAGCGATAGATCGACTGTGACAGCTTACAACGTCGCTCCTAGAAACTGGAATTACGGACAAACTTTCGAAGGGAAACAATTCGAGACTCCGTAACAAAAACGGGTACAATTAGATATCTCGTGATTCTTATCTATATTACGGGTGAAATTTTTTTTGATGGCGAGTATATGGTTCTTGGTTTAAGGTTGTCTTTAGGGTTGAAAAGGAAGAAACTTGGGAATGTGTATATGTTCCTATTGCAATTCATAGTTTCACTCTCCCACTAATAGGTACAAAAGTCACCAATGTACTAAGAACAGTGATTACACAAACATCACTATTGTATCTACTATTTGTTTACATTACTAAGAGCAAAGGCTTCTTCTCAAATGCTTAGAGCTAATGATATGAGTATTGAGTCTAATGGTTTCGACCAAAACCGTACCATGCGAGAATCAGAGAATGCATTTCGTGTGACATAACACGAATCAGAATAGAATAACTTCAAAGTCAAGATATTAAACCTAAAGCTAATAATGTAAGTTCACTTACTTCAAATGTGAAGATTCATTTAGGCCAAAAGGATCATCGTGTGTTGTAAAAATTCCTATGAACATTCCATTTCTCTTAAAACTCTACAAGAAAACCCGGAAACAAAAAAAGGAAGGAGAAAGAAAAAAAAAACCTGCCTCAAGAACTCATAAAGTTTGATGAGATTCGATAAGCAACGCGTTGAGCATGACATGAACAGCGGCGTCATAAACCGCAGAGTCGTAATGCATTCCATCGAGTGTACATTGCGGTCCACAGTTCCACGTAAAAGACTGAATATCAAGCAAAATAAGCGGACCTCCCATTTGTCGCAAAATCTTACTCTCCCCAAGCGATCTATCGTACTCATGCCACACAGTATCACTCATCTTCTCCTTCTTCTCATCCGTATTCAACATCCCGTTGATCAAAACCGGCATCCCGATCCAAAACAAATGCATCGACCTCCCCGAAACCGATCCAACACCTCCTTCTTGCTCCTTTGTCGAAAACGGCACTAAAGACTCAACACGACTACTCAATTCCTTCAACCGAAAACCGAAATCCGACGCATTGTTAACATGTAACATATGCCATAACCCACTTCCCATTATCACAACATCAGGATACTTACTCTTCTTCTCATAAGATAACACAAGATCATTCAAATCTTTCTCATAAGGAGCCCAAACAAAATCAAGTCTCATACCAATCTCCTTAACCACAATGCTATAATCACTATGTCTCTTAAACAACTCCTCTCTAACCGACTCCATCGAATCCGAACCCAAAACAAGATTCAACAACGACAACGCGACGAATCTCGCCTGCGAATCACCGGCAACAACAACCCAAGATCCATTCAATAACTCAGAAACATCGAATTTATCCAATTTCTGAAACTCACAACTCAAAACTTTCCTCGATTTAACCCAATCCCAATTTTTATCGTAATAATCGAGCTTCGAACCGTTATTCCGACGAATCAGTTCCGTATTCGGTTTCGGTTTAACATCCCAAACGATTTGATTCACCTCGTTGATACACGAGAGACGGTGATCGTAGACAACGACGGAGGAAACGGAAGCTACGATGTCGGAAACGGAAGGAAAATACGGTGTGAGATGGACACAAACCGCGAGAGAGATGAACAAAGCGCAACTAAAGAAGAGCATCTTGTTCCTGCTTAGATGCCAACCAGCCATAGCCATGGGAACGAAGAGGACGAAGAAAGCTGCTAATACTCCGAAATGAATCGCTCCTAACATCTCTTTTGGAAATCAGACACATCTAGATTTCATCATCTAGACAAAAAAAAATCGAATAATTTGAATTCGGAATTGTTGTAAATCTATGAAATTGAAAGCTAGGGTTGGTGGAGAGAATCAATTGGGTTCAGAAAAAAAGCAAAATTGAAGGTGAAGATTGGAAATTTGGTGAGTTTTTGTGAGATTGAAAGGAACAGAACAACCGTAGGTTTCGATTTTTTTTATTTAAAGCTTTCCATTTTTGTAAGATTCATCCTTAGTTTGATGATCATCAAACTTCCGTGTTCGGCTCACGTTAGTCTAACACGAAGTTTTATTGAGGATGACTCTAACGTGCGCCATGCGCTGGTTATCACGTGACCGTTTGATCATTTGAGTTATTGTAAAGTTTAAAAAATGTTTTGGGAAAAAACAATCAAGTATATATGTAGATATGGTTTCAATCATTAAACTATTTGATAGAATAATTAAATCATGCATATATGTTTTGACAATCCTTCTTTGATGTTATGTCGTAAATTTTAAACATGTAAAAATATATCATTAACCAATTTTTCTTTATCATTGCTTTCTCGTTGATCTAGTTCATCAAAATCAATTATTCTGTGTTCTCCATAGATATACATCTGTTGAACTTCTTTTTATATACAATGATATAAACATGATTGTTTTACTTTTAATTATATAATTTGGGGATGGAATGAAGGAAATGGAGAAGCAATTTGGGGATGGAATGAAGAAAATGGAGAAGCATTTTGAGAATGAGATTAATGGGATGAAGGGGAAGACGGAAGAGATGCAAGCATCCATGTGTCAGAGTTACTTCAAAACTGTGTGGAAGGCAACTGTGAAGTTTTTCACCCTAGAATAGAAAAGTTTACAAAATGATTAGCATAGTCATTGGTATGGCATTATTTGTAGAACAAAGAGTAAAACCTTCTTTCCACATTTTATCAGTCCTCTTGAAAGATTGATTAATATTATAAGGAGAACCTATTGAATTTACAACAAGTAGTATAAGTAAGAAATCGGCAAAGTTATCATCAGGAATGCATACTACATAGCCGTTCGTCATAATAACCGCCCGTTATTACACCATCTATGGTGGAACTGATAAGATAGTTATTACACCATTTCCTTATGAATTTGTTTCATCTCATTAGCTCAAGAGTTTCTCCAAACTCTTAAACTCATTTTTCAGCATTGTAAACCATTCTCTCAAATTGAATTTTTGTGATCCTCTAGAGGGCATTGAACTTCCAATAGTGTGCACATTTAGTTCATTGTGATTTAAGAGTCACCTTACCAAGATAGTGATAGATCAAAAAATTTTTTTATGACTTTTCGTTAGTATAAGTATTGGTAAATTGCACTAATTATTTGTAATCTTCTAAAGTAATAATAAAAACAATGATCAGAAAGCGGTAAGAAGAAGGGTCGTAAACATAAAGGTGATAAGCAGCGTATTTGGTATAATGTCTTTAAAATCAAAGACAATTACGGAGTTTAAATCGCTAAACCTTTTGTATATCTAGGATGAACTTGTTTTGTTTCCATTCAAGGGTCATTTTAGTGTCGTTGCAGCGAATCCCTTGCCTCGTGGTTTTGCTTCTCCAATCGTATTTCAGAATACATCTGATTATTCTTGTCTATATATGACTTATGTCTGATGATTGGGAAACTAATAGTTCTTCTTTGTATAGGTGTATTCAACTCATTCTTCAGTGATTAACTTCTCTTATGGTAGTATATATCTGTTTTGGAAAAACATCTCATTCAGATATATTTGATATGATATGGAAGATCTTTTTCTTTGTTTTAATTAAAAATTTATATTTGAGTTTTCTTCTACATGCATTAGCTTAATCAATGATCATTACAGTGTACGACAAGATTGTTGTCCTTTTAGTTATCCTTCTCCCTTGTACCAAAGTGGATACTAATGGAATTAGTGGAATTAGGGATATAAGTAATTTACTTATGTTACACCCATGTAGGTTGATTTATTTATGTAACTTACAGCAAAAACAACTAGACTACACAAGGCCATTTCATAAAAATTAAATTAGACTGAATTACTTTCAAAATATTTAATAATCCTCTACTTTCTCCAAAGGTGAAGAAACACAATAAATATGATTAAACAGCATCACTGGCTAGATCTATGAACATCACTGGCTAAATATTATGTGAGAGAGAGAGAGAGAGAGAGAGAGAGAGAGAGAGAGAGAGAGAGAGAGAGAGAGAGAGAGAGAGAGAGAGAGAGAGAGAGAGAGAGAGAGAGAGAGAGAGAGAGAGAGATGTTCAGGTTATTAAGCAATATATTACATACCGACTACACGAGATAGCGAATTTGAAATGGGTTTTAAGATATATACCTCATCTCCAGTGTGGTCAGTGATGAAATGAAGCCACCCGTGCCATTCGGCTGGTACTTGAGATGAGCCTTTGATGCATACCTTACCCATCTGTGCCTACCTGTTAACAACTGACTATAAGTTTCAATGTAAAAGACACATCTATAGTTTCACACTATCTTTAACAGATGAAGATACTTTAAGGGAGAAGTTGACCACACATTTCCTCAAACTATCATATAGATTTAATTTTGCTTCAGTAACAACTATCATATAGGCTCATTTTCTCTTACTCCAATTCAGTTGACTCATAAGTTATGGTGTGATCTAGCAAATAACAGATGCTGGTTGGATAAATAGTTCCATGATAAACCCAAATGCTACAATTCAGAGTAGAGAAGACAGTTGAAGTGAATTTTATTTGCTCAAAACAGAAGTTTATCACTTAATTGGATGAGTGGTATTCTCTTGAATCCTAGAGTGGCATCAATATTCAGTAAGAGCATGATTATAAATAAGCAACACATGAAGCTATTGAAAAGAACTGCTTACCGTATTGAGTGTCGCCCAGCTTCTGGTAGTATTTGTTTCCAAACTTTGTCGACACCAATAAGTGTTGCTCCTATGTTGTGTATTTTAGTTTGCCTTAAATGATCAAACCGAGACAAAACAATATCAGAAAGTCTGACTCAACAGCAAGGTCAAATATTAAGAAGGCGGTAAGTTAACTATAAATGACACACTATATTCAAGCACATTTTATGATACACTAACATTTGGAATCAGCAAGCGAATAAAGGATGGATATCATGATGTTAAACAAGGTGTAATTCCATTACTGAGGTAGGAAAACAAAAATCAAAAACAAACAAAGAAATCACGAATTAGTTTTTTTCAATCTCTACAACAACAAAACAAAAAACAATGAAAAATAATCTCAACATTACCACCCGCAGCGCAAGCGATAGATCCAAGATTTCGGAGAACCTTCAGTTCACTAGGGCCTACAATTGAAACAAATCGAAACCCTAAGATCCAATTTATAGACCTTTTAGAATATTCACATGCGAGAACCAGAGAACGTTACCGATCCAACCAGTGGCTGAAGTGAAAGTGCGGCTAGAAAGGATCGATCGCCCTCTCTCCATTAAGGCGGATCTCAGCTTCTGCATCGATCATCGGCGACATCATTTTGGGAATTAGGGTTCTTCGCTACGATTTGTTTGATTTCTGCTTTCTCTTTCCAAAGAGGGAAATAATAACAGGGTTAATTTGTTATATAACAAAAAAACAATGTTATAATTCAAAATCTAACTAAAAACTCTAAATCTAATGGTTAAAAAATGGCCACATAGATAAGTTTGGGTTAGATTTTGAATTATAATTTTTTTTTAATTTATACCACAAATTATCCCATAATAATACGTGTGGTAATGGTCATCAAATGGCCCAACGCTTTCTTTTTTTTTTGGTCCAACGCTTTCTTTTTAGCCCGACTCTTTTTTCTATTTCGATGTTAATAAGGATCGGAGGTGGGATTTTTTTTTTTTTTTTTTTGAAAAATTATCTTTAATGGGTTGACCATGTGACTTTGATCGCACTCAAGAGCTTGAATTTTTCTAAATCACTCTGGTCGATCTTTTTTGTATTCGATGATTGGTGACTTTGATATTTATGTTTTCTAGATTTTGTAGCTTAAATCAGCATTCACAAGGTATGATGTCTTCATCGATGTGGTTTATATGTTTTTAATGTTCTGCTGTTTGTTTTTATTATCTAAGGTGATTTGTATGAATAGTCTATATAAGGTGATTTCGAAATAATAACGAGCTTGTGAATTTATTCTTTTTGGTGCCAAGGTTATCTATTGGTTGATCATAGTGTTGAGGAGAAGAAGCAAGAGGTATAAAAGCATTGGCCAAAGGAAAGAAAAAAAGGAAATTGTTCGCTTAAGAAAAATTAGTTTTTTTCTACCATTGCCACTTTGGTGATTGATTAACGAATACAAGTGTATTTGACTGATAAATAAATGAAGTGCGTTTGTGAGAAAAAAAAAATATATCATATCTCAAACTAAAACCAATTAAATTAATTGAGCTTTTCATACAACTGTGTGTGAACGCCGGGAAGAAATTAGAAGTAAAGAACCAAGAGATGGATTCATGTGAGGGAAATGTGTCAAGAGGGGCATGTACACATTGTATATATGTAGACAAATATGTACATGCATATAGTATGATATATGGATGGTGATACATAGAAAGAGAATATGGAATTGGAATGAACGAGAGAAAAAGGTTATGACGATGATGAGAAAGGCTGAGAAGTGATTCTCCATGGTTGGCCCATCAATTGCTTCCAAGGATTTATTCACATGTTCACAACTGCTGGACCCACATGCTCATATTTCATATTTGCTTTTTGGTCTTCTTTTGTTTTCTTTTATATAGACCAGATCTCATATGTCCAAATTTAGATTAATTATGTATATGGTTTAATAATTGCCGCGTACCGAATGTTAATATTTTCTTATGAACTGATTAAGCTTCGATAACTTATCAAATAAATAGTTTCTTATAACCACAAAATTTTGGACTTCGGATCAATATAGTTTTTTCATATATTTGATTTTTGAACCATCTATATGGTAATTTATTTAGCAGAACTAGAGTTGTAATTATTTTTTATTGGGAGAAAATGTGTTTCTTACCAGTAAAACTTTTGGTTTCGATGCCAAATAAAGATAAATTTATCGATCGTTTTTTATCTGTCTCGATTCCAATGGTTTCGTTCTGATGAAATGATTGATGTGTTTCGAACATGATCTCTTCAATTATCCAAAAAAGAAATTGGTTTTCGACTCAAATTAAAGTACCTCCCCATTTTCAATCTATTTTTCCGAACCATATAATCGAAAAACTTAACAATCAAGTACATCCAAAATATACATTACATAGGATTCAAATGACAACAATACAAAAAAGGTAATAACACAAACTTTTCGAAAAGAAGATCTATGGACGTAGATCGACGTGGCAATGAGAATGAAACACAAAGGAATCGCAAGTTGGTACAAAAGAGACAGTTATTTCAGTTAGAAGTGCCGCCAAATAAAACAAAAAGAAGAAAAGAGAGATTGCAACAGTTTTGGGTTAACCAAATATTCGATCTCCCATGCAACCACTAGATTTCTGACACGTGTACAATATATTCCAGACCGACCACACTCGGAGAAGCTTGGGATAATTGAGGTGGCTATTTGATGAAGAAACACGGTTTTGTTGTGAATCAAGAGAACGAATGGGGAAGATTGTGTTTATTCATTAATCATAAGATCCTTTATATAGGATTATTATAAGAGAGAAAAGGAAAATTCCTTTTCCTAATGGGAAAAGGAAAGTACATAAAAGGAAAATCATAATTCAACTAGGATTCATTAAACCGGCCTAAAGACTAAGTGTTAATGGGCCGTAAACGGACCAGAACTAGTTATGACAATCCACTATGATTTATAACACTCCCCCTTGGATGTCATAACTCTAATGGGCTTGTAATACGCTTTGGATGTTGCCTCATTAAAACCTTACCAAGTAAAACCCATTTTGGGACAAAACCGTGGTGAAGGAAAAAGAGTACAACACGTATTACTCCCCCTGTTCTGAACCTCACTGCAAGTCTTTCAAACGACGCATTCCAATCTGATAAGTAAGTTTCTTGAACGTTGAGGTTGGAAGTGACTTGGTGAATAGGTCTGCTGAATTCTCACTTGATCGTACTTGCTGCACTTGAATTTCTCCATCTTTCTATAGATCGGATGTGAAGAAGAATTTTGGCAGAATGTGCTTCGTCCTATCACCTTTGATGTATCCATCCTTAAGTTGAGCTATACACGCTGCATTGTCCTCGAACAAGACCGTCGATTCCTGCTTACCTTCGGCCATTCCACAATCCACTCTTATGTGCTGGGTCATCAGCCTTAACCAAACACACTCACGACTAGCCTCATGAATTGCCAATATCTCTGAATGATTAGAAGATGTAGCTGCAATGGCCTGCTTCATTGACCGCCAAGATATTGCAGTTCCTCCATGAGTAAACACATAACCTGTCTGGGACCGTGCATTATGAGGATCTGAAAGATAACCTGCATCAGCAAAACCAACTAAACCGTCCTTAGATTGGTTAGTATAAAATAGACCCAAGTCTTTCGTTCCTTGTAGGTAACGAAGAATATGTTTTATCCCGTCCCAGTGCCTTTGGGTCGGACATGAGCTAAATCTTGATAATAAATTCACGGCAAAACATATATCTGGCCTAGTGTGGCTTGCCAGATACATTAAAGCTCCTATGGCACTGAGATATGGCACTTCGGGACCAAGGACTTCTTCAGAGTCTCTCTTAGGACCAAACGGATCCTTTTCTAGATCAAGAGATCTCACCACCATTGGGCTGGACAATGGGTGACATTGATCCATATTAAAACGCTTGAGTACCTTTTCAGTATATGCCATTTGATGCACAAGGATTCCATCATTTATGTACTCAAGTTGCAATCCCAAACAGAACTTAGTTTTGCCTAGGTCTTTCATCTCAAATTCTTTCTTGAGGCATTCAACTGTTTGGACGATTTCACCAGGGGTTCCAAGGATGTTCAAATCATCCACGTAAACTGCTATGATAACAAACCCTTTGTTTGCAAACTTTTTTATAAAAATACATGGACTGATGGGATCATTCTTATAGCCTTCTTTGACTAAGTACTCACTCAATCTATTGTACCACATACGCCCACTTTGCTTCAGTCCATAAAGGGATTTGTTCAGCCTTATGCAGTGTTGTTCTCGAGAACCTTTCTTATCTTTGAGCTCAATACCCTCTGGTAATCTCATATAAATCTCATTATCCAGTGGACCATATAAGTATGCAGTTACAACGTCCATTAACCGCATATCCAACTTTTCTCTTATAGCCAGACTTATCAAAAATCTAAAAGTTGTAGCATCCACCACAGGGGAGTATGTCTCCTCATAATCTATTCCTGGTCTCTGTGAGAATCCTTGTGCAACAAGCCGTGCTTTATATCTCACGATTTCACCATGTTCATTTCTTTTCCTCACAAAGACCCATTTATGTCCAACTGGTTTAATCTCATAGGGTGTCCGAATTATTGGACCAAAGACATCCCTTTTCCTTAAAGAATTCAACTCCACGTTTATAGCTTCTTTCCATTTAGTCCAATTTTCACTCTGAGTGCACTCATATATCGACGTGGGTTCTAGATCCTCCATAAGTTCAAGTGCTACCTTAAAAGCAAATATATCATCGATTTCCACACACTTTCTATTCCATTGTATTCCAGACATAACATAATTCATTGAGATCTCATTATTTTCAGGAACGTCAGAACCATGAAACTCGGCGTCCCGAGTTTTATTGGTTGGAACTATCGGTTCAGTTATGTCTGGGGTTCCATCAGATTCCTCAACCACGATTTCAGCACCTTTCTTTCTTTTCCGAGGATTCTTATCTTTGGAACCTATTGGCCGGCCACGTTTTGAGTGTGGTTTAGATTCTGTAGCAACTTGATTGTGTCCCTCTTGAACATCAATTCTAATCGGTGCATTAACAGCTGGTATGTAAGACTTAGTTATTCTTTTCGGGTCAACAAAGGAATCTGGCAATTGATTAGCTAGCTTTTGTAAATGTATAATCTTTTGGACTTCTAATTCACATTCTTGAGTCCGAGGATCTTGCCATTTTAAGGACGTTTGATTCCATATAATTTCCTTTACCAGTCTGTTATCTCCTCCTAATGTTGGATAGACAGATTCGTCAAAATGACAATCTGCGTACCTGGCCTTAAACAAATCACCCGTGGTTGGCTCAAGGTACTTAATGATAGTAGGAGAATCATATCCAACATATATCCCCATCCTCCTTTGAGGTCCCATCTTTGTTCTCTGTGGTGGTGCAATAGGCACATAAACGGAACATCCGAATGTTTTAAGATGGGATATGTCTGGCTCTTGACCCGTTATTAACTGTGATGGGGAATATTTATGTTCACTAGATGGCCTGATACGAATTAGCTCTGCTGCATGTAAAACTGCATGTCCCCAAGCTGAGACCGGGAGTTTTGATCTCATTAGCAACGGTCTAGCAATCAACTGTATGCGTTTAATAAACGATTCAGCCAAACCGTTTTGTGTATGTACATGTGCCACAGAATATTCAACACTTACCCCCATGGACATACAATAATCGTTAAACGCTTGGGACGTAAATTCACCAGCATTGTCAAGACGTATAGTCTTTAAAGGAAAATCTGGAAAGTGTGCTCTTAAACGTATGAGCTGGGCAAGCAATCTTGCAAATGCCACATTTCTAGTTGATAATAGGCAGACATGTGACCATCTCGTGGATGCATCAATAAGGACCATAAAATATCTAAACGTCCCACAAGGTGGGTGTATTGGTCCGCATATGTCTCCTTGAATTCTTTCCAGAAAATTTATCGTTTCCTTAGTTACTTTGATTGGTGATGGCCTAGTAATGAGTTTCCCTAGTGAACATGCTTCACACGTGAGATTCTTTGGGATAACTCTCCTTTCTTTCAAGGTGTGCCCATTAGTACTTGCTAATATCTTTCGCATCATGTTAGCACCGGGATGGCCAAGCCGGTTATGCCAAAAAGTGAAATTCTCAGTAAACTCTTTGTTTACCATAGCATTTGCTTCTATCATTCCGATCTTAGCACAATAAAGGCCCACAGAAATGGCAGGTATAGTCTCTAGGACTTTCTTATAGCCATGGACGGTTTCAAAGATTTGAAGGAATTCTTTGTTATTCTCGTCCTTAGTTTCAACATGAAGACCATTCATTCGAATGTCTTTAAAGCTCAATAGACTTCTCTTTGAACTAGGTGAATATAACGCATTAGAAATTTCTAGATGCGTGCCCTTAGGTAATAAAATATGGGCTTGACCGTGGCCTTCAATTAAATTTGCTATACCCGCAATTGTGGTTACATTTGCCTTTTTAAGTGTAAGATCAATGAAGTATCTCTTATCTCTTAATATCGAGTGGCTTGATCCACTATCCACAATGAACACATCCATATCGTTCATACTTCAAAAGAGATAACAATAGATACTTTTAAATAACACTCTTTCATTCCATAAAGTTTAATAGAAAGCAATAACACAAAACCAAAGTATAAAGTGTAAAACGTAAAACAAGCAAAACACAAAACACCAAAACAGAAAATCAAAATCAATCACTTAAGTATATCTGAGGTTTCAAAATTCATCAAGTCATCTTGCTCATGATCGAAATCTCCTTCATTATCATGCTGGATCATATGAGTTTCTGGATTCTTCCCTTTAAGGCTCTCTTGATAGAGTTCAACCAGATGCTTGGGAGTCCTACATGTCTTAGCCCAATGATTACTCATTCCACATCGATGGCAAACTGATTTTGGGTTTGATTCTCGTGGTTGAGAAGTAATACCACAGTTATTACGATCATAGTCAGTTCGGTATCCGCGTCCTCGTCCTCGCCCGCGGTTAGAATGATCGTTATGGAATCCGTGGCCTCGGCCCTGACCTCGGCCGTATGGATTAAAATGGCCACGGCCACGTCCTTGCCATCTACCCCCACGTCCATGACCACGATGTCTATAATCACTTTGGACGTGGTTAATTTCTTTCTTTTCATCTATGGCCACATTCGCTTCAGGAAGTGGGGCTGATCCAGGAGGTCTCATCTCACTGTTTCTCATTAGCAGTGTATTATTCTCCTCGGCTAGTAATAGACATGCTATAAGCTTTGAGTATGTCTCAAAACCTCTTTCACGGTATTGCTGTTGAAGCAACACGTTATTAGTGTGAAAGGTGGAGAAGGTCTTTTCCAACATGTCTTTCTCAGTTACCTTCTCACCACATAGATTGAGAAACTATTCTGAACATAGCCGAGTTATATTCTTCCACGGACTTGAAGTCCTGGAACCTGAGATTCCTCCAATCATAATTGGCCTTTGGTAACAACACCGTTCTATGGTGGTCATATCTTATCTTTAATTCTTTCCAAAGGTCCAAAGGGTTCTCAATGGTTAGGTATTGATCCTTGAGACCCTCAACAAGATGATGACGAATGATCGATATCGTTCTGTATCGATTCCTTTCATTCTCATTATTATCCTCAATGATACATTCGCCAAGTCCTTTAGACTTTAGATTTATCTTAGTATCCAACGCCCACTGTAAGTAATTGTCTCCAGAGAGATTGAGGGCAGCATAATCCAAATTGTTGATTTTCGACATCTGAAAACATTCATCCTATTCTCTAAGAACTATAAGATTTTAAAGTTTATGCATATGATGCAAAATAGGTCATGGGTGCTTATATAAACGGGTACGGATGCATGATGCTTATGAAACCAGATTTTTATGTTTAACAACCTAACATAATGTTTTTATATGCTCATGATGCAAGCCTAGTATTCAAATTCTAAACCGTATGATGATATGACCGGATTTTAATCAAGCATGTTATGTCTATATGATGCAATCAGTTTCAGTTTCATGTTTATCAATCAACGAATCAATCCAAACAAGCAAACAAACAAACGAGTTCAAATAAATATGCAACCAAATTTGGACAGAGTGTTTACTGTCGATCGACGGGTGATTTGTGTCGATCGACACAGTTTAATTCAAACAACAAATTCAGGCAGAAGTTTACGTGTCGATCGACATAAAACTAGTGTCGATCGACACGGGTACAGATCATGCAATCGGTTTGGATTTTAATTGAATTAGGTTAGGGTTTCAAGTTAGGGTTTCTAGTGATTACGAATCATGAATCAATAAACACAATCAAGCAAGCAATAACAATAACAAGCATGATTTAGATTAGGGTTTCTAAGATTATCATGAATCTAGGTTCTTTAGATTAGGGTTTCTTATTGTTTACCTTAACCTCCGTGAGTCTTCTAGTTCGCCGTAACCGTTGATAGGCTGTATGAACTTTCTTCTAGTTCGCCGTAACCTTAAAGGCTGTATGAACTATGATTTGAACAGTAACGCCGGATGAACAGTAATCGTCGATGAACAGTAATCGTCGATGAACAGTGCGCGATGAATAGTGCGCGATGAACAGTACGCGATGAACAGTACGATGAATAGTAACGATGAACAGTAATCGCGTTTTTTGTGTTTTTAGGGTTTAGGGAGCAACTCGTGCTGATAACGTGTTGTGAATCAAGAGAACGAATGGGGAAGATTGTGTTTATTCATTAATCATAAGATCCTTTATATAGGATTATTACAAGAGAGAAAAGAAAAATTCATTTTCCTAATGGGAAAAGGAAAGTACATAAAAGGAAAATCCTAATTCAACTAGGATTCATTAAACCGGCCTAAAGACTAAGTGTTAATGGGCCGTAAACGGACCAGAACTAGTTATGACAATCCACTATGATTTATAACAGGTTTTAAGTTTAGGGAAACAATTTTTGAATAGTTATTCCGGATGACTACAAAATTGCCTCCTGGTTTTTTTATATTAATTTGATTAATTGTTCCGGCTGAATATATATCATTGTAACGTTTTTTTTTTTATTGTTTAGAAACAGTTGATCTAATGACTTAGAATATAAAAGAATACCATCTATCACTTAAAGAAAAAGACAATATATACATGTTAACAATCAAAATTTATGTTCTCATAAAAATTCACTAAAAGCTCAGAAGTGAGAACATTAACAGAAAATTAAAAAGCAGAAAATACAAAATTCCTTGACTAGTTTAAAATAGTACACTAATTCTTAATATTATTTGTTGTTTTGGGATGGGGACCTTCCCTTTATTCACCTTTGTCTCTCCTTTTTTTATATCTTCTGTCTTTTTCATTCTATATATATAACCTTCCTCTCCAAACCCTCAACGAATACAAGACATAATATCTTCTTCTTCCTCTCGAGTCTTGGTTCTCTCTTTCTCTTTCTTGAAATTGATTCAAACAAAACTATTTCAAGAAGAACTTGAAAGATTATATGGCACCTGTCTCGTTACCTCCAGGTTTCAGATTCCATCCAACGGACGAGGAACTAATTACTTACTATCTAAAAAGAAAGATCAACGGTTTAGAAATTGAACTTGAGGTTATCGCTGAAGTTGATCTCTACAAGTGTGAGCCATGGGATTTACCAGGTAAATATAGATATTCTTCGTGTATGCATGAGTTACAATGATTATAACCTTTTTAAAAAGATAGTATGACAATAATTTTTATGACAAACGTTACTTGATTTACTTTAGTATCCAAAATTTCACAAATCTAATTTGGATTAAAATCATAGCCTTTGTATTTAAGAATTATTATTTTCTGTCTATAACCATTAGGAGCAAGAGAGGTTGAAGAAAAGAATAAGAATATAACATAGATGAAGAAACCCTAAAAATACTTTAATTTCGACGGGAAAATTCTACATATAGTACATACATACACGTATAGGTCTTTCAAATTGTCCATTGTGTTATTATTTCAACTAAAAGTTTAAAAATAATTTTGTACATTTATATTTTCAAGCTTTTCCATTTAACTCATAAAAATTTGCACATT
Organism: Draba incana; assembly: GCA_963576765.1. NCBI lineage: Eukaryota > Viridiplantae > Streptophyta > Magnoliopsida > Brassicales > Brassicaceae > Draba > Draba incana. The sequence goes on along the minus strand of OY755207.1, from coordinate 1,465,038 downwards.
TTCACTATTAATAAGATTTATGTATATATACACAATAAAAACGTTGGTTACTTACCAATCAATTATAAATCATTGATAGGGAAATCCTTGCTTCCGAGCAAAGATCAAGAATGGTACTTCTTCAGTCCACGGGACCGGAAGTATCCCAACGGTTCAAGGACAAACCGGGCAACCAAAGGAGGGTATTGGAAGGCCACGGGTAAAGACCGGCGGGTTAGTTGGAGAGACCGAGCCATTGGAACCAAGAAGACATTGGTTTACTACCGTGGACGCGCACCACATGGTATTAGAACTGGTTGGGTCATGCATGAATATCGACTCGATGAAACCGAATGCGAGCCTTCTGCTTATGGCATGCAGGTTCATACACGAGCTAATTCATTCAACTAATCATTTTTTTTATTGTATATATCATTACAGAAAATCGTCTAAATTTAATATTTTTTCAGGACGCATATGCACTTTGTCGTGTGTTTAAAAAGATTGTGATTGAAGCTAAGCCAAGAGATCAGCATCGGTCTTACGTCCACACGATGTCGAATGTGAGCGGCAATTCGAGTTTTGACGCTTGTTCGGATCTAGAGATCAGTTCAACTACTCATCAAGTCCAAAACGCATTCCAACCGCAATATGGAAACGGGCGTTTTAACTCAAATGCAATCAGAAACGAAGACTGGTCACAATACTACGGTTCTTCTTATGGACCGGTCCCTACTCCATATAAGGTATAACTAATATTTCAAAGTTTTCTACATCCATTAACCAATTGAAACGGGATCAAAAGTTTGAATGGATCGAATTAATACCATATTCATGCAGGTTAATAATGAGATCGAATACTCAATGTTACAACACAATATGTCTCTACCGCCATTGCTTATAGAGAACTCTGCGGTTCTCAATTGCGATTTCTTCACGAGTATGACTCACAACAACGATAATGGCGTTTTGGAGGATTATACTTTCGCTGCAAGTAACTCCAACCATTATAATAACATTGATGATCAAGTGATACACATTGGCAATTATGATGATCAACTAACAATGTCAAATCATCATACTAACCAGGTATATATACATCAAAATAGAAGTTAGTAATAGAGTTTAATTATATTTCAAAATTAACATATGTTATTTATGCATTTGGAAAGGGTTATATAGAAGAGCAGAAGATCATACCGAGTTTGGATGATACTGATCAAGATCTTGGATTTCATGGTGAGTATGATATATATAATTTGGTTTCACACTGAAGATTGTTTAGGTTCTTCGATTTTCTTACCTAACTATAACTACAAATTGTTTAATTTACAGGAAACAATGCCAATAACATCATAGATATCGATGATTTTCTCTCGTTCGATGTGTATAACGAGGAAAGTGGGAATCGAATAGAAGACAATGAAGATGTGAATACAAATGAAACATTAGATTCATCAGGATTTGAGGTGGTTGAAGAAGAAACTACGTTTAACAACCAAATGCTTATCTCTACATATCAAACAACGAAGATTTTATATCACCAAATCGTACCGTCTCACACCTTGAAAGTTCACATCAATCCTATTAATCAAATTGTGCAAGAGAGGACATTGTTCATTGAAGAGGACAAAGATTCTTGGTTAGAAAAAGCTGAGAAGATCACCAAGACAAAACTAATACGTCTTAGTTTATTGGCTCAACAATATTACAAATGTCTTGCAATTTTTTTCTGATTTTTTTTTTAATTATTGATTTGTATTTCCTTCTGAAAAAGGGGATTTACTTTACATATACTACAATTGTGGACATGTATACGAGCATATATCCCTTTCATTCTTGTTGTTAACTACTACTGATTCATTGAAAATATTTCTTATGTATAGTATAATTTCTTTATAATATAACCGAAATTATTATTGAGTTTAGAGTTATGTGAAAAGTGGGATATTCTTGTCACAATGACCAATCATATTTGAAATTATTTTCATATGTAGCATGTTCTAGTGATCCTCGAGACGTGCTCGAATTATTTGCTCCTCTTTTCTACGATTATAAAAAAGGAGCCAAATCTTCTTCTTTTCTGGTCAACAAGTACCAAATCATATTCAATGAAACATTTCAAAGACGTTTTGTTCTTCTTCACATCTATCTTTATTTATGACATTTCAAAAACATTATTCAATGAAAAGTACAGAAAATGCAATTTCGCTTTTTTCGGGAAAAAAAAAACAGAAATCATATCCATCAAGACACAAACGATAAACTCCAAACATTTCAATAAGCAGCCATTTCCATGAGCTTCTTCCAAGCCGGTCTAGCCGAAATCTCATTCCACCACCGGTTAAGATTCGGTCGAGACATAACCATACTGCTCGAACCGGTTTCATTCATCGTATACTTCAAACCGGGCATATGAGTCAAATCAGCCAATGTGAATTCATCACCGGCCAAGTACCGGTTTGTAGCTAACCGGTTCTCATAAACATCAAAGATCTTCTCCATCTTGGCTTTTTGCTCCTCGACCAAAGCGAAGTCGATAGGCTCACCTAACCTTGGCTTAACCACAAGGTTAATAACTATGGGTAGACCCACTGCGTTGAAATAGTTAACCTCGGTTTCCATCCACTGGTCCACGATGGCTCGCTGCTCCAAAGTTTTTCCCCATAGATCCGTTCCTTGGTCCGCATATTTGGCCGCGTAGTATCTCAATATGGCTCGCGATTCTTGAAGCCATAAAAAAAGAACATTAAAATATTTCAAAAAAGGTAACAAAGTTTGTAATTTGAAATAGTTAGAAATTTGGAGATTTTATAGATACCATAAAGTTTCAGATCTCCATCTTCAATAGCTGGAACTTGACCAAAGGGCTAAAGCAATATATATTACGTAAATATTTTTTTGTGGTGATAATTAAATATGTTAAGGCTATATAATTAATTTTTACCTGACGAAGAAGATGTTCTGGTTTTTTATGCTCAAGTGTATCGAGATCGACTTTAATAAGTTCAAACTCGATTTCTTTTTCTAAAAAACAATGCACTACTCTTTGTGGACATGCTGCTTGTAGATACCCATATACTTTGACCACCATTTTTCTATAGTAAATTTTTTTTTTTTTGGTTACAAATATTTAAGAAGAAGTAAAGGATAAGAGAATATGGATGTGTGCATTTTATAGGCTAGAAATTATATTTCAACATTGAAGGTGTCGGTGGGTTGGCTGGTGGTGGTTTGTTATAAGTGCTCATTTCTTTTATCTTAAATTTATTTATTTTTCCGAAATTCGCTGGACCGGTGAGGATTTGGTGAGGAAACGTGTTTTTACTTGAAAATTGTGGTTTTTAATTTCTTTTTAAAAAAAATTAAAATTGAGAACAATATTTACAAAAGAATTGAGAAAAACGAAAATTTTCCACTTTCTTGGAAGTTTCCGACACTAAGGCAGACAACCAATGTGGAATTATAGACGTGGGGATTACATTGTAACTAGAGTTACATCACGAAGATATAACATTATCTCTAATAAGAAAATTTGCATCAAGAGATAAATAAAAAAAAGAGAATAGTCTCAAAAAGGGAGATTTGAGTGTATCTCCAATTTAGATAGTTGGTGCTCGTCTTCACATGTATGTAAAGAGAGAGGTACGAGCATGTATGTATTGAGATAATAAACCAAGAAATCCAAAGACATGTAGACTTGCGAAGAGTCTAGCTCATAACTGGATTGGTTAAATAAAATCCATGTAGAAAAAGCGGTAAATAAAGACATAAAAACGATAATAAACTCAAAACAATTTAATAAGCAGCCATTTCCATGAGCTTCTTCCAAGCCGGTCTAGCTGAAATCTCATTCCACCACCGGTTAAGATTCGGTCGAGACATAACCATACTGCTCGAACCGGTTTCATTCATCGTATACTTCAAACCGGGCATATGAGTCAAATCAGCCAATGTGAATTCATCACCGGCCAAGTACCGGTTTGTAGCTAACCGGTTCTCATAAACATCAAAGATCTTCTCCATCTTGGCTTTTTGCTCCTCGACCAAAGCGAAGTCGATAGGCTCACCTAACCTTGGCTTAACCACAAGGTTAATAACTATGGGTAGACCCACTGCGTTGAAATAGTTAACCTCGGTTTCCATCCACTGGTCCACGATGGCTCGCTGCTCCAAAGTTTTTCCCCATAGATCCGTTCCTTGGTCCGCATATTTGGCCGCGTAGTATCTCAATATGGCTCGCGATTCTTGAAGCCATAAAAAAAGAACATTAAAATATTTCAAAAAAGGTAACAAAGTTTGTAATTTGAAATAGTTAGAAATTTGGAGATTTTATAGATACCATAAAGTTTCAGATCTCCATCTTCAATAGCTGGAACTTGACCAAAGGGCTAAAGCAATATATATTACGTAAATATTTTTTTGTGGTGATAATTAAATATGTTAAGGCTATATAATTAATTTTTACCTGACGAAGAAGATGTTCTGGTTTTTTATGCTCAAGTGTATCGAGATCGACTTTAATAAGTTCAAACTCGATTTCTTTTTCTAAAAAACAATGCACTACTCTTTGTGGACATGCTGCTTGTAGATACCCATATACTTTGACCACCATTTTTCTATAGTAAATTTTTTTTTTTTTGGTTACAAATATTTAAGAAGAAGTAAAGGATAAGAGAATATGGATGTGTGCATTTTATAGGCTAGAAATTATATTTCAACATTGAAGGTGTCGGTGGGTTGGCTGGTGGTGGTTTGTTATAAGTGCTCATTTCTTTTATCTTAAATTTATTTATTTTTCCGAAATTCGCTGGACCGGTGAGGATTTGGTGAGGAAACGTGTTTTTACTTGAAAATTGTGGTTTTTAATTTCTTTTTAAAAAAAATTAAAATTGAGAACAATATTTACAAAAGAATTGAGAAAAACGAAAATTTTCCACTTTCTTGGAAGTTTCCGACACTAAGGCAGACAACCAATGTGGAATTATAGACGTGGGGATTACATTGTAACTAGAGTTACATCACGAAGATATAACATTATCTCTAATAAGAAAATTTGCATCAAGAGATAAATAAAAAAAAGAGAATAGTCTCAAAAAGGGAGATTTGAGTGTATCTCCAATTTAGATAGTTGGTGCTCGTCTTCACATGTATGTAAAGAGAGAGGTACGAGCATGTATGTATTGAGATAATAAACCAAGAAATCCAAAGACATGTAGACTTGCGAAGAGTCTAGCTCATAACTGGATTGGTTAAATAAAATCCATGTAGAAAAAGCGGTAAATAAAGACATAAAAACGATAATAAACTCAAAACAATTTAATAAGCAGCCATTTCCATGAGCTTCTTCCAAGCCGGTCTAGCTGAAATCTCATTCCACCACCGGTTAAGATTCGGTCGAGACATAACCATACTGCTCGAACCGGTTTCATTCATCGTATACTTCAAACCGGGCATATGAGTCAAATCAGCCAATGTGAATTCATCACCGGCCAAGTACCGGTTTGTAGCTAACCGGTTCTCATAAACATCAAAGATCTTCTCCATCTTGGCTTTTTGCTCCTCGACCAAAGCGAAGTCGATAGGCTCACCTAACCTTGGCTTAACCACAAGGTTAATAACTATGGGTAGACCCACTGCGTTGAAATAGTTAACCTCGGTTTCCATCCACTGGTCCACGATGGCTCGCTGCTCCAAAGTTTTTCCCCATAGATCCGTTCCTTGGTCCGCATATTTGGCCGCGTAGTATCTCAATATGGCTCGCGATTCTTGAAGCCATAAAAAAAGAACATTAAAATATTTCAAAAAAGGTAACAAAGTTTGTAATTTGAAATAGTTAGAAATTTGGAGATTTTATAGATACCATAAAGTTTCAGATCTCCATCTTCAATAGCTGGAACTTGACCAAAGGGCTAAAGCAATATATATTACGTAAATATTTTTTTGTGGTGATAATTAAATATGTTAAGGCTATATAATTAATTTTTACCTGACGAAGAAGATGTTCTGGTTTTTTATGCTCAAGTGTATCGAGATCGACTTTAATAAGTTCAAACTCGATTTCTTTTTCTAAAAAACAATGCACTACTCTTTGTGGACATGCTGCTTGTAGATACCCATATACTTTGACCACCATTTTTCTATAGTAAATTTTTTTTTTTTTGGTTACAAATATTTAAGAAGAAGTAAAGGATAAGAGAATATGGATGTGTGCATTTTATAGGCTAGAAATTATATTTCAACATTGAAGGTGTCGGTGGGTTGGCTGGTGGTGGTTTGTTATAAGTGCTCATTTCTTTTATCTTAAATTTATTTATTTTTCCGAAATTCGCTGGACCGGTGAGGATTTGGTGAGGAAACGTGTTTTTACTTGAAAATTGTGGTTTTTAATTTCTTTTTAAAAAAAATTAAAATTGAGAACAATATTTACAAAAGAATTGAGAAAAACGAAAATTTTCCACTTTCTTGGAAGTTTCCGACACTAAGGCAGACAACCAATGTGGAATTATAGACGTGGGGATTACATTGTAACTAGAGTTACATCACGAAGATATAACATTATCTCTAATAAGAAAATTTGCATCAAGAGATAAATAAAAAAAAGAGAATAGTCTCAAAAAGGGAGATTTGAGTGTATCTCCAATTTAGATAGTTGGTGCTCGTCTTCACATGTATGTAAAGAGAGAGGTACGAGCATGTATGTATTGAGATAATAAACCAAGAAATCCAAAGACATGTAGACTTGCGAAGAGTCTAGCTCATAACTGGATTGGTTAAATAAAATCCATGTAGAAAAAGCGGTAAATAAAGACATAAAAACGATAATAAACTCAAAACAATTTAATAAGCAGCCATTTCCATGAGCTTCTTCCAAGCCGGTCTAGCTGAAATCTCATTCCACCAGCGGTTCAGATTCGGGCGAGACGTAACCATACTGCTCAAACCGGTTTCATTCATAATATATCTCAAAATAGGCATATGACTCAAATCAGCCAATGTGAATTCATCACCGGCCAAGTACCTATTCGTAGCTAACCGCTTCTCATAAACATCCAAGATCATCTCCATCTTGACCTTTTGCTCCTCGACCAAAGCGACATCGCATGGTTCACCTAACCTGGGCTTAATAACAAGGTTAAAAATTATGGGTAGACTAACTACGTTGAAATAGTTAGCCTCAGTTTCCATCCACTGGTCCACGATGGCTCGTTGCTCTATGGTCTTGCCCAATAGGTCCGTTCCTTGGTTTGCATACTTGGTTGAGTAGTATCTTAGTATGGCTCGCGATTCTTGAAGACAACAAAAATCGAACATATATAAATAATAATAAATTTATTGTCAATAAAAGTAAATGAAATATTTCCAAAAAAAAAAAACAGATTTGTACTTTGTAAGAAATGTATCTAGTACGCAGTAAATTTAATTAGTAACTGGAGAAGAAATGAAAAATTTACCATAAAGCTTTAAATCTCCATCTTCAATAGCTGGAACTTGACCAAATGGCTAAATACAAGGAAAAAAAAATTATAAAGGATTAAGAAAAGAAATTACGTAAATATTTTTTTCTGTGGTGATAATTAAAAACAAAGTTATAATAATTAATTTTAACCTGACGAAGAAGATGTTCTGGTTTTTTATGCTCATGGGTACTGAGGTCGACTTTAATAAGTTCAAAGTCGATTTCTTTCTCCAAAAAACAGTGCAATACTCTTTGTGGACAAGCTGCTTGTAGATACCCATATACTTTGACCACCATTTCTGCTGAATAAATACCGAAGGGGACAAAATGTGTTTTTAGGTAATATGATTTCAAATGTTTTAGAAAAAGTAAGGGATAAGGATAAGTGGATATGAATGTGTGCATTTTATAGGCTACAAAAATAAAATTGCTGTTCTGTATTTTTTTTCCAAAATCCGCTGGACCGGTGAGAATGTGAAAAACGTGTCTTTTCTTGTAATCTTGATTGAGATTTTTTTTTTTTTTTAAACTTGTGATTGAGAAGAATATTTACAAAAATGATTGAGAATAATGATTACAAAAAGATTGACAAATGGAACTTTTCAAATCTGAAATTTGCATCTAGAATCTACGAGATTGAAACAATAGATGAACCAAATTTTAGTAAACATCAACTTTTTTTTTTGATCGAAAGTAAACATCAACTTATAAGTTATAATTTAGTGTCGATATAGCTTTTTTAATTTTGTTAAGATGCGAACTTTTAATATTACGTTTTCGTTTATATTTGCATTAGTGTGATTTAATCCGATAGTTTGTTATTACATATTCTTTCACTCCATCTAACTATGTCAAAAATCATTAAAGAGAATGTTAAAGCTCTGAATGTAAAAAAGTCTTCAGACTTGGATAGTAGTCTCCACATAACGATAACAACAGTTGAAATGTTTCAGACACAAAAATCATGAACATGTCTATAAACCATACATTTAATCAAAGTTGTTCCGTTAAAAAAGGAAAAAGACTCAATAAGTGGATTTGGTAGATTGACTGAAAATGTAAAAACATCATCATCAAGACACAAACGATAAACTGGAAACATAATTAGCAACCATTTCCATGAGCTTCTTCCATGCCGGTCTAGCCGTAACCTCATTCCACCATCGGTTGAGATTCGGTCGAGAGGTAACCAAACTGCTAAAACCGGGCATATTCATCATAGGCATATGAGTCAAATCAGCCAATGTGAAGTCATCACCAGCCAAGTAACGGTTCGTAGCTAAACGGTTCTCATAAATATCCAAGATCGTCCCCAATTTGACCTTTTGCTCCTCGACCACAGCATCGTCGCATGGCACACCTAACCTTAGATTTACCACAAGGTTAACAACTATGGGTAGACCCACTGCGTTGAAATGGTTAGCCTCAGTTTCCATCCACTGGTCCACGATGGCTCGTTGCTCCAAAGTCTTCCCCAATAGGTCCGTTCCTCGGTCCGCATACTTGGTCGCGTAGTATCGCAATATGGCTCGCGATTCTTGAAGCCAAAAAAAAAAAAAGAGTACTCAAATATTTATTAAAAAAAAATTAGCAGATTTATATTTGAAGTGGATTTGGAGATTTTTTTCACCATAAAGCTTCAAATCTCCATCTTCAATAGCTGGAACTTTCCCAAACGGCTAATAAAAACAAAAGAAATTTATGTAAATAAATAAATATATTCTTTGCTAATAAGTAATAACTATATATATATATTCAAAAAAATTATACTCCAAGAAGATTTTCTGGCTTTTTATATAATGGCTGTAATTTTTTTATTTTTTTTACCTGGCGAAGAAGATATTCTGGCTTTTTATGGTCCCATGTATCGAGATCGACATGAATAAGTTCAAACTCGATTTCTTTTTCCAAAAAGCAGAGCAATACTCTTTGTGGACAAGATGCTGGTAGATAGACATATGCTTTGACCACCATTTTTGTACATGAAGAGGAGAAAGAGGGGGGGGGGGGGGGAATAAGATTACAAATGTTTTTAGAAGAAGTAAGGCAAACAGAATATCATTTTATAGGCTACAAATTATATATCAACATCTAAAGTATCTATAGGTGGGCAAGTGGTTGGTGATGAGTAGTGGTGAAATCGTGATTAATAATAACGTTTACAAAAAGACTGAGAATAAACCAAAATTCCATTTAAAAAAAAAGGAGAAGACTTATTCAATGATGGATTTTAATAGCGTATAATTCTAAAAACAATCTATTTTTATTCAGTGATTGATCCATTTTAGAGTTTGAAATCTAGTGCTATTGGTCTTTGTATTTACTATCTCTTTATTAAGACAGTATTGGTTTTTGTATATACAATTTTTTCACTAGTAGAGATTAAAATCCATCATTATTCAATTTAAAATTGAAGTAAAACGACCAATTAAAGTCTTGAATTCTCCATCATTATTCATTTGGATTCATACAAATTGATTTTATTTGATGGAGTTTGAATAGATTTGCCTTTAAGTTCACGTGTAATTTTTTCAATCACAAATACAACAATTTTGATTGTGAATTTTCATAATCTCAAGATATCTTTGTTCGTTAAACTAAGCTAATAAAAACAAAACATCATTTTTTAACATGATAAAATTTTCCATCCAGCCGATAACAACATATCAATTAGAATATTATCAAGATCATTCCAATATTATAACAAGCCAGTGTTTGGCTTTGGTTAACTTCATGATTATCATGACTTTTGTTAACTTCATGAGTTACAATGCTATATTGTACATCTCTCTTTTCAAACATATTAGTGATTGTTTCCAATCAAAGTCTTACTTTTTGTGATGAACTATTATTTGGAGGCCAAAATATTAATATGCAGACAAATACAAAATAGTACTAATTTTAGTTGACTTTTTGGTGCTTTATTTTAAAATGATGGTGTCGTTTTTTGTTTGTTTGTTGTTTATGCTTTACAAATCATTAGCCAGCGTGTACCATAGATTGTAAAATAAATAATAAATCATTTTAAATGAACCAAAACTTTTTAAATCTGAGATACTTTTTAAATGTAATGGGATTGAGTTACTTATCATTGAATAAATGTGATTTGGTAGATGATCACAGAGTCAGAAAAGTGAAGAAAACAAAAGCAACAAGAGTGAATGTAATATTATTCACAGAACCATTTACAACATATACACAATGAGTAGGAGAGTGTTATATTTACATATATCTAACTATCCACAGTCGATTAGTGGACATGTAATCCTGTGAAAAGAGGGTTTAGACAGGAACACGCCTTCCACGATAGCGATCCAGTAACTGATACAACGACCCAAACTCGGTAAATCTCAATTGGATTAGGCAAATATGGCTAAGATAGTAAAACTGAGAGTAGTGCAAATGTACCGATCGGATGTATGGTTGCTGCAAAAGCCACCCCAATAAAGGTATCCTTTGAAGGAAAACCGCAAGTGTAGGCCAGAAACCGCTTAACGTGACATAAACAATGGAGAAAACACATCAGAGAGCAAATCAAAACTAACACAATGTTGTTTAGTAGAAGAAAATCCCAAAAAAAAGACTAACCTGAAGAGCACAAGGAACCCGTATGATTCGAGAAGCAAACCTAAAACCGGCCATCCAAATACAACCAACAAGAAACCCAATCCAAATGATATGGTTCCCTGTATATCAAGATCTGTTAACTACTATATACTATACAAAACACATCGATTCGAGACACCCGAGAGTTCTTTATCACGACATCGAATTGAATGCTAAAGAGATAGTGTGAGCTCAAGAACCTTAAAATTCCGCCGTTTCATAAAGAATTGGATTGCTGGATTGATTCCAATGGTTAGAGTCACACCGGCTAAGAAGAGAATCTGTTCGAATCGATCAAAGAGAGTTTAAATATTTACCTTAAAGCTTAGCTAAAACTCGTTAAGAGCATAAAAATGGTATATACCTACATTCCCCATGGCGATGAGTCCCTTATCAAACACAAATATCACTCCAAGGAATGTAAAGAACACACCAAATCCAGTCAAGCCTAATCCAATCTCTGCAACATTATAGATACCATTACATCGTCAAAATTCAACAAGATAAGTCTAGATTCTGGAATTTTCCAGGAATCAGTAATGAATACGAGTGCAAAATTACCAAAAACAAATCCGATTTGTGTGATAACAAACAAATCCGAAATCGAGAGAGCCGATCACTAACTAGTTCGTGATTACAAGTCGATACAAAGAGATTATCGAAACTTACTTTTTAGGTCATTCATTTCGAACGAAGAAGCCATTGAATCGACGAATTGAGCAATCAGAAACTCTAAAACGACGAATTCGAACAATTTTTCAGATCTGAGAAAGTGTAGTTTGATATCGAAAATCAAATATCTTCTTCTTCTTCTTCTTCGACGAACAAAAAAACTGCAAAATCAAAATCGATGGAGATTGATGAGTTGTGGTGGCGTCAAGTTAAACTTCCAGGAGAAGGAAATGAGTAAAAGCTTCGTCGTCTCCACGTCATCTTAACCGTGCCAGCTATATATAGATTTACAAAAAAAACCTCCCAACTATTAATTCTTTCGAATAATACCCCACAAGATTTCTATGCACCTCCATTAACATAAAGCATGCTTGCACTTTTAAAACCGTCGCTAGTCCACGGTGAAAAACAGATGGTAATAAACTAATAATTGTATGAAATGGAGCTAATTTGTGAAATGGACGAGATTGGGTAGATTTTGTAAGGAAAATAAAATACCTGACAGAAATTGGAGAAGTCAGAAAAAGGAGGATTATATATAGGAAGATATGAAGGCGAAGATGTAAAATGTTCAATCAAAAAGGCCCATAGAGGCCCATTAACGAAGCTAAAGTTGTTGCAGAATTAAGTTTTTTATTTTCTTAACTTATAATCCTTTTTCATCAAAACCAAAATCCAAAATTCAGAACATTTGCCTGACCGAAAATTAAAGGGACAAAGGTTATGGTGAATACCAAAATTGGTAAAATTACTTCTAAATATATACGATTAAGTGTAGGCTAGAGCTAACTCTAAATAAAACTGAATATTACAAAATTATCAAAGAGTCGATCGATCACACTTATACAAATTTAAAAGTTTCGGAAGCTTGAAAAAACATCGTCCCAAACGGAAAAAACCCGGTTCCGTTCCGGTTTATAAAAAAACAGACCCTTTCCGGTTTAGGTTCGAGTAAGCAAAGAAGACATATGAGCCGCCGAGAGTGTCTGAGCTCTCAAAGGCGGTCTGTTACCGCCAAGTCGCGGTGGTCTATCGCTCCCGGCGATAAAAACGTCGTGACCGCTTAGATTTCTCTCCGATGCTCCGCCGCATCCAGAGAATCGCCGACAGTGAGAATTCTCTCGTCGCTGCTTAAGCTTTGCGTTGAATGGATTCTCAGGTTTCGCGAGATCTTCTACGGATAGTGCTTCAGACAACGATGTGAACGATTGTGATTTGCCTTTGTAATGTTTCGATAATCCTCTCCTGCTATGGAAATTTCCAAAAATACATTTTGGGGTAAGATTTAAAATCTATCCAAAACATTTGGAACAAACTGAAAAATATAAGTTTTCAATTTTGTTTCCACTGAAGTCCCCAGAAATGAACTCCTTCTATAGCATACCTCTAAACTATAAGATTGTTAAGAAAACACCCTAATTGTTGGGTTTATTCTTGCAAGATCTACATTCAGGGGTTACAAAGGGAAATTTTTTATTCTTCTTACCTTGAAGAAGAAGAACTGCGACGGTCTGAATCATCAGGAGAGTTTGGAAAAGAAGAGGGAGAGTTAAAACCATCTTCTGCTTCCGCGTCTGCGTCTTGAACGTAATTTCCGCGTCTGCGTTCTTCACCTAACATAAGGGACTCCATTTGTTCTTGATAATGCATATTTTCTCCAAAGCTGCTTCTAATTTATACCGACTTTTTTTCTTTTAATGAATTTTGTATAATTGTCCCGTCCTAATTAAAACCAATTGATATATGTCAGTATATAATATATTTATAGTTCAACATGGAATTACGTAATGAATATTCGAATTAAAAACATTATCTAATGAGTTCTGTTTCTCAATTAACATGTCACGCCCATGAACATGGGTTCTGGTTTTGCGGTCTATATATAAATATAATGTGGGGATAAGATATTTTTGGTGGAAGATTGCACTCAATGATGACACGTGGAAAGAGAGGAGAAATGGACGGTGATTAGAAGCTTGTTTACGTGGTGGGTAGAAACAGATGGCACGAAGAACGAGGTCATCGAGAATCTCTGTGCAACGAATCTAACGATACGTGTCGAACTATGTTGAACAGATTTAGAGACTATGATTGATTAATGAACTTTATTTTATCTATTTATGGACCGTTTCCAAGGGCCATGCGCACATGGTCGCTTTACTCAACAATAAAATAACGTTGTGGCTTGTAAAAATCTACAAGATTGAATTAAAAAAAAATAAAAAAATGAAAGGACATTGAAAATATATAGTTCAGGCCTTCAGGGAATAGAACGGAAATAGAAAGTTTTCATCTACTCTGCCACTTCTTTTGCGATTTTTTTCCTAGCGTAAAACAAATTTACAATTTTCTATTGCTTTAAATTTTACTGGTAAAACACAACGAGCGTCGGAATTATTTGTTGTTTACTTTAAATGAGGACCCACTATCTATACCCTAAGAGTTATTAACAAAGCAAGTTTTGTGGGCTACCATAAAGTTTATTTGAATTGAAACTATAGCACAATAAACAAAGCAAGTTTTGTGGGCTACGAAAATGTTTATTTGATTTAAAACTATAACACAAATAAACAAAGCAAGTTTTGTGGGCTACGAAAATGTTTATTTAATTTAAAACTATAGCACGCTATGGCTATGTGTTGAGTTCCTGTCACTAAAACATTGGACATGAATCTCAAAATCTTATTGGATTCAATACATTTCGAAAGCAAGAGCGACCCAAATTTCAACATTTTCAAGATAAAGGTAAGTAGCGAACTCGAATAACCAAAGAGTTCACAATAAGGTCTATGGAGAAGCAAATACATGATCATCAGTTTCCTTTCCTACATTTCAATCAAAAGCAACTTTGAATTCACCATACGCTAAAGATAAATTACCAAGAAGAAAATTCTACGCTATTCCATTATCGGAAAACCGACTGTTTGGTATTTATCAATCTAGGGTTCATGATCAGTTCATGTGTCTAACAAATTATAGCAAAATACACATACTACCACCACATATTTCAGAGGCATCCTAATCTTTGTATACCTAGGGAAATGCACCTAGGAAAGAGATTCAATTTCACCAAGAAATCAGAAACTAGACATTGAAAACAACTAAAGACCAAAGGATTCACTAGCTCTAATTCACAATTAGCATAACAGATATTACAGAGTGTGGCATGGGATCGTCATTCATCAATGATTGTCATGAAGAGAAGATTATGGCTCAATCTTAATTCAACAAAAACAATCTCAATTTGGTAACAATTCAGAATCCAAACATAGAAAAGTAGAATAGATCCATCAATATCCAGAAGATAAACGCACAGATCAAACAATAAGACGGCGAAAACAGTAAAACTCAGAAAACCAAAAAGGCATTACACTGACTGGACCTTGAGACGAGATGAACCCGATCAATCCTTGTTCTTGAGGACGAGTTATTACTCTATTATCGGAATACCGATTGTTTGGTATTAGTCAATCTAGGGTTCATGATCAGTTCTTGTGTCTAACAAAGCATATCAAAATACACATACTACTACTTCATATTTCAACTGCATCATGATATTTGTATAACAAGGGAAATGCACCTAGGAAAGAGATTCAATTTCACCAAGAAATCAGAAACCAGACATTGAACACAACTAAAACCAAAGGATTTACATTCACCAACTCTAAATCACAGTGTGCATAACAGGGATTACAGTGAGTTGCATATAATCTCAATCAAACAATGTTGAGTTCGATAAATCTATCAACCATTTGTGTGTCATCATTCATCAATAAGATTATGGCTCAATCAAAACTCAACAAAATTACTCATAATTTGGTAAAAATTCATAAACCAAACAAAGAAAAGTAGCATAGATCCTTCAATCTCCAGAAGATAAACGCATAGATTCGAA
The DNA here is from genome assembly GCA_963576765.1 of Draba incana. Taxonomy (NCBI): domain Eukaryota; kingdom Viridiplantae; phylum Streptophyta; class Magnoliopsida; order Brassicales; family Brassicaceae; genus Draba; species Draba incana. Next base: position 1,449,427 of record OY755207.1, on the reverse strand, counting down.
ACATTCAAAAACAGAGAAAACATTCAAAAGGATTACACTAATTGGACCTGAGACGAAACGAAGAAGATCAATCCTTGTTCTTGAGCCTCTCAATTCGCTGGTTAAGACTCTCAACCTTCACAACCAAATTCGTAACCGAGAAGAGAATCCAATAGAACACAAGCGCAGCAGCAATCAAAAGCGCGTTTCTCTGAGATTTCATAATCGATTTCTGATGACGGAGATGCTCCGACGGTGTGCACGAATCTCCGTCGCACGAAGGCATCGTCTCGTACTTCCAGTATATATCCATCAACAGAAACAAACAAAACGGAACAATCGAGAGAAATGGTTTCAGAAGATTACGCGTTACGGCGACTAATCCTTTACGGAGTCCGTCGAGTCCCGGCATCGTCAATAGCACCACCATGATCGCTTCCGCCGCCGCTGCGTAACCTAAAACAACCCATTCGAGAGCCATTTTCACCGGATCTAGATCGGAGAATCAAAAGTTTAGATCTGAGTCTGTTCTTCGAAGCTTGGAATTTTTCAATTTTCCCTTTTTTTTTCATTAAAGGAAGATTTATAAAGGAACGTGCAACACGTGTCCCACGACGTATTAAATGGATGGAGATTTTTAAAATGGGCCATTAGTAAATATAGCCCAAATAATTACAAAAATTCAGATTTGTAACTGGACACTTTTTAAAATGGGCCGTTTCTTTAATGCCGGAAAAGGTTTAAGATTAACAGGATTAAGTAACGGCGTTAGAAGAAAGCCAAGAAATATACACACACAGCATTAAACGGAGTTAGGTGAGCCACGTGGATCAGATTGTGCTTTGTCTCCTAATCCAATCTCTTTCGAAGCATATATGCATTATAAATGCACACACATTAAAGATTTAAAGTGAGTATTAAGAAACAGAAAAAGCAAGTAAACAAAGAATCTCTCATCTCCGGCGAAAAAAAGCAGATTTGTATGGCAACCAGATCGAAGAGTTTTCAGTTGATCACCGGCGCAAAGAAGAACCTAATCAGCGCCGTTTTCACACGCGCCGCCGCCTCCGCCGCTGCTCGGTTCACTTCACGGTAATAAACACTGTCTTCCCTCTGTCTATTTTATTTTTAGAAATTATTTGATTTTTCCTTGAGCTTATATTGAAAAAATTTAAAATACATAGATGATGACAATATAGCATCTCGACTTTGACTATGATTATATAATGATATTGATATAAACATACCAGAGGTTTTTTTTTTTAAAGCGTCAAAACAACATATTAGAGATTTTTTTGTGTTTGATTATTTCTGTTTTGTGTATTATCGTTTGACTAGTTGGTCTAACCATTTTTTCATCTCCACTTTATTCATATTCAAGATACTCTACCTAGATCTAGAAAGTTCAGATATACGGAATTATAGGACTACGGATTCAGATGAAGTATATTTGTTTATTTCATATTTTCATTGTCATATATTGCTAATTTGAACAAAATGAATAAATCTGAAAAGAATCCTGTGATTTTCTGTACAAGTGTACATCTTCAAAGTTTTTAGTTAATTTTTTCATAGATATCACTCCGTTTTCTTTGAAAATAATTATATTCGTACAGAAAGCATAAATAAGTTATGTACATTGTACAGTTTACGAAAAATGGCATATGCCAATTGGCTTAAAAGGATAATACCATAACAAAATCCATTTCGGATTTGACACGTGACATATTTTCGTTTACTTTCGTACCCTTGATAATTAATTAACCTTTAACGTAGATTGATCGCACTTTTTCAATCGTGGCTGATTTTCTACTACTACAGTGAAGATTACGATAAGAATTGGACCGACAGATTTGAAGTTGTAATAAATTGATAGACACATCGACGATGACATTTTTGACATTACTTGATTTATATTTTATATTTTATATTTTTTAAAAGATTTTTTCGAGTCACTTTTTTAAGCATAACAAAACTTTCCATCTTTAATAATATACTAGGACCAGAGGAAAAGTCTTTTATCCCTCTTTGTAAGAAATCATTATTTTTTGGTTATTATGGGTATTTTATGGTGGCAATGTCTCACCTACCAAGGAACAATCTCCTACCCAACTGGAAAACAGTTTTTATTTCCATTAAATATAATAAAACTGATATTGAACATTTAAATATTTAATGTTTTTAACAATAGGAGTGGTCAATCCTCGGCGTATGACAAGAACGTGGAGAAAGAATTGCAGGCAAGTGCAGTAGCTGATGAAGTGATAAAGCCAGATTCTGATAAATATTGGTCTCCTCATCCTCAAACCGGAGTTTTCGGTCCCTCGACGATCGAGAACAGTCCCGCTGCTGACGCGGCTCGCCAGGACTCAGCGGTGCTTGAGGAGACTGCTTGGTTTCGTCCAACAAGTCTCGAGGACTCAGACAAGACCCAGCACGTTTAAGTCCTGGAGAAGATCTCCTCTCGTTTGTTTTTCTTTGCTAATGTAATGGTGTAATAAAATTATAAGTAGACAAAACTGTATGTCAAGTAATGTCCTGAAAAAACTTAAAGTTCCGTGATATGTTGGAACGTTTTATGACCTAGTTAAATCAATCTAAATGAAGTTTGGTTTTTAATTTTGCAAACTAAACCGGTTAACTAAGCCTAGACCCAACCAGAGATTAGACAAGACATCACCGGTTAATAGAATCTTCGAAGAAGAAACTCAATAATATGTGTCAGTTAATTAGAAAGATTCATAAATAAATCAAATAAACCAAAAAAACTCACTAAGACTAATAAAATAAGCTGGGACTAAATCAAAGTTACATAAAGCTTTCTCACGAGAGAAAATTATACACAAAGAACCAGTGGTATTATCGTTCTAACTCTTCACTGATCTGTACCGATGAGTAAACCAGAGTCTCCCTTCCCTACGACTAAAATTCCCTCAGAATCATCACATAATTAAAAAGCCTGATGGTTGCTCAAAAAGACCCATCACTCCAGAATTTAATTTAAAATCCCCTAGACGTGATTCTCAAACTACGAAAACCAGAGACAAGAAATGTTCTTGTACCTGTAGCTCTTGCTATCGATCTCTTCTTCTCTCGTTAAAGGCTTTCGTGGTTGGCTTTGATGGCGGTCTGTTTATCTTCTCGAGTAATCTGCTAAATACTAGTTTGACCGGTATGCAGGCCACGGTTGGTGGTCCTGGTAATACCCGTCTGTTAGAGAGCTCGTGTGTCCGGTCCCTTAAAGCCTTCATCCCGTTGTGTCCTTGTTCGCTGCTGAACGACGATAATGCCCTTGTCTTTTGACTAGCAGTTGCGCTCGTGTTCTTCAGCAACTTCCTTTGCTGCTGCTGCTGCGACTGCTTTCTCTCTCCAGGTGGTCGTGGAATTCGCAGTGAACTGTTTCTCCTCATCGAGTTATCATCATTACTCAAATTTCCCAAACCGAGTTTCTTAAACTGCGATTTTCTTCCCTGATCCACCAGAGAATGATCCTCATAATCGGCTTCGAGTGATGATGAGAATGGATGCATCCGTGGAACACGCGAATTACTCCTTCTTGCAGTCTTCCAAGCAGGGGGAAGTAGAAAGGGTTTTTCATGGTAAGTTGTTTCATTACCAAAGTAATCAACTGCCTGAAGACATGACTCGGACGAACCATCTGCTACGACTTCGATTTCGACTGGATGTCCAATTATTGCTCTGCCATTCAACTTACTCATAAGAGAGACAATTGGGACAGGCCCTTTCTTATAGCTTCCTCGCACTTCTAAATCCACATCGATCAATGGAGAATATGTCTTTCTTCCCAAATGTCGATGAGAAGCATCAAACTCCTGACCTAAACCGTCATTTTTTTCTTCCCATCGCTTCTTCGTACCAATCTGGCCTTCCCAAGGATCATCATCCCAGTCCAGCATGTCATGACTGAAGATGCTCTGACATCTGGATGCCACCATATTTGAGGGCTGATAATATTCATCACCTTGTCTGATCGTTCTGTCCCCGAACTGCCTTTCGCTGGGATCAGTGTCATCAGTTTCATCACTCATATCAGTTGCCCCGTTAAAATCTAATCCATACCCCATAGGCTTTTGGCCAAATGCCCTTCTCTTATACTCACAATATCCCCCATCTTCCAGACGATTACGATGCATCTCTCTCTTACGTGCAGACCTTCTTGGAAGATTCCGCATGTTTCTTTTTCCCTTGAGCTGCCACTTGGAAACCGTTCCAGCTTCATTGAGAGGATAAAGGTAAGAAGAGTCGCCAGAAATAGATGAATCATAATGATCTTCCTCACTACTCGTGCTTTCATCTTCTCCTGACATATGTCTACTAAAATCATTCCGCCCAGATCCTGGAAGGAGAAGAATTCAAACTCTAGTGAGTCATAAAAACTATGCAACACATAGATAACTGTGGTCTAAGCAACCAAAACGGTTAAATTTTCTAAAGTTCAGAGGCTTGACACCAATGCCAGACAAATAAGAATCAGATTTTTGCAAAAGTAGAAAACATGTATGTGTGTTTGATAAGAAACGAGCTTTAAGCTGTCGAGAAAACTTTCACCTGACAGCATGATGTCATCATCAGTATCCTCCTCCATTTCAGAAGACTCAGTTTCCGATTCAGAAGTCTCAGATTCAAAATCATCCAAAAATTCAGGAGGATCATATTCTGAAAGCGAATAGCGGCGAGAATCACTACCAGCAAAGGAGGAATGCATTGCCTCCCTGTGGCTTAGCAAACTCTCATGCAGGTCTAAAACATCATTAGATTCATTTGGTGTAAACATATATCTAGTCCTTTTAGCCTCCATTGTACCTCTAGTGTTCTCCTTTCCTGAAACAGAATTGCATAAGAATTTTATATCGAAAAGAACCAGAACCATCTTGGAATTACACACTTGGAAGTTTCCAAAACCATCTTACCGTGTGTATAACTAGGCCTCTCCATGCTTTGACCTCCGCTAGAAGACGCTGAGGAGTTGCTTCTGGCCAGAGACTTAAAGGAAGTATCAGGACCAGTGGAAGATAAAAACTTTCGCTTTGAAGAGGACGTTCTTAGTCCAAAGTCTTGCAAGCCTCTCATTCGAGGCACAGCCCCATCCTCACAACTTGGCTGATATTCCTCTTTATCTTTCAGCAAATGCACAACATTGTTAGGCCCTAGACTATCACTGGATTCTCGTGCCCCATTAGAGATATCATGAACCCTAGACATAACCATTCTCTCCTTATTTCCATCAAGAGAGTTATCTCTAGGCTTTTCACGGACTACATCCTCTTCTTTTTTCAGCATTTCCTTTTCAAGCTCAAGAGCATGGAGAATCGCATCTTCTCTACGAGCATACTTCTCTCTCTTTCGTATCGTCAACCCTTGCGAAGATTCCACCCTTTCGATGCAATCATCGAAATCGCCACACCGAAACGGCTTAACCCTCTTGGATTTCTCTAAATTGTACCAATCCCTTAGCAAAATCAAAAGATGAAACAACGATCTTTAACTTTCAGTATCAATCCCAAAAGAAAGCAAAGTCCATATAGATAAAAAGAAGAGACTTACACACTTGCATCTTCTCTTCCAAGAAGCTTCACTGGAGTTCCAGATCGTGGCGATGTGATATGCGTAGAGTCAAGATCTTCCTGACCTAGAATCTTCCCTGGCCACCATGAACCATTCCTTCTCCTAACCCACACAATCGAACCCACCGAGCATTCCGCCGCAGCAGGTCCTGGGCTTCCCATCCTTGTCTCTCTCTCTCAACACTCAAGATCACACTTTCTCTACAATATTTTTTCCAAAAACGATCCTCAAAAGTCTACCATTCTCCAAAAAACAAAACCAATTTCGTTAACGGTCACGTATTGATCTACCTCAAAATCAGCTCTGCGAATCCCGGCGGATCCAAGAACAACTGAAACAGACGGAAAGGAAGCAAGTGATTCCGGCGATGACTAAGCTTTCCATTCAGATTTGGAAAATTCCCTTAACCCTACGCTTTCCTCAGCTTTAGGTTAAACTTTCCTCTCTATCTCTCTCTCTCTCTAGTTTTCGCCGACTCTCTATAACCTAAACAAAGCGACGCTTCGTCTCTCTCTGAAAGTTCGTCGTTCTCGTCTCTCTCTCTCTCTCCTCTCCGTGACTCCGTTTCTCTTTCGCCTTCTCTCTCTCTCCTCCGGTTAGTGATTCATTGAATTTACACGCGCTCCCGAAAAGCGCGTGTTTTCTACGTTACCGAATCATAAGCCCATTTACGAATTCAATCCATGGGCTTTTTGTATTTTAGGCCCATTGTAATACATTTCTAATTAGTTAGATATTTTAAAATTCAAAATTTACGCCCCAACGGTCATTTTCGATTAGAGGGGAATTAGGGTTCGCCTAATAATGTATAAATACCCTTCTTCTTCGGATCTTTAGACTCATAGCAGAAACTTCTCGTTTTTTCAACTGTCATTTTTTCCCCACCAATCAGATTTCTTCTTCTTCTTCTTCAACGTTTTGCAGCGATGGATTTCGATAGTCTTGCGAGAAGAGATCTTCAGTTTTTCTGTAAGAGGAACAAAATCCCAGCCAATATGACCAATATCGCCATGGCTGATGCTCTCAAAGCTCTTGAGATTGTAAGTTCGCGAATCTCATTTCTCTCAATTTTTTGTTGTGAATCGAACAAATTCGTTTTCCTTTTTTCTCGTCTTATGAGTATCATGCAAATGATTTGAGATCGAATCTTATAGATTTATCAGTTTCTGGGAAAATAATCACTGAAATTTCTTGGAAGTTTGGAGATGTTTGTTGGATTATTTGATACTGCGAATTTGAATCGGAACATTTCTCTGAATGGGTTTAGATTAGGCTAAGTCGATTCTGTTAAGTCCAGTGATTTCATCGGGATCGTATCGAAGATCTGCTAAATCGAACAAGATTGAATCCATTTTTGCTTGTAGATTTGTCTCGATTTTCCGGATCTTGTTATTCGTGTGTATATCTGACCATTGTGAATTGATAGGTTGAAGGTATTGATGACTTCATGAACCAGTCTCCAACAAGTGTAGCAAAGAACTTGCCGAGTGCTGCTCGAACTGCAGCAAGAACGACTCGAAAGGCGACGAAAGATGAGACTGAGTCATCAGAATTGGTGACTCGTTCTTGCTATGTGACGAGTAAGTCTCTAGCTGGAGAAATGGAGCAAGAGAACCGAAACACGAACGTGCTACCTCAAAGCCGTAGAAGATCAGTAGCTACCTCGGTTGCTATGAAGTTGGAGGTTACAGATATGGAGCCTGAAGCTAAAACTCCAGCAGTTAAAAGCTCGAGAAGGGTGCAAGTAGCTGCTTCTTCCAAGAAGGAAGAGTCGGTCCAGCGAGTGTATAGTACTCGAAGGTCAGTCAAGTTGCTAGAAGAATACATGGCTGATCTGAGTTTGAAGACTAAGGAATCCATAAATGTACCTAAGACAAAGAATGAAGATGTTGAAAAGGAAGATTCACTAGCAGGTATGCAGAACAGATGAAATGCTATGTTCTTTATTTATGAGTTGTGTTAGTCTATAATGAGTTTGTAATCAAGTTTGGTTTGTAATGTGCAGGTTCCAAGTTCCAGGAGAAAACCGAGGAGGCTGAAGTTATCTCGGTGATGGATTTAAATGATTCATTAGAGAATGAATGGGATGGTTCGACGAATGATCCAGATCTTGATATATTATATGGTGATCTTGGTGATACCACTTTCTTTGATGCAAACACCACTAAAGAACAGCTGAATGGAATTGGTATACACACAAAGCATACTTATCAATGTTGTTAACTATAGCTTTTTTCTTGTTTGCATTTATTGATTATCCTTGGGGGTTTCTATGCAGAGTCCAACACGGTTCCGGCTTCCGATAGTTTTGTTTTAGTCAAAGAAGAAGAGACATTGCCGCAAGGGGATGATTTTGTAGTTGTAGACCATGCTGCTTCTACTACTACTAACATTGTGGCTTGCAACAAAGAATCAGAGTCTGAGCAAATGAAGAATGATTCTGAAACTGAATCAGAGGAAACCGAATACGAAACTGATCCATGGGAGGATGATGATTCTGGTGTTGTTGTTGATGACTCAAACATAGAGGTTTTGGAGTCTAAAGTCTCTGCTAGTGATAATGTGAGCAAGGTAGACTCTGTCCCAACAGTTCTGATTGCTGATGAACCAAAAGAACTCGACTCTGAAGAAAGCGAGCCAGAGGAAGAAGAGATTTGTGTGTCTGATGAACTGATTGATGATAATGAATCAGAGGTGTCTCAAGTTTCAGACATGAAGAAGGCTCAAGCTTCTCTTCCCCCTCGTGCTGAGAAAGAACACGAAGAAGACAGCGATGGATGGGATTCCGATTTTGATATAAATGAGATAGACGGAAACTGTTTCGGATCTGAAGAATTGGATGGTTCGGAATCAGAAGAGTCTCCTGTTTCAGACAAGAAGAAGACTCCAGTTACTCCATTTGAGGCAGAATCAATGGCTCTTGTTGTAGACAAGAACAAGGAGAATGTTGAGGAGGAGATGGTTCTTGACAACAATGGCGAGAGAAAAGCAGAGGCCGAGGCAATGAAGAACGAAGAAGAGAGGCTTAAAGACGTAAGCATGAGGCAACTAATGAAGATGGTGAAAGAACTTGATCTTAAGAGCAAGAGCAGGCCACAACACAAGTACTTAGAGTAGAGAAGAAACTCTTATTATAAGTCCCTTTTTGAAATCTTTACCTTTTCTCTCTGGGAAAAACACAAATTGTTGTTTTCTTTTGTTTCCTTAGATTGTTCTGTTTTTCTTCTTTTGAGAAAACACAAACAGAAATTTTAATCAAATCTTTTCTATTTTTAATTTCACTCCCAAGTACTTTATACTTTCCTGAAATCACATGAGATTTTGCAGACTAAACATTTTCTTCAATCAGAATATACAATAAAGCTCCAATGTCATATCATGCAAAAAGGGAGCCTAACTGATGCTAACATTAAACTTTCAGAAGCAGAACCATGTGAAGAACAAAAAGAGAAAAAAGAAAGACACTTCCATTACAAAAGCCTTCAGGAATTTTGATTAACACCATATGAGAAGCCAAGAAGAAGACTTTGGCCATGGTTCAAAAGTATATATATAATGGTGGAGAGAGATACACCATGAGATTGATTTAATTCACCTAGTCGGTTTCTTTTTTTTTTGTGTGCAAATGGAGTGAGTTAAAAGGACGGACCAACCGATGAGTAACCAGCGGCTTTAACCTCTTTGAGTGTAGAAGATAACCAGTCTAAGCCTTCATAGAGCCCATCTCCTTGAAGAGCACATGTGCCTTGTATATGCCATTTCCTGTTCTTGAGATCTAATAAGCCAAGCCCTTCACATACTTCTCGTGGAGACATGGCTCCTCTCTGAAATTCAGACATAACTTGAGAATCAGAGTGAGATAAAATTTCAATGAAGGAAAAGCTTAAGCTTTGACATTTTACCATGTCTTGTTTGTTTGCAAACACTAGAATGATACTGTTGAGCATGAATGGGTCTTTTATGATGTCCTGAAGATATATCAATTAATAGAGGTTAGAAACTCTGCACATTAACTAATTATTACCCAAAGCCTTGTGCAATTTATCTAAAGGTACTGTGTAACCTGAAATTCTTGCTTCGCTTTACCAATTCTCTCTCGGTCCAAGGAATCTACCACGTATATCTACAAGTGCATCGTCCAGTCGAAATCAGAGAGTATTCCAAAACAACATGAGGAAATAATCTACTTAACAGATCTCCGCTGAAGAATCAGAGACCGGAAATGAAGTATTATTGACTTACAAGTCCGTCGGTATTATTGAAGTAATGCCTCCACAAGGGCCTTAGCTTTTCTTGACCACCAACATCCCAAACTGTGAACATGACATTCTTGTACTGAACTTTCTCAACATTGAAACCTGAGTAAGAAAGTTCAAATCCTCATCAAACCAGCAAAACTATCCGGTATCACTAACGCAGAAGTACATGGTGAATATGGCAAGAACATAGATTGTGCAAAGTTGCAAGGGTAAACCACAAATAGCGCAGAGCGGGAATCTGAACCTACCGATTGTGGGAACAGTTGAGAGAACTTCTCCGATGTGCAGCTTGTACAGTATCGTTGTTTTGCCAGCCGCATCCAACCCCAGCATAACAACCTGACACCTCCAAGTGAAAACACAAACAAGATCATCACCAAAACTGATCAATATATTATTCATCATATTGTACATAGTGAGTTAGTTAACCAAGCAACCTAGATTAGTCAAAAATGAAGAAGAACACAAAATCTGAAGTAGCTCAAATTTTTTTAGCACTAAACCATTACACATTCGATTCGAAATAGATGCAATAACAACAAAATCAGCTATGTTAACAGGACTCATTCGTTTCTTCTATATCTATCGATTCCGAATCAATTTAGGGCAAAAAAAGCAACAATCAGTGATTCAATTCAAACACCAATCATGATTTTCCTCAGAAGATAGCATCAAATCACAAGAATAATAATCCTTCAAATCACGAATTTGTTGAAGTACGACCCAACAGGTTAATACGGATTCAGTCAAAAAAAGGGAAGAAGACAAAGTAAACCGATGGAAACAAAATCAAAGAGAAGAAGATCGAGAGAAGTACCCTCATCTCTTGGTTGCCGAAGAAAGTATCGAAGAGCTTACGAAAAGTTTGACCCATGTCAACACGCAAAACCTAAAACCTCCACAAAATCACTCTAATCTTATCGTCACGAAACAGAAGAGAGATTGAAGGAAACAGAGAGAATTATACGGAAGGAAGATGATCGATTTCGAGGAATCAAAAGAGTTTTTTTTTTTCCCGAGAAAGAGAGGAAAGGTAGCGTTCTCGGTACAATGGATTCCCCAGAGATGTATTAAGATTCCATTTTAATTCCGGTTTACAAAATAAAATCAATTAAGACCGGTTTAATATAGAACATACGATAGACATTTTAAATTTCTTTCATTAGGGAAATCTGATTTTTTTTTTTTTTCGTAGCAACAAACGAAGAAGGAATACTACTAGAGAATAAAATTGTAATGTAGAGATCTAAAACTTTTCTATTTTCTATTTATGAAATTAAGAGGCTCTACAAGAAAAAAAAAACTATTTGAAGCCTTGGTTGGTTTTGCTATAGAAAAATAATCAGATTTCTTCATGAATAAATGATTTCTTAAGAATCAGCCATTTCGTCTTGAATCTCATTTGGAGCGATAAGACCAGGAATCGAAAGCATGATTTGTCTCTGTATCTCCACTTGAGCAGCAGCTTCCTCAGCAAATAAATCTTTGTTATCCTGCGATATAAAAAGAGAGTTTTGAATGAAATGTTTATTTAGAAGACACCATCAATTTTGTAGTTGATTCTTATTATTGTACCTGAGCAGAAAATTCCTTGGACTGTATTAGAAAGTCGCGTATGTTATTCTTAAATCTGATGGGGTCCCTTTTCGACTCGAAGAGTCCATCCACAAATTGTGTCACCTGTTTTGTTGTAATTTCATTAGAGAATCAGATTGAAGAAACAAATCCTCTGGTTTAGGTTAGTTAGTTAAGTTACCTCTGATGTAGACATGTTTGGGAATGATGAACTTAGAAGCTTGATGGTGTATTCACGGATAAAAGCGGCATTACTTGGATACGGATGTTGTACCGTTGTGGTATCCCACAAAGGTTCAGTCAAAGAATTGCTCTCAACCTGATAAAGTTTATAATCAATCTCCCTTAAATCCACAGAAACTAAGCAAACGGTAGATTCATATATGTAATAAAATGTATATTTACCAGTGAAAATAGATGTTGTAGCACCAACACATGCGACTTGAACCCAGGCTTATGGAAGGTATCGGTCAAGACGGCAAATATTTCTTGCTCGATTTGCATGAAGTATGTACGGTAAAATTGGTTACAGAAGTCAGATTTCTGTTAGATAAGAGAGGAAAAACATGTTAGATAAATCAGGCGCATAATGCTTACAACTAAAGGTAACGGACGAGAGGGAAATTCCAAAAACCTGAAACTTTTTCAGCATCTCGAGCAAGAGGATAAGTCCAGTTTCAGCGATGTTTCTTTCGGTATGCCTAAATGCCCATATAACTGAATCCATCACTAGCTTCAGTTGCTGTATGATTAAGAGAAGAGGCACAAAGAAGACAAGAAAAGATCAGGGATCACTAGAAAACTATCAATACAGAAAACGATAATAGGTTTTTGAGATCACACAAAGAATACTAAATGCAAGACCATAATCACCAACCTCACTTGAAAACTGTGTCAAGGCACGGAAACAATACGTAGCAATAGCCCGAAGTAACGAGAAGAACTTGAGGCGGTGCTCTGGATAATCTTCAAAATTCTTAGTAATCATCTACATAAAAAAAGATGAAAAAATGAATTGACCTTCACTTCCATGTATGCATAAATACCGAATGTGAATTAAGATAACCATGTGGGAAGTATTTTCCATGAACAACAGAATATGTTACCTCCAAAGTGCACTGGAAAACAGCTTCAAAAATGTGAGGCACCTCATCTTGCATTGAGGCCTTATACCTACACAAACACATAAACAAGTTGCTGGCTTAGAATGTAGTAGATTTCCAAGTTACATCTTGCGGTAAGACTTATTTTGAGATTTTACACTACCGACACATTTATGCATCAACCAGTTCAAATCATTCATGATGAATACTAAAAATATCCTCAAATTTCAGAGCGTAAACTGACGAGACATACTTGTTTATTATCGTCGCAAAGAGTGATAGAACTTCTGATTCCCTTGCATCAGGAACATTTCTAGCATAGTCACCAAGTACAGGATCCATCATTGGTGGAACAAATTGTTTTCCAATGTGTGGCTGGTAATCAGCTTTGTCTAAAAACGTTTCTATCAGCTTCAAGATTTCCCTTTTAACAGATCTGTTCCGTGAAGCAAAAATATGTATTATTATTCTTATTCAAGTTTGTAATAGAATCAAAATCTACCTTATATATATAACCGTCCTACCTTAGAAGTTTAACAACAGATGTCCTCGAAGCATATGGACCACCATCAGCAATGTTGCTTGACACGAGTTCACTATACATTCTGGTGCATAAGAGGAATAAAATAATCAGTTGTTACTAAGTTATGTCAAAACAAACAGAGAGAGTGCCTCATAACTCTTAAGTCTTAACTGAAATATAACTATTGTATGAAGAATGTACCTGTAAACATTCAGCATATCCAAGAAGATCAACGAAATTTGAGATAAGAAGTGTGTTCCTAATGAAGTTGCAACGCTCGTATTTGTCTGCACACAAATTAAAGTTACACAATGCATTCAAAACAACCATAGGGAATAGTATTAAATTACAACAGACCAAGCTCTAGAAGATCGATAAGAAAATATACGGAAGTAAGATGTCAGACCTGAAGGATATTTAGCACCGTACGTATCACATTTGGGTCCTTGAGTATATCTGCACTCTGACGTGCTTGTCCTATGATTTCTGCCCATTTCTACAATGTAGGAAAAAAGAAAACTTTAGCCAAGCTATGGCAAACACAATCTGAGCAATACCCTTTTACCTAGCATACCTCATTCGGGAGAGCCATCAGCCTCTGGAGGTATTCACCCCTCTTCTGAGGATCTGATTCTGCTTGGATCATACTACCAACCTGGAAATTAGAGATACAGAAACCGTGAGATCACGACAAGAAATAGTTATCTTTTCATAAAAGAGACAACTGAAAATACATACAGATTCATAAAATGTGTGAATCTGATGAGGCTCAAGATCTCTAACAGTTGTAGCAAGGCCTGATAAAAGCTCAGATACAAATGGCTCACTTTCTCCAACCTGGAAAGCACATAAGACCTCAATTTAGATGGTAAAGGAATAATTAGAAGATGTATTAAACAGACCAGCACATACCTGAACAACAACGAATTTGCGCTTGCATTTCTGAACAATTTTTAAGAATGTATCACAAGCCATGTCCTGAAAGAAAGACGTAAGATATTTGCTTGAGCATTAGATAACTCAGACCACATGGATTGCAACGAAGTAATCAAAAACTTTTTATGAATGTTCAGATGTAATATATGATGGTACAATCGGTTAAAACCAAGAAACAGTAATTCCTGAAGGAATTCTATAAGTCTGACTTGAATATGAGAAGAATTACCTGAACACCAGGATGCGTCTCATGCATGAATTCAAACAACTTATGAATAACTGTCTTCAGAAACTTCCAATGGGCCCTTAAGAATCTTGAATATTGTCCAACTACATACCTGAAGCGAAAAGAACACAATGGTCAAATAATTAAACGAATCATGCATGAAAAAAAGCCAAGTTTTCGGATAAAATAGTGCTAGCAAGAAATAAGTGTTCCACTTCTACTGAAAATCTCAAGCTACATTAGTACCAACTATCCAAGCCCATAACAATAACAAAATGTATCAGTTTCAATATTAGAATCTATGATGTAGAAACAAACTCACATGATGTTGCTGGCAATAACAGCTTTATTGTCTTTTCCCTTGATAACTTCACATAAACTTAACAAATCACGTATAACCATCACCAGAAATCTGTTTTCCTGCAAAACATGGAGTTCAGATGTATCACTGACGGAAATAAAATTCGCAAAACAATGGCATAATCTGACCATAAATCAAGTGGAGATCTTACCTGTTCTACTCCCATGGAACCAGAAATAGACCCAATAGCCCAGCATAGAGTATTCAGATTGTTCCAACCCCATTCCTCAACGCTTAACTGTTTGCTTAGCTTACTCAACATCTATGAAGGAACAAGAAAAAGTCGACATCAAGATCAGCCAAGTCTATAACCTTACAAGATACAGCTATAACCTTACACTTCTACATTTATATTGTAGAAATTAGGGATACTCTATTGATCCTCTCCTCAAAACAGTGGGATACCTTTCTAAGGAACCACAATTCAACATAATCTACCGAATACTAATACTCAATATATTACACAGCATATTCAACCATTAGTACGCATATACTATCATAGAGACATAAAAGTAAATTTTGAAAACTGAATCATTATACAGAAATAAGAATAATCTGGCATCCCTTCTAATACGTACCTGCCGTTCGGTATCATCATGATCAAGGTTTGAGAGGTAGATTAATGTCTCCCGCATGATCTGCAATGATGTAAATATGAAAGGTTATACCATATTAATGAAGCCCAAAACTAGGATCTATATAGATAGAACTTCCTTCTGACTATATTCTACTGCACAATTGGCACCTTATACTGGAGAAGAACGTCGTTATCCTTCATTGTCTCACGGACAATGTTCCCATTTTCGTCCTCAACAATTAGCACTTCTTCAGGCTTAGCCATGCGACTAACCATGAGCCCCCTCAGTTTTGACATTGGACCAGCATAAAGTTTTTGCCGCTCGGTGGGTTCAGATTTGACACCATCAACCGTACGAGGAAGGATATTCATTTTACACAAGGCAAATAAGGCCCCAGGTAAGTAGCCACACAAAGCAGGTTTAACAAGTACAATACGCAGTCCTAATTTCCATCTTGTAAAAGAACATAAAGAAGTCTTACTTTCAATCCAAACAGACTTGGAGTTAGTGCTGGGTGACCAATTTGATGACCCAACCCAAACAACTCCGAAACTAATGAAATCCAGTAGTCCAAGCAAACCTGTTCATTCGTAACCACGCAAAAGATATCAATATCCAAATAACACGAGGCCATTCCTATTATCAATAAAGAAAAACATAATTGAAACCTAAAACTGCATAGTATAACTATGGTAATGCCCATACCTTAAATACTTCAGTGTCATCAACATATGATATGCTAATGAGATATTCCAGACCCGCAAGTAATATGGAAATATTTTCGGGAGCAGATTCAAGGATGTGTATGTGTATCTGCAAACGAAGAACATAGAGCACATTACTATGATTGAATGCATAAATGCAAACCATCATCCTCGGTTACTTATCTAAAGCCTAAACTCCCCTAAAAAAACACACATAACATACTTATGCGAAAAAATGAGAAAATTACCTTGAAAAACGAAGTGAAAAAAAGTGCCAAGTTCTGGGTAAAAGCCTAGAAATAAAGAAGATATACAGTTATTATCTCGAAAGGTTACAGAAAAAATGAGATTTCGGTAACGTAATTGCAAATAAAAAACTTACCTGTTCTTCACTACTTCCATTTGAATATGCCTCCGGGATATTTAAATTTAAAGGAAGAATTGCCTACAGACATGAAAACAATTATGGGCATCAATCAAGAAGCCAAAGTAACATGAAAGTCTAACTGTTAGACTAAAGAACCAATAAACCAGATAACTAAAAAACAAAGATAACCAGCACTACCTGCAACTGATTCATGAAAATGTTGTACATTATGACATACTGCAAGTTGTAGTTGTCACCAAAATTAAGAGCTGCAACCTGCAAGGCAAAAACAAGTAATTAGAATCAGTATTAGATAATGACACTAAAATAGTGATGACAGGAAAATCTGAAATATAAACCAGCATACCTCTGAAAGGCATTGAAGAGCAAGATTCCTATATGCTGGGAGTGGGAAGAATTTAAGGAGGGTCTCGAGCTAAAAAAACAGATCAATAATGAGGATAGTGTGATTATGAAACTTGTTAACCTATCTTATTCCATTATCTCAAATATATTACCAGGGGAGACTCAAAAATATAGCCTAACGGAATCCAAGAAAGATAGGCATGCAATGCAGAGAGTGTTGCACGTATAAGCTCTTGTCTTTGGGAAGCCGAGAGAACATATAGGCATAATTCATGAATAAGTTGAAACTCGCTGCACATCAGAAGCAGATCAAATGAGTTAAGGCAAGATATTTGAACATAGTTCGTTCTTGGTTATGCTTAATTCTAAAACGTAAACATCCTGAAAAGTTCTAACTTGCCTGTTTAAAGACTCTTTCAGCTCTTTAATCTTTTGCTTAGTCATCTCTCCTTTTGAGAAATCAAAAACCTCTTCACTTAGGAGCTAAAGAAAAAGAAGAATTGTTAATAAAGTTCATCATGAACTTAATGCAAAGGCACTTAGACTGTACTTACTTTCAATATAGCCATGCAATTCTCACAGATAGTTTCACTAGTTTTAGCAGCATTCACTAGATCCGGAATAAAGCTTCTCCACTTTCCAGGCCACTCTTGTTTAACAATCTGTACATGCATCACAATTTATGTTATTCCCAAAGACTAAACCTCTTCACTTTTTTCAAACAAAATATTGAGGAGTAAGCATATATCTCTATCAGTAACAGGAAATCCTGAAGATACCTGAACCAGGGTGACATTTAACTTGTTGACATAAAGCCTTTCCGCTCTGAAAGATGCTTTGTCCCTTGAGAGCTAAACGGTAAATTCATTATCAAAACAATTCAGTTAACCTATCATCATAATCCTAACCAAAAATCCAACCTAATGCCTGTCAAATATATATACCTGCACAATGACTTCAGATATGTAGTTTTTCATTCCATCGCGTTGTTCAACTGGCAACGCATTCCACCTATACTTTATTACACCTTCTAGCACCTGAAACGTGAATCCATAAGAATTTTTCCATTAGCAAGCGCCTCAAAACATATATTGTAGTTTAATAATACAACATAAGCGAACACTGAGACATACCTGAAGGGCAAAATATTTGGTATGCATACTCCTGGTGGTCTGTAGAATGTGAACCACTTGAAGCCAAGTATCAGGATTAGCTTTCAAATCCCGCAAGATATTATCCGCCGCAGCTCTCTGAAAGATTATTTTCAGAAAACCATTATTATCTCATTGAATACACAGATGCAAAAACTTAGTTGCTAAACTAAAGCAATGAACAGATAGTAACCCACTACACCAAAAGCACCAAAAACAAAAATCAAAAATTAACCAGAAATCATCAAATTAATTCGCGACCTTTCAAGCAATAATCAAAAGACTAACTCGAATCGAATACTACTTAACCCTAGGATTCCTCTATTGCAAAACGCAAACGCCCAAATCGAAAAAACGCGCATTAACAAGACCGCATAATGATGGATTTTACTCGTTTATAGTTCAAATTCTCGAAGAAGCCATGAACAATCGACTTACTTCTTCCTTAGATCCAGTAGCGTAAAACGCCTCAACAGTAGCATCGAGTAAACCGACGTCAATCGGCTGACTCAAGTCTCTTAACTTCTCAGCAGACATGGCGGAGACGATTTCGCAAATTCCAGAAGTTTCCGAAGAAGAGATTCGAAGACGAGAGTGAATCAATGGAGGAAAACCCTAAAGAGATTGGGAAAAATTGAATTTGCAGAGAAAGAGGGAGGGAGGAAGGAGAGGCAGTTTAAATATTGGGAGGTTTTTGAAAGCCAGCTTTAGATTGACGCAGGGAAAGGAATGACTTACAATTTTGTTTTCTTCTGAAATTAACTTATTTCTTAGTATATTTTTTCCGTTGACCGCCAAAGGTTTGTAATGTACAGTGTACGCTATTCAGAGATTTACTTGGAATTATATTAGGTTTGGAATGGACTTATTGTAAGAAAAAAAAACACTTTATTTTCTAAATCTTTTTTAAGAAAAAATTTACTTAATGATGATGATGATGTGAATTTACTTAATTAATATTTTAATTAACCTTTGACTATTTAAACCTTTCATGATGTTCAGAGGTAGAGTTTATTTTGTAAATAATGTCACTAGCTTTAGTGTTTTTGCATCTGTATTGAACTACTATATGCTATTGGTTTATGATTTAGGATACAACTATTCATCATAAATTTTCCAAAATCATTTCAATATCAATACAAAGGATTAGCTTTGAATCCTTTTAAATAAATTCAACAAGTCATACTGAAAAATGTTTCATTTGAAATCGATTGTTCGAATTTTAAAATTGTTCGAGACAGCTAGATTTCTTTCATGGTATGCAGACTAAGTCCATTTCCATGGACATAAGCTCATTACTGATTAGCTTTTATTTTCTTGGTATGCACACTGAGTCCAATTTCTATAGACATAAGCTCATCACATAGTAGTTAAATGCATATGGGATTTGTATCTTATCAAACTCATCCGATTCGGACGGATGATGCTGCAACTTTTGTATGTGAATCCATTTGTTTTGATATACCCCATAAACTTACACCTCTTGCACACATGTACTCCGCATGGGTCACTAAGGTAAAACAATCTTTCCTTCAAACTGAGAGCATCACCATAAGAGATTAGAGTATCCCATTCCATCTCCCAAAAGTGTTGACCACCATAATTAGATCTCCCCTGACGAGGTTGTCTAGTGAGTTTCTCTATAGTACCTCGTGCATGTGACTGTATCTTATCTTCAACCAAGTGCGTCAACCTCTGGTAGTAAACAAGTCAAATAAATATTAAAGAAGTGATGGGTCTCCCAGTGCGACCGCCGTACATCTTTCCAAGTCTATCCCCCAGATATACTTAAAAGGCAATATTCTGATGTTATCCAACTATAAAACACTTTCAATAGCAATCAACTAACTATTACTTAGCATGAAATTTTAAAAGCACTTATCAAGCAATCTTAGTGATGTTTACTTTATTTAGATCAAGTAGCATGAAATTTTAAAGCACTTATCCAGCTATAGAAAATACTTTCAATATCACTCTAACTACCTTTTAAGAAATTTTACTACACTTATCATATAATCTTCAGATGTTATCAAGCCTTCTAACTAACTATTACTTTATTTAGACCAAGTAGTAGAGTGGGGTTTACTTACCGTCACTTTTGTATAAGGGACCAAACTTCATCTTTCATGACCAAGAGAGCCATTCTCTTACCCACGAGACACTTCAACTGTCTAATGGTCATACGGGATGGAATGGAGTGTGGGTTGATGACAACATCAAGGGTGAGGCTTCCAATGTACAAGTCAAATATTTAGCCATGAAAAATTATCGAATTATCGCATTCGAATAAGATCGAATTTGGAGAAAAATAATAACAGATTTAGTAATTTGTTAGCGAATGAAGTTTATCTTTATGAAATGGCCTTGTGTAGTCTAGTTGTTAATTGTTGTAAGTTAAATAAATAAATCAAATTACATGGATGTAACATAAGTAAATTACTCATATCCCTAATTCCACTAATTCCTTTAGTAAGACAATGATTATCCACTTTGGTACAAGGGAGAAGGATAACTAAAATGAGAACAATCTTGTTGTACACTGTAATGATCATTGATTAAGGTAGTGCAGGTAGAAGAAAACTCAAATATAGAAATTTTAATTTAAACAAAGAAAAAGATCTTCCATATCATATCAAATATATCTGAATGAGATGTTTTTCCAAAACAGATATATACTACCATAAGAGAAGTTAATCACTGATAGTGAAAAACCAAACAAAATAAAGATTTCTAATGTCTCAAAACAACAAACTTAATAAGTGATAGGTATTTCCAAATCTTTCATGTAGTATTTCCAAATCTTTCACCTGAAAGATCTTACCAACAGTAACCTCAGCAGTAACATCTTCACCATCAGCCTTTACTCCTTTACCTTGCCTCCTTCCAGCCAAGTAGGAATCATTCTCGAGCTTCTCCACTCGCTTTGTTAAAGCCTCAAATGGGAGGCCATCCAAAAACAAAGTTTGCATATACTCGGCGAAATATTGAACTCCTCCACAACCAAGAACTAGCTTCGTAACCTGCAAAAAAAAGTCATCTTTCAATCGGAAAATGTTTTCTCAAGTCTAGTTCTTGGTCTCCTTCTTCTTCCCGTGATCCTTGTTACTTTTTCTTCCTTGATAAACAACTAAGGATGAAGGAGTTGAATACATTCTATTATGAAATGCAAATGGAGAAGGAAAACAATTCGACGCAAACAACGGCTTCTTTGCAAGCATGGTCATCACTTCTCTTCCCTGAAAGAGAATCAAAGTCAAATAAATATCAAAGAAGTGATGGGTCTCCTAGTGCAACCGTCGTACATCTTCTCAAGTCTATCCCGTGATATTCACACTTAAAAAGCAATATTCTAATGTTATCCAACTACAAAAACACTTTCAATATCAATCAACTAACTATTACTTAGCAGGGAATTTTAAAAGCACTTATCAAGCAATCTTAGTGATGTTTACTTTATTTAGATCAAGTAGCATGGAATTTTAATGCACTTATCCAGCTACAGAAAACACTTTCAATATCACTCTAACTAACTATTTAAAAAATTTACAGCACTTATCAAATAATCTTCAGATTTTATCAAGCACTCTAACTAACTATAACTTTATTTAGACCAAGTTGTAGAGTGGGGGAGGTTTACTTACCGTCACTTCTGTACAAGGGACCAAACTTCTTCTTTCATGACCAAGAGAGTCGTTCTTACCCACGAGACACTCCAACTATCCAATGGTCATACCAGATGGAATGGAGTGTGTGTTGATGATAATTTCAGGGGAGATGTTTCCAATGTACAAGTCAAAAGATTTAGCCATGAAAAGTTATCGAATTATCGCATCAGAGTAAGATCGAGTTTCAATAAAAATAATAACATATTTAGTTATTTGTTAGGGAATAAGGTTATCTACGGAAAACATCGTCAAAATCACTTCTCTACCAATATCTTTCTCGAAAGCGAATATGATTATGTAATAATCTGATTTCCAAAAATTTTGTATAACAACTTTGTCTATATAAATCAATGTTTAGTCAAAAAAATGTTTCATTTGAAATATTCATTTTACCAAAGCACCAGGATTTAGGCCATAGCGAGCCCAATAGTAGCCCATTAGTCATCGATCCAGGCGAATCATGTAAACGTAAAACGAAGCTTATAGAACCCAAAGCGGTGCGTTTAGTCATCGTCTATCTGTTCCTTGTTTCGCCATCGAAATCAAAATTAGCCAAAGGTATACTCCGAGAGAGAGAGACGATGGCTTTGACGGTGGCGAAGAGTGCGTTGGAAGCGATTAGAGAGAAAGGTCTCGGCGGTTTCCTCAGGATGATCCGTGAAGAAGGCTTCATGTTAGTTCTTCTCCATTTTTCCTTATCGATTCTCTCGTCTTCTTCCTTGGATTTGATTTGTCAGATCCGTAAAATCTGGCAACAAAATAATCTTCCATTTTCTTTGAAGATTCTAGTTGAACACATGATATTTTCTCTGCCTATAAGTTGTTTGCAATGAATGTTTATCATATCTTCCAATTTTTGTTTCACCCAAATGAATTAAAACTTTGTGTTTTGGTGAGCATCAATTTTGGTCGTGATGGTGAATTCTTGAAATTAGCTCAAATTTTTGTTGGTTGCTTATAGTTTTAAGATTTGATTGTATTCATTTCCCAGAGGCGAAGACATTTTCTAATTGCTTATTTCGTTTTTCTTCTTCTTATGACAGGAGATGCCTACCAGATGGGAACCTCTTGTAAGTATCTATCTTTGATATTTAGTGATTAGTGTTTCATTTCTCTAGGGATTATGTATATGATTCAAGTATTTGTTTCAAGAATCTCCTTAGTAGGCTCTTGCCATTTTCTTATATGTGGCATGAGCAAACAGACCTCACCAATTTTTGAACTGTTTACTAGTACTACTCTTCAACTCGAACGCCTGATTTTGACATAATTCTGTCAATTCCCTCATAGAAGTAACGTAAATTGACCTGAGGCTCAATAATGAAGAACGATGTGTGAAATCTTGGAAATGGTCAAGTTACATGTTTGAAGGAATTGACAAAATTATGCCAGAAGGCATGCATTTCTAGTCGAAGAGAATGAATAATTCTACAATTGATGAGGTCTGTTTCACTTTAGGGTTGAAGCTAATATAATGTTCGCCCACGCATTATAGGGCATAGATAAGAAAATGGCTATGAAGTTGGCGTATAGAGTAGTCTTTTTAGTTTAAGTTGTATATGTCATTCTTATAGGCTTTAAGTTAATTGATGAATTTGACTGTATTTACATCAACTTTGCTTACAGATCATTTCGTTATGCTTGATATAAATATATGGAGCTTGATCTAACATGTATTTGACCTTGCTGTTGAGTGACACTTTCTGATATTGTTTTATGTCTCGATTTGATCATTCAAGGCAAACTAAAATACACAACATAGGGGCAACACTTATTGGTGTCGACAAGTTCGGAAACAAATACTACCAGAAGCTAGGCGATACTCAATACGGTAACCGGTTCTTTTCAATAACTTCATGTGTTACTTATTTATAATCATACAATTGCTGAATATTGATCGCACCCTAAGATTCATGATACCAGTTACTATCTTTTCTGTGAATATTAGAAAATATTGGTTTTATGCAAATAAAACTCACTTCAACTGTCTTGTCTACTCTTAATAGTAGCATTTGGGTTAATCATGTAACTTTTTATCAAACCAGCATCCGTTATTTACTAGATCATACCATAGATTTGTATAACATTGTCTACGAAATGCCCAAAATTAACCTAATATATATGATAGTTATGAGGAAATATGTGGTCAACCTCTCTCTTAAAGGATCTTCATCTTTAAAAGATATTGTGTGAAACTATAGATGTGTGAAACTATAGATGTGTATTTATAGAATGTGTAGTCAATAAGCTTTTACATTGAATCATACAGTCAGTTGTTAACAGGTAGGCACAGATGGGTAGAGTATGCATCAAAGGATCGTTACAACGCATCTCAAGTACCAGCCGAATGGCACGGGTGGCTTCATTTCATCACTGACCACACTGGAGATGAAGTAAACCTTTAAAACCCATTTCAAATTCGCTATCTCGTCTAATCGGTAAGGTAATAAATTGCTTCGTAACCTGAACAAGTTCTCTCTCTGTGTTTCAAGCTCTTGAGTTTGAAACCAAAAAGGTATGGGCTTGAGCATAAACAGAACTTCTCTGGAGAAGGCGATGCATACATTTACCATTCTAAGGGACATGCCTTGAACCCGGGGCAAAAGAATTGGACTCGGTACCAATCATGGGAACCCACCAAGACCAAGTAAGAAGATGCGCTTTGTTTTGTGCTCTTTGAGGATCTCTCTTTGAGTCATTTGTTGTTTTGTTTCTGTGTCTTCTGAATAAAAGCTGTTTTGGATCTGAAGCTGAACAATTGGGTTTTGGATCCTGTGTAATTGATGCTGTTTAATCATATTTCTTGTGTTTCTTCACCTCTGGAGAAAGTAGAGGATTATTATATTTTGATAGTAATTCAATCTAATTTATTTAGCTGCAAATTACATCAATGAAGCTACATGGAAGTAACAAAATTAAAGTATTAGTTTGACTTCACAAATAACTAAATTGGCAAGAATCTTGAGGTACATTGCAATGAACGAGGTTTGTTTAAGGTATATATAAAAGAAAACTCAAATATAAGATTTATATTTTAAACAAGGAAAGAGATCTTCCATATCATATCAAATATTTCTGAATAAGATGTTTTTCCAAAACGGAGATCTTCTATCATAAAATAAACGGCACGCATTTGCTGGCTTTATATAAAATACAAAAATATGATTTTTGTTTTGCCAGCAAAAAGTATCTTTTTAACTTAATAAATTAAATGAATGAAAAGCGTTTCTTCTTTATCTTAATCGTATGGTCAACTTTAACGTGCATCTTGCTTCTATTTCTAACCAAGCCAACGAAATTAGGAAATGATTAAACGGAAATAAACTGATGTATATCAATAGTGAATCTGGTTTTACTATTACTAATAAGTCTAGATTAATACCAAAACCGGCCAAATACGAATTTTATAATAGTAAAAAATAGTATTCTAATTTGAAATTAAGATTAGACTATTTAAAGCTATGTTTCACTACCACCCTGACAATTATTTGTCGTCGTCTCCTCTTCCTCACGTTTCTCTCCTCTGCGAATTCGAAAAGCTCGTTGAGGTCGAAATCATACAAGTCAAAACCCAGAACGAGATCTTTATCTTCGTCTCCTTCAACAAAATCACACTCGGGATCCATATCAAGCTTCCGTAGCCATGGGGCTTGATTCCGAGAACCAATCGTATTCGTCTGTTTCACAGGTTTCGCATTTCTCCGTACACATCGTCTCTTTTGATTTTTTTTTTGTCGTTTTCTTCGTTCGGTTTTGCTTTCCGATGAAAATTCTACTGAGTTTTGTTTGTTTGATTCTTCTCCCGTTCGATTTAGAGAGTTATGAATGTACGTAATATTCTAGGTTAGGGTTTGGGTCGATTTTGGTATATTTTTTTTTTGTTTCTAAAGAAAATCTGGGATTATCAAACAATCTCAGATTCTAGGCCATTCATTTTGGATTTATCTGTAATGTGTGGAATTTTTGAAATTGGGATTTGGACTTTAGCTTCTGGATTTGGAATAACAATAGTATTGCGTGTCCTGATAATTGATTATATTATTTGGAAATTTCTGAATCTGAAATTGGTTTTGCAGGTTGGTGATTCTTCTTCAGGTGAGATTAGCTCAGTGAAGCAACCTTTGATAAAGGAGCACCAACACAGCCCAGAAAACTACTCTGTTCTTGCAGCAATTCCCCCGTGAGATTTCAGTCGTTTTCATTTTGTTTGCTAGTGTCATTAATACCAACTAATAAAATAAAAAAAACTATGGTCCCAGTAAGATTTTTTATTGCTATTTCACTGTTTCATTGCAAATATTTCTGATGAAAGCAAGTTTCTCTATGGCAATGCTAATATAAAGCTTTATCTATGGCAGATTTCTATTTCCAGCTCTTGGAGCGTTTCTTTATGGTTATGAAATTGGAGCAACATCTTGTGCAATCATGTCTCTTAAGGTAATAATGGTTTTTTTTTATAATTTATATGTCTTAAGGTAATGGTTTAATGCAAACGTTTTTCTATATGTTTCTTGAAATTGTGGTCTTGTGTTCCTTGAAATTTCTCCTGCATCAATGTTATGATTTGTTCAGTTGTCTAAGCCGTTTTGATTCTTTTAAAACTAATGAATTCACTATTTTACTCTGCTTTTGCCTCCTACACAGTCGCCTACGCTAAGTGGAATTTCATGGTACAACTTGTCTTCAGTAGATGTTGGTATAATTGTGAGTTTATACTTTACCTGCCTTGGTTCTTCTACATGTTGGTTCTTGCGTTAATTTTTTGTTCTGGTCTTTATTGTGGAAGGAAAAGAAATTTGCTTACAATATTTTTTAAAATTTCGCGCAGACTAGTGGCTCATTGTATGGTGCCTTAATTGGCTCTATTGTGGCATTTAGTGTTGCTGACATTATAGGTTGGTTTCTCTTGACCTTCTTTATCTTAGTATGTAGCAATGTCTCCATCTGAAAGAAATCTTTATCTTAGTATGTAGCAATGTCTCCATCTGAAAGAAATTGAATTGTTCGATTGATTTTTTTCAAGGAAGAAGAAAGGAGCTGATTTTGGCTGCGTTATTATATCTTACTGGAGCCATTGTGACTGCAATAGCACCAGTCTTTTCCGTCCTGATTATTGGACGAGTTACGTATGGCATCGGAGTTGGACTGGTAAGATAGATCATGCTTATTTAGTCTTTGCCTTCATAGAAGTTGTGTATGCCTTTCCACAAAAATATCATTCTTCTTAACTTGAAATATGATATCTTTCCTTACATATAGACAATGCACGCGGCTCCAATGTACATTGCAGAGACTGCTCCAAGTCAGATACGTGGACGGATGATATCACTCAAGGAATGCTCCACTGTCCTTGGGATGGTTGTAAGTTCTTTAAGCTCAAATTGAAGTCCAAATTGAAGTTACTGAATTGCTTCTCTAGGTTTTGAAATCTTTTTGTACACCTAGTTAACTAACACGAGTTTTTGTATGAAGGGAGGTTATGGAATCGGTAGCCTTTGGGTGACGGTTATTGCTGGTTGGCGTTATATGTACGCAACAATTATCCCTTTGCCAATTATCATGGGAATTGGGATGTTTTGGTTACCAGCATCCCCTAGGTGGCTTTTATTGCGAGCTCTCCAGAGCAAAGGGAATCTAGAGAACCTTCAACATGCTGCAATTAAGTCTCTTCGTCGTCTTAGAGGGAATGTCGTAGTTGACTCAGCAGCTGAGGAAGTAAACGAGATCTTGGCTGAACTTTCCTTTATGGGTGAGGACAAAGAAGCTACATTTTGTGAATTATTTCAAGGCAAATGCTTGAAAGCTCTCACTATCGCAGGAGGTTTAGTCTTGTTTCAACAGGTCGGTGCAGTCAGTTCATCGAATGTTCCATATGAAAAAGAGCAAATACTAATTATATTTAACTTGTCAAATGGCAGATAACAGGGCAACCAAGTGTACTTTATTATGCACCATCAATACTACAGGTTCTTTTTTCATTTCTAGTTGAGTTGCATGTAGTAAGAGGAAACTCATGAGAATCTTAACATCTTTCTTTTGACCAGACTGCCGGTTTTGATGCTGCGGCTGATGCAACTCGGATATCAATTCTGCTCGGTCTATTGAAGGTGTATATTATCTTCTATCTGGTTTAACATGTCAGATCTTCTAGTAGTGGAGGATTGGAGGATTGATAGGCTTTATAGTACAATCTCTGATACCAATGTTAGGAGTAGCAAGTACGAATGCTTACCACGTTTAAACCTTTTAGCCTTGTGAAATAATCTCTTTTTTTACTGTTGCAGTTGGCAATGACAGGAGTGGCTGTTGTAGTTATTGACAAACTTGGAAGGAGACCTTTACTTCTTGGTGGTGTTAGTGGCATGGTCTGTCCTCTGACTTCTTCGTCTTATTTTTTCGGACAAGTTCTAAATATTCACCGTCTTTTCGATTACATGAAACAGAAAACCTTTATGATTCAGAAATTTAGCTTCTTGATATTTTTAATTGTGTAACAGGTGATCGCCCTGTTCCTCCTAGGGTCTTATTACATCTTTTATCATACCGTACCCGCTGTTGCTGTAGCTGCATTGTTACTGTATGTGGGCTGTTACCAGGTTAATTTTTCTTACATGGTTACTGATCAAAGTTCCATTCCTAGCAACATCATATCCGTGTTAATAGCTATTTCAATATGATCTTAAAAGATTTTGCCATCAATCTTGCAGCTATCCTTTGGCCCTATCAGTTGGCTGATGCTTTCAGAGATTTTTCCCTTAAAATTAAGAGGTCGAGGAATTAGTCTAGCAGTGCTTGTGAATTTCGCTACAAACGCGCTTGTGACATTCGCTTTCTCACCTCTAAAGGTAAAATGCTTACGGTTCTGGTTTTTCCTGAGATTATCGAACTTTTGAGGTTTTCGCTCACCTGGTATATTGTTTGCAGGAGCTGTTAGGAGCTGGAGTATTGTTCTGTGCATTTGGAGTGATATGTGTACTGTCTCTCTTCTTCATATACTTCATTGTGCCAGAGACGAAAGGTCTCACTCTTGAAGAAATTGAAGCCAAATGTCTTTAGAAAGTTTTGCATTTTAGCTCCATTTTTTTCTGCTACTTCATTGCTTGAAGCTCTGAATGGCAAAAGCAGCTGGAGTCGCCATTCAACGTGGAATTTCATGTTTGGGCAAAAACAATTGGTGCAGTGCAGCTCGCGGCAAAATATATGATGTCTTGGACAATTTTTAGAATTCGAGTGTTTACATAATTTGCTTGTAAAAGGTAAGAACTCACCTATTCATTTTTGTTCTATTGCATTTTTTTCTTTTGTTCCTTCTGTTTGTTCTACTTAAGCTAAATTCGAATTATGTTTCCCGTTTCCTACCAATTGTTCAAATTCAAAACTAGAAACCGAGTCCAAAACTTGGTTACCAAAGAAAACTGGTTAAACAAAACCAAAACTCTTACATAACCACAAATTCACATTTTTACTACAAAACATTGGCTAATGTAGACTTAGAGCATGAGCATTGGTGACACCACATGGTCTAAAAATGTGTTCTTATAATATAAAAGTATTAAAATTTGAGTAAAAGGAAGAAATAGGGTGTTTTTGTGGAGTATATTGAAATATAAAATTTGAGTAAAAGAAAGAAAGAGTGTTTTTGTGGATAATATTAGATCTTTTGGAGAGAGAGATCTAATATTGGATCTTTTGGAGAGTGTGTTTAAAAGGAAAAGAGAGTGTTTAAATATAAAATTAATAAAAGTTGAATAAAAAGATGAAAGAGAATGTATAAAGTTAAGTAAAAGAAAGAGAGTGTGTGTTTTAATAATTTAAAAATCACATTAGACTCTGTTGGGTCTGCGTTGTACATGACCTTATTGGAGTATATGTGTATAGTTGGTTTGGTATACTCTTGTTCAGGCCTGGTTCTTGCCCTGTGCCAGCTGTGCAGCTGCACAGGGCCCCACCGTGAGACCCAATTTTTCAGCTGAATTTTTTTGTAAAAAAGGCTCTAAATTTTTAAATTACTTGTAAAAAAGACCCTAAATTTTATAAAATTTTCAGAAAAGGCCCAAAAGTTTTGCAAATTTTTTTTTTTGCACAAGACCCATATTTGGTTTGAGCCGGGCCTGCTCTTGTTTTAGTTTCTTGTATATTTGGTTATCATCGTGATTGTTTTCTCTTGTTTTGTTTTTTCCATCTGATTATAATTTTTTATTATGACATTAATGAAATACAAGTCTTTAGTCTTACCTTATTCAAGTCTTGTATACAAGTCTTACTTATTCTTGTCACATTTTAAGGTCATATATGCCTACAGAAACTATCTACTTTTGGGCTGATTGGTTGTCACTTACAAAGACACAAAGTATAAATAAGAGCACCTCCAACAACAAAATATTCAAAGAATATCTTATATATATTAATTTAATTGATTTTATTCTACCTAATTACTAAATCAATTAAATGGCAGCACATGGAAAGGAAGTTTCTAAATACTCTGAGATTCATACGTTTCTTAAATAAAGATTTTAAAGACAGTTTCTCCTTTCTCTCTTCTGCATTTTTCTTTTTTTTTTTGCTTTTTATTTGGTAACACACTTTTAATGGGTCGAGACTAGAGACTCTAAAAGTCTCTCATAAATAATACAATAATAGTTTTTGTGTGGTTTAATTATATAATTAAATTTTGAGGTATGAAAAAAATCTAAACGAATCAAATTTAGACACACATCAAATGAGTCTCTCAATTTTTTTAGAAAGCTTTTTGAGTGAGAGACTCAAAAACTCTCTTCTCTTTCATAATTTTTTATTAATTAAAAAGAAGAGATTCATTGAGAACCCCTATTGCACATGCTCTAAGACCATAATCAACGTTGGTCTCTTACTTGGTCTCTGACATAGATTTTATCAATTAAAAAACAAAAGATAATGAAAAAGCATGAGAGAGTGAAAGAAACGTCTTCTATGCAAAAGATTTAGAAACATCTCTAAGATGGATTTGGTCATGTGTCATTACTTGAGTAGTTCATAATTATAAATATTTAAATTAATGTTTTTTAAGAGATTGAAGAAGAAACTGACGTTGATCTTGCTCTAAAACCATATATGCAACGTACTAGCCTCTTAAAAACGTATCTACATAATTTAATATTGTACTACTTTTTAATATAAATAAATTATGTAATTAAATAAAACCTTTTAACCAATGAGAATAAGGCAGTTAGTATAATGGTTTCTGATGCAGGTCTCTTAAATCTCTTGTTGAAATACGGTTGTTACTTTCTTTCATCAGTTTTCAATTATGTTAGTTTGTTTATCGTTTATATAATATGTGCACATGCTCTAACTTAATAAATTTTACGTAGTGGGTGAGTTATTGACACATATATATATATATATATATATATATATATATATATGTTTTGGTCCGTAACCTACAAGGAAGTTATCATTATCATTTACTATACGAGGAGAAAATGGCGAACGTAGGCTTAGCGACGGCGACGAACAATCAGGTGATTCTCCGAGACTACGTGAGTGGATTCCCAAAGGAAACGGATATGTACATGGCTGCAACCACCTTTGACCTAAGTGTTCTGACAGGTGCTTTTGTAATTTCTTCTATTTATATCAATGAAAAAACTAAAAAGAGGTAGTCATAACTACCCAAAAGAAAACTGTGTTTTTGTTCTATCTTCAGCAAGCTTTAATCGGGTTTAAAGCTTATTGTTCTTGAGCGTTCTTGGCTTTGATCGGGTTCAAAGTTCGGGACCGTTAACATTTGGTATCAGAGCCTTGCTCTAATCCTTTTCATTTTTCTCTTTCATTCATCACGTTCACAAACCATTTCTCATCTACATCCACAATTCCGCCAAAAAAATTAAAAGAGAAGCAGACCTTGACTCGTACCTCCTCGGGAGAGTCAATGGCGAGCACGAAAGATCGAGTTGATAATCTGGAGACGAGCATGGGGATGATGCAGGACGAGATGCAAAAGATGCGTGTGTCATTGGAAGAGTCGCTAGGCCGAATGATGGAAGCCATTGCCGGCAATCGCGACAGTGGTCCAAGCGCACGGAGAGCGAGTCGACGGTCGACAGAAAGTTCACCGCATGCGCCCATTTATCGTGGAGAAAACGACAACCCCTTTGCTGCAGCACCAGGACACCACAATCGATATGTGAAGATCGATTTTCCGAGATTTAACGGAGGTGACCCGACGGAGTGGTTGAGCAAGGTGAAGCAGTATTTTGATTACCAGGAGATGCCGAGAGATCAGTTGGTCCGCTTCACGTCGTTTCATCTTGATGGTGTGGCTAACGAGTGGTGCCAAGCAATTTCAAAGGCTCTCCGTGAAGAGCGTATCCACATCACATGGGAGGTGTTTGAGGAGGAGCTTTGGGCGCGGTTTGGGCCAACGGATGGAGAAGATTTTCATGAAGCGTTGTCTCATGTACACCAAACCGGATCACTACGTGATTATCAAGAAGAATTCGAACGGCTACAAAACAAGGTACACGGCTGGTCACAAGCTGCTCTTGTCGGTACGTTTATGGGAGGTCTCAAACCAGCTATTGCGGAAGGAATACGGATGTTCCGGCCAAAAACTCTCAAGGAGGTGATTAACTATGCGAGGCTACAAGACGGTCAACTCCAACGCCAATGGAGGGGATCTCTGGTTTCACGTTCCTTCAACCAAAACTTTACACCAAACCGAATGAGCCAGAATCGTGAAATACCGCAGCAAGCACCAAAAAAATTGAGTTGGGAGGAGTTGAAGAAAAAGAGGAGTCTCGGCTTATGCTTCAGCTGCGATGAGAAATATACACTGGGACACCGCTGTAGCAAACCACAACTACTTCTCATGGAAGGAGGAGACGAAGAGGAGGAGGATACCGACGAGATCGAACCACAGGTGGAAGAACCTGAAATTACATTACACGCGTTGAATGGATGGGGATCTTCGAAAACGATGCGGGTAATGACGGTGATCAATCGACAAGAGGTGGTGGCTCTCATTGATAACGGCTCCACGCACAATTTCATCAACGAGAAAGCCGCAAATCAATTAAATCTGACGATCACCACCGCACAACCATTCAACGTCTGGGTTGCTGACGGTTTTCCTCTACGCTGCAAGGGATCCTACCGGAAAGTCGCCATGGAAATCAGCAGAGCAAATTTCACCGTCGATTTATTTTCTTTGCCTTTGACGGGTCTGGACGTGGTACTGGGAATACAATGGATAGAGCTTTTGGGCCCAACTATTTGTGACTGGCGGGCCCAATCTCTCATGTTCACGTGGGATGGGGAACAAAGAGTTGTTAATGGGCTTAAAAATGGGAGCATTCAACAAGCCCATAAGGAGGAAATGGCTAAGGAAATACGAATGGGCCATACTCTCTTTGCTTTATGTATTCACGAAGACAAAGATGATAACGATAGTGTTTCCTCTATCAACGACGAACTGAATCGTCTTCTTCATGACTTCGACGAGATTTTTCAGATCCCGACAGCGCTGCCACCGTCCCGCGAAATTGAGCACCGGATTGTGCTAAAAGAAGGTTCGGATCCCGTCAATGTCCGCCCTTATAGATACGCCTATTTCTAGAAAGAAGAAATTGAGCGTCAAGTTCATGAGATGATGTCTGCGGGTTTAATCCGACCAAGTTCTAGCCCTTTTTCCTCACCGGTGCTGTTGGTGAAAAAGAAGGATGGGTCATGGAGATTCTGCACGGATTATCGACCTCTCAACGCGGCAACCGTCAAAGATCGTTTCCCAATTCCTACCGTGGATGATATGTTGGACGAGCTTCACGGAGCAGAGATATTCACAAAGCTCGATCTCACCGCAGGGTACCACCAAGTCAGAGTTCATCCTCCAGACATACACAAGACCGCATTTCGCACCCACAACGGCCACTACGAATACATGGTCATGCCGTTTGGTCTATACAATGCGCCATCAACATTCCAATCTCTGATGAACTCGGTATTTCGCGACCACTTACGAAAATTTGTTCTCGTATTTTTTGACGATTTATTGGTGTACAACAAGACATGGGAAGAGCACCTGATTCACGTCCGCACCGTCTTCAAAATCCTACAAGAACATCAACTATTTGTTAAGCGTAAGAAGTGCGAGTTTGGAAACGGGAATTAGAATATTTAGGACACATAATATCAAGCGCAGGAGTGAAGGTGAATCAGAGTAAAATTCAGGCAATGCTGGTGTGGCCTTCTCCGACAACGATTACGGAGCTCCGAGGGTTTTTGGGTCTTACCGGTTATTACTGGAAGTTCGTCCAGAATTACGGTATAATTGCAAGACCCCTAACGAATCTATTGAAGAAGGGAAAGTTTGAATGGCACGCTTAGGCTGAAGCAGCTTTCTCTAAATTGAAAATCGCGATGACGATGACAGCGATGTTGGCCTTGCCGGACTTCGCCACTGACTTTGTAATCCAAACAGATGCTTCTGGGGAAGGAATTGGAGCTGTGTTATCTCAACTGGGCAGACCAATCGCGTTTATGAGTCGTACATTGGGAGTGACAAAATGTAATTGGTCAACGTACGCAAGAGAAATGCTGGCAATCGTTATCGCGATCAGAACATGGCGACCATATCTTTTGGGTCGTCGATTCAAAATCCAGACTGATCAACAAAGCTTGCACTTCATACTCGAGCAAAGGATACTCACCCCGAGCAGCAGAAATGGATGGGTAAGCTTGTTGGTTATGATTATGAAATTACTTACAAGCCTGGAACAGCTAATGCAGCCGCAGATGCACTCTCACGCCGGTTGGACAGCCCAATTCTGAATGCGATTTTCGTCCAACAATCAAGTCTGTGGGATGCATTGCGGAAGATTGGTGAATCTAACGAGTATATG
Source organism: Draba incana (assembly GCA_963576765.1). Taxonomy (NCBI): domain Eukaryota; kingdom Viridiplantae; phylum Streptophyta; class Magnoliopsida; order Brassicales; family Brassicaceae; genus Draba; species Draba incana. The sequence goes on along the minus strand of OY755207.1, from coordinate 1,415,170 downwards.
ATCAGAGTGGGACAACTCGTAGATAAATCACCAGGCCTGCCTTACTCTCGGAAAGATGGTTTGGTTCACTACAACAATCGTGTCGTCATTCCGCCAAAGTCATCTTTCATCACCACTTTACTTCGGGAATATCATGATACACCGTTGGGAGGTCACTCTGGAATTTTGCGTACATTCAAAAGGTTAGCACAACAATTCTATTGGCCTTCCATGTACAAGACAATCCGGGATTATATTGCAGCATGTGATACTTGTCAAAAGGCGAAGTCAGAAACACTGTCTCCAGGAGGGTTATTGCAGCCTCTGCCTATTCCGGAACGTGTATGGGAAGATGTGTCGATGGATTTTATCGATGGTTTACCTAAATCTGATGGTCACACTTCGATTATGGTGGTTGTTGATCGACTTACTAAAGCAACGCATCTCATCGCCTTATCGCATCCGTACACAGCTCGATCGGTGGCCACAAAATTCATTGATAATGTTGTGAGGCTTCACGGCCTGCCTCGTTCAATCATTAGCGACCGCGACCCTGTCTTCGTAAGTTCTTTTTGGCGTGAATTTTGGAAACAATCAGGTACACAACTGCGTATGTCCTCTGCGTATCACCCTCAGACCGACGGGCAAACGGAGGTGGTGAATAGATGCATCGAGCAGTTTCTTCGCTGTTTTGTGCACAATCGACCGAAGCAGTGGAGTGGATTCTTGCCTTGGGCTGAATACTGGTACAATACCACTTACCACGCCTCCACCGGAATGTCACCATTTCAAGCCTTATACGGGAGACCACCACCGCCGATACCAGCGTATGAAGTTGGGTCCACAATCATCAATGAGTTGGATGAACAACTTCTTTCACGAGATGAGGTACTACGAGAACTTAAGCGTCACTTGGAGACTGCAAACAATAAAATGAAGCAAAGTGCAGATGCAAAACGGAGGGATGTTCAATTTTCAGTTGGGGATTGGGTTTATCTACGACTACAGCCTTATCGCCAACATTCTGTCTTCAAACGGACATCGCAGAAGCTCTCAAATCGTTACTATGGGCCGTTTGAGATCGAGGCTAAAATTGGACCGATTGCGTATCGTCTCATATTGCCAGAGGGAAGTCGTGTTCATCCTGGTTTTCACGTATACAAACTGAAGCTTCGACTGGGCCCAGATTCACCAACATCAGGCTCCTTACCACCTCTGCGAACAAACGGTGAACTTCGTCTTCAACCTGAAGCTATTATGGGTCATCGCCGAACAACACACGGGCAAGCAACGATACAGGAATCCTTGGTTCGATGGAAAGGTTTACCAACAGAAGAAGCTACTTGGGAAGAAACAGAACAGCTCAAGCAAAGTTTCCCAGAACTGAACCTTGGGGACAAGGTTCCTTTTTATGGGGGGAGTAATGATAAGACCACAAGCAGAGTTGTTCCTGACAAGAAGAGTGAAGTGGAGGAGAGGAGACGATCGGTTAGAGAGAGAAAACCAAATCAAAAGTACGTTGATTAGCCACTTTTGATTCTGTTTTCTTTACATTATCGCATCTTTCATTTTAGCAAATAAGTTGAATTGGTCTTCCTATTTGTAAGGGACCAATCAGCCACTTTCCCATTCCCTAAATCGTAGGATCGTGATGATCATGCGACAGGTGCTTTTGTAATTTCTTCTATTTATATCAATGAAAAAACTAAAAAGAGGTAGTCATAACTACCCAAAAGAAAACTGTGTTTTTGTTCTATCTTCAGCAAGCTTTAATCGGGTTTAAAGCTTATTGTTCTTGAGCGTTCTTGGCTTTGATCGGGTTCAAAGTTCGGGACCGTTAACAATTTTTGTGACAATTTTTTTCGTCACAAAAGATTGCGACGGAAGTGGGACGAAACTGTGACAAATTTGTGATGAAAATGAAAAACGTATCAAAATCGTCGCAAATTTGTGACGGAAAACTTGTGTCGTAAAAGCGTCACAAATTAGCGATGGAGTTGTGACTATTTTCATGAACGTCACACTTTTTGCGACGCATTAGCGACAGTAAACTATTCGTAACTAATTTGCGACTCTTGTGTGACTGATTTGTGACGCTTTCTGGGTTTCAAGTAGCGCCACTAAAGAGTCACAAAAACGTAACATATTTGTGACTCTTTTGCTACTGATTTGCTACGCCCAGTAGAATTTTGATGTTTCAAATGTGTATTCAAGTATTAGGATTATATACATACATATATTATTCATGTGTGGACTAAAAATTTTTCATCTAATTGTTAAATCTTCTATTTTCAAAAAAAGAATTATAATGTTCATATCGATCATATAAGTGTTATATAAAGTATAAGTGTTATTACTTTGTAATTTTTGTAAAATTTTATTTTTGATAAAGAGACGTTTGAAATTCAAATTACCTAAATATAATCATTCGAATGGTTTTAAGATCATAGAAAACATATTTTAAACCTATAAACTTACCAAAAAATGCATTGAAATGTTTAGGGTTAAGGATTTCAAGTTGTGTATACATTTAGCATTACAAATTCGTAACTAATTTGCGTTTGTAATAAACGTTGGTATTCGAAAACCAATTTTATAATAAGCGTAGTGTGTCCAATATATTCCAAGTATTTTTAATGTTAAATGGATTAAAATTATAAATTTGAATGTTAATGTGTTATTATTAATTTTTGGATTAAAATGATAAATTATAAATTTAAATGTTAATGTAGTATTAATACAATTCCGTGGCACCATATTTCGATTTAGTACACTAGCCTAGTGGCAACCATCCCTATTGTAAGAGGGACATGTCGGTGGTTCGAATCTACCCAGTTGATTCGGGTAATTTTTTTCGAGAATTAAATTTCGTCACAAAAGCGTTATAAATTCATTCTGATTGGTTTAGGTTATAGGGTTTCGCTTGGCGTCACAAAACTGTTACAAATTTGTGACACTTTTGTGACGGATTAGCTACAGATTTTGCTACTGTCATAGATTTGTGACGGTTTTGCTACTGATTTGCAACTGTAGTATTAATTTTGAGATTTTACACATAACATTCTAACCAAAATTATGTATAAACTGATTTTTTTTTGCATACTTATATTGGAGGCTAACACAATGGTTGTTACATTTACTAAAAAAAATTGGTTTGAACAAATTTCCAAAATTCACCAACCAACTAACAAACATTCTTCCTTATTCACTTATCATTTCATTCAAAATTTTAATTTTTGAGAAATGAACTTTTGAAGATCAAATTACCTAAATATAATCATTCAATTGGTTCATAAGTTCATAGAAAACTTATTTTAAACCCATAAACTTACCAAATTTTCATGTAAATGTTTAGGGTTTAGGGTTTGAATCTGTGTATACTCATAGTGTCACAAATGCGTAGCAAATTTGTGACGATATTGCGACGAAACTGTGACGCTTTTGTGTTTTGTGTTTCAAAATAATTGGGCTCCACTTAAAATAGCGTCACTTAAAATTGATTTTGCTGAAACACTTTTGGGCTCCAAAAGCAAAATTTTCAAATTTTGGCTCCAAATGACAAAATAATTGGGCTCTAAAACCTAAAACACTCTTTATTATTCAGAACAAAATTAAAAAACCCTAACACCTAAAATTCTCTCCTTTCTCTCTCGATCGCCTCTCTTGAGTTCTTCCATAATCCTCTTTCACTTTCCATTTCGAATCTCTTTACCTTTCTCTTCCTTCTGTTCAACTCTCTTTCAATGATTCCACATGGAAGAAACTCTCGAGGAAGAGGTCCTAAAGGAACCGGTGGTCGGAAAACAAACGCCGTCGGTTTAATCTCTCTGTTTCTTCAAAATCTCTTCTCTCTGTTTCTTCAGTTTTCCGGCCATTTCACCTAACCGTCTTGCTTTCTCCGGCGTCTCATTTCGTCCTCGCTCTTTATATCCAAGGTAATTCCGAAATGGTGAAGCCAAAAGATGTGAAATTGATGCTTTCCTTAGGAAAAATCGATTTTATTTCACTTCTGAGATCTCTTAACACTGTGAAATGAGCTTTTTTTGTGTTTGTGTGTATCATTACAGGAAGTCTTGTGTGTTAAGTGTAGTTATGTTGAAACTGGATTCAGCAGTGATTCGAGTTCAGATCCAATTGACATTGTTGCAGATATCAAATCCGAAAGGGTATTAAAAAAAACCAAGCTTTTACTTATGTGTTTATACAAATTTCTTGTCTTAGACTAAAAGTAGAGCTTTTACTATTTAGTTAGGTTGTTGTTCTTGGAGGCAATGGTTTCGTTGGCTCAGCTATTTGCAAAGCAGCAATCACCAAAGGAATTGAAGTTGTTAGTGTTAGCAGGTATATAGAAAATGTTGCTTCGTATCGAAATCTTGACCAATTTCACCTTTTTGTTCCTAAAACTTATCGATTGGTGGTTCTATAGGTCAGGTCGTCCTAACTTTCAAGGATCATGGTTGGATCAGGTTACATGGGTCACTGGTAACCATTTCATGTTCATGTTTTGTCATTGATTTACATATTCAAGATTTGGTTCTTAATTTTGTTTTTTTTTTGTGTCTTTCCGAGGATATTTTACCGGAAAACGTAATGCCGAGGCAGAACTTCTTTCCAAATATCCCACCTCTGGTAAATAAAGATAGAGAATTTGGTTCAGTTTTGGTTATAATGTTTTGGTTTCTTTGGTTATGGAAAACATTAAAACCATTTCCAAACACTAATCGTTTTTAAAAATGTGTCTTTCTTTTTGTTCGGTTTATCGGAAGATTTCTATAATCTTTCATTTCATTGTTGTTGTTTTTTGTATAGGAGTTGTGCTAAGGCCTGGATTAATATACGGGAAACGAAAAGTGAACGGACTCGAGATCCCGCTTGATGTAGTTGGAAAGCCATTAGACAAGATCTATGATGCTGCAGCGAGTTTCATCAAACCGTTGAGGTCTCTCCCTGCGTCTGATCTCGTCTTAGCTCCACCGGTTAACGTCGATGATTTAGCACTTGCTGTGATTATGGCCATTAAAGATGATGACTTCTAACGTCGATGATTTAGCACTTGTGGATCTTGATATTTTGTAAACTCATTACTGTTTTGGGTTTTGTAAATTATGGTTTTAGTTTAATTTTGTGATGAATTAAGAACAATAGAATCCTTCAAAAGCGTCACAAATTCGTCGCAATTGTGACGAAGTTTACCGTCACTATAGTGTCGCTAATATGTGATGAATATGAGAGTCACAATTTCGTTACAAATATATGACGCTCTTTTATCGTCGCAAATATGTGACTTCATGTTCGTCCCTAAACCGTCGCAAATTTGTGACGCTATTTTATTCGTCACAAAAGCGTCACAAATTTGTGACGAATGTGCGACGGTTTGGATTTGCGATGGTTTTTTAGCGACGCTTTTTTTTCGTCACAGAAGCGTCGCAAACACCTGTTTTGCTACGTTTTTGTGACGCCATTGAGCGTCATAGTTTCTCTGTTTTCTTGTAGTGGACGGTTCTAGTGAAAAATCTCTACTTATCTTGCGATCCACGAAGCCGCACTCGCATGGGAAAGCTAGATCCTTCCTCTCCTGCTTCGCTCGCTCATGCTTACACTATCGGCAAGGTATATTCACGAATCTCCTTAAAGTTAGGAATAAATATCTTCATTGTTACAAGTGGTTCTTGGAGTACCTAAACTCTTTCCAGAAGTTGTCTCTACCTAAATGGCGTAAACGGTTATTATTAAGAATAATGATATGGGATCTTGTGGAATCGCCTGTGTGTGTCAGTGTGTGTGTGTGTGTTTTCAAAACAAAATAAAAGAACCTTTAGAAAATATATTTGTTTGAAACATTATATCTATGTGAATATGTGCATGGCGTTGTCAAAGGAGTTCTTCCTTTATTTACTAGCGATAATTTCACTAAGAATATATTGTGTTGTGTGCTTGCAGCCAATCACTGGGTTTGGAGTGTGTAAAGCAATAGATTCTGGACACCCAAATTACAAAACAGGAGATTTACTTTGGGGAAGAGTTGGTTGGGAGGACTATAGTGTTATTACTCCAACTCTTTCTTCACATTTCAAGATCCACCACACCGATGTTCCATTATCCTTCTACACAGGACTTCTCGGTAAATATGCCTTCTCAAGTCATAAAAACATCTTGGTGAATTATACAATGCTTGATTTGCTTCTCTATATGATTTAGCATCACATCTATATAGGTAAAAAAATCTTACTAGATATTTTCTATAAAAAAATATAATCTTACTAGATGATTGTTTATGCTCAAAATACTGTTCTTCCAATAGGGTTTTAAAAGAAAAACAAATTTTATAAAACAAAATTGTTATGTTTTTTTGATAGGTATGTCCCTTATTAGTTTCATGATTCATATAAAATATTTATATAATCGATAATAAAGTGCGCTTGTTTAAAAAAAAAAAAAGGTATTCCCGGTCTCACTGCCTACGTTGGGTTTTACGAAATATGTTCTCCTAAGAGAGGAGAGACTGTTTTTGTATCGGCTGCATCTGGTGCGGTAGGTCAGCTTGTTGGACAGTTTGCAAAGATGAGTGGTTGCTATGTTGTTGGAAGCGCAAGCAGTAAAGAAAAGGTGATCACTTTTTAGTCCTTTATCACACAATAATGTAATCTTAATCTACATTTTGATGGTTTCGTGTCTTTATCAAGAGAGTGATTTGTTTCTTTGTTATAGGTTGATCTTCTCAAGACTAAGTTCGGGTATGACGAAGCTTTCAATTACAAGGAAGAGCATGATCTTAGTGCTGCCTTGAAGAGGTCAGTACATGCATCTTTAGTTTGTATATTTTCCGTTTATTTAGTTCGGTTTGGTTTTGGTTTGTGGATAAAATCAGGTGTTTTCCAAAAGGAATTGACATATGTTTCGAGAACGTGGGAGGCAAAATGTTAGACGCAGTGCTCCAAAACATGAGGACAAACGGTCGAATCGCGGTGTGTGGAATGATCTCACAATATAATCTAGAGGAACCAGAAGGTTTACATAACATAACCACTATCTATCACAAACGCGTCCGGGTTCAAGGTTTTGCAGCTATTGAATACTTTGATAAATACTCCAAGTTTTTGGATTTTGTGCTTCCGTATATAAGACAAGGAAATATAACATATGTTGAAGATATAGCTCAAGGACTCGAGAATGGTCCTTCTGCTTTGATTGGCCTCTTCCACGGTAAAAACGTGGGAAAACAAATTGTTGCGGTTGCTCCCGAGTGAGAGATAGATTACTCATCAAACAAATGTGGTTATTACCGTTTGTTTTTGTTTGTTTGAAAATTTCGGGGTGGTTCGGTCTTGATTCGAATTCTTATAAATAAAAAATGCTATAAGCAAATGAATAAATTAATTTATTTAATGTTATGTTTTTGAGTATATTTAAATAATGCTGGCTTATTCGAATTTTGTTTGGACATAACTTGGGTTATTCGGCCTAATTTAACTTTCTATCAATCATATTACATATTATGGAATTTGGTTCGGATTTTTCGACCATCCCTTTGCGGACGAAGAAATCATGAAGCGTAAAATAAAATAAAAAATATAGTTGTTGCCAAAAAAATAAGAAGTAGTGTGAGATTCAAAATTGTGACATCGCTTATTACCATCGATCACACAAAACATTTCAAAATAATAGGAAAAAGTTACGAGAACTGCGGTTGTAGCTATGATCACACGATTCATAAAGAGCCTATAAATGCAGACAACGTAGGAAGAAGAAAAGAAAAGAAAAAGAAAATCAATCTTTTGTGAATCGAAACCTAATAAATCGGAGAGAAATGTCGACCACAAGCGAAGCGACGGTGACCAACAAGCAAGTCATATTACGAGATTACGTCACCGGTTTTCCCAATGAATCTGACCTCATTTTCAACGATTCCACCGTCGATCTAAAGATTCCGGCAGGATCCACGACGGTTCTTGTGAAGAATCTTTACTTATCTTGTGATCCTTACATGCGTATTCGCATGGGGAAGCCTGATCCATGCACTGCTGCTCTCATTGAAGCTTACAATCCCGGCGAGGTACGAATCGAATGTTTAGTTTATGGATTTACGTAGAATTGTTGTGGAAAACAAAAAAAAAATAGTGACATTCGATTCGGATTAACATGGTTTTGTACTTTTGTTGGTGTTTTGTTTTGTTCTTTCTTCGTGAACACGTTCCCTCTTAAATGTTTTTTTTGGAAAACAATCATTATTGAAGGAGCGATTAATTCAAAATCTGAATTAAATATTAGAAACACTATTCTATGGTCTATGTTAATTTTATGATCCCGTTGATCTACTTTACACGGAATCTTGAAGCATTACGATATATTATATTTTTAATCTTGAAACATAACGTAAGTTTCAAAAAGAAAAAAGAAAAAAACCTAACGTAAAATGTTTTGGTTTAATTTGTGTGATATATTAGAAACTGATAAACATTACATTAATTTTTGAAGCAGCGATGGATTTGAAAAACTGTATCAAATTTTAGAAGCATTCTAATTCTAATTTAGAAGTATCCTCGAGATGGAATCTTGAAGCCTAACGAGAAATTATAATTTGAATCTTGAAGCCTAACGTGGAAATGTTTTGATTTCTGTTATTCTATGTTAATTTTATGGTCTCATCTATTTCCTTGAGATAAAATCTTCAAGCCTAACGAGAAATTATAAATTTGAATTCAAAAATCTTATTCAATTTGTGTAAAATGTTCATTGCAATGCATACCGTGTAATGCAAGAATTTCTTTTTACTCTCTTGTGCTAAAGTTTATTCAATGTGTTGTTTTTGAAGCCAATCTACGCGTTTGGAGTGTCTAAGGTGATTGCATCCGGACATCCAGATTACAAAAATGGAGAATTAATTTGGGGAGTTGTTGGATGGGAAGAGTACACTACTTTTACTCCAACTCCTAATTCACACCACTTCAAAATCCAACACACCGATATTCCTTTATCTTACTACACTGGACTTCTCGGTATGTTACCTCGGATTATCTTGCATGTTGCATTGACACAAGTTATTGTTGAATTATGTCGAATTTCAATTATTTCAACGTTCAGCATTCCTCTGTTTCTGGCAGGTATGCCTGGTATGACTGCTTATGCGGGGTTTTATGAGATTTGTTGTCCTAAGAAAGGAGAGACAGTGTTCGTGTCGGCTGCATCTGGTGCAGTTGGTCAGCTTGTGGGACAATTAGCCAAGATCATGGGTTGTTATGTGGTTGGAAGTGCCGGAAGCAATGAAAAGGTACCTATATGTTATTAATCCACTACCTAATCATACAAATAATACCTATATGTTATGCATTGTATTTGTATTAATTTGATTAGCTTTGTTATAGGTGGATCTTCTCAAGAACAAGTTCGGTTTTGATGATGCTTTCAATTACAAAGAAGAGTCTGACCTCAGTGCAGCCCTCAAAAGGTAAGTAATTACTCCCTCAGTACTTAAAAGATAGATTTTCTATATTTTTTTCTTGTTTCATAAAAATAGTTTTATTTATGCGTTTTTTATGAAATAATGATTAAACTTCCAAAGCATATATTAATTGATTTTATTGAATTATTATTGGCTTAGAGTTATGGAAAAATTGAACACTGATTTTTTAATGTGTAAGAACTCTAAAAAATCCACATTTTAGCAATGGAGGGAGTAATAACTAAATTGCTTCGGAAAACAAAGATTTAACTCAAACTTATAAGCCTCTTTTCTCGTAAGGTGTTTCCCGGAAGGAATCGACATATACTTTGAGAACGTAGGAGGAAAAATGCTAGACGCAGTGCTTCGAAACATGAGGTTACACGGCCGTGTCGCGGTATGTGGAATGATCTCACAGTACAATCTAGAAGACCAAGAAGGTGTACACAATCTACCAACCGTACTCTACAAGAGGATTCGGATTCAAGGTTTTGTGGTCTCTGATTACTTCCACAAATACTCCCAGTTTCTTGATTGTGTGCTTCCGTGTATAAGAAATGGGAAGATAACTTATGTTGAAGATATAGTTGAAGGACTTGAGAATGGACCTTCTGCTTTGATCGGACTCTTCCATGGTAAGAACGTTGGGAAACAACTCATAATGGTTGCTCGTGATTAAATGAGACGTATGAGATTTGTTTTTTAGTTGGAAGTGGAGTTTATTGCATTTTTGTTTTCGTCGTGTCCGAAGTTTAAGATTCTTTCTTCTTACACTTAATATTTTGTTTTGTTTGACACTTTGCTTTTCTTCTTACACTTCACTTTCTTGAAAATAATGCATTTTTGTTTGTTAAGGCATGCATGCTTAGGATTTTATTGTTTTGTTTTGAGTTTTTGATTGGTTTAATTAGCCAAATCACACTCTTTCGCTGTTTCACAATTTTGTATCTATAACATAAATATATAAAAACAATTCCGATTTATCTATGGGCATTCTAGCTCTTGTTTTAATGACTAGCTAGTAAATATGTTTGACCAAAAAAAAAAAAAAAAGCTAGTACAATATATTATATCATTCATTTTACAATTTGTAGTTGTTTTCTAGTCTAAAAATCAAAATGTAAGATTTTCTCCATTTCTCTTTATCTTAAGTTTCATTTAACTTTCTGTAACACATATTTCTCATGAATAAACTATATAATTATATCTTGTACCCAATAAATTAAAAAAAAAAATCAATAATCAGAAATTTAGTATCCAAACCTTACCTACCTAAGGATAAGATAACAAAAACAATGGGCCTTAGAAAAGCCCAAATAAAGGTTTGGTTCCTCTTCAAGGACAATCTCTCTCTTCTCTCTCGTTGTCTCAGGTCGCTAGATAGAGAGATTCTTCGATTCTTTTACCTCTGAATTTTGCCGGTGTTGGAGAAATGGCGTCAAATATCCTGAAAGCTCTAATCCGATCGCAGATTCTTCCATCTTCAAGGAGGAATTTCAGTGTTGCAACCACACAACTCGGCATTCCAACAGACGATCTAGTCGGCAATCACACCGCCAAATGGATGCAGGTACTTCACGAACCATGACTGTTTTCTAGCTCCTTCGTATTCGAATCTTATCTGTACGAGCCTTAGAGATCTTCTTTCTCTTTCCCTAAACGGTCTAATTTGCGTGATTTGTTTGGGGAATTGTTCTCGTTGATCTCCCCTAGGGTTAGAATTAGATCGTGATTTGGCATGTTTACGATTTGCTTGTTCAGTATCGATTCGTTTTGGTCTTATTCCTCAAGGTTTTTAGGGTTCGTGAAATTGTCATTTTCGTAAATTTTCCTAAGTGAGATGTATGTAGTTGTTTGAATAACCGATTTTGGATCTGAATTCATCGATGCGTGATATATCTGTTGGAATCTGTTTAGAATTTGGTTGAATTTTGAGGACATTAGGCTAATTTTGTTAGAAGGACTACTATGTTTTCTTCTTTTTATCTGGAGAATATGTTCTTGAGGGATGAAAATTACATGTGCTGAGATCTTCTCTTTGGGTAACTTAGACATGCGATTGATGTGCTCATGTACTCAAACATTCATCTTTAACCGTAATTTAGTGCTACGACAATAAATTAGCCGAAGGGAAGATAGTAGAAATGAGGGTTTGCAATTGAGATAGCTTTAATATGAGTAGAAAATGTTCTCATTCTTCCTTGGTGACAGTGTACTTTCTTTGATGGTTTATTCTTAGGGTATCAGCTTGAAATCTTGGTGGGTTAATTTGTGATATTATATACTTGTTTCGATCTCATTCTGCATCTCTCAAGTCTCTAATAAGTGAAAAGATGATTCCATGATTTTATGGCAATTTCCTTATCCAATAATTCAATTAACACCATTATCAGCTTAGTAGCTACAGTCTTTTCCTTTCACTTGTGAACTTTGTGAGGTAGAATATTGTACATGTTAGTGTCAATTATGTTAGTCAACAATTTGGTTTGATTTCTCTCCTTTATGCTGTCACTTCTCTTTGCTACCAATAACTTTTATTTGTGTGGTCTTATCAAAGAAAGTGGTTAATTTGGTCTTGTTATATGAATACAGCCGTGTGTCATCAGGGTCTCTTGGTGTTGTTACAACGAGATAGTTCATCACATAGTATTATTTGTTAAAAGATGGCATTTCTGCTTTCATTGAAACTAAATGATCTATTCTACGGAATTTTAAATTGTTTGATGATATTTTCAATCTTGGGCTCTATACCAGGGGCTCTGCTCTTTCTGGTAAATAAATTATGAGATATTTTCCTTTCCTCTACGGTCTACTTTGCGTGAATTACTCGCGATATTAGTCTCGGTGATCTCCCCTAGGGTTAGATTGTGATTTGGCATGTTTACGATTTGGTCATTCAGTATTGATTCGTTTTGATTAAATTCCTTGGGATCGTGAAACTGTGTTGCTGGCATTGCCTGGATTTTGGAAATCACAGGAAAGTTATCATTTTTGCAAATTTTCCTCAGTGAGTCTGTATTCTGTAGTAGTTTGAATAACCGAATTCATAGAGGCCTGATATCTGTTGGAATCTGCTCCGAATTTGGTTGAATTTTGAGAACATTGGGCTTATTTTGTTAGAATACTACTGCGGTTTCTTCTTTTATCTGGAGAATATTAAGGAATGAAAACAACATGTGCTAAGATCTTCTATTTGGGTAACTTAGGCCTGCTATTGATGTGCTCATGTTCTCGAGATATATATATTTAACTGTAATCCAGTGCTACAACAATAAATTAGCCAGAGGGATGAGGGCAGATTGAGATAGCTTTAACATGAGTAGAAAATATTCTCATTCTTCCTTGATTACGGTGTAATTTCTTTGATAGCTTTTTCTTAGAGTTTCAACTTGAAATCTGGTGGGTTAATTTGTGGTATTATATACTTATTCTGCATCTACCAAGTCTAATATATGAAGAGATAATTCCATGATTACATGGCATTTTCTTTATCTAATCGTGCAATCATCAAAATCATTAGCTTTAAAGCTACGGTCTTGGAATCAGTTCCTTTCATTCACTGATGAATTTTGTGAAACATAAAATTGTACATGTTAGTTTACCATTACTCTTAATTTTGTTAGTTAACAGTTTTGTTTGAGTTCTCTCCTTTATGCTGTCACTTCTCTTTGCTAGCATGATATTATGTTTGTGTGAAGTTATCAAAGAAAGCAGATAAACTTGCTCTGGTTATTAGAATGCACCGGTGTCGTTGGGGTTTCTTGGGGTTGTTACGATGAGATAGTCCATGACTTACTATTCGTAGTTAAAGATGGCATTCCGCTTTCATTGAAAACTAAAGGATTCATTCTAGGGAATTTTAACTGTTTGCTGAGACTTTTAAACCTTGTCTCTTTACTAGTGGTTCTTTCTGGTAAATTAAAAAGTTTGCATGTCACATATTGTGTTTTCTTTTTGCCGCCTCCCTGGTAGTTTTACATAACGCGGTTAAGGTACTAATATGTGCAGGATAGAAGCAAGAAGTCACCAATGGAACTGATTAATGAGGTTCCACCTATCAAAGTTGATGGAAGAATTGCTGCCTGTGAAGGAGGTTTGTCTCTTATCCTCAGCAGTGACTCATGATATTGGAATTAGTAATTAATACCTGATGATGCTACACTAAAGATTTGAAATATAACTTGGGTTTTATATTTGTAGACACCAATCCCGCCCTTGGTCATCCAATTGAGTTCATATGCCTCGACCTAGACGAGCCTGCAGTTTGCAAGTACTGTGGCCTTCGTTACGTTCAAGATCATCATCATTAATAAGGCAAATTCTGAAAGTGAAATGTCTGGTCTCTCTTCCCTTTTTAATTGCATTTTCAAGCTTGTGTATCGCTTTTGTGATGCTCCGACATCTTCAGCTATCATATCTAATAAAGGATTCAATCAAAGTTGGGAAAGTGTGATATTTATTGTTTAATCTCACTTCCTCTCTCGTTATGTTGTAACATCCAATATTTGATTCCATGTCACTGAGATCAGAAAAAAAAAAAAGCTTGGGGTTTGCTATAACTTACCAGAGTAATGGCTCTCTTTTTTTGCAACTTTGGTTAATGGCTTTTTATGCTACCAAGAACGTATGAAATACAACTATTTAAACAAATGCTCATTATTGAATTTTTCATAACGAAAATGATACTCGTTTAAAAGATTTTCACCACTTTTTAGTGGTTCTGGTATGATTATGGGGTGCAATTGTCTAAGATATCGCATAACTTAATTTTAAACTAATCGTTGAGATGTTAACCAAAATTAAATAAAATTAATCGTCGAATTTACACGAGCATAAATTTTAATCCGCAACAAACCAGTCAACTGATAATGAGCCCATCAAAGGCCTTATTGGGCTTAGAGAGATGAAAATAAAGGGCCTAGTAAAGCCCACTAAATACCTTTGGAAAATAAAACCTCACGTGAGGCGGATGTGCCATCAATTAAAGACGCAATATAAGAAAATCCCACGCGCACCTATAGCGCGTCGACACCACGAAGCCAAAAAGGGTGGAGATATATTCGAACTAAAATAGTTTGAGCTTCGCTCAAGTCAAAACAATTTAAAGCAAAGTACAAAACCTCTCCTTAACCCAAAAAGGTGAAACAATTGGATTTTTTTCAAATCTCTGAACAACAACAGAGAATCCTGAGCCTCTTTGTGTTTGTTGTCTCTTTGCAAAAGTATGAACATAAGGCAAACACCTAAATGTTGATTTAACTCTTATATAAAAATTCTCATTTTGAATCGGTTCCAGCCAATTTTCTTCTCTGTTGATGCTCTGCAACTTTGTATTCCACAACCTCTCTGAACAGCGTAGAGTCCAACACACAGTCCTCACTTCCATAAACAGCTGCTTGAACACTCGCCATCAATTTCGCAATCTCTCTACCCGAAAACCCTTCGGTTTTACCAGCCGCTTCCTTTAAGAGCTCTTCCGTAACACCCTTTATCTCTATCTTCTGCTGCTCTTTCTTGAAGAGACGGTGGAACAAACCCGGCTTTCTTTGACCAGCTTCAGCTACGTACTTTTCTAGATAAAGTTTTAAGAGCTTGAACCGCTCTTCTTCTCCGGGTAAAGGGAATTCGAGAACCTCATCGACACGGTCAGCCACAGCTGAGTCTAGGTCACCAGGTCGGTTTGTGGCAAGTGCTAAGACTATGTCTTTAGACTGATCACCCGTACGGAAGAGAAGGGCATTTAGTGCACTCCTTTGAGCTTCACTCATGTATGTTTTGTTCCTCCTGTTAAATTGAGATGAACACATCACAACTATTAACAAAGTGTTGAGATGATCGGCATGCAATGTGATATGTGTGAAATAACACTTACTCGCACAAAAATGCATCGGCTTCATCAATGAAGAGCAATAAACCTCTCTTAGACTTTTTCCCCCAATCAAACAGTTCGTGAATCTTTGTAACAGCCTGAGATCCAAGAGGAGCAACATCTCCACCAGTCATCAGTGCATAATCCAAACCCTAGAAGAATTACAAACATTTATAATATTAATATAAATGAGTAGCAAAACCAGAGAAGCCCATGAGCAAACTAGAGCTAAAATCTCAAGTTCAATCTTTTGGTGCAATCATATATGCTAGAGATTCCAACATCCATCAGGATGTAAATTATTTTGAAATCTATATGGAAAGAATACGTACAGATTCACGAGCCATCTCTCTGGCAGCCATTGTTTTTCCTGTTCCTGGAGGACCGTAGAAAAGCATATTTCGGAAAGGAGCCTGGTGGGATTTTGTGTTGGCAGTAGCATTTGCTAGCTGTTTAATTCTCTTATGTAAAGAAGGATGCAAAATAACATCACCAAATCCTTTTTCATTTTGGGAAGCTGCACCCTTACCACGTAATGTGGACATTGCACGAGTAAGCGAACCAGACCAAGGGTACTTGCCTCGCGATGATTCTCGGATTAAGGATGGTTGTCCTAATATTCTGTCCACATAGCTCCAGATAACCTTTGCACCTTCTCTGTAACAAGCAATTAAGCAGCCAACTAAGTTTCTATTTCAATATTGCATCACAACTGACTGACAAGGCAAAGTAAAGTAATCAAGAAATGTAAAACGAGGAATTCTTAGCTACTTCCTCAGCCTTTGAGCAACAAAAATTCCCCCTACTATGGCAATCCTTTTTCTCAACATTCAGACCAAATAACTAGTCTTTACCTCGTTGTGTAGATTCCAGCTGCAAGAGCAGTGACACCTCCAACAGCAACAATCAGTTTATTTTGATCCGTCAGAATTGCACGCAACCCGCCTAGGAAAACAAAGAGTAAAGTGTCAAACACCTGTCAAAAATGATTAGAGCTTCCACTATCAGCACAAAAGGGAAACATCATGTATACTACGATATCACACATCTATTCTAATCACTAATTCATAGCAAACAAGCATTAAGACTCTAATATCCAATGGATAATATCTAATTTTGCAGATTTGCTATGTATGTAAATAATATCATACCTCCAATATGATCGAATGTAGTGTTTATAGCAGCAACCCATTTCTCTCTTTCTGCGTTTGCACGATCAACAAGCATTCTCCTATTAACATCTTCAGCAAGCCTTGCTTCATGGGCTCTGCCTTCCGCTTCTGCTATAGCTTTGACCTTGATTGTCTCACGTTCAATCTCAGCTTTCTCCCTCTCAGTTTGCCGTCTCTGAGCCTGGATCTGTTCCTCAGTAGCTCGTCGAGCTTGTTCCTGCCTAATTGTCGAATCTTCTTGCATTTTCACGAGTTCTTGATTTCTTATTCTATGGAACTCATTCTCAGCCTGTAAAACGACATATACACAACAAAAGCTATTAGAAAAAAGAACATAATCTCCCAATGCTGAAAAACAGTTTCGAAAGTCGCATGCCTGCAGCCTCTTTCTTGCTAAGTCATCTTCATAACGAGCCATCTGCGATTTCGTCTGTGCTTGATGCTGAGCCATCTTCTTCTGTTCATCGTATAACACCTTTTGCCTCTCCTGTAATATGGAAAATGTCAGGCACACAACTTCACTACCAAGAAGCATCTAATCCAAACAGTAAAATAAGGCAGATAAAGTGTCTCATAGTGATCAGTGATTGATGTAGCCAAAGTTGCTAACTCATTTCTATAAGGTAGCCATAGTTGTAACACCAATATATATATAAACAGGCCAAATAATAAGCTTTAAGGATAGTATATCTCACAGTTTCAGCTTGAGATTGCAAAGCTTTATACTCTTGCGCCTTTGCTGCAAACTCAGTCTGCTTCGTCTCTTCTTGCTGCTTAATACTTTCAAACACCTGCATGAATCAAACACACACACACCAACTGTGAGCTCAGCCACAAGTGATACAAACATTTACCAACACAGAGTTGTACCACTTTTAAGCTCAAAACCATCACTATTAGCTCCATCATACAAATTGTAACCTAAAGGAATCCATTTCTAAGCTTTCACTTCCTAAACCTAAGCATGATTCGATTGTTCCAGAGAAGATCAAACACACAAAATTCGTAACTACACAAAGACCTTTTTCGCGTAAGAGGAGTTATTGATCTCCTTCAAGGCTTTAGCTCCTCGCTCAAGCGCCTCCGGATCAAAACCACCGGAAGTCGTCCTCGGATTATCATTCCGAGCCTTCGACGGTGGCTTCTCAGTTTCCGACGGCGGCGGTTGCTGAGGATTCGCAGAAGGAGACGGAGAAGTGGATCCAGAGAAAGTGAAAGGACCATCTGCAGAAGCGACTTTCGATTTCCCAAGAGAAACCGAAGCTGCTAGTGCTGAGATTAAACAAATCGCACATTTCTGAGCCATGATGATTCCTGAAGAAGAAACTTAGGGTTCTTCAGGATTCGAAAATGTTGTAAAGTTAAAAAAACGATTTATGTAGAAGAAATTAGCCTTGGAGAAGAAGAAATTTGAAGCCGAAATATCAATTTCCATAGAAACCTCATAGAGAAGAAGATTCTCAAGGTTTTGGTAGGGTTTCGGCGGGACGAAATTATCCGATTACCCGACCCGTTTATGCTTTATGACCAATTTGGGCCCGATGTATGTTACCCGATAACCCGACCCGTTTCATCCACAATCATATAAAGAAATAACACCATATGATAAATAGAATTAAATCATAGATTAACAGTGGCAACATAAATAATTCCATAAACAGACCAAAGATTACAAAATTTAAAAAGACAAATTAAAAAAATTGTCCTTTTCCAAAAAAAATAAATAAGAGAATCAGAGAGAAGAAGTTCTTCACTTGCTCTCTCAACTATACTTTGTGTTCTTGGCCAATCTCTGAACAAAAAGAAAGAATCATTATAAAGCAATGTACAGTAAAATGATTTGCATTTTTGATATTTAGAGATTAGGTTTTAAAGAAACCAAACCTATGAATATGATCATGGGAAAGTGAAAGATCCTCCAATTTCAGTAGTACCAGCAGGTGGATTAATGGCGACCCAAAGCAGAGAAATGGTGATAGCAACAAGTCCAGACCAAACATAAACAATGGTTGGAGTTCTTCCTCTTCTTCCCATAAGTCCTTTAGCAAAAGGATAAAGATGAGCCAAAACCCAGAAACTGAAGAACACTCCTCCAATCAACTTACTCCATTGAGGAATCACACTGTATATCGTCCTGCTAAAACCGACCGCGATCGCGATAAGGTTCACCATCATGATCGTAATCGGCGGGATCATCAGCGATGTCCATTTCACTACGTAGAGATCAGCGAATTCGTCGTCTACATCGTCTCCTCCGGATTTAGAAGTCAGCGTAAACGAAATTTCGATTCCGGCAACAACTTTGAGCAGTCCTTGGATAACCGCGGCTAAATGAGCGCTTGTTCCTCCGATAAGCCAGAACTGTTCGTTTCGCCACCATTCCTCGAGCGAGATTCCTGACCATTTGATCTCGAGGAGAGCTAGTAAGCAAAGTGTGATCGATATGATCAAAAGGTAGCACAGGAACGTGACGTTAAGTGTTTGGACAATGAACTGTCCCGAGAAGAGCGAGAGCGCAGGGAGGAAACAGTAGACGATTAGGAAGAACGATGTGAACGGGTAGATACCGACGTTCAAGTAAGCGATTCTCTGGAGGAGTTTCATTCTCGGGCTAGCGAAAAACGCGTTGTTTTTCGAGAAGAAAATCTCGACTGATCCGGTAGCCCATCGGAGAACTTGGTGAAGCCTGTCAGTCAAGTTGATCGGAGCTGTACCGCGGAAAGCATCCCGCTTCGTAACACAGTAAACAGATTTCCAGCCTCTGTTGTGCATTCTATAACCTGTGACCACATCTTCTGTAACAGATCCGTAAATCCAACCAATCCGAGTTCCCCACTCGGTTTTATCCTCGTACCAGCAAGAGATGACGGCTATAGCTTCTGCTACTGTTGATGCATCGAGAAGCTCACGGGGAATGGTGAGAGCGCCTGGCGGACGTCCGTTCTGCACTGCCGGGTGATCCGCTAGAGGACGACCTTGGAACTCCGCGATTGGGATTGAATCGATCAAGAACGTTGAGTTTCCGAATTTCTTCGGAACCAACGAGAGATTAAACTCTTCCTCATCCTCGGAATCGCCACCCATTCTCAAAGATCGGTTTTCTTCCGGGACACGGGTTTTCTTCTTCTTGCGAGGGAAGCAGCAACTACAGCATCCGGGATGATGTTCTTTAGAACGAGGTGGATCAAATCCGTACAACGCGATTCTTCTAAAGAGACAACCCGTCCCGACGTAAACCGGACCCATCAAACCATCAAGAGCTCTCATGTTAACATCAAAGAAGACAGTGTTGTGATTCGCATATCGATCAGAGGGGTCAATACCTTCGAAACGTTGCGGAAACTGAACGTAGCAAAGACGGTCACCGCCTCTATCCATCATGAAACACATTCCTTCTCTCAAAGCCTGAGAGTTGTATATGTAATGATCACAATCAAGATTGAGTATGAATGGACCGTTCGACATAATGGCAGATGCTCGGACCAATGCATTCATGGCTCCTGCTTTCTTGTTATGATCATAACCCGGTCGCTTCTCACGCGAAACGTAGACAAGTAGCGGAAGACGAATGTCAACATCAGTAAGATCTAAGAACCCTTCAGATACTCCATGTAATGGCTCATCACTCGGCGGTTTCAACATCACCTGCATTTGAAAAACATTGATCTTAGAGTTAGAAATGGCATAGAAACTGAACCAAAACAATATTAACAAGAACAGAACCGAAATGTACCTGAATGATACCAGCGTGGTCACTACGGGAATGGTCAGGACCAGAAGTGATCCAAGTACCAGGCCAATGGGTACCATCAGCCATCCATGTAGCTTTAGGAATCTTAACGGGCTCAACAATCTCATCGTCTCGCTCCTGTCTCTGTAGCTTCATGGCCTTAATCTCTTCCCGAGCGTGGTAAGCATCAGATCGTCGCCTAATCGAGTCAGGCAAGCTGTTGATCCTAACCTTAAACTCATCGTACTCACGCTTCACCCGTCTCCGGTCCTTAACGAAATCAGCCTTCACTTTGTTCTTGTAAGGATCTCTTTTCAGACTAAAGTAAGAATCCGGATTCCTCGGCTCGATAGTGTGTTTACGACAAAAAGGAACCCAAATGTTTGCGAAACTCGCTGCTTCAGCCATGGCTTCAAACGTCAAAAGCGCTCCTCCATCATCAGAAACATAGCAAGCGAGCTTTTCGACAGGGTAGTCAGCAGCGAGAATCGATAAAATGGTGTTGGAAGTGACGAGAGGAGGTTCTTTCTCCGGATCTGCTGTAGATACAAACATATCAAGTCCCGGGAGATCAGACTTCCCTGTCGGGTTGCTCGGTGTTGGCGTTTCGAATTTTTCTCTAAGAACATTGAGATCCGTAGCTCGGTTAATCGGACACAGCTTTGGAAGCTGATCAAGAAGCCAAGACAATGCAAACCAAAGCTCACAAACAACAGACATCCCCCATAGCCATATTGCATCTGGGTTCTTGTGCTTAATCCTCCACATCAAGAACAGCGCAAGAACAACGATTCGGATAAATATCAAAAGCCTGTACGAGTAAAAAATCAAACGCGTCAGTGAAAATTTAAACAAACGGCGAATATTTTGGACTAAGAACAAACTTTTTTTTTCACCTGTAAGGACTAATAACAGCTGCAGGAATCGGTAGTTTCCGAGTAAGCGGTCTCCACGGTCTACTCATCAGATCCTGTGGTCCCATACCTTGACCACCCCCGTCCTTCTCGCTCCCGAAATTCCCTTCTTTTGTCCAGAAAGCATTCCCAAAACCGTAGGTTCCACTGGTCTCAAATAACCACCTGTTGTGATCAAAATCACCGGTTTGACTCCTCATTAAACCCGACTTAGTTGGCTTCATCAACGACAATCGTCTCTCCATCTTCGGTCCACTTGCTGGTGGCGGAAGCAGAGGCCGTTGCTGCTTCTGCCTATTGTTGTTATCAGCTAAATCCGTCAAATCCGTGTTCCTATACGGCTCTTTACACCCTGGACACATCCCACCGGTTTGCACAGCATCCACAAAGCAATCCCTACAAATCTTGAAATCACATTCACAAGGAAGAAGATCTTGTCCTCTCTCATCACTCATCACTTTCACATCGCAACCGGCAATCGCGCAGGACGAGCCTTTCGCTCCCGCCATCTGCGGATGGCTAGTCTCCGAGTCAATCACCTTATCCATAAGATGAGCACGAGTCACGCTGTTGAAACCGCCCGTAAACAACGAACTCGACACGTACTGCTCCTCGACTTTCTGAGAGATTGACGGATCCATCATTGGTTGGTTATCAGGAGTTTGCGGATGCTGAACCGTGTAGTTAGTGAGATCCACACTTCCGAGTTCGCTATCGAGATCATCTCTCGAGTAGTTGAGATAACGCCCAGATGGAGTCCTCCGGGCGAATGTCACGGAAGGATGCTGGTGCCTAGCGGCTTCAGCAGCATCGGAGTTCGTTGATAGATTGGACCGACTGTTTGTGTAATGATTATTAGACGCCATTGGTCTAATAATAGGAATATCCACCGGACTTTTTAGCCGGCAGATCCCTGAAACAAAGCACAAAAGTAATATTGGTTAAATCTTCAAGTCATTGTTATTATAGATCATGAAATTAAAAGAAACAAACACATTAACTTGTAATAAACAGATCATCAATAGATCTATGCTTCAACAACAACAACAAATCTCATCATAAAGGCATCAAAAAGACAACGATCATTGTTCGATAAACCCCACCAAGCTTTAAATCTGAACCTAAAGAGGTAAAATCTAACTCACTAGCTCAATTTCAAACTTCAAAAACATTTCTAGAAACATCAAAATTGGATCGTCAAGCATTCCGACAGTAAGATTAAGGATGTTTATGTTACCTGAGAGTCTGTAACAGAGGACTCAGATCGTTCCACAGATGATGGTGATTTAAAACGCTTTCTCTGAAGGAATCAAATGAGGTCGTGTTGGTTATGGAGAAATTGAGAAAGAGAGAGAGAAGAAGAGACGAGGAAGGGGCTTAGTCGTGACCAAATACATAAGCACTACTACTGCTGCCTGATACACGTTATCATGGCAACGATAACCTCATTTTTTTAATCAGAGATCTTTACAGAGAATTAAAAAATATATATAAATTGGAGAAGAGAGATGGGGGATCAAAGAAGATAGAAGAGATCTCTGATTGACTTTTAGCTGAAATAGTAAGGTTTTTTAATGGCGGTAATACTGATGACGACGACTGTGAAAAAACTCCGGCGAGAGAAGAAACCGGCGGAGTTTCTTTTATTTTATTTTTAACCTTTTTGTATCTTTTGAGGTTTTCGGACAAGGTAGCGAGAATTTAGAGAATCCATTATTTATTTATTTTATTTTTGTTTATAAAGTAACGCGTTCGAAATTTGACAAGAGAAAGTGAAAAAGGTGAAGAGAAGGGTAATTTGGGAAATTCAGGCGGGGAAAGGGCGGAAGTAAAGGGTATTTTGGAGATTTTCTCGATACAATTATAAAATATGTTAATTTAATTTTTGTCCTGATATTAGGTTGATTTAACGTGTGCTTGTGTACACACGGTCCGTCAAAAACGTCAATCACGCTTGTGTAATGGTGAGCAAGTAAACACCAAATTAGTTATCGTTTTAAGATTAATTAAAAACAAAACTCATTAATAAACTAGAAAAATTGAACCGGACAAATCAGCCCACTTCAGAACTTGGTCGAACCAATAAGTAAATGGACTTAACACAATTTAACCCTTTTTAAACCAGAGCAAAAAGATAACCGGATACAATTTAAAAACCTTAACCAACCCAAACTGCCGCTTCAGTTTGTTATACATAAATCCTGACCTGAAAAACTTAGAAACTCCATAAAAGACCCCAAACTTACAACTCTTTCTCAAAAGACCCCATTGTTTTGTTTTAAGAGAAATGGGACTTTGATTGTTTTGCATCTTCTTCAGAAGAGAATTCCTCGTGCACACCACGTCTTATGCATGTTATCACTCACCAGAAGCTCGACTTCACAACTGTACATCTCATTGAACTCTTCGATCCTATCCATGACGGAATCAGCCAATTTCCGGTTGTAACTAAGCTCTGAATAACCATCCTCCTCAGTATAGATGTTCATCTTCTTCACACGCGGGAAATAGTCCAAGAAATGCTCAATCATGTTCATCTCCTTCATTGTTCCTCTAAAATCTCTAATCTTTATCAAGCTTACTGGAGATGCCTTAAGCGAACGTCCTTTATCCTTACGATAAATGCAGTCACAAGCATCACCACATTGATCAGTCATTTGGTGCAGTAGACCCTGAAAAAGCAGAAACAAGACAATATGGTTAATGTAACCAAGTATGAATTTTCTCCAAGTAGTTTCATGGTTTATAATCAAACCTCAAAGAGAAGAACTTCTAAATTCGGACAATTCCTTAGAAGAACCGGCAATGCTTGCCATCCTCGATCCTCTAAGCTCTTGATATCTAACATTTTGACGTTGTTGAACACCGGCATTGATTCAGCGCATAGATAAAGCACCTGAAAAACGTGAAATTTAACAAACTAAACATTTTGACAATGAATATAAACTAGACACAAAATAGAAAGCTGATACCTCGAGAGTATCAGAATGCAAGCGAAGTTTCCGAGCATTTTTAAGCCATTCATGAGCTTCACCAAATTACCAAATCGGAGAACAACATCATTCCCTAACAAATCATTATCCGGCGCCCTTACACGCTTTATCTGATCATCAGTCACCATAAACGCGATACTAGCCTCGAACAAATTCTTCATCTCAACGACTGTATAGACCTCTGCAACGTAATCAGAGTAACGGAAAGAAACCAGATTCGGAGTATCAAAAATAATACTCTTTGGGTTTTCAAAAGGGCCCACACCGCTTGCGCTGATACTTAGCTTAGTGAGAGTTTCACTTGACACAGTCACATCTGAATCTATCCACTTCCTAAGAGTCATATGTAAATCCTCAAGCAAAGGGAAACACGGAAGAAGCGCCTCGATCTTACTATCACAAATCCATTCAATATCGAGACATTTAAGCATCGGTAAGCAAGTTCCTTCGCTACCAACCCACCAACTAACTTCAAAATCAAAATCACTTCTTATTTTAAGCTTCTCTAATGTACTACTCACAAACAACTCTCGAGGCAGATGATACTCATCGTCTTCGAAATCGATACAGAGATCGAGCTCGGAAACACCGCGATTAAGCACATTACATATCCAGCTATTCACAGCAAGTGGACAAACACCAGTTTGAGACTTAATGGAGAGTTTCTTAATAGGAGAATCACCTTGCAAAGCCAAAACTCTATCCACGAAATCAATGAAACTATGCATAGTTTCTAGCGTAGCCTCTTCGGGATGGAGAAAGGCAGTGTCGTCGATGTCGAGTTTAGGCACAAGTGCGAAGAGATTACGCCATTTCTTTGAGAGAAGCGATGTTGAAGCGGCTTCCTTTGTGGTAAGGAAGGATAGTATATGAACACGAACATCTTCTGGTAAACTGCTCAAGAGATCCATCTTCTTCTTATTCTCTGCAGAAAATCACACAGAACAAAATCGAAATCTCAAACGATTTACCAAAAATGGTTGATTTCAAACACACAGAGAAAAATTGATTCTGAGAATGTGAAGAAGTAAAAACAAGCGCAAAAGACGAAGTACCAACCTTGATTACAGAGACGACGAAGTCACTGGAAGAATGCAAATTTTCGCAGCACTTTCAAAATTAGGGCAACTGCACATTGATCGAAGCGAGAAGACGGAGTGGTAGTGTGGAAGGCAGCTAAGGGTATTTTGGACATTTCGCATGTAAAATGATGGGTGAAGTTTTTAACCGACGCAATTATTGGGTAATTTGCAAGACTAACCAACCTGAGATAATTAATTAATAATCTAACCAAAAAGTATTATGTGGACAAATCACACCCATCATATTTTATTGAATTGTATCATTCTTTTGATGGTTATTGGTGCTAATTCTTCTTAATTTTAATATGTTAAACCAATTTAAAAACTGATCACATCTCATTAACCCGATCCAAAACAAGAACAAAAAGATAACATACACTTAAATGTTAAATCCTAAACCGAACCATTCCATACTTGAGTTTCATCATATTTATAAATCTTACGCTTAAGAACCAAAAAGCTTTTAGACTATAGACCCCAAACTTTTAACAAATCTACCACCAAAAGACTACAACGATTGTATTGTTTCTTCTTCAGAGAAATCCTAGGGTACGAAGCTCCTCATGCAGGCTATCACTCAGCATGAGCAGGACATCGCAGCTGTACATCACCTTGAACTCTTCCATCATCCTCAAGAAGTGTTCACACAGTTCCTCGTCGTGACTAAACTCTGTATCACCATTCTCTTCCACACAGATGAACATCTTCTTCAAACAAGGAAAATAGTCCAAGAAATGCTCAATCATGTTCATCTCTTTCATCGATCCTCTAAACCCTCGAATCCCTATCACTTTTACTGGACATGACCTAAGCGAACTGCCTTTATCCTTCCGATAAACGCAATCACAAGCATCGCCGCATTTATCTGTCACATGGTGCACAAGACCCTGCAAACAGAAGACAGTAAGGTTATTGTAAAGTATGAAACTCGAATCATGTTTTGTTTTCATTCATGCTTGTATAATCTTACGTCGATGAATAGAACTTGTAAACGTGGACAATTCCTTATGAGAACTGGCACTGCTTGCCATCCTCGAGCCTTATTACTCATGATGAGTAATGTTTCGAGGTTTTTGAACTCTGGCATCGACTCACAGCATAGAGAAAGCACCTGAAAACGAAACTAAACATATTGCAATTACTATTTCACAACTAGACCAGAGAAAGTACAAAAATAGCGAAAAAATGGACCTCAAGAGTATCATAATGCAACTGAAGTGTCCGAACATTTCTTATTCCTTTCATGAGCTTCACCACATTGCCAAATCGCAGAACAACATCATTCCCTAACAAATCATTGTCCGGCACTCTTACTCGCTGGATTTGATGGGGAAATACTATAAAGGCGATTACAGCCTCGGATAAATTTTCCATATTAACTAATGGATAGTCCTCTGCAACCAAATCAGAGTAGCGGAAAGTGACCAGATTCGGAATATCAAAAGAAATGCTCTTTGGATTTTGAAGGGGGATCAATCCGGTGGCCTTGATGCATACCTGTCTGAGGGTTGCACTTGACACGGTTACATCCGAATCTATCCACTCTATAGAAGACATGTGTAATTCCTCGAGCACAGGGAAACAAGGAAGAAGCATCTCAATCTTACTTTCACTAAAAATCCTCTCTGAGTCAATCTCAAGACTTTTAAGCATGGGTAAGAAAGTCTCCTCACTTCCAACCCACCAGTTAACAACAAACTCACTTCTTAATCTCAGCTTGACTAATGTACTACTGATGAACAACTCTGGAGGCAGAAAATACGTTTCTTCTTCGAAATCGAGGCAAAGATCAAGCTCAGACACACCACGATTCAGGACATTACATATCCAGCGATTCACAGCATGTGAACTAACACCAGTTCTACACTTGATGGAGAATTTCTTAATGGGAAAATCACCTTGCAAAGCCAAAACTCTATCCACAAAATCCATGAAGCTACGTAGAGTTCCGTGTCTTTCTCTCTTACCCTCTTCGGGATGAACAAAGACAGAGTCGTCAAGGACGAGATTAGGGACAAGGGAGAAGAGATTACACCATTTCTTTGAGAGCACTGATGTTAAAGCAGCTTCCTTTGTGGTAAGAAATGATAATACATGAACACGAGCATCGTCTGGTAAACTGGTCAAGCGATCCATCTCTTTCTTCTCTGCAGAAAAACAAACACAAAGCTCAAAATCGAAATCTCAACAAGTTACCAAACTGCTAAGAGCGATTGATTCAAACGTGAAGAGAAAAAACCTAGCTTAACAGAGCAAAATTTGTTTTGTACCGAAAGATAAGAGTCAAATTCCGGCACAAACCTTTTGTTACAGAGGCAAAGTCGAAGACGAACACCGAAAAATGCAAACTTTCGTAGCAATGTCACTCCAAATTAGGGAAAGCTAATGGTTTTTTCGACTCGCGTCGAGTGGAGAAGAGTGAGACTTGAAGTCCGAGTAGGGAAGGTAAGGGTATTTTGGAGATTTGGTGAATAAGGTGATACGTGTCATGCGTAAATATTGAACCGGACATATTAAACCACAATACAACTTGAAAGTTCTGTCGACATCCAAACCAAACCGAAGTTAACCAATTTGTAAAAAATACTCAAATCCACAATTTATTTTAATTATTCATTTAGCACATCTGAAAAACAGAACCAGGTCCAAAATTGAGCAAAGGATAATGTGATCTAACACAAATAGCATAACTAAACCGGTCACTTAAACAAACATATTAATAGCTTGAACCGGAGAGTTTAAACCGGGATTAACCTTATCCAAAACACACAACTGATCAACCCGATCCAAAACCAGAACAAAAAGTTAACCGACTCAAATCGAAAACGTTAACCAAAACCGAACCAATCCAAACTACACATTCGGGTTAAGACTCCAAACTTTTAACAAAGTTTGATAAGAAACTCCCTTGTCCTTCTGCCTTCCACTTCTTGCAAAGGTAATCAGTCATCAGGAGCTTGACGTCGCAACTGTACATCTCATTGAACTCTTCAAACCTCTCCATGACGAGTAGACACACTTTCGCGTCGTATCTAAGCTCTGTATCACCATCCTCTTCGATATAGATCTTCATATTCTTCAGACACGGAAAATAGTCCAAGAAATGCTCAATCATGTTCATCTCTTTCGTTGTTCCTCTGAACCTTTATCTCACTATCATCTTTACCGGACAAGACCTAAGCGAACGGCCTTTCTCCTTCCTGTAAACGCAATCACAAGCATCACCGCATTTCTCGGTCACGTGGTGCACCAGCCCCTGAAAAAGCAGAAACAAGACATTGTAAGTGTGAAACTGCGTCATGTTTTGTTCAACTAGTGTTGTATAATTCGCACCTCAAAGAGTAGAAATTCTAAATGCGGACTATTCCTTAGAAGAACTGGCATTGCTTGCCATCCTCGATCCTTGTCACTCTTGATGAGTAACGTTTTGAGGTTGTTGAACACTGGCATCGATTCACAACATAGAGAAAGAACCTGAAAACAAACTAAACATTTTTACTATTTCACAACTAGACCAGAAAGAACGGAACAGAAAAAAAAACTGACCTCGAGAGTATCAGAATGCAAGTTAAGTCTCTGAACATTGTGTATGCTGTTGATGAGTTTCACCACATTGCTAAAACGGCGAACGATATCATCCTCTAACAAAACACTAGTTGGCGCTCTGACTCGGTTGATTTGACCGGGAGTAACCAGCAGGGTGATTTGAGCCTCAACTAGATTATTCATATTAACTAACGGATAATCCTCCGCAACGAAATCAGAGTAGGTAAAGGAGAGCAGATTTGGAGTATCAAACGAAATGCTCTTTGGATTTCGAAAAGACATTCCCGTGGCGCTGATAAATAGCTTTCTGAGTGTTTCGCTTGAAACGGTTCCATCTGATTCCTTCCACTCCATATGAGCCATACGACAGTCCTCGAGCACAGGGAAACAAGGAAGAAGCATCTCAATCTTAAAATCACAAACAATCCTCTCCGAATCAATCTCAAGACTTTTAAGCATTGGTAAGAATGTCTCTTCACTTCCAACCCACCAAATAACACCAAACTCACTTTTATACCTCAGCTTCACTAGAGTAGTGCTAACAAACAACTCTCGAGGCAGTAGAAAATACGTTTCTTCTTCGAAATCGAGGCAAAGATCGAGCTCGGACACACCACGATTCAGGACATTACATATCCAACGATTCACAGCATGTGGACAAACACCAGTTCTACACTTGATGGAGAATTTCTTAATGGGAGAATCACCTTGCAAAGCCAAAACCCTTTCCACAAAATCCATGAAGCTACGCAGAATTCCGACTCTTTCTCGCTTACCCTCTTGGGGATGAAGAAAGAAAGAGTCGTCAAGGACGAGATTAGGGACAAGGGAGAAGAGATTACGCCATTTCTTTGAGAGCACCGATGTTAAAGCAGCTTCTTTTGTGGTAAGAAATGATAATACATGAACACGAGCATCGTCTGGTAGACTGCTCAAGAGATCCATCTTCTTCTTCTTCTCAAAGCTCCTAAGCAAAATCGAAATCTCAAACAAATTACGAAACTGGTAAGAGCCGTTGATTTCAAACATGCAGAGAAAACCTAGCTAACAGAGCAAAATTGGTTCTGAGAATGTGAAGAGAGCAAACACAATCGAAAGATATGAGTTAAAATTCTGTACAAAACTTGGGTTACAGAGGCAAAGTCGAAGACGAACACTGAAAAAAAGGAAAAATATCGCAGCAATGTCACTCCAAGTTATGGCAACTCGCGTCTAGTGAGAAGACCGAGAGTCGGAGACTGTGAACTTAGACGGAGTGGTGAAGCTAAAGGGTATTTTGGAGATTTTGTGATATGACGTTTATTATATATCATTCAATCCCAGAATGAAAATTTAACCGAACATGATCAAACCACTAAACAAATCATACGCGGTTCTGTCGACATTAATTAAAATTTAAAACCAAACCAAAGTGTCAAAAAAAAAAAAAAAAAAAAATCTTTTACGTTTTCAAAATTTTAATTTTAAAACCGAGAAAAATATAACAGGAGTGGTGCGCTCGTGTTCTCATTTTTTTCACAATATCAACATTGGTGTGTGATCATTAAGAGTGCTATAGAGATTAATAAGTAATAGCAAGAAGGTTATAGAATTGAGGTAGCTACTCACCATTCTCCATGTCAAGTCTTATGGACCTAATGGCTGAGCAGGGCTGGAATATAGAATAGATTAGTCTTCTATTTGGTTGAGAAACCGTGTAACGCTCTCCCGGTATGCCATGAACGGAGCACGGTTTGGTTAAGAGGGCGTGACTGGAACGGATTAGATCTTGCATTAGTGAAACAGCTAAGCTTTTCCACTAATTGCACTAGGAAGATGAATAAAGAGACAGCTAACTTCGTTAACATACTTGTTAAATTTTGAAACTTTTAACTTCCATTGGCCAATCACACAAATTGATGCAACTCCATTATCAGAAACAATTAAAGAACTCCACAAACATCACAAGATTACTGATAAACATCACAAGACAAATGATAAAGTATATCACAAATAGCCATAAGTGTTTTCAAACATCCCAAGATTATTGATAAAGCATCACAACCAGTGTTTTCACACACAATTACTAAAACAGAATCTAACCATGTCGTGCAATCTTCTCCATCTTCGACTTCGCTACCTCTGCCTGCATCTTCAACTGCTCTATCTCCTTATCCAACTCCTTCTCCGATTGATAATCCTTCAAGTGAAATTCTTGTTTTAGTTTTTGGGTTTCCAACCAAATTTTGGATGAAAAAAAAAAGAGTAATTATAGATTCATACCATGTATCGACTGATTCCACCTATTCCTGAGGTAGGAAAACAAAACAAAAAAAAATCACGAATTTGTTTGTATCGCTACAAATAAAAACAAGGAATAATCTCAAAATAATAACATATGAATAATCTCAACATTACCCAAAAAAGCGACACCCGCAGAAATAGCCTCACCGAAAAGCCAAAGTTGTGTACGGCCTACAACTGAAACAAACCGAAACCCTAAGATCCCTTTTATATAGACATGATGCGTGAATCAGAGAAATGGAAACCCTTCTATAGACACTCGCCAACTTTTGTACAACGGATGTGAGAGTTAGAGAACGTTACCAGGCGCGCTTGTAGAGATTTGGCGGCGAGAAACGATCGACCTCCCTCCCTGCGCAACGACGGATCTCATCAGCCTCGACATCATCTGCGGCATCATCGGAAATTAGGGTTCGCTATTATTCTTCGCTACGATTTGTGTGATTTATGCTTCCTCTTTCCAATGGGAGATTATATGGAATGGTCAGATGGGCCTGCGCTTTCCTTTTATCACCCCATACCAATGGGCCCTAGCCCGAGGTTTTTACGTTCAATAATAAAAATTTCTTTGTATATTTATCATATTAAAAATCAATGATAATTTGCTTTATCTTATCAAACCCAAACAAATCAATATTTTTTTTGTTGGTTTTTTTGGTTTATTTATAGTGGTTGGTAATTGCTAAGATTATTAAGTAAAAGTAAAGTAACTGAAATTAAAAATTTTCTATTCTAAATTAAAATAATTATATTCTTATATTGTCTTATATTTTCATAAAAAGAAAGACATATTTTTTCTTCCCTTATGAATATAACGATATTAAGAAAAAAATTTATATGCAAAACTCTATGGTAAGTCTCATATTATGGTAAGCCTCATGTTGTCAAAGAAAAAGAATGAGTGATTAAAGAAGAGATTCAAGTTACCCCAAAGATTCAAGAGAAATTTCAAGATATACCACTTTTGATATTTCCCAGATTCAAGTTATGTTTTATTACATTTACGAAAAGCGTTTTTTTGCTTTGATTTCTATTGTTGTTGTTTGATGAGTTAACACAACCATAAAATAAATTGCGTTAAGCATGAAATAAAATTTTGAGTGAACTAGAAAATTTATTTATCTTCAGTAGACTAAAGATTCATGAGTGACTATAGTACCTTAAACATTGGAGCAACTAAGTAGACACCATCCCAAAACTCAGGCTTCTCTAGTAATATCAAAAGCATTGGTCCTTCCATTGATTCATCCTAACATGCCTCATCTTCTCTTTCTTCTCTTCTCTCTCTAAATTTTTCCAACCACACATTGGAAAATCCCATTAAAATTACATTCTTATTTGATAAAAAAAGTGAGAAAGGAGTATTCAATTCTGCAAGTTGAGAAAAAGTTTCAAAAGGAAAAAAAAAAGTTCAGAGAAAAGTTATTAATCCATTGAAAAGTTACTGACCAAAACTTGTGAATGGTAAATGAATGAATAACATTTTTTGATGATCTAAGTCCCCCATGGCCATTAAAAAGTAAAAACATGATATATGTATGGAAAAGTAAATATCTAATTACACATTTTACCCAAATATGAGTCAATATTACCGCAAATGGTTGTGTAATGAGTAGAAACATTATGAAGGAGATGGTCAAAGTTTGGAACATTAGCACTAACACTACAAAAAAAAGTAGATTACATCATTTATATTGTATCACAAAATTAAGTGATTCTATTTTAAATCACTATTTATAAATGAAACAAATATATATGGTTTAGCATCAATTATAATAAATGATGTTATTTTAACTAATTTTACATCATTTCAATAATATTGATACAATTTATATCAATTTGTATCACTTAAAAAGATTGATTCTAAAATAAGAATTTATATCAATTAGATAACTGATGCTTTCATTAATTTTAGTTAACATCACTTATAAAAATGATATAAAAATGACATCAATAAAAAAAATGATGCTAAGTAATAATAACGGAATAATAATTTCTCTTTTTAGTTAACGTCACGTATCTTCGACTTCTTTTTTTTTTTCTGAAAAATATTTGATTTGGTGAGATGCTTTTTTTCCGTCTTTGGTGAGATTTATATTAATTTAATTGTAAGAGTATTGTCACGACCCGGTTAATAGCAATTGAAGTTTGACTACACGTAGTCAAAAAGAGAAGACGTGTTTTGATTTCCCCTCTTTCAATTTGTGTTTTGGCTTCGTAAGCACTCTCTTCTTAATTTTTGTTTTTCCGTTCCTAATATCCATTTATGGATCAAAAAATTCTCCAAGGAAGCAACGAAGGATCTCTCCGGAAGCAAATAGAGAACCAAGGATCTAAAGTAATTGTCGATGCGCAAGATAGCAAGGATCTAAAGTAATTCTCCATGCCAAGTCCTATGGACCTAATGGCTGAGCATAGAACAGATTAGTCTTCTATTCGGTTGAGAAACCGTGTAACGCTCTCCCGGTATGCCATGAACGGAGCACGGTATGGTTAAGAGGAAAGGGACTCTATATGAATGTTGCGTGACTGGATCGGATTAGATCATGCATTAGTGAAACAGCTAAGCTTTTCCAGTAATTGCAGTAGGAAGATGAATAATAGTTACATGATGACAAAGAGAGCTAACTTGGTAACATACTTGTTAAATTTTGAAACCTTTAACTTCCATTGGCCAATCACACAAATTGATGCAACTCCATTATCAGAAACAATTAAAGAACTCCACAAACATCACAAGATTATTGATAAACATCACAAGACAAATGATAAAGTATATCACAAATAGCCATAAGTGTTTTCAAACATCCCAAGATTATTGATAAAGCATCACAACCAGCCATAAGTTTTTTTCCCACACAGTTACTAAAACAGAATCTAACCATGTAGTGCAATCTTCTCCATC
The DNA here is from genome assembly GCA_963576765.1 of Draba incana. Lineage (NCBI taxonomy): Eukaryota > Viridiplantae > Streptophyta > Magnoliopsida > Brassicales > Brassicaceae > Draba > Draba incana. The sequence goes on along the minus strand of OY755207.1, from coordinate 1,381,258 downwards.
TTCAACTTCGCTGCCTCTGCCTGCATCATCCACTTCTCTATCTCCTTATCCTTCTCCATCTCCCTTTGATAATCCTTCAAGTGAAATTCTTGTTTTAGTTTTTGGGCCAAATTTTGGATGAAAAAAAAAAAGGAGTAATTATAGATTCATACCTTGTATCGACGGAATCCATCTATTCCTGAGGTTATGTCATTACCTCAAAATCTCCAATCTCCAATTTCTCTAGGAGTTCAGTTAAAATCTTGACAACTTGGAAATCACACTGATAGAACTCTCTGTATCTCCCTTTAGATGGATTATCCCTTCTGTACACCTTAGCTATAATTGGTATCTTTTGAATGATGTAATGCCATTCATAGCAACATACCGTGCAAATGGAACGCTTAAATCATATCGTAAAGAGCAAAGCTCTCCACCCTGCAGTTAATTAACCAAGTGAGCATGAATTCTAACATCATTATCCATAAAACTGATTAAATGGCAGTAGTCAAGATGAGTTCTACCTGATCAGCAATATCGTAGATCAACTTTGAGTCTTCTCCATACTTCCCTATAAGTGTCTCTCTCAATTCAAAAACAGGAGTATCAAGTGCAGTTGCACCGTGCTTCTTGAAAACGCTTTGTATGATCGAAAATGCTCTTTCTCGGACTATCATTTGTTCTTTAGCGAAATCTCGAGTACCCTGTCATAGAATCAAAACAAATGAGAAATAGACTCGAAACCTAACATTTTGACGCTGAGACATACAATTTAAATTACCTTTGGAAGCTTGGGAAGTCTCCTGTTTTCATTATTTTCGACAATCTCTTTCACTTTAGCCAAGAAGCAATCAAAATCGTGTCCCTCAGGATTAAAAAGATTCGATATTTGCTCAATGACTTTATCTGATCATCAACACTAGCTACCTCATTACTCATTAATCTCTCTTTGATAAACTGGGTAAGTAAGCTTGTTCCTTTCCCCAAAACCGCCTTATTCAGAACAAATGGTTCTGAATTTCGATACCTCTTTCTCTGCCGCATCTCCACTCTTCACAACAACCAATTCTCCCTCCACCTGCAAGAGCCAAAAACGCAGCAACCGCCTCCAAACCAACGATTCTCCATATAATCCCCAAACATTGGTTCAATTCGTGAGCAAATTTACAATACTCCTCTGGAAAGAGAGCATATGATAAGCTAACTTATAGCTACTCTTGAGATTCTCATACTCAACACAGCTCTTTTCAAACACTTCAGACAAACCATTCCTAAGAATCTCATTCTCAATCGTCGCGAAACACATCTTCGCACGGAGAAACGAACATTCTCCCAAGCTTTTAATCGGTATTAACAAAGCTGACAATGTTGAACCTAAAGCCACACCATTTCCAGAGTTTCCAGAACCAGTTTTACCTCCTTTAACACCGGTATTCAAAAAGTTTAATCAGCCACAAAAAAAAAAAAAAAAAAACAAAGTAGAATCAACCACATGAACAAAATCATTCCAGCTTCTCAATCTCCAAAAATTTCCAACAATAGAGACGGTGTTACCTGCTCGATTAAGCGATGCACAGGGCTGCCATTAGAGGTGAGATTCGAATTCTGCTTGTAAGTAATGTGAAACAATCAAAGAAGATCGTAAGTAAACCTGTTAGGCATCTCGTATACGAAAACCTTAACAGGAAACCTCAAGGGATCATTGTTCAACAACCGATTCTCTCTCTCAAACACCATTTCATCAATAGAGTGATATAAAGTGTCATGCGTATTTCATTCAATCCCAAGGTGAAAATTGAACCGGACAAATCAAACCACTATACATCGGTTAGCAAAAGATAACCGAAGCTTCAATCATTTAGAATTTTTCTCAAATTAAATACTATATGATAGGAAGGAAACCTTAGGCAAAATCCCTTCAATATAAAATGTGATCTCAAACAAATAGCATAATTAAACCGGTCACTTAACAAAACATAAAAATAGCTGAACTAGAGAGATTATACCGGTTTAAGGAATAGATATAAGAGAAATAGCCGGTTTCATTGGAAATGCCTTGAATTTGGTTAAACAGGAGCTCTAGGGTGCATTAGTTATTCACTATTGACCGGAGTGCAATTTGTGGAAGGCTCCGGAAGTTTCTTCAACTGGTAATAAGATCAGAAGAGGAGAAAGAAGATCAGTGGAAACATATTTGTTCGATAATTTCTTTGATACCTTCTACTTAGAATTTTTGATTACATAAATAGCAATTCGATTAAACACACAACATCTCACCAAAACATCAGAGAAAACCAGAAAACAGATCATAGAAAACCAAAACTTGCTTAGACTAAGCAAGCTTGTCTTTCCCCTTCTTAGACTCCGCATCCTTAGCCACAACGTCATTCAACTCGGTTCTGAGTTTCTTAACCACAACCCTAGCCAAAGTGTTACCCAAAGTATCAAACTTAATAGCCTCTGCCTCATCATTCTTCTCCCGTTGATAATCCTTCAAGTGAAATTCTTGTTTTCAGAAATTGAGACAAGAGATCACTTACTACTAAGCTGTGATTACAGCCAGGTCATTTGGAGAAAAGCTACCAGGTATCTCAATCCCCCTAGCAATATGTTTGTTTCTTGGGATGAGTTGTTGTCTTGGATCAAACAGAGTTCCGCAGCGTCTCCTTCTCTTCTCCGGAAAATTGTATCTCAGGCTATTGTCTACCATTTGCGGAAGCAAAGAAATAATGTGCTTCATAATTTAATATCTCTGCCACCACAGATCATCTACAAAGACATCGACCGTGAAGTGCGAAACACCATTTCTTCGAGAAGGCACCAAAGACCATTCTCAACCCTTATGTCACTTTGGCTAAGGTGAACCCTTAGATGCTTAAATTCATCTTCAGTGTAACTCCTTGTTTTTAATTTTTTTGCCGAGGAATTACAAAACGTAGATATACTTGGTGTATAATCTAACTTTCATTAATATGAATATTCACTTTTTAGCAAAAAAAAAGAAATTCTTGTTTTAGTTTTTGGGTTTCCAACCAAATTTTGGATGAAAAAAAAGGGAGTAATTATAGATTCATACCATGTATCGACTGATTCCACCTATTTCTGAGGTAGGAAAACAAAACAAAAAAAATCACGAATTTGTTTGTATCGCTACAAATAAAAACAAGGAATAATCTCAAAATAATAATATATGAATAATCTCAACATTACTCAAAAAAACGACACCCGCAGAAATAGCCTCACCGAAAAGCCACAATTGTAATGGTTGACGGCCTACAACTGAAACAAACCGAAAACCTAAGATCCCTTTTATATAGACATGATGCGTGAATCAGAGAAATAGAAACCCTTCTATAGACACACGCCAACTTTTGTACAACGGATGTGAGAGTTAGAGAACGTTACCATGCGCGCTTGTAGAGATTTGGCGGCGAGAAACGATCGACCTCCCTCCCGGCGCAACGACGGATCTCCAGTGCCGGCTCAACCTAATCCGGGGCCCATTGGCAAAAAAAAAATTTTTGGGCCTCATAAATTAAATTTTAAAAGATTTTTTGCTAATTTTTTTAAATGTAGTTAATTAAATAAAAAAATTTACATTATAAAATATATTTTTAGAATTTTTTTATTTAAATAAATTTAACTTTTAATTCAAAAAAAATTAAAAAAAAATTTTTGGGCCCTTAATTATTGGGACCCGGAGTGGGGCCCATGGGCGGCACACCACTTGTCCTCCTCCCTAAGCCGGCACTGCGGATCTCATCAGCCTCGACATCATATGAACCCTATTATTTTTCGCTACGATTTGCTTTCTAAGATAAAATTAGGGTTATTCGGATTTTTCGCTACGATATCTCTTTTAGAATTTGAAATATAGCTTTTTAAATGGCTTTAAACTCATGCGCGTGCACTTTCACAATATATCAAAGTTTTGTGTTTTTTTTTTTTTCACATTATGGTTCAGTGTTATATTTTTTTAACTGTTCAATGAATTTATACATTATATTTACAATTTTTCTTATAAATTAGATTATTCCTCTTTTGAGACTGAATATAATTTGATAATTTCAATTCACACCCTTTTATTCTTTTGTTTAATGAAATTGACCAACTCAATACTTGTGAATTGTGGATCCTAAAAGTTGCAAACATGTAATGCATCATCTTATGTTTCTTTCCCATGCATACGCTTTCTAATCAGTCTTCACTTGGTTACTTTATAACACTCTTGTTCATATGCAGATAATATGCTTGCATATTCTTTGAAATATATTCTAACTTGAATTTTGTATGATCTTTGTTGTCATTGTGAAATTGTAACTTTCTTTATATATTTTCTTAAAACATAATGTATAGCAGAAATAATGGAATTGTATACCCATCCATAACAAATGAACATCGTTTCATTTCTTTGTATGCTAAATCTTTGTTTTCATTATTGCTTCGTAAGAAGGTTCTTACATCTGTGACCAAAAAAAAGAGAGGACCTTACATCCTTCTCTACAAATTTGAAAGAACAGAGGTTTCTTCAATAGATGGAATATTGATATTTTTTTACCTATTTGGATTTCTCCCCCAAAACTTTTTGATTTATTTCTTGATGGCGTAGAGCCGTAGACTCTACAAAGTGGAATGTATACAAGTAAATGCATTGATATTACTATAAGATTGAGAAATCTGTTTTAATGCATCATTATGTGTATCTTTTCATATATTTGAGGAATGAAAGTGTTCACGTGTAGATGTGTACCATACCGGTATCAAGAGCCAAGGCGTTAGTATTGTAGAGAATCAATCTTTTTTCGTTTGACCAAAAAAAAAAAATTCCAAGTATTTTGGTTCCTGAAGAAGAGTTCAATACAGAGTTCAAAAATGTATAAAAAAGACTAATACATGGTCAAATATTTTGCGTGACCGGATCGGATTAGATCTCGTATTAGTGAAACAGCTAAGCTTTTCTATTACTTGCACTAGGAGGATGAATATTAGTTGTAATCACTTAAAGATTTGAATCAATAATACGATGACAAAGAGACAACTAATTTGGTAACATCCTAATTAAATTTTGGGAGGTTTTAACTTTCTTCATTGGCCAATAACAAAAATTGATTGATTAGATGCAACTCCATTATTGATAAAGACCTCCACAAACATCACAAGATTATTGATAAAGTATCACAACCAGCCATAAGTTTTTTGCCCACACAATTACTAAAACAGAATCTAACCACGTTGTGCCATCTTCTTCATCTTCATCTTCAACTTCTCTACCTCTGCGTCTAGCTCTGCCTCCAACTTCTCATTCTCCATCTTCATCTTCTCTACATCCATTTCCGTCTCGTTGTCCCATTCGTAACCCTTCAAGAGAAATTCTTGTTTTAGTTTTTGGGGTTTCCAACCAATTTTTAGAAGAGAAAAAAAAGGGGAGTAATTATAGATTCATACCATTTATCGACGGAATCCCTCTAGTCCTGAGGTAGGAAAACAAAAACAAGAAATCACGAATTTGTTTGTATCACTACTATCTCTACAAATAAAAACAAGGAATAATCTCAAAATAATATATGGATAATCTCAACATTACCCAAAATAATGACACCCGCAGATCCAGCGTGAGCGAAAAGCGAATAATCTTTACGGCCTACGATTGAAACAAACCGAAACCCTAAGATCCCTTTTATAAAGACAGGATGCATGAATCAGAGAAATGGAAACCCTTAGAGATCCACACGCCAAATTTTGTAGAATGGATGTGAGAATTAGAGAATGTTACATTTACAGCAGGTACAATGGGTGCCAGTAGTGAATTGGCGGCGAGACACGATCCATCTCCCTCCCTGCGCAACGACGTATCTCATCATAGGGCTATTATTTTTCGATACGATTTGCTTTCTCTAAGATAAAATTAGGGTTATTTGGATTTTTCGCTACGCTCTCTCTCCTTTAAATTTTGAAATGGCTTTTTAAAACCCTAGCTTTAAACTCATGCGCGTGCACTTTCATAATATATCAAAGTTGTGTTTCGTTTTTTGTTATTTTATGATTCAGTATTACTGTTCTATGAATTTTACACTATATTTTTTTTTTTTTTGTCGTCATTTTACACTATATTTACAGTTCTTTCTTATAAATTTAGATTATTCCTCTTTTGAGACAGAATATAATTTTATAAATTAGATTATTTCTCTTGAAACGCAAATTGCTAAGCTTTGAATTTGGAAAACCGTATACAATGAACCAAAGTGGAAGTGGTTCAATCTAAAATGATTTCAGTTTGTATGATTGTATACATGTATACAAAAAAAGGATAATACAGCCAAACATTTTTCTGAATATAGCCAAATTAGAGATATGATAGCCAAAACCGAACAAGATTTTATACCAAAGAAACGAACCAGACCAAACCACATTCAGCTTCAGTTTGATATATCAATCCTAACATGAGAAGCTTAAGGCCTAACAATAACATAAGTAAAATCACACAGCATTTGAGATTTGACAGTGTGTGTGGGGATGTGAGTAAAAAATCTTTAAGACTAGACACGAATAAAAGGATTGGAGAGTGTTGAATTGGGTTGCCAGCAGTCGCATCTGCAAATAATCCGACTACATTTAACCAGTCGTTGTGACCTTCTCGTATGAAGCTTCATGTTCACCAGTTTTCCTGATATCTGTTTGTTGCAACAACAACAACCGTCAATATTTTTCTCAAAAAGCATGTAGTTGTGTGCATGTTCTCATTTTCTCACTACTTCAACATTGGTGTGTGATTATTACGAGTGCTACTCACCATTCTCCAAGTCAAGTCCCCTGGAAGCTGGTAATACATGAACACGAGCATCATCTGGTAAACTGGTCAAGCGATCCATCTCCTTCTTCTCTGCAGAAAACAGAAACACAAAGCTCAAAATCTAAATCTCAACAAGTTACCAAACTGCTAAGAGCGATTGATTCAAACGTGAAGAGAGAAAACCTAGCTAACAGAGCAAAATCGGTTTTGAACCGAAAGATAAGAGTCAAATTCCAGCACAAACCTTGGGTTACAGAGGCAAAGTCGAAGACGAACACCGGAAAATTTGTAGCAATGTCTCTCCAAATTAGAGAAAGCTAAGGGTTTTTCCGACTCGCGTCGAGCGAGAAGAGTGAAGAGACTTGAGTCCGAGTGGGGAAGGTAAGGGTATTTTGGACATTTTTTCATGCGTATTTCATTCAATCCCAAGGTGAAAATTGAACCGGACAAATCAAACCACTATACATCAGTTAGCAAAAGATAACCGAAGCTTCAATCATTTAGAATTTTTCTCAAAATAAATAGAGAGAAATTCCCTAAGATGCAAACAAAAAAAAATTTTGTTCTTGAGATACCATTAACTTTTCAATGTTCTTTAGATACCACTTCTTCAAAAAAAAATCAAAGTTTCCAAAAATACCACAAACACAAAAATTGATTTTTAGAAGATCTAGAATTTAAATTTTTTTTGTTTGAGTTAACTATTGTACAATTAGGGTATAGTTTTAGGGGTAGGGTGTAGGTTTAGAGTTTAAGATTTAGTTTTGACCATTTAAAACTAGTTTTAATTTTGTGGTATTTTTAGAACATTTGAAAAAGTGGTATCTAGAGAATTTTTAAAAATTAATGGTATCCATAGAAGAAAAAAACTTTTAAAAGTGGTATCTATGAGAATTGCCCTTAAATATATAAAAGGAAGGAAACCTTAGGTAAAACATATCAAATCAGTTTATAATTATTATTGACGACCATATAACAGATAAAACAGAGATTATACTAGTACATATATCTCATCAAAACAGATAAAATAAGGTTTATTTCAGATTATCAAAAACTTATTTGCACATCTTTCTTCACAACCTTGACAACCTTCAACTCCTTAAGATCCGCCCTAATCTCATTCACGACCAAGCTCGCCACAACATTACCCAAACTCTCGAACTTTAGAGCCTCAGCCTTCTTCTTATTATTACGCTTAGACATGTGTTCGGACCAATAAACACCAACACCAACAAACATTAGGTCGAATAGTCTCTCGGGAGTCTTTTAGCAGATTCCACAAATTGTCTGACCTTAGGGTTCTAAAAGAGAACAATAACAGAATTAATTGAAACCATATACCTAAAACATATCTTAATCTGATGTTTTATTGTTGTAGAAGACTTGCTTTTGATGAGATGTTGTTGTGATTCATCAACATCTTTGATGCGATTTTAGCACTCTTTGATGCCTTTTCATACACATTACCAAACTTTGCATGTGCAAACTTCGAACATAAATAAAAAGTGAGATTCTATTAAAGAGTCTAAATTTAGCATTACTATAATCTACCAGATCTATAAACTAAACATCAAAATAAAAACCTCAAACAATGTTCTCAGTTACTAATAGAGACTATATGTAGCATTACTATAATCTTTCAGATTCTCAAGATCTACTAGTTCATAATCTATAAATGTAGATACATACTTGAGTCTGAGATTGTGACTTCCCAAATTCTTAACAAATTCCGAAATAATATAATTGTATATCCATCCATAACAAATGAACATCGTTTCATTTCTTTGTACGCTAAATCTACAAGACAGAGACTTCTCAGAAAGATCTACTAAATTCTACAAGACAGAGACTTCTCAGATTTTCAGATCTACTAAATTCTACATTTATAAATACATCAGATTCTCAAGATCTACTAGTTCATAATCTATAAATGTAGATACATACCTGAGTATGAGATTGTGACTTCCCAAATTCTTCCTTTCCCTGTGGAAAACACATATAAACTAAACAGCAAAATAAAAACCTCAAACAATGTTCTCAGTACATGTGAATTGTGGGCAAACATGTGTAATGCATCTCTTATGTCTCTTTCCCATGCAATGGCTTTCTAATTAATCTTCACATGGTTACTTTATAACATTCTTGTTCATATGCTTGCATATTCTTTGAAATATATTCTTACTTGAATTTTGTATGATATATGTTGTCATTGTGAAATCGTAACTTTCTTTATATAACTTCTTAAAACATCATGTATAGCCGAAATAATGGAATTGTATATCCATCCATAACAAATGAACATCGTTTCATTTCTTTGTACGCTAAATCTTTGTTTTCATTATTGGTTCGTAAGAGGTTCTTACATTTGTGACCAAAAGAGAGAGAGGATCTTACGTCCCTCTTTTACAAATTTGTAAGAAAAGAGGTTTCTTCAAGACATAGAAGATCGCATATTGATGTTTTTTACCTATTGGATTTCTCCCCCAAAACTTTTTGATTGATTTGTTGATGGCGTAGAGCCGTGGGCTCTTATATAGTTTGAAAAGGAAGGAAATGCAAATTGCGAAGCTTTGAATTTGGATAACCGTATACAATAAACCAAGTGGAAATGCTTCAACTAAAATGATTTGAGTTTGTATGATTGTATACATGTATACAAAAAATTGACAATATAGCCACACATTTTTTTCTGAATATAGCCAAATTAGAGATATGATAGCCAAAACCGAACAAGATTTTATACCAAAGAAACGAACCAGACCAAACCACATTCAGCTTCAGTTTGATGTATCAAACTAACCTGAGAAGCTTAAGGCCTAACAATAACATAAGTAAAATCACACAGCATTTGAGATTTGACAGTGAGTGTGTGTGGATGCGAGTAAAATGTCTTCAAGACTAGACACGAATAAAAGGGTTGGAGAGTGTTGAATTGGGTTGCCAGCAGTCGCATCTGCAAATACTCCGACTACCTTTAACCAGTCGCTGTGACCTTCTCGTATGTAGCTTCATGTTCACCACTTTTCCTGATATCTGTTTGTTGCAACAACAACGTCAATATTTTCTCAAAAAGCTTGTAGTTGTGTACACATGTATCACTATAACATTTTCTCATTATACCAGCATTGGTGTGTGATTATTACGAGTGCTTTAGAAATTAGTAATAGCAAGAAGGTGTAAAATTGAAGTAGCTACTCACCATTCTCCATGTCAAGTCCTCTGGACCTAAAGGCTGAGCAGGGCTGGAATATAGGAAATGGCGCGAGCACTGGAAACAAAATGTAAATAATTGGTAAAGGTCTTTTGTAGAATTTGTGATTTTGGTAAAGGTAAAGAAGAGTAATTATTTACCTGAGCTAGATTCTTCTGTAATCCCTTGATGTGAGAGGGACTTAGGCTTCTAAGATGATTCACAAGCCACCCAGGCTGGGTAGCATCTTCGGAAGAAACAATCACAGCAATCTGAGAGAGAAATAAAAGGAGAAATGAGTATAGCTATAGAAAGCATTGAGTTAATGGAGATTTCAGCCATATACCTTCCTGTAGTCGAGCAGTCCCTCAAAAGGTAACTCCAACTCATCACTGACTACAACTGGTATACATCCGCTGACGATTGCATCAAACAGTCTCGCAGAGGATGGTGTGTCACCAGCAGGACACAGACAAAACAACGACCTGATAGAATATACATTTAGTTATCAGATTATAAGAGGAAACATCTTATGTACAACAGATATGATCCCTAACAATCTCAGATTTTACCTGCGCATGCCCTTTTGAGCAGCCAATTTCCCTTCATCTCCAGCAGTTCCCTCTGTAATGATCACATCTTTAGCACTGCTTAACTCTGCACCGAGTTTAGCACGCACTTTCCCTCCCTACATGACTCAATCAATGAGACAAAGAATACATTGTCATCATACAACAAGGTTAAGTGTAACTAATAATGCAACTCAGTTTCCTTATTTGATTGAGAAAAAAAGTTTCTAGTGCATGGAAAGGACTATCCACTCAATGGTTTCAACAGAGTGACTTCTAATTCAAAAAGCAAAGCTATCCAACGAAATGGAATGGACTGTACACAGAGTTTACTAATAATACTAAGCAAGGAAAAGTGATAGAGATGGAGAGAGCATGAATCTCACAGCGTTTCTCTTAAGTCGGCCTCGGAAGAAAAGAAGAGTGGTCCTCTTTGATGAATTCTCTGACAGGCACTTGGCATCGCAAAGCTCCACGTTGGGGACATAAGGAAGAATTAGGTCTTTCTCCAGTGAAACTTGCCCAGGCTTATACCTACATTGCCAGATTCAAACAGAAAATGAGTTAAGCATAGCTAAAAGGGGCATTTTCAATGACACAGAAGCTATGAAGGGAAATCTTTAATCACCAGTTCCCAGTGGAGTCCATATCAGGCAAGAGCCATATTGCATTCTTCACATATTTGCGGACAGTCTTGAAAGACCATGGGTGATGAATAGGAAATATGTGATCCCTTCCCTCAGATCTTTTCCATGCAGGTTGATCAGTGATCCACTTCAAAGCTTCCTACAGTTAAATAAATGGCCAAAACGAATGTCACCAATAACGAACCAACGATAATTGTATCAACTATTGAATGCAAGTTTAACCTGAATCTTCAAAGAAGAGATAAAAAAAGCCATGTTTAACTAAACACATCACTAAACAGCAACAATGTAACATTTTCCAGGCACTTGAAGATAAAATAAAATTTAAAAGCTGTAATTGTAGCCTGAATCTCACTCACACCCTATAGAGTGCTTTGCATTGCTGCTTCTCCAACAAGAAAAAGCTGATTGTAGTGAAAAACGGAACATAGAAAACGTCCGCCTCGTGCTGCTCATGAACTCTCACAACACTTTTCAAACGCCTTTCAGATTCAGGAGCAATCAAATCAGCCCAAAGCCAGTAATCAATAGAATGCTGCAATTCAGAAAAAGTTTAATCAGCCAAAAACACCAAGTAGGATCACTTGAACAAGATCACAATGCTGAACTTAACCATGATCCCTGAAGAAATCTGACAATCAACCACATGAACAATCAATCATTCCAGCTTCTTAATCTCTTTATCTATCTAATACTATTATTAAGCACTTCCACTACTTGAAATTTCGATTTCCAAAAGTTTCTATCAAAGGAGACGGTGTTACCTGCTCGATTAAGCGATGCACAGGGCTGCCATTAGAGGTGAGATTCGAGGTCTGCTTGTAAGTATTGTGAAACAACCAAAGAAGATCGTAAGTAAACATCTTAGGCATCTCGTAAACGTAAACCTTAACAGAAAATCCCAAGGGATCATCGTTCAACAACCGATTCTCTCTCTCAAACACCATTTTATCGAGCTTCATAACCAGATCGTCACTCTCTCCACGCACCGTATCATCCTTAACCGATAACGAAAGCTTCGGCGATTTATGGATCAAAAAACTCTCCAAGGAAGCAACGAAGGATCTCTCCGTGTGTCTCGTCGTCGGAATCGAATAGGAAACCGCCGATTGAAGGAATTCGTAGCAGAGCCAGATCAAAGAGACGGCGATGACGGTGAGGATGACGACGCGGGAGAGATTGCGAATTAAGGATCTAGGTCTAGCTCTGGAAGAAGAATGATGATTCTGCAGATTCCCAGGCATTGGAAGATCTGATTCTTTTCTCTGTGACTCATAGGAATTTCCGAGTGAAGTAAAAGCTACTGCAAGGTTCTAAATTAATTTCAAGTGCGCAAGCTAGCAAGGTAGTTATCCATGCGCAAGATAGACTTAAGTAGTCTTTAGCTAAATAAATCTCTAATTTTTTAATATAAACCAATCACACAAGTTAAATAAGAGTTTAAGAAGGCTAAATCATTATTTTACATACATAGAAACCGTTTATTCATAATCCCAAAAGACTAAACACCAATCCATTAGAGTTTTTTTCACTAAGAACATTTCAGAAATGCATAAGATCTTTGTTTTTCGACGATTGTTGTTTCTTCAGGTCATTTCGAGAAGCGGTAGTAGTAGTAGTAGTAGAAGAATCAGATGAAGCATTACCAAAGCCTTTCTTACCGAATATTATCTCATCGAGATCTTTCATCATCATATCCTCGCTCCCATGAGCACTGCCCAAGGATTTCCTGACCAATGACTCTTCTTCTTTTGCGTGAATGGTGGAGTCGTCAGGCTCGGCAGCAACAGGAATCATAGCTGGCTCAGGTGCAGTTAAAGGTGCAGAAGGTTTCTTCAAATCTTCGTATTTCGAAAGCGTTTTCTCTAGCTCGTCGTTTACATTCAATGCTTCGAATAAAAGCTCTTCGTTTTCTCCAGATGTTTCGATGATTCTCTGAACTGTGGTTTGGGATCGACGACATTGTTGTACTAGTGTACTTTTCAAATCATCCTACAAAGAAACAAAATCATTACCATGAACTTGACGTACCCATGAATGCAATATTTGTGAAAATTGTCGTGTTGGATTACATGTAAAGCTTCCTGGTGAGGCGAAGATGACAAAACCGTCGAAAGAAGCTCAATACTGTTCCTTGCAGCATCTCATGTCTTCCCTGAAACAAGAAGACACAACAAAAACTGAGCCATTTCGGATAATCCAACAATCAAAATGCTAGGGTTTTAACAGTCAGAGATGAAAAAGATGTATAAGAGGAAGAATCAACCTTGGCAAGAGCGATTGGAAACAGCGGAGTCATCTCTTGTCTTCCCTGAAAAAAGAAGACACAACAAAAACTGAGCCATTTCGGATAATCCAACAATCAAAATCCTTGGGTTTTAACAAAGTCAGAGATGAAAAAAGATGAATAAGAGGAAGAATCAACCTTGGCAAGAGCGATTGGAAACAACAGTTTCTTTGCAACCTTGGTCATCTCTTGTCTTCCCTGAAACAAGAATCAACAACAAAAACTGAGTCCTTTCGGATAATCCAATCAACCCAAATCCACATAATCCAAAACACCAAGACATCAAAATGCTAGGGTTTTAAAGATGAAAAAGAAGTATAAGAGGAAGAATCAACCTTGGCAAGAGCAATTGGAAACAGCGGAGTCATCTCTTGTCTTCCCTGAAACAAGAAGACACAACAAAAACTGAGCCATTTCGGATAATCCAACAATCAAAATCCTTGGGTTTTAACAAAGTCAAAGATGAAAAAAGATGAATAAGAGGAAGAATCAACATTGGCAAGAGCGATTGGAAACAGCAGTTTCTTTGCAACCTTGTTCATCTCTTGTCTTCCCTGAAACAAGAATCAACAACAAAAACTGAGTCCTTTCGGATAATCCAATCAACCCAAATCCACATAATCCAAAACACCAAGACATCAAAATGCTAGGGTTTTAACAGTCAGAGATGAAAAAGATGTATAAGAGGAAAAATCAACCTTGGCAAGAGCGATTGGAAACAGCGGAATCTCTTGTCTTCCCTGAAAAAAGAAGACACAACAAAAACTGAGCCATTTCGAATAATCCAACAATCAAAATCCTTGGGTTTTAACAAAGTCAGAGATGAAAAAAGATGAATAAGAGGAAGAATCAACCTTGGCAAGAGCGATTGGAAACAGATTTCGGAGAATTTAACCAAATCGAGACGTTTATCTGATTCAGAGAATCTAAAACAATGAAAATCAAGAAATCCGAAATAAGTTGATATATAAACCCTAATCCAGGTAGGCGTAGTAAACCAGAAAACTTCTACGCAAGGTTATAAAAAAAACCCAAAACCATATTTGTTCGAGAACGTAAAAGATGATTTCCAAAGGTCTAAAATTTTACCTGGAAGAAAGAACGAAACCACATTCTGAACTGCAGCGGAGAAACGATGGAACGGAAAAATACAAGGAGAGCAATATTTCAAAAATAAATTCTATTTTGTAGTTTTTCTTTTATTTCTTACTAATTATTTTGAATTCTCAACGGTTTAATGGAGTTTTCAAGTATTTTTTTATTTAGATTACTATTTTTTCGATATTGGAAAACGTACAAAAATGACACTTTATATATATATGCATAGTGCACCCAAAATGATTTGACCGGCACTGATTACAGAATTAATTGATACCATATACCTAAAACAGATCTTAATCTAAGATCAAATGAACAATATCTAAAATTAAAAATCTAAGAGATGAACATGAGATATAATTTCGAAAGGTCAAAAATCTAACCTGTTTGAAAGATATGATTCTTTTCTCTGTGACTCGTATGAATTTTGGAATGAAGTGATGAAGAAGAAGAAGAAGCTAGTGCGTAAGATAGCAAGGATCTAAAGTAATTTGAAATGCGCAAGATAGCAGAGTAATTATCGATGCGCGAGATATACAGAAGCTTAAGTAACTCTCTAAAAGCTTATAAACCAATCACACAAGTTAAATCAGAGTTTAAGAAGGTTAAACTTTATTTTACTTACATAGAAACTGTTTATTCATAATCCCAAATACTAAACACCAATCCATAAGAGTTTTTTTCACTAAGAACATTTCAGAAACGCATCAGATCTTCGTTTTTCGGCGATTGCTGTTTCTTCGGGTCATTTCTAGAAGCAGTAGTAGTAGTAGCATCAGATGAAGTATTACCGAAACCTTTCTTACCGAATATCATCTCATCGAGATCATCCATCATCATATCCTCGCTGCTGCTTCCACTCCCGTGAGCAGTCCCACGAGCACCGCCCGAGGATTTTCTGACCAATGACTCTCCTTTCGTGTGAATGGTGGAGTCGTCAGGCTCAGCAGCAACATGAATCATGGCTGGCTCGGGTGCAGCTAACGGTGCGGAAGGTTTCTTCAAATCTTCGTATTTCGAAAGCGTTTTCACTAGCTCATCATTTACATTCAATGCCTCGAATAAAAGCGCTTCGTTTTCTCCTGATGTTTCGATGATTCTCTGAACTGTGGTTTGTGATCGACGACATTGTTGTACTAGTGTACTTGTCAAATCATCCTGCAACGAAACAAAATCATCACCATGAACTTGACATACCCATGAATGCAATATTTGCAAAAAATATCGTGTTGGATTTACATGTAAAGCTTCTTGGTGAGGCGAAGATGACAAGACCGTCGAAAGAAGCTCAATACTGTTCCTCGCAACATCGAAAGCTTCCTTTGTCTCCTCCGCACTAAAACTTTGTACCGGAGGAGCGGTGTACGGCACATGTGCGCGTTCATTTACATGTTGAGTGGTGTCCACTACTGGTAGTGAGGAAGACCGAGGAGGTGTGAAAATTGGCGCCAAGCTCTCGTTGTCACGTCCAGGGAAGCGTATACCTCTTGATTTTAGGCTCTATAGTATCGAAACAAAATTGTTAGAAACCAAACCGCTGGAGTAATAAAGTATAAGCCAAATTCGTTTAAAATCACCGAACCTTGTAAGTTTCTTCGAAAACAGGCAAGTAACGGAGTTCGCTACTCGATTCACCCCAAGCTTCAATCAATATCAAAGCTTTATTCCGATTATTCACAACGGTTTGCGGATCATCAATCAGCTTAACCATTTCATCCAAGACTCGTTCAGCAGCAACTTCGGAAAACGCTTTCTCGCAATTCTTAACACACGTCTCGAGCAAAACCAACGCAAGGTACTGAATCCTCGGCTGTTTCATCACTATCCTCTTCTTAATCCCGCGGATCAAATCGACGCTATTGATCTTCTCTTGGTTAATCATATCGCATATTTCTAAGTTCATCGCCCAATCGGGTTCTTCTAGATTCTCCGAAGTAGCGTCCTCGACTAGCTTATCGGTTGGATTAGGACCTTGGAAAAGCTCCTTAACTTTGAAACTCATTGAACTCACACCAGCACTCACTGCCTTGCTCACTTCAGAACCACCGATCTTGAGACGCTCACTAAGTGAGGTAACTTTGTCCATTAGATTGTCATTCATCTTCTTCGGCTACTCAAAAAAAACACAAAAACCTGAAAATCACAAAACATAAACAGTATCCAACATTACATATTTTCTATATGAATCTTCCAAAATAATTTATCTTAAAAATTTCATCATGCTACTATATTAAAAAAATCGATATTGCACCGATCACAAATAAAAATCATCAAATTCAGTCAATGACGTCACGAAGCAATCGGATTAAAGAAGAAAACACACTTTGAATTAAGGAATCAAATTAGTGCTTTTTTTGCCAGGAAATCAAAATTCGTTTGATGATTCTTATTAATCGAAATTCAGAAGATTAGGACATGAATGCTTTGATGATCGATCAACAACAACAAGAAGAAAAAGCGAAAAGTAGACAAATTTCATAAGAAAACCCAGAATTCAAGTAAATCAACATGAGATAATAACCCAGAAAACGAAGAAATTGCAAGTAGAGATTCGTGAAGTTACCTTAAACAAAGGAGAAGTGAAGCTTGAGGATGATCAAAGCTGAAACAGAGGATGATCTGGTAGAAGAAAAAACAGGGGGCTTTTAAGAGAAAATCTACTACGAGGTCAATGTCGTTGACGTTTAGGAAATTTTAAAGGGTCGAAAAGTAAAGAAAACGCGTTAACTTTAGGTGTGTTTGGTCATAATTATAGCTTAAAGTAATATTCTAGAATTTTTCCTTTTATTAGCTTTTTTGATATATTGAAATCTTTTCAGCCAAAATAGGATAAGAGGAAGATTATTGGGTGAGACGATTATTTTTCTTGAGATTTTAAAATTCTAAAATTAAGAAAAAAGAAATTATTGACAAAATTAAAGGCAAAAGCAATAGCTTTATATACATGGTAAGGACAGAGATATACTCGTTTCCAAACACAAAACTTTTCGTCTAAATCGTTAAGACTTGAGAGAAGAAGAAGAAGACTGTTCTACTGCTCTCAGCCGCCGTACATATCCACCACCACCGTCGTGAAGATTAAGG
Source organism: Draba incana (assembly GCA_963576765.1). Lineage (NCBI taxonomy): Eukaryota > Viridiplantae > Streptophyta > Magnoliopsida > Brassicales > Brassicaceae > Draba > Draba incana. Next base: position 1,363,614 of record OY755207.1, on the reverse strand, counting down.
TAATGTAAAAATTCTCTGCAATTACTCTGATTCAAAAAATATTTCGATTACTCGGAATCTCAAAATTGAAAAACCCTTGTTTGGTCTCATATTTCGTTGAGTTGAATTTCTCCTGGAGTAATCCTATAATGTTTCTGTTGAAAACAAGTATCTTTATCAACTAATGATTCGACACAGCTTATGTTATTGTTTCCTAAATTTCTAGGTTTCTATATTGATAAATTGTCTTTCTTGCTTTTATGGTTTAGAGGCTAGTTAAACTTTCTTGTTCACTATATAGATTCCCAAAATTTGGTTATTGTGTTTCTCTAATAATCAGTAATGTGTTTTTAGTTTGTTTGTGTTCCACATTGATTAAAGTTCGTTGGAGTTGATGAAAGTCTGCTTCTTTTTTTTTATTCAAGGATGATGGATTTGATGTGGTTAATTGCTTTACTTCTTGGAGCTGCGTTTGGATATTACATCAGTACTCTAAGACAAACCGGCCGCTTCTTTGCCTCCTCGAAATCTATCGGCACAAGTGCGGATTCTAGCGGAAATAAGAAGATTAAGTCCAAGGAACCTCTAGAGATTGAGAAATTCACTGATTTCCGCAAGAAATTCAAAATGGTTTTTAGGCTTACTCTTAAGTATTTCTCTCTATGGACTGTAAGTTGTACTGAAACACAATAAGTTGATATGAATTTGCTTTTTTGTTGTGGTATGTTTAGGTTTTGGTAGTGAGGAATGATCTTAAAATGGGTAAAGGCAAGATTGCAGCTCAATGCAGGTGATTGTCAACTTCTTAAACGTTTTTTTTTTATTTTCTCTTTAGTGTCTCAATCATATGAAATCTTTGGGTTGTATTATGCAGTCATGCAACATTAGGGTTATACAAAAAACTCGTTCAACGGGCGCCAAAAGCCTTAAACAGGTACTAACTACCACACCAGGTCTTATAGTCTAACACAAATCCTTTTTTACATTCTATGAAAATTTTTGATTGGTATTGCAGATGGGAGTATTGTGCTCAGCCAAAAGTTGTTGTCAAAATCGAGAGTGAGGACGAGATGTTAGTTTTGCAAGTAAGTTTACTAAACATGTGTTATAGCTCTTTCCAAGGTTACACATTCTCAAGTTACTAATTCGAAGAAAAAACTCCTAAGATCTTATGGTCACTGTTTAGATGAGTCTAACTATATTGTTGATACCGGCAGGGAAAAGCAAAGTCCCTTCAACTACCAACCCATATCACCGTTGATGCCGGAAAAATACAGATCGCTCCGAGTAAGTTTCATTTGGAATTCAAGCCACTCACAAACTTTGAATCCTACTTAACCATTATTTGACAAAAGAAGAAGCTAATGTACTTGTTTTGTTCTGTTTTCTAGATTCAAGGACAGTAATGGCTATTCTTGGTAAGTTACTATCATCTATGGAGAAGAAAAGATGAGTTATATAGTAGCAAATACCATACACTTTAGATACAAGTGCACTAACTTAATAAAAACTGTTGCTTGTGCAGGACCTGTGGATCTTGTTGATGATGTAACAGGTGGACTAAAGCTGATGTAATAACTCGTCGATTCGACATTACCACACTCTAGCTCAAGGGAGAGTATGTTAATCGGCTCCAAGTTTTTCGCCATCGTTCGGTGACATCTGAATCCCTTCTTTTTGTAACCATTTTTCGGGAATTATTTTCGAGTTAATTATGCGAATTTATATGGAAGATTTTGTACAATTTACTTACAAAAAGATGATCATATGACAATATTAAAGTTTTGATGCTTTCATGGTTGATTCAGACTCAAGCATTAAAGTTGTGCCCTAATGATCAAAACCTAACAAAAGATAACTTTCTCTTCAAGCTACCAAATTTTTCATCAAAAACACATCATAAACACACAATATTTTTTCCATGATTAATCACACCTACACACATATACTTCCAAAATAAAATGAGATTGAGAAATCTTTCTATAAACAAAAGAAAATCACAATTCAAACTATATACCTTTCTTTCATCATCATCATCATCATCCCCAAGCATTATCAAATGCAGCAGAAGTAATCGCTTGAACAAACTCATCAAAATCAATACAACCGTCACCGTCACGATCCGCTTCTTTAATCATCCCCGTTAATTCCTCCGCCGTCAAAGCGTGGCCTAATTTCGCCATCGAATGAGCTAATTCCGCCGCCGTTATGTAACCGTTACCGTCACGATCGAACATTTTGAAAATCGCTTTGAGCTGTTCGTCTGTGTAAGGACACTTGACTAGATCCGGCTCCACGAGTGCGACGAATTCGGAGAATTCGATCATTCCGTTGTTGTTCCGATCTGCTTTTTGAATCAGAGTATCGAGTTGGTCTTGACTCGGTTTTAAACCGAGAGATCTTAGAAGTGAGGCTAATTCGAGCTCCGTTAAACTTCCGTCTTTGTTCTGATCAAATGATCGGAAAATCTCACGGAGCTCTGCTAATTGTTCGTCGCCGAGTTTCGCCGGCGCCGGTGTAGGCTTGTCTCCGTCGTCGCTCATCTTGTGGCTTGTTTTTGAATATTGGTCGTTAATTACGCAAGAGAAAGGATTTTAGATTGATTTGTTGTGTCTTATTGTTGACAAGTCAACGACAGGTGTGTAATAAGAAATGATTGTTCAGATGTAATAAAGAAAATAAAAATATACTAGTATCAATTAGTATTGATAGGGTCAACGGTTGTTCGGTGGAAAGAAAACAGTCGTGCTAAGCGTTATTTCGCCCGGAATTTTGGGAGTTTATGAGGATTTTGATTTTGTGAAATTAGGAGATGATATTTTTGTTTTTGCATTTTGGTGATGGTGAACATATAATAAGATAGTAGAAAATTACCCGCGTTATACGCGGGATAAATTAATATAGAATAAAATCAATAATTTTTGTTAACAGAAAATTATGGTGAATTATTATACATAATCTAAAATCCAATTTATATATTTGAATTTGCGATTATTTGCATACAAATGTGTTCCACTTGTGAAATAATTAAACCAACAAATTTCATTAATAAATATTTTACTTGTGTATTTATGAAAAATTAAAAACATCTATTTGTCAAACAAAACAACACATGTTAAAACATATATGAAAATTTGTTTTACATGCTCATATAATTTTAAAAGATAATAAATAGTTTTATTTTATTTTGGATCAAATTGTTTTTGGTATATATATTAAAAAAATTTTCACATTTACTTCTATGATTTTAATATTTAATTTTTGAAATATTTTAATTTTGGCAAGTTGAATATTTCAAAAATTTAATTTTGGCAAGTTTAGAAAAATTCAAATATGTTTGGCAATTAGAGTTATAGTAATCAAAATAAGTATATTTGGAAAAAATGTGTTTGGTAATAAATATAAGAGAATTAAATAAATAAACAAAATAAAAAGCCCAAAAAATTGTGAAAATGACACCTAAGTAAAGTGCTCCCAAAATGCTTATCAAATAATATATAGGATATGTAAAGATATGGTCTTTATCAATTATATTTAATAATTACTTGCAACAATATATAATGGATCTATAGTTTTTTAAGTAGTATCTAGACCCTGTTAAAAAAAATCTCATGCATATAATGGTGAAATGATACATGTTTCATAATTAATTTAATAAAAGTTTTTAAATAGCATACATAGACTTTCTACAAAAATCTCATGCATTAATGGTTTAACAATACTCAGATTTATGCATGAAAATCTTTGTAGGTTTTTGTTCTAGTTTCCAAAATTAGATATACACTTTAAATCAAAATAGTAGTATAGTGATACATAATTGTAAATTTAATTAATTTCAAAAAACTATGGAGGAATTTCTCAATATACTTTATTAGAGGTTTGGTCATTTTTATGACAATAATATACAAGTTTCTCAATATACTTTATTAGAGGTTTGGTCATACTTGTAATTTGATTTCAATATTGAATTACCGCTACAAGAAAGTTTATTAAATCAGATAAATATAGCCTCATAATGATAACTTCTTCTTTTTTTTTTTCAAGGATGCCAAACATTAGAAAACTTGCGTTACCAATGTAGACAAATCTCGATCGTATTTCAATTCAGTCAGTTTTTTTCTCAAAAAAAAATTCAGTTCAGTCGGCCTTTAGTAAATGGAAGAATCTCCAGACGTTGATTATTGAACCACATACATCGGAAGATGACTCCTTTAGCCTTGAGATTATAAAAGCCATCGGAGACAACTGTAGAAATCTTACGACCATGAAATTTTGTAATCCATTGTTCAAATCGTTAGCCAAAGTAATTGTTTGGAACTTTCCGAACCTAGAGAGACTAAGCTTTAGAGGCTCTTTTGTCTGTAGAGAAGCAGCTATGTCACTCATCATCGGCCATCCGAACCTCAAGATTCTTAATTTCTCACATTGTATATTCTCGGAACCGCACTTCAATGATGGGCCGGATTTTAAAACGGGAATGGAACCTGATGAGGAACTTGCTAAAACGGGTACTCAAAAGCTTGAAAATTTTATTGTGTGTTGTCCGAAGGACTGCACAATTTGCAAGGACGTGTGGAACTGTATGTGGCTTCTTCCGTGTAGTAATACGCCGGAGTTTCGTATCTTTTGGGAAAAGCAGTGGAAAACCGATGAGATCAAGGAACTTGGATTTTAATACTTTTTTCTAAATGTTTTAAATAAAATTTGGTTTATACAATTATTTTTATTGTTTTCCTGATCTTAACAAATTTCGTCTTTTAGTGTTGCATATCGTTTCCTTTTCTCGCATCTTCATGCTCAGACATATCCATGAGGGTTAATTTTAGAGTAATTGGCACTCATAGGATAGAGAATAAGTGCAATATTTGCCAAGTAGCCAAACACTGTTTTCGGATCTGTTCCCTTTATCAATAATACGATTAAAACCCTATAGAGCCTATTGATGTAGGTGTCAGGAGGCATTAATCTTTTTAAAATTAATATAAATACCCAACACTTTTTCTTCTTCATTTCGCCTTCGTCTTCCTCCTCCGATCGTGAAAAATGGAATCCTCTGCAACTCTAAAGCTTTATCCGACCATCGACACTTCAACCACCAAATCTCCTCTCCCTTGCTCCTCCTCTTCTTCTTCCTCTTGTCCGAACATTCTCTATCCTTCACTCGACATGAACGATCTCGTCAAAAACATCTTCCCGCAGCAATCTCCGACGACGACCACCACCGTCTCTGATTCAGCTTCAGCTCCTCCGATCGCGACGGAGGAAGTGATTTTAACAATCGACGACAATCCACGGCGCGATTCTTCACCTAATCGACAAATCTTACTCCGACTTGTTCAAGGGAAAATCACCGTCGCCATATTCATCCTCCAAATTCAACAGAGATAGGATCTGCAGATTATTTCGGTCTCGGAAGTCGTTCGACGCCGTTAGAGATCGGCGAATCGCGGCAGCGCTTGAACGAAAAGAGACGTTTACCGGAAATTGCGGAGGCGTAACCGAGAAGAAACCGAACAAAGATCGGATCCGCATGTTGTTTTGGTGTCGGAATCCATTCGACGGCGTTAGAACGATTCGCGATGCACCATTCTTGGATAGACGGCGAAGAGTGTGGTTAGGGATTGACGTGAAGTCGGAGCGGGTTAGTCTTGTTACCGGACAAGTTGTGTTACCCATGGCGGTCCATGACTCGATGCTGGTTCGGTCGTGAGTTTTGACCGGTGGAGATTGTTACTGGATCGGATAATAGTTTCAAGTTAGAGTATTGTTTTACAGGTGATTTTACTAGATTTGTATAGGGACCAAAGGATAATAATATCATCAAACTAAATAGTAACATAGTTATCTACCCAATTTTAGTAAAATTTTAGCCATTCACCTAATTATGTGTTTTTTTATAATCATCTACCTAATTGACTCTTAATTTTAACCCAAAAAAACAGTTATGGGTCAACTGTTTGACCCAACTGTTTATACAAAACCTTCCGGACCACCATCGTCCAACCATCTCAATGCAACATTTCATGGAGTCACTGCAACGTACCATATCACTGCCGCCACTTGGTCTCTCAGTCTCACCACTCTTCCCTTGGATATTGTGGAAACTATGGACATCAAGAAATCTCTATGTGTTTGAAAACAGAGACATTGCGGCACAGGAGACGGTTTCAAACGCCATTAAAGAAGCAAGGGAATGGCAGGGAGCAAATTCACAAAAGAAACCTCAAAGAAGTACATGCCAAGTTATTGAACTAAACCAAAACAATGAAGCTTTCTCTTGTTTTATAGATGGAGCTTGGAAATCGGAAACAAGACAAGGGGGAATGAGATGGATCATCAACGATACAAACGGAACCACGATTTTCAAAGGCTTAGAAGCATGGAGCTACATCCCGTCATCGCTTATGGCGGAATCGTTGGCTCTACGGCTAGCTTTCAAGAAGGCTTCATCGGAAAACATCAAAGACCTTAGGGTCTTCTCGGATTGCAAAGTCCTTATCGACACCCTCCTATTGGGGTCAGAAGTGAATGAGATTGCGGACATTCTTTTTGATATTAGGAGCCTTGCACCACTCTTCTCTTCGTTATCTTTTGTTTTTATTTCCCGTAATGAGAACTTGAATGCAGATTCCTTGGCTAAGGATGCATTGTCTTTGTTTAGTCCCGTTGTGGACAATCACGTTTAAGTAATGGAAAAAAAAAAAAAAACTAGTAAACCGTAGTATATTCCTCTTCATTTGTTTTCTTTTAATAGAATATTAAAATTCTTAAAACAATATTTGTCTTTTGTAAAAGCTAATGACCGTATCATCGATCATGTAAGTCTTTTTTTTTTAAATGGGATTTTTAGATGCGTGACATATTATAACATTACATGAAACTCTAGGATGGTTTAAATTCCATTTTACTTAAAAATTTGATCTAATTTCGTTTGATTTGATTATAGAATAAGAATTTAGAAGATGGTGCGAGGGATTTTCCGTTCAAGTATGATTGGGACCCTTTAGAAAATAGCGGAAGAGACGTTGAACAAAAAAAAAAAAAAAAAGGAAATGGGACGTAATTTTGGAATTTAGTACTACCCCATATAAAAGAAAAAGAAAAAGAAAAAGAAAAAACTACCACACAAGCAACACAAATAATAAGAGTTAATGTCAAAGGCAGCTGAAAATATTGAAAATGAATCACATGGATATACCTAGGCACACCAAGAGCTACATAGATGGATTTCATAACACTTCTTACAAGGATATAACTCAAAAACTGAAACAAACTCCCTTGAATCATAATCATAAGAGGACTGAATGTCATTATATTGGTTTCCAATTTTCACCACAAAGACAGACGAAAGATGAAAACAAACATCCAAAACAGAAATTACCTTAAATTCATTTTACGCTTGATTCACCACCGGAAATTTCTCGACGAATTGTCATCTCATTGAACGAAAATTCATAATCAGTGTTAGAATGACGCGATTTAATAAAAATCACAACGAATTCTCAACAAATCTTAACGACAGAGAGAACAAACCGTATGAATGAATTGAGATATGGTTTCGCACCTCTAGATCTGAAAGGTTACTCGATGAATCCAGAAATTTAACATAGAGAGGATCAATTTCGAACGAATTTGAGCGAATTGCAAAGTGACAGAGAGGAGCAGCGAAATTCGTAAGTGACGAAGAAGAACAAATCGATGAGATATCAGATTCGATAATAGCAAGGAAAGAAAGAAAGAAAAAAGTAATGGGCTTTTGTTTTGTTTGTAAGCCCTTGCTTTAGTCTACTAAATAATTAATCATCAATAACATTAACATTTCATATGATATCTAACTATTACAATTTTGAATCAGTTAGCAAACAAACAAGTCTTTATTATAATATATATTCTGATGTTAACACATAATAATTATTGACGACGTAAAAGATACTATTTATTCATAGAGAGTTATTTATTTAGTAAGATAGCATTAATTTAGCTTTGTTTTGGCGTATACTTCGATGGTTCCTACTCCGATATTTCCTTCTTCGATGAGCCAGTTTCCGTCAAAGACAGTTACAATGGTATTGTTCGGTTGTTGTGGCAACATGAACCAACCAGTGCCAACAGTCTGCTCCTTACTTTTTTTTTTTTTTTTTTCTGAAAATAGTCTGCTCCTTACTTGTGAGCATATCGAGCGAGACCCATATCTTAGTCGGAACGATAATGTTGTTGAAGGTCATGATCGTGTCGTCGAAAATTGGGTTACAACCCAAAACCCATTTTGTCGCGAGGCCTGTTTAGAAGCTCCCTATACCTTGAAATTACCCAATGGCCATTTAAAACTTGTGTATTGTTAATGATTTTTAAATAGCCATTCCTATTAATATTAAATTAATGATTTTTTTGAAGACGTTAACTTTTCTATTTAGATTTTGACAATATACAAGTTTTAAATAGTCATTGCTATTAAAACGTATACTTCATGCAAACAACTTGGTGTCAATGTTATCATCGGATAATTTTTGAAAGTGATTTAAAACTACTTGTGGAGTTACTATTACATCACAGTAAGGATATAGCAATGGAAATTTACTATATGATATCGATCATTGGTGTAATCTTCTTGTAGGTACTCATTGTATTCATATTAATAGAATAAAAGACAACAAAATGATATAGTTGATACATTAGCACGTTTCTATTTATAATTTTACTCCGGATTGTATTCAACATGATTTGTCATGTGCTATGTAAATTTCAATGTTATCAATAAAATTCAAATGTTCAATAAAAAAAAGAATTAAGCACGTCCAAATTTTTGAAACCAAAACTGTAGGTGTTAGCAATCATTCCATTTATCAACATTAATTTTCTAGTCGAGTAATTTTCTTAATAGGTATTTTACACATATTTTGCTTATGTTTTGCTTTTTTTTTATAATTCGCTTTCTTTTGTGAAAGATATTCATAATTTTGTATGAGATTACTACTATTAATCATTATTTATTCTACTATTTTCTTTCTAACAATAAATATAATTTTGTTTAGTTCTTTCAAAGTCAATGGCATTTAGAGACCGTTGAGGGTTGATCGATGGTCCTGAAGCCTGGAGAATACTAACAACATGTGAATTGCCACATTGTTTCATCTCGATTTCTATTATAGGTTTTCTCTCTGGATTATCAATATGTTTTGTGAATCTTTTTTTGTTTGAAAGTGTTTTGTGAATTCATTTGAATAATATGACCACCTATATATTGTGGTAATTTGCATTGCTTTGTTTTCTTTTTAATATCATTTAGTGGATATTTTTAGACCATGATTGTAGAGTGTGTGCTAGGTTGATTTATAGTGGGTTTTAAAAAAAAAACTTTTTTGATGTCACCATTCATTGGTTCTGTCGATGTAGTCTCCACTCTATCAAGACTAAGGTAAAGAAGAGACGGAGATGAATTGTACTTGAATGTGATTGATTCCTCAACACTTGTAGATGTGAACCAATTGGTCTTTATGACTTTCGTGACATTAGTATCGGCCCAAGTCCGAACTCGGTGTTTGACACTATCGGTTTCGGTATTAGGTCCCAATATTTTATGGATAACAACGTGAATATTGATGCTTTTTTCATATTCGTGTCATCTCAGTTTCCATCTTTCTTGTGTTTTCTTTCAATGTCTTTTTCTATATTCTTTTTGTTATTTGCTCTTGTTTTGTGAGTTTGATATGTACTATATGACAATCTATATATAGCAGAAAAATATGCATTTTTTGTTTTTTAAATAAATATATGTCATGATTTGTAATTTTGTATTGCATTTGGTCGATGTTAATGTTACTTTAGATTACCCTTACACAGATGCTTCTCCAAAATTAGATGATTATTAGAAAGCCAAACCTATTTGGCAAAAGAAGAAAATAAAATAACAAACGAATCTTATTGCTTTTTAAAAAGAATTGATGGTAATATTTTTACTTAAAATTTGGTTGTACAAGTTTTTACATTCTTGTCCTTTTAACTAAAATGTTTTATAGTCCTCCTTTCCCGAGCCCTTGTTCCCTTTTATTTAAAAGTTTTTAAATTAGTGTTTTTTGAAAGTTTGTGTATTGGTTGGAGATCATCTTATTTTGCATTGTTTCAAATTTTTATCTATGTATAGTTTTTTGAAGTTGAATAGTTTAAACTTCTAGAATAAGTTATAATACTATGTCTATGGTAAAAATCTCTCAACCTTTTCACATGTTAATGTTATTTGGAAGCTATGGCAAAATTGTTATAAAAAGGTGTCTTCTCGTGCGTGATTTAATTTTTTTTTTTTTTTGTCAAGCGTGATTTAAATTTAATGTAATACAATACGTGTATCATACAAAATATTATGTAATCCAATGTAAACTAGTATGAAATATCATGTAATCTGCTCTGTAAATAAGTTGTTCTGTTAGAAAGTAATTCTTGTGAAACAGAGATTTCTTTCCAAAATATAATGCAGAAGAAGAAAAAAAAATTCTCACAGCGATAATATCTTATTTAAATTATTACACAATGACAAGTATGAGAGTTACACACCAGTTTAATACAAACAAACATACATACATAACATAACACCTCTCCTTTGGTCCATATATCCTTTGGTTGCTGCGAGTCCACAAAATCTTAACCCAATCTTCTACATCTGCAAGAACAAGAAACATTTTTGCATAAAGATTTTTGCAAACAGTATGGATAGATTTAACTAACTCATCAATAGAGAAGGATGGATTAGATCATGACCTTGCGTGGCGATTTCATTTCCTTAGCGCGTCTGATGTTAGAAGTCCCATCTGTTCAGTAAGATGGTTCATTTCTTGGTTCTTGCTCCACACATTCCTCAGGTTGGATTGCAGTTCTAGCTGCTCCATTATCAATCCATTTTCTACTGATCCTGAGATTAGCTCATCAGTGTCACCAATCACTGGGTTCTCGCCAAGGAACTGTTCCCAAAAGGGATCTTGGACTCCAGGAATCAACTCGTTTATGGCGTCGGGTTCTAGTCCCATCGAGCCATCCAAAACAGCCATTATTGGATCCAAACACTCTCCATTATCTGCCTCGTTCGGGCTCCCAGAAGCTGCTGCTGCTGCTACTCCTTGATTTGGAGCTAAGAGATCACCTTGAGTATAAGGCAAATTGGTCTCCAGGACATGAGGGTCGTGATACTCCATCGAAGGATATGACCCTGCGGGATTGGACGAAACATCCGCCAATGTAACTCCAGATGCTCCGTTTGAGGAGCTCCCATTGTCTGAAATGTTAGGATTCGGAATATCGCCCAAAAGAAAGCTACCATGATTGTTTGATAGAGATTCATGCTGGCTATGTGAGTTACTCATGTTTTGTATCTGTTGAAGCATAGTGTTTGTTGCTTCGTTCATCGATGACTGATATCTCACGATCTGGCGGCTAAGACCATTAACCCCGTGACTGCCGGAATCCGTCTGGTCCTCAACAGGTAGCCTCCTCTTCTTGTTGCTTTCAGAAATGTGTTGGTTCGCGTCATTAGTCTGCTGCGAAAACTGGTTTAAGAAACCTGGACTTTGAACAGCCTTTGCTAGAAACGACATCATTTGCTGCTGCCTCTGCTCCATCACATGAACTTTCTGTCCCACGTTTTGCAAATGATGTTCGGTAATTTGTTGTTGCTGCCTTAACCTTACAAGTTCCTGCATGAGGACGTTCTTATCCCGCTGGAGTCTATCCACTTCATCTTCGAGTCCAAACTTCCCCACTTCAGTGCAGGCACCAACAGATGAGTGTTGAACTTGAGGTTGTTGTTGAGGCTGCACTTGAGAAGGCTTTCGCCGCACAATACTCTTGAGTAAATGTTTTTGGCCTCTTAAAAATCCCTCATTTGCAAATTCCCAACGATCTGGATCAACTTTTCTAAAACCCTGCAAAAATGATACATGAACAGTCATCAACCACAAGAAGTTACTTGGATTCCATTCAAATAAGAAGCCACTAACTAAACCAGCATAGAAGACCAATAAAAACTGTGTCTTCACTACAGCACCAAACTACCACCAAACTACCATGGTTCAAGGAAACTATTAGTTCTTAGTGTATCAGCATGTACCTGGACGAACAAATACAAACGAATGGAAAGCTACAGTGGGACAAGTGATAGAAATTTTTGTTTTGTGACCAGAAATGGAACTGCTGAAGTCAACCAATCTCCAGACACATATGAAGCACATGTCCAAAATATGCCTGCAAAGTTCGTGCAATCCTTTTCGTAAGTATGAAAAAGCAAAGAACAACAAGAAAAGCTATGTAAGAGTATTCTCTTCTTGGTTTGCCTTTCCATTCTAGCCTCACAGTCACAGATGCAGGACACAAACTTAGAAAACATAAAGAGAATATTTTTTTTTTTTGGGGTCAAATAATACATTATCTGCAAAACAAGAACAATACAAATATGTAAAACTATTTTGCACCCTGAGCTACTAATGCAACTAAACACTCATAGTAGTTGACTTCATAAAGCAAGATTTTCCCCAGATCGAAAACTAGGAAATTCAGAGAAAAAATTCAAAAATCAATGACTCACATAAGTATTAAGCTGCCTAACAAAGCTGGAGAAATTGTTGTGCTTGAAGTATTTGGGTAAAAACTGTTTCGAGAACTCAGGGACGTTCCAGACGACGAAGCTATTGTTCCCAGTACTCCATGAAACGACGTCGTTAGTGGATTGATCATCAACCATATCGTAAGTTTTGCTCAGAAACGGCGGAATCGAACTCATCACCACCGTTGATGATGCAGACGCCGCCGTCCGTACAGTTTCGCAACTCGATCCCATTTTCAAATCCCCAAAATCACGAAAATCAAAAATCACAAACACTGATCGGATCAAAATTGCTATCACTACTTCGTCTTCTTCTTCTTCGTGAGCTGCGCAAGACAAACCCTAAGAGAGAGAGAGATTGATTTTTGAAGATGAATGAAAGAGAAGAGAGAATACACCTTTAAGCTTTTGCTTTGCTTTCTTTTTATTTATAGAAACTTCATTTTCTTATTCCAGAAAGCGGTGGAGTTTCCGCAGAGCGTGATTACGTGGTTGATTCCGAACCGTCTATTTGAGTTTTTATTGGCCGTTGGATTATTTTAAGTTTATTAAATTGATTTTGTTTTAGGATAAGAAATAACACGTGGCCCTCTGACAATCGTACTTGGCCTTTTTTATTCGTTAACGTACCTGGTCTTTATTTTATTTTCACGTATCTGGCCTTTTAAGCCTTTTTTTACGTAGGTGGCACTAAAATAGCGTTTAGAAATAATCAGGTCGCGGTTATTCGCGTTTTGTTATCCTTTCTGCGTTTCGCATTTCGATGAGAAGAACTTGGGATTTTTTGCTTGTTGAAGGCCAATATAAAATAAAATATTTATAGAACAGGAAATATAAAATATCTTCTGACAATTATAAGATAAGAGCATCTCCATTGGGGTTTTTTAGTGGGTTTCTTAAATACTCCCTCCGTTTCATAATATAAGATGTTTTATCAAAAATCACGCATATTAAGAAACTACTTTTACTCTAAAAAGTAGAATTGAAAATATATATTAAAAATAATTTAACCAATTATAAAAAAAACTGCAAAATATTATTGGTCACACACAATTCAATAAAGTTAAAAGTACCTAGTATTGTCAAAATAGCTTATATTATGAAACAAAACAAAAACTCCAAAATAGCTTACATATTGAAACGGAGGGAGTATAAAATTATTAAAATTTGGGTAAAAAAAAAAAAAAAAGTGTTTTTGTGGGTGTATTGAAATATTAAATTAATAAAATTTGAGTAAAGAGAGGAGATAGTGGGTGAATAGTTAAGTAAAAAAGAAGAGATGGTTTCTTGTGGAAGAACTTTTGGAGAGTGTTTTTGAAAGGAAGATAGAGTGTATAAATATAAAATTAATAAAAGTTGAGTAAAAGGATGAAAGAAAAAGTATAAAGTTGAGTAAAAGGATGAAAAAGAAAGTATAAAGTTGAGTAAAAGGAAGAGAGAGTGTGTTTTAATAAATTAATATTTAAGAAACTAAGTAGAATTTCTCCAATGGAGATGGTCTAAGATGTCCAAATGTAACTCTCTCTCTCTCTATAAGTTGGATTTTTCAAGAAAAAATTAGTAATTTCAGTTTTAACACATGAATTAATGAAAAAAAAAACAAGGTGAATAATTATGGACAAATCACACATCAGTTTTATTTGAGCAAGGATTTTTTTTTTCTTTGTTAATTGGAGAGGGATAACTTAGATTTTAATTACCAAAAGAAATATCAGCAACAAACAACAAATCACATAATTAAGATTCGAAGGTACATTTTTCTAGTAATTAAAAATATAAAACCGAATGTTTTCATTACATAATACTTAATAGTACAACCTTATACAATAAACCACGTGATTGTCTATGGGAAAGCACGTGCGCCAAGATGCTTCACTTTAATCGAGAAAGCCCCCAAGAGGCAGGACCTTCCCTTCGCTCCAAACTCCAAAAAACCTCGTTTCTTGATTCCTTCTTCGCTAAGCCAATCAGATTTATCAAACCCACCCAGATCCAGATCCGCCCAAATTGACCCGAATCCGATTACTTTAACGGGTCGGATCCAGAAATGGGAAAGTGTTCGACAAAAAAAGCTATGAAATTTCATAATTCATCAATGGGGGAGGATTCAGGAATCTCTCTTCGACCTAGTATTTATTACAGACCGATATACCTTAATGATCTAGATCGATTGGAGCAGATCCATCGCGACATTTTCCCAATCAAGTATGGATTTTGATGTTTTGTGAAAAGATTTGTAAAGTTTTGATTTTTAATTTTGTTTTCTTTCAGGTATGAGTCTGAGTTTTTCCGGAGTGTTGTGAATGGAGTTGGTATTGTTTCATGGGCTGCTGTTGATCGGAGCAGGCCTGATGGTTACTCTGATGAACTTATTGGTTTTGTGACGGCTAAATTCGTGCTTGCCAAAGACAGCGAGGTCAGTTTTACTTCTATGAAACTGAAAATTTTGTGATTACAAGTAATGATCTTGCAAGGCTCTGTAAATGGTTTATAATGTTTATAAGGTTGGTTTGAGATTCTGTCCACGAAATGGGTTTTTGTATATTTCTCTTTGTTCTCTAAATTTTGTGATTACAAGCAATGGTTTGCTAGGCTTTGTTAAGTTTGGATCTTGAATGTTGAATTGGTTCATAATGTTTATGGTTTTAGGTTGGTTTGTGATCCTGTTCAATTAAAGGGTATTTATAAAGGCTGGGATTGTCTTTGTTTTGAAAGCTTTTGAGTTGTTTGTACAGAAATTTTGTGATTATAAAAGCAATGATTTTGCAAGGCTTTGTAAAGTTTGGATCTTGAATGCTGAAATTGTTCATAATGTTTATGGTTTTAGGTTGGTTGGCTTAGATTGTCTTTGTTCTGTAAGCTTTTGAGTTCTTTGTATAGAAAGTTTGTGATTATAAGCAATGATCTTGTAATGTGTGGATTTTGAATGTCGAAAAAGGTCGTATCATTTATGGTTTCTAGGCTGGCTCGTGATCGTGTTAACTAATGGGTCTTCTTGCCAAGTGATTCAGTTGTGAAAAATCTTTAGAATTGGAGCAGATTGTAATAATGTCTGAATTATGATTGAATCATGAGGTTTTGTTTTTTATGGTTCTCTCTACTAATGCATACACGAGTCGATTTCTGTTTTATAATCTTCTTATAACTAGCTTCATCAGCTGGCAGATGGTTTCTGTGTCTTTCACAGATAGATGATCTAATACGTTACGATTCTTCAAAAGGAGAGGAGATTTTGATCTACATTTTGACGCTCGGAGTTGTAGAAACATACAGAAACCATGGAATCGGTATGACTCATCTAATCAAATCTGAAATCCGTTTTATTGCGTGGGTGAGAGTCTTTAATATCTGACTTTGTTGCTTCTTTTTTTTTGTCAGCAATGTCACTTATTAGTGAGGTGATTAAATATGCTTCTAGTTTATCGATGTGCCGAGGAGTTTACCTTCATGTGATTGCACACAACAATCCCGCGATCCGTTTGTACAGAAGACTAATGTTCAGATGCGTGGAGCGATTAAACGGATTCTATCTAATCAACCGACAACATTTTGATGCGTTCTTGTTTGTCTACTTCACCAACGGTTCTCGATCTCCTTGCTCGCCCTTGTAAGTTACACACACAAACACAAGTTAGCCTTTTCATATTATTAATAACCATAGATAGATAATACAATGGTTCTAAATTAGGTGCTGCATTTTTTCGCAGAGAGGTTGCAATGTTTGTTGTGAATTATATGAAGAGTGGAATCAAGTCCGTAGCGTCTAAGCTAACGTGGAAGGAGGAAAAAGGCTTGAAATGGCTGATTTGCAAAGACACGGACTGCGTCTTACCCACGCATACCAAACCGAACCTCGAATCATCGACCGGGTACAAATTCATTTAAATTAAGTGTAATCTCCCTATTCATTTTGATTTCTCATTGTCATCTAATCTCTGTAGTGTCTGTAATAAAAGGTGTAATAATGTCCTAAAAGTGTAAATAGTCACCATTATTTGGTTACATTGATTTAGGTTTGGTTTCGGTTTATAACTGTCGGTTACATTCTTCCGGTTTGGGTTTGGTTTGGTTCGGTTTGTTTTGTTTATCATCATAACGTGTTAATAGAGTGTTTGAAACTTGGGAGATTTTGACCACCCATCTTAAAATAGTTAACCGTTGTTGAAAATAGCTCTATTGCATCATTGGCGATTATCCAAAAAAATAACCAGCTTTTGTTGTCAAAAAATAGCTTAAAGAAAACCTAAAAACCTCAAAAGGCCGAAAGAAAAGAGAAAAAAGTTTCTTCACGCGGTGAAAATGGCGTCCTCTTTTTCTTCCTTATCCATCGTTACCTTCCTCCTCATCGTGCCGCTCTGCTTTTCACGTGAATCACCTGCGCAAATCCCAAACGGAACCCTAGATCTCTCTTTACTATGGTACGGACGCTTCACGCCGGTCCAAAAAGAGAGGGTTCGCGATTTCATAGATTCGCTTAACTTTGACACCAAGGAAGGTCTTGACCCGAAAGTATCTTCTTGGTGGAAAGTGGTGGAGAGTTATCTAGAGAGGTTCGAGGTAAAAGAGATTTACCAACAGAAGAATAAGAAGTGCAACAAAACCGTAGCTCCGAGGATTAAGGTGAAGATTGTCCGAAGTTATGTTGATGAGAAGATGAAGTATGGAAGTGATTTGACAATCGATAACGGCGAGAAACTGGTTGATACGGCCACGGGAAATATACCGAAAGTGGTTTCGGTGATATTGCTTGCGGC
Source organism: Draba incana (assembly GCA_963576765.1). Lineage (NCBI taxonomy): Eukaryota > Viridiplantae > Streptophyta > Magnoliopsida > Brassicales > Brassicaceae > Draba > Draba incana. The sequence continues at coordinate 1,346,295 of OY755207.1, read as the reverse complement.
AGAAGTTAGGACTCGTGGCTTAGGGCTAGGGTTTTGTAACGGAACTTGCCAAAAATACTCCCTCCAACTTAATAATACCAAAGGTTTGATTTTCTCCTTTTGGCGATACAAATACAAACTTACTATATAATATCGAAATCTTGATTATATTTGAGAACTAATCTTTTTGGCCCTTGTGAAAAAACTTATTGATATTTTTATATAATTATGTGAATGCCACTCAGGTAAAAAAAAGCCACAACCATACATAATGTTGAGCGACCCGGAGAAAGAATGTCCCGGAGAATGCGCCTGGCCGTTCCACAAGGCCGACAAAGGTCCACGTGGAATGACTTATCAACCGCCAAGTGGCGAAATCGGTGCCGATGCATTGATTATTCAGCTAGCCGCCGGTTTAGCCGACATCGTCACCAATTCAGCTGTAACCGATTTCTTATTCAAATCCGAAGTACCGTACAACACCCTCAAAAGCAATGGCTCTTCGAATTATATTGTGGACCCTGCAACCGAGTGCACTCGGATTTTCGGATCCGGAGCTTTCCCGGGTTTTACCGGAAGAATTCGGGTTGACCCGATTACTGGTGGAGCTTTCAATTCACACGGAATCAACCACTTGAAATTCTTGATTCCTTCCATTTGGGACCCTAAGACCAAATCTTGCTGGACTCCTATGTAACCGTTGTTGTTATTATTTCTTAATCACTTTTTATCCTTTTGATAAAATTGGAACTTTTATTAAAGCCTGGTTTTAGTAAAGGTTGTGGTGGAGTATTTGGTATTCGAAATTGATACATTTGGAGTTGGACCGATCATCGTGTAAATTAAATTCTGCGAGAACATAAAATCTCCTTGATTTATTAGTGAAAGGATAAATTTATTTGGCATATCTAAAGCGCTAACAAGTGAAGAAAGTAAATTTCGACGATTTGTAACTATTCATGATTTTAGAAAATCTAAACAAAAGAAGTAAAAAGAAGTCCAAAATTTAATAAGGATGTTACGAAATTAGTTGTCTCTTTGTCATCGTGTAATTAATTGAATCCTATAAGTGACTACAATTATTATTCATCGTAAATAAGTAAGATCATCCAAATAGAGAAACAAATACTATTTTTTTTGTATGTTACTAGTATAAAATTAATAGTCAAACATCTCTGACCTTATATATATATATAGACTCCCACTGTTCAACTTCTTCATTGCACATGTCTCACTAGATAATATGGGAAAGGGAAAGGTATGTTCACTAGCTAATATGGTGATTTTTTTTGTGTAATGTGTAATTGTATTAAGTATTTTTTTTTTTTAACTAAAGAACAAGCAAAATGGACAAACAAACAACAAGCAAAATGGAGAATCAAACAACAAGCATGAGAAGAATCATCAGAAAAATGGAGATTCCGATAAGTCTGATGATAAGAAGAATCAATGCAAAGAAATTGTTTTGAAGGTTTACATGCACTGTGAAGGATGTGCTTCACAAGTTTCCAATTGCTTGAGGGGATATGACGGTAATATTTTTTCTTATTTCTATATTGGTTTACAAATTTTTTTTATTAACATGTATTTAAAATTTTTAACTTGCAATCGGTTTCAAATCAAATCAAAGATAGTAGAGAGAATTATGGGAAAAAGAAATCGGTATACTTAAAGTTGTGTTATTACCTGATGGGTTTCATGTTTTTTTTTTGTACGTAGTAAAATGAAATCTTGAGAAGTTGTCTTTAACTTATAATGGCATAACTAATGATCTCTCCTTAATCTGGTTCTTAAAATATCATTAATAATAGGATTCTTCCGTTTTTTTCTTACTCAGAAATTATTACAAGTGTTTGATATTATTGCTTTTCAGGGGTTGAGCAAACTAAGACAGAGATTAAAGACAATAAAGTGGTTGTGACAGGAAAATTTGATGATCCATTGAAGATACTACGAAGAGTGCAAAAGAAATTTAGTAAAAATGCTGAGTTAATCTCCCCAAAACCTAACCCTAAGGAAGATCAGAAGAAGGAGCAACAGCAAAAGAAAGAAGTAAGCTTTATATTTCTACATTAAGCTAAACTTAGATCATATAAAATTAATTTGATAAATATCAAATACCAACCAATATTATTTAAATCATTTGCTTTTGTGTATCATTTCAGAGTACTCCAGAGATTAAAACTGCAATTTTAAAAATAAACATGCACTGTGAAGGATGTGTTCATGAAATCAAACGAGGCATTGGGAAAATAAAAGGTAATAAATATTTTAAATTTTCAATATAATCCGATACCAAAAAAAAAAATCAAAATCAGATCGATACAAATATCAAACTACTATAAATTAACTTATAATATGTTTGATTATATTTGACAAATGAAAAGGTATTCAAACGGTGGAACCAGACCGGTCAAAGTCAACGGTGGTGGTACGAGGAGTCATGGATCCTCCAAAACTTGTGGAGAAAATCAAGAAAAAGCTTGGGAAACATGTAGAGCTTATGAGTCAGAACACAGAGAAAGGCAAAGATAATAAAGACAACAAGAATTATAACAAGAACAAGAACGAAGACAATGATGGAAACAAAATCTTTAGTTACCCTCCTCAATATTCAACCGACCATATTTATCCTCCTCAGTTTTTTAGCGACGAAAATGTAAATTCGTGTTCCATCATGTGATTTTTCGACTCGTATAATTCGGAGTCTAATAAAGTTATACTATTATATACGGTTCAAAAAAAAAAAAATTGTTACACACTTTTATATCCTAATAGATTTTAGTCAATTCAATTTTACGTCTCCACAACACAAAGTTAGATGAATCAAAGCAGACTAAAGAAAATGGTTAGCTAAATCGATTGATTTTGCCATTGTTGAATGGAAGTCCGATGATATTGGACCTTTTAGTTGTTCAATGATTTCGCTGAGAGGGTGCAAATGGTTGCATTTGAAAAGAAAGAGTAGAATAAGTTGAAAAAACTCTAGTGGAATAAAAATGAGAGGAATAGTTATTGTTAGAGTAACAAAAAAACTGAAATAGATAAAAAAACTTGTTCTACTTATTCCTCTCCTATTTAGTAGAGTAATTATTTTCAAAGCAATTTTTTATTTTCCTCTTATTATGCTAGTTTGGGAGGAATTACAACAAAATAAAAAATGATGATAAATGGTAATTTTTTGGAGGAATATGGAGTAATCCACTTTTTTCCTCTGCTTTTGTTCCTCTAAAATAGCAACCAGTTGCATAGTGTTCAAAAAAAAAAAAGAATGTAAGGTTTATTTGTATATATTTAAGAATATAGGGTTTACTTTGTAATATAATATAAGTTAAAGGTATTTTTTGCATTTAACTCAAAATTAAAAAAGGGGAAGCGAGGGGTATGCGTACATTCGATTTAGGGTTCATCAGAATTTGAAGTCTCTGTTTTTGATCGAGTTTTGATTACAGAAGACGAAGTCACTTTCAAGTAAGTAAAGAGATGAACTTTGCTGTTTTTTCTTCTTTTTTTTTCCGGCTCAAATCTCTCACCGGAAATTTCTCTTCAGTACACCATTAATGGTACAATGAAGAAATTGATGAGATAATGAATAATAATCGATAAATAATTCACTCACGAGGAGAGAAATTGCGTAAATCGTAATAATTTGTGTTTCGGTTCTGTTTTTGTAGATTTGAGCTTGGATCTTTGTATCCATTAGCTTTGTCTCTGATTGAATTGGATTCATTACCTTTAAGAAAATTTCAATTTGACGAATTGGGTTATTGAATGTTCATTTTTGCAGTAGGATTGATATGTCAGTTAAAGCAAGGAGGGTTTCTGGTAGATTAGAGAATGTAGTAGCTAAGGTTAATTATGCATTCGATCCGGTAGACGATGACAAAATCATTAGAAACCGGCTTTTAACCCGAACCACGACTACTCGAGGTGAACCACCGTTGAAGAAACTTCAGAAGAAGTTCACTTCTTTCGTACTCGAAGTCGATAAAGAAGAAGAGAACTATAACGATTGCGGTAGGCTGGCTAAAGCGTTCTTGCAGGAGCTTTCTACTTTCGAGATCCCGCTTTTGAAGAGCCAAAAGATTGTAGAAGCAAAGCTTAGAGAGAAAGAGAGCTTTAACGAGGTGAAAAATGAGACGGAAAGGCAAATAACGCAGGCGAAAACTGAGATTGAAGAACTAAAGAAGCAGCTTGAGGAGAGTAAGATTGAGAGACGGCATAAAGAAGAGTGTGAGACGATAAGGAAACTGATTTCTGCGCAACCGCCGAGGTCAGAGACGGAGAAGGTCATATATGAGTTGAATAAGGAGATATCCGAGCTTGAAGCGGAGAGTACTGCAAGTTGGAGATTGCTTGAGCTAAGGAAGAAGCAATTTGCTCTGCTTTTGCATGTGGTAATGTCGAGAAAACCGAATCTTTTTAGTTTGTTGTTTTGAAGTTTGTGTATGATTGTGAACTTTGTTTTTGGGGTTTATAGGTGGATGAGTTGCAGAACACAATGGAAGATGAGCAGAAGAGTTTGGTGGACGAGATTCGGACATCGTTGGAAGATCAGAGGAACGTAACCGAGGCAATGTCTGTGGATTAAACTCAAAATCTGGATACTTTGTTAAAAGAAATCTACATTGTATCATCAAGTGTTTGTTTTGTCATCTATTTCTGGTTTTTGATATGCTTATTAATACAGAAACTACTGTGATTCGAATCAGTGTGCTCAGTTTACCAAAACCCGTGATTTCGGGTCGAAGAACCGAGAATTAAAGATTGTTTCTTTCGAATGCAGACTCAAGAACCTTGTGTAAATGGTAGTGATGATGAGTTTGGTGTGTATAAAATACCAATTCTTGGTTATGTAAATGAGCTAATTTTGATCCAAACACAAAAATACATGGCAATTGTTGAACCGATTGTCATAGTTAAAACCGGTTTTAGATTTGGAATACTTGAGTTTTTTTTTTTTTTTTATATACTTGGTTTATGAATTTGAGAGTCACATTGAAATTGTAGAATTTTTTATATAATATCAATTTGAATATTATTGAATGGAAGGACTTTTTGATAAATCATTTAAACCGTTTTCCTTTATTGACTTGGTTCGAAAGGTTTCTTTAAATATGGTTTGGATTTTAGGTTTTTGGATGTTTTTGATGTTAGTCTAAGTTTGTTTGGTGCGGTTTCTATTTTTGCTCTCGAGAATTTTTCTCATAAGTGTGATTGCTTAACGAATAATTTCCTGCATAGCTATATCCACAAGTAAAGTTTAGTGTTGATTTTGGGAAATGATTAATTATTAATAAAAATTAATAATGCGACCGACTAGCCAAATAGGCTTTATAGTCCAAAAGTAGGTTTCTATTTTCTTGAGAAATATTTGAGCAGCATTAGTGTTCGTAAATTACCACACGTTTCTTCGTTATTACTTTGTCTCTCTCCCTGTCACAATCTTAACACTAAATATTAACTTTGAGTGTTTAATTTGAACTTGGAATTCTAATGTTATCTTTTGCTTTTGACTATAAAGTTTTTACTTTGAATTAAACATTTGTTCTTACAAATTTATCCCAAATTATTCCACCTTACCTAATATAAGAAGATGGCATCATTTGAGAAAATGTGATACATTAGTGATGCATTAACAGAATCAATCTGATAAGTAAATATATAATTATATAAATATTGCTTAATTATCCCTGATAGAGTTTTAGTGTTTCTGAATTAACCAAAGTGAAACTAACTTCTTCGAGTTGTTTCTCTTAAATCAAAAGAGCTTCTTACTTCTTAGTAGCTCTTTAAAAGAAAAATTAAAAATCTATGCGTAGATATGTAAAATTCATTGAACGTACTAAGTTACTAACCTTTTTTTTATTCTAGCATGATTTGTACTGATTCACCCTAGTTTATATACATTTTTATTTAATTTAATTTTATAACCTATGTTGCTTGGGATATTAAAGGTGGTGGCCACGAGTTTAAGATGTAAAATGATGTTTTAAATGCTACCCTCTGTTTATCAAACATCTCTTTTGTCTCCTCTTAAAGTCAAACAAAGATAGAAGAAAAATGATTGTGTCACTTTCGAGAGTCTAATATTAGTTCACTTCTTCTTAACCATCCCCAACTAAATTTGAATTCTTAATATATAAAAGGAAAAAAAGTAAATCTTATATATATAGCAAACCCAAACAAATAAATATTTTTTTGAGATTTCTTTGGTTTATTTATAGTGGTTATTTTTAAAGGTTGCGTCTTTTCATTTGGGTTATAACTTTTCGTAAGGTTGTATCTTTTCATTTGGGTTACAATTTTTCGTGAGGTTGTGTCTTTTCAGTTGGGTTGCGACTTTTCATATTGTTGTGTCTTTTCATTTGGGTTGCGATTTTTCATAAAAATAACCGTTTAGTATTTATTTGTTAAGTTGCGTCATTTCATTATGATTGTTTTGTCAAAAGATGCGAACAAAGTAACAGTTATATGATTACTTTTAATCATTTGAGTTGAACTTCACGTTTTAAAAACCCATCTAGATCATTTAGGTTGCAACTTTTCATTAAAAAACTGTTTGGTAGTTATTTAGGTGAGTTGGTTTTACATTTTGATTTATTTTGGTTGTGACTTTTCGTAAAAATAACTGTTAAGATTATATTTTCTCGTCAAGAGCTCTAAAAAGATAACCGTTTTATAGTTATTTTTAAAATGTGACTTTTCGTTTACAAAACCGTTATATTCTGTTTTCCAAAGATGTGTCTTTTGTAATTAATCGTTTTAATATTTTTTTAATGGTTGCGACCTTTCATAAAAAAACCATTATGTCTTTTATATATATATGTGTGTCTTACTAATTGTTCTATGTATTCTTAATCATGGCTTCAAATTTTATAGTTAACTTTAAAAACAATAATCATCAAAAATGCCTTTCTATTTTTTTTAAATTATTTAAAAGTTTTGATCTTTTCATCATTCTAGAAGTTCATATAACTCTTAGTTTGTTTAACGAAGTTTGGATTATTTTGTTAAATTATCCAAAATTTTCAATGTAGACAATGTAGGATCATGTATTTTTGAAAATATTTTTTAGTGTCGTATTTTTTTCCAAAAAATTACTTTACAATTAGTTTGAAAAGTTGTGTCATTTGAAATTAGTAAGTTCATGTATGCTTGAATTAATTTCTAAAGTCGTATTTGTTTTTCAAAAAACCGCATTATGATTATTTTGTAGGGTTGTATCCTTCAATTTTTTAAAGTCCCACCTCTTATAAAATAATTGTTTTATGGTTATTTTGTAGAGTTGTATCTTTTCGGGTGGTAACTTTTGAGTTGTGACTTTTTGTAAAAAAATCTTCTATATACTTCTTTTGTTTTATTTTTTATTTATCTATAGTTCAAGTTTTAGTTATTTTAAAGCATGATAATTATACAAAACGTCGAAAAGGATTGTGTGTTTTTGAAGAGATTTTGTAGAATCACGTCTTTTCCAAAAAAATTGTTTTTTATATATTTTTTAAAATAGTTATGTCCTTAGGAATTTGTGGGATCGTGTATTTTTGAAAATATTTCATAGAGTCACATTATTTCAAAAACTTCGTATTATGGTTGTTATGAAGGGCTGTGTCATTTCAAATTTGTAAAGTCGTGTCTTTTCGAAAATAACCACTTTATGGTTGTTTTGTTGAGTTATGTGTTTCCAAGTGATACCTTTTGAGTAGTAACTTTTATATAATTCTTACAAGTACGGTAATGATAGAAAACATCATATAATTCTTTAAAACAAACTAAAAAAATGTAAGTTCATGAAATTCTTGATTGTGTGAAAATTTTGGGATTCTTATGACCATACAGATGTTAAGATTTGGTTAAAGAATTTAGAATTGTATGAATTTAAATTTTTTTAGATAATGCACATTTTATGGCTAAAGTTGTATTTTTTTGTTCTTTCCATTTATATATAGTTTTTGTTGTGTGTTTTCATTTTGGGTTTGCGACTTTTCCTAAATATATCCTTTAATAGTTGTTTTCAAAAGTTTTGCTTTTCATTATTTCGGTCTCGCCAAGATGTGCGAATAGGATAACTATTTAAAATGATAATTATATTATTATATTTAAATGTTTGTTAACTATAATTTAATATAAGATAGTCTATGTTAATGATTTAATTAATTTTTCAAATAGCTTTTGGTGTACTAACTAAAAAGTTATAAGTCTTTTAAAAGGTAACTCTTCATCAAAATAACTACTTAACAATCCAAAAATTGCAACTTTTCAAATTGTAACATTTAAACATATAGTATACAACATTAAATTATAGCTGACTATGATTTGATATATAATAATCAGTTTTAGTGTTTGAATTAATATATAAAATATCATTATGCTAATTAAAAAATTACAAGTCTTTTGATAGGTAACTCTTCAGAAATTAACTACTTACTAATTAAAAAGTTACAACTCTTCAAATTGTAACTTTTCATTATTTTATAACAATTATTTTCTATATATTGTTTAATCAATATATATATATATATTATAATTTCCCAATTATGTTATTACATTTAAACATGTATATAACATTTAGATGTTAGTTAACAATATAATTTAATTAAAAAAAATATATTTTAATGATCTAATTAATATTTCAAACAGTTTTAGATCTACTAATTACAAAGTTACATGTCTTTTCAAAAGCTACTCTTCATCAAAATAACTATTTAATAATAAAAAATTTGCAACTCTTCAAATTGTAACACTTAAACATATATATATATATAACATTTAAATTTTAGTTAACTACACTATGATATATAATAATCAATTTTAGTGTTTGAATTAATATATTGTTTATATATGTATAATGTTTCCAATGATGTGCAAAATTAAACAACTGACTATATTGTCCACCATACAAGATTATATTTTCTAATCGTCTAACCCCATCTTCTGTTATAATCTCAAAGTACCATACCAAAAAAAAAAAAAATTATAATCTCAAAGTTAGTTAATAACTAAAATACAAAAAAAAATTATTTATTGGATATTCATATCAATCGAAAAGTCCAGTATAACAATTTTCCCTTCTTATAAGAAACATCACTAATGATTTTTAAATTTATTGTTCAAATAAATATATTGTACAATCAATTTCCAAATACTAAATTACAGTTCAATTTAGACAATTGTATTCAATTCGAATTTCCGCGCGATTTCGCGCGGGTTCCGTGCCTAGTAAAGGTAATAACTATAATTTCGACCACCATTTAATCAATTTATTTTCTCTTGAAAGCTCATTATACATGGAGAACTATTACTAATTACACGTTTCTGAAATCTTAAATGACAGATTAATAACATACACGTATATGACAATCAATTTTGTACACTATCAATGTTTTTGTATACATGGTCGATAAAAAAAATTAAGACAAACTGTATGAAATTTTATATACATATATCTATATCCACAGAAAAAATAATGCTAACATGTATTTCTTTCGTCTCTATTCACCAAAAGGCCAAGGATCCGAATAAGTTTGCCTGCGAAGAGAACAAGACAAAAAATAACTACTAAGAACTCGTCAAAATTCAAGGTCCTAACAAAACCAAAAAAAAATATATATGATCTTAATTAACTTACTCTATGATCTCTTTCCAATAAGAATCACTTGTTTCATCATCAATTATGTCACGCCATGGCTGATGATCTTCTGTGAATGTTGAGGTCGATGACGGGTTTGAAGTATGATGATAATTATGCTTCAAAATCTCCATGTCCTTGATCATCATTTGAGTTTGCTTAGACACATCAGGAGACTCATCAGGAGATACCCAAATCAACGGCGGAATCGAATTCTGATCATCTTGATGAGAAACTGCTCCACTCGGGCTAGAAAATGATTCAAGAGGTTGATTATCAATGTGAGAGAGGCTTTGGATTGGATCAAGGACATTTTCACTTATATTTGGTTGGTTCTCCAAGAAAGAAGATTGGCCAAAGAAATGATTATTGTTGGTATGATGATGAATGTCAAAGGAAGAAGGAGATGAGGTATTATTGTTGTTGGTGTTAAGGACTTGAATCATACTATGTAACAATTGAGCCTTTGCAATACTTGTTGCATCCAATTGTATGTTTTGATTCAAATTCAAGAGGTTGTTGAAATTTGCGGCAGCTAGAAGTTGCGGTAGAGCGGCTAAAACGTTTAGATGGTCGGTTCTTGGTCTATGGGTCACGGGATCGATTCCCATTTGAAGAAGTTTCTTTCTGATATGTGTGTTCCAATAGTTCTTGATTTCGTTATCTGTTCTTCCTGGAAGGTGACCAGCTATAGAAGACCACCTTTAAAAAAAAAGAAAACAAAGAAACGAATTAAGTGACTTAATTTTAGTGGGTTAGTCAAGCCTTAAACGTATTATAAACAAAAAAAATTGCCAAGCTATAACGAGATAATTATTTATAGACTTGAAAATATTGAACATTGACGAGTGAGTACGTATGCACGCATCTAGAAAAATCCAGTGTAGTAGGTTTTCATATGTATTCTTTTATACTCAACTAACCAAAAACTATATACAAGCATATATATAAATAACTACACACTTTTAGACTATATCATTTATATGTCATATATATAAGACTAATGAAACATAAATTAATAGTTTATAGCCAAAAAATATTGTTCAAATCACACATAATAAAAGCAGCAAGAACGTAGAATTAAAACTCGTCCAGTTTAGAAAATTGATATGTTGATATCAGTTTTTGATGCTCTTGGTCTCTAACATGCAAATTAATGTAATTGATAAAATTTAAAAAATTAAGATCATGAATTACTTGTTTCCTAGAAGAGCATGAAGGTTGATGATATTTTGCTCTTCCTCGGCTGTAAAGTTTCCTCTTTTGATGTCTGGTCTCAAGTAATTAGTCCATCTCAATCTGCAACTCTTCCCACACCGGTTTAAACCGGCTTGTTTGGGAAGAGCTCTCCAGCTCCCATGGCCGTGTTTTCGTATGTGATTTATTAGTTTCTGATCTTCTTCTGGCGTCCATGGCCCTTTCTTTAATCCGCTCTCATCGCAACACGGTGATCTTCCCATTTTATTGTAACATCTATTACACATGTACCTATAAAAAAACATTTTGACATCGATTATATAACCACCAAATGGATTTGCATTAAAAAAATATGAACAAAAGTGCTTCAAAACAAAAGTAAGCACACTATTGCGAAGAAATCGATAATTACATAAGATATTTGTTTTAAGTATAGTATCGGAAGTAATATTATACCTATGAGGAAGAGAGAGAGAGGAGAGAGAGAGAGAGAGAGAGAGAGAGAGAGAGAGAGAGAGAGAGAGAGAGAGAGAGAGAGAGAGAGAGAGAGAAGAATATGGTGAAGGCAATATTTTAGTTAATGAGGCTTTAAGTGTTTTGGTCTTTGCTTTATATATAGAAACATAGAAGAAGGTTTCGTCTTTCTCTTGCGTCTTGTCGGAACAAGGAGATCTTAGTTAGCTTTTGCGACGTGTACTTTTGACTTTAATCCTATCACCATCTTGTTATGACAAAAATGCCCTTGATGAAAACTAGGAAGAAAAATGAAGAGGAAGAGGAGGAAGAAGATGTTCAAGTTTGTGAAGCAATGTTTGGAATAAAAGTTGCTGCAACTAATTCATGTTGACTATGTAAAGCTTTTCAATTTTTCCATAAAAAAAATATAAGAATTAAAAAGTTAGTTACTCGCCAGAGCTAAGTATTCAGATTGACAAATTATGAATATATATAACTCTCGTATTTGTTTAAATTACAATCCAGTATAACAAATTAGGAAAATTTGGATTTTTAAATTGAATTCATACATTTCGGCTTTAATTATCATCAGTATTTATTTTTCTTTGTTTTACTTTACTCTCTTCTTTTTACAATCTTACTATATATAATTCTCGTAGTTCGTTTGAATTTCGGGAAGAATTTTTTTTTTTTGGTAGGATTAGTTTTTAAATATATAGTTACATGTTTATCTCTATATCATGTCGATGATTCTCCATTATATATATATTCTACTAGTGTTCAATTCGTAAGTTAAAAAAAGGCTTTGCATATCACTCTTTTAACTCCCGTGGAACTCGGTTCGAACCAACAGTCCGAGTAGATTTCCACGTTCGTGAATCCTCATCGAATAATTAATAATGCTGATTAACAACATAGTATAAACATTAGGGGGTATATATGTATGGAATTTGAGCAGTGATCGTGTATGTTTATGCGCTATCGGAATAATTATTTAGATTTTTTCAAAATAATTATATATGTTATACGTTGACCCCAACTATTTATGAAAACATATTGCATAAGAGAAATGGACAGATGGTGTCTAAAATAGTATGAGTTACTGGTCATTGGTCAACTAATGACACATCTCAACCATACACACATTCATATATCAAAAAAAAAAAACCCCACACACATCAAATTAAACAAATTCAAATTGTTTAATTCATATCTTTGTACCTAAATAAAATTTAATCAGCGTCTCGATAGGGTTGTTCATTATTGGTATAAATCTAGTTTTGAGCACATCAAGACACGCAAACTAATTTGTTTGGGATCATAAGCTCATGGGACCCTCCAAAACCCTAACCATTTCTAACTACTAGATTTTTTTTCTTGTAAATCTTTGTGCGCGTGGCTTATATATATATATATATATATATATATATATATATATATATATTGCTGACATCAATTTTAAATGTGAAAAAGCCTTATACATACACCACATTCGTAAGTTTAAGCGTCTAATTTTCGTAAGTTTAAGCGTCTAATTGTGATTAATCAATCGTCTAGATCGATATCCAATAGCATATTATTATGCGGTTTTGGTCAGTTCAATAAATAACCGGACATAAACAACTAATTGTTAACCATGTGCAGTTCATTGATTTGTGTTAGTATGGCTAATGCGGCATCATCCAAAGTAGACTAAATATAACCAAAAAAGAATTTTAAAAGAAAAACTGAGCAAAGAGAAAAATATACCAATTTCCAGTGTCCCAAAACATCATTATTCTACAAATCAATCTTCATATGCATTGACCCTTGATATTATATATGGCTGCTATTAGTGTGCATGTGGAGGAAATGAAAAGAAAAGAAAATTGATAAATAGTAAAAAAGAATAAAAGTGAAAGGTGGAGAAATTTTTTTTCCGTTTATAAACAAAAGAGAAGATTTACTCTACTTTTTGGTAAAAGTAGAAAAAAAGTATTTCCTCTCAACTTCTTCTAAAAAAATATTTTCTTTTTTTTTCTTCTAAAATAGGCAAACAGTCACACCCTATATACGTACGTATGACATAATATATATATTTTTTCGTAACCTTAAAGTTTTAACTAGTTAAAAACCTCTTCTCAC